>JAXCHB010000001.1:5452500-6745000 GCA_036926305.1 Uropetala carovei | reverse complement strand
AATGCGTAGTATAAACTTCCCTTAATTAATGAGCAATGTCGACCATTTCTTCAAAGCCTTTGCTCTGTATGATGAAATGCCTAAGTGCGAGATTTCATTCATTTTCGCTCTATCGTTTAGGCTCTAGAGCCGGTAACAAGACAGACAGATGACAATGCGTAAACCACTTTTTCGGATTCGGCGACACCTACAAGGTATATTTCCGTCAAAACCTCGAGTTCGAATTTTTTCGCGATAACAATACTTTCTCAATATATGTACTTCGTATAAGAGAAAGTAAAGAACGATTATCGGAAGCATAACATATTTTCGTATGAAAATAATGGCTCACTTCACTACTAATAGGGAGTCTGGAAAAAAGCCGTTGGTTATTATTTAGAAGATTACAAGTACGATCAGGACTAAACTCACGCCAACTCACGAGGGAGACAAAAGCGACAGTTGACGGATTAAATCCCTTTTGAAGAGGTTTAAAAAAAAAAACAAGATAGACCTAAAATAAAACACCAGCGTAAATGAGCGAGACTGATGGAGAGAGAAAGAGAGAGGGGGGGAGGAGGGGGGGAGGGGGGAGGGTTGAGAGAAGAGAAGGATGAGAAAGGGAGATTTCGACGGGAGAGAGAGGGTGAGAAGGAGAAGGGAGGAAGAGAAAGAGAAAGACAATGTTTGATTGAGAGAGGGAGATAGAATGTTAGCTACGGAGAGGCGTCGATGGACCATCAGCGAGGATTACGACCGAATGATTGATTTATCGATAAAAATCCGTCCAAAAAAAAAGAAGAGAGCGGGGCGAGCGGTAGAAAGGGAATGGATCACCGTACGAGAATGGTGAACTGTAAAAATAAAGGTGAAAAAATGATCGTCGCGGGGCGCGCTCTGGGAGAATAGAACCATGAGAGACGAAAGGGGAGGGGGGGAGAGGGCAGGGGGGAGGGGGGATTGAAACGGAGAGGGTAGAGGTGCCTTCTGGGCGGAAGTTTTACGTCCTGCCCCCTCCCTCTCTCCTCCACGCGTGAAACACAAAATAAAAGGCATCAGCCTCCTCAATTTTTACCCCTTCTCTCTTTTCCCGTTTCGTTACTTTTTCATTTCGAAAGGCCAACGTGTCAGCCAGTGATGGAAGGGAAAAAAATCACGTAAACATCAAAAATGGAATTGTTCCGCTGCCATTCATTAACCTGACAGTTTAGTCCCGTAAATATACAGCGGGTTTCTTGACCCTTTGGCGACCTAGTGACCGATGGATGGTAATTTTCTCTTTCTTTCTCTCACTAGCAAGAGGTAGGTAGGAACGGACTAGTAATAAAAGCAGGCTTTATCGATATTCATTTTAATTACGCTAATGCTGTTGTGCAACTGTCTAAACCAGGGTTAGGCAACGTTCCTCTGTTGGGTGCCACTCTTTATCAATATTCACAGTCCGTGGCGCTCCGCGCGTGCCACCCTTAAATTCGTTTTGTCCGTAACGATTGCAAAAAGCGGGTCTTATATTATAAGGAATCCTGAATATAACGCGGCATCGTTAAAAGACAAAATAAAATTGAAATAAAAGTGAAATTCTTTTAAAAATACGTACTTTTCGTAATTATTCTCTGAAATATTGTGCCACTTCAAATCTCTTCGCGTGCCACCTTTTGACAGGCGTGCCATAGATTGCCGGCCACTGGTCTAAACACGTGAGTTTCCACTTCCTCGCGTTCGCATCGCTGAAATAGGATTGAAACAATAGTTTTACTGTGGTAAGACATCTCTTTATCGGCCACTGGGGATATATCTTTCCGAATAACTCGGAAGGGTTTTGAAAACGGACCTTCAGGTAAACGCCAGCGCTCAAAAGCGATCGACTTAATTTGCTACAGTTTGCGGAAAACGAGAAAACGAAATACAACCCTTTGAAGATTAATTCCAGTTAGGAACGCGGGGAAGTGGAGAGGCAAAAAATTTCGCGCAAACTAGATCCGACGCTAACGAAACTCTGCCATTAACACATTTTCGCTGTTAACAAAAATCCCCTTTTAGCGAGACAAAAAGAAAAAGACGGATTCTCGAGGCGATCACGATCTTCTTCATCTTTGTTATAATTTCACGCTCATACTTTTAAAAGAGAAAATTACGCGAGTTTCCGATTGGATGCAATCACTCAAGATGAAGAATTTTTAATATATTAGTGCCGCTCTACCGGAACTAGCGGACATGACAAAAATCGCGACCCCGACGGAATTTTCTATTATAATTTCCATCCGAAAATCTGTATTCCATGTTAATTGCATGACTGGCAATTCCATTGAATCAAATACGGCGATTTTAACACGACGCGAAGGTTGCCATGGAGACCATAAAAATTTCCCCTTTTCGTTACGCAACTATTTTATTTCAACTCCTGTGGAAAACGAATTACTGTTTAAAAGATTCGATAAACCGCCAATATAATTTTATGCAGGAAACCTGACTTTAAGGATCTACACACACAAAAGTAAAGAAATTATACCCAGCATCCAAAGTAATAAGTAAACTTTCCGCTTAAGTTACCAATGATGACACCACGCGTCGAAACCAAAAGTTGCTGCGAATATTTGCGAAAACATAGCTAATTCCAAAGATTTTCTAGTTACTATTATTTCCTATAAATCGTTAATTTCATGAGAGGTGCTGCAATGAAAAACTGCCAACTTTTCTGAAAGGATATTTTTTGTTTGCAACCATTTGACCATAAATGACAAATCAAAACTGCGCTATTGAGAATAGTGCCAGTAACACTACGTCATTACCAATTCACAAAAAAATGACATATTTTACGCCCAAATTTTGGAAACCGTTACTTTACTGTCAGAGGCCAACAGCATAGAGAACTGTGAAACAATTTTATTTCAGGATATGAACTAAGTGGTCTCGGTTTTTTTTTCAGCATTACCCAATCGACCCTGCATTTTTTCACAGGAATGTTTTTATTGGTCGAAATCCTTCAATTTCCGTATTTCAGGATGCGAAACGTCCATCTATGCCAGTAGTTCTCAACGGGGATAACATGTCATCCCAGGGTAACGCGACAGTATCGAAGGTGATGCGAATATTTGACAACTTCACAATGCATCACATTCTGCCTTATAAACATAATTAAAATCAGGAGAATAAACACCTGTGATTATTTAAATGCCAGAATTTTATCTTTATGTGGTAGACAAAGCTCAATTTATCTTTAAAGGTGACTTGAAGTCAATGGAACTGTAAACGGGGTGATTCATGACTGAATGAACTGAACATAGGGTGACGCAGACAAAAAAAGTTTGAGAACTACTGACAATGAGCTATACGGGACACCGAGCGCGGCAGATTCGAAAAAAAGCGACCTAGTCGAGACTAGTTCATTTAGAATCTAAACCCTCCTGTGAATAGGTGTGCGGCGAACTATTCTATTAGTCATGTGGAAATCTAAATTGGCGAAAGTGGAAAAATCTGATGTGGCCAACACATGACTTTCTCCATACTTGCCGTATAGATATTTAAATTATTATAAATAGCATTATGAGGCAAAATTATTATTTCGTATCGTAAAAGAATACAGTCTTCCTTATTGTCGTAAATTACGTATATTTTGAATATGTTTAGAGAATTCACCGCTACATGGTGGTGGCGCTGTATACTAGAAAAAGCAAAATATCTCCGAAATGGATGGTTCTACGAAAATTTGTTTCAAACAAAACTTGGAAGAAATATTATTCTCTACAACTTTGGTCCTCACGAAGATGACTATTTACGACTTTTTTAAGATATTTGACAAAAACCGAAAAAACCGATCATTTTTTATAAATAACTCCTAAGCAATAACTGCTATGGAAAATTGTTTCAAATGAAAGTTGTAGGAAATTATATTCTCTATAACATTTTTATAGAATTGTATATACAATAATGAAGTTTTAACGGAGAAATATTGCAAAAACCGAATCGGGTTTCGAATAAACCGCGACTTCCGGTTATCCGTTATTGTCCAAAAACTAATCAGTTCTTTGTGCTCATGTTAAAGTGTTATATATGAAGTTTGGTAACGATATGGTATGTACTTTTTGAGTTAGAGCGCCCACACTAACATACACACCCACACACAAGACATCATTCCGAAAATAGTCAAAACGTGTTCTAGGGATCCCAAAGAGTGTATTTCCGTTGAAATCTCGAAGTCAATTTTTTTTCGTGATCACAATACTTTCCCCATACTATATATGGAACAAGTGAAAAGGACGAAATAGAAAATACTTTGGAAAAAATGAGCCAAAAAGCAATAGCGAGGTCCCGCGACACAACCCGCAGAAACGGGGAAACATCCAAGTCGCCTCGTATCCAACAGCTGTCAATCTACAGTCACTTTGCATTCTGCAAAGAGAGGGAGGGGAAGAGAGGGAGAGAGAAGGGGGAGAGGGAGGAGAGGGGGAAGAGGAGAGAGGAGAAGGAAAGTAAGAGAGAGGGCGGAAGAAAGAGAGGAGAGAAAGGAAGAAGAAGAGGGAGTGGAAGAGAGAGGAAGAGGATGGGGAGAGAGAGAGCGGGAGAGATGTAGAGGGGGAAAGGAGAGAGAGGAAGGGGGAAGGGAGGGATGAGGAAGACAAGAGAGAGGGAGGTGGAGAAGGGAGGAAAGGGAGAGAGTGGGAGGAAGAGAAAGAGACAGAAGGATAGGAAGGGTAAGTCAAAGCGTCGTCGGCTCCGTTCATCTATCCCGCCAACCTTTCAACAGCAATATCTTTCCCAGCCGCTGCTTAATACTTCTCTAACCTTAAATAAACAGGCAATCGAAAATACTTATTTAAAACTGCAGTTTCAAGCAATTCAAAAGTTAGCTCAAAATGTCACGAAGCTCGTATTCAATAAACAGCACAAAATTATCCATTTCTTGCCTAACTCAAATGTTTACCAATTAAATATATATATATATATGGGCAACTAGGTGTTGAAGGAAACCCAGTGAGCACTTACCGGAAGGAGAGCCGCTGGGGTGTCGGAAATGTGTCTCTCTTATGCTGACGACGAAGGGATCATCCTGAAAGCTCCGTCTACAAATGTGTCTCTCCGACACCCCAGCGGCTCTCCTTCAGGTAAGTGCTCACTGGGTTTCCTTCAACACCTGGTTGCCCTAAATATCCTTATATACCTTTCCTCTTCCGCAAGTATTTATATACTTACATACATACATACGCACGCACTCGCGCACACACACACATACATACATATGAGTGAAAGATGCTGGATGTGAGACGACAACTTAAATCGGAAAAAACAACCGAAAGCATAAAAAATCACCAGAGCAAAAACGGGCGACACGCTCTCAGAGAACGTGTGGCGCTTGTGTTTTCGCTCATCTCGCGCGAGGCGACAACGCCGAGGCGTTTTCTGCGAAAAGAATGCGAGAAAAAGCGAGGTGGGACGGTCGACGTAGCACCGTCCGAATTTCAATTTTCCGACGCATGCAACCGCGCTCTTCCATTGCTTTTCGTTCCAACTCGCCCTTTTATTTCCGTCCTCCGACCCTGCGTCGGTTTGGGCAAGGAAAAACAAAAGAACAGACGTTTATAAAGAGACGTAACAGAGATAGAGAGGGAAGAGCACGCGTAAGGAATCGAGAGAAACAGAATAAAGAGTCTACTCGCAACGAATGAGTTCCTTTGTTCGGCCCTTGGACGGAGTAAAAGATGACAGTTTGCAGAAATTTCTAAAAGTTAGTTTTAAATGTTGCAAAATGAAGATGTGAAAAGGCTTACGGCTGCCCAAAAAAAAACGACTTCGAGACGATGCTCGTGAATCGAATAAAATTTTGTTATTCAATATTAGGTAACTTGATGAAAGTAACGTTTTCAGTTCTCGTTCCGTTAAAATATCATAATGCAATAAAGTCTATCAGAATAAAATTTTACATGAAAAGGTGTGCAAGGGAGCTTAATCGATTGATAGGCAACGGTTAGGTGAGGTCATTAGGTTACTGTGGGGGAGTGGAGAAAGTTAGCGATGAATATCAAACGACATAAATTTTAAAAAATACAAAGAGAAACGCACCAGCCGCAGTTGTTCATGGATTACTTTAAAAAATCCGCTTGTGGCTGAAAAATAATTCTGAAAGATGTGCATAATATACGCTTCGGCCTATTCATCGCAAGAACATTTGTATTATAACCTTCATATATATATATAAATAGGAATTCCTTAATAATTTTGAGCAATTGGATGAGGTCTGGTACTATTGTTGGTGTGTGTGTGTGTGTGTCTGTATCTAAAGGTGGCAACAAGGTGTTGGAGGGAGCCCAGTGGACACTTACCTAAACTGGAGAGCCTGAAAGCTTCTAATTTGTGTTGTTTTTCGTGTTTCTTCAGCGCTCCCAGCGGCTCTCTAATTTAGGTAAGTGTTCACTGGGCACCCTCCAACACCTTGTTGCCACCTTTATTGTTAACTTTCCTTTTCTTTCGCATTTATATATATATATATGTATATGTGGAGAGAGAGAAAATGAGAAGGAAAATTTAATAAAATGAAAACCTAGTGTTACCAATAAATAATATCCGCTCCCCTAAACAGCTGGATAAACACAAAATAACAATACTTTAGGTTTAATTTCGTTATGAACGAATCGACAAAACAGATCACGCGGAATGAAAAGACGTTATTCGGCTGAACCGTCCAAGCGAAAATTTCGTTCGGAAGGAAAAGTTCACGTAAATCTTTCCGTTAAAAATAAAAAAAAAGGATCCAGAGCGATCCCATCGAACGCACGCATGACGTACTCTTAGCAAAAATTTCGCCTACACTTTCGGACGAAATCAAGTTCGTTTCGAAAATCTCATCGGGGAGAGAAAAAAATATCCCCACACTCTGGATCCGATGAAAAAAATGTGAAGCGAGATCAGACGCCAATTGACACGAGCTCGATCGCGCGCGAGGAAAAAAAAAATACATAAAAATATATAAACGAGCGGATGAATTTCCAACTCGTCCGCGCTAATATTAAAAAAATAATACACGATACATTAAAATCCTTACCGTACCTATTCTTCCGGTCGGACCGACCTGCCATTAAACTCGCTTAAGCGTGCCGAACACATCGGATTTGCACTTATTAAATCTCCGGAATAAAAATTTCTTTTTTCTCTCCTCTGTTACCATTTCTTTAGGAGAGTTTATCTCCACTGTAGTTAGTAAATGCACACAAGCACAAGTTCCTATAAGTCAATTCCGTTTCTCATCCAATAAATTTAAACAAAAATATATAATTCTGCGTAAAGGAAGATCGCAGATACTGGTAATAAAAGTTCCATATTATAATATTTTTGCTTCTTATAATCGCGTAATATATCAAGAAAACAACTTCGATTAATCATTACGTATATATATATATATATATTATCATTACTTACCTGCAATGTATTCCTGTAAGCGAGTATGTTCCCAATAAACAGATTGAAAACAAATATTGCTTAAGAGAACAAACAGTAAAAATATCACCTTGCTTTTAATGAAATCAAAATTATTACAGTATTACAAATATTAACAACTCTTTCACGTTAGGAGATCAATTTCTTCAATCTGCACCAACTACTTAACGGCATCTCATTGCGTTCCGAATATACATGTTCGAATTCCAACCACATCAATACATGGATAAAGTGACGGGATGCGATATATTTCTGAAGATTAAAGAAAAAAGTAAAAATCTGATGTAGCCAACACGACTTTCTTCATATTTGGGGTATAGATATTTAAATTATTATAAATAGCATTTTAAGGCAAAATTATTATTTCGTATCGTAAAAGAATACAGTCATCCTTGCCGTAAATTATATCATAAATATGTTTAGAGAATTCACCGCTACATGGTGGTGGCGCTGTATACCTAGTGGAAATTTACGAATAAGCAAAATATCTCCGAAATGGATGGTTCTACGAAAATTTGTTTCAAACAAAACTTGGAAGAAATATTATTCTCTACAACTTTGGTCCTCACGAAGATAACCAATAACGACGTTTTTAAGGAGATATTTGACGAAAATCGAAAAAACCGATTATTTATTATAAATATTTCCTAAACAATAACTGCTAAAGAAAATTGTTTCAAATGAAAGTTGTAGGAAATTACATTCTCTATAAAATTTGTATAGAAATACGATAATGATGTTTTAACGGAGAAATATCGCAAAAACCGAATCGGGTTTCCAATAAACCTCGACTTCCGGTAAACCGGTATTATCCAAAAACTAATCAGCTCTTCGTGTTTATACCAAAGTGTTATATATGAAATTTGGTAATGATATGGCAAGTACTTTTCGAGTTAGAGCGCCCACAATCACATACACACACACAGACATCATTCCGAAAATAGTCAAAACGTGTTCTAGGGACCTCAAAACATGTATTTCCGTTGAAATCTCGAAGTCGATTTTTTTCATGAAATCAATACTTTCTCTATACTACGTATATGGAGAAAGTAATGATATACTTAGTTAGAGCGCCCACAATCACATACACACACACACAGACATCATTCCGAAAATAGCCTAAACGTGTTCTAAGGACCTCAAAATGTGTATTTCCGTTGAAATCTTGAAGTCGATTTTTTTCGTGATCACAATACTTTAATACTTTCCCATTACTACGTATGGAAAAAGTAAAAAGAAGTCCCGAGAGTAGCACCCAATAACGCCTGGCAAGAAGAACCAACGCAACCCGCAATGCATATTTGCTGTGCTGGTTTAATGTAGTTTCAGGATACAAAGGCTTAATCGGGAAGAGTAGAAGCTAATGAACGTGACAACCTAAACGCACACAAATTTGATGCTTATAACTTCCCTCGTGTGTCCTGCACCATCTGTAAGGCGGTGCAAAGTTATGCAAGTCTCACCGTTCGAATAAAATTCAGCGGCAATTTTGGACTTTGTGGGATTTCATCTCATGAGAGTTGGATACTTAACGCTAAGTAAGTTACTTGCGAATTACATTCTCATGATCTGCTTCGTCTTTGGTAGAAATGTATCACCGGTACCGTCATCCATGAAAGAGCTAATCCATACATTTTTATGGTTTTAAAGCAAAATACTAAGGAATCTCACCAGAACCTGAGGTAACTTTTTCTCCAATTCGAGAAACATCCGACACAGTGCGATCTCAAGGTTACGAAGTTAGCTATATAGACTTGCATAAAATCTTGCGCATTACTCCGTAATCAATTAAAACTGGTCACAAACAAATTTGGATTGATGCCTCTAACATACAACCGTCGAGCTGTTACTGATCTTACCTTCCGATACCTTTTATCAGGAAGCAAACCCTTCGAAAGGCAAATAAAAAAGATTTAAAAAAACTATAAAACAATTTATCGCCACAGGCAAAAAGAATATTACTCGAAAACTCTCTCCGGTACATAAAGATACCGTAGATGCCTTTCCGAAGCGTGAGATATAAGCAGAGAGCGACTTATCGCGAAAAATTATTTTTTTTATAACATTAAAGCTCAAAGCACCGTGGGCCAATCGCTCCCAGATCGACTCGATACAAAGTAGGAGAAGGTCTTGGCGAAAGGAGAACAGATTATAAGAAGCGAAGGGAAAGGAGAAATGGAAGGGAAAAAGTGCGAATTATGGCGTCGGGGTCATTCCTTTTTAACATCCCCTCGAGAGAAAATAAGAAAGCGGGAAAAAATGAAACGCGTCATGCGGAGGACGATGGGAAGATATATGGGTAGATAGAGAGAGAACAGATGACTGTCGTTACGGCAGATCCCATTCCGACAGATGAATACTTCATAAAGACACGCATTACGAGTCATCTAGAGATACCTTTTTCGGATGGTATTAAAGAAAAAAAAAGAACGGGATAAAAAATAACGGGGGTCGGATTTCATTTTTTTACGCATCTATGTTTTTTTTAGAACGGCACCCGACGGAAATGCCGGAATCCCCCGGCGGCGGTCGAACGGCGCGTTTAAAGGAGATGGCTCAAGATTAATCCCTCCCTTGGAAACCGAAGGCGAAGACGAAAAGAAAGTTCTGAAACCCCGGAATTCCACACGCGAGGGATTTACACAGGATCGTTCTTTGGGAAAAGACGCAAAAGAAGCGGAATGTCGAAGAGGACTCGTTTCAAACGCAATCCAATTAAAAAGTTTACAGGAATGAACGGACAGGTATGAAGTTAAGGAGCACGGGTTTGAGTTCCGTCGAGGTGGACGCAAGCGCTGAAGAGATTTCGCAATTGTTTTTCTTTTTAAAGTCGATCAAAATGATCCGTTGAAATGCGACGGCGGCGGGAATCTATGTTTTTCTTTTTCTAGAATAAGCAGAGCGTTCGCATCACCTTGGAAACCTATCGGAAACTCATTTTTTTCGCACCGATTTATGTATACTCTCCACCATTTTCGAATGATGCGCTTCGGGTCATGAGCGATTATATTTTAAGGATATAGTTAAAGTTATAAAGAAGACAATACTGAAACTGCGTTCTAATTTATATCCTCGACTTTTTTGTAACGGCATTCGTCGTCTCTTTTGTATATAAAAATGAAAACCTTGTCTCTTTTAAATAAAACACCGATTCCATTACGCTACCATCCAAACACATCATCATTCATCCAGTCATTTGAGTCAAATGCGTACCCAGCCGAAAAGATGTGGAAGAAAAGAAATCCTCCTCAAGTTTATAAAATATAATAAAAACAATGGACGGAACAATGACCATTCGAAGGAAAAATTTTTAAAAAATGAGCGAAAAATAAAGACGACTCGAAAACGCGCACTCGAAAATTAAGAGAATTGCGATATAAATATATATATATATATATATATATATATATATATATATATATATATACATTTTGCGTCTTCGTCTCGAAAGATGCAGCGCTCCTCACTCACGTCGTTAAGAGTAATTGACAATAAGAAGACTCGAGCGACGTAAGCGGAAAAGAAAGAAAGCTTCTCGTAAGCGAAAGGAAAAGAGGAAAAGGAAAAAATCTGTCCGCAATGCCTCTAAGGGGTTGGAGGATGAGAGAAAAGGGGTTGGGGAAGGAGGGAAAAAGGGTTGGAGGAGTAGAAGGAGGGGGAGTAGTAGGGGGGAAGGAAGTTGGTGGAGGAAAGGGATAGGAAGGGGGGGGGGGGGGTGGAGGTAGTTTTGCGGTAAATCTGCAAGTTTTTCCGAATTCTTTTTTTTTTAAAAAAAGGGAGAAGAAGAATTATAGACCATTATTCTTAAGGCAAATAAAAGAGGAGAGGAATGAAACGTATAAGCGCCATTTCCCGCAGTGAAGGAAAGGAGGAAAAAAAACAGCAAAGAGTACTGCGGAAGTCACTGAAAGAATTTCACAGCGACAGCTTATATATATATATAGTTTTTCAAACCAGAGAAACGTCAGAGGGAAAGACTGCAGAAAAAAACATTTATGATAAAACGAGGAGGAAAATTATTTTTAAAAAGCTGAATAAACGTCTCGGACTGATAAAAAAGGGAACGACGATAGAAAACAAAAGAAAAAACGGGGAGGGGTTCGTACGCAAAGTCGGAGATGGGAGAAATGATCGAATGTGATACGCAATGAGACCTGCGCAAGAGGAGAGTTAAAAAAAATGAATTTCGAACTAAATTATTGAAAAACATTCCCACGGATAATAACAACAACACAAACGGATTTTATACCGGATACATAGGGTAACAAATACGCGACATTGGAAATACAATATACCAAATGATTATACACGCAGAGAGTCAGCCCCAGCGGAGGTTACTTTCCTGGAAAACTCGACTGTGGCAAAAACCGCGCGCGCATACAAAAACAAAGGGAGAGTTCGGTTCCATAAAAATGTAAATTTATTAAAACAGAATATCATATTATTTTAACTGATAAAATACTGTATTACGTTATAGGGAGAATATATAAAGCGTATTAGGACTTAAAAAAGGAAAAAAATGCTTCAAAGTTCTCTAGTTCCTTTTTTCTACTTGTTCGCTTTTATCCTAGAACGTCTTCGTAATTGATGCTATTACTCGTAAGCGTATACGATATTTTACTCTACGTCCTTTTCTTTTGAGCTTTCTAACGAGTTAAATTGTCTACAATACATTACTGGCTGAGTAGCGTTATGTGATTCTTGCGTTTAAAAAAATAGAAGAAAAAATTTCGGTTTTGTCTGGAAATAATCACGATGCATGACTGGAGTTTGTTAAGATTTTAGAGGCTATTAGAATATACCTTAGTTACCGTGCATTTAATTGCGTAGTTATTTAACATGGAATTACTGAATTAATGCGAGGAAAAAGTAAAAAAATTCTGCATAAATACACAGATGAAAAACGTGACATTCCGGTTGCTTAGCTGTTGTCGTAAGTTTGTCCACGGAGAGCGAGGTCACACTACATATATACATACACATACACAGCAACGAGCAACACAAGTTTTTTGAGCAACTAATAAATTCTCAAATCTAGCTAATGGGCTAGAGATAGATTATCGGTATAATAAAAAAAACATCTCCATAATCCTGCATAGCACTAAAGATCTATGAACTAAGCTCCACGAGATTCTTCCACACTTCTTTAAGAAATCCGTCAACTTCTTTTCTCTGGCTAAACAACAGGAGATAGCAACTCTTTTTTAAAAAAAACCTACACGCGTACGCTCCTCACCTCTCTTTTTTCCACCTCCACTTTCCCCCCACCTTCATCCTGTACCGTTCCGTTTTCTCCAGAACAACGAATCCGGATCGCGATAGTGAAGCAGCGCCCCCAATATTTAGTTGAAAAATTCTCCACGGCTACGCCATAATCGCCCCAAAACAAATTTCGAAGACTTATTCCCTTTATGTATCCGTCTCGCGATTCCATTTCCTGATGAAAGCTAAAAAGAGTCACTTGTCACGAGGAAGCTTCCTTTAGGCGACGCGAACGTCAGACAAAAGACAATCGTGTTGTAACGGGAAAAGATCCGAGAGCTAAGGAATACATCCATTGCAGAACGAAGTGATAAAAATAGTAACGTGTGCCATTCATATTTCGATTTACTAGCATTAAAATGATTTAACAAATAAAATTACCCTAATCAATTATCTTGTTTTTGAGTAATTGAATAGCAACGTTGGTTCCCGAAAGATAAAGCTGTTTAAGATAAGGTTTCGACAAAAACGTACGTAACACATGAAAATAGCCTGGACGAACCAAAGGAGGCATAAGATTCAGGAGCGTATATATTGTGGGTGTGTGTGTGTGTGTAATGAATAAAGAGATTGGAAAACAAGAGAAGAAAATCAGAAAACCATGGATCACTAAGGAAATTCTGGAGAAAATGGATGAGAGAAGACAATGGAAAAACGTTACAGTGAAGAAGGTAGAGCCAACTATAGACGCATAAACAATGAGTTTTGAAGGGTAACAGATAAAGCTAGAGAAATTTGGATAAAAGAAAAATGTGAGGAAATACAACAGATGGAGAAGTTAGGACGGTACGATATGATGTACGCTAGGGCACTGGAGCTTTATTTTTTATTAAAATCTTATATATAATACAATGAGCTGATGAGGTGTGTACATTACCATTATAATGCTGGCAATACAAAAATATTGTTTTGTTGCCATAGTAATCCATGTCAGAGCTAACGAAGATGGCATCTGAACGTGTTTATACTTCAGTGGGACAATGCATTATTGTTAAATTTCTCTGTAAGGAAGGTGTAAAAGGGACTGAAATTCATCGGTGACTTCGAGTTTAGTACAGGGAATCCTGTCCGTCTCGGTTTTCTATGTTTGGATGGTACAAATCATTCAAAGAGGGTCGCAAATGCGTGGAGAACAAGAACACAAAGCAGGATCAGCAACTGCAGTCAATGATGTGACAATTACGCAGGTTGATGAGCTCGGTCAGAGGGGCACGCGAATGTCAGTGCGTGAATTAGCGTTGCAAGTTAACATTAGTATTGGTAGTGCTGAGAGTATACTTCATTACAACCTTAGATACAGTGAAGTCAGCGCTCGATGGTTGTCCAAACAGTTGTAACCAGAACAAACGGCGATGCGGGTTCAAATTTAAGGGGTTCTTAGTAAACGATTTCTGAGGGAAGGGGCTGATTTTTTTAACCGTACCATAACCACGGACGAGACATGGGTCCATCACTTTACTTCAGAAAACGACTGTTCCAGTATGGAGTGGAGAGAGACAAATTCAAAACGATGGCATCAGCAAACAAGGTGATGGCCACTGTTTTGGGATGCTCAAGGCATTATTCATGTGGATTTCCTGGAACAAGACCATACAATTAATGCTGCTTATTACCACCGTTCCTAAAAAATAGTCTGAAACCAGCTCTAAGGAAGAAACAACCAGGTGTTCTGTCTAAAGGAATTTGTTTTCTTCATGACAGCACCCAACCACAGAAGACTAACTTGGCTGTGAATATACTGGCTGAGTTAGGGTGGGACGTTCGTCCCCATACTTCTTATAGTCCTGATTTGTTACCGTGTGACTTTCATCTGTTTACGCCACTGAAAGAGCACCTAGTAGGCAATAAATTCAGTTCGAATGGCGAGATGAAAAATGCAGTCCTCAACTGGTGTCGACATCAACCGATTGATTCTTTGAAGCTGGAAGACAAAAACTACTAGAACGCTGGATCAAGTGCATATTGAAGGAGGGAGAGTACATAAAAAAGTGACTGTATTATTATTGTGCTGGTCAAATCTGAACACCCCTCGTGTGTGTGTGTGTATATATATATATATATATATATATATATATATATATATATAAAGAATCTTAGGTGCTTTAATTTCAATTTTATACCTCATTCATGCATACCCGTCATTTATGACGGGCAATTAAACTAGTTATGTAAGATTAAATGAACTTGTAACGAAAATATTTCTTTAAAGATGGCATATTTATCAGCGACCAAGTAATGGACACTCCAATCCCGAAAATACGGAAGAACTGGAAACACATTTTCTGCGCACTACTTTCATCCCCGAAAGCGGTTCGAGGATTTAATGCGCGAATAAAGTAAGGCTGGCGGCATTCATCTCCGTCTCTCTTTTTTCCTCCTCTTTCGACTCATTTCTTTTGCAGTTTTTCTCGCCCTCCCTCTCTCTCTCCCCTACTTCACTCTCCTTCCCTCTTTCTCCCTCTCGCTCTTTCGCTCGCTAGGAATAATTCCGCGAGAACCACTTACTCCATTCTCCTCCTCTAAAATAACTTTCTTCTTTCACAACCATTAGTACTTCACTCCCACCTCCACAGAGACTCTCTCTCCCTCCATCCTTTCCACTCCGTAAAGGACACGCTATTTTCCTCTCTCTCTCTCCCTCTCCACACCTATCTCCTCGGCTCCACGCACTCCATCACACGTCTCTCTCCCTCTTTTTTTTTCCCGTGCAATTTTTCATCTCCCAACTTATGCGCCAATCCCTCAGCCCCTGTTAAACCCCCCTCCCCTCCACCCCTCTTCATCTTCCCCCTCTTTTCTACCCCGTGTTTATTTCTCTCCCTCTTTCTCGGGCACGCCACCTTAAGAAGCTCTTACCCAAATGAAGAATCGCGGTTAACAATGACTCCCTGGCATAAAAAAACAACAACGCGAGAAGTAAAAAAAAAAATCTTCTCTCCACTCCGTACGTTAAACCCTTCCTTTGTGTCATTCTCTTATCTTTTTTTTCGCCTCTACATGTCTTAGCTCGCCATAGCAGCGCCCGAAAAGGATTCGAGTCCAGAGATTTTTTTATGAATAGCGAATGGAATGTCTATGGAGTACTTTTACCTCGGGTACCTCCGTAGCAACGCAGATATAGTAAGTTTTTCCCCTTAAAGCGCGTACTAAACATTTTGCGATCCTGCAGATTAATGATCTAGTACAGAGGTGGGGAAACTACGACCCGCGGGCCACATCAGGCCCGCGGGAGTACTTTATGCGGCCCGTAATAATATTACGAAAACGAACCATGAAATGTAACAGACAATTTGGTTAAAATTAGGGCCGAAAAACCTTTTCTTGTGAAGATTAGACGATAGAATAATATTAATTATCAATTTTCACAGATAGAAATCTTCGAATTTCTTCAAATAACTTCCGATGTGGAACCTAATGTGGACCGCCGAAACATTTTCATCTATTAATGTGGCCCACATAAGTCATCGCAATGGCTAATGTGGCCCGTCTCGTCAAAAGTTTCCGCACCCCTGGTCTAGTACGATATGATATGTTTTCTAGAAAAAAATTTCCAAGCGATTTGTTAACGCATATACTTGTCCATCCACCTTTTTATTAATTCCTTCCAAAAGGAAAAAAAGAAACTCCTTTCTTTAAATCTAAATCCTCCTTCTAATGGATATTTACGAAAAGGATTCAACAATTTTTCTAATGAGCAGAGAGCAACATTAGCTAGAATCGAACAGATTTTAATAATTAAATGTTCGATCATTCGTTACGTCTTCGAAGGTACTCCGACGGCAGCCTTGATCAAAGGGAATCCGCGCATTTAAATTTCCATTCAATTTTCAGGCTTTCCTAGGGAGCACTTAAGTTTTCGTGAAATGCGATTACTCAACGACAAGATTCCGTTAAGAGAGGATTTTAGCTTCTAATCGTTCAAACATTTTACTATTTTCTTTGAAACAGAGTAAGTCGAATGAAATTAATCAATTTAAGATATTACAAGGCGATTTTTATACAAGCTCCGGCCATCCCTAACAGCTAATCCAGGACACACTAAATTATTGCCACATGTAGCTCTCATATGTACTAACTTATTCTGAAAATTTGGTTTCACTATGTGAAACCGTTTCAGAGATATTGCCTGCACGGACGGATGGAGAGACAAAGTGAACACATAAGTTGATTTTCTTGTAAAATAATTGCTAAAAAACCAATTTTCCTATAAGTTTACATATTTTTATTAGCTATAATATCCAAATATTTCAATTGTGGTATTAATGATCGAAGTGTTCATATTCATTTCGTTACTCTTAATGATGGCAAATGGAGAATTACAGAGCACAGAACTAGTGCTCCCAGAGATTTTTTACCCATTGGTGTACTATTTTTTACGATACAAATGTTTGACCAAAGTCAGAAATTCAAACTTTCGTTTATTATAGGCACGGATAAAAAGACATGGCAAGGCCATTTACATACTTTTCCATCGACAAAAAAACCGCTATGATTGGTAACAGACCCCTTCGGAAACCCGTATAGTCGACGGTTGGTCAGAGGCTGTACACACATGTACTAAGGCCGCCTAGGAGACCGTTAGGTACGCCGATAGGTTAAATTCTAACTAACGACGCATTATGCGCCACGGATCCCGAGTGATTTTTTAAGAAAGATAAAAGCGCTCTCTAAAAAATTAGAACGCCTCCCGTAAATTCCATTCCCGATAATTATTTCACTCTCCCCATTCTTTCCTACCTATTCCGGAATTAAAAACATTTCGACAGAGCCAGAGCGACACGTGTTGCTGTTAATTTGCTTTTAATCTGACCCCGAATGGACTGCAAAATATGCCAAAATTGTTATAAGAAGTCTTTATAAAAAAGAAATACCCTTCGTGCCTCGAAGTAACCAGAGGAAAAAATCGGTACAACATACATTGTACAAACTTTATCATATATGCCAATGCGTCGTTTAGTTATCTTTAGAAAATGAAAATCGTACCAACCGGTTTTTAGAAAAACCAGTTTTTGTTAAAGTTGCCCAAGAATAAACTAGCCTTATATTCATTCATTGAGAAAAATGAAATATGTAGTATTATTGCAGACGTATACTCAGGTAACTGTAAGAAATTTTATCAAAATCGTTATAGCCGGTTTTGAGAAAATCAAATTATTGTTAAAGTTGCCTAGAATAAACTAGCCATATATTCATTTTCTGAGAAATATGAACTATTTTGTATTACTGAATACGTAAACTGAAGTAGCTGTATGAAATTTGGTCAAAATCGTTAGAGCCGTTTTTGAGAAAATCAGATTTATGTTAAAAATGCGAAGAATAAACTTCCCTTAATTATTGAGCAATGCCAACCATTTCTTCACAGACTCTGCTCAGTATGATGAAATGCCTAAGTACGAGATTTCATTCATTTCCGCTCTACCGTCTGGGCTCTAGCGCCAGTAACAGACAGACGACATTGCGAAAACCACTTTTTCGGATTCAGCGACACCTAAAATATTTCCGTAAAAACCTCGAGGTCGAATTTTTTCGCGATAGCAATACTTTCTCAATATATTTCGTATATGAGAAAGTATAAATGACAAACATTCCCATTCCTAACGCCATTCACCTTAATGCGCCTCACTAACCTCATCACGTGTGTTCAGCCTCTCTTTAAATCCTCCGAAGCGTCTACAATTCAGGCGTTTTGTCCCGCGCTTTCCAAATCGCCGCGAACCATTCCACGACCCCTGAGCCCTTCGCTTACCCCTCTCACAAAATCTAATCGCTGCCTTACAGTCTTCTCCAGATTAACTACGACCTTTGCCCCTGCCCAATTAATTAAGAATCCTACGTCTGTCGGACACCGCTGTAGGCATGGATTAAAGAGGGCCGGCAGAAAAAAAAACGACGAATGCTAAAATCTGATGACGAATGCGTCGGACGCAATGCATGCGCTTGAACTGAAATTCGCGTGGAGGAGAGGAAAGAGAAGCGAGTGTATCTTACGTCCTCTCTACATCATCTTCATCCGTCTCTCTTTCCACTCCGAACCTCCCCCCCTTCCCCCTCCACTCCGAACCTCCCCCCCCTCCCCCCTCCACTCCATCTTCACTCTCTTCTCTCCCTCCCCCTTATCTCCCTCTTTCCGAATGTAAAATCCAAAACTCACACTACTCGTTTAAAAAAAATCACTTCGCGGACTATTGATTAAAAAGGTTAAAAAATGAAAAGCGCCTTTCATTTAGAAAGTTCACGTAAATTTTAGGAATCTTCGTCGTTCTCTCCTTCCAATACGCAAAACCCAAAAATCAATCAAAAGTTATACCTCACCGCAGTTAAGTATTTACGCTTCGCTTTTACTGTTGTAGCTTATATATATTAACAAAACAATAGTAACGGACCCATATATGTAGTTTGTAATGGTTTTCTTAAATTCTACTAAAAGGCAAACGGACAGATGGAAGTATGTATCACGACATCGATAGGGTTCATGCATTTAACCCGCCGTAACTATCCTGAAAATCTTAGTTTCCCAGCTTTTCTCATTGCTTCCATTTTTTGCACCCGGACGGACAAAACATTTTGCTTGCGGAAGGGCAAAATTTGTACTCGGACGGATGGACAAAGTGAAAACATAAGCGATTTAAAAAATACATAAAAATGAGATTAAATATATGCCGAAAGGATTCTAAAATTAAAATGAAAGCCTCTTCACCAACTTAAACACCAAAAGCTAGTGAAGTCTCTCCCCTGGAACAGTGAGAAACCAATCAGATTTTCTATTTAGAATCTCCACCTGCGAAAAATGAATTCCGCCCTGATTACGTTACGCTTATCATAAAATATTCATAACTTGTTTTGAGTATTTTTTGAGGAAACTTCTTGCACGCGTATTTTTCTGCTAGGTGGATTTTCGCCCATGAAGATCCTCGTTTAAGGAGATTATTTACCAACGTGAGCATAATCTTTTAGAGTAGCTTTGCCATCGTCTCCGTTTATGCAATAATTATTACTCCCCTTCAAATACACTTTAGAGCGGCGCGTGGGGTAGAGAAGCCAAGGTTGAATAAAATGAAATTCGTCATCCGAACCAATCCAAAAATTCCTCTCTCTCTCTGCTGAGGAAACTTCATTAAGTTGTAGATGCCAGTTTTAGGAACTACCAATGCTTTTAACATAAACACGTTTTATTTTAAGGAGTTATATAAATTCATGAGCAATAAATATATTCAAGTTCATTCAAGGTCAATAGTGGAATATATCTCGGTAAGAATGCTTGCACTTGGAGAAATTAAATCCATAATAAAGTGAACAATATCATACTAATAACATTTTCACGATAAACATTAAGAAACAAGGGCAGAAATCATTAGAATCATATTTAATAATGTTCTCTTCTTAGTATTCTAGGTTCGCCAGTTAACGGGAAAATATCCACCGTTTCGATTAATGGACAATTTTTTGTCCGCTTTTTATAATAAAAAATAAACACTTGAACATAGATAGGCACTTCGGCGTGAGGAAACACTCTTAAGAAGCGAAACGCAAAAAAAACGTTATTTTCTACTTCGCAGAAAGGAATTCTTCTTATATGTATACCGGTTATTATTTCCTCCACAGTCTTAAAAATCCTGCCCATTTTGAAATCTAGGCCAGAATCCTCGAGGAAACAACACAACTGCCAAGGTTAAAACTCGAGTAATGTGTCAAGAAGAGCAAGGTGGCGCTTACTACATTAACCGCGGATGAAGGCAGAGAGAGAGAGGTGGCAGGGGGAAGGGGGGGTGCGAGAGGTTACATAAAACACGATCTTTCAAGGCGACATCCGCGAGTTAATTCAGGCGGGAGACGGCATAAATCTCCTTAGGCGAGAGGAATCGTTTCCCTAGGGACTCGAGATGCATTGCAGCTCCTGATGCAAGCCGAAACATTGGATGCGTAGTCTCCATGGAAACGCCGAGAAAGATGCCGCATTAAATCTATAATGCGTCACGTTCAGAGAAACACGCATTATCGAACGATATGCATTTTTTCAGAGACGAATCTTGGGGTCCACCAGGTTTCTCGCGTCAAACACGCGCTATGGGTCGGTGTTATTGCAAACTTGTTGTCTCGCAAACCCTACCTCGAATCCTTCCATCCTTAAAAAAAAAAAAAGAAAATCCTTCGAAAACCTCGCTAAAAACACTATAAATACCAGAGGAAAATCATTTACCGAATATTCGTAATTCTGGATATTTAATACCTAATGAGCCCTATATGCTTTCGTGATCCTTGCGACCCAACTGATTACGTTTCGCGACATTACCAAAGCTGACCGCTGTATCCCTAAAATAGTCTAGCGATATAGATTAAAATAGGTTAAAAAGCAGTCGCTATCAGCGGCAATCCATAGGTTGTATTTAAAGAGTTTATGCCTGTCTACGCATGTAGACATCCAACATTATATATATATCAGTTATTAGGTCCGTCCGTCATACTTCCGTGTGCAGTGAACTATATCGGCACCACTCGAGTTAGAACCACCAAATTTTTAGGGATTGTTCACGGCCATAGTTTATTCCAGCGGTTGAATTCTAGAGAATCGGGAGGCAGCATAAGGGGTGCAGAGTGGGCAATAAAATAAACCCGACCTCAATATCTTATTGATAAGCTCTTTCTTTACTTCTTTACATTATAAGCTTTTACATAAGGAATTACTTTCATATAAAACCTTCCGATTTTTCCAGCAATACAAAGGTTTGCTATAGTAGAACAACCATTGTCGAGTTTCCATACCATCGCGCATCAGGATTCGAATTTCTCATCCGAAACTCGCTTGCTTCCAAAAAGAATTGCGCTCCGAATCCGCCGTTTGAATTAGCATTTTCCGGTCACGAAAGAGGAGGTAACAGCAATAACATTTACGCCACGCGGGCGATCCATTGATCCCGCAGTTCATCTGATACGATCTTCATTTTTTTTAAATCTCGGATCGGCACTCATCCTGCGTCACAGCTCGACCCTGCGTTGGGTCGCTTCAACGCGTAGGCGCTCCGGAAAACAAACAAAAAAAGACTTCCTGGGAGGAGGAAGAAAGAGACGCGCCACATTTCCGGCGGGATGTTGTCGCTCCGGATAAAATAAAAGACGCTCGACTAGGTTTCTATAGACACTGGGTCAATCCGATTCCATTGAAGCCCGAAATACATCGAACAGACGTCGCACGTACCGCGAAACTTCCCTCCCGACGTTCTTTTGTTCCCAATGGTAGGTCGGCTAAGAACACACGCACGATCTCTCGCCAGCTGCGCTGAAAAACATCGAGGAATCGCCTTCCTGCAGACCCACGCGATAAGAAACAAATGAAGGATAAAGTTGGCTCTATTTGCTCGGAAATAAACTGACGGAGGATATTTTTCGCCATGCGGCTGGATGTGTTACGACGGAACAAAAAGGAATACTTTCTTTTCTAACTCTTCCGCGATGGGAAAAAATTTGGACGGAGCTCAAAGAATAGCAACGGATGGACGCCAATACATTTTAAGACTGCATCAAAGTGATACATATACTCGAATGTTAATCCATGTAAAAACCTAATTTCAAGCTTGAAACGCAACAGAATAATTCGTTAAACTACAAAATATTACAGGAAAAATATCTGCCTCCTGATACAAGGGCTCCGTGACTGGCTTAAATGAACCTACGAAAATAATAATCTTTCCATCTGTCCCCACCATATAAAAAGCTTATAAAAGAGATTGACTAGGGACTGGTACACATATTATATAGAATAAAAAATAAATGTAAAATATGCTGTGCTAAAATGACCTAACTACACTGTGACCCGTACCAACATTAGGAAAACAAAACGAGGGAAGAATTTCAGGGAAAATTAGCGACTGCTGTCTATCCACCGGAGTAAAGAATCACAGATGCGATGCATAGTTGGTATTTGTAGCAGAATGTGCTTTTTTAAGCAATTTTTTCCGATTACTCCCCAGCAGCTGATCATAGATCCAACAAATTCATACCATATGTAGCTCTAAAACAATCTTAGGATTGAGAACCATTGATTATGTAGATCTAATGTAGAGATATCATCTATACTGGAATTTTGTAACCCATGTCATTTTCGTGTTATTTTGTACACGGGCAGACTGACGGACGGACGATTTTTTAAAAAGAAAAAAAAGCGCTAAAAACGACGTGACTGTACGCAGAGGCGTACCTTGGCAATATGGCGCCTATGGCAAAATTTTCGGAAACACCTTGATTATGTAGGATGTAATTTTTTCTTAATTTTAATAAAGAACAATATCGTTTTTATTATAAATAAATCAAAGTTTGAGCATTGCAATAACAATTATTTATGGGAAAATTAACTTTTCGCAATTTTTGTGGCAAAGTTTGGCTCCTTTTGGCAAGCGGCACCTATGGCAAATGCCACCTTCGCCACACCCTAGTTACGGCACCGACTGTACGGCATTTATTCTTGCTCGTCGTCATGTTATGCGGGAGATCCGAAGCAGAGAGAACGCCTTTTCCCCGCCACAGACAAGCGAAAATGAGTGGCGAATCAATCGAAACCGATACAGTCCGAATTCTCAAAACGTTTTCGCGAGCTGCACCTTGAATCTAAATACGCCGTAGGTATTTCAGTATTGACTCGCACGCATTCCTTCCATTTCCTCATCCTCTTATCCCGCCCGCGCTCATAGAAAGGAGACGGAAACAGAACGCAGGCGTTTTCGCGTTTGCCGAAGTCCTCTAACAAAAAAAAAAATACCTTTCCGGATATTTCCACGATCTACCTGTCAGAAATGCACGCGAAATACAAAAAAAAATACCTTTTAAAAATCCGTAGCCCGTACACCCTTCAAAAAAAAAAAAAAAACCGCCGATAGTCCCCGGACGCGTACGGTATGCGAAAGTAACTTCATCCAAACCTTGCTCCCCGCGAGCAAGAGGAGTGAGTGGAGGGAAACTTTTTCTCCTCGCGATATTCAATAGCGAGCGGTGAAGTGGGAGGGAGAGAGTGGAAACCTTTAGAGCGGAAGTGTGTGTGTGTGTGTGTGTGTGTGAGAGAGAGAGGGAAAGGGAGTGGAAGGAGGTCGATTCCGCTAGGGCGGTCCGATACGAAGGCAAATTCCATTCAAATCCCATTCCGTTTCGTTTGTGGTGGAGGGGGTTGGCAGAGGGGTGGAAGAGAGCGCTTCCTCCCCCCTCCCACCAATCCATCTCCCTCTGCCACCCTCTCTTTTTTTTTATTACAACCCCTCGAGACATTGGTTTTTTTTTATTCTGCCGGAGGTTGAAGATCGTTCGATTCCTAGTTGCCGCCGCGACGCACAGATCCTGCGACCGCGGGTTTTAGAGGGGAAATGCGATCGATGCTATTCTAGGATACTCTTTTCTTATGGTTAAGCGACGAGGCCACGGGAGAATGCCGCCTAAAACCCGAGGTGAAATGGGAGGAATCTGATCCGACGTTCGTGCAATAAATACTACGATTCCGTTCCTAAAAATGAATCGCGAGAACGGACGCGGTAAATTAAATTCCAATCAATCCATCGTGATGTGTCTTTTTGTGGTCCCGTTGGTTTTTGATACATGAGCAGAGTCGGGACAATGGCGAAACGAGCGAGGCATCCGCCTTGGGCGCAGTACGATTAGGGGCGCAACGATTGACAATTTGGTCTATTAAGTGTAACGGTTTGCATCGTAAAATATATTTTATTTTACTTCTATCCTGATAATAAAGTACTGTGCTGAGAGGTAAAGTTGAGTACTGTATACTTTCATTAGGCGGGGAAGCAATTTTCAAACTCTGCCTAGGACTAAAAAATATCTTGTACCGGCTCCGCATGCGAGTTTTAAATAAAAAAACGAAAACTTTTCAAACAGTTGGATAATAAATCCCTAACGACATAACGTGCATGGTTGATAAAGTATATATTATAAGCTAGGGAAGTCTACAGTTGAGCATCGGAAGTCCGGAATTCCGAAACTGTCCGAGATTCACGTGGTGTACTTTCGATCGCTGTTCTCGCTACAGTTTTCCGGGATTTCCAATATCATAAATTATTTGTTTACGCGGTATTTTGTACGTTTCGTCCGCCTCTCTTTCTGTCTATGACGCTTCAACGTCTACGCACACTAACTGTCGCAAGTTAATCTATCTGAATTTTGCCGTACAAATTCAATTCTGATAATGTTACGTATTTACAAAGTACGTATTACTACTTCAAAATAACTAATATAGTTTACAACGTGCATCGATCATTAAATGCTGAGAATCGAGACATGAAATGCCGGAAAGTTAAAAAAAATGGGAAGACTGCGGCCTCAAGTTTCCGGATTTAAAAACCGGAAACCATATTCAAAATATGCTCACCTTCGATAAAGCTTCCTCCCCCTTATAAATCACATTTCGCTACTTCCCGACATCTCGTGAAAACTGCCTTTTATGAATCGAACGAATTAAGAACCGTTAAGAGGACGCCTTAAAAAACGTACACAAACAGAAGAATACGAACCAACGAGTGATGAATATAATAAACGATCTCAAATTGTACACCGATTCCAAAGTGATTTAAAACATCAAGAGATATTATTTAAAAAAAAGACCATTATTTATGCATGCAATGCGATATATGACGAAATAAACACCATTTACCCCTATCAACCCTTGTCTTTCCCTCGCGTCTTTGCGCACCCGCAACTCCCAAATTCCTTCCAACCCTCTCTTCCTTCCCCTTTCCCCCCCACCCCACTCTCCCCCGCCTCTCTCCCATCCCCATGGTTATACCAACTTCCTCCCCCCCCCCCACATCGTACGTTCTCTTTCACCCGCAGACTCTCATTCGCTTTTTCCTCTCTCTCTCTCTCCACAATACCGCGCACTCGAGTACGGGAACGAATCTAATATTCGGTCGCGTTCTCAGTTCGGATCCATGGAAAAAAAGAGAGGGCGCTGAAGGAGAGAGGAATAAGGAGAAAGAGAGGGAGAGTACTATATCGGGAGAGCGAATTTCAAAAGGGGCAGCACCAGTACAAAAGAGTGGAAAGGGTTGGATTTCTAAAGGAAGTCGGAGGGAGAAAAGTGGAGAGAATTTAGAATAAAACTTCGACGAATATTCACAAAAGAAATCGGGAACGCGGAGGAAGGGGAAAAATTAGAGAAATCGGGAGAAAACGCAATGGAGAGAGTACACACACACGCACGAGAGGAAGAATCTGGAAGAGAGAAAAAAAAGAGATGCAAAGCAAGGACATCAGGAAATAAAGAGCGTCGAAAGCAGAGGGAACATGCAGGGAGAGAATTTCAGATGGAACCTTTGAGAAACGCGATACAGGAAATGGGACGAGTTGGAGAGGGAGTGCTGCTGGGAAAGAAAGGGGGGAAATGCGAGAGAGATCCCAATACCCTGTTCTCCCCTCGATCCCCCTCCTCCCCTTTCTCCCTCCCTTACTTCTACCCCTCCTCCTCTCTACCACTCCTCACCCTTAGTCTGTGAGGGATATCTCCCTCGAGGGCAAAGACTTGGGTGTATACCGAGAGCGCGTATCCGCGGCGGGCCCTGCTCCTCTTTCCTTCAGAGATGGAGGATGGGGAGGGAGGCGGGGAAGGGCATCGGGATGGGAATGCCTCCCTCCCTCCCTCGCAAAGAGACACGTCAGAAGGGGAAAAAAAGACTAGGGAAGGCGTACAACTGAACGCGGAAGTGTGTCAACTACCTCTTTTTCCCTACGTATCCATAATCCCCCTACGTAACCAGCGCCGTATTTACTTACGCACAGGCAACATAGGCAACTGCCTACGGCGCCAAATTATGAAAGGCGAAAAAATATGAAAGGCACCAAATACTGAAAGGTACCAAATTATGAAATACGAATATCGAAGTTTTCTTTAAATAGTAAACAAATTCTGAATTATATATCGCCTCATTTAAGAATACACTAGCATAATGCCATTCAATAATTACGGGATTCTTCGAAAAAATGCACAAATTTCATATTTTACATTATATTAAAGGTAGTACTATGGAAAAAATCCGACGGATACACACAGAATAAGTATTTCATATAAGTAATTTTCTTATTCGATGGCGGTTCAATCGATCATTATTTTCTGTGTGGGATAAGCAGGATTGTGCCGATCGCCTCAGTCACTTATCGAAAGAGGCGCCAGAATTTAACTACAATGAAAATCTATCCAAAAATAGTCATAATCGTTCTCGATACCTATTCCTTTTTAAACAATGTTGCAACAACCCGTATTTTATATGTTTATGCTGAGTTGACCTTTTGTTGCGTGGTAACATCTTTTTGACTTACGCAATGTATGCGACTTTGTTACAAAATTTAATTTAATAAGAAAAGGCGCATCAAAAAAGTGCCTATGGGCGCCAAAAACTTAAATCCGGACCTGTACGTAACCATAATTTGGATAAATTTGTGGGAGGCGGGTAGTGCCTTCAAAATTTTAAAATTAAGATTCGGGCCCAATGGTTATACATAAAAAAATAGCTATTGAATAAATTACTTTCTGCCATAATTATATTACTTAATTTATAACGAAATTCAAGTTTACAGTTCTAAATAAACCTGAATAAATAAATCGCGCTTTCTCATATTGCATTAGCAAATGAAGCTTCAATTTTTTTATTTCGTTCGGGTCAAAACATGGAAAAAAGAGTGACTTATCTAACCAAGAAGAAGACTTCTAGCTGACGTGATTCTCTCTCTTTCTCTCGTCTTACAATTAGTGTTTCGAAATAAGATTTTTAATCCGTCTTCTAAAGCGCTCGACGTCTGAAGACTTTCTTAAGTTGAAAAGGACGAGTCCTTAACGAACTGTAATTATGCGAAGTTTTACGCTAATTTTTCTATAGCGTGGTCATTAATAGCTGATACATGTCTCGCATGGCGACATAAGATTTTCGTATTAGATAAATAGATATATCGATGTGATAATAACGAATTAGCAAGAGCGACAATTTGATAATCAATGCGCTATCCTGAAGTCGCCTCGGAATAAACCGGCATATTATTATAGACCAATGTGCATATGCTTATGTGTAGTTTTTTGCTATACGTTATCGCTGAAATTTGCGCGATCGCACGTATCCTTGGAATAAAAGACGACCACAGGTCACAATTTGCTTACGCCAAGAGTGAACACTTACGTAACAATTGCAGGGGGCCTTTATCTATCAACCTTTTCGTTCGTGCTAAAAACTATCATTACAGCGGAAAAACTTGCGAGAGAGAAATAATCGGCAGAGATGTCATAGGTCAAGTAGGATGGGATATGAGATTTACTCGCGCGATGCCGCATCGAACGCACCGTTTCTCTTCAAAGGCTAACGTCTACGCTATTGACACTAGAAACGGGAGATTTTACTGAGTGATTTAGATTTTTAATTTTTGGAAATTTATCAAACCGCATTGAGCTGAATAAATTGAAATTTCAGAACTTTCGTCTCGATTCTACTTCCATTTGATATATCGCAAGATGCCATTGTTTACAGTGGTTCTTCACAACGAAAGACATAGGGGTAATTAATCGATCCGAGAATTAATCGAATATAGACAAAGTCTTATAATTAATTTTACTATACATTAAGGAATACATTTCCATCCTATATAACTTATTAAAAGTATCTCTCTATCGACGGGAAGCTATTAATTCTTTGTATATATTATTAACGTCTCTGTAGGTTAAAGTGAATGAATGAAACAGTGCAATGAAACGAAAAAGTACAAAAATAAATATGTAAATTTTTCAAATACGATATATCGCGCGTAGATAATAAGGCTATATAGAGTTGAGAAAACAATAAATCAACAAAAAGATAGCATTCAGAAAGAAAGAGTAATAATGCGATCAAAATAAAACAGTAATTAAATCAGCCGTATATTGTTGTTGAAATAATGTACGATTAGAATAAGTCAACAGTTTCATTATTTTGGAACAGCGCACATGTAAATTTCATCTAAATAATAAAGATAACACCCGATGGAAAAATAAAAAGCAGCGATTAATTAAGGTAATTTTCAAAAATTAGTATTATTATTATCATGACACAGCTAAACGAATTTTATCCATTGCTCAAATAAAAAATTAAACGCATTAATGAAAAGAAAGGCTCATTTCATGGGACTTTCTTATTTTTCCTTTTTTAAATTTAATTAGATCAACCCGAGAAAATAAAGCGGGAACTCCATGAACGACGTTCTAAAAGCCACAATGATAAAAACTTGAGGTATGAAATTCTTTTAATTTTATAAATTTCTACGAGATTTTAATTAGGCGAAGGCAGAAAATTCGTCGTTTTTTTTTTTAAGTTACAAGTTTTGCCAATTCCAGAGAAAGGAGGAGGCACCAGATTCCTCCGAGACGACGGGAACACTTTATCAGAAATTGCTTTCCCTTCTCCATTCCCCTACAAAAATCGATCCCCGCATCTTTAAATAATATCGTCAAATGAATCGCCGATGAGACCAACGGCGACGTCCACTCGAAATGTTATCGAGCTTTAAAAAAAAAACAAACATGATTCGCAAAGAATGAATGCGTAGAGCTTACAAGGCCCTAAAACTCTCTTTTTTCTCTCTCCCCCCTCCCCCAGCTTCTCATGTGAAACAGTCCAACCACATCTCCAGTCTATTCTTTCCCTCTTCATTTATTTATAGCTTTTTTCTAAAGCTCGTTATCCACGCAAGATGGTGGATACCTTCGAATACTGGAATTTTTTTATCTCTCCTCCTTTACTCCTCCAATTTATAGTCAAGAGATCTCTTTTGGAAAAAAGGGGAGAGGGAGGGAATATGGAGGGCGATGGAAGGAGGAAGAGGGAGGGAGAGGGGGAAGGGAGGAAAATGGAAGAGGAAGGAAGGAGAGTGAGGGAGAAAGGAGGGAGATAGAAGGAGAGGGAGGGAGAATGGAAAAGGAGGGGGAGGAGGGAAAAGTAGAGTAGAGGGAGGGAGAAGGGAAAAGGTGGGAGGAAGGAGGGTGAGGGATCATATAGATGTCATAAAGGGAAACTTAACGAAATAAGGAATGATAGCAGTGTGGAATACGGGTGTAATGACTTTCGGAAGAACGTAGCCGATAACAAGGCACACGCATGCATTAAATACGCGCGGCAGAACAAAACTAGAATCACGCGTGCAACAAAAGATAAGGAGCATACAAAATCGAATGGGGAAGGTAAGGATGAAATATTTTTATTACTACACAAGAAATTTAAAATGGGACGGAGTCAGAGGAATGGAGGTTCTCCATTTTAGTTCGAGGAGACTAACAATGCAACATTCCTTTTGAAAATATTTCTCAGTAAGAGGTTCATAACGATCACCGGAAAATATATGCGAGCAGCTACTCATCTTGAAATGCTCTTGGTAATATGCCTCTGGTGGGAACTTCGACTATTATACTTATATATATATATATATATATATATATATATATATATATATATATATATATATATATATTTTGGGCAACTAGGTGTTGAAGGAAACCCAGTGAACACTTACCGGAAGTAGAGCCGCTGGGGTGTTGGAGAGACACATTTGTAGAGGTTAGAGCTTTCGGGATGATCCCTTCGTCAGCACAAGAGAGACACATCTCTCTTGTGCTGACGAAGGGATCATCCCGAAAGCTCTAACCTCTACAAATGTGTCTCTCCAACACCCCAGCGGCTCTACTTCCGGTAAGTGTTCACTGGGTTTCCTTCAACACCTAGTTGCCCAAAATATCCTTACTTACCTTTCCTCTTCCTTAGTATTTATATATATATATATATATATATATATATATATATATATAAAGGGTAGCAACAAGGTGTTGGAGGAAGCCCAGTGGACACTTACCTAGAATGAAGAGCCGCTGGGGGTGCTGAGGACACACGAAAAACACAAAAGAACAAAAACTACACAAAAATGGAGCTTTCGGGCTGATGCCCTTCTTCAGCGACGGAGAAACATATACTGTTTGAAGTGACACACTGGGGGGATATGGGGAGGGGGGGAGGGGTAATGAGAGAAGTTCGGGGATAGGAGGAGACGGGTAGGAGGGACGGCCAATAGGGTTATCGGAGGTTAAGACCAGGTGGGGAGAAAGAGTTAAGGAGAAAGAAAAGAACAACTTCTCTTTCGGAGGGCACCATTATCTCCAAATTAAGGGTACAGCAATGGGCACTCGAATGGCGCCCTCTTATGCCAATTGCTACCTAGGGGAATGGGAGACTCATTTCCTCAACACACCTCTCAAACCACTATTGTGGCTGAGATTCATTGACGACATCTTTTTCATCTGGACCAATGGACCTGACTCCCTCCAATCCTTTTTGTTACGCCTCTCCTCTCACCCCACGCTTTCCTTCACCTACCATACCTCCACCACTAACATCACCTTTCTGGACGTCGACCTTTCCATCCAAGACGGAAAAATCCGCACCGGCGTCCACATCAAACCCACCAATAGCCTTCAATACCTCCACTTCGAAAGCTGCCATCCCCTACACACCAAAACCTCGATCCCATATGCCCTAGCCCGCCGAGGATGGAGGATTTGCTCAGACAGGAGGTCTCTCTCAATATATTACTCCATCCTCGAAGATGCCCTCCTCAAACGCGGTTACCCACCGGGCCTGATCCGTGACCAGATCCGGAGGGTAATCACACCGGTAACCACCAAACACCACCCTCACACTCCTCCTATTCCCGATCTTACCCCTTCTCTTACCCTTACCACCCTCTTCCACCCCGGGATTCACGAGGTCCTCAAGGAAATCCTTCACGCTGCCCACCCAATTCTTACTTCCACCTCCCACCAACCCCCCTTTACTAATTCCCCCATTCTATCCTTCCGCCGGCCTCCTAATTTGGGAAACATCCTGTGGAAGAAAGAACCCCCCGCTCCCAACCCTCCATCCGCTGCAGGATCTCAACCCTGCGGCAAACCCCGTTGTCTCACATGCCCCATCCACCCACCCTCACTTTCATTTACCAGCCCCTCCTCCAACATCACCTACCCCATCCCCTCCAGAAGTAATTGCACGACGAGGAACGTCATTTACCTCCTCACTTGCACACTTTGTCCTGCTTTTTATGTTGGCCTCACCAGCAACCCCCTCAACATTAGAATCAATGGCCACCGGAACAGCGTAAACACTAACCGTCCCCTTCCGGTGGCTTCTCACGCCAATTCACACCAGGCCACCTTCAATAATTGCTTCACTGTAAGAATTATCCGTGCCCTACCGGATGATACCCCCGCTCCCCTACTTCGACAGTGGGAGTTGGCCTACATCTTTCTCCTTAACTCTTTCTCCCCACCTGGTCTTAACCTCCGATAACCCTATTGGCCGTCCCTCCTACCCGTCTCCTCCTATCCCCGAACTTCTCTCATTACCCCTCCCCCCCTCCCCATATCCCCCCAGTGTGTCACTTCAAACAGTATATGTTTCTCCGTCGCTGAAGAAGGGCATCAGCCCGAAAGCTCCATTTTTGTGTAGTTTTTGTTCTTTTGTGTTTTTCGTGTGTCCTCAGCACCCCCAGCGGCTCTTCATTCTAGGTAAGTGTCCACTGGGCTTCCTCCAACACCTTGTTGCTACCCTTATTATTACTTTTCCTTTTCCTTAAGTATTTATATATATATATATATATATATATATACATACATACGTATAACTATATGTTATGACGAGAAATATTAAAAAGATAGAGTTCAGAAATACGGGGAAAAGAGCGGAAAAGGACTGCTTGGAAAACTTACAATTGTGTTTTTTATCGTATTGAATCTATTATTCTGTATAACCCCTTGAATTTATCAAGTACTGGTTATTGTCATGAGCCACTTATTTTAGCCAACCGTTATTCCAAAAACAAACCTAGGCTAAAGAATAGTTTATTTTTATCAGACGCTTGGTGTTATCAATTAAGTTGAATCCAATGTGTTCACATTGAGTGACATCTACTATACCATAACCGAAAATAAACACTAAATAACACTTTATCTTTACAAATTCCATGTATTTTAATTAACGAAAAACCAAAGTATTCCGTCAAAATAACGAATGAACGAAGCAAGATATCAATGAGTTATTTATGCCAACACCTATTAAACCTTTACCAATTTCGATGAATACTTCCTATTTAGCATTAATTTAGTTGAGTAAACGCTTTCCTGCCTCACCCATTGTAATAAAACATTGGGAAGTTGACAGCTTATTACGACGACGTTCAGGAAGTAAACGAGTTCCACACATGTACACACGAAACTATGTGCTTAAAACGGAGGAAAAAAGACTTTCCACAAAGGTAACGAACGCGAGAAACATTTTTTAAAACACGGCGAAACATAAACCCAGAGAGATGACTTCGTGTCATTAATCCCCTTTCGGAATATCTCCGCCTCGCTTACACGCAGTATCCTTTTGTGTCCTTCGGATTTACATTTCGTGCGTGACAGGCGATGCAGTCGGCGGATTTATCCGTAACCATCCGGGACAGCTAGAGGTTGAGGGAGAGGAGGGGAGGGAGGAGGAGGGGAGGGTGGAGGAGGGAAGGGTGTGAGGGAAAGGGGACACGCTGGATCGGAGGAACGGAAGGAAAAATAGATGAGGGGAAAGCAGAGGCGTGGGAGATTGCGGTCGTCTAGCGAACGCCCCCGCCAACGGTGGACAGTGGAAGCGTGTACAGTTTACTTCTTTATTTCGCAGTCGATTAATCAAAACGAATGCGAAGAAGAACGTTAAAAAAATGCTGGTCTATAGAAGGAAAAAGGTTGTCGCTGAAACGTGTTCCATTTTTCCACAAAGAATTCCTGCGTAAAGACATTTTTTCTGCTAAAGATGGAAACGTAAAGAAGCGCTAGTTTTTATGCAACGCAAATTAATTTATAATATGAGGAAAGTTTTAAAGAACCGTTTAATTTGATACGATGAGATATAGGCCACGACAAACTATATTTTTTGCTCAAAGAAACAATCTACTATATCTCTCTCACGAGTAAAGAAAATTTTGCACCTAAGTAATTATTTTTAAGAAACAAAAATAATATATCTAATAAAAGTATTTAAGTACAAAAATATTGAAGTGACAAACGGTACAGATAAATTAAAAAGCGATTACCCAAGGAACCTCATTCGTAAAGCGGCAAAACTTGGTCGCATTGCATCGAATCCCATGGTGAAGTTAACACAAAATGATTTCACGAGGTCAATTTCCCGAAAGACTACTTGTGCCTTAAACTACATGTACTCCAACAAGTCTTTTTTAAAAAAATTTCCGCAGTCGACATTCAAGCCGCCAGAAAACAGAATAACTTCCCGTTTCACATAGCACGACTAAAAAACCATTTCGTTCAATTTTACGCTTAGTCCCCTTTTTTTCTTAAGTCTTAAATATATCCGCACCTCTCTCCCTCCCCATCCTCCCTCCTTTTCTCCCCATCCTCTTTCTCCCCCTTCATCTTTCCTTGTGTCGATATTTACTTTCCGCGCGACCATCTCGGAGCGTCATCTTCATTCGCCAAGCATGAAAGAGTGTTAGAGGCCAACAAAATAATATAAAAACCATTAATCAATATTACGTCGAGTGTGAAGGTGTTCCGAGTAAAAGATCCAAAAAGTCCTTATTCTCAACCATTCGCCCTTCCACGCCCTCTACCTCCTAGGGGGCCTCTTACTCCCATTATTCTCATGCAATATAATTCGCATATCTTTCCTTTTATGTTTTTGTTCCAAAATAAACTCCCCATTTCTATTTCCCATCATTCCGCCTTCTTCTCTCTTCTATTTACTTCCAATATGCTACTCCTTCCTTCCTCCTCTATGCCTTCCTCTAATTATCTCCCTTTCTCTCTACGCACTATCGTCTTTCAGTCTCCTTACGGCGCTTCCGTGATTCGAACGCGAGAAGAGACGTAATATATAGTAGTCTCGATTTCGTCCGCATGCGGGCGTTTATTGACCTACCTTTTACGTATTATGTCTAGCTTTTTATTTAAATATCTTTTCTCTCATCGGTTCTGTTTTGACTTCCTGTTTCCTCCTTCGATATTTCTCAGCGTCCTATCTTCCACCCCTCTTCCCCTACTCTTCTCCCCTCTTCCCCTACCCTTCTCCCCTCTTCCACCCCTTTCTCCCCCGTCTACCATCTCATCTTGGACGTCTTATTCCGTTGGTTTTCTTACCGACTGCGGCTCCCACTGGAATCTAAATCTAATTTTCTTCTTATTTCACTTCCATTATAACGTACTATAATGCCTTCTTACTATACTATTTAATTCCATCTCTTCTCCATCTATCTCTTTTAACACATGAGAATCTTATTGTGTTGGTTTCTTTCCTCGTTTTATCAGCGTTTCCCGCGCCTCTTTCAGTTCTCTTACCAAATTTATGTTTTATTAATCACGCGCATAAAGATGAAACATCTACTTATAGATACACAATTAAGAAACAAATAAATAATTTATGAGATGTTTTAAAAAAAATATACCTCTTCTCCGCTATGGCATTTCTATCGAATGTAAATCAAAATCTCTTTTCTCGTTTGCTTCTCTGTCACACCTAACCTTTCGCACCTTTTTAACTTCCTTTTTTCTCTTCCCTTCATCTCTATCTTCCGTTTAAGTTTAACTATTTACTTTACTTTATCGCACTTAATCCCAACGTTTTCCCGCTCATGATTTTAGATTTCAGCCCCCCGCCAACTCTTCCTAAATTCTAATTCGTCGTCCTTCCTCTTCCATTTCTTCTTTTCTAATTCTTATCTCGCGTCGCATACTTTCCGTCGTCGCAATCCATTTCCTTCTGTCTGGCCCACATTCTAATCGCCCTTGTTAAGAAACAACTTCATCCGATGACAATGGAAAAACGTGCGAATTCATCGATGCATCGTTTGGTTAAAAAAAAAACTCATAAATACGCCGTGAGGAAATATTTTTTCAGTTTTTTTTTAATTTGTGTTACTCATTTGTTTCTATTTTTTTTAACGAGCGATATCTTGACGCACTTCATCGAGTCTACGGACTGAAGGGAAAGGAGGCGTTAACAGATGCGTACCCCGTTCTTTTATTTTCTTCCCCACTTCCGCAATTTGGCATCCCGAGTCCTCTTGTGTTCGTAAATAACACTGAGACGAATAGCGACTGAAGACATGTATTTACTCCTCATTGGCTGGGGCTCGCCGCCTTATCAGTATGCCTGATTTTTTTTCATGGTGGAAAATTTCGAAGATAACCTTAGAACGTAACACAATAGTAAAAACGTTCGTATTGCGATTATGGAAATTTAAATTAATAGAAAAGTTTTTACTGAAATATTTAATAGATGAACGGTATAATATGCAATGCGAATGTGGCAGTACTTTTTAGGAAATACTAATTAACTGGTGCTGTACTTCGTGACGGCGAAACGTTCCATTCTATAAGTTTTATATATCAGAAAATAATTCTCAATGACGTTCGAAATGTCATCGAATCTTAAGAGTGCAACCTGGGGAAGAGGGGAGAGGAAGGGGCAGAGAGGGCAAAAACGAGAAACCTACGAGATGCACAGAGCATCGTTTCCGAACGTCAACATCAGAAAACATAAAAGTGTATACGAACTATTTATGAGAAAAACTCCCGGAATTTTACATTCATCCTTCGTTTTGAAGCTGTTAATTTCAATGTTAAGTTCAGAATGTCGAGCTATTATATGGACAGAATTTCTCGGGAAGAAAAGAAAATAAACGCCCCTCAATATCAGATTCTTAACAAAGGTCAATTTCTTAACACACGTAGATGCGCTGAATCACTTTTAATCCCTTTCCTAACGAACTTAATCGGCGAACAAAAGAAGGATTAGGTGCGCGCGTGTATAAAACATGTACGTGAACTCTTAAGGAGTTTCCACGAAGGAACCGAGAAAAGGAAATTTTGTTTTTCCCGTCCCTTTAAAGAAACCTTCCTCGTCTCTTCTCCCGTCATCTCCCTCCGCCCCCTCTCCTGAAACCCTTCTCTACACCCTCTCCTTCAATCCCTCTTATTCCTCATCACTATCCCCATCCCCCTCACAATTTCCCCTCAAGAAAACCCATTCATCGCTCCGGAAAATTCTCTCCCATTATTCCTGCCAGCAGTTTCAACCCTCCCATCCTCCAAAACCACTTTCCATCTCCCTCACTCCCTCCCAACTCCCCCCTCCCCCCCTCTCTCTCCATTCCTTCGCCTCTCCGCTGCTTCCTCAGTCCCGCTTCTTTCCCTTTCACTTGTTTTATTCGCCCTCGGGAATCCTCCTCCTATCCCCTTCTAGTCGCATTCTCTCCCGCCCCTTCCTTCCATAACAAACTCCTCCTGCCCCTGCCTCCTCCCTCGCGACCCTTTTCGAAGAAGAAGCACTTCTCCTATAAACCCCCTTTTCGTGGTACGGTATCATTTCCGGTGCCCGGAGTCGAGGAGTGGAGAGCGTACATACAAATATGAGCTCCCCTTGGAAATGGAGTTGCGTGCTCCAGTCTGGCTGAAAAGCCATGGATGGAGGATTGTGTATTCTAGTTGGTTCGCCGTGAAACTCCGTGTCAAAAATAGTCGAGCTTATTTTATGAATAGATGGACGTTCGATGTTATCGCAGAAGCTGGCTTTCGAGTTTCCAAAGCACGCAGTTTGGATGAGTTGGCGCATTACTCCGAATATTAAGAGAGATCTTTATTTCGGCCGACACCCTAAAGGTCACCGTGCATTGATTTGAATTCAATGCAGAAACAATTATATTAGATAAATAAACCGGAGTCGGAGGTTTGTTCTTGCTCATCATCAGTCCTTTTCTGTCCATTGCTGGAATCATACATACCTGCATATACGTATGCATACACACAAATAATGTGTGTATAATTGGGGCAGTTTTGCGATAATGATGAATTTCACGTGCGTTAAAATCACTGATTCGCCAGTTTATTCGCTTTATCGAGCCGGTTTTCAATCGCCATTCAACGCAGAACGGCAATCTTCTCTCCCTCGCTTGCATTGCTTCTGGCGCAACAAATCCCGGACAAATCGGCACATTTCTCGCAGTTTCGCGAAGAGACCGTTGTTTAATGCTCGTCACGTTTCTAGAGCGAGGATTTCACGGGACGCGTCCCGTGTTAGTAAAAAGCGATGGCCGATTGCCGAGCAAGGAACTTCAAAACTTGTCAACAGTGAAAATAAACCGAATCGACTGGAATTTTGGAAATTTCAAATACCGAGCGCATATTTTCTTTTCGTTCTCTAGAGAATAGCATATTTTATAAAATTAAAGGGGGAGTTGCAGAAAAAAATCCTCATTAGTAAAATTTTCGAAACAAAATCAATTTTGGAAACATTTTGACATTAAAAAATTCACACTTTTGGGGAGTATTCGGAAAAAATCTGATGTGGCCAACACAAGACTTTCTCCATATTTGGGGTATAGATATTTAAATTATTATGAATAGCATTATGAGGCAAAATTATTATTTCGTATCGTAAAAGAATACAGTCGTCCTTATTGCCGTAAATTAGGTATATTTTGAATATGTTTACAGGATTCACCGCTACATGGTGGTGGCGCTGTATACTGGAAATTAGGAAAAATTACGAAAAAGTTAATTATCTCCGAAATGGATGGTTCTACGAAAATTTGTTTCAAACAAAACTTGGAAGAAATATTATTCTCTACAAATTCGGTTCTCATGAAGATTACCAATAACGACGTTTTTAGGGAAATATTTGACGGAAACCGAAAAAACCGATTATTTATAAATTATTCCTAAACAATAACAGCTATGGAAAATTCTTTCAAATGAAAGTTGTAGAAAATTCCATTCTCCATAACCTTCAGATAGAACTGTATATACAGTAATGATGTTTTAACGGAGAAATATCGAAAAAACCGAATCAGGTTTCGAATAAACCTCGACTTCCGAGTAACCGTTATTGTCTAAAAACTAATCAGTTCTTTGTGCTCATTCTAAAGTGTTATACACGAAATTTGGTGTTAATATGACAAGTACTTTTTGAGTTAGAGCGCCCACAATCACATACATCCCCCCCCCCACGCACGCACGCACGCGCGCACGCATGCACACACACACACACACAAACACAAACACACATCATTCCGAAAATAGTCTAAACGTGCTCTAGGGACCTCAAAACGTGTATTTCCGTTGAAATCTTGAAGTAGATTTTTTTCATGATTACAATACTTACCCTATACTATGTACGTATGGAGAAAGTTAAAAATAGCATGAAACGAAAGATTTTTCCTCGATAATTGGTACATCTGTATGGAAAATGCTATAATAGCATTTATTAATAAATAATATACAAATTTTATAGTTTTTGATAATGATGGTCTTAATTTGTCTTCTGGATTTTTATTGGCGCTTTTTTCCAAAAAAAAATCACTTATGCATTTGTTTCATCCGCCCATCCCTTTGTCTGTTCTTGTAGAAAATAACTTAAGCATGACAAGAAGTTAAGAATGCCAAATTTCAGAATAGAAGGTTCCACATTAGATCTACATATGGGAAAAATTTAGTGGATTTTGGATGAGTCGTCGGGAGAGTAAATGACAGAAAATTTTTTAAATAAAATTGTCGAAAAAATTGCTCTGCAATTCTTACCTCGCCAGTGGCTTCAAAAGTCTTGAAGCGGCTTGGGTTTCTTTGAACCTCTGAGATGGATTTTCCATCAACATGAAATGGATAAACATTCCAACTGAGTAAGGAGACAAAACTTTTGGTACGAATCCTCGAAAGAACGATACGAATAAATCGACAATCACGCCCGCAGACGCCCAAAAATGCCATCTAGTGGCGAAAATCGAGAAGAGAAACCTCCTCTCTCGCCTCCGGAATCGGCGCCGTCGCCATTGGAAACGGAAAATTGAATTAACCCGACACCGCACGTCTGTAAACGATGGCTGCTTGACACGACGCACGCAACGGCCGTAATTCCAGAGCGAGAGATAGGGAAGTAAGTACGCGGGAAGCGAATATCGAAATTTCATCGATGAAAACAACGAAAAAAAAGACAACCGTGAGCCGCTCGAACGCTTTTCGCGCACCTGTTTCAAAAGCGGCGAATTTAAATATGGATGAGCCTTCGGAATGGCGTCGAAGGTGAGGAAAAGAAGTCATAAATGAAAGGGGCCATTGCGTTTGGAAAAGCTGTAGAGAGAGAGAGAGAGTAGAACAGGACATAGAGAGGAAGAGAGAACTATAAGAGCATAAAAGGGAAACTTCGAGGTTACAGAGAAAAGAGCTATCCAGCAATCGTGACTTTCATTTTAAAAACATCTTTCACAGGCCTCATTTTCGAAGAAAAGGAAGGTAGAATTTGCTAAACAAGATTCCCGCGAGTGAAATTTCCAAACTCCTCCGCTCGATGTATGTAGCTGAGAGCTTTATTTTGATGAGAACCTATTGACTTTTTCCAACAAAATGTACTCGTATGACAAAAAGGAGCTAAGTAAAATTAAATTTCGAAGTCGGCAGTTCTCAAACTTTGAATGAATAACAATAGGGAGCCATCTAAATTTACCGGTATATCGCAATTATTCACAAGATTTTCACGGATGGTGGAGATTATAATACCTGGCGAATCATTTAAATATTTGAGTGAGACATATAGTAATTATGTACTTAATGGAGAATTCGAGATAAATGCTCACTCAAAAATTAGTCTACAAGACAGCGATCTTAATTTCAGGGCAGTTTTTCCTGACACTGATGGTAGACCTGAAGTCGAGAAAAAACGAACATAATCACGTGATTGAGTTTAACAGTTTATTAAGACGGCAGTTCTAATACGACACGCATCACGAGGAATCCCTATTTCAACGGTGTCGATGATGAGATGTCAAAACAAAACTCTCCTCGAAGATATAGGCGTTGACAAGTTTTATCAAATACAAATAAATCAAATCAATTCGTATTTCACACTAAACTCTCAAAACAAGAATACACAAGCATTAAAATTTTCTCGATAATTGTATAAGAAAATCTCTAATTTTATGAAAACTAGCGCGATTAGATAGAATAATATCTTAACTACTACTAATTACTGCGCGCTACTTGTTTTCCACGGCCAATACTTGAGGAAAAGTTTTTTCGAAGAATACAATACAAAAGTATCCTTTAATTTCGCGCAAAGAGGGCCAATGCAACTCTGAAGACTAATTTAGTTCGGAAAAAATAACCGAAAGTTGTAGTTATATTACAGTTGGCTGTAGTGTCTCGTAAAATGAAAATCGTATGAGCCTGTTTTTAGAAAATCCAATTTTTGTTAAAGTTGCCCAAGAATAAACTAGCCTTATATTCATTCTTTGAGAAAAATGAACTATGTAGCATTATTTCAAACGTATACTCAAGTAACGGTACGAAATTTTATCAAAATCGTTCTGGCCGTTTTTGAGAAAATCAAATTATTGTTAAAGTTGCCTAGAATAAACTAGCCTTATATTCATTTTCTGAGAAATATGAACTATTTTGTATTACTGAAGACGTAAACTCAAGTAGCTGTATGAAATTTGACCAAAATCGTTAGAGCCGTTTTTGAGAAAAGCGAATTGTTGTTAAAAATGCGTAGAATAAACTTCCCTTAATTATTGGGCAATGCCAACCATTTCTTCATAGACTCTGCTCAGTAGGATAAAATGCCTAAGTACGAGATTTCATTCATTTTCGCTCTACCGTCTAGGTTCCAGAGCCAGTAACAGACAGACAGACGGCATTGCGTAAACCACTTTTTCGGATTCAGTGACACCTAAAACGTGTACTTCCGTAAAAATCTCGAGGTCGAATTTTTTCGCGATAACAATATACTTCGTATGAGAAAGTAAAAAGATGGCAAGAGTTTGCGAAAAGGAATGCGAGAAGGATTATAACTCCTTCCCGTCTGGAATAGAGGGAAAAGGAGGGGCCGAGGGATGAGGGAAGGGAATAAAGCCTGCCAATTATAAGTTCTAAGAGAGCGTGTCTTTCACTGAAGGAGTCAAGGTCATACAGGAGGGGGAGGCGCATTTGGTGGTTTTTTTGTTATTGGAGAGAGAAAGGGGTGAGAGGGAATGGAGTGGCAGGAGTTGTGTACATGCGTGAGAGATGGAAGGGGTGAGAGAGGGATAAAAAAAGAAGGCGAAAGGGAGAGAGAATATAATTGACATTTAAAAGGGACTTCACGGTAGCTTTCATTCCATTCCGCGTCCTGAACATGAATGACCCTCTAATGGCCCTCACTCTAGAAATTGGGGGAGAAAGAGAGCAGAGCAGAGAGAGACAGAGAGGGAGGGAGAAGGTAGGCAGTTGCGGGATGCTGTTGTTTTGGAAAACGTAGTGAGAGTCACACGGCAGCAGAAAAAAGTGAGAGAAGAGTGAGAAGGAAAGATTTATAGCCAATGGAATGATCTCCTTGAAAAGGGTAAGAAAAAGGACCAATTAGGAAGTGATACGTGATGTGGACGTGTTTATAACATTTACTAGCAGAAGTGCCCGTTGAATCTCAACGGAATTAGTGAATCTAAAACTCCGACCGTGTAACATGTAAACATCGCAGGAATAAGGTAGTATACAGCTTTAACCATCGAATAAAGCAAAAATGAAAAAAAAACCGCTTACATATTTAGATGAATGAAGGTAGAAAATCTTCCACTGTGAAAAGTCGAAAATTATGTGTAAAATTATGGGAAAGTACGTTAATTATTGAAATAATCTCTCCCTCACTCCAAATTTGTTATTGCCATATAGCCTATGTTATATACCTATGCGAAGTTTCGTGACGATATCTTCAAAACGAAAACAGTAGTAAAACCAGCAAGAACACATCAATCAACAGAAAATGGATGAACAAAGAAACAAAGGAAATGAATTAATTTAACGAAAGACAAAAAAGTATATAGAGAACGTTTAAGAATCACGGAGTGAATATTATCATCCGACTATTAGCTCGATTCTCTCATCCATGAGTTCTACTACGAGAAAATTTTATTGTTAAAATCGTTGTCTAAAGAAGCCCAGCCTCAGACTTATGACATTTACTAATTACTGAAAGTGCTCCGGCTTATGACGCCACTGCACACTTACTTACGGCCGGTAGAAACAAAGTTTGACGTCTTAAGAACGATTCAGACTACAATGTATAAGGCAAGCAACAACACGTCAAGCAAAACGGATACAATGTAATTAAATACGTTGATACATGAAGTCACTGTCTTATTAAAACCATGCTAAAAAAAGAAAGGTTACTTTTTATATTGCTCTTAGCAGGAAATGTGATTCGACTTACGACGCAACTCTACATTCCCGTCCTCCCCATCTCTATCGGTCTAGATTAGTGGTTCTCAGGAGATATTTTCTTGTGGACGCATCTGCGGCTACTAGCATACCCTCGTGGCCGCATCAAGGAAAGATTACAGAAAATGTAACGATAATCACGTAAAAACTTCCATATACCTTCTTATTTAATGACAACGGTTACTTATTTATCATAAACAATTGTTTTTCTTTAAATAATTCGAATTATTGAAATTTTCTTGTAGCCACACCGAAATTGTCTGGTGGCCGCACTTGAGAACCCCTGGTCTAGATCGGCGGTGCTGAAGATGTTGATCGTGATCGACTGGTCGATCACCAACTCGTTTTAGGTAGATCTTTTCTGCCCTGCTCGAAAGAATTGTTGTGAAAAATCGATCACCCCCCCCTCCCCCCTGCTCGAAGTAATTTTTAACAGTGAAGTTGGGCGGTCGATGGTCACGTAAGTGGGAAATGATAAGTAGCTCCCAAGCTTGTCAAGTCTGAGCACCCCTGGTCTAGATTAGTTGATCGCATATAAGTTAAATCACATTTTTCGATATTGCATACAATGAGGAGTACCTGTATTTACCGGCCATGAAGTGGCACGATTTTTTAGTGTTAGTGTGTTTCAGTGTCATTACTGTTATATTTCTGCTTATAATCAAGATTTGACAGCCCTCATTATGGGAAAAAGTAAGAAGAGGAAATTTGAGAAAGAACACAGAAAATTCAAGAAAGAGTGGACAGAGAAATACTTATTTCAGAATACAACAACAAATACGTATGTCTTGTGTTACGATTCAGTATGTTTGCCAAAAGAATTTAATATTCGAAGGCATTATGAGACCAAACATCTTAAGTCCTTCGGCCATCTGACTGCTAGTAACAAAAAGATAAAGTTTGAAGAGTCGCCGAAGGACCTTTCATTACAACAAAATATATTTGAGAGAGTGAACGTCATCAGCGAGGCCGCTACGAGAGCAAGTTTCTGTGTGGCGCGAGAAATTGCACGATCCGGTCACCCATTCACCGACGGTGATTTTGTAAAGAAATGTTCGTTAATGATTCTGAAGAGATGTGTCCGAAAAAAAGGTTTTTGAGGATGTAAGTTTGTCAAGAAATATCCAGCGAAGAATTAGTGATGTATCACAAAATGTGTCTGAGCAGCTGAAAACTGTTTGTTCGCAGTTTGAGTACTATTCTATTGCATTATATGAGAGTTGTGACAATAAAGATACTTCCCAGTTGTTAGTGTACGTATATGCGTGGGGTAAACACTGACTCAAGATCTTGCAGATATGCGTTCATTACATGGAAATGTTACTGGGGAAGTTATTTTTAAAGAAGTAACAGAGATACTGTTGAATTTGAAGCTAACAGGAGAGAAACTTTCTGGTGTCTGTACAGACGAAGCCCCGTGCATGGTAGAAAAAAATAAGTGCAATTACGCTGCTGAAAAAGAACTTTTGTTTCGGGCGTGAAATAAAGCAATATCATTGTATTACGAGTATAGACTAAGATATTTTGTGCGGTAAAATGTTAAGATTTGATCATGTCATGACAGTGGTTGTTTTCGCGGTGAATTTTATTCGGAGTCGAGGCCTGAATCATCGAAATTTTCAAGAATATATGAGAGAGATTGATGCTGAATATGACAATGTTATTTATCATACAGAAGTACGTTGTCTAACAATAAGTCGTGGCCGTGTCTTATAACGGTTTGTGGCAAACAGGTCTGACATCAAAGAATTTTTAGATAGGGAAGGAAAACATGTACCAGAGTTGTAAAATAAAGAATGGCTGAGTGACTTGGCATTTCTTGTAGATATAACATTCCGTCTGAATTGCCTCACCAAAATTCTGCAGTGTAAGTACCACCTTATTTCAGATACGTTTTCCGCCGTAAAAAGTTTTAGACAAAAAACACTACTATTTCATTCGCAGCTAAGTAGGTAAAGGGGATCTGTCACATTTCCCAACATGTAACGCAATAGTTCCAGAAAATGAGGCTGAATAAATATTAGTGTGTGCTAAATATCTATCCCATCTAGAAAAAACTGCAAGTAGAATTTAATACAAGATTTGCAGATTTATGAAGAGATGAAGTTAAGCTTGATATATTCACTGACCCCCTTTCTGTTAAAGCTGAACACTACGAGCCTAGCATGCAACTTGAATTAATAGATTTGCAGTGTTCTACAATCTTAAAAAATCAGCACCGAGAATCTTCACTTATTGATTTCTACAAACACTTGGACAAATCCAAATTTTCATCACTCAGGAAAGAGGTTCTAAAAATTGCGTCGTTTATTCGGGAGTACGTACGTGTGTGAACAAACATTCTCTCCTATGAAATTAAACAAATTACCGTTACGTTCAGCACTGGAAGATCAGAGTATAAGAGACATTCTCAGAACACAACTACCAGCATCACGCCAGATATAAGCGGAATGGCGAGAGAAAAACGGTGCAATATCTCTCATTGAGTAAGTACCTAAATATCTTTTGTCACTTAATTTTTTTCGCATTGAAATAGAAATAAATTTTTGTTCTTATTTCTTATGGACAAAAATTTCATAATTTGGCCCGCATAGATCCAATTATAATCTAGTTTGGCCCGTGCCAGAATTTGAGTTGTGCACCCCTGCATTGGACTCCCAACTTCGGCGACAATGGGAGTTGTCATGGTAGCTTATAATTGGTATTGTCATAAAAATGATAAAAATCACGTATTTTTCTGATTCTAAACGCATTTTTACGCTAATTGGATAAGGATTAAAATTCTATCTTCAATAAAAATAAACTTTGTTCTTTCCTTCATAGAATCATTTAAGTCTGAATTTCGTATCATGTTTCTAAGTAATTTTAAAATTAAAACGAAAAATAAGCTGCACTCATCCCTATGTTATTCAAATGGAGAAAATGAAAAAATAATTGTTTTTTTAAAATTATAAAGATCAATCAAATTGGTATAAATACCTAACTACTACAACTCTTTATTCCGATTAAAATGACATCTTCCTCTTGTTTCTACGTGCTGTAGTTGCTGAGCTATAAAAAACATACATACATACAAACATTTTTCTTTATAGATATCTATAGATTACCATAACATTATGCTTAACTACAGAACCAAAAACACAATTCGTAGAACACCGCAGGCCGGGGTACCAATTACATAGTGAGTTAGTACGTACTGAATTCTTTGCGGGTCAAACTTAATGTACCGTCAACAACGATTGTAAAAATAAACTGATACGATATAGTTTCCAAACCCCGATCTATTAAAATAACCTATAATTATCGTAGGCAAATCTTTCAAATATATAAAAAATTAATGCCTCAAATTATTATCGACAGAAATGCAAGAAAATCAATCCTCAATTTATATTACAGAGCAAGGTAAAAACAATTGCTCCTCATTTTAGAGCATCATCGTGGAGAAAATAGAACTTTTTTAAAAAACCTTAAAAGCTGCAGCGCAGTATGCAAATTTTAACAAAATAATTGTATGATTGCAAAAGACCGAAAAAAAATTTCGATTTTTTCAGGTTTAAGTAATTCGTGGATCCAAGGATTGGAGTTACTAGCTCTAGTTATAAATTTTTTGGTTCTTTTCGGTTATATCCCCCCTCTAATTATTTAATAATTATGTTATAATTGCCAATGAGATACTTAATAAACAATCAAACAATGATTATAACATTCTAAATTATATTATTTATTTATTAATTTTTACAGTGTTTTGGTGGAGAGACCAAGGCAATATCTCGTAAAATCCAATCAATAGGACATTCATTTTTTATACTGTGTCACCACAATAATTCCGCAAGATCGGAATCAATAATGGATTCTTTCCTTTTGCATCTCCACCGCATACCTCCTGTCACAGTTAAGTTCACTGGATGTAGTTTCTCACAAAATCGATCTCCATGTATCATTCCTTTTTCTTGTAAGAATCGCATAGCTCTTTCCAAAGTAGGTAAATTCTCTATTAAACGAATTAAATCCGTTTTCATTATGATTTACGATGGGTTTAGAAAGAAATATCAATATTATTTCAAGGTTCTTTGTATAATAAAGTATGATAATTATTTGATTGTTTATTAAGTATCTCGTTGGTAACATAATTAACAAATAATTAGAGGGCGGATATAACCGAAAAGAACCAGTATTTTCTTTAACTATGAAGTTCCATTGGTTTTGAACATCTTATATTTAGGTACGCATGCACGTACGTGAATGCGTGTTTATCACAATAGCAAAACAAACGATCAAGACGCGTCCATAAGAAAAGCAGCGTGAGAAGAAAATTCACAAATACATATTTTCGGGAACGGTCGATAAATTCGCAGTGAAGGAGGAAACGGGAGGAGAAGGACGACGACTAAATGAAGAGGAAGAGAAAGTGGGAATGGGATTATTCTGAAGATAAATTAAATGAGATAAGATGGTTGCCAGGGAAGGGGAATCGGAATGAGTGAGTATCTAATACGCAGAAAAGAGAAACGAAGGGTGAAAAAAGGACGAAACAAGAGAAGAGAGACAGAATAACCGATCTCCAGAGCGTTAAGGCGGAGAACTTTGAGTGTAGAATCGATATGTAGCAGAGGAAGGAAGACAACAGGAAATGGGTTTTCATCGAGGAAAGAGGGTCATATTGGACGAGAGGTGTCTGTAAGGGGGAGGGGGAGGGAAGAGAGAGAGAGGGAGAGAGGGAGAGAGAGGGGGAGAGAGAGAGGGGGGGAGAGAGAGAGAGGGGGGGAGAGGGAGAGAGAGAGGGAGAGAGAGAGGGAGAGAGGGGGGGGGAGAGGGGGGGAGAGAGGGGGAGGGAGGGAGGGAGGGGGAGAGAGAGGGAGAGAGAGAGAGAGAGAGGGAGGGAGAGGGAGGGAGAGGGAGAGGGAGGGAGAGGGAGAGGGAGGGAGAGGGAGAGAGAGGGAGAGAGAGGGAGAGAGAGGGAGAGAGAGGGAGAGAGAGGGAGAGAGAGGAAGAGAGAGAGAGAGGCAAATCGAGAGATAAATGTTCATATAGGAAGAATAGTGAGATTAGAAAATCTCTTATACATACGCAGATAAAGGAAGAAGAGAAATCGGAGAGAAATAAGGGAAATAAGGAAGAAGAGAGAGGAAGAGAGAAAGATGGAGAAAGGAGAGAGGAAGGAGAAAGGAGAGAGGAAGGAGGAAGTGAGAGGAGGGATGGAGAAGGAAGGGAGGGATGAAAGGAATAGACAAGTGTGGGAAGGAGTGGACAGGGAGAGAGATGGAGGGTGGAGAGGGAGAGGTATGGAGGGGGAGAGGGGTGGAGGGTGAGAGGGGTGGAAGGGGAGAGAGATGAAGGGGGAGAGGGATGGAGGATGAAAGGAATGGAGGGGGAGAGGGATGGAGGGGGAGAGGGATGGAGGGAGATAGGGATGGAGGGGGATAGGGATGGAGGGGGAGAGGAATGGAGGGGTGAAAGGGATGGAGGGGGAGAGGAGTTAAGTGAGAGAGGAGAGCTAAAGGAGGGATAACGTGGATGCAGTGACACTGGGATGAAATAGGCAGGCAAGAGAGGAAGAGAGTGCCTTGAGAGAAAGTGAAGAAGCCGAGCAGAAAGGTATCGTCGGAGTGGTTTGTGACGAGTGGAAAGAGGAGAGACTGCTGTAAGCGTAGGAGTAAAAAGAAGGAGGAACACCTGGAGCCTTCCCCACAGCTACCATCCCCAATATCGAGGGGTTAAAGGAAGAAAATTGGAGTGAAAGAGTGGAAGAGGGTGGAGGGGAGAGAGAACGGCGGAAGAGGTTTTGCGAGGTGGATAACGGAAAAGGGACGCGAGGAGAGGGGGGGGGGAGAGAAACGGACGTAGATTAGTCTCCTTCTGGAGGAGGGAGAAGTTGAGTGGGAAAGACGTAAATGGTGCTTGATGATGTGGAAGACCGTGCCGAGAGATTGAACGGCCCATATAGCACTGGGAAGGAAGAAAAGGAGGCAGGGAGAGGGGTTTTTAGGAAGTCTCGGCCTTAAGGAGGGGAGAAAAGGGAAGGAGAGAGTGAGAGAGATAAAAATGAGGATAAGGCGAAGGGAGGGGAGTACGCGGAGGGGGTCAGTTGAGAGGGACGAGGTCATTCCCGGGAAGATCGCTCGGGGCGGCTAAGGAGAGATTGGAATATGAGACAAGCGAGGGTGTTTCGAGAAGAGGGGAAGAGAATGGCTTTTTTCCCTCCTCCTTCCTCTCGGAAGAACGCGCGTCTACCTAACCCGAAAAAAAAGCGACGGTCGAAAAAAAGAGATCGCCTTTTACGTTACGGCGAAAAAAGGGTGACCGGAGATTGCGGAGGAAGATATATATATATATATATATATATATATATGGAGGCTAGCGTACGGCGGAAGAGGAAGGGTATCCGTGTTAACGCGTGTGCCGTGGCATTATATTGTTTGTTTTTAAGGTTAGGTAACTTAAATTCGTTGCTGCGGTGACGATTTTGTGCGCAAACGGACTGGACGTAACATTTAAGATATTGAAAACAACAGTATAAAAACAAATCTATTAAATTCCTGACTACCTCCAAATTCCACTTCAAATTTTGCGGTGGAATTTTTTGCGTCGTCATTTTATTAAATTAGTGATTTTTTTATTTTGACTACGTTATCGATATGCAATTTCACAAAATTATTGCCGCCTCGCACGTTTTTATAGATAGTATTTTGTTACCGGAGTTCAATTAAACTTCAACTTCGTTGTATATTAAAAAACTGTGCGCACGCGATGAACGATACGATGAAAAAAAAAACTTTCATCATATTTTTAATACTGATTTTCCTGAAAATACATGATCGACAAAAGAAACAATCATAAGTTCATTGCCTCTAACAGAAATACTTAATTCATTTACATTTATTGCCATTATTTTCAATCATGACACCTTAAAGAAAGCAATTACTCAAGCTTCAAAGTAAAGCAGAAACAACTATATGGCAGAAAGAAGTACTAAACCACAACATCAGAGTTTATGCATAAACATGATAATTATATTACTACATGTCCCAGACCTCCATAAAAATTTGGAAGTTTTTCTTTTCTTACGACATGTAGCATTAATAAAAAAAACCCCGAACTTCGCCACCTCTGACTCCGTATTTTTCTAACTCGTAATAGAAATTCAATTGAAAATGAAAGTCTATTTGAATGGTCCGTCACACATGCTTCAATGGCAGCGAATAGAGATTAAGATTAAAGAGCAGAAAACGAACCATGCGGGAGGCATATCGAGACTCTTTGTTTGTCTCGACCCTACTGCGCCGCAAAGTTTTTTTTATTTCACTTTAAAAAAACTAATATCGATTTATGCATTAAAGTCTTCCCGACCACCTGTCACGCCGAGAACTGCTTTATCGCTCCACTGGATATGCATTTACAAACTGATAAAGGGCTTCCGTCTATCTTCTTCATAAATCAAGTTCTATAGGAAAGAATGAAGGCCTTCAGATAGACCTTCTGAGAGGATGGCATATTAAGGAATCCCCGGCGGCGTATATGCTCGAAAAATCTCAAAATTTCGATTTACTCTTATCTTCAATTAAAGAAAACATTCTCTATATCACTCGTAATTTTGACCTGTTTCAGTTTTTTCCAAATTCTCAACAGAAAAAAACGTCGCTAATATAAGCCCTTATTATTAATACGCCTTTAGATTGAAGATAGGGAAAACAGATATTATTTAACATTATTTCGCCTAATAGTGCAGGCATGCGTTCCGCAGATCCCTTCGAATTGGAAATAACATAAGGATGATTAATAGTGACGAGTTGCGATTATCTCAACGTAAATAGTCCATTTCTGGCGAGTACAACAATTATCAACATTTACAATTCGAAATAGAATTATCGAACCCACTTTATGGTTGTAATTAAATCAACAGCGCTATGTAACTCTTAAAGGCATTAAAAGATTAAGAAACCATATACGTATTCCAGCTACAAAGCAGCCATTATCAATTGTGACTCACCGATACAGTATAATCCATGCCGATCTGTTTTTACGTTGCTCTATCAGCTAATCACCACTGACGGCGGCTACCGTACAATTGAAATTCACACCTGGTTTCTCAACTTTATTATGGCCATCATCAACCCTCCTATACAATTTGCTTGGTTATGCGTGATAGTGTAATGCTCAATAGGGTTTTCATTGGTTGAATGGCGAGCCGATCAGGGTTCGAGATATTATGTCAGTGATGCTCGACTCAGCGCCGTTTCTAAGGTAGGGAAGAAACGCGAACTAACAGAATAGGATATATGATGATATCATTCGAAGTCATTTGCCGCTAAAACTACGAATAAATTGTTTATAAGAATAATAAGTAGGTACGAGATTCGAAGTTAAATAATATATTCCTTCCCGTCATTTTGAGTACATAGTTTCCGAATTTTGACGTGACTGACCTCTTTAAGCTTTATTGGGGGTCGTTATGAATTTAACGAAGCAGATCTGCAAACCACTCCAGCAAAGAACACAGAACCCGTTTTAGCGCACTCTTATTCTTTCTCGACATGTCTTGCGAAGATAATATTCTGCATCTAAGCACACCTCTTGCTCCTGCTCTTCGGTTGCATTTTCACGCGTCACCTATAGACGCGTTACTCGGTATCCAATAGATCCCCTTTCCTCCCCCTCCCTTCCTAACACACAAAACAGCAGCGCAATCCTAGAGCGTCCGGGCAGGCGGGAAAACGCCCTTTCCCGATTTACGGAGATCTGCCCACTCGTTAAACACGATAAGACGAACCAAAGCACAGCGAAAAAAATAAAAACGAGACTGCCTCCGGGAATGGCTGTAGAGAATGGAGGGGGAAGATAAAGAGAGAGAGGAAGGGAGGAGGAGGAGGAAGAGATGAAGGAGAGGGGGGGGGTGGGATTGGGTGGCGAGATGATAAGGAGAGAGAGAGAGAGAGAGAGAGGGACAAATGAGATCACAGACAAGTTCGTCAGAGGGACGGTGGCGATAGACCAAAGCATGGAAGGAGACGGGCAGGATGGGAGGGAGAGAATGGGATAAAGGGAGATGGTGAGGAGGGAAACGGCGGGAGACAGAAGGAAATTGGGCGGAAGTGTAGGCGGCCATTTGGGGGATAGGAGTATACGTGTATCGGACGGGGCGAGAGGGGCCGGAAGGTGGCAAGGGATAGAAGCGGCAGGGGAAGTGGGTGAGCGCGACGCCATTTTGTAGGTGGGGATGGAGGGGGCTTGGGCTGAAATGGGAGAGAGAGAGAGAGACTCCCCCTATGCTGCCTACCAAACGCTCCGGGGGAGGAAAGGAGGAGGCGAATAGGAGAGAGGGGTTTCGAGCTCCCTGACGAAATCGTTATTGGCCTCAGGTGGCATACAGCCTCCGCGATAAAAATCCTTCCACCTGCCAAGGGCGAATGTAAGATGGAATAGGATACGACCTTGATCAAGGCTAAATTCCTCTGAGTGTGTGTGTGCCAGCGATGGCGTGTATGCGTGGGCGTTATATTAGCTCTGCCATTCGAACTCCACGTGTCGTCAAAAAATGATTCGAAGTCAAGGCGTACGAATTCTTACGGAAATAAATGCCTTCTTGGATCAAATTAAAACAGGGGTCAGAAGGGCGTGTCTGTAAACCTAAAAGCAGAACTCTATTGGCATTTTCCGATTTCCGTAAAAAAAAAGGAATGCATACGAGATAGCACGCGATTCAAGCAAAAGGCAATCGAATGGGGGAGTGGGAAAAAAGGGAAACGCAAAATTACGAATTCAAAAGCCTTATGTTGAACGTCGGCGGTAAATTCTCGTTTTTACAAGAGTTTCGACTGAAGATAAAAGCGAAAGGAAACTTCTCTTAGGCGATTTCTGAGGCAACCAGGTGGCATTTGCGCGCCCAGATTTCTTGGTAGTAAATAAAAGTGTTCTTCTACTAGGATTGTAAAACTTTCTTGATTGAGGCGATATATAAAATTTTGCATCACGAATATCTGTAAATCCATATTAAATACTGAAAATTGATAATTTGAGTGAAAATAAAAATTGATAACTTGAGTGAAAATAAAAATTGACAAAATAAGCGTTACAGGTCCATCTAAAAATGAAATCCGGAAGATGTGACTTTACAGCCAAAGTAAACGGGAAATAATTTGCCAAAACGAAGTTGCCAATTCTTCAGTGTGCCGGATAATAGTTTAAAACCGGAAGTTACCTATATAAGGTTTTTTTAATTTTTCACATATCAATGTTAAAATGTTTTGTTATAAAAATTTTCATAAAAAAGCACGAATTTCTGTTTAATTTTTTGAATTGCTTTTTCATCATAGCTTCGCTTCGCGGGCCGTAACTCGGAAATCCCTGTAGTAAAAGATACCGTTTCAGTAGGTAGCGGAACCACAGAAGACTGCCACATATGCGATCTCTCGCTTATTGTTGCATCGAAAAGCAAAAAATATATATTGCATTATGTGTACTCATAGACAAAAGTTTTCCTGACTATATTATTTTTGACAGATTTTTTCCAATAACAAATGAAAAACGTTTTAACGTCCTTGGTCGCATGAGAAAGAGAAAACTTCTTCAAATAGGAAAAACGCAAATTAGATTAAAACATCGATTTAATTTTAAACATTATGGGTGGTATTTGCATTAAGTATTCACAAAATGAAAGCGGGAAAAACAAAAATAACTTTGCGGGTATGTAATGGGTCGGATATAATCTGGTAAGAACTACACGGAAAAAAACCTGCCTCAAACATAAAAGCATGTCGAAATTGAAACATACCCTTGCGAGAGGCGGTGGAAATGAAACTAGGGAAGGATACCCAGAAGTCAAATGGTAATGGCAGGATATCCAGCAGTCAAATGGGAAAGGGAGAAGAGCACGAGTCACCGCCCATCCTCGAGGGAACCTTTTAATTAAATTCCCACGATTCAATTGAAGAGCTCGATAAATAGTGAGCCGGGGTGTTTTCTCCGTTATCACGCTGCCTGCTTCGTTTTTTTTATCAAATGCCAAATCGACGCCACCGAGCAATTACCATTTAAAATAAATAAAATTCCTTTAAAAAATAAAATATACATCGGCAGGCCAGTTTTTAACGGCCGCCATAAAGATGTTTTTACTAATTGGGATAGAAGGGAATCATCGAACTGATATACAACGAAAGAGCAACGACAATGTTGACAACGGGGAACCCGGCTGTAATGCAGACGTGATGAAAATGGAAGAAATCTTTTTATACTAAAGTCTCTTTAATGGCGAATAATTTTTAAAAAAAGAGGGGGTTTTCCGGTTATTCCATCGTCATAAGATAGCAATTAGATTAAGAAAGGTCGTCATTCGTTATATATGGGAGGCAGATAATTTGTCACGTGTACATAATGCGATTTATTTAGGATACATTTATCAGGATTTTATTTGGAACCGAAGCGCCATAATAACACCGCCACTACAGAAACCAACAGAAACAACGTACAGCTTTCATAGCCACATTTATGCTAAAGTTATTCACCGAGCTTAAATGTGGTTTTATTTTGTTTATCCCCTTCTCAACGAAGTCTTGTTAAACTATTTAGCTCATTATCCCTTTTAATACAGCTGTGGGACATGCATTTATGGCTTTTCATCGGAATTTCGGATAAAATGCGTGCTTATTTTCGCATAAGGAGACCGTAAAAAAATTCCCTCTCCCTGTGTAAATTAATTGAATTATATTTTTTTAAATCATCACTAAGCCAAATTCTAATGGGTTTATTGGCAGATGGTCACTTTAATAAAAGAAAAACAGAATAGAATTTTCACAAATGAAATAAATTTAGCGAAACTATCAACGATGACTAGGTCGAGGAAAAAATCGTACGAACGACGACATACACAGACACATACGCAAGGAAATATGAAGGATAAATTAAAATCGGAATCTGGTCAGGGTGGAAGAGTGGGTATAGAGAATGGAGAAATACCGAGGGAGCAATTAAAGGCAATCATAGGGTTTTAGGTTTGTGAGACGCAGTGTAGCACTGATCCTTATAGGTTATAAAGAGAGATAACTTTCGTTTGCGCAGGAGGCTCAAATTAAGAGTCGAAATTTGGAAAACGCAAAGTGGAAAGTACGAATAGTAGGAGGATATTCCTTTTTCATAAGCATTTCCCAATTATATCCATGTTTATTTTTTAAAAAAACAAGACAATACAAACGCAGGTTGAAAGACGTCAAATATGAACGATGAAAAACACGCCTTCGTCGGATCTTCAAGCAAATCTACTTTCGTGATCGATTCTTGCCATTTGGCCAGAAACCAAAACCCCGAAATTTAATCGAAATTAATAACATTAACAAATGAAAACACTAAACCGTTAAGCGCGACATATTCTCCCCACCCTTCCATGCCGCAAGTATCACCCTTCCAGAAGGACCTTTAAATCTGTATGATAACATAAAAAACATACATAACACACGTATACGCAGTGTTGACGCTTTGGCTGTTCTCACCGACGCACCCGGTCGCGCTCCACGGTTATTAACGTTCTCTGGGAGAAATAAAGAGGAGCGAAAAACAAACGAAAACAAAGACGCCTTTCAGGGAACGTGAGGAGGTGGAGGAGGCGAAAGGGAGAAAAGAAGATCACGTCGAGGGAGCTCTTATAAAAGGAAGCCTTACTAATTACTGTGGGAGACGGATCACTCGGCGGCATTCAATGGATGGGGTTGGTGGATGGAGCGTTCCAATGAGTAGCAGCCTCCCCCTCTTTATCTCCCTCATTTTCATCACTCTCTTCTCCCTGTGCGCGGTGGGAGCCCTCACCACTCGCGGGACCGCGCGTTCAAACTGCCTGATAAATTGATCGGGCGATGAAGAGGCATACCGCATCAAACCATCAACCATTTAAAATCGAGAGTGTTGAAGCAGTAACATAGGAAGGAGGGAGGTTAGTAGCGGAGGCTTGCGTGTAGAGAAGTGGGAGGGGGGGAGAAAGTCGAGCGAAGATTAAGACTGTTTACAATTCGATTGAATCAATGGGCAATCGAGAGGGGCGGGGCCTTTTGTATTACACGACAAGAGGAGAGTCATTGATTAATGGCTAACAATGGGGGAAAATAGAGAAGGGAGATGATAGCCAGGGGGAGCATGAGAGAGAGAGAGAGAGAGAGGGACGCCCTTCTTTCCCCTCTTCGTGAATGAGGGTCACCGACCCACTGCCGAGAGTTCGAGAGTGAAAAAGCAAGTTAGGAAAGTGTACAGCGTATCAGAAATGGGCGCGTTTCGTGCAACTGAGTACCTATTTAAAAGTAATGATATACCTGTGCGTAAGGGAAATGGCGATTTAAAGTTCTTTTCTTCGTCATAAATAATCCATTTTCTTCCTATACTGCACGCACACGTAAGTAAATTAAACGTTTGTTTGTGAGATTGTTTTTGTTAGCAAAAATGACGACTTAACCATGCAAGAAGATTTCTACCAATAAGTTCAACTCGAATTAAGACATTCTTGTTTGATTTTCTTGATAACGGCTACGCTTACGATAAAAATGTATAGAAAAATAAATACTTTTATTTACTAGTTCTACAATTTTTATTTGAAAAATATTTTGATATGAGCAATACTTTACGAGATATGACGGAAAGTTCATTTTTGTCACGTCAAGTGGTACCCCTGATTGTCGTACGTGATTCATTTTTGCGATTTTCTTATTATCTTTGACAGTAAGTCCTTAATATCAAATTTCATGAAAATCCGTTCGGTAGAAGCCGAGAACGAACATGCGGACGGACGGACAGACCAACGATAATAGGCGCTCACGCTGGAAGCGAAACGCACCTTAAAAGGGGGACGAACGGGAAATGACGTCACTGCCTATCTCCCATTCTCCCTCAGGGATAGTGAGGGGGAAGAACCGAATAACGCAGCATCTTTCTGTCTCTCCCCCTTCCCTCCATTCCCTCCCCTCTCCCTCCCCTCTCCCTCCCCTCCCTCGCTCCTTCCACTCGCCATCTGCGAAATCCGGCGATGATCGGATCTCTGACGACACGGTAGAAGAAACTAATTATCGATTTCCTTTTGTTTCTCTAAGGGGGGGGGGGGGGGGGGAAATGAAAGTTCGTGTTGGGTCGGTTTTTTAAGCATCGATTTGTAATAAGTTTTAAAATTTGGAATTGATTGACATGGCTAATTTTGCGGATATGACGATGTTATTGCAAGAAAAATCATAGTTGTAAACATCACCGGAAACGGAATAACGTGTAAAACTCAGCGATTTTTTGGCCCTTTCTTGAACAACGCTAAGAAACAGCGGCGAGCGGGCGATGATTTGCCACCACATAAACAGCATCAAATCAGGAATTATAGAAACTCAAATTTAATTAAATTGGATTAATGTAATGAAATTGGGTTAATATAATAAAACATGGTTTAATATAGTAACAAATGGGCATAAATTAAGAAATTTCACTTAGCGTTCACACTGTAATACAGTTTATTTCTTTTTAAATCGCAGAAATCCGTCTTCGAATACACCATAAGTGTGAAACCAGACCGCGTTATATGTCACACTTTATAAATCGCGTACACGTCAAACCGCGTTGTAGGATACCGCGTTCTAAGATACTGCGTTATAGTGACCTTTTTCCCAAAACATACAAACGCTTTCAATTTGAATTGTTTCGATATATTTTCCGAAGCTGAAATAAAAGTCCACCTGCTTTAAAAATGAGACATTTTTCGACTAGTCATCTAACCTGGAAACGAAAGTTCCTCTCAACTCGCGTCGCATCCTTGATTAGTTTCCTCGGTTACGTGTTCGCACACCCTTGGACCACGAAAGTCGCGGAACTCGGAAGGAAGAAGGAAGAAAAAAATTTCCAACGTAAATTCCGAGGTTTCTCCGCACGCGGCGCCACCATTCAAAACACCAAAACGTGGGGCCTCTCGCAAGAGGTTGCGGGAGGGGTTCTCAGCCGAGAAACTCCTCCGAGAGAGAAAGGCAGACGTCCAACTTTGGGGAAGGAATATGCCATTTAATTACCGTGGAAGATTCGCAGCCTCGTGATTGCCAGGAAGATCCACCGCCGCCAAGTTGTGCAGCGGGAGAATCTCAATCACTAAGAGATTCTTGCGAAAACTATGCCGAGTGCCACAATCAGCCAATTCACGGAGGTTTGTACGCGAAAGTGGGAAGGGAATAAGAGTGGAAGGTTAGAATAGTAAGAGGGAGAAGGGGAGGATGGGAGGGAGAAGAATGGGAAAGAAAAGAGGATAGAAGTAATAGGAGAGAGAAGGATGTGGAGAGAGAGACAGACAGACAGACAAACGACTTTATTAGGGCGAGAAGAGAAGAGAGGTATGGAAATGGGGTAAGAGAGGGAGAGAGAAAGAGCAGAGAGAGAGAGAGAGAGATGGGTGAATTGAGGAAGGTGAGTGGATGGATGAGGGGATAGGAGGGGGATGAGAAGAGGTGAGGGGAAGGGAAGCCCATCATCCCCTACTCCTGAGGCATCCGTCGGCATGAATACGAGGGCGATCTCCCTTCTACTGCGCCCCTTCAAGTTGGATGGAACAGAGGAATTCCAGCGCGTAGGTTCAGCTTCTTACCTGGAAAACAAGGAATAACTAGGTTAGAAGGGTAAACTAGCTAAAAAAGAAAGAATCTTTCGAGAGCAACTATTTCACGAATCTAGAGAGAGCAAATTAAACTTTCTGACTGCCCGTATTTAATTAGTGCGTGAAATATTTCTCGAAATAAGATATCATGCAGTTAAACCAATTAAATATGATCAAAAATGTTTCACAGAAGGACGAGAACAGATAAAATTTTAAACCCCGTAAATTGGAGTTCATGGCGATTCAATATCAGTGCTTTAATTTACGATTTTTATGATACTTGCAAGATTGAGATGTTTCTAACATTAATTAAACTACAGTTATATCTTTTGTCATCCTAGTCCGAGCCGATATATAGGATGAGTTACGCGATGATTATAGTAGCATTCAACATCTATCCTTTATGGTGCAATGGGTACAAAAATACGTATTAGCTAAACAATGTAACACAAAAAATAAAAAAACTCAACATAACATAAAACAGCAGCCTTTATGGATCAAGTTGAAAATTTTTGAAATATGTTATTATTTAGTCATTACTGATAAAAATACGTACAATGATATTTATATTACGGAACTATGATTATTTATTTCATAATTTTTATAAAATAAAATCCAAAAAATCAAAATAAATTACCGAAGTTATATTGTTTTAATTCTGAAAATATATTTCATCTTATATCCAATTAATGGCAGTATTTCATTTTTCGAATGATTTTTCAACAGATTAAAATGGGCACGAAAATGAAACATTAAAATATACTACCGTGGAATGCTAATTATAAAGCGTCTTATCAATTATTATCTAAAAAAATGCAAATTGTGAAAAACTAACGGCATAATCTATACAAAAACGACTTTTGTATTTATTCGTAGCACCTTGTAGGATAATGTCACTTTTGCGCGAATTTATATATTATTAAAACTTAAAGGCTGTATTTTACTTGAGACCCGCTTCATAGAAACCAAAAGAACCACAAATAATATGCAGTGAAAAGTACACGCATCGATGACATATTCCATCCGGAAAGATTCACTGAACCAATTCTTGAATTTGCAGAGAAAACTGAAAGGATCTTCGGAAAAGTTAATGGAAGCACGCACGCCACATATGTACTTGCCAATATGCCTGTTCAGATATCGTCAGATTTGCGTGCAGAAAATAATCTAAATCGTGGCATACTTTTTGCGGAGAAATAGTCAGGGTATCCTTTTGAAAAGAAACTCTAAAGTCCTTTGAAGATGAGAAAGAGAAATGTTGATTCTACAACGACACATTCGAAGCCTTGTTTCCATCCTGGAGACAGCGGGAACCAAAACAGCTTCGGAGTGCAGACGCCAAATTGCGGAACGTTACGAATTTGTCGGAACATGTTACGGTCTACGGCCTCGACCGAAAACCTCCCTCGTAAGCACCCTATTCCACCCTTCCCTCCCTCCTATGTCTCTCCCTCACTATCTCCCTTCGTGCACTGCTTTCTCCGCACCACAGAATCCGCAGGGCTACACAGAGCCCAGCAGCTTAGACTGATTACGAAAATTTATAACCATGTCAATATGACGCTAAAGAAAAAAGTACACGCGAATTTCGATTTCTATTCTTATTTGACTGAGTTTCGCCCACATTTAAGTGCGCGTTGTACGATTATGTTAATAATTTTTGCGCGATTCTATTGTCATTTTTCCTCTTTAATTAAAGGAAAATTTCTAACAGCTATTATTCAGGATGAACTGTATCAGAAATTAAGTTGGCAATGTAAACATCACGAAATTAGGCGTAATTTACTTTATAAAACAAGATAAAATAGTATTTGAAGTTTGGGTGGAAATATTTGTCCAAATATTATATATTTTAAAAGCGGAATAAACAACATTAAACGGGTACAAATTTCAAACAAAATCTAATAGTTTTATAAAAGTGAACATAGCAATGAAATATTATCATAAACAATATTGAACGGGTACAAATTTCAAATAAGCCTGGATTGAACAAAATCTTGTAGTTTTATAAAAGTAAACGTAGCAACGAAATATTATCAGAACGAATCAATTTTTAAGAAAGTTTTCGTAAAACTGTTGCAGCCGAAAAACCAACCACGTGCGCCTAGGAGCTGTAAAAAAAAAACATACAAGACCAAAAGGGAAACCGCTTCCTTCTTTGTATAGCGGCATTGCATCGAAGCCCCGCCCTTATCTCAGTCGGCTTCGTCCGCGAGAGCGCACACACACATTCACACGCGTCCACAAATCCTCCCCTGCACCTTGATCCGCTTCGATGCGCTCCACCGAAGTCAAATCCGACACGCGGACACAAGAGAGCCAAACCCGTCTCTCTCTCTCTCTCTCTCCCAAGCCTCGGAGGCATATTTCCAAGGAAACCCATAGCGAGAGATGAAGGAAGAGAGATAGAGAAAGAGAGACGAAGAGGAAAGAGAAGAGAGAACGGAGGAATGAGAGATAGATAGATAAAAATACGTGGATGGAGAATGCACAAGTGGGGATGGAGGAAAGACGGATAGACGAAGAAGCTGAAAAGGGAAAAAGAGGAGAAGAGGGGGGGGGGGGGGAAACGCGAGAGATTAAGTGTGGAAGGTGAGAGAAGAAGAGTGCGTGAGGAAGGTAATGCGGAGAGAAAGGAAAAACACGGGAAGATTTCGTTGCAACGTTTTTCACAATAACGTGCTTCAGATTCGCGTATACAGTTTAAAAAAATCCACGTCGAATAGCCCATAGGCACGTTGTAAAAGTATTTCAGAACAACGCACTTCAACGTTACACATTTTTCATCGATGTGCTATAAATTTAAGAGTAATATATTTTAAGACCAAAATTCGAAGAATAAGAAAGGGTTTCTAAGAGTCATTACCTTACAATAATCGAGACAAAAAATGTTTGAGTTTTGAAAGGAAAAGCAATGTAATATTTGATATTTTTACATTTTCTATCTCACTGCGCATCAGCGGCGGATTTAAGGGAGGTCGCAGATGGCGCTCGCCAGGGGTCCCTTGAAGTAAGGGGCCCCGAGGAAATGTTTTTATATATATTATCTAAATATATAATATCTCATTATAAAAGTCATGGAGGAAATTTTATTTTTTTGCACGGCGATACTTAACTTATTGAAACAGGGAGTCAAATTAAGGGGTAGTCGTAAGGTGAGGTTTCAGAATATACTTAGATTGCAGGGCCCCAATTATTTAGTGCCAGGGGCCCCAGTAGTTTAGCGCCAGGGGCCTCCGGATGTCTAAATCCGCCACTGCTGCGCATAAAAGACAAATCGGAGTAACGCGCCATCAATACGAAGTAGAGAAAAAATCGTCCGAGGGACACGTTGTAACGAGATTTAGACGTAGAGAGCAAGTGACTGAGGAAGAATAGAAAAGAGAAAGGTAAAGTAGAAGGGAAAAAGGGGGAAGAAAATACGTGGAGTGAATGACAGAGAGAGAGAGAGAGAGAAACAGAAAAGGGTAAAAGGAAGAGAAAAGAGGGTGAAGGTATAAAAAAAAACGAGGGAAGAATGAGAAGAGAACGTGAAAGAGGAAAGGAAACCAATAGAAAATCTCCCGACGCGGATCCCACTTCCTCCTATACCGGAAATGACGACACACTACCCCCCCTCCCCCTCCATGCCTATAAAAAGAGACATGGGCGGAAAGGCAATGGAGAAAATCAAAGGAGAGGATAAACGGATAATAGGGAGCGAAAGAGAGGAAGGAGAGAGAGAGCAAGAGAGGAAGCGAGAGAGAGAACGAGAGAGGAGGGGATGGGAGAAGGAAACTTGAAAGGTAAAATTGCGCGTGACGCAAACCATCGGCCGATTTTATATTTTTTTCTGCTACTCGAGAGTTTTCAGATCCTAATTTAAAATCAGCTTCGACTTTTATTGAGAGAAAATAGGCACGGAAAAAAATCGAATATCTTCGGAGCAAAAACAAAACAGCGTAGGAGCTTTTTAATTATGTTGAGGTGTATTTTACTCAAAAGAGCCTTTCCAATTATAAACGAATTGTAACGAGAGGAGAGCGGAGATCTATATCAACGAAGCAGCGTCTTTTTCTTCTCCGCGCCAAAGCAAGAAGTTTTGTTGGATTTGGATCGGAAAATATATTTAGCCCAAAATTTACGATCCTGGAGCTGTGATTATGAAAAAATTGAACAATATCAAAGGCAGATCTTTCGAAGGATATGGAACACAGTGAGGGAGGAAAAATAAGAAATCCAAGGCACTGAAGAATCGAGTAGAAATTCGAACGGACTATAAATTAGAGATGAACACAACCAGGAAAACATTTTGTCTCAGATTATCGACAGCATCAGATAAAAGACAAACGTTACGAAGACGATAAGACAAATGTTATGAAGACGATGAGATCAACTTTATGAAGACTATGATCTTCTCTCGCGACTACTAATTTGGAAGGTCCAATTAATATACACCAAAATCCCGTTTTTTCCGGAGTGAGCTGGGACCGAGTTCATTCCGTATAAAAAAGATTTTCTGATAAACCGTTATACAATACTCAAAAATATATGAATAACCTTGGAAATAAACGATTGTTTACTTGCAATGATCGATTTAAAAACTACAGTGCATGAAACAATCAACATTAATGCACAAATATTGTATGTTAGAGGCCAATTTTGTAACCGTAGGGAGGCTAATCAAAATTCTACCACGTATTATTTTCAATCCATAAAACCAGCATTCCCAGTGAAACGGCTATGCGTAAAATCGGGATTTTGGCGTATATGAAATATATAAACGAGATGGTGATATCTTCACTGTTCTTTCAACAACACCATGAAAATCTCCTTCTGAAATATTCGTATTAAAGAGGAAACAAGTAAGAGGATATGGACGGTGTGACTACGTATTTATTTTCCACCCTTATTCATCGGTCTTCACCTCTGCACACCTTACCCGCATTCCTCAAACATCACCACTATACCTACACAACTATGTGTTATCCCAAAAAGGGGTATCGAAAATTCCTTGGGACGTGCGAAAGGTTTTTTTTTTAAGGACAAGCGAAAATAATGAAGATAAGAATTTATCTCTTAGCGTCAGCATTAATGCACTGCATCGTCGGCATCGAAGTTATTATTATTTCGATAAGCTTTATAATATACTATAATAACTCCCAAGTGTCCCTCTGTCTGTCACAGTATATGCACCATCGGTGGCATAATTTACAGGCGAATATTATATTGCAACCGCAGAGAGAGGGAGGGGAAGGGAGAATGGGAGGGATAGATGGAAAAGAATGGGATAGAGGAAGAGAAAGGGCGAGGGAGGATGAGAGAACTTTTAATTCAACTCTTTAGTCGTATCTACTCGTCATTTTTGACGGGTAACCATTGTAAATTCATAATTCTTAAAATATTTTTCTTCCAATCCTTTGAACGAGCATTCAATTAGTAGCTTTATAACGCCGGCGTATCACGAAAAAATGTCATACTTAATATATCCGTGCAACCATTCAAAAATTAATATTTACCGGAAGCATAATTCAAACCCTTGATCCTTTTCACCCAAAACGTTTCCACGCGCTTCTTTTGATCGCCGTGGTGACGTGGAACGAAAGCAGTCATTTTCAACTACGTATTTTTTATCGATACGAGTTATTCATTTTAACAGGAACACGCTTTTGATACAACATTTAATATCCGTGCAACCTTAAAATATACCATAATATAGGTAAAAAATGCTGAAAGGGATATCTCGGCTAAAAAGATTGAATGTTAGCGTTATATCCTTCTCTCTTACTCACTCCCCCTCTCCCACCTCTTCTCTCCGCCCTCTCACGGTATCATTGTGAAACTATTTTTTTTCGTTCACACTTATAAATATCTTTTCCATCCTTCTCTCATATTATCTGTTTTATACCTGCTTGTAAAATGCATTGTTTACTGACAAGGTGTTAGGTGGAAGAGTCTCAATCTCGCCCCAATAAAGATATCAATCAATCAATTCCTCTCTCTCTAGAAGGCCGGCCGCAAAACGACCACATCCTCCGGGGCCAGCATCGGAGCTGCAAGCGTATACGGAATTTATGTCCGCGCAGGATCCATCCTCTGAGCCGCTCCAAAATTACCTCGCATTGTTCGTCCGCAAGAGCGTTTCTTCTTATTCTTATTATAACATGAATGTAACTGCATCCAGCAAAGGCAATCGGATTATATTCTTTAAAAAAAATAAAAGATCCGTTTATAATTATTCTCTCCAGAGAGAATGTTTTTAGAGCTCGGAGCTCCGAGAGGAAACGGATACGAGTCTCTTATAAAAACTATCAGTTCGGTTTTTAAAAAGGAAGTACCATTTTTTTAATTACTTAATCTGAGAGAGTTTGCTTTGGACCACTTGACGTCACACAAAAAATACGGTTCACAATAAAATTAACAACTTATTTGTTGCTTTGTAAACAAAATAAAACGAAACCGCGTATAGAAATTGAAAAACAGAATCACGATGAATATTTCTCATAGAAAAGCAATGGCATCATTTAAAAAAATGAATCATAATAATCGTGTCACTTATAGAATTAACATATTTCGTTATGTCAATGCAATTCAGTTAACTTAAATGGATGTTGTTATTTGATAGCCATTGTTTTTCCCATGATAAATTAGGCTTTTTCTTTTCCATATTATATTACCCTTCTCCATACTCTACGAAATTATTTATTCCAGGCTTTCAATTGTCAAATAAACATATCGCAGCGAGGAGTTATTTTTAAGAAAACATAAAAGGTACTAAATTTTAAGAAAAATAAAGTTTTGAAGTGTTTTTTACTTTCTCCATACATAGTATGGGGAAAGTATTGTGATCACGAAAAAAATCGACTTCGAGATTTCAACGAAAATACACGTTTTGCGGCCCCAAGAACACGTTTAGACTATTTTCGGAATGATGTAGGTATATGTGTGTGTGGTTGGATGGATGTGATTGTGGGCGCTCTAACTCAAAAAGTACTTCTCACATTAATACCAAATTTCATATATAACACTTTAGCATGAGAACAAAGAACTGATTAGCTTTTGGACAATAACGGTTAACCGGAAGTCGAGGTTTATTCGAAACCTGATTCGGTTTTTGCGATATTTCTCCAATAATACGTCATTATTGTATATATTGACCATTACAAAAAATGTAGAAAATATAATATGCTACATCTTTATTTCAAACAATTTTCCATAGCAGTTATTGTTTTGGAATTGTTTATAAATAATCGGTGTTTTAGGTTTCCGTCAAATATCTCCTTAAAAACGTCGCTATAGGTTATCTTCGTGAGGACCAATGTTATAGAGAATAATATTTCTTCCAAGTTTTGTTTGAAACAAATTTTCGTAGAACCATTCATTTCGGAGATATTTTGCTTATTCGTAAATTTCCAGTATACAGCGCCACCACGATATAGCGGTGAATTCTGTAAACATATTCAAATTATAATTTACGGCAATAAGGACGACTGTATTCTTTTACGATACGAAATAATAATTTTGCCTTATAATGCTATTCATAATAATTTAAATATCTATACGCCAAATATGGAGGAAGTCGTGTTGGCCACAGATTTTTTATACGAAATACCCGGAATTATTCGGAGACCGCAAGACCATTAAAAAATATATGTCTCTTTATTCGCGACTCGGCAAAAATTACGCTAACGCTCAAACACGAGAAAAAAAATAATTTAAATATTCATATCCATACAACTTTTATGGCCGACATGAGGCAAAAAATGTTCATGGGAGCCTTTTCCAGTAACTCGTTAAATAACTTCGGGATGAAAAAGTTACGAAAATGTAAGGGAATAGAAAAAAAACATTCGTAACAGCGATAAAATTTATAAGAAAATGGAGATTGTCTTGCCTATCTCCTCAAAACTAGCGAAATTACCCAAATCCACAATCATCTCTGCGCGGGAAAAATATCTCCACCCCATTTTTATTCAAGAAGGTAAAGGAATACATAGTTAATTTTTCCCACATATAATCGAATGAATTCCGAGTGAAAGAAAAACTACTTTCTGTAACGGTATTTTAGATTTGAAATATTTCAGGTTTCCCGGAAAGGAAGATATACAGTTGGATATGGGTTTCATTATAAGTTTGCGGACAAGTGTCAAGACGTGTTTCACTGAAAAAATTGCATGAATTCATGCGATCATCAACGTGGCAATGATTATTCACACGACATCTTAAACACGCCGACAAAAGAGGAACTGATTCTAAGAATGATTAAAATCCCGTAATTTCGCCTAAATAGTTCTGAAAATGACTTCATGGTCATCGCAACCTATTTATTTTCATATTAAAAATTCATCGAGTGTTTTTATTTCTCGTGTGTTTTGTGATAGAGATCGGTGGAAATGATTCGCCTCATTAGTTCTGCTGGAGGGCTGCAGCGGAAGATATACGAATAAGCTCCAGAATAATTTAAAGTGCTTGATATAAATATATTCGTTCCAGACGTTTAACAACAACAAAATCGAGTTTTGTTTTTTTTTATCTGCGCGGCGCCACACGAATTAATTACGTCATTTGACGCGATGAAACTGTTTACGGAACGATAAATTACAGCTATGCGGAGCGGCGTAAAAAAAAACAGAAGAATTCGACCCGTCTGCGTCTGGTAGGGGAATAGAAATATGTGGGGCAAATGTTAAATCATCCGAGCACGATCGCTTTTTTTTCCCGCGTGGCGAGGAATCCTGAACCGCGGATCGGGAAAGCGCGGATCGGGAAAGCGCGGAACGAACGGAAAAAAAAGTCGGCGATCGCAGACCGGTCTTAAAAGAGAACACATCCGTTCATCCGTTGACGATCGGTTCTCGCGATATTCGCTTTTTTTAAAAAAAAAATCGTTTCAAGCGAGGTGAGTCGAGGACGCGGAAGCAAGCGAAAGAGGTATCAGATTCGGAACGACGAAAGAAGTACATTCCGTTAAGAGCATATTTTTTCAATAAATATTTACGTCGTGTGTTTGAGGCTGACCGAAACAATGGCTAAGAAAATGTGGCCGTATTAGCTTCATTATCATACCGTCAGTTTTCGTCTCTCAAAGTAACAAATCGGTAGCGGTTTAATTGAAAAATTCCCCAAAAAACGATAGCCTAATATTTAAGGAGTCGTAAAAAATTACTCCGTTTTAAAAAAACACGACCATTCGACACAGCGAAATTATTCACGTAATTGCCCTATTTTTCCACACGATTTTTTTTACATCAAAACAAGGCCGGGGCAAATACGCGGTGTTCCCTTTATATATTAAAAAAGCGGTCTTTTTTTTTTTTTAAAAGAATGAAGTATACTGAAAATGCAATTTGAAACACTTACTGGTATTTACTTGTTCATAAGAACGCTGCTTATATTATTTTTATCTAAACTTGACAGTATCTTCAAGTGAGTCACGTAGCGTAAACAATGACAGACATCTTGTCCAAAAAAAGGAGAAAAGTTGTTAAAGAATGATTTAAATTCTGCGCGGTAAAGATTCGTTTAAAATGGGAGTTAAAAAAGCTCGACATTTGGACGCATGTACAGCCAAAAGAAACGTCTTGTCAGAGCGAAAGATAGACAATTATGCGGCGAAAACAAGGTTATGTTTTATTCCTTTCTCGTAATCCGGGTGGGGCAATTACACTATGGGACAACAGCGCGTGTAAATACGCTTTAACCTCAAACGTCTGTGCACTTAAAAGAAAAAGTTATACGTCCACGACGAGAACTGCATAAATATTATAGAAGACTCGCTCCATTTCAATAAATGAGGTTGATCATGATTATCTTAGGCTGTGTATTTTTTCACGAAGCTGGACTTCAGAGAGAAGCGTAATTTAACCTCTCGCCAGAGTAAAAAGAGCAAAGGATGCGAGGCAAAAAGACGAGCGGCACAAAACTATTGCGGAGTTACTCGTCCGTAGTTGTTAAACAGGAGCGAGAATAATAACAATGGCAGAACGTCGCGATCACAAAGAATGCACTCTACGTTCATTTGTTTTATGCGACTAATATAAAAGGTCCTACAATTTTTTGGGAGCGAAAAAAAAAGAAATAAAAATGAAAGGGATAAAAAAAGTAAACAAATAAATAAAAAGCTTGGTGCGCTCTTTCACGAGATGACGGTCTCATTTTACCTTAAAAAACCGATAAGACGTCCTCGACGGGTAATTAAAAAGTTCCCTCGGCGTTATTTATCTAGATGAATGTGCCGCGGAAGAAAATAAAATAATCTGCGAGGGGAGGCGTGCCGGAGAGAAGTAATATGCGAAATACGGAACGTGTTAATTAGGTTTCATAACGAATGTTATAGGAAGGACGGGGTCAAAGTTGCAACGTGACCGCTGTCCATTCTGCTCCTCTCTCTCTCCCTCGCCTCTTTCTCTTCTGCTCTTTGTTCTCTGAGGCAACAACTAAATTACGGCCACTGGGAAGGGAAAAGGAAAAAAGAAGGGAAGGGGAAGAGAATAGGAGAGAGAACAGGTAGAAAGGGTACGGAAGAGGAAGGCCTGAGAGAGAGAGAGAGAGAGTGGGAGAAAGAGGGAGAGGGAGAAAGAGAGGGAGGGAGAATGAGGGGGAGGGAGAAAGAGAGAGGGAGAAAGAGGGGGAGGGAGAATGAGGGGGAGGGAGAAAGAGAGAGGGAGAAAGAGGGGGAGGGAGAATGAGGGAGAGGGAGAAAGAGGGGGAGGGAGAAAGGGGGAGGGAGAAAGAGGGAGAGGGAGAAAGAGGGGGAGGGAGAGGGAGAAAGAGGGGGAGGGAGAAAGAGAGGGAGGGAGAAAGAGAGGGAGGGAGAAAAAGAGGGAGGGAGAAAGAGGGAGAGGGAGAAAGAGGGGGAGGGAGAATGAGGGGGAGGGAGAATGAGGGGGAGGGAGAATGAGGGGGAGGAGGAGGGAGAAAGAGGGGGATGGAGAAAGAGACAGGGAGAAAGAGAGGGAGAAAGTGAGGGAGAAAGAGGGAGAGAGGGAGAAAGAGGGAGAAAAAGAGAGGGACAAAGAGAGAGGGAGAAAGAGGGAGAAAGAGAGGGAGGGAGAAAGAGAGGGAGGGAGAAAGAGGGGGAGGGAGGAAATGGGAGGGAGAAAGAGAGGGGGAGGAAGAAAGAGGGGGAGGGAGAAAGAGAGGGAGGGAGAAAAAGGGGAAGGGAGAAAGAGAGAGGGAGAATGAGGGGGAGGCAGGGAGAAAGAGGGGGAGAGAGAAAGAGGAGAAAGAGAGGGGGGAAAGAGGGAGAAAGAGGGGGAGGGATAACGTGAGAGAGGAAGAGGACAAGAGAGCAGAAAGAATGGAATGCAGGAGGGAGATAGAAATGAGAGGGGAAAGATTGAGAATGATGAGAGAGGGAAGGAGAGAAGAAAATGGGAGTGAGAAAGAACGGAAAAATGAGAGAAAATGAGGAGAGGGAAGGGACGGACAAAGAGAGAGAACGGAGAGCGAAGGATAGCCAAGAGAGATAGGAGAGGAGAAGAAAAGGGAAGAAATAAAGTGGAAAGAGAAATAATGAAAACAAATAACGAAAGAACTGACAAATCTGATATTAAAGGCGTTTTTAAAATAAAAAATACATGCATAAGTTATACTAATATAAAAAATATATTTTTTCTTTAATCTAACAAGTTAGGAAAGCGTACAACGTATCACAAATGGGGCGCGTTTCGTGCAATGGAGTATTAGAAAGCAATTATATACCTGTACGTAAGGGAAATAGCGTTTTAAAGTCCTTTTCTTCATCATAAATAATCCATTTTCTTCCTATTTAATAGTATTACATGCACACGTAAGGAAATTAAACGTTTGTTTGGGAGATTGTTTATGTTAGCAACAATGAAGTAACCATGCAAGAAATTTTCAAAGTTCAACTCGATTTAAGACTTTCTTGTTTGATTTTCTCGATAACGGCTACTCCTACGATGAAAATATATAGAAAAGGAAATACTCTACTTTATCAGTTCTACAACTTTTATTTGAAAAATATTTTGATATGAACAATAGTTTACGAGATATGACGAAAATTTAATTTTTTGTCTCTAGTAAAGTGGTACCCCTGATTGGCGTACGTGATTCATTTTTGCGATATTCTTATTATATTTGATTGAAAGTCCTTAATATCAAATTTCATAAAAATCCGTTCAGTAGAAGCCGAGAACGAACATGCGGACGGACGGACGATAATAGGCGCTCACGCTGTAAGCGAAACGCGCCTAAAAAATAATGGCTTACGAAAACTAAACAAAATCATACTAAAAATAAAGAGAGTTCGTTAGTGTCACCAGCCAAAACTATTCCGAAAAATTTGGTTGCTCTAACTTGAACGGTATAAAGGTAGTTGACCGGGTGTGTGACGGACGGACTGACAGACAAAACTATTACATTAGCGGTTTTTTTGAAAAAAAAGAGAACGCTAAAAAGAGACATCCAAGAGGAGATGAAGAACGGAGTACAGACAAACGCAGCAGCGATATTTTCCCGGACGTATTGTGGACAATAGCCTCCGCGAGAAGAGTACTTAACAGAGGCGAGGAAAAATATCGCTTTTCTTCAATCTTTTTTCCCCTCGGTGATTTAATGGTCGCGAAGGGGGATTTTTTTTTCGATTCTTGTCCGAGTTACCTTCCGTTTTAGTTTTTTTTCCTCCCGATGTGGAGGACAACCTAGGAGAGTTCCTCTCGACTGGAAAACAACCGTCGCCGCACTTTGAGTCGCAATTGTGAGGACGTGTAGCGGCTGAAGAGGTCGTGACGGATAAAACTGATATTATTTTTTATACATTTCCGACGGAAAAAAGCAAAACGCGAGGGGCATTTTGTTACTGGAAGACGGTAGATTGTGGAAAGGCATTTCCGTTTCCTTTTTTTAAAGCGGGTCGCGTTTATAAACGAGAAAGTAGGGGAAAAAAGCTTGGTTAAAAGATCAAGTACACGGGCAAAATGCTACAAGCTACTTTTGAGAAATAGTCCGAATGTATTTTTATAATATCAAATGGGAAATAACGAGACGAATTATGACGTTTATCCTTAGAGAAATGAGAGGAAAAACCCTTTAAAGGTTAGAATTCAAAATATCGCCCGTGCGAATTCGGCTCTCGTATGGCATCCACTTCTCTCGCGTAGAGGAATGATCCGGATAAAAATATTTTAACTCCTAGATCCTTTATGTTAATTATTTCCGCTATTCATTTTACCGATTAATCATATTATTAACGTGAAAATGACAGTAAAAAACATCTAAACTTCCTGTTGTTAATTTATTTTTAAGATTCTGCGAAAAGATCATTTTGACAAGCGTGAAGTTTTTCAACATTAACTGAAATTATCAGTAAAAATTATACGGTAAAAAAAGACTATTACATGTTTTTCAATTAAAATAACTAATTTTTATTTAAAGGAAAAAAACTAATTTACCACAGTTTCATAACGCCTACCGAATTTGACTAATTATTGACTAATTAATGGTTGTAACAAGAATTATTTAATCTTTATCAGAATTTTTCACTTCGCAACTTCTTCCTATACTTTGTCCACCAGATCCCTCTTTAAATGATCTTCTCTAGTATAAACGTATATTTATGGATGTTTTTTCAACCATTCGAACAAAAGGACCGCCCATCCTTCAAAATAGCAACTCAACAAGGAGCAATAGAACACGAAGATCGCATTGTAATATATCGCATTTGTTGCGCGGAAGAGCGATGTCGTATTGATTTGGTTTGAATGGGCCTCATTTAAACACGTTTTATTTTCAAAATCAACCGATACTGCACATCTCAAGCTACACGCTGCGTAATGTAAGTTGCATTGGTGTGAAGCCTTGTGATATTTTGACCGAAATCCGGATCTCTGTCTGTCGTGCATATGAAGTGTAACGAGAGGGAATGAAGCCACGCTGAGCGTGATCACGCATTTCTCCGCATCCCGTTCCCCTCCTCGATCAGATATACCTAATTCTCGATTAATTTAATCGGTCAGGAATGATAGCCCGAGAGAGAAAGAGAGAGAGAGACAGGGACGGCGGCTTTATTGCGTTCGTAGTTCTCTCTCTCTTTCCGCTTTCTCTACCTCCGCTCCTCCAATCACAGCCCGAGGAGCTACGTTCCACATCATCCTCTCACGGAAGTCATTTGTCTTCATCGGACTTCTTTTTTTCCTCTCCCTTTCTTCTTTGGTAGAGGTGGGTTGCTTTCCTTCCCTACACACACTGCGCGGCGACAATCAGCGCCGTCGCCGCCAGCGGAAGTCGAGAGAACTTGTGAGAAAACGGGAGGTCGTAAATTCACGGATGATCAAAATCTGATTTAAGAGACGGGAATTGAAAAAAAATGCGGCGTTGGTTCGTAGAGACCGTTTGTCTTCGACGAATGATTACAGAAAGAGTCTCGTCTTCATATACGACATAGGGATGGAGTTGCCATGAAAATTGCCCGTATAATAATCGACAATTGGTTATTTGCCTAATACCAAAAAAAACGGCTGAAAGAAGAATTGGAAATATCACCCTAAAATATGGCTGATATAATACAAGCTCTGTTCATGAACGAGAAAATATTTTAATCGTCGGTTTACTTACAAAAACATGAAAACCTGAATAAAAACAATTGCTTTTTGCAATGTTATTTTTATAATAGCAAACTAATGTCAATTGATTCGTTATACAGAGAAATTCATCCTTCAATGCTGGCATGAGAAAAATGTTACTTTATAGAGAAAATCGTGCACGCACGAAGACACATAACACGGGGAAAACTTTATAAGAAACATAAATTAATTTTGCTTCCGATAACTCGATTGCCAAGACACTATTATCTATTCAAAAACAAGCGACATAGCCAAAAGGTAGAATTAACCACCACCTATTAAACTGCATTAGAATATGTACTAAACGAACTAAATGAAAAAATGTAGAAAGTTATCCAAGATTCGTACGAATAATAGGAAATGCCTAAAAATGAAGAGATGACAACATTTTAATACACTCACAAGCCTTTCTAAACGTAACGAATGTAGTTGAGTGATGTGAAATGCCTTAAAATATCCATAGTTAAATTTTCTAACGAAAGAAATTGAGATTTTCAGAAAAATCAAATTTACCAATGTTAATCTTTTCCCCAACGCGTACAGAATCATCCGAAAATATCTCTAAAAAAAAAAGGAACAGTCGAATTAAAATGGAGGAAAATTAAAAGTGAAGGCGCGCACATTTTCATTTATGATATTACCAGTTAATTCTCCATTTAAAAATACCCAACTTAGAGTTGCAACAGCCAATATACTGCCTATATACGCCAGAGGGGAATTAAATGTTCTAAACTTATTCAAAAGCAACCTTAATAAATCCGGCTCGACTTGATAAAGCCTTACATATCCACGGGGTTATCTACATAGCGAACTACAAGCACATTTATCCAGGGGTGAAAATGCTTTCAGACAGGACTAAGAAGACCTCGACGGGACCCAAGAGACCAGGTCAATTTGTGTAAGCCGAATTCCTGGCCGATATCCTTCAAACAAGAGATTCCGATGCATGCCTTCCCTACATGAATATATGTGCGCACATGCATGCCATTCGCGGTGACGTCACTTTTTCCCGAGACCTACGTTAATACACCCTTACGGACTGCAAATTACCGTTGCCCCTTTGGCGAATAACCCGAATTGCGCATCAGACCATACGGTAATTCCCGACGTACGACCGGAATAACGTTCTTACTCGAATGGAACGCGTCAACAGCTTTGCGGGAATTAGAAAACCTCACACGCAAAAAAGGAGAAATACATCTTAGATACATCACACAATTACTGTGAAATTAGGAATATTCACGAAAATATTGCTCTGGTCATACCTTTCGTGAAAATATGAGCTTTGAAATAATCCTCTGAAAAGATGCTTTTCCTGGTTACTTAAAGAAGTAATACCAAGCATATATGTACACAAGGCATTAAGAGCAAATCTGTTTTCATTCTATCCACAGTTCTATCATTTTACTGTGTTCTAGTAAAATTCAGCGTATAAAAATATAAATGAAAGAAGTATCAAAAGTCCACACTAACTGCAGGATCCTAACTCTGTGAGTTGGGCCAGACAGTCTTACCTAAAGCAATGGGAAACCCGTTTTCCGTTATCCGCCTTTTCCCCCAAATCACCCTCAAACTACCACGACTAATCCAAAGCTACAAAAAAAAACAAACCGTTTTTTTTTTAACGAATCAAGATGAAAAAATGTGTATAAACGGCGTCTCCACCCCCATCCTCCTTCCCTACCGGAGGTAGACGTTCTCGAAAGCTTCAACTCTCCGGCTTCAACTGTGCCTCGAAAGAACTTTCCCATAAGCGAACCCAACCTGCGCACACGAACACACACGCACGCACTTCCCGTCTACTCGCCGAACTACCTGGCAGATCTCTTTAAGCGTTAACTTTTCCGCTCAAAACCCCGATAAGATTAACGGGACGCCCTACCTCTCCCTCCTCTCCCCACCCCCTGCTCTCTCTCTCTTCTTCTCCCTCTAAAAGAAATCGCTCAACACTTTCTCCCACATCCTCTTAAAGGGGTCTAAGGGACTTACAAAAGTATACCTTTTCTCGGGAGCAAGGGAGGACAGAGAGAGAGAGAGAGGGAGAGGACCTCCAAGTCCGCAGCACGAGCAACAGAAGTGTGAGGTCGCTGGAATCTAAGGGGTAACGGGAGGGGGGGGGGAATAGGGAAGGTGTGTGCGCAACGCAGCGTGTGCAAAACTTTCCACTAATCCGGACTTAAAAGGAAGGAGAGAGGGGAGTGAAAAGGGTTCCTCCTATTTTTCTTTTGCCCCTCTCTTATCCTAAAGGACTTCCCGAATAGCCCGAAACCAATCGGAATTGAATTGGAGTAATCTTTTTATAGCCCCCCCCCTCCTCCCCGCTTACTTCTGGGTCGCTTTAAATGGAACAACTCCATTACTATCCCCCTCCTGGCCCCTCCCCCCCTCTTCTTAACCTTAACTGCTCACATATCTGACCAATTTTTTATCTTTCGATTCGGAAACGAAAAAGAGTACGGGAGTGGGGGAGGGAGAGATGGAGAAGAAGGGAATTGCCGGATTAAGGATCTGATTGGTTCGCTTTAGACGGACAATTTAGGTATTACATGTGCGCTTAGTGAACAACATTTTTGACCTGTATTTACTGCTGAGAAAATGGATGACCCAAACAGCTCGCGCAGCTTTTATAAAAGGTTGGGTAAACTAGATACGCACTTCGACTGTGAAACTGCAGTTTCTCAGAAGTAACTGAACGGTGTAGTGCAGGGATCCAGAGAACTTTTTACAAAAAGGGCCACATTTGGTTGTATGTACCATAAACGGACTTTCAATGCATTTACCGGGCCACGTTTATATTTCAAAGAGCTAATTTTCAGGTTATGTTTCACCTTATAAATCTTTATTTGGTATATGTTGCATCCACATGACAAATATTGTTTAGATTTCATAAATGATACCTTATGGCATCGCTTGCCGGAAAACACACAAATATGCATTTATTACAGAAAAAGTGATGACGGTCCGGATGAAATCACTGCGCGGGTCGGATATGTGGGCGCCAGTGGCGTTGCGGACCGAATATATGTTTACATCGGATGCAACATAGAAATTATTTGGTATCATTCAAATAAAAAATCGAGTAAACGACCTCAAACCGTCAAAACTTGATCATAAATGCATTACATTAACTGAAAAATATTAAAATTGCCTTTTTTTATTCAACCTTTTTCAACGCAGCTTCGCGGGCCACATAAAGACCCCTTCGGGAGGCCGTCGCAATTTGCCTACCGATGATTAAAACTCGTGAAAATCGCCCTCCGTTCTCCTTACGCAGAGGTGCGACCTGTTACTGCTCGGATGATTGAATCCTCTCCGACAACGTAAGGTACTCGAACAAAGAACAATCGTTAATCGTGTCTCCAAAAAAAAACGCCCTTCAGAGATAGAAGCGTGTCGGTGAAATACAATTATCGGCGGCTGCCGCGCGTGCTTATGAAGGGGTAAAAATATTGAGAGAGGAGACACGCAGATGCACCGCAAAATCTCAATTCGAAGCAGCAATTATATGTTTCCGACAGGTCAAGGTGAAGCGGTTGGGGACGGCGACGAAACAAACTTCAACTTAAAATAAAATATGCAACGCACAATGACGGAACAATTGTCTTATTGTTAGTTCCCATTGTCTTGGGACCAGAAAATTAAAAATTCGCCTGCGTCATAACCTTGACTCGTACAATGCTTTTTAGAAAAAATCAAGCCGTTTTTACCAACGAAAAAAATACGCAATGAAACTTCTCAATAGGAAGTCTGAAGAAGAAAATGTTCACGCTTATGAGCGCTTTAAGTCAGACCCATTTAAATCAAAGCGATGACCTGAATACTTTAACAAATTAAAAGCTGAACATGAAGCGCGTTTGTAATACAAATGAATATCCGTAATAAAAGGAAAAATCTTTTTTTATTCATTCCTAAGGCCTCATTTTTTTGAGAAAGAAAAATCAGGACACGACAGGACTTTCGTTATCGTTCAATTCTACAATATTTCGGTTTCACGCAGTTTGGACGAATTACAAGTATGCTCAACCAAATCCTGGGACATTTTACGAGATAAGCCGAAATTGGAAGACACGAAAATGTTCATAACAATAGATGCACGCCATATCATCAGTGTCTCACCGCCCTGCCACCCACCAACCTCGGAGTCAAGGAGAGTCCGACAACGCATATCGCCATACGAGACCCTACGCATCTCCACAGACGCAAATGCTACTAACTTCTTTATTTTGTGAAATCGCTACGTAATTTGTAAAACTGATCCCTCTGAAGGGAGGACCACGTAATCGCATAGGCATGGCAGGGGACGTTTCACGGACGCAAGCAGAGAATACGGCAAAAATATTACGACTTCCGCCGGAAATAAGAGAATGAGTAAGCTATCTTTCGAGGATTTTCTAGTCTCCTATTTCTTCCGACTGACAATTTGCAACGAAATTTTCGATAAAAATCTGTATAACTTAACGCCGTATCCATACATTTAATTATATCACGAATTAATGATTAATTAATTGGTCAGTTTTCTCGTTAACCGATGGCAAGAATGCTTAAGTTAATACTTTTTTTTAGTATTATATAATCCGTTAGTTATTTTACAGTTCGTACTTAATGAATTCTTAATTTATGATGTAAGTACGCCATTTTGATGACGCCATCAATACCCGAAACTACCAAAGTTTCAACATTTTTGAATTGTCTTATTACTAACACTAAATTAAAAACAATAGAGTTTTCCAAGTCAGCATCGGCGTATTTGATGTTTTTAGCCATCTTCATACAAATCGCTTATGTATTCACTTTTTCTGTCCGTCCGTCCGTCCGACTGTGCAGGCGATATCTCTGAAACGGTTCAACCTAGACAAACCAAAACTTCAGGATAAGCTACTACTACATGAGAACTGCATGTGGACATCCGAAATTGTTAAAATTGTAATTTTCAGGGACATTTTTTCCCATAATTGCCCCTAAGAAGAGCATATAAACCGGTGTAGAGGTTTGTACTATATTTGCTTTTTAAAATTATTTTCCGTCAAGATTCGAACTTGGGACTTACACTGTCGGAAAGTTTAGAAATTGTAGTTTCTTACTTTTGAATACGGAATTCAAATCCACCTAGATTTAGCGTAAATTTATAGTTTTTATCGGAAAAAAGTGGGAATTTTTCTGGATTCCAACAATTTGCTACCATTGTAAAGAGCTCAATGCTTTAATTCGTAAAGTGTACCTTCAAAATAGGCGGAAATGCTTGCAGAATTTAAATCTCCGTAGATTTAGCGTAAATTTATAGTTTTTATAGGGGAAAAGTGGGAATTTCTCTGGGTTCCAACAATCGTCTACCATTTCAACGAGCTCAATGCTTTTATTTGTACTGTGCACCTTGAAAACAGGCGGAAATGCTTGCAGAATGGGAATGACTCTATTACAGATCGTTTTCAGGGGATATCTCGAGAACCATATCCTTGGTACAATTAGTCTCCAAATGTGCAATTTTTATTTTGATGATGTCGCTAACAATTAATTTTCAAAATGTGCTCTTAAAATTTGAATCTTATATTTTTTCGTTAAAAAATCGCCTTATAATATCTGATTTCGCAGTACTTTCCTGACGTTTTAATTCGATGATCTAAATTGGAGTAAAAACGAAGGGTTGCAATTTGAAGCGGTTGCCAAATCAAGCGCATTCACGCTTCACTAAAGTCTCCAGCGTGAAGGCCCTATGCATATGCATCACTCAATTTGCTTTCAAAACGCACAATAATTATATTTATAACGTACACATCATTCGAAGCGAAACTTTTATAAACTGCGCAGACGGAATAAATGTTTTTAGACTAATATTCCATATCTGTACAAAGTATCCGTAATATTTTTAAAATGCTTGATCTTACCACAAATATTTCCCTCTTCATAATTATCGAACGGGTCCCAAAAAATATTGCTGAAGCATATTTTTTTAGGAGTCAGGTTTTCCAAGCTTTAAAACCATAAATAAAATACGTTATTTCTCAAAATTTATAAATGTAATAATCCCTAAGAAGGTTCGAAAAACAAACTTTACCTCCGAATATAGGAGGTTTTCTACAGGAAGGATAAAATAAATTATACGCACTTATGGTCACTCGATCAAAACAAAGGCGAGCGCTTGGAATGCAAAAAAGCAGATTAAAAAAAAAAGGAGATCCGCTTTAAGAGACTTGAGTCAGCAGAAAACCTTTCCATAAATCACTGCATTTTGTTTGGACAAGAAAATGGATTATCAAGTTCGACCGCCGCTTTTATTCTAGGTCGTTTATTACGCGAGTAAATACAGATCACGTTGTGCGCTGTGAATACATGCTTGAGGCCTGACACAAGGGAGCGAACAGGTATTGCTAGGTAATAACGCAGGATGACCTTATCGCAGGGAATGGGAGACAAATAAAGGTTGTTTCCAGGGTATTATGTTGTTGCAATCACTCCGTGCGCCGCTGTACTAACGCAAATTAACTGGGCTAAATATTCAAACAAAGGAATTCATTTCCAAAAAATCGATGCTTACGCGTGGTTGACAGATAATAAGTTCTCCCCACTAGACATTGTAGAAAGACAGCTAGAGAAATACACTCCATGAAAACTCAATGGCATCAATACTAAACATAATATGAACAGGTATGTATACGATTCAAGCTAGAAAAAAAGTAATTTTTATAAAATTTACTTCAACAAAGCTGCAACATTAAGTTCCATATGAAACATTTCCATTCAGAATTAATAAAGGAGCAAGGCCTTCATTGTTAAAAAGGCAATAAAAAGATATAAGCACATAGCTCCTCGCATTAGAGATGGATTTTCCTAAATAAGTCATCTTTATTTTATATTGTTCTTTTATATTGAAAAAGTAAACTCAGTGAAAGATAAGCCTTTTTGCACGATTCAGCTTAAATGCATGTCATCTAATTAAAATTTTCCTAAGCCTCACTTAAAATCAGTACAGTCACTAACACAACTATTGCTTTGTTAATTTGCGAAAATAACTCTCTTCGAGGCTTTATTTGAAATTACAAAGTCTAAAAAACCGAACGTGCAAACACAATAAAATAAGTCCCCATAAAATTCGGGTTCATAAAATCTTAATAAATCACCGCCGATTATCCCTCCCTATTGGCGAAGCGAGCAGTTGAATAAATAAAGGGATGAGAGACTCTCTCAAAATTTATAAAACAATCGCATCGCAACGGAAATAGCGGGGTTAAAATTTACACAGTTCGAGTCTACGAACTCCATTTTTCGAGAGCTCTGTTAACTCTCCTTAAACTTCCCCCGAAGTTGCATTAATTTATATCTATATGGCGGAAGATATATTACCATAAGCACACGCTAGAAGCGAGGGCATTTCTCCTTCGCGCCGCTTAAAACAAAACACGAAAGCGGATTTTAACCGTCGCAAAACTTGGGCAGATATTTTTGTTTTATTTTAAAGCTAGGAGCTGGAAGATGTAGTAGGAGGAGAAAGAAGAGAAGTTTTCTGAGAGCATAAGGGGGAGGGTGGGGGATGGGGGGGGGGGGGAAGAGGGAGAGAGACACCCTCAGCATATTTATGTCCTCGGTCTCTTCTTTCCATTAATACGGCAATAACTTCTGAGAGCACGCCTCCGAGAGACCGTAGGAAACTGGAAGGGCGGACTGCGAGACAGGCACGGCACCCCGCACGGGGAAAAGCCTCCCGCCATTCCCCTCCCTCCCCGACCCATCTCCTTTCCGCTCTCCTTCCGCACGAGGTCCGTCCTACGCACTCTATCCTCTTTTTTTTCTGCCTCCATCTCGACCACGTAATCCTTGTCAAAGCTGCTCCTATTCCTTAATCTCCCTCATTCCTATTCCAACTTTCCTCTTCTTCAGCACCATTTAATCCTTCTCTCTTATCTCTCGCGGCGTTTTTGACCGCTTAAACCTATTTCTTACTCGCATTCAGATTATTGCCGTCTTTTTCTCCCGCATTCGAGTTCCGCTGTCAAAAAAAAAAAAAATTCTCATTTGCAACAACTTTAGTGCCAGTCGTTTTTTTCCTATACAAACATTAGAAACATTTCCCCATACGCGTGTGAGTACTTTCGGTTGAATCTAACATGAAGAAAACAAAGAAATGGTTACAGTATCCAAAGCCAAATGAGCAGTAAAAAACGTTACTAAGGAGAGCGGACTTCCCCCACGGGACCCCAGGTCCCTTTTATTACACTGCTCTCTCTCTGTCTCTCCTTTTTCTCTCTGTATCTCCCTCCATCCTCTCTCTTTCTACCTCCGAGCTAAGTTTCTTCGAAGCTTTTTTCCTCTACTTCCATTACCCACTTCCTCTTCCGCACTTCTACGACCTGCAACTCTGTTAACTCTTCGAGTCTCTCTCTCCCCCCCCCCCCTCTCTCTTATTCTCTTTCTCTCTCTCTCCTTAGTCCCTCCCTTTCTCTCCATCCACCAGTCACATGCTTAACGGACAAGCCTGAAAGCGAAGCAGCAAAGAAACATCCCATCGCTTCCTACTTCTGGCCCAAGAGAGGCTGTTGGAATTGAGAGAGAGAGAGAGAAGAGGAATAGAGGAAGAAAGAGGATAATGATTTTGGAGACCGTTCATTCAAGTTTTGCTGCCATAATAAATAATGTTCTTCAAAAAGTACAGCGGAGTAAAAAAGTTTACAGAAATTATCGAAGCGAAATAAGGTACGAGGGTGATGGAGGGAAGAAAATTAATTAGTAAGTAACGGAGAAAAAGAGGGACAAAGAAAGGGAGTAGAGATATATGAAGGAGAAAGGGAAAGAGAGAGAGAGAGAGAGACATGGAAAAGACATGTATTAAGTTCTATTAAGGCCAGTAGCAAAGTCATCTTCATCCCTAGCATCGTATCGAATGAAATAAAAAAAGAACACATTAGAAGAATTGATGAAACATACCACAAAAATCGCGAGTATCTAAAAGAATTGAATGAAATCAGCGACAATAAAATAACAACGGTAGAAACACAAAAAAAACAACGATTGGAAGGTAAAAAAACTGAAACAAACGGATCTCAAAAAAAAATTTAAATATCTGCCATTTCGATAAAAAAATTAAGGCTTAATTAAAAAGTAAAGCAAGGAGGAATAAGGAGGGTTTTTAGATGGGAGAAGGTCGAGGTGAGGTTGTTGTCACCGAAGATGAATGGATGAAGTTCTTACTCCGCAATAAACGATTTTACGTGAGACGTTTTTGGAAAGATAGCGCTAACCTCCCTCTCCCTGTCTCTCTCTCTCTCTTTCTCTCTTCATCGGCGACGAGAGGGAACGGTGTGTAAAGGGATAAATTTGGAGATGGATGGATGAGAGAAGAGAGGAAAAAGAGGCGGAAACAAATGACTGGCAAAATTCCGAGGGGGAGGGGTAGAGGGGTGGGGGGGGGGGGAGGGAGCATAACAAAACATCGGCCAGAGGTCCGGCAAAACGAGCCCCAAAACCGGAAGAGAAAGAGAAATGGATGTTCGCAGAAAAAAAAGAGGGAGGGAAAGAGAGAAGGAAGGAGTATTGGGAGCGCCGCCAGGAGAGAGAGAGAGAAATAGTTTACCGGCGATGAAACACTCGGGAGATGGCTATGAAAGAGGGATGGGCAAAAAAAGTTTTCACTCGGAATAAATGACAGCCTCGGAGCGCATGCGTCTTCGTTCCCTAACATGAGCGATGATGGATCATAAACGCAAATGTAATATGCAGACCGCAGGAAGAGACTTGAAGGAATCACAGGAAGAAAAGTGTTTCGAATCAAAGAGGGATCGAACAAACGCAAAAGGTGATAAGTATTTTTTTAATTTCAAGAAGGATATCCCGGGGGAGGAGAAACGATTCGAGGAATAGCATAAAAATAACCAACGTGAAGGAGAAAGTTGAGTACAAAGAGCAAAAGAATGAAATGCGTTGAAAATTAGAGAAGTTAGAAAAATACATAGAATAAAGCAGGACAAATCACAGGAGAAGGTATACAACACAGAAAATCTATCGATAAAAGTGAATTTATTGCCTATAAATTTCTTAAGACTACATTACAACGCACAAAGGGCTTAAAGGTTATTCGAGAAATGACCGCCTTATAAAAAACATGTACATGTATCCTTAACGTTATGCAACCAAAACAACAAAAAATTTTTTAGTATGGATTCCAAAATAAGCATTTGAGTATCAAAAAATGGATAATTATGGACCTTTCTTGAGGACAGTCATAACAAAGCTATACTAATACAAGTGCTTATTTAATTTTTTTTACAATTAGCTGTTTAATCTGCAATTTATTCTCAGCCACGAGACTGGCTGGACAATTTTCTAACGAAACAACATTGGATTGTTAACGCCTGCAAACATTCTCTATCGTGCAAACATATTCGTACAAAATTTATGAGATGTTTTAATAAAAGACAACGGAGTGGATTGAAAGAGGTCTACATAATAAGCTGAAAGGGGGAGATTCAGCCGTAAGCGAAACAAGTGCACGGCGATCGGAATGGACCGATAATGTACAAGAGGAGAGAAATTCAATAAAAAAGGAATGTTTGCTCCTTTTTTTTGGCTTAACGCAGAATTAAGCAAGCTCGTATATAAACTTGGCGTCGTATCTGTTGCGCATATTTTTGAGTTTCCGGCGCCTCAAATCCAGCGATAAAATGGAAAGAACCACGAAAGAGGATCCTGGTTTACTATAAGCACAAGAGAGAGAAAGAGAGAGGTTGGGCAGAAGAAACAGAAAGTGGGAAGAAAGAAAGCGGATAGAAAAAAGGGGAAAGCGCGGAGGAAGAACAAGGGAGAGGCAAACGTACTGAAGGGGAAGACGAAGATAAGAAGGGATATATTATTAAAAGGAGATAAAGGCGAGAAGAATTGGACTACAGAGGAGGGTCCTTTGTCAATATAAAGTGCTGTATGAAGGAAATGAAAGACAGAAGGAGAGAGAGAGAATAAGATATTCAGGGAGAGATAGAAGGGGAGGGGGGGGGGGAACAGTGAAGGAGAGAGAATTGAGAAGAGAGAGAGAGAGAGATGAGAGAAAAACGCAACAGAGAGATGGGGGATGATATGGATGCCAAAAACAGAAGAGCAAAGGGAAGGATGAAAATGGTAACGAGGGGACTTAGGTAAACATGGAAACGCGTCAGGAGTCGGATTTATCCCTTCCCGTAATGGAACTTACAGGGAACAGCGAGCGATAGCGGAGAGGTAAAGCGGGAGAGCTCCCGAGGTCACTTATCCGATTCCATTTCCAAGGAAATGGGCTCCCGCTTTTGTTATTTTTTTTTTCGGAAACCGCCAAATGGAATCCTATTCGTGTATCTCCGTGCAAAATCCGGGAAAACGGCTGAGTTACGGGACGCGGGCGCGGTCCATGATGTCGCAAACCTGATTAAGCATTATCAGAATTTTGATTACGTAAAAATAGATTTCATTAACGTAAATCTATTAATTTACTTATTGAAACGTAGGCATTTGGATGCAAAAAAAAACAATTTAAGCTGAAAGAGGAGGTGGTACTTATTATTATGACACGCGCCAAAAAATAAATCCTTCCGTTAAGATATATCAAAGGGGTTAGATTAGCCCAAAGGGCATAACCTCGTTATAACAATTTCCAAGGGACTTTTTATGGTTTCTACAAAAAAAGAGACTTGTGATAATGCCATCCTTATAATAAGCATCACACAGCTATTGCTTTGTTTAAGACTGAAGCACACTTCTTTAAAAATGGTACCTTGTATCAACCGATTTTTTAATAACTTGTTATTATTATTACTGAAATTTGAATCACTAAGTCTTCGCCAGAAAATCTAACATCGAAACGCCGCAAAAAAGGCCTAAAGATGAAAGACGCGCTCTGAAAAATTATCACCAAGTTTCAAATTCTCCCCAGTGCATTTAGTTTTTCTTCGCGGTCCGATTTCATCGTTTGCAACGACTTCTAAGCACCTGTTTTACAACAAAAAAGATATATTCGCTAAATAAAATCAGAAGGTAGAAAAATCCTCCACGATATGCGACCACTAATCATACGGCGCGATACAAATCTGACCAAAAAAAATACTACAGAGCGGAAAAAAGCTTAAGATAAACGCAATGAATAACATGAAATATTTTAAATAATACGCTTTTATAAGTAAGCATACCGTGTGGGGAGAAGAAGCAACGCTGTTTAACAACTGCCGAAAGCTAAACAGTTAAGAGATGAAAGTCAAATATTATACGTGTTGGAATCCATAAATTTAACCTTAAGCGGCTCAGAGGTTCTGGAAAAATAAAAAAGGAGAGGTCTTTATTGATTGACCAATAAAGACGATATCTATCTATTTATCGATAAATTGAAAATAAGATTGTTCTCTAAACATATTTGCTAGAGAATTATTGAGATCGACTGATGGCTGAAAAGAAATTGAAGAATAACCACTTTAAAATAGCTACTTATCTTAGGTATCTGCTACAGGAAGTACTTATGAGAAGTATTTATCTATTAAGTGCTTATTCTTGGATCAAAAACTATTTGTTTGACCTTTCCAAGTAATGTAGGCTATAAAGCAATTACAGGGATTTGATTTTTATTTTAATACTACATAGCAATGGCTCATACTAAATTTAAATCTTAAGCAATATCCAAGACATTAAGGATTTCCGGTGAAAGTTTGTACTTTATTACCTCGAATATTAAGCTATGATAAAATGTTAATCAGGTATGCGTTCATTTCTAGTCACAGGGTTTGCACAAGCATGGTATGGCAAAAATGTTACGCGCATGCAAAAGCAATTTCCAACAAGGACTCCGCACTGCATTCTTTTTTACTTGGACCGCATAATCCTTGGAACATCACCGAAAGGAGAGAAAAAGCATGTCGTAACGACAGTCTGGTGACCGTGCCAAACTGGCGAACTATTACATTCTGTCCTCAAAAACGCATTATATTCCGATAAAGAGTTTTAGCTCTTCCTAAAATTAAATTTATTTTCTCTAATTTTTTTGCGTGGACGGTTTGAAAAAGTTATGAACAGCTGCAAACCAAGAGAAAAAAGCGACGGTTCAGAGTCGAGGAGGATAATCACCGCCCGCGGATATTTATATACACACACGCACGCACACACACGATAAGAACGCCAAGTTACGCAGCAAAACCCCTCGTATCCGTTGGTAAAATTACGTCGGAGAACATCATTCCTATGCTTTCGGCTCACTAATTTAATTTTAATTAGTTTAATTAGCTTTGCGTGCGGTTAGAGAAATTGCATCGGAAACGTACGATATGATCAAAACTGCTTACAAGGATGCTTCTCTATCCCGTACACAGGTTTTTGAGTGGCATAAGAAGTTTAGGGCCGGAGAGAGAAGCCTTCAAGACGGTCCTCGGCCCGGACGACCCTCCACATATAAAACTGAAGTGAATGTGAATATCAACAACACAATCATAAGAGAAGATCGACGGCTATCAGTCCGAATGTTAAACATATCAGTAGGGTCCGTGTACGATAATATCATACGCAACGTTTTGGGCTACCGGAAGGTCTCAGCAAAATGGGTCCCCCATTTGCTGACACCCGACCACAAGTCAAATCGTGTCGCGATGTGCATGCAGTGGAAGTCTCGACTTAGGCGTGTACCTGACTTTTTGGAGCGTGTTGTCGCTTGCGATGAGTCGTTGTTTCATCATTACGACCCCGAATCGAAACAAGAGAGCCCCTGATGGAAGCACACCGAAGTAAGAGGAAGTGCAGCCAAGTACTGGAGAAATGATGCACCTGACATTTTTCGATAAAAGGAGGATCTTGTACGATCACACAGTGCCTAAGTGACACATAGTGACAGGACTATACTATTCAGATGTGCTGAAGGGCCCTCTGAAGTCAGATTCTGAGTTGAACAAAACTGTGATGGGTATCCTGAACAGTATATCAAAGAAAGACTTCGAAGACACCTTTCTGAAGTAGATCGTTGTATTCAGTCGGAGGGGGAGTACTTCGAAGGTTCATAACGCTAAGTCAATGCTACGTCTCCGAGTTTTTGCGCAATGAGCTCAGCCCAGTTATTTTTTGAACGTCCCTCGTATATTCAGACTGCGTACATACTATATATATATATATATATATATATATATATATATATATATAATACTTAAGGAAAAGGAAAGGTAATAATAAAGGTAGCAACAAGGTGTTGGAGGAAGCCCAGTGGACACTTACCTAGAATGAAGAGCCGCTGGGGGTGCTGAGGACACACACACCTTTATATATATATATATATATATATATATATATATATATAAATGCTTAAGGAAAAGGAAAGGTAATAATAAGGTAGCAACAAGGTGTTGGAGGAAGCCCAGTGGACACTTACCTAGATTGAAGAGCCGCTGGGGGTGCTGAGGACACAGGAAAAACACAAAAGAACAAAAACGACACAAAAATGGAGCTTTCGGGCTGACGCTCTTCTTCGGCGACAGAGAAACATACACACACACACATACATATACATACATACATATATATATATATATATATATATATATATAAATGTATGTATATGTATGTGTGTGTGTATTATTTGTGTGTATGTATGCAAAAGTTTTGATGACATCTCCGAGTCCACTCCGCGTTTTTAACTTTGACTATCCGAGATTTAAATTTTCGCCCATAAGAAGTATACTCTGATTTCCTTGCTCCAGTGGGATCATTACTCCATCTCTGAAAAACTTTTTTCTTTACTTATATCATATTTCCTGTTCCCCTATTAATTTTTAAACAAAATTTTCCTATGGTTCTCCACCTCTGAGGCTTCCTAAACAATTCACTTAAATTATCAGTTTCTTTTCGTCACATAAACTCTTTATGGATTAACTCAAGATAAAGTCAAGTTCAATCATCTTGTCACCCTGACTCGTATCGCCCCTTCTGTTTCTTGGCATCATTGTTTGTCAAAATAGTAAACGGTGATCAATTCCGCATGCAGGTCCTCTGTACACTCGTACGTTCCTAACAATTAGATTTATATTCCGTCTCACAATACTATAATCGGTTTTGAGACCTAATTTCTCCTCACTCAAGAAAACTTGAGGACTTGCTTGTGTTGGAATAACGTGTTATGAGCTTGGCATACTTTAATCGATCTTTCTTCGTTATTTTCGTTAAGAAGGCCTCAGACCAAACCAAATTGCCTTCGTTTTCGTTTAATTCCAAAGTGTGCGAAGCTCTATCGAACGTCGTGGCTCTTACAATGTTTTCAAAATATCGAAATTAAAATTCAAAAATAGTTCTTCTAATTTCCGATTATTTCAAGGGGAGCACCTGAAGAGAGAGAAAACAACAGCACTTTTCAATTCAAATTATGATACGCAGTAATAATAAATTAAGAGATAAAAAATAGCGGATTATCTCTTATGAGATAAAAATTCGAACACAATTCACTTTCGAAATCACGCGAAATATTTCTCGGCGTCAACTTTTCCTCGAGCATGGAAACAAATATTCGGAGCGAGTTTTCGACATGCATTAAAGGCGAGCGCATTCGACGAAATTTTCCCATCGACTGTTTCGCCCATTCTTTTCGCGTTTCAATTTTTTCCCGCAAAAAAAAAGAAAATTCGCGAGGAACGACAATTACGACAATAAAAGAACACGGATAAAAAAAGGAGAAGGAAGGGGAATGGATACGGAAAATAGCAGAGGTTAAGTTCGTTTGGAGATCGCTTTCGCGACGACCTCACCCAAGAAGACGGAGGTTATGCGAAGTATAAAGGCCCATAAGAAGAGATTGGAATGGAAAACGGCGATGAGGACGGGGGGAAGGGGCGTAAGGGCAAATTGGATCGGGATTGCGAACCGTAAAAGGAGATACGCTTAAGGAGAATAAACGTAGGCAAGAGGGTAAGAATAAGGCGAGAAAGAAAGAATAAGTGGCAGCTGGCTATTCTTTTCAACCCTCGCAAACCGTCACGTGTAAGAATACGCGTTAAAATAAACTGTTAATCCTTCTCTTTTTTTTGAGGAAATCTTACAAGCTAATTTTCCTTTAAACATATGGATGCATCAGGGACGGCGCACCAGACACAGATAAATACGAATTACTTATATTTTCTAGCCTTTTACATTAAAAAAGGAGATTATTATTGTTTGAGAAATTTTGCGGAAAAGGGTTCTTCATTTGTTATGCTCGAGATACAAGCGAAAAAAGGTATTGCGGGAAATTACTATAGCAGGAAAAACAAAAGCGCTAAAAGGCGTAAAAGCGTACTTATCTCAATTCTCTCCGATAGCCACAACAAGGTTATGAAAAACTAAAGGTGCTTTTAGCCGTCTTCAGAGGTAATTCACACAGACAGCGTTGCAAAAAAAAAGGAAGAACGACGCGGGCAACAGCATCGGACTCCCTTCCGTCTCACGCGTATCGTAGCAAACCAACGAGTGGTAGCTGGCAACGGATCCTATCACATCACGTATGAATTAAGTTCATGGCAAAAAGTTGGGAAACGGTAAGATTTGTGTGTCAGTTTACTTCAGGGAAAAGGTGCGTCTTCCACAACGTGCCTCCACGTGGAAAAAGGACGCGTGGCAGGTTATCTCCTGGTGCACGCTAGAAGTCGCACGCAGATATTGGAAAGGTTCGAAGAAATGACTCGAGATCAACCTTATGCGTCAGCGATACGCAGGAGATATAAGCGTAAAACGGTGCATAAAGTCTCCGGTCCAGTCCATTGGATAAGGACGCCGATGTTAAAAGTGTTGGGAGTGTTGGCAGCCTCATTCATACCTGAACGATGGCTAAACTTAAAACTAAAAGAGAAGCGCGAAAACTGAACGCCACAATTCCGACAAAAATAATTTGTAAGTTAAGGTGACGACGCGGAACAGAAGTCTTTAATATGCCGATTGTAGTATTTCCAAGTATTTGAATTTGTACACGAGTTTTCGGCGTGCGAGTTACTATTTGCGAGCGCGCATTTGCACTTTTGATAAGACTACGAATGCCGACGAACCAAATGAAGTTGAGAGTTTTGGCTATTGGAGAAAAAGCGAAAATATAGAAGAAATGAGTGATAAACGTGTTGCGCACGTGAGCAAATGACGTCATGAGCGGTAATTTTACTCTAATCACTTTGAAATATTGATATGGCATTTTCAATCGACTTCTATCGAAGAAATAATAGTAGAAACTATCGACCAACCCTCGATTCGTTGAAACATGGTTAAATGGATGTGCACACGACTAAATAAATGGATGCGAAACGGCATAATTACGCAAGAAATCATTACGTGAAGGGAAATGAAAGTTCTACGTATACGGCAGGAGAATTCATATTTTACACACAAAAGAAATGGTGCCCCACTTCAACGCATCTCGCCCTTTTAACCAACTCATCTACCTTGACTACCATAACACTTGACACGAGAAACACAAATTCGCGCATTTAAAGTGTTCAGTTACCTTGTAATTGCATGTAGGTCCACATCGGTGAAAGTTTTCACGAGAAGGAAAATGAATTTCGTTTAGCACGCTACAAACGACCAGAATTAGGGTTCCATGGCAACTAGGCAAGGGAAAAAGAGGGGAAAAAGGGATAAGGACGAGGCGAAATGTAATTGCAAAATACGTTCGGACGAAAATGGTGAGAGAGAGAAAGAGGAAGTGGAGGAGAGAGATGGAGGAGCTTTATTGGATAAAATTCCGGGAGAAGTTGTAGGGAAAGACCTTTTAAACGGCTTTCGTCACTACATGGAGCTAAAGGGAAAACGAGGTCCACAATTTCAACGCGGTCGCTCAAAGAAAAAAAAAGGAAAATTATTCAATCAGGCCAAGAATGCAAAATATTTTTCTGTATCTTTAAAAATAAAAGTGAAGAGGACGCTTTAATAAAAAAAGGTGCAGCGTACACACTGTGCCGACTTGTGCAGCGAGGAAAGCTATTAAATCTGGTTTACTCGAAAACTTGGGATTCGCGGTTAATTAAGCGAGTTGAAGGCGAAAATTAAACGTAATGCTGTCTCGAGGATCTAAAGAAAAAAGAAAAGAAAAATGGAATAGTAGGGTGGGCGTCGAAAAGGAGGGCGCTGCAGTGGCGTTCCAGACGGAAAAAATGCAAAACTGCGACACAACAAATTCTCAACAACAACAAAATGTACGTTTTTTTTTCTCAAAATATATCAGACGCGCAAGGTTTTCTACCAGCCAATATAAACATATATACGAAGTAAATATTTAACAATGCATTAAATGAAAAGATACTTTGCAACGCTGCAAATAAGATAACCAAGGAAGAGGCGGAGCAGGTTAAAAAATATTAAATATTTATACATATGTGTGACCATGTAATATAAGGTTAATATTAAATATTTTAAAAAACAGTTCGAGTGCACATCCGATTGGGATTAAATGTATGCCATAGTTGCGTTCGATGAAAGCGGATGAAATTAGGGGAAACATTTTCCTTACAAAGCAAACTAATTTTATACGAAAGCTGAAGTTTTAATTTAACAAGACATACAATTTGGAAAATTTTTTGCTTATACAAGGAAATTTCGGCCTTAAGAGCTCTGTAATTCTGCTTCCGAAAAAAAGCGAACGACGTTATGTAGAAGGTGAAATCAAGAAGCGAGAAAGACGTGAATGACAAGGCAACTAATAAGAAAAGAACGCGGGATAAGACTCAAAGCTGTTGATTAAATTAACGAAGGAAGAAAAACAGAAAAGGAAGGACCGGAACAGTAGAGGGAAAAAACAAAAGCGAAAGAAATAAAGAGGGTAAATTGACAGAGATGACGCAACAGAGGAGGGTATAAAAAGAAAGAAGCCGATAAGGAGGTGGGATGGAAGAGAGAAATAAAAGAGATAAACAGAGAAGAGATAAAACGAATAGCAATAATAAAGCGGAGGATGGACAGAACAAGGACAGGACGGAAGCACAGAGAGGAAAGGGATTTCGGGATGGTGATGGGAAAGGGGCGAAAAAGAGTGGAGAGAGGAGAAAGTGGGGAGAGAGGGAAGGTGGAGAAGGGAGAGAGAGAAAGGGGTGACGACAGAAAGGGGAGAAGGGGAGATAGGAAGGGGGAGAGTTAAGAAAGAAAGAGAGAGAGAGAAACGTAAGGAGACAGATAGAGGGGGAGTGATGAAGCGAGTTAGATGTTTGGTTGGGCAATTCACCATCCTCACACCCACAACAGCTAGGGAAGATGTAGTTAGGAGTAAGAGGACGGAGAGGCAGAACTTCTCGCCTTCTCCTATTTCCTAAGTAACGGGAGAACGAATCGCGGCAAAGCGAGCCTTCTCTCCACCCGCATCTCCTCCTCCTCCTCCTGCATCTACCCTTATTCTAACGTTATATCCAGTTTAATCATTAAGTTCTTCCAAACACTTCGGTGTTCACATCTTTCGTCTCTGCCCCATTAACAAACTCTTCCAGACTCAGTCTCACTCATAATTTATTTCCAATCTCTCTCCGACTATGCAGCTTTAATTCTGTACTAAATCCTTTTATCTCTAGTGATTAAACGATGCCGGAGGCGGCAACAAAAACGGCTCGAGCACATAAGAAACGCACTTAAAATTAAAAATTAATCGGTAACACCCTCAGGTCCTGAAAAATAGAAGCGTGAACCACGCCGATCATTGATTGATCGAGATTTCATTTTTGAACGCGTCTAATAATGTTTCATAATAATTAAATTTTTAACTGTCCCGGACGGCAACGCACTTTCGTATATTTTTCCTCCTTTTCATTACTGAAACAAGATATCGAGAACGGTTTATTTATCAAAGACTGCGTGTCCCTTTGGAAACCCGTTTTATTGCCTGTCTGTTCCCTCTTCGGAAAGACTCCGGTTCCACTCCTGCCATACGCCTATCATATCCTTCCATCGCGAGAGCTATTTATTTTTAAAACCCCACTCCTAACTTTTCGGCTTCATTCTTCCATCTCCACATCCTTTTATCTTCCATCCTATGTCTTCTCAATATCCGCGTAGGTTTCATTTACTGCCTCTTCCAACCTCTTCTTCCTCTCGGATCCCATTTACCTCCCTCTCTCCGTCTATCTCCTCTCCCATTCCAAATTCACCTACCCCACTCTCGACATTCCTCTTTTACCCTCCTTTCCGTCGCCCATCATATGAGTATAATAAAACATATATATATATTATATATATATATATAATCTTCGAGTTAAAGAGTGGCAATATCACGAGTCGAGTGGGCCTTTATTATTTTATCATCTGAACGTTTCGTAAGAAACTTCTCTGAAATTGGAGACGGTGAGAAATGAGTTGGAGGGAAAGATTTAATTTGTTTTCGAGAGCGATCGAGAGGAAAATAATTTTTTTTAATGGTGGATTTCATTCGCTATTATTTTTTCTACTCATTATTTATTTCCAAGTCTTGAAACAAGAGATTTTTCTTCAGTCCAAACAATAGGGTGACATTATTTTCGGCTCGTTCGACAGAAAATCGCCGTAAGCACAGAAATAGCGATTCATCATTCAATTTTTGCCGACGAACAAGAGATAAAGGCAAGACATCGAAAATAACGTAGAATACCTAGGAAATGGAACTCAAATTAAAGGTTACTACGCACAAGGTACACAGCGAATTTTTGTATGTATCACGAATTATTCTTCGTAGCATAAGGAATAAGTTTTCAACAAGGTAATGCCCATAAATGATTTTTTTTAAACTTCCATTTTCCTGCAGCTACGTACTTCCACTATCAGTATATAAAGTTGAAATTAGAAAACCAAAAAAATAAATTGGTTTCAACTACATTAGTTATAATCACTTAGAAGCTTAGGACCTTAGTAGTATTAATTTTACTACAGAAGAATTTGTTGAAGGTCTTAATTAATAACTGACTTGAATGGTAAAATCATTATCAGATACGTGTGGTGAAACCGTCAAATTTGTTTTCCTGTAAGGAAATCACTACCAAGACGAATTACCTTTAATTTTACATTGTTCATTGATTTAAAAAATTCAACTCCATAAAATTAGTGCCTAAGCTTGATTTTAAAAATCCATCGATTAAATATAAAGAGACAGCAATATGAAAGGACCAATTCGCAACCTGTCAAAAGTAACAAAAGGAACTTTTCCAGCACCACCAAATCTTCGCATTCCAAAAGTAATTCGATCGCACAAAGGGTCAAGATGAGGCATCCGAGGAATTCCCTTTACGAGGGATAATTAGATGAAATTCAGCCTTTTGAAAAATACGCAAGGGTTCCCCCCACCCCATTCCCCATCTTACGGATATCCCGAAACGTTTGTTGCCACCACCTTAATACTTATAGACAGCCCCCAGAATAGCGCGTTCACTCCAGAAGGATCTCTCCAATCCCATTTCTTCCTCTTCCTCCCTTAATACCTCCGACATCAACGCGGGCAGAGAGAAAGAGAGAGAGAGAAGGCGGCTCTCGGAAAACGCTTTCCTGTCCATCTCCTCTCAGGAGCCATTCTTCTTCATTTGTTCTCTCAAGACGTAGGAAGAGAAGGAAAAGAGGCTGATATGGGATAGCCTCGTGCGGTGAAAAGGAGCGAGAGAGAAAGAATGAGAAGGGAAAAGAAATGGGGAGAGAACAAGAGAGGTGGGTGAGGGAGTGAGAAAGGATAAGGGAGGGAGGGAGAGGGGAAGAGAAAGAGGGAGGGAGAGGGAGTGATAGAGAGTGAGAGGGAGAGAGAGGAAGAGGAGGGAAGAGATGGAGGGAGAGAGAGGGAGGAAGAGAGAAGGGAGAGGGGAGGAAGAGAGAAGGGAGAGAGGAAGAGTTAGAGAGGGAGAGGGAGGGAGAGAAAAAGGAAGGGAGGGAGGGAGAGAAAGAGGGAGGGAGGGAGGGAGAGAGAGGGAGGGAGAGGGAGGGAGGGAGGGAGGGAGAGAGAGGGAGGGAGAGAGAGGGAGGGAGAGAGAGGGAGGGAGAGAGAGAGAGGGAGGGAGAGAGAGAGAGGGAGGGAGAGAGAGAGAGGGAGGGAGAGAGAGGGAGGGAGAGAGAGGGAGAGAGGGAGGGAGAGGGAGAGAGAGAGGGAGAGGGAGAGAGAGAGGGAGGGAGAGAGAGGGAGGGAGGGAGAGAGAGGGAGGGAGAGAGAGGGAGGGAGGGGGAGGGAGAGAGAGGGAGGGAGGGAGAGGGAGAGAGGGAGGGAGAGGAAAGAGAGAGGGAGAGAGAGAGGGAGGGAGGGAGGGAGAGGGAGGGAGGGAGGGAGAGAGAGGGAGGGAGAGAGAGGGAGGGAGGGGGAGGGAGGGGGAGGGAGAGAGAGGGAGGGAGAGGGAGGGAGGGAGAGGGAGGGAGGGAGGGAGAGGAGAGGGACGGAGAGAGGGAGGGAGAGGAGAGAGGGAGGGAGAGGAGAGAGGGAGGGAGGAAGAGAGGGAGGGAGGAAGAGAGGGAGGAAGAGAGGGAGGAAGAGAGGGAGGGAGAGAGGGATGGGGAGAGAGGGTTGGGGAGAGAGAGGGAGAGAGAGATGGGGAGAGAGAGGGAGGGAGGGATGGGGAGAGAGGGAGGGAGGGATAGTGAGAAAGGTATGGGGAGAGAGAGAGATCGTGAGGGAGAGAGGGAGGGAGGTATGGGGAGAGAGAGGAAGGCATGGATGGCGGGAGGGGAAGAGATAGAGGGGGAGAGATAGAGAAGAAGATAGAGGGAGAATGGGAGAGAGGGGGGGGGGAGTGGGAAAAGGGGGGAGAGATAAGAGGGAAGGAGAATGAGAGGGGGAAGCCGAGATGAGAATAGTCTCTCTTTTAGGGAGAGAATAAAGAGAGATGCCGTATGAGGTCTTCCCTTGCCACTCCCAGCCAATCTCAATCCTCTCCTAAGCATCATTGCTCCCATTCATCTCTTCCCGCCATCTCCCTCCTTTTTATCATCTCCCTCTCTGTACCTTTATCTCTCCGCTTTTCTCGCACTCGACCTTTTCCTTCTTTTTTCTTCACTCTCGCATCGTCCGATTCTCTCCGCGCGGTTATTTAGTTAATCGGCCAATCGTCTCCTTTAAAAGGAACGAAAATGAAAGGTCCTCGTATCAAAGTTAAGGACGCGAGGCTTATATTATAACGTGTTGTTATCGGAATAAAATGGCTTCCGGGATGCCGAATCGTCAATCAGAGCGGTCAAATCCCGGCCTAGCGCTGCCATTATAAAAGGCAGGCGTTGAGCAACAATGGAAGGCTGTCGTCACGTTTTACGCAGCGTCGCCATGACAAAGGTAATCTGACGCACGTTCTATGTTCAAGAGACTTAAGAGGAAGAATAATAAGTTCCTTCTTTTCTTTGTATGGAGATAACAAAGCCGCGAAATCCTTCGTACATAAACTTCGCAGTATTTTGCAAGAGAGCCAGAGAGAAGTCGGAAGCGGTACTTGAAGAACCAATCTGTAAAACATTCCAAGTGAATAATGAAGCATTACGTATGTATTTAATTTCGATTATGGTACATAATTCAGTTTTATACGGAAATTTTAATAGAAAATCACTGCAATCAAAGGACTACGGTGAAGACCCTCTTTACTGAACATATTTAAAGTTTCGATGGAAGTTTCATTATACTCTTTAAATTTCAACTGATAGTGAAATCGAAAGGAAGCATTCTAATTTATAAATTAAGATCGTTTGTTTTCATTGACCACGAATAACTCTGTATGCGTCAATACAGAAATAAATCTTCCGAACACATTGACACAAAATTTTTTCCCGAATGTTGGCAATTAAGAAATTTAATAAATGACAGAAATCTTCTCCAAATTCTTAACGGATGTGAATGTTATGTTAGACAACTTGAACATTTTTAAGGCCAAATTTTGATCAAAACCTGTCATTCCCTCAGCGAGTGATATTCGAATAATACCACGTTGGTATTGACAAATTTAACACATTTTAATGAGATCAAGTCATCCGCAAACATCCCGAAATCTCGATGACGAATCACTTAACAGGAACTATATAATTCCGCCGTATTCTACATTGAACGTACTATTTCAGAAAATCCGAAACGATATTTTCCCCGATATTCGATAAAAATCAGCACATCTGAACGCAATGGACGACGTATAAACATAAAAAAAAACTCGTACGTTTTTCCTCACTTCTTCGTCTCCGCTTCGGCAAACCCTCTTTCTCCCCCACCTTCCCTTATAACCTCCACTCGCCCATCCTCATTTAACGGGCCCTCTTCTAATGTTAGCTTTCGTATTAACTTCCACCGTCCTCCACGCTTTCGCAGCGCTAACTTTCCTTTATTTTCGCGCCTGAGCAAACTCGCCCGACGTCTGAATATATTCCCCCCCTCTCTCTCTCTCTCACCCTCTTCTCCTGACCAATAAGAGCTCTTTGAAGGAGCGAAAGAGAAATTCACGAGGTGGAGATACAAAAAGGATTCAAAAGTGAATTTGGCGTTCACGGTTGATCGATTTTATCAAGCACGGGGGTTTGGAGTTAAAGGAGAACGTTGCTAAGAGCGATGCTATCTAATTTAGTCGCGACTAAATATACGGTGGACATTTCATCTCCTAGCTGCATGAGTGGGTTTTCGTTGCTATGATATATTCTTAAAACTTTGTCTCATAGTTACATTATAATTTTACGCATCGCAGTACACCAAAGTTCTGAAGCCGTGCTTAAAACTACAATCAAAGAAAATTCACATTACAATGAACTCATTAACCCGCTTTCTTAATGTTCATTCCGCTACGATTCCTATAAGAATTTTTTTTACTTAACATGTTTGAATTTCAAATAGGAAAGCTTGATCAATTGACGTTAATTTTACATCTTACACTATGATTATTACCAGCGGCGGATTTTGACCTTCCGGGGCCCCTCGGGCTAAACAACTAGGGTCCCTGCTATATAAATTTATAGTGACACCTCTCTTAATGATCGCTTTTTCACTGATTTTTAAATTGGGATATTTAACGTTTCTGAGATTTTGTATGCGAACCTTTTTTCGGGCTCCTAACTACATGAGGCCCCTTTCGCGCTTCAGGTGTGCCTTCTCCCCTTAAATTTTACACCGGTTATAACAGCACCCAACGATATCTGCAGTTTATACATTCCTTTAGATCGGCAGTTCCGAAACTGGGTGCCGCGGCACACTGAGGCCGAAGATGATTTTTAAAGGCTGCTTAGTATATAAATGAACGACTTAGAAGTTTTGATAGGTCATTAGTACAATAATTTCTCCTCTAATAAATGGATCATGGTGTAGCACCAACAAATGGATGCGTCCGAAGGTTGCAATACACGAATATGAAAACATAAAAACCTAGTTTCAAGGCGGAATTCTCTTTCTCTTTGAAAGAGTGCTGCAAAAAGGTTAGGCAATCACTGCCCAAGACTCTTTTCCAATTCCATTAAAGGTACATTGTGTGCTCATCCTCTACTCTGGTATCCTTCATCACATGAATGAAATAACAAATTCACAACACTAAAATCAATTTTATTGAAGGGAAAATGTATATCTGACGAAAAAGGAAATTGTATTCAAACGGATTTAATGCGGCGTAAAATTCAAATCATTCCAGTCGCATCGGCGATACGAGTTGCTTTCAATTTCTTGAAACTGTTGAGCGTTACGCAAGCAGAGGCAAGGCAACATAAATATATCGCAATTTTGTTGCTTTTAAAGACATGGATAAATCAAACTTAACAAAAATCATTTCCAATGTAAAAGAATAAACAGTAACGTCCACTACTTCACCGAATGTTACCAAAGATTTTCTCTCGGAAATAAAAAAAAAACGCCCGAGTAAAAACAGCTACAATCAAAAGGATGACTAATCTTTTCCTGTGGAAAATTTTGGAAAACAACGAGTCGGGATGTATTAAAATGCATTTCTCATTTCTCTCATATAAAATCACGAGGCAGAAAATTAACTGGGGTGTGAATTTAAAAAACAAACTAAAAAAAGCAGTATGGAGGTGGGAGGGGGGAAGGGGAGTGGCATTCTGCACTCCCGCTTTCCACTACAAACATACAAATATAGAGGGAACTAAAGTCTGGCGCGAACGCCGTTGTCATTTTTTTTTAGCTTCCCCGCTACCAACCCCCACGGTCGAAAACTCCCTTTGTAAAAAAAAAAGGAACACACGCGGACCACACACACACACGCCCATGGGTCTCACAATACGAAGAGGAAGTAAAGGAACCAGCCGCAACACACACACACGTATGCACACAAAACACGCATACAAAGACTTCTATATGTCGGTGAGACCCAGGGACCATTTTCCAAAAAAAAGAAAATAAAGGGAAAAAAATTATTTCACCCATTTCCTACCGCCTCCTCTACGGCTATCAAATCCTCCTGACACCACTCACTCTCACACTCATTCCGTCTATCTCGGTCGTCAATCTCTCCCACGTGCTGAATTCCTCTCACCCTTCGATCCTCTCACACACCTCTCTCTCTCTCTCCCCCCTCCCTCCCTCCCTCTCCCCCCTCCCTCCCTCCCTCTCCCCCTCCCTCTCCACTCAAACCCTCCGACACCCTTCGAACAATTTCAGAAGGGAATGGGCCAATCAAACACGAGCGACAGCAAAAGGTGCGAAAGAGGGAGGCGGCGGACGGGAAGAGGGAGGAGATGAATGAAATGAGAAAAAAAGAGGGTGAAAAATGAATGGCGAGAGAGAGAATTGAGGAAAGAAGAAAGGTTGAAAGGTTAGAAAGGATGAGAGGTGAGAAAGGTGTGAGTGAAAGAGAGGAAGAGGAGGAATGAGGATAATGGAATGGAGGAAAATGAAAGAGGGATGTGACGTAGCGAGAGAAAAAGAAAGATTGAAAGAGGGAAAGGGAGATTGGATATGGAGTGGAGGAAGGGAAAAGGGGAAGAAAGAGGGAGGGATAGAAAGAACGGGGGATAGAAAGGAGGGATTGAAAGGAGGGATAGAAAGGAGGAGGGATAGAAAGAGGGGGAGGGATAGAAAGGAGGGATAGAAAGGAGGGATAGAAAGAGGGGGAGGGATAGAAAGGAGGGATAGAAAGGAGGGATAGAAAGGAGGGATAGAAAGAAGGAGGGATAGAAAGAAGGGATAGAAAGAAGGGATAGAAAGAAGGGATAGAAATGAGGGATAGAAAGAAGGGATAGAAATGAGGGATAGAAAGGAGGGATAGAAAGAGGGGGAGGGATAGGAAGAGGGGGAGGGATAGGAAGAGGGGGAGGGATAGAAAGAGGGGAGGGATAGAAAGGAGGGACAGAAAGAAGGAGGGATAGGAAGAGGGGGAGGGATAGGAAGAGGGGGAGGGATAGAAAGAGGGGAGGGAGATGGGAGGGGGAGAGAGAGACAGGATGAGGGAAAGATATGGGGAGGGAGAGAGGGAAAGTTGGAGAGAGAGAGAAAGGGTAGACAGAAAGGGAGTGGAGATAAAAGGGAGAGAAAGGGGGAAGGAAAGAAAGACAGACAGACAAACGACTTTATTCAGGGCGTAATTGAGACTTACATTTAACCCTTCATCAACAGTTACAAATGATAATGATAGAAAGAGAACCATAAAAAAACAGAAAAACACAAGCAAAATACCAGATTACAAATTTGGAAAATCTCTATGTAAAGACAGTAATTGTGGTAAAAACCTAGGAAAGACTAGACTTGGCCATCCTAGTAAAAGACCACGCAGGAAAACACCCACGAAGGGAAGGGGGAGGTGGGAAAAAAACCTGCGAAAACCCTAGATACATGAAAGAACAATAGTTGAATTGTAGTTGAAGGGGGGAGGGGAAGGAAAGAAAGGGGAGGGAGGGAAAGGAAGGGGGAGGGAGGGGAAGGAAGGGGACGGAGAGTAAGGGAATGGAGAGAAAGGGTAGAGAGTAAGGGAATGGAGAAAAATGTGAGGGAGAGAATGGCGGATAGACAAAGACATTAGTAACCAGTGCATGAGAAGTGAAAAACTGAAGGATGTAGGAAGAAGCCCACACGAGAGAAAAGTGAGGGAGCAGTAGAGAGAGGGAGGGAGAGAGAGTGACGGGAGAAAGTAGGGAGAAGGGTGGTGAGGGTAGGGAGAGAGAGAAAGAGAGGGGGGAGGGAGGGTAATGGGATACGTTGGTAGTGTGTGTGTGTGCGCGATTGAGAGGGAGTGGGATGAAAGATGCGGATCCCGAATGAGAGCGGCCTAGATATTTCAAGGGTGCGGGAATATGGAACTACAGGGAACAAAACGCTAGACGAGAGGAGACGGGAGACACAAACAAAGAAAAACAAACATAATGTTGGCCTGGAGATTGGGATGAAGGGCATTCGGACGAGGAGGATAAAAAAGAGAGAGAGGCTGCGAAAAGAATAAGTACATAGAGGTACACACGACCACGTGGATAATGTCGTGTAATGCATCTTACGAAATTGCACGCATTGCGTAAGCTCGTATCACTGATCAAAAGGTTTTTTTTAATCGCTGTCGTCTCTCGAGGAGTGATTAAAAAAACAATGCGGAGGGATTTGCCGAGATATTTATATAGTATAAAAGAAAGGATGAAAAGCAAGTTTAAATTCTGTCCAACCAATTCAGAAGAAAGAAGCAAACGGAGAATAAATTACTACTATTACTACATCGTAGATAAACAAATTCAACAAACAAAAATGATGAATTTGAAACAAAACGTGACAAAGTAGACAGGAGAAGACATAGGTAGTCAAACCCTAAATAAAAGCATAGCATTGAAATTAAAAGTCGCGATTGACTGAAAGAGAGTTTCTGAAACGATCAGCAAAAAAAAAATCGCTGGGCGAAAAATCCGGCAAATTGCGGTAAGCAAAAAAAATCCCAACAATTCGAGAGTAAATATCTTCTATTCTTATGGTAAGTTGGAATAAAAACATACCCCAAATGAAACCACGGAACCGTAATTGATTGGGCTGAGACGTAACCCTGACAGCGGGGCCGAGAGGAAAAAATAATATAAAATGGGGGAAATTCTCGAAAGTATTTCAGAAAAGGGCGTGCTTTGCGGGATATCTAGAACTGGAGTGTCACCATGGCAACGAAAGAGGGGGGGAGGGAAAGGAGGTTTCGGAAAAAAAGGGCAAAAAATTTACGCCCCTGTGTTCGGAAGATGTGTGTTTTCGATACTGGGAGTCGAACAAAGGGTTTATACCGATAAGTGAAACCAGATAAAGGAGAGCCTTTCTCTTTCCCTTAATCTTTTTTCCTCCTCTATATCCTTTTTTCGCCTTCCCGTTTCTATTTTTTCCCTTTCTCTTTCCCCATTTTACTCTCCAATCCCTCTCCACTCTCCCCAATTTTCCCCTCTCTTTGTTCTTTTTTCAATTCCTTTTCCTCCATCTTTCCTTCCTCTCTCTCTCTCTCACACACGCACACTACTTCCTCCTTTCTACCTCTGTTTTCGTCAATTCCTTTACAGCATTAAAAGAAAAATGTCCGGTCGAAAAGGAAGTTAAGGATGCAAAGAGGAGAATGTGTGAGAAAGGGATTCGATTAGATCCAAGCGCTGGTCCTTCCCTTTCTGCCATTCTTTTATCTTTTAACGTTTTAGCCGTTCTTGGGGGACAAAGAGATTCTCGGGCGATGATGTCGCTAGGATCGAACGAGACATATTAAAACGCTAGATAGTTATCTTCCATTATCTTCATCGTACTTCTGCGAATCCTGAAATTTTGGAGCGCGCGACGATGCGTGCCATCGACGGGATGGGGGTCGGTTCGGGAGGAGGAGGGGGAGGTAGGGGGGAGGGGGGAGGGGAAGGTAGGGGGGAGGGGGGAAGGGGGGAAGGGAGGGAAGTTGGGGGAGGATGGAGGGGGAGTATGTGTGTGGATTTTTTAGAATTTCCCTATTTTAAATTAAAGCTGTAAAGATAATTTGTCTACACCCTGTATACAGAGCGCTAAAAACTCAACCTGCTTCTTTTTTATCTTCAGGCTTTCCGCATTAATTTTGAAAAACATCCGAATAGTCGAAACGAATAATTATTTAACTAAATCAACGAAAATTGCCTTTCGGAGCGAATATAAAAATATAATAGGGTTACGCGACTCGATCTAAAATTTCCTTAACGAAAGTTTACCTTAAGGTTTCTGCTTTCTCGAGGAAATAAAAATAATTGGCAAAACGCGACTGCGAAACGAAAGGATAACGTCAATACTCCTAATTAAAATGATCCTCTTTTCTCGAGAAGCAAGATTGAAGAAAGTTCTCCAATCGAATATCCCGGAGAAGGAAATCGACTGGCAATTATTGGCAAAGAAAATGATCCTGTTCTCGAGAGAAAGATAAGCAACCATTTCAAAATGGCATTCAGGTGGAAATAATTATGGAACCGGCCTTATTCTATTTGCTCCATTCTCCCTCCAGAATAAACACTTGAGGAACACGACTCTCATTTATATCCTAAGCAAATAATTTAAATCCCCGCCGAGGAGTTGATATAATTCCGCCGAATTTAATATCGGCCCTCTCTCCGGGGCCGCACTAATGAGATATCTCCATGGAAACGAAAAGGCAGAGAAAAGGAGGTGAATGTATATACGCGGGAAAACGAGATGAAAAGGAATGTATTTTTTTATAGAGAAAGGTACGTGAGGGAAGGAGGTGGACTAAAAGAGATTTAGTTGTTGGATGTAGGCTGCTTAAAGACGAACGTCTCGATAAAAAATTGCATGGAGTCAAATGAGTAATTACGAAGTACATGGAGGGTCTAATGCCTTAAAATTAGCCTGAAATTTTTGCCGAAAGTTTGAAGTGCAAAACGGTTAAAGTTAAAAGCGATCATATTATCTCTGAATATGAACATTTTTAACGTTTATTCTTAAATCCGCTATTTTAATTGTTCTGCCCGTCAGTCCGTCACACTTCATGTCCGGTGGACTATTCCTACACATCTCAAGTCCTCAAGTCAGAGCAGCTAAATTTTCAGGAAATTTTCATGGCCATAAGTTCTTCATGTGAATGAAATTTAAAGACTCCAGGGGCAGTCTTAAGAGTTGTGACATTTATTTTAAAATAACCGCCCTTAATATCTGATTCATCAGTTATTTCCTTACTTGTTATATATTATATATATATTTTGTCTACTCTTTTTTGCTTTTCTCACGCTATTGCTTCCGCCTACTTAAAGTTGTATCTAAATAATGACAGGTACGTAGTTTGAAAATCCTTCTTTTACACGAGTAAAGAAAAGAACAAACCAGATGCGTTGAGGAGGCGCGAAGGTGAACACCGAGACGGACAGCAGTATTGGTAAGAGTAAGGGATCGCGCGTATTTATGATGAGGAAACTGAAAAAAGGTCGAGGTACGCAGAGTACATTAGGTATTGCAGTAGGCAAATGACTAGAAAAATAAAGAAGAAAAGACAAAACGCAAGACCAGAGAAAGAAGCTGAAGCGGTAAACATGCACGGAAAGGATCTTAAGACTTCGCTCGAATCCCATTGTTGATAATCATCTTCCCGACTTTCCGAAATGGGTTATCGCAAAACCTCGAGTTTCCTTAGACCTTCGAGAAGTCCGCTAACGACCTCCCTTTTGCTTGAAGAGAGAAGGCCTTTCGGGGGGCATAAGTCACTGTTCCCACCGCGGGGGTTGGAAGGAATTCCTCTCCAACCTTTGTGCTTTCCAAAGGGAAAACGTCGCCGAGTGAAATGACATCCATCTCCAAACGGGCAACTTTGCCCTTTGACCTTTTTTTTTCACTCGCATTTGACAAGTGAAGAATGAGGTCAAAGAATTTCACTTTTTTCCTAAATAACAGGCATCGGTTTTTAAGGCATCATATTTCGCTAATTCATATTTTGTGTGTGGACTGAACGCAATTATTTCCTTTCCTTTTGATTAAAATTATAAAACAAAATTCGTTAACATCCATTAAATTCCTTTAAAATTGCAAGGTTAGGAAGAAATAGAATCACATAAGCTACGTCAAAAGGCTGTAATTCTTATACAATGCATACATAAAAAGTTAAGCTTCTATTATTTCAGAGTTATTTTTTTTTGTTTTTAACGTTTGACATGAGTAAATGGGGCTTTAAGTCCAGGTAGTACAATGATATTTCGTTAGAACTTTCAGCATCTGTTATTTTGTTCCAAAATGAAACCCTGAAAAAACATTTCTCAGTCAATCTCACGCACCGCAATAAAAGGCATTTAATAAAATTGGACGATTTAAATTATTTTATTAAACTATTAATCGCTCAACTAATTAATTTCATCTTCCACAGGTTTATTATTCGGCTGTCCTTTTGAAAAAGCTCGAACGAAATAAATAATGGCATTTCTCAAATGGACTCCAATCCAACCAATGAGAAAGCAATTTATCAAAGATTTTAATCGAAGCCGGAAAGCTTTTTCCGCTAAAAAAAATATCCATTCTCCCACAATTCCTTTCCATTCGGTTAATAAATAAAATATAAAATGAAATCTCGATGGCGATAGTGGGAGGGGCGACACAAAGGAAACAGCTTGATTGTTCTTTTTGGAAAAAATAATTAAGAGGTGGTCGGGGTTTAATTTTAAAAAATCTCCAGAATCCCCTCGCTGCTTTTACTGTCTCTTTCTCTCTCCCTCTTAGTACAAAAGTAGGGCTGTTTCGTTCTCTCCCTCTCTCTTTCTCTTAAAAGTTCCCCATAATGGAGAAGCTGGGATGACAGCGGAGCAGAGAGGAAAGAAGCAACAGGAATAGAACGTGGGAAGGGAAGGGAAGATGGGAAGGAGAAAGAGAGAGAGACAGTGTTCTCCTGGGTGGAAAAGTGACGAGGGCCAGGGCTAGACCCGTGGGGAATTCCCCGTAGCCGACCGATCGTATAAAAAGGAACGCCGTAGAATACACACGAGAGTGTGAGAAAGGGGAGGGAGGGAAGGAGGAAAAAGGAGGTGAAGGATGGAAAAAAGGAGGGAAGTTGTCGATTCGGGCAGTTCTCTCAAAAGAATTCGTCTCTTATCCTTTCTATCGCTTGCGCCCAACTCCCTACCAACACTCCTACGACCCTCAGTCCGCTTCAACTCTCTTCTCTCTAGAGGAAAAAGAAAGAGGAACGATTCGAAAAAAAATAAGCGAAATGGTGAGGAACGGAGGGAGTGGGCGGCGAGTAATGGGATTGGACGAAAGGAAAAGATACGAGGGAGATTTTTTCCCCCGGAGGATGGATGGTAACTTTAAGAAGGCTAGAAATAAATATGGGTTAAAGGCAGGCATGCGTTTTCACGGTAGAGAGAGAGCAGCAAAAAAATTGAAAAATTATCGTCTCAAGAAATTGAGCTAAGCCGTTTAATTATGTTGTACTCCCAGTTTCAAAGGAGATTGCGTCACAATTTTTCCACAAGTGTAATAGAAGGACTTCTCGTCTGACATTTTCTGCGCTCGTCTAAATGTCTAGAAGTCTATTTTTACTAGATCCGATTCTTCTAGTTTTATTCAACAGGTATTTTTCCAAAGACTTTTCTCAGGACGAATGTAATTTTGGCCTATTTTTACAAGCCCAAAAATTTACATTTTTTTCCACTTTTTGTCTGATAACATTGTCCTACAATTTTTTTGCAAATTACATTTTTCTGAAATATTTACCTGAATTTCATTTTGTTGTCTTCCAAAGTGTCAAAGCCCCAGCTAGGTTTTTGTAAAACCTGAAAAAACCACGGCCGTTATGACAAAATATCATGATTCTGATGGATCCTCATTTCACGACCATAAATCACTTCATATGACCGTTAGACAAGCTCTTCTATAATTTCAGGTTTAATGGATAGAAAAAGGTATGCTGTTCAATTCATATAGACATTATTACCTAGTGATGCTGAAATTCCTACGAAATTGGGTCTTCTTTTTCTAAACAAATTTTGCGCACGTGCTCGAAACCAGATCTACGAGACGGACGATCGATTTTTTTGCGATAATTCTGTCTCATTTTCCTATAAGTCGTAAATACTGTAGCCCAGGGATGTTTAACATGAACGAGTATTTAAGCTTTCCGTAAATTCTTAATAAATTTTTACCAGTTTTCGCCTATTAACAACAAGTAAAGGGTTCGAAATAACCGACGCGATTGATATTCACAAAAAAAAGAGATACGCTATGTAATTCACTTCTCCTGACGGTTATCTCACTCTAAGAGAATAAAATACGATATAAAAACGACATTTTTAAAAAGGTTGAACAGGAGGATAAGGAGATGGCAAGTTTTGCCCCCAGCTGACGAGAACGCAAGAAAATAACAATATAAATGGGCGAACGTGGCTGAACAAGAAATATTGCATTTAAATTAAAGGAAGCCGAGGGGAAAAATAAAAGGAATGACAGGAATAAGTGCGAGGGAGAAGAGGAAGTGAGTTATATGAGGGAGAAGGTAGGTTTAACCTCGAGAGAGTTTGAGGATACACCCAAAAAGGGGTAGTGAAAGCGGTAAAAGCGAGAGCATGGTTGGGAGATGGATGGGTAGGAGAGAGAGAGAGAGAAAGATGGAGGGAGAGAGGGGAATGGTAAGCAAGTGATTCGACATAGAGGAAAATAAATAAAATTAAGCTTTATCGGAAAAGGTGATGGCCAGGAGGAGGAGGAGGAGGGTACAAAAAAGTTGAAGCTTAAGCGAAAAGAGAATTTAATTTAAAAAAATCAAATGGCTCTTTTTTCTCTATATTGGGGAAAATAAACATGGGAGAAAACAAGAACTCCGCCGACACACCAATATGCGCTTTTCATTGCCGGAATATCACGAATATATTTAAAATAGTTTTGAAAAAATTGAGAAACTGATTGATTAGTAAAAATTGGGAGAACTCCTGCCAAAGCATTAAAGCAGTTATATCATCGTAAAAATATCTCCAGAGAATGAAATTTAAATTACCCACCTATCGTAAATTATAAATAGAACCCTGTTAGAGAAAAAAAAGAATCGGCGGATAAGCTGAATTGCGCGTCTATCTTAATTGATCGTATTAATTGCTGCAGGAGTTACCCAGGTCATCAACGTAAGATGTATTTTTATTAATACGCTATCCGAGAACAACGGATTTTAAATATTAACACGAAAGGAGAAAACATATAAAGATAAGAACATGAAATTTGTTCAACCATAATCCGCATTCTCAAAGTGCCGAGCTTAAAAAAACATTCCTTATAGGCTAGCTAATTAAGATTTTAATTTATGAATATCCGGCAGATAAATCATACGATGCCGCCGGGATCTCTCTTTCTCTCTCTCCGTACCACTTTCTCAGGTAAAGCTATCTCTCACTCACTCACACACACAACCCTATTATGGCCTCTCCAACCGCCCCATTATGATTCATTCCTGTACTAAACGCCTCCCCACCTAGGACACGTTTCATCCTGCAACCACGCACGCACACACGCATCCTATACCATCCAGCCCACACGCTCAGCCAAGGAAAGCCTATGGCAGCTGAGGACCTGTAAGTGGACGAGATCCTAAGGAGCGTCAAGAAGAGTTTCCCCACTGATGAGGGAAACTTGAAATTGGACCGGAGAGTTAATGGCAGGAAGAAAACCGACCGCTCGTCGTTTGGCTCGGAGGTGGCTGTATAGATAGATTAGTGTCCTTATTTTACAAGGGGAGGCCCTAATATTAATACTGAGATTCATAAAACCCTTTTAGGAGGTGAAACTAGAACTAAAAATATCAAATACGTCTCTCGGCGTTTTTGCCAATGTTTAAAAGATATTAACAATTTAAAATTCAGGTCTAAGCATGGATGAGTCATATATCGTGAACGTTTGCGTTTCAATCAAAAGTGATGATAGACGAACGGGTACAGTGAAAGTCTAGTAATTGGATGCGTAGGGAGTTCGATCCCAGTCGCCAGCAATTTTTTCATGCACTCAGAAATAGTCTGCATTATGTATTTTAACTTGTAAAACTGTATATTCTTGTTACGTTTTTAATGTATATTTTTGTGTTTTTGTATTTTTGTCTTTTTTCGTATGTGTGTGTGTGCGCGCGCGCGTGTTCGTGCGTGTGCGTTTGTGCGTGCGTGTGTGTGTTTTATATATGGAAGAGGCAAACCGCTTAAAGTTAGGAAGGTAATGCATAAGCAGGGCAGTGACAAAACATCGTGCCCCTAGAGGAAAGTCATAATTTGTCACCGCATTTAGTTTTTTTTACTTGGATCTTTATACGTCAGTTGAATAGCCATGAAATAATATGTAACAACTATATACGTTTTCGAACAGTATAATAACTTATAATTATAAAAAACAAAATCACGTAGTTTCTTGCACCGCATGCAATTTTAATTAGACTAATTTTATCTTACATCGAATAAAGACATTCATATTCTTTTTAGACGTTCTTTATCAGCAAAGCGCCTTATACCAATGGGCACGTCTCGTCTGTCCGTCCGTCTGTCGCGACTTCTCTTGAACCACTTGGCAGGTTTGGATTAAATTAATTACGAGTTATCCTTATTAAAATTTATCGTCGTATTATGATTTTGAACCGCAACCATCAATTAGAACTTCCACTTTGCTTAAGCTTTTAAATAAACTCAGCTCAGCTAATGAATATTACGAAAGTTTTGCAAACCAACTATGTAACAACTTTACAAGCAGCGCGGCAACGGACATACTAGATGTATATTATTTTCGTATAATCCGTCAATCAGCCAGGAGGTAAAAATAGTGAACGCGCTGACTGACCTAATTTTATAACAATTTTTTCTTTTCGAAGTAATTTTTTCCTCTTTTCGAAATAAAGGACAAAGGCATTCTTTCATAACAAAACACCTTGGTTCGCGCCTGTTTCAAATATCCGACATATTTTTAGAGATTTAACACTGGGATGGGAACGAACGAGATACGAACCTACATTTTATGACGTAATCGAACGAGCAAAGACACAGACAGACTAAAACGGGACATCAGAATAATGTCAGATCGTCGGAAAAGTTTCTTATTGAATCTCGAGAGACAGTACTCGACGACGTAATGGACGCAAAGGAAGAAAGACCTGCATTAGAATTGTGAGATCAGAGAGGTAAGAAAGCGTTGAAATTAAATATTGAGCAATTAAGCCCAGCGCTCAACGGAACAAAATCGACGATACGATGCTGTGGGGGAGAATATGGTCAGACGTTTTTACTTTCTCCATATACGTAGTATAGAGAAAGTATTGTAGTCATGAAAAAAATCGAATTCGGGTTTCAACGGAAATACACGTTTTGAGGTCCCTAGAAAACGTTTTGACTATTATCTCTGTTGTCTGTGTGTATGTAATAGGAATTTTTCGAAAAACTGATAGTTTATTAAATATTTTGATCCCTAGAACACGTTAAGAGTATTTTCGAATGATGTCTGTGTATGTGTGTATGTGATTGTGGGCGCTCTAACTCGACAAATACTTACCATATCATTACCAAATTTCATATATAACACTTTGGTATGAGGACGAAGAGCTGATTGGTTTTTGGACAATACCGGTTAACCAGAAGTCGAGCTTTATTCGAAACCCGATTCGGTTTTGGCGAAATATCTCCGTTAAAAACATCATTATTGTATACAAAATTCGAAACAAAGGTGTAATTTCCTACAACTTTCATTTGAAACAATTTTCTATAGCAGTTATCGTTTAGGAATTATTTATAAATAATCGGTTTTTTCGGTTTCCGTTAAATATCTCCTTAAAAACGTCATTATTGGTAATATTCGTGAGGACCAAAGTTGTAGAGAAAATTATTTCTTCCAAGTTTTGTTTGAAACAAATTTTTATAAAACCTTCCATTTAGTATCTAATTAATTTATTCGTAAATTTCCAGTATACAGCGCCACCATCTAGCGGTTAATTCTGTAAACATATTCAAAATATAATTTACAGCAGTAAGGACGACTATATTCTTTTACGATACGAAATAATAATTTTACCTTATAATGCTATTCATAATAATTTAAATATCTATACCCCAAATATGGAGAAAGTCATGTGTTGGCCACATCAGATTTTTTGATTTTTTTCTGAAACATATATTTAAGATTGAATTTCATCATGATTTTTAATATTAAAATGTTAACCCTAAAAAGCTAATTCTAACTTGATTTACACGCATGTGGTTCCTAAGAATCTCTACGTAACTTACGATTTTACTATAATCCATTGACAATTTCTAATGCGAACAACAGAAGGATTCAATGCCACCGATGCGGCACACCATGCATCATAGAAAAGGATGCCCATCACTGCCCTATGCGGTTGCCTATGAAGAGGTTGGAAGAAGACGGCGGATGGGAATGACGGGGGGAGGAGGGAAGGGAGGAGGGCAAGGGGAAATGGAGAGGAGGGGAAGGGGAAACGGAGCGGCCAGTTAATCGTCCAAAAAGGACTGGACCGAAGTGGATTAACGTGTACCAATTTGAAAGGGTGACTGAGAGAGAGGGATAACGGAATCCGCCAAATTACTCCGTACTTTTATAACAAATGTTCATAAAAAGGAGGTAACAATAAAGTCACGCGAAAGGTAAATATGATACCGACTCAAACAATATTCTCGGTACGCACAGAAGATGGAATTGCATAATACTAGAACGATGCATGGAAAATCGATGCAATAAAAATAAAAGAATGAAATTTTTTTAGCAAATAAAAATTTTTAAATCGGGAATGTAACACGAATGCGAATCACTAACTAATTAAACAGAAATTAGTATGTATCAAAATTGTTTTCGAAATTTACTTTCCAGCGATAAAACCCTACTTCCGCTTCAATTTAAGCATAAACGTTGAAAGCGTTAGTCTAATTAGAGAATAAATACATCCAAAATCTGTTAAATCTACGGAATATTTTCTGCGGAAAAATGCATTTTTAGATTGACGCCAAATTCGTAATTTTAATGAAAAATGATATTTATGACAAAATTAAAAGGAATGGGTTTTGTAACATTGAATGAAGAATTCCAGCAGAGTCAGAAACGTATCGCTAAGATGCAAATGCAATTATCGAAACAAAAAAATTAAATTAAAATGTTTCCAAGGCGCAGAATTAATGTCACCAAGAAAAAAAAATTATTTAAATTTTTCCATCCGTGAGAAGATGAATGTAGCATAGTCTCCGATACATTAATCAAGCCCAATGTAAAATGTTTTCAACGTTACAACTATAGAATATTAATATTTTATTCGGCAAGTTTTCCCTTAACTATATTTATGAAACGGTAATATCGCTTAGAATCATATTTATCTATGTAGGCGTGTTTACACGTTTATGTATGCATGAAAACGCAGGAATATACCAAGCAGGAAAGATTTTACCTAAGTGAGGATATTTGAACGATAAGGTAAATAGGCTAAAACAGACGGAAAGATGGAAATTTTGTAGAGGCAATGATAGAAATATTCCAGGAAAACGAAATGGCGGCGGACGAGGAGTGGAAAAGTGAGTGAGAGAGAGGAAAAGAGAGAGAGAGAGAGATAGCGAAAGAGAAGAGGAGGAAGCGGGAGTAGCTGTCGAGGACAATGCTACAGAAATTTATCCTCAAAAACCCTTTGCGGTCATGTAATCCCAAAAACAGACCTTAAAGCGCGTTGTATCTTATCATTCCTTTCATTAGCTTTCCTGTTTTTTATGGTGCAATCGTTCTTTTTTTTACGAGGTGATGAATGACTCGTTTAAGTTAATTAAACTCTTATTCCGAGTACGGATTTTCCATTTTTTTTACATCTTCCGTAGGTTACCTTTTTTTCCGCCATTCCGTCGAATCGCGTGGGAGGGAGACTGGGTTTTCTCGGTAAAGCTACAGTCAATTGTTTTATTATTCGTTTCTCGCGAACCCACTCTTATTTACTTATTCATGAAGAGGGATGGATATAAAGGGTTTTGCTCCTCCTGGCGTCAGTTAACGGGCGTCCCCTCGAGTGTCAAATAACGGACTGAGGCGGAAAACGCCCATTTGGACGAAGGAATCGTATAAATAAATTTTTTACTATTATTCTGGTAATTTAAATGATGAGGTTACAACTTTTGTAGGAAATTAATTCAGAAAATTCCATCATCTTGTGAGCGATTCTTATCGAATATATGATTACGATTTAAAAATTCTTATAAAAATGTTACCTTAATAAGTACAGAGTTTTTATATCTTGTGAAATTTACTTTTGAGAAAACTGATTAGGTTAGATTCTTTAGTTCACTCATTAACAGAAATTACGAAATCGTTACTTACGATTTTGCACTAGGAAAGACCATTTTTTGCTCACCTGTAAATAAAAATAAAATATATTAGCAATGAAAAATACAGAAGCTTGAGACACAAACAACAAACAATGAGAAAAAATACCAAACTGATTGCGAGAGACTATCGGAAGCAGGACGATACAGTAAAAATTTTTAAGTTTTTATATCCCAATTTCAAAATCAATTTTCGATCAATATCAAAACAGTGATGATTTTTTGATAAGAAAACGCCCAAAACAGTCGTCGGATCGTTTCCATAAGAAACGTAATAAAAATTATTTTTTGTGTTTTCAAATTAAATACCTGGTGATTATTCATTTAAAAATTTTTATGTAATTTTTGCAGGCGGATGGGAAGTGAAAGAGAAAAATAGGATCATCTCCACCCATGCCGAAAGTTAAAAACACATGTACGTACATATAAATGATAAATTTCGCGCCAAACCAACCAGGTCACTCTCCGTTTTATAAGCAAAATATCTCTTTTTTGTTCAGATACACTTTATTTAATGTTAAGGCATTTAAATTCATAATTCAATTTGAAAAGTGCAGCCATAGGCAGTAAGCTTAAGACACACTTAAATTAACCAGAAATAATGAGCTTTGTACATACATCTACCATCGGGATGGGTATGCAAAGGCAGGAAAATCGAAAATATTGCGGCGCACGTTTTTGGCGAGAATCCAACAGGATAAGTAAGGAAGGTCTAGGAGAGGGAGATGTGCGTGGGAAGGGATAGGGAGGGGGGGGAAGAGATAGAGAGAGAGAGGAGGAATGGGAGGGGAGAGAAATAGAGAAGGAAGATAGAGAGATGGAGGGAGGAGGAAGAAAAAAGGAGATAAGGAGGATAGAGAGAGAGAGGGAGATGGTGTGGAGGAAGGAGAGGGGGAAGATGGGTCGAAGGAGGAGGAGTAGAGTGGGAAAAGGAAAATCGTGCAAACCGAGCGCCCATGAGACAGAGAAAGACGTCACGAGGATAAACATCTTTCGGCGATAAAACTGAGAGAACAAGGAGTAAGGGCGTAAAGGACTTGAAGGGAAACGATCTAGGGCGATGGTGAGAGAGAGAGAGAGACGACCAGGAAAATGAAGAGAAGGAAAAAGCGCCCCCGCGTTACGCTACAATCGTATATATGTTAAACAGTAGGTGGCGCTAGTCACCTAGCTACGGTCTCTCCTTCCTCTTTCCCTTAATAAGAAATCGCTGCAAAATTACACCACCTCCACCATCTATGCTCAATAAAAAATTTAATTAAAAAATAAACAAATGCCCATCCTGAAAACACTAAGAAAAAGATTAACTTTGCTATTTAATGCCGCTAACAACTAAAAGTAACTTTGTTATATTGGAGCCACACAAACAATTGAAAATGGGATATAAGATTGTTCTAATCGTACTTGGCTTTTTATTGGATTTCTATAACGAATACTGCTCGACAATAAAGTGCTTTGAAATTAAATCCAATGGGCGATTCTTTCCTTGGTAATAAAGAATCTTATAGTTTATGCCGACGAAGGTATTAATTTAAATAAGCAAAGTTAGCTAGCAAAGAAGAAGAAAACTTATACTTGGTCGTATTTAATATTCCTCTAAAGGTTGAAAATCTTATAATAAAAATAAATGAAGTGAGAGACGGAAAAGAACACCTTGTCTCCGAAATAAATTTTAAAATCTCTACGTCTTCCGAAATGTTTTTTTAATATATCGCGAGAAATTTGATGCAATTATCAATAAAGCGTCCGTTGACAAGAAAAAAATTCGCAATAAAAAAAGCTGGAGGTGCAGTGATGTTCGAATTGCGAACGCAAGCGTCTTCCGAATTCATTCGTTCCATACAGAAGGCCAACAATGGACGGAAAGTCATCGCGGCAAAAGAAATGAAGATAACTCGAGAGGGAGAGAGAGGGGGGGAGAGGGGAGAGAGAGAGAGAGAGAGAGAGAGAGAGAGAGAGAGAGAGAGAGAGAGAGAGAGAGAGAGAGAGAGAGAGAGAGAGAGAGAGAGAGAGATTTATTCGACCAATTTCGCAGCCGATGGAGTCGGATACATTTAACTTATTCATTCCTCGTCATAGACTGTTATATAGCAAACAGGAGGTGCTCGAGGCAGCACCGCCCGCCATACGCCAATCGCAGCGATTTATGCGCTGTCGCTTTCGAATGCGCGCGGGATGAATGCATCTCAGAGGCGAGGAGCAAGAAAATCGATGTGGGACGTTTTTTAGGAAAACTTTTTTCGACGAGATAAAATTCGCCAATTTATCATAATAATGACGCGGAACCAATTTTTTTCGACGACATAAGGTTTTGAATTCAATTCGAATTTGCGTCGCCTTATCTTTTATTTTTTTTCGAGAAATATTCCGCACGCCCGCGAAGAAAAAAAATTGGGTCATGCGACTTCGAGGCGAGAAATACAAATAAAAAAAAAGACTGTAGCGAGGCGCGCCGCCGAAGGAAGAAGGGTCCTTTTTTGCTCTCCCGTCACACTTTCTTGAAATTACTTTCTTTGTGGGTTATGACACTTGCCGTATGTTACCTTTACGTGACGCTAGAAGGCTGAGAAATCTGGATGACGTGGCAAGCCACGGCGAGAAAAAGGATGGGATGCGAATTTCAGGCCGCCTGGTTAGAAAAATATGACGCCGTGATAACTTACTTTATTCCTAAACCGTCTTGAGGACAGGTGACGCTACTTATTTTTTCGAGGGCACGAAATATTTGCCCGATGCTTACGTGAGTTCAAAATTTATGTGGTATTTCGAGAACTCCAGTTCGGTAATTGTCGGTAACTTGATTTCACATGCTTTTCATAAGTTATTTGGTGCTATACATTGAATAGAGTATTAAAGTGACCTAAAAATCAAATATGAAAATTTATGAATAAAATTTAAAAAGTTATACTTACAAAATTTTACTAGTGGTCCGCCCCTACGCGCTACAACCCAGCACCTGGCTTCGTGAGGCAAATTTGCAGGTAAAAAATTATACTTAAACCTTTCATAATCACATTCATTTCTCTGCCAATTAAGGATTTTCCCACCGACTACGACTTTAATACATAGATCTGACTTAGGAGCACTCATTAACACAATATCAGTAAATAATGGAATATTTATCTTTTCGCTACTGTTGTATTATTTACCTTAAGCAAGGTACTTGCCAAGCTTCAAAATAGCCTCGAAATTTCATGGGTTTCATGATATTCCCAGTCAGTCATTAGCAATTACAGGAAACACGCAACAATGCAAATGACCTAGGCGACGAAAGATTTTCAGGTAAAAATACGTAAAATGTTGAAGTTAACAACTAATATGTAGACCGATTCGACGCGTATTTGAAAATCGACGGCAGGAAAATGAATTTTCATTCTTTTTAGGCGGTGTTTGGTCATTTAAAAATACGATTGAAAAATTATGCGGTGCAGTGTTACAAAACTTTTTAAAAATATAGAGATTCGAAACATTCATTCCATTATTCAGTGCCATTACTAGGACAGAAAACAATAGAAAACTGGTTAAATTAATTAATCGAACAATTTAAGCGCAGAAAGTATGGCAAGAGATTCTCATATTACAAATAAACCGTCCACGATTATTATTCGACCAATATTCAACCGCGAAGTTAACTTTGTAAGTAATTATTTCAAATAATACCTAAACCTGTAACTTAATTACGATAGTTTTCACTAGGGGAAAATTATGCGCTAGACATATGTGATTGAAATCCACGGTGTCAACCATTTCGGGTCGCTTCAACCTCCTAACCAAAAAACCAATCAAACGCGAATTTTCAGTAACCGAAACCATAACCTGGATATGACCACGATTCCGATGCTCGGGACTTTCCAATTTGGAAAAATGTCTTCACGCGCAGCAATATAACAACCGCGAAAGTGGGTTCCCTTTTTTCCCCACTCGGATTAAACGCACAGACAAAGAGGCGACGCATTCAACGTCGCAGGAAGAGGGATTACGGGGATAAAAAAAACGTTAAGTGAAACCAACGGAAAAAATGGGAGTCAAAGGGGTCATGTTCGGTTTGAATCGGTCGCGAATGGTTGACCTCTCCGGGTCACGGATCGAGAGAGTAAGAAAGAGAGAGAAAGAAGTTGCAGATGGAAAGAGAAAGAGAGACAGAGTTCAAGGAGTGGATATAGCATGCAGACGAACGATACGGATTTATTGAGCTCTGAATCCCACACACACACACAGTCTGCGAGTCCAGGCCAGTCGCTAACACTCTAGTCTTTCTCTCTTTTTGCCTCTCGGGATCCGACACAGAAGTAGAAAGCGCAGATCTCTCGATGCTGAGTGGATTGCGGGGGGCAACGCTGCAGCGCCGTTAATTTCGCGGATGGCCACCTCGGAAAATGCGTCTAACATCAGTGGTGGGCAACCTTTTCTAGGTGGCGAACCGCGTTGCAAGTTGTCAATGATTCGGCGGGCCAGATTAAACTTTAAATCGGAAGTTCACTAGAGTTTCTGAGATGTAGCAGTGAAAAATAGTCTAAATTAGGGTTATAGGCTTTAACATTTCCTTGTCGAGTGTTTTATGGTCGTACTTGTAATATATGATATTGATTTGGATGTTAAATCCTACGGACCTTTTTTTAATCATAGCTTCGCGAGCCGCATAAAACGCTCTCGGGGGCCGCATGCAGCACATAAGACGTAGACTGCTTATTAATGGTATAGATACAGACGCAATGTTGAATTTTTCTTCGCTTAAAACAGTCTGACGGCAAAAAAAAAATATTTTTCTCAAGCCCAGCTCACCAAAGGTTTCTAGGTATGTTTTTTTGTCGCTCCCACGTTACACCACCGAAAAATATTAACAGAAAAAGTTAGCCAGTTTCATTTGCCAGATGGATTTCATAAAAATAGTTTCCTATTGTCTAAAAAGTTTTAATACTCGTTTTAGTCAACGAAAAACAAATGTGTAATATCTTTGATGAGCAAAGTGATCACGCGGTTATAAAACGGTTCTGTTAACTTAGACAGGCATTTAAAATACAAAGAAGGCGTTATATATCGTTGACCATTTAGCTTCAGGAATCATATCGATCAGTTTTTGGTTTCAAGTCAAAAGGCGAGATCGATGTTTTCTTTTTAGAATAGAATTTTAATTAGCGCGCATTCGTTTTTTATGGAAATACCCGCAGATGTTTTGTGCGACGAAAGAACATTTATTCAATTGAAAAGGGACTATTTAAATTAAAATTTAAACCACCAGAGAAATCAGAAACGCAGCATAAAATGACCTATTTGCACCAGAATAGGATATCACACGCGATAGAATACTTCCACAGTTGTAAGGAAATTTTAATTTTTTAGTTAATGATTATTTAACGACGTGTCTTTAAATGGTGTATTTCATAGCATTTTTCAAATTCGAATAATGACTTGGAAAACAAACCCATTGAGCAGACGGCAACGTACATGAACACGATGAGAAAATTGGCTCTTAAAGCGTAGAAAAATAATTACGTGTCGTGAAAAGGAATCGCTGCGTCGAGTACACACACACACACACACAGATGAACTTCGAGTGAATAAAGGAAAAATACACACATACACAAGCGAACGCGAATGTAACCGTCACCGAGGACGTTGATAAAATATAAAGATTCGCAATATTCAGGCGCGCAAGCAAGTAAGAAAAAAGAAAAAACGGTATCCCCGGATATAGGAAAAAGTATTTGTTTAAACGAAAGACTATTTCGATGTTTCTTTTTTTTCTGAAGTCGAGAGAACCCCGCCGAGAGAAACGGCGCTACCATCGCCCTCTTCATATAAAAAAGACCTCAAAAAGAGCGTAGCGAGATTGAAAAAAATATATAACGAAAAAGTCAGGAGATGGGGATAGAATGAATTCTTGAAAAGGAGAGAGAACAGAGAGGCGGAGATGATAACAAAAATAACATTCCCAGCTTTAGAGCCCACGAAATTCCGCGAAATTGTGGCGGTGCGCAATGGTTCCTCTCTACGTCTTCAACGCCTATAGATTTGATGGCCTCATAGTCCTACCCCGCTCTCACATAATCTAGTTTTTTATTTTAACCCGGCTTTGCCATTTCGATGGTTTTCGTTATCATTGAACGTCTACGTCGCGCCCTCTCTCTCTCTCTCGCCAACGAAGTGCTGTTACTAAAAAAAAAACGCAGCGGAATTCCCAGGGAGCCGGGTTCGAACAAACGAGAGCACGCCATCTAAAGGGCTTTTTAATAAAACACGCCGGTGCGATTAGTTTCCTAAGAGCGGCCCTTTTTACGAAAGATTGATGATCCCGTTGCGAACACAAATCCACCGAATGAAACCGCAACAACAACAACAAGGCGGACGTTATTTATTAATTTCAATGGCGGCACGAAATTAATGATCTCTCTTGTCCTTTATATAGATGAGGATCACGCAATATGGGGAGCGGGGAAATATAATCCGTTGCCCACTAGGAAGGAATTTTATTTTCATAAAAAGTTCGAAGAAAGCTAGTTTTAATATTTTAGCAAAATTAAATCGTTACTCATGACAAATATAGAAACGTTAAAAGGGCCGGTTTGTTATTAAATATGTCATATATGTATTACGGCTTACAGATGGCCAATACGTACGCCAGACAACTCATTAGCTGTTGACAAACTTAACTAAGAACATGCAGATACAAACAAAAGATAAAATTTATATTAGCAAGCGATTTTATTTATCCGTTGGGGCGAACGAACAAAATGTTTCCAGCGTCAGTCGCTGAAAACTTCAAGATGGTGTCATTATAGACAAATTGCTGCCATCGGATCAGATGCCATAATAAACTGTTTATTATGACAGTAACTACTGCGTGAAAGGGATAAAGAATTACGTTCATTAAGCTAAGTGGTGGATCAAATAAAAATGATATGACATTCTTTACATTTTCCTTCTGAATCGTACTAAATTAACAGATGTGCACGACGGTAAACGTAATCATATTTGCAAACAGGCAGAGAATTTAGCTTACTATCCTTTGTACAGCAAACACACGTATACGTGTGCTGCTGTATACATACTCTTAATGCGAAAACTGTATGCGTCTGTTTCTATGACGACACCTTCGTAAGCAAGAACTAGTCCAATATATATTCAGGTCAGAAAATGCATTAATAGAACCACGATAGTGCATGAACATGTACAGACGTTGCTTTGACTCTTAGAGCTGTAGAAGTATTTTGATATCAACGAAAAAAAGAAATAAGCAGCGCATAGCGGTATTCCCGCCATGAAAACAAGCCGCAATTGGATTTCGCAAGGAAAGCAATTGGAATCCCATTAACGACACATGGAAACCGGCTTTAACGCGACGATTCGCTCTTGTTTCTATTTTCTCTTTTTAGAACGACTAGTGTGACGCGTAGAAAATTTCTGGAAGCTGACCCCTAATACTCCACCTAGCGCATAGACTGAATGCTACATCATTTCATTAACAGACGCATATTTTTGTTCGCTTTCGTGCGATGATGAGTAGCAACTATTTATTCAACGATCTAGCGCCGTCAATTTCACCCGTTTTCCCCAGAATCCGTCTTTGTGCTTTTCTCAATTACAACTACATCGCTTTTATTAAAAACAAAAATATCCAATATGTATATATATTTTGTGATAAGCAAATTTGAGCAAAGGATAAATAGGGACAAAGGAACGAAGGTAGGAAGACTTCAGAGAAACAAACGTAAATAACGCCATTCCACAAATATAATTTTGTAAGCGCTCCGTTTCCTATGTATATTCACAAAATATATACCACAGGTGCGGTCAAAAAGTATTCTAATCATAAAGGAAAAGCGATAAAAAATCAAGTTCTTTTAAATAGCATTTCTGGTAACTATGTACTTCACCACAGAAAAGATCAAATGTTTAAATGACTTTTAATATATTAAGCACTAAAGTACGTTAAGGCTTTATGATTACCGTTACTCTGTCGGAAAAACATTTGCTGCGCGCTTCCCGCTTGATATATTTCAATCAAACTCCTTTTATGAACACGATGCATACAAGCAGAACGTAGAAAAATAAGCGCAACTTTATCAAAGAGTCGTTTTGGTTGCTATAAGTGAATCAACAGACACAGGCACCCATTGGAAAGCGACGGCCGGAATGGCGATGCGCAAAAAAGCGAGAACACTTGCCCCATTTAATGCTTTTTAAAAATCTCGACATGATTCGCAAGGAGGGAAACTCGCGAAACATTTTCAAGAAAAAAATAATTTAAAACCCCGCTTTTCAATAAAGCGTCGATAAAAAAATATCCCCGCTTATTATTATTATTTTTTATTTCTACGGAACGCCGTAGAAGCAAAAAAAGCAAGAAAACGAGACCCTTCACGGTCGAGATATGCAACTCCGCTGTGAACACCATTCGCGCGAAACCTTTTCGCTTATGAAAGCGTAATGACGGAAGAAGAAATCCCAACGAGGACATAGCGAAAGAGAATGCAGATTTCATCTTTTGTTTTCCTGCAAAGGAGGCAAGCCGTTTTGCGTCAAATGGGGCTCTCTCTCTCAGAACGGACACTTCTTTCGCGACGGGGTAATTTTCACGTCGGTTGAAGAAACGAGTAAGGGTAACCCACTTACACCCAACTGGAAGCCAGGCACCTCTGGATGGGATAAAAGAGGAATTACGGAATACGAGCGCTTTTTTTCCCGACGTCGCTCGATTTTATTCCCAATCCAAAAAATACTCCGGAACCTTATCCCTTAGGAGATTCAAAACGAACTAGGTTTAAAAAAAATAACGAGACTAAATAGACGGCGCTCGTCGCTACGGAAACCGATGAAAAAGAAGAAAGAGGAGAGGAGGGAGGGAAGGGCAGAGAAAGGAAAGGTAAGCTGATGAAAAGAGACCAACGCAGCCACGGAGAAGTGGAAAGGAAGCTTAATTAACAAATAAGATAGCATATTAATAATTTGAGCGCAGAGAAAATGAATTTACGTTTGCGCTGAAAATTCTTTGATTAAAATATTTCGAATTCACGGGAGTAGCCCTTGCCTTGGTAAAGTGTTTGTTTTTCTTTAAATTCTCAATAAACGTGTTCAGTGGCCCATAAAAAGAAAAATTTCCATGTATAAAAATGCTGCGCGCATATTTAGATGATTACTTTGCCGTATTAACTTGACGGAAAATACACGCCGTTCTATGCATCACATCAAAACTGTTTTCCTCACTGTACTTATATGTTTTCTATAAGAAATTCCAGTTAATACTTACTGCACGCTAATTATGCTAATGTTACTCCAATTATTTGCATTTGAAAAAAAAGAAAGAGGAAAACATGCCATGGAACCTTTGATGATAATTTTAAACTCCTGCAGCCACGGAAATGGTTTAATAGCTAAATAAAGTACTTCATCTACAAAGTATCCATCCTTTTAACAGAAATTCACTATTCCACCACTCTTAAGAATTAACGAAATCTGTTTATGAATAAACGGAACTTATAATTCCTCACTACCGACTCTTTTGAATAATATATCGGCGCAAATTGGCTTTAATACCACACAAACACTCCCATAAATCGCGGAAACCCATTAAAATTTCCGGAAGTATTTCGAAAGCAGTGTATCTCCGCATCACAGACCCCTTGCTCTAACGCAAAACTCCGTCTAATTCCGATTAAACACACACACATACAACAGCAAACGTCGTCGACCGCCACCTACATTTTCGACGGCGAAAGAGCCCGTTGCTTTACCTCCCCTCGCCACCCCCTTTTTTCTCCTTCTCCCTCCGGAAGTACTAGAGACCAAACGAAAATAAAAGAATCTCCCGTCTCCTTGACCTTGCAGCGAGGGCGTTGAACCGGTAAAACGAACGGTTTCTCTCCCCTTCTCTAACACCCTTCCTTCACAATGTCTTCCCTTCTATCTCTCTCTCTCTATATATATAAAATTTCCTACCATTTCTCTCCAACCCTACCCCCCTTCTCTCTCCTCCCCCTCTCGTACGAGTCCCTCCCCTCCCGCGCAACCCACTCGGCCAACACCACCTCTTGCCTTCTGCCTTCACACTTCCAACCCCCCTCTTCCCACCCCCCTGCAAAGAACACACACAACTTCCACATACCTTCATCACATTTATCTACTACTAGTGTAATGCCCGTTGTAATATCAACGGAAGAATTATAGATAGATTATTATTATTTTCATTTTAAGTAATTAATATCACACTTTCACATATGAAATATTTTGTCAAATACAACATTTGTTGTGAATTTTCTGTTGCTGACGGGCTATCTTTAGTTAAACTTAAAATAGTTGCCTCTCCTTCCCTCCCTCACACCCACTCTCCTTTTCCTCCCTCTCTCCCCCTCTACTTCCCTCTTTCCCCCTCCCGCCCTCCCCACCTCCCCCCCCTCTCTCGTATTAAAAGCATTCAAAGCACGCTTACACCCATAAGGATTGATACAACAATAGGATTTTGTCTAACAATGTAAATGGTGGCCATGGCAACATTCCGTTAAAATGGCAATATTTCCACAAAATATGTGAATTAAACGTATAACATAAGCGTTTTCGAATTGTATGCGGAAAAAGATGAACAGAATAAGAAACTATTTAATTTTTCTTCAAAATGGTTCAGATCCGAAGATCGTAGGTTAATTCCTTCTAATTTTAATTTCCAAAACAATAAAAGCCTGCATATCAAAAAATTGATTTTTACGTTACCTTACGGAAAATGGAAATGTCTTCTTTGGAGTCGAACCCAGGACTTTTTTGGAGATTTATTTTCGTCATTACCTTAAAATATGTTAATCAAGCATCCTTGACAAATTTCAATCTTCTACCTATTCGGGAGGTTTGTTAAAACGCTCTATATCGGCCATCGTGAAAGCGTGACCAACCAACAGACCTGGGCTATTATAGTATAAAATAATATATTTTGAAGGGTGTGTTTGTTGGTTTGTGTGTTTGTTCATGGAACTCCTCCTAAACGATAAAAGCTAGAATAACCAAATTTGGTAAGATTCTTCCTTACATCCTAACTTAGTGAACGGTCAATGTTTGGTCAACCGGGATTAATCAGTGCTGCCAATATAGGGGATTAACATTTTTCCATAAGATAACACGTATGAATCCATTTCTTGACTTGCAAGGTATTCTTCCTTCAAGCATCAAAATATTCGACGAATAAAAAAAACTCTATACTATCTTATTCCTGCGAATTTTACATGTTACACGGTCGAAGTTTTCAGAAATACGGTATTTGTTTCGAAATTTTGTGGATTTTTCGTACTCTTTCCGGGCGTTGCCAAGGCGGCCGTCATTGTTACCTCCGATTCAGTTAGCTTCAATGAAGCTTATAAATAGACGAAAGTTTAGCGTTATTCGATTCGCACTTTTGTTTAAGCAACGAAACGATCGACGTTTATGGATAGAAACGTAAATAGATACTGATTATTATTCAGCAAGTGTTTATAATGATTGACGAAAGTAATTGAACCTTCTTTCGTCTATTGAATACTGGAATCTTACAATTTTTGTAAGTAAAATCATTATATTCTACATTTTTAATGTTTAATAACGCGAATGGGCCCACGCATCTGGTGTACATTTACCAGTCTGTGTTCAATCATGGACAACTGTACGTTGCTTTTTCACGGGTTTCTTGCTTACAAGACATAAAAGTAAATATTTCAGCGAGGCATAATTACACAAGAAATGAAGCTGGATTTGGCGAAATTAATATGATAGGAAATAAAATTATCGTTATATTTTAATGCAATAGGCTCGGAAACGGATTGTTACAAGCAAATATGATTAATTGTTGAGAAAAGCTAATTGTAATTTAAAAAGTATCTACTATATATTTTAAAGAGTTTGTATGTTGTGCTGTAGTAGATTTACTAAATCCGTTGAAATTCAACGAGAAATTCTGCTAGTTATACATAAAACTCTGTGTAACGGCGAGGATGTAATGTGTGCACGAGTGAATACACATTCAGAAGCAATCTACTTCCCGTTCAACAAATCGAATAACCTTTTCCTCACCATGCTGATTCTTGTATTGTTAAAAATAATGTATTGATTTCGTTGCTTTTCATTGCTATAAAGTTGCGAAAAGCCTGAGAGCTGTTCGTTTTAATTGTTTCGATAAATAAATTTCCTTTAAAAAGAAGTATGTCGCTGAACTCGCATTTGCTCAAAAATTTTCACTTATCCTAATTTCCATAACTGGAAAAGTACAAATTTCACAGTAGTACCTGTATTTTTCGAGTCTCATACTTTCGTCACCATAGCAGCTGATTATTGGAAATACGAAAATTACCATACTTTGTTGATATATTAGGAAATTAATTGTCAGTTATGGGAAATCTTACTAAGCCTTTCCTCCAATCTTGAGTTTTTTTACCGTCACTCTCTCGAACCTAAAGTGCAGAGAAATTATTTTCGTAGACACCTTTTTCAAAATTGCTTCTGTACATGTAAATCCTGAACAAACTTCACTTTCAAAATAATAAAAAATTGTCTCCAAAAGGTTAACTATACATTACGAATTGTTCACAATACTCCGAAGTCCTAATTTTGTATGCTATAAAAAGAAAATTATCCCCACATCACTTCTTTCACATTAATCGGCTCTTCTCATCGATAATTCAGATTTGTTGAACACAAAACTTTCATTCAAACCGAAGATCCGTTTTATAACCATTGAGATAACGTTACTTTCGAAAAACTAACCCCTTTTACGTACGGAATATACGATTTTTTCCTTCTGCTAAGACATCTCGCTTCACATTCGAACAGCTAAAATCGAAACAGGAAAGATTGAGAAAATCTTCGGGAATTAGAAGAAATGCCTTCCCGTAAAAGGGATACAATGCTCGTCGCTGAAAACCAGGTCGCCATTGCGAGTGTAAGGTTCTATTTCAAAGCAACTCATTCTCCGATAACCTTTAAGCCTTCCATCTGCACGCCAAGAAAGCGTATTGAATTAAAAAAAAACGCTCGAACTAGTCCGTTACTCCCTCACGAACGACGTCACGCTATCCCAACAGGGGATTAAAATATTAATGTGCTATAAAAGCTCTTCCACGTCATGCTGCGCGCTTTACTTTAAATCCTGTTGTCTTCGGTTCTGCCACCATATGGGATAAACCCGTATCTGAAAATTTACAACTTGGTCTTTTAAAAAGGAATTATCTTCTCTATTACTTTTTGAGAGATTTCTACCTTCAAGAAGGTAACGCGACCCATGTCACCGCAATACTTCAACGTGGAACGAAAAGATGAGCACGTTTTAAATTTTTGCTTTATGAGATATCTACATCATTTACAGAGCATAACCAGCACAGAACACGTAAAATCGGCGATAAATTCATGGCACGGCGTTTTTGATGGTTTTTTAAGCACATATAAGAAATAAAGAAGCTCATATCTATACAGGGAGCTTCTTTATATTTTATATATGCTTAAAAAAACAAAAACGCCGTATATATAAGAAATAAAGAAGCTATATATATATATATATATATATATATATATATAGGGTGTAAATAAATAAGACCGACAAAATGCGAGGGTGAATTCCTGGTTACTAGACGAGTATTTTAGCTTAGTTTCCAAGATAATGAGCATTAAAAGCATATGTAAACGCCTGTAGGTAGGCAAACCTCCGTGCATTCTATCACATGTTTATGCTTACTTAATGTCTTCGCTCTAATCAAAACCCCGCGATTTCTCAGGGAAGATTAAGGAAGATGATAATTAAATGGTACTGAGAATTAACAGGTTTTATTGACAATTTACATAAGTCATAACCGTTGCTCGAAATGTCGCCCATTAACAGCGATGCAAAGCTGACATCGGCGTACCATTGACTGGCGCTCCCGCTCAAAGATATCCAGCGTATAATGTCTGAGTAAGGTACTCTTGGACAGGATTACCGAAATGAGCAGGTGCCCCGTCGTGTTGGAACCATATTTCCCTGCGGATTCCCAAAGGCACATCCTCGAGCAGCTCAGGAATTACCTCCTCCAGAAATATCCAGTAAGCTGGTCCAGATAGCCGTGCCGGTAGTAGGTACGGTCCGATAAGATAATCGTTGATGGCAAATTAATACTGCGTGAGGATTTTTTTCGTCACAGATGTGACTATTGCGGCTGTTGAACATACCTTCACGGGTGAAAGTTGCCTCCTCAGTGTAGAAGACCTGTGCGGGAAACGGGTTGTTCAGCGCTGCGCCGCAAAAACCACTAGAGAATTCCACTCTTGGTCGTCCCATCGCTTGTACCTTTTGGGGGTGGTATGGGTGAAGCTACTGCACAACTTGCCAAACACTGGTGTGATTTGCACCTATGGCATTGGCTACAGAGCGAGTGCTCGCGGATGGATTATCTGCAAATCGTACCAAAACCTTCTCTTTAAAGCGTGCGGTACGAACAGTCCTCCTGCGCTCACACTAATGCTTTCGTGATTTGAACGTACCTGACTCTCGCAGCCGCCGATCAATGGACGCAAAGGTAGTGTGATGTGGTAGGTGTCTCTCAGGAAAGCGTTCCTGATACATCCGCTGCGCCCTTCTGCCGTTTCCATCCGCTTTGCCATACACCATATGGATGTTATCCATCTCTGACCGTGTAAATCGCTCCATGTTATAACGAAGAGCGCAGTTAACATGGAAACCAACAACGTAGTGAGTCGTAGTAGTATGGGTGAATGATTCAAAAAAACAAATGCCTAGCTAGTGTATTGTGGCGAGCTTAAATACACTCGCTTCGCTTACTCACCACACCTTTTCCTCACTACATCAAAACAATAAGGGGGCACCAATCTGATGGCAAAGATAGTTTCACGGTTAAAACTAAGGCACGCTGCCCGAAAATGAGAATACGTCATCAACAGTGCCCGGTTCGACTCAGATACCGGTACGCACGAAGATTTGCCTACCTACAGGCGTTTACATGTGCTTTTAATGCTCATTATCTCGGAAACTAAGCGGAACCAGGAATTCACCCCCTCAATTTGTCGTTCTTATTTATTTACACCCTCAAAGATTACCAATAACGACGTTTTTAAGGAGATATTTGACGGAAGCCGAAAAATCCGATTATTTCTAAATAATTCCTAAACAATAACTGCTATGGAAAATTGTTTCAACTGAAAGTTGTAGGAAATTACATTCTCTATAACCTTTGTATCGAACTGTATATACAAAAATCTGATGTGGCCAACACAATCCCGTAACTCGGAGAAACTTTTTTTTTCGCACAACTGTTTTCCAGGAGTTCATTTGGCACGACGACAAACAGATTCCGTGAGTTTGACCGAAGTCGAAGGGGGTCGGGGGTTTTTTCATAGGCTGATCCGGTGAACTGACATGGAATGACCCATATATGGAATTTGATATTAATATGGCAAGTACTTTTTGAGTTAGAGCGCCCACAATCACATACATCCATCCACCCACACACACACACACACACACACACATCACCATCATCATTCCGAAAATAGTCTAAACGTGTTCTAGGGATCTCAAAACGTGTATTTCCGTTGAAATCTCGAAGTCGATTTTTTTCGTGATCACAATACTTTCCTTATACTACGTACGGAGAAAGTGAAAACCTTTTCTCTCTTCTCCCTTTTCCTTTCTCTTTCTTTATATCCATCCATCCATCTACTCTCTTTCCTCTTTTCCCTTCTATCGACTGACCACTCCTTCCTCTCCCTACTTCTCTCTTTCTCACCCCATCCCTTCCTCTCTCTCCCTCTCCCCCTCCCTCTCTAATCCTCTTCTCTCCCTCAATTTATCCCTTTTCTCTTTCCGCATTTCTCTCCTTCTGCTCTCCTTTGCACTGATCTCCATCACACGCCTCTATTCCAACCTTTCGCAACCCTTCTCTCGCTTCCGAAAGCACGCGGGAAAAGAGAACAGGGGATGGCGTAGATAGCGAGATAATCCTGTTACGCCTTGCGGGTATTTAGGGGCGCACGCACGCACGCACGCTGACCCCCACAACCCACATACCTTAACCCCGTCCCACAACCTCGCGTCTCCACGGAAATACACATGTACCGCAAAACTTTACTTGGAAAAAGCAAAAAGGGAGGTGCGGGAGGGGGAAAATGTGCGAGGAGGGAGAGAGAGGAGGGGAGAGGGGAGGGAGGGAACGGGGAGGGAGGGACGGGAGAGAGGCACTCTGGGGCCAAAACCGCACGGCGCCAGATGAAGTGAGTAGCTGCGGCCCCAGCCAGGTAAAAGCGTCGGTTTTAAAGCGCGTTGCCTGGGAACGGCTTTCGACAGCCCTTACACGTGCCGAGGGCATTAACTGAGTAACCGGTGATCATCCTGCTCACAAAAGACAGGCGGTTAACTGACGTTTATTCTTCGTTTTTTTTTCGGAGGATTAAAACTAAATCTATCCTCGCGATTGTCTGAAATTCTTTCACAAAAGAGACCCGATATTTGTTGCAATGACCTGGTTAACAACAAACACGAACATTTTTCTATGTTCGCAGAGGAATCTGAACCAGGTACTTTGCTTCTCAATAAATCCCCAGCTAACAAATCATGAAATACCGCTTCGTTGAAATACGCTGTATTTCGTTAAACCTTTATATTATATGGCAAGATTTCCATGGATAAAATTCCGTTAATATAGCAAAATTTACAAGATAACAGCTTAATGAAGATAAATGAAGAACTTTCTTTTTAAATAAAATCTGCTGTGGCACTCTTATCACCAGGAATATTCCGGTCTTATAAAAATAATAAGATTATCTCTCCGAAATTGGACAAAACACCCAAGAGTGTTAACTCCTTATAAGCAATAGAACGGAAACTGAGGTCATTTACTCTCGCGAAAAAAAAAAACATATTTGGCCGGGAAATCCTTTTTCTTCGATTTCAGTTGCCAGACACCATCCATCATATTTCAAAACGCGACATCTCATCTCCTTCAAGTTCCGAGCATTAAGTTTCGAAATGCATCGCGTCTTAAATTTTTTACGGCAAGCATCCATCCACACGTACCCGAACAGCCTCGATTAAACTAGGAAGTTGCATCGCCTTTCTTTCTTTCTTTCTCTCTCTCTCTCTCTATTCTCTCCGATCGGGTGAATAACGACTGCTCAAGAGAAATGGCGATGCCTCCGTAATGTGACGGCACCAGGTTGTGTGGATGGAGGGAGAGAAAGGGTGTCTGGAATGGAACTGACTTGGACGCGAAGGAGAGAGAGAGAAAGCGTACAACACCAAACACCCAACCCCCTCCTCCTTCTCCTCCCCGTGCACCGATGGTGAAAGGTGCGCGACCGGTCGAACCCTTCGCGAATGTCTCGTTCGCTAAGACCCAGACCGATGTTTCGCCTCCAGCGGGATTCCCTAAACGTTGAGCTCTTGCTTCCGATTCGATCCTTGTTAGTCTCGTATGGAGATGGTAAATTTATTAAGGTCGTTTTCCTCATTCAGAAACAGAACTAAATAAAAGGTGTCGATTTTATACATACATACATATATATATATAATGGTATAAATACTACGGAAGAGGAAAGGTAAGTAAGGATATTTAGGGCAACTAGGTGTTGAAGGAAACCCAGTGAACACTTACCGGAAGTAGAGCCGCTGGGGTGTTGGAGAGACAAATTTGTAGAGGTTAGAGCTTTCGGGATGATCCCTTCGTCAGCACAAGAGAGACACAACTCATATATATATATATATATATATATATATATATATATATATATATATATATATATAAAAGAATGTCTGTCCACCTGTACGTCTGTCTGTCTGTTCCTTATACATTCCCACGCCCTTTGAGCTATCGGGACCAAACTTTGCAAATTGACTTCATATGACTCTACGAGTAACATAGGGTACCCGGGAACCCCGACAACCACCCCACACAGACAGACAGAAATATTTTCTTTTTTTCATTTTCTCCATTTGAATAATGAGTGTAACTCATTTTTCATTTGAATTTTAAAATTACTTAGAAACATGGTACGAATTGAGACTTGAATGGTTCTACGAAGAAAAGAAGAAAGTTTATTTTTATTGAATCCGAATCCTGATCGAATTAGCATAAAAATGCATTTAGAATCAATAAAATACGCGATTTTATCAGTTTTTTTACAATACCCATTATAAGCTACCATGACAACTCCCATTGTCGCCGAAATTGAGATTTCAATGCATTTATATGGGAAAAATTTTAACGTAATATCGTTTGTCAATTTCTGTGTGCGATTTTTATTTGTTTACATGGAAACCAAATATTTGTTGTTTTTAATTGAATTATCTTTTAATCTAACATATAAAGAGAATGTTTGTAAGTTTGTTCGCTTTGAATGCTTTTAATACGAGATAGGGAGAGAGAGAGATGGATGGTAACGGAGGGGGGAGATGGAGAGAGGGAATTAGGAGGAAGTGGTGGAGAGAGGGAGGGGGAGTTGGGGGAGATGGAGGGGGGGAGGGAGAGGGAGGGGAGGGAGAGGGAGAGAGGGAGAGAAGGGAAGGAGAGGGTGGAAGGGAGAGGGAGGGAGTTTATATGTTATTTTCGTAAGATTTTCTTCCTTCATTCATCTAAATAGGAAAATACGGAGTGGTTTTATTCATTTTTTCTTTATTCGACGTGTATAACTGTGTACTATCTTATTCTTGCGATGCTTACATGTTATACGGTCGAAGTTTTAGATTCACTAAATCCGTTGAAATTCAACGGGCACTTCAACTAGTAAGAGATAAATTTCAAAAAACTAAATAAGCACAGGTTTAAAGTTTGCTCTCAACATCATTGGTAACCTGTCCGTATTTTCTATTTTAGCCTTGTCCTCAACGTTCTCATGCAAATTTCATTTCTTGTTACCTCTTGCTTCCTCTTCACGTAATATCCGTCACATTATCCGAACCCTTAATGTTATAATATTACAAAATAATACTACAAGGGGAATGATATCGCGTCAAGAATTGAAAAACAAAGCGAAGCCAACAAGGTGACACTTGTACGACACAACGTCTTGACAAAGAGAGAATGAGAACCACCGAATTGCTCGCACCGAAACCTCAGCAGAGAAAAAGAGAGAGAGAGTGTGACGTCTATCACGTCACGAAAGTGAAAGGGGTTGAGAGAGAGATGAGAGACGAGAGGAGAGACAGAAGGAGAGGGCTAAGACAGAGTGGGAACCGAGAGGAGAGTTAAAAGTGCTATATACCACGGAGAGAAAGAAGGCCAGTGAAGAGACAATGGTTCCTTTTTTCGTTTAAAGACATAAAAAAACTTTATATATATATATAAGGTAGTGGTAACCCGAGTGTATGCTAAATGGAAGAGGAAAAAAGATTTCCGAGAAAGTTGAGCAGAAAGGAGGGGAGCGTAGAAAGAGGGAGAGAGAAGAGAGGGAGAGAGATGAGACGGAGAGAGAAGAGAGGGAGAGAGAAGAGAGGGAGAGAGATGAGACGGAGAGAGAAGAGACGGAGAGAGAAGAGAGGGAGAGAGAAGAGAGGGAGAGAGAAGAGAGGGAGAGAGAAGAGAGGGAGAGAGAAGAGAGGGAGAGAGAAGAGAGGGAGAGAGAAGAGAGGGAGAGAGAAGAGAGGGAGAGAGATGAGACGGAGAGAGATGAGACGGAGAGAGATGAGAGGGAGAGAGAAGAGAGGGAGAGAGATGAGACGGAGAGAGATGAGACGGAGAGAGATGAGACGGAGAGAGAAGAGAGGGAGAGAGAAGAGAGGGAGAGAGAAGAGAGGGAGAGAGAAGAGAGGGAGAGAGATGAGACGGAGAGAGAAGAGAGGGAGAGAGAAGAGAGGGAGAGAGAAGAGAGGGAGAGAGAAGAGAGGGAGAGAGAAGAGAGGGAGAGAGAAGAGGGAGAGAGAAGAGAAGGAGAGAGAAGAGAAGGAGAGAGAAGAGAAGGAGAGAGAAGAGAAGGAGAGAGAAGAGAAGGAGAGAGAAGAGAAGGAGAGAGAAGAGAGGGAGAGAGCCCCAATCGCCAAGAGAACCATATTCGAGAGTGCATTTGGAACCAGAAAGCAGAAATCGCTGGAGCGTGGTTCCCGCAATATTGATTCGGGATTCGCCGAGGAAAATAAATAAAAAAACGAACTTTTTAAAGCGTTGCTCAAGGAGGATAACGAAAGCGAGGAGGTCAAACAGGAGTCCTGGATGTCGGTAAATTTGGATGGGAGCAAATCCGAATCCATTAACCTTCGGCCCTTCCTCCCTTCAATCCCTAAATTTCGCCGAAATAAATACGTGTTGTCTGTCTGTCCACCTCCGTCCCTCCCCAGAGCACCGCCCAATCTTCCCCAACCAGCAATGCTTATACCGCAAAGGTAACTTGAAACGGTCTGTAACTAACACACATAATTGGCTTGTAATCCAGGGAAGACTTTGCCAGATATTAGAAAATGTGAAGTTCGATATAGCGAGAATTCATAAAATTCATAAAAATAATCGTTCTTCGGAGTGCTCGTAATATCCGAAAATTAAATCCCGTGTATGTAACGTTAAGAAGTTGACGGTAACGGTGATTTCTCTCGCTTTTATCAAGTCCCCGTCATATTGCGTATTATTTCTATCGATCCCTATACGTAGTGTTTCACAGCCTCGACTCCATTTTCACCTCTCCGGATCTTAAAACTGTCCATTTGCCACGGTTATCCGCATGATGACGACGATGTAACATCGCAAACCTCAGGAAAGTTCTCGAATGGAAACCTTCTCCGGCGGTATTCTCCACAATGCCTCCGCACTCCGCCCCTTCCCCGCATAGAGCCACGAAAAGTGACGTTTTAACTCGATAAATTTTAATGAAACGAAATGGAGTTTGGATGGAGCTTTGCGTTTACGACGAGGCGGAAATGACTCGGCTGCCGGCGAACAGCATCTTCAGGATAATAGAGGGGATGAACGAAACGGGGCCTAAAATAATAGGGAAATTAACGAAAAGTAACGGCCTGTAAAAGGTCTTTGTTTTGACGATTTAAGCGGAGTGATAATACGATCGACCGAGATATCGACTCGTCGATTTATCGAACGAGCTAAATCGGCGAAGTTAAGTCAACGTGCATTCACATACGCGCAAAAATCGGCTACAAATTAATGGAAATTACGAGACATGAGGAAGAAATTGTGTCCAAAATAAAAGAACGTCGGGACGTCGCTGAATGGAAAAAAGATGGGGTAATAAAAAAAAGCATATCGTCGCTTCCATGGCAAAACCCTTTATGAGGCAAAAATGGACATTTTAAAGTTTCGACTTCATTTTACACAATTTCATATTCTACACCTTGTAGCAAAACCACCTATTATATTGACCAATAAGAAATCGTCTTATATCTGAATAAATCTTGCGTGATTTGCACAACTTATGTTGTTTTTTCTTTCTCCTGCAAAATGCCTAAATATTCTGATATGAGGTTTTGCGCCATGGAAGCGACGATATCACAAATCAGGCCGAGACGAATGTATAAAGTACGCTGGAAATGCAAGGACCGAAGTGCTACGCGCGTGATGGAGAATGCGAAAGAGAGAGAGCTCGTCGCTAGGAAATGAGTGATTCAAGGAAGGGGTGAGGGTAGGAAGGAAGAAAGGAAAACACGTGGGAAGAGATACAAGGAGGAAAGTAAAAGGTCGAAAGCGACCGCGGAGACCCACCCGCAGGAAGTAAGAGAAGGAGCCCTAGGAGGATAGAAAAAGAACATCGAAAGAAAGCTAAAGGTATGATGATCCCAGCGGAGAAACATATATGTTTGTTCTTAAGTTATTTTATTTTTGCACTTTCAAGAAAGACTTTTTTTTTAGAAAATAACAAGCGTGTCTGATAAACCGACTGAAAAACACATTCAATAATATCTTTATATAATGATAAAAAATGATGTTGAACTTATGATATCATATAAATAAAAGCCTTAGTCTGTAGCAAACGTTGTGTGTATTGCTTTTTGAAGCTTAATATCTCGCAAACAACTGAACCGAATTTGATAAAATTTTCAGGATAGCATTGTAATATAATAAAAAAAAACGTTGTAATGTATCTAACTCGAGATAAAAGACTCGGGTACGACCCCAGGGGATAATTTCCATTTCCCATAAGGTAACAGGTAAAAATGGACATTTCTACGTGCAGGCTTTCATTCTTTTTTTGGTTAAAATTAGAAAGAATTGACCTACAATCTTTGGATATAAACCATTTTAAATTAAACGTTTAATTCACACAGTTTGAGGAAATCTTGTCATTTTAAACGGGATGTTACTTTGCCTATCTATTCCATTGTTATACCTCGATATCATGTTGTTATTTCAATCCTTATGGTATAAACGTGCTTTGAATGCTTTTAGGGAGAGAGAGTGGGTGAGAGGGAGGGGGAAGAGATGGGCAGGGAGAGGGAGGGAGGGAGAGGGATGAGGGAGAGGGATGAGGGAGGGAGGGGAAAACGATTTTAAAGACAGTTGTTTCTGCTGTTAATATGATCTCCCTAAATAGTTTGAACGATCGTATCTTTCCTCCCGTCATTTTTGATGGGCATTACACTAGTACAAGGGTCGGCAACCTTTTTGACAAGAAGAGCCATTTTTCTCAAATTTGTGTAGAATCCAACATAAGATGAGCCTCAGAGCATGTATAATGAAAAAATACGTAATAAATACCATCAAGCCATATTTAATGACATCTATTTATTTAAAAGCTTCACACAGTGCGAATAAATAGAGCGATCTGAGAAAGACAGACAGACAGAAAGAAAGAGAGAGAGATGGAGAGAGAGAGTGAGAAAGAGGTGGGATTCGGGAGGGAATGGGAATTCGAGAAGTGACAGCGAAAGGGAACGAAAAATACCAGGTGGAAGGATCGATCGAAACAGGTATACAGAACGCGTGTGTGTGTGTACACCCACACACACACACACACGTATATGGAAAGATGCAGTGAAATGAGAGATCGAAAAGTAAGAAAAATAATTCAGTGAGTATTCACCGACAGACTGCAAAAAAAGAGGGAAAGTGGAGGAAAAGGAAACGATGAAAATAGTGAAGGTGAGAGAGAGTGGGAAAGAGCTGAGTGGTAGATAGATCGAAAAGAGAAAATACAGGAGATAGGGGGGAGAGAGAGAGGGGGGGAGGGGAGGGGAGGGAGGGGAGGTAAGTGGAGAGGTGGAAAGGAGAGGCGAGGAGGGGATTTGAGGAGTGACGGAGGTAACGCGAGAGAGTGGTGTGGAAAGTGACGAGGGCCCTCAGACGCTCTCGCCGCTAATGGCTAGACGAGTAGGGCAGAGAGAGCAGTGTGCAGAGAGAGAGAGAGAAAGAGAGGTGGAGAAGGGAGATTGGACCGCGGAGGAGGATTACGGTCGGGAGGTAGGAGAGAAAGAGAAGAAGAGAGGAAACAGAAGAGGGAAAGATACGTGACGGAGGGTAAAGGGAACGAAGATGGATCGTTTAAAGAACAACGCGCGGGAATAACACAGGCGCCCCTCTATATATATATACATACACATACGTAGAAGACTCCAAAGAGGCAAATAATCGCCCTATGCGAAGCTCGGCCAGACATCGGTCTGACATCGCTCGTACAAAGATTGCGAATGCGCGACAAATTCTTTGTGACGTTAATGTACTTATAGGCATGATATCCACACGTATGTATTCCTATGCATGAAAATAACGTTTGAGTTTGTCTCGAATCCCTAAACCCACTCGTCGGTTTAGGGATTCGAGACAAACTTCTTCCATTATCCAACTCTAAATAATGATCCCTATTTCAAACTGTACCGAGTTTAAAACGATGAAATTCAACTTGTAACTTCTGAAATACACCACATACATCGGATACCTTAATTAGTATTATGTTAGGGTTGCGTATTACTTTGATCAATCGTCTTTAATTTTAAAATAAGCACTTAAAAATCAAAGCAACTAAAAAAGTACTTATATGATATCTTCAATAGCCGCAAAAATATTACGAGAAAACAAACACGCAATTCGGCTGTATTTAGAATCTATTTTCGGTGAATTACCACTGAAGATGGCTGATTTGTAGCATCTGGTTTTTCATAACCTCCTTGTGTCTATTAGAGATACGTACGTAGCTGATTTAAACACTTTCAATTTTTTATTCTCGAAGGCAAATTCTTGAACACTTTCACCCATATTAGACGAGATCGGTGATCCTCTTATGAGTTAACCGTTAGAAAGTATGGAGACATTTTAATCCCGGAAAATAATCTCTCAAGCAAAGCAACACGCCAAGCTGAAATTAACGCCAGAAAACAGCTGGATTGGGACACTTGAAGAGGAATGAATAGCTCTTTCTTTTTCGAGAAAATCCAAGAGATGAAAAAATAAGAAAACGCATAAAAAAGGTACAGAGAGAGAGAGGGAGAGAGAGCACCGGAGAATACGAGAGCGTTCGTGCCAAATTTTGAGAGGAAAAAAGAAGAAAAAAAGAGCGGCGGGGGAGAAACGTCGTACTATAAAATGAAAGGATAAGAGAAGGGGGAGAGTGACAGAAGAGTGACAGAAAGAGAGTAAAAGTGAGAGAGAGAGATAAAAAAGCGATGGAAAGAATCAGAAACCTTGAATCTCGTCGCAGACGCGTGATATAATCGTGTTTTCGAAGCTTTTTTAAGGACTGTGCAGCTATGTAGTAGGTACGTACTCGTACGTGTTCTTGCGCACATTTCAGAATGCTTCAATCTGCTGAATTCGACCGAAGAAAGTTGTTATTAAAAATCCACAGGGCATTCAAATTCGAAGTAACGATTTATTGTTTTTTGTTTGTTCAACTTCAGAAAAAATTACAAAAATTCTTCGGATAGTTATTCTTAAAATTGGCAGCAAACACCCTATTATTCACAGTAAATGGCTTAAAGTTCAATCTGACTAGTTTTTTTTCACGAATATGACTCGCTAAATTCCAAATGATATTTTCCCCCGATCATCCCAAGTACTGTTACCTTTTCTGCACTTATAATATTCGAATGAAAATAATCACTGCATGCATCAAATCTGGCATCCAGCCACGTTAAAAAAATCCGCGCCTTTCGTCAGGCAGAACATCATTCCTACCGTTACTTTATAACCTCGCTCTTTATATAGTTTCCTCTACAAATATCCTCCGAGAAGCAATGTAACTATAACCCTCCACATATCCCAGCCATCTCCATCCCGATGCAATCCTTTAATACAATTCTCTTTTAGCCATCTCTCACCTTACTCCCATCCATCGCTTTCCTTTCTCTCTCTCTCTTAATCTTCTCGTCGCTATCCATACAGACGCACTTCAACACCCTTCTCCAAACTATCGTCGCCTGGAGACGGAAGAGGAAGAAGAGTCCGAGGTTAAAAGAAAGTTGGGAAGAGGGAAGAGAAGAGAGGGAGGGGAAGGGGGGGGAGGGGAAGGGAAAGGGGGGAATGGAGGGGAAAAGAGAGGGAGGGAGAAAGATGGTTAGGGGTGGAGGGGGAGATAAACGAGGAAAGCGTGGTATGGGAAATGGAGGAGCAGATGGACAGACAGACAGACAGACAGACAGACAAACGACTTTATTAGGTCGAAATTGAGACTATATAGTCCCTTCCTACATTTAACCCTGCTTCAACAGTTACAAATGAGGATAAAATAGTACTAATAATTTCACGGAAAAGAACCAGAAAAAAAATAGAAAAACATACAAGCAAAACACCAAATTACAAATTCGGAAAATTTCTATAAAAAGACAGAGCAATTGTGGTAAAAAACCTAGGAAAGACCTGACTTGGCCATCCCAGTAAAAGACCACGCAGGGAGAGGGAGGGAGAGAGAGAGAGGCGGAGTTGGGTGGGACAGGTGAGAGATACGGGAAAAGTGGAAACAAAACACCAACGGCGTATTTTTCCTCTCGCACCGGATCTCTCCTCTTCCTACAAGAAAGAAAGTGTTTGGAGGAAGAGAAGGGAGAGGGGGAGAGAGAGAGAGAGAAACACACTAGCACTTAACGGCGAGGCGGAGCAGTCGGAAGAGGTCGGTCGGAGGGAGGCGGAGGGAAGCCATTGGAGCGACGGGTGAAATGGAACCCATCGAATGCTCTTCGAAGAGCGGAAATATGTAAAGAAACAAGAGGGGAAGCAGAAAAACCTCCGTGCGCGCTTCTTTTGTTTATTTTCCGCGAGCAAACATTTCTCGATCGCTCTATTTCGATGCTGTGGTTGTGCGCGCACGCGATGCGCGCGTTAAGGCAAGCCCAATACGGGATCGAACGACAGATACGGTAAAAAAATCGGAGTTTTCTACGTTTTAAACTCACGGTTCGAAAACGTCAAACATTCGGACGCTAAACGCAATAATCGTACGTATTTGCTCGGGAACATCGAGGATTGAAAATAATGTATCGGGGAAATCGCACGTGCGCGTTCGGAAATAAAAATCGGGAGCGTGATTTATTTCCGCGGTGGAGACTTCGGAGAACACGCGAGTGGCGAAGAAACGGGATTAATAAAACTGCGTTTTGCACGAAACACCTAAGCGATCGACCACGTGGAAAGCCATCGATATTTTTATTTCGCCGCTGAAATCACGACGGACATTCATTCGCAAGCCTCGTTTCTACGGCTTCGCTATGGTGCCAGCCATACATTTAGAATCCATTTACAATTTTACCAACCAATGCGAAAACAGTCGCTAATTAATTTTTGGAACCCTAATGGTTATAGTTCAGAAACTTGCTACTGAAAGAAGAATTTTTACTGAAAGAACGAAAAAAAATTTTCACTCGTATTTTGCTAACTCGAAATCCACGATGATTGCTTTAACCTTTAACCACTCACAAAATAATTCTTCTGGTAGATTTTTTGGCACACACCACCAAAGCCTTTCTCATATCCCATCCCTTCCTTTAACGAAACTAATATACCTATCTTCTTCCTACCTTTCTGCCTCTTTCCTAACATTTTCCTTCTATGACGTCTTTCAGTAAACCGTTTTCTTTCAAATTCTGACTCACCCATTTCTCCCATTTCTTAACCATTAACCACTTAAAACAAAAACTGTCCTATAAAAATCTAAAAAAACGATTCGTTTCCCAACGGTTAATTTATTTATAACAGAATCAAAAATGAATATATTTGGTGCGAACGCCCTCATATCAACGCAAAATATGTGCCGAGGAAGTAACCACTGGAGAAACCATAGAGAAATGTGTGTGGTTTGTCACCTAATGATATCTTTAATGTCTAAAACAAAAAAATATTCGCCTACGTGGCAAGCGCAGTCTCTTCCCGACAACTGAAAAACAAATCAATTCGCAAAGTACGGTATTTGTAGTTACTACCGATCGAACTCCGGGCTCGCGTATCGCGTGACATTGTTTGCGAATGTCTGAGTAGTTTTATCGATCGACAAGAACTAGTCCATTATTCGCGGGACACCGAGGCAGTTTCGGCCGCGTGTACAGGTACTTCGATAAAATAAAATCACGATAGATGCAAGTCGGGTGATATTTAAACAATAAAAAAAAAACAACGAACGCTCCCGTGCGCTACTCGCCTATCGGGAGACAAATACGCGAAAAATCGAAAATCCGAGAGAAAGGAAAGAGCAGCGGCCGACTGACTCGTATAAAATTGTCAATAAAAGAAAACAGAAACGAAAGATGGCCTTTTTTCAGACCACGTTACCGTCGCCAACGAAAACACGCTCTTATCAATTTTTTTTACAGTTTTCAACGTCCACTTAAAAAAAGTGGCGCCATCCAGCGACCGAAACCTAAAATTACTTCATTTTTTACCTCAAACCTCTTTATTTCATACTGTCGAAAAACATCTCATCCCATATACGATACGTCATATACATCAGTGTTTCTCAATCGGTGGGACGCGTCACACTAGCGGGACTTGAAATCCGTCTAGGTGGGACCAGAGCCGGCTGAAGAAATTTTGGCTACACTTTCTGGCACCTTCTCTTTTATATAGTTAATAGTATCAGGCGTAACTTGATGAAATTTCTTCATATTGTCGAAATAAAAAAGATTTACTCGGTAATTCCACAAAAATTATTTTTTTATAAATAAATTTTTGTAGATTTACCAATTAAATCTTTTTTATTTCGACCTTTTTAGTGTTTACCAATTATTAATGTACTACTTATACGCTTATAAACGTAGAAATTAATTTATTAGAAAAAGTGAGGTTTTTTTAAATATCATGGTGGGACCAGGATTTCTTGAAAATGTGGTAGGTGGGACGCAAAAGGCAAAAGGTTGAGAACCACTGATATAGATGATAATAAAACATGCGTACGTACACTCAAACGCATATATATATATATATATATATATATATATCCTTAGGCCCATTGTAGCTCCGCCAATTTTCGCCCATCAGCCATAAAAATAAGTGGCGAACCCTTTCGGCTGAAATATGAATGTCGACCACCGACTCTTTTTTTCCCCCACTCTTCTTCCTACGAGCACGCACGCGTGCGCACACACACGGGACTCTCTCTCTTTTGCGCGCACACACACATTCCTCAAACCCTTGTCTCCCTCCCTCCATCCATGCAAACTAGGGAGTGGGAGGGAACAACCACGGAGCCGTAGAATATTCGATCTCATCACAGAGTTGAGGGTCTAGCGCCGTTGGTTTCCTAAAGGATAGCTCGCATGCTACGACCCGAAAAGGGATACGGGTACGACTATATATATATATGTGTGTGTGTGTGTGTGTATACAGGGTGATTCAAAAACAATTGAATACTTTGAAAAATTCATTACTCACTAACTAGGTTATATATGTAGTCAAAACCAAATTGTAAAGGAACTATCACAGTTATTTTTATAATCTTACAAATGCTCAATATGCGCCCCTCGTGGTTTTGACTACATGTTCATATATAACCTAGTTACTGAGTAATAAATTTTTGAAAGTGTTCAATTCTTTTTGAATCACCCTGTGTGTGTATATATATACATATATATATATGTATGTATGTATGTGGATTTTGAGGGGTACGGAGATTAAGAGTAAAAAGGAAAGGGAGAGAATCCATCTATTTATATCCTTGGCTCTCCATCCCCGTGGTGCGGCGAAAAATAAACGTCGCATGTATCCTTTACCATCCTTTATTACTTGCGACCAAAGAAATACTCAATACTTCACGGGAAAAAGATTATAATTTCGAATTAATATAAAGATGCAACACGAAAAAATAACGAATAAACGCTGGAAAAAAGAACAACTAATCGAAGAAAATTAAATCCAGCAAAAATGTTATTGTAAAAATTGTTATTCTGAACGATTTTCCTCGAATTATATTACTAAAATTGCTGAATTTACGTCCTGATGTAGCGCATCGAGCAACCAAACCAATCTCTTAGACGGCGCAAATGGGGTCATAACGAAATGCGCTTTAATTGCGGGGACTTTTTTTCTAACGCTTGCGATGCTAATATTTCTGGATGGAACGATCGTAAACTTCCGAAGTTGACTTTAAAATCCGACATTTTTTATACACGAATATTTTAAATAAATACCTCCGACCAAATCATTTAAATAAACAAATTTAAGTAAATAAGACGACTTATTTCCCCTATGCTGTTATCAAAAGCGTTTCGTCTAAGGGGAGTAAACCATTAATCAAATATGTAAGATTACGTGGACACACAATTGCGCCGTTTGAAACTCTATAGGCAATCGAAGAATTTTCGATTTCGAGGCTTTTGTGGACCGTCAGGACACCCCCTCGTGGTTCATCCCGCACTTGTTAATAAAAATCGCATTCGAGTATTTGAGAATGGCGGGTTTTGAAAAATCTTCGGTCTTTAAAGTAAAAGCAGTGCAACGCAACTCGGGAAGAAGAGGACTACTGTAAAAGTTTAAATAACGTTGGAAAGCTCTGACCACACGAGATAGATTTACGCAGTCAAACCGCAGTGCTTCCATAATCGGGAGCTTCGCAAGCTATCGGTCAGTGTGCAACGAAAAATGCTGTCAAAGAAATAAATAAATCACTGGATATAAAAGATTTTTTAGTTATGCTCTACGAAACAAGAGGCGCTGTAGCATTAACTGCGGAACAGGGCGTTATAGAGAGAGCTATACTCATATGATTGCGTACATTACCTACTTTTGAATGCCATGACATCATATTTGTTTTTGGTAGCAGGATGCAATAAAAAATACATGAACCTATCTGATATCCGACAGAGCGTTAATTCTACCTAGCAGTTCTATATATATTTTTTCTGAAAAAAAATCCACGCCGACCCTTTTTTCTATTCAATCCGACCTTTTCGTGCACTCGTCAATCTCTAGCGAGTGGCCGCTCTTGTGAGCAGCCTATAAAATATTGAAAAGCAGAACGGAATTCGAGATTTCACTCGAAAAATAAAAACGAATCGATACGCCCGAATTAGAAAAAAAAACCCACACGGCAGCGGGGATAGCGTAGCAACGGCACAATTACGCTAATTGAAAAAAATATTTCGCGACTGCGATTGAAACCCGTCGAATTTCTCTCCTGGAATCAAAAAAACAAACAACATGCAATTCCGTCCGCGTCGACCCGCTAGCGTTTGCTGCGAAAATTATCTGTCCGGCATTCGCTTCGGGGCGAGGCCGGAAAAAAAACATTACAGATACCTGCTCGCAGCGCCGTTTGGGAATAGGCGGAAATATCGTGATGAACGATCTACCTTCAGCGAGGCGAAAAATCAAAACGGTATCCCAAACACAAGAGCTATGTCGGCGCGGAAAATGGTAAACGAAGGCTCTCTATCATCGCCATTCGATAAATCGATTATTCACGACTCGAACCAATTTAAAGCAATAACTCATGGCCGGAGGTTCGTAAAAATCAACTTTTCGGCATCTAGCCTCATCCCCAAGAGAGAGAGGGGAGAGAGAGAGAGCGTGATAAAACAGGTATGACTGCTGACGAAACAAAAGAAAGGCTGTAACACCGAGCGGTAAAAACTTATTTTGGTCCGGATTGAAAAAAATCAGGAGGTCAGTCGAACGGGAATTAAAATATCGGCCGATCGTACATGGATTTGTGTCACAGAAAAAGTCGAAAAAATAAAATCCCATGATAATTAGAAAGAGGACCTATGCCATAGGATAGGAGGGCGTTCCAAGTTAATTAATAACAAACAAAAAGAAATCAAAGTGTAATAGGAAAAAATCATATCTTCTAATTTGGGGTGGGGTAATCGAAAATATTTTAATTTTCTCAAAGAGGACAATCGCATGACAAACTACTAAACGAGTATAAAAAGGAAAATCCGATCCAAACAATAAAGGATAAAAATCCACTGAAGGGGGCACCAGTTTGTGGAACTATATTAGGAATTACATTAAGTGCTTTATTGAAATAAATAACCTTTGACAGAAATAAACTGTATTATTTCCACACACATATGAACAGGTGGCGAATCATAACCATTGGAATCATTTATGTGGTTTCTTTCTTTAGACGGGAAAGGTCTTAAAAAAAAATTCCAACGAAATGGAATTATGAAAAAACTCGAAACATCAGATCACGCAAAGGGTTACTTTATCTTGCTTTTGGACAAAGGGTAAATGGATGGGAACACGTGAAAACTAGAGACGGATAAGCAAATATGTCAGAATTTGCCAGAATTCGCTATTTATACGCGCAATACACGGCACATTCATGGGGTTACCGGCAGTTCCAAGAAAATTAGGGACCGTTGTCACAGCATGACGTCAATTCCACCCTGAGGGAACTACGGAATTCAGCGAAATTGGGAGAGTAGACCGTAGAATCCTTTGTTAAGACATATTTACAAGGGATCTCTCCATCCTTCGTCGCAGTAGGGCTTTTCAATTGAAACTCTCCCCTTTGAAAATATGCTTTCGTGTAAAAAAGTTCCACGCGATGTACATACGTTCTCAAATTGTAACAGCAGGAATTTTCGTTAAACTAATAAGAATTTTCACGTCTAAGTATATAGTGTCGCCGAATTATGATTCCCGTATGCAGAATTAAAGAAAAACTCTAGCCCAATGTCATCTGTTTCAACTTGTATCTGTGCACGAAAAATTAAATTGAAAAACAGGTTATATATAAATTTATATATGGCGTCAAATGCAATATGCTTTCCAGAATGCGTTTTACACATATATGTAAGCAATGCATTTTTGTGTAAGTATAGAAACTCTATAAAGTAGAACTTCTACCAAGAAGGATATTAATACACGCGGTTAAATAAATGTAGCAAATGAATCCAACACGCATAGAAATCAATTAAATACAATGAATGAATTTGTGAGATATCGAAGGGTATGAGAACGTCCGAGTTTTCAATAAGATATTACATTTCTTATTACGGTTATTCTCAATGCGGCCTTTCTTAAGAACGTTACTACCGTGTGTCGCAAGGGGCCGCTCTGTATAGGGTGAGCTTTGCAGATTTTGCTCACGTTTGCAGGTGAAAATTATTCATGCGTAAAAACATCATTATGTCTCCGCCAACTCATCAGGGAGATTACATTAAACAAAGCCTACGTGACCATGTACTACGATGACGAAAACTTAAGGAAACGATAGTGTTAGGTTTATATATATATATATATATGACTATGTGTATTTAAGGCATGTAATCACCCCTGATCTAAAGGAAAATTTGACGCATTTTTTTAGTTTTAATTTCCAGCGTAACTCACGTCGTTTCTTAGAAGTCGTAAAAAAAATAAAAAAACAACCCGTTGGGATTTGGAAAATTTCTCTCAGAAAAATGAAGAAAACCCGGTTGAAATATTTTATAGAATCGAAGAAAGCGCAAAACCTGTCCTATCGGGACCAAAAGTACTCGGCGGAACGCAGCTATTCACCATTTAAAATATTTCCAATCGTCGATGACGGCCGAACCGTCAATAAAATAAACGCATAATTCGCGCGATCTTTTTTTTACTCGGCGTCACTGTCGCGAGGAAAAAATTGCTGTTTGCGATGCTCAATTGGAATAAATAAAAAAAAGGTTTCTCGATTCCGCAAGCGATGATGCGTTGTGGGATCCTTTGATGGAGAGAGGAGGCGATATCCTCAAAACATACCTTCCCCGCCCTCTCTTTCTTCCTCGAGACACATTTAGTACATTGAACTCGTTCAGAGTGACCCACTTCGGCCTCCCTCTCTTGGGGGCCCTCGTGAGGCCCTCTTAAATTCGCCTCCCGTGCCTCCTTCAAATATTTAAACCGTTACCACGGCGACCCTCTTTTTTTCCAAGTGGACGATAAGGTGTTTGTAGGTACGTTACGCCCCTCGACTTTCTTTATTTTTAATGCGTCAAGTGAAGGGAAATGGACACTTTGTGGATGGGATTTCATTTTTTTTACGGCGCGCCGTTTTTTTTTAAATGGACACGAGAGATTTTCGATGATACTTTTCGATGGATTCCCCGCGGAAGGTAAGGGAAAACGTTTTCATTTTATACACATCCTGTGTTGGCATTTCAATTTGCTTTACGTGGCGACGGGAAAGCCGCAAACTGCTATCGTAAAACGTCGCATTTGGGTAAAAAATAACATTTAAACTTTCAACAAGATGCACTATTATCGCGAAATTAACTGTGGAAATTGACTCGCCCTACATAATAATATATAGCTGCTTTTACGGAAATGCATCAAGTATTCCGAGCTCAAGACGATATTGCCAATATTGATTTTTCTGCATTAAATCGAATATTTTTATTGCTCTCCAAATAGGATAAATTTAAGGCCAGAAACATTCGCCAAAATAATGCCAAAATAAAATTTTCATGTATACACAAATTTCACAAACTTTTACGCAAAAAGCTGTAGATGTAAATGATTCCTTCTATAGCACAAAATTTCAAATTTAGGAATCGATCTTATAAGATAAAACATAGTGTATCGGATAGATAAGATAACACTAACAGGGAACGATGATATGGGTTTGTTTTAACAAAAATATTTTTCCACTAATAAAGTTCTACAAAATATTGTTTCGCTGATGTTTATAAAACGATTCTTGAGTAAAAACGGACAAAATCACGGAAAGAGAGATATTGTGAAAGTTATTATTCCACAAGAATAATTCCACTCTGAATGCATTGCTACACCTAACTTTTAATTAACATTTCGTGAATCATACTAGCAAAGATACATACTTTCAAGGTATAGGAAGAAAGAAACCGTAAATAAAGACGTAACAAGGGCACGCAAAATCAAAATAATAGAAGCACAGGCGTGAGTGTATAACTCCTTAAATGTTTAATCATAGTACAATACATTAAAATAAGAATTGATTAAAATGATGGAAAACTGCTGTCAATGAAACACATTGGACGGGGAAAGGCGTTTCTCCGAATAGCAACAGTTAAAAAAAGGTTTAAAAAATCGCAAAACGAAACGGTAAGCGGGAAGGGCATCATGGAAGCATTTTCGGCTCTATGATTTAGAGGATGTTAAAAAAAAGTTCGACACAAAATGCGAGTGCGCTCGCCCAAGCACAGCACACACACACGGGGACGCGCCACCTACGCACTCCACCTTCAGCACCCACGTATACTATTCATATATATATATATATATATATATATATATATATATATATATATATATATAAATTGCATCGCTTTAAAAAAATCTCCCCTCCACCACTTATAGGCCGGTTCCGTGCTTCCTTCATAATGAAGCCATTTTTTGAATACCGCAAATTGCCCACTTTCGGCTCAGGGCTGTGCGTATCAGGAAAGCGCGGCATGCCGGGAAATATACGAAATGATACTGCGGAGGATGTGGAGCTCGGAGAAGGATGTGAGGAGGAATATTTATTAGTTTCGACAAAAAAATGGGAGATAAAGTTGGGTCGAATACGTGACCTCTTTTATTTTTTAAAACCTTCCTGCCGTAGAAAGATATATCAAACCCTTGTTAAAAAAGTTAATGCCTTTTATAACAAGAGAACAATAATATTTCATTCAGGTGATGCGTAGGCGTATCGCAACATCGCAAATATTATAGGAACGATCTAATTATATAACTTACTAGTGCAATGCCCGCTGAAATATCAACGAAGAATTATAGATAGATAATTATTATTTTCATTTAAAATAATTAATATTACACTTTTACATGAAATATTTTGTCATATACAACATTTCTAGTGAATATTCTGTTGTTGACGGGCTATCATTAGTTAAACTTAAAATAGGTGCCTCTCTTTCCCTCCCTCTCTCACCCTCCCTCCCCCTCGCTCCCCCCTCTACCTCTCTCTCCTCACCCTCTCTCTCGTATTAAACGCATTCAAAGCACGTTTATACCCATAAGGATTGAATTAAAAATATGATATAGTGGTCTAACAATGGAATTGGTAGGCAAGGCAACATCCCGTTAAAATGGCATTATTTCCTCAAACTGTGTGAATTAAACGTTTACAAGAAATTTCGAACTCTATAAGAAGAGAATAAGAAACTTTATAATGTTTTCTTAAAAATGATTCTTATTCGAAGATTGTAGGCCATATCTTTCTAATTTTAATCTAAAAAATAATGAAAGCCTGCACGTCGTAAAGCCGATTTTGTGTTATCATATTGGAAATGAAATTTATCCCCTGGAGTCGAACCCGGATCTTTGATCCGGAGCTCTATACATTAAAACGTTTTGTTATTATTACTTTATCCATACGAAGTAAGTATTGTGATCATGAAAAAAATCGATTTCGAGTTTTCAACGGAAATACACGTTTTGAGGTCCCTAGAACACGTTTAGACTATTTTCGGAATGGTCTGTGTGTGTGTGTGTGTGTGTGCGTATGTGATTGTGGGCGCTTTAACTTAAAAAATACTTGCCATATCGTTACCAAACTTCATATATAACACTTTCGCATGAGCACAAAGAACTGATTAGTTTTGGGACAATAACGGTTAACCGGAGGTCGAGCTTTATTCGAAACCCGATTCGGTTTTTGCGATATTTCTCCGTTAAAAATACCATTATTGTATATACAATTCGAAACAAAGGTTATAGAGAATGTAATTTCCTACAACTTTCATTTGAAACAATTTTCTATAGCAGTTATCGTTTAGGAATTATTTATAAATAATCGGTTTTTTCGGTTTCCGTTAAATATCTCCTTAAAAACGTCGTTATCGGTAATCATCGTGAGGACTAAAGTTGTAGAGAATAATATTTCTTCCAAGTTTTTTAAAACAAATTTTCGTAGAACCATCCATTTAGGAGATATTGAACTTTTTTGTAATTTCCAGTATACAGCGCCACCACCATGTAGCGGTGAATTCTCTAAACATTCAAAATATACGTAATTTACGGCAATAAGGACGACTGTATTCTTTTACGATACGAAATAATAATTTTGCCTCATAATGCAATTCATAATAATTTAAATATCTATACCCCAAATATGGAGAAAGTCATGTGTTGGCCACACCAGATTTCCTCATAATACTATCCTGAAAATTTCATCAAAATCAGTCGTTTGCGAGATATTAAGCTTCAAAAAGCATTACGTGACAAAGGGACACTGTCTTTTATATACGTTTTATGATGATTATTACTAGAATGCGGATTTTTTACCAGGAAATCAGTGCAAAAAAGTTTAGGAGTTCGTGTAATCTCAACAGTATCCATAAAATTAAAGTTTTAACACAACTGTCGAACATAATATTTTACATTAAAAGACGAACTAAAGAACTCGACAAATATTATAAGAAGTATAATGTACAGGATTTGCTACTTATCGTTTATGCAAGTTTTTTAAATAAACGATAGGAGTTGATCACCTACTTAGGAAACCCCAAGCAATGCATATATGAAACTCAAGTGGCGCTACGATATGAAGTTCCCTTATAACATCTTACACCGCAAAATGAATTCGCAAGGAAAAGGTAACGTCCGGAATCCGTAAGGCAGCCACGGCTCGTGCGAAAAAAATAAGGCGAATAAAATACAGGTAAAACTCTCCTTCGGTAGAGATAATAGACAAATTAAACCGGCTGCGGAGTGGTACGATTTTATTCCGTTTGGAGAAGATATTTTCTCGCAGTGCATCCGAAAGACTTCGGCCTGTTACATTTTTTCTTCGCCGAGAAATGCTTTCGAAATTTCTGTTACGCGTTGCATACCATCAAATCTCCCCATAATCCAGGAATAGGTTATTTTTGAGGGGTATTTCCCAAAGTAACGTTTGAGAAATGTCCAAAATTGTTTTTTTTACGTAGATAAGGTGATATGGATTTTTCCAGGAAAAAAGCAAAGGTTTACACGTTCTGACCGTCGGTGGAAATTTTTCCTCTAACATGACATCTCATCACAAATCATTTCAAAGTTTAAAATTATTCAACTAATTGTACAAGTACCGGAAAGAAATAATAAAAAAAACAATTTAATCCTAAAAGGAAAAAAACAACGATTCTTGAGAAAATAACAAAATGTTTGTAAACAGGTACGAATGTAAACATAGACAAAGAGCGATTCCTCTGTTAATAAAAATGCTAATGTTAAAAACGACATCCTGCGACGAATCTGGTTTTGAAATTTCACCGAGAAATAAAGATAGCATTGATATTTCTTCCTCAGTACTCCTTTTCGTGTGTCCGAAGTAATAATGGGCAAATAAAATACCAAAAGAGTCATTCCGAATAAAAGACCTACTGACGATAACAAGCATATTCGCGTCACGTTATTCTTTATGTATTCCTGAAATATTTTTCAATGAAAAAAGCCGCGGTGATTAAGTCTGAAACTTGTATACATGTCTCTTCTTTTTCTTTTCTTTTTCCCCTGCATATGGAGAGGGATAGAGGAACAATTTCTTTATGCAAAAAAAAAAATAACAGTAGTTTCATCTGGAAAAGTTACAAAGAACATCCTCCAGAAGAGTACGATAAAAAATTCACGAATGTGCACACAATAGAAAATTTTCATTGCTAATTCGCGAGGAAAAAAGAAGAAGAGGAATTTCTAGACGGTGGGAAATTTCAACGATCGTTGCTCGCTCGAGGCTGGATAGGACTAGGAGTAATACTTTAAACAGAGAAGTCAGACGAAGAACGTAATTCGCGAGGATGGTTTTTTTTCCCCACCCTCTTATCATCTCGGTAGAAGTGACGGCACACAAAACTATGCCGGCCGGTCGGGCCAATGGTACGAAAAATTATACTTTGTAATGCGCCTCACATTTTTCGGCTTTTTTTCGGCATTTCGCATTCATCACTTTTTGACGATTTCATTTCGAGACCCTCGCCAAAAATTTTTAATCGATGCAAAAATATTCAGCGGACCAAGCATTAACCGCGAGTACACGAGGCAATGAATTTGTCGGAATTTTAAATAGACCAAAACGTACAACGCGGTGGTTTATTAATGGGAGAAAACTAGCGTCTCCGGATTAAATGTCGAATTTTTACCTTAATACTAGCATACCGCGGTCTAACACTGATCACGTATCCTCGCAATGTGACATGATTAATGCGTATTTTAATTCCTGCGCTCCTTTCATTGTGCCTAAGACTCCTGCTCGATTTATTGCCCGATCGCTCCATCGATGGTCTCAGGTTTATGTACACAGCGTGACCACCCGAATGCGTAGTAATTACACCTGAAGAGAATAAGCAACTTTATTTATTATTTTTTAAATTTGCATTTACGCACCTGATGAATATTTTTTTGTAGCTAGTTGATGGATACTCTCCTGAAATTTCCATCCCATGACATTAATAACCTCTTTATTACGATATCAGCACAGATATATACCTGAACCCATTTGAATTCGAAAGGTAATTCGATTAGTTGACGGAATAAATTTGTCAGCGGGTTAATTTCCGCCAAGGAAATCCGGGCGAGACAAAAGGGGCAACGCCACTCCAATACAGCATGGGTGTTCAACAGGATTACGATCCTCGGCAAACTTGTGGCAAATAGGGCTTCACATTCGCAACATGATACGAAATATATGTAATATTCATGAACAGGATGTGCTATCAATTTAAAGTAGGTTTAAGACTAGTACTGTACACATTAAATAACGGTCATTTATTAGTTCTGAAATGTTGATACTGAGAAAATATTTTTTTACTCCTAATACTTACAAAACAGGTTTAATTTTAATGTATGTTCAACGTTAGAACCCATACTGTTTAATGTGAAAAACATATTCCACACAAAAAACCTTCAATAATTTCTAATATTACTTCAACATTAGAAGAACCAAGTAGATTGTTATAGAACCTAGTAGATTGTTATGCACGAACATGTATAAAATTAGCACGTTTTTCTTATATTATTAGGTACGATAATATGTCGCGCTTTATTTCGCTATGAAGATTTCACCCAATAACCCACGGTAATGTTAAAACAAAAATCACTCATTGTCCATAATCCAGGGATGCGACCAAGAGAATCCCTGCACCACCGGCATGGTCTTATATCATTGAGCAAAGACAGTCCCTACTCCTCATCCCACCCCCACGAAATGCTGACCACATGACGCTGATCATTCTCCAAACCTAAAGAAAGGAAATACCGCAGCGGTTATCTGCCACGGGACTCCGTCGTCGACTTTGTCCCGCAAGTTGCACTTTTCCTGCGATTCTTTTTATTTTAAATATAGAGGGAGAGAATATCTCAGATTGAGATGCAGCAGTCCGGTCTACTCTTATGAAGAGGGAAGAGGAGAGAGAGAGAGAGGGGGGAAGAGGTTGAGGGAGAAATCGTCGAGAATTCCACCGGAGTGCACTGCAAACAGCTGCGTCGAATATTGGACCACGTCCGGCCTCTCTCATCTGGAGGTCATGACTATGCAAATTTTAGCCAGTTCAAAGAGACCACCTCGAGTTCGGCATGTATATTCCCCGCCAATTCCTCTCTCCCACCCCCTTTTCTCCCCCCCTTCGCCCCTCCCTCTTTTCTCCCCCTTAACCCCCTCCCACAGACCAAGCTCCGGCTAGAACTCAAGAGGGAAAGAGAGGGGGAGGACTCCGCGGTCAAGCCTCTTCGTCGCTGATCGATACAAGATCGATGAAAGGTCGAAGAAGGTCGAGACGAATCGATCGGCAAACAATTGCCCGGATAACATTTTATTTATTTACTAGCCGAATACACGTTCAAAAAAGGGAATAAAAATATTTTTTTGAATTTTGAATTTATAAAAAAATTACTGGTAGGCATGGCTAAATATTTGAATTTATACTCTTCCCATTCTCCCTAACCCTTTCTCTACATCTCTATCCCATTCTTTCACCACCCCCTCTCTGTTATAGCGATAGAAAATGCCCTCTTATGCCGCATGTACTGAGAATTATCGTGTATAAGGATTTACTGTTTTTATAGTCGGTTGCTGATGGAAAGGAGAACCTCCATTTATGATATTTAGTTTCTTTTTCTTCTTTTCTTTTCTTCCTCCTTATTTTAATTTTTGTTAATTTAATTTATATGCTGTCTGTTTGTTTTACATTATTTATCTTATTTATAGTTACGTTTGTTTTGTACTTTATTTTGTTATGATATTCAGTGTAATTGGCCTTTGTGCTGTTTCTGAATACTTGCTAAGAAATAAATAAATAAACATAACGGTGATATCAAGATTGTATTGTGACGTTGTACGATATTTAAAAAAAATTAATTTATAGTAATAAGAAGAGTTCTACGGGCTTTTTTGATTCTATTAATGAGATCGTAAATTTGTCTAAGGAGCTGCTATTAGCACGTGGTTTATCATCAACATTTTGAGAGGTAAGATATTTTCATTGCTTGCGAATTAGCATAGCAGCTGCCTTGCGAGGAAACGCTTCAAAATATCACTGAAACAACAAAATTGAAAAAATATAAAAAGAACAAGCAATTCTTCCAGCAAATCCCAGCTTCCGATTAATGCTGCCTGAGAGGGCATTATATAAAAATATTCCTTTCAAAAATAAAAATTGGCCTCTTTTTAAAGCTTACTTTTGCCAAAGAACAAGAGATTTACTTCGATAAAATTTAATACATATGTAATCCAATTTTAACATATAGTATTATGCTCAAAGTTTCCGACTTAATTTTTTTGCTTTACGAAACACAAGAGTGGATAGGTAATACCAGCGAACAAGCGACATAAAACTCTTTGAAAGATTTTGTGCCCTTTTATGCAAATAGCAAACATGATTGCCTTAGCAGAGGAATGATCTTCCTTTTAGGCGCATTTGTAATATTTAAGAGAAACGTTTCAGAATCCATTTCACCGTTTGCCTGAAACACATATGCATATACGAAATTCCCCACGTTAATTCATGCGCATAAGATATTAGCACTTTGCAGGATCGGTCCGAGATATTTTGGTTACCCAAACAAAAAGGCATTTAAGCGCCCCTTTAAACATAGGAAAATTTTATGAAAACGTTTTAACATACGTGTTCGTTTACTCGTAGAAATAAATTGATGTGTCCAACACATGACTTTCTCCATAGGTAAGTTTTCAACTACAATCAAATAAATGCGGCGATAGGAACAGTTCAACTTACAAGCTTAAGCGCTAGCGATTCAATTGTTTTGTAAATTCACCTTTGCCTTCACTACCACGTGCGCGAGCTGCCCACTAACTGTCAATTTTGAGAAAATTGAATATCTCTTGAAATATTCCTCATATATAAATTTATTTCAAATAAAAGTTGTAGAAAAAATAATATATACTACTTTATATATATATATAGGTATATAGGTATATATGTTAACAAAATTTCAGTTTCAGGCGAAATATTTAAGAAAAACGAAAATTTGACAGGGGTAAACCGTTACTTCCGACTGACCGATTGTTATCAAAGTTTTTAAAATCTTAAGAATATATATAAAGTCACAAATATAGAATTTAATGCTGATCTGATGAATAGTTTTTGAGTTAGAGCGCCCACAAAATTTCTGACAAACAGACATAATCGGGAAAGCGGTCAAAACGTGTTCAGGGGACCTCAAAACGTGTATTTCCGTTGAAATCTCGAATTCGAATTTTTCATGAAAACAATACTATACTACGTATATGGAGAAAGTAAACAATAACGACGAAAAATGGAAGCAATTCCAATTTCTTTCAGCGATTGTCAGTCAAAATTCACTCATGTCCAAATAATCTATGGCCAGACCATTCAGAATTTAATTGACTTACGTCTTTATTAGAGCAAGATTGAGACTAAATCGGTCTCCTCTTCAACGTGACCCCTATAGCAGCGCTCAGCAACCGGTGTGCCGCGGCGCACTGCTGCGCCGCGATCAATTTTGATATTATGGGCATGGGGAAAAATTGTATTTTATTCTCCCTAATGCTAAGACTAGAGAAACCAAATATATTTTATGGTACTGTTTCTTAGGCTGTTTCCACTACTTGAAACCGAAACCAAATTGCTGTGTAAGCGGAGAATTGGAATTTTTATCATACGATTATTTCGTAATCCGAGCTAAACGATTTGAAAAATTTAGATTTTATATTTTTTACATCCTCCAAATACGTTGTATAGAGAATGTACCTCCTGTTTTCATGAAAAAAATCGACTTCGAGATTTCAACGAAAATACACGATTTGAGGTCTCCAGAAAACGTTTTGACTATTTTCGGAATGATGTCTGTGTTTGTGTGTGCGTGTATGTGATTGTGAGCGCTCTAACTCAAAAAGGACTTACCATATCGTTACCAAATTTCAAATATAACACTTTGGTATGGGCATAAAGAACTGATTAGTTATTGGAGAATAACGGTTAACCGGAAGTCGAGGTTTATTCGAAACCCGATTCGGTTTTTGCGATATTTCTCCGTTAAAACTTCATTATTGTATATACAATTCTATACAAATGTTATAGAAAATGTAATTTCCTACAACTTTCATTTGAAACAGTTTTCCATAGCAGTTTTCGTTTAGGAATTATTTATAAATAACCGGTTTTTCGGTTTCCGTCAAATATCTCTTTTAAAACATCGTTATTGGTAATCTTCGTGACGACCAAAGTTGTAGAGAATAATATTTCTTCCAAGTTTTTTTAAACAAATTTTCGTAGAACCATCCATTTAGGAGATATTTAACTTTTTTGTAATTTCCGGTATACAGCGCCACCACCATGTAGCGGTGAATTCTCTAAACATATTCAAAATATACGTAATTTACGGCAATAAGGACGACTGTATTCTTTTACGATACGAAATGATAATTTTGCCTCATAATGCTATTCATAATAATTTAAATATCTATACCCCAAATATCTGATGTGTTGGCCACATCAGATTTTTTCCTTTGTGTGGGAAAAACGATTCTTTTCTTCTTGGCTACAGAGTGATCAAATGTTCTTCACAGTCTCGAAAATTTGGTTTGGTGTGCCGAGAAGCACGAGAGCACCCGCAAGTGTGCCGTGAAATTTACAAGGTTGCGGAGCACTGCCCTAGAGGGCGCTCCCTAAAATATAGGGCTCCGAATCGCAGATAGTTTTGCAAGCTCCGGTGCGAAGAATCCACATTCTCACGGGTGAATAGAAAACGTACCACATCAACCGAATACGCTTAATTATTCCGTTTCGTCCACAAAATTTCCCGTTTGTTGGTGCAAGGGATTTGGGCGAGTAGGTATACTTCTGGAATTTAAGAGGATTGCACGGCGAATATCGGAGGGGCTCGGCCGAATTCCAACATATCTCCCTCCTAAAAGAACATCAAACTCCAATAGCCATGAAATGAACGGGAAAACCAGAAGCGCACTACAATGCAGACCTACTAATCGGAGATGATTAACCCATAGTATATTCCTGTTTATCGATTATATTCCAGCCATGGTATGTCTAACAAAATAGCCTCCTTAATCTTTAAAGCAGGCATGTCAAACTGACGTCCCGAATGCTAATTTTTATCATAACTAAATCGTCTGAGATTTTATATAAATGCTTTATTTCAGTGAAAACGAGGCAATTTATTTTGTCAAAGTTACATAATTACAATAGAACGCGTTTTCTAAATTATTGTTTTTAGCGGAAATACAGACGTCCAATATTCTAGGTATGGGGTCGGCAACATACGGCCCGCGGGCTTCATTCGGCCCCCGAGAGCGTTTTATACGGCCCGAGAAGCCGTGGTAAAAAAAGTGATGGGTACAATTTAAGTCATTGTCAGTCAATTCCATATTTTTCAGAGAAATTATGGTCTCAAAACCTTTTCTGGTAAAGTTGAATGGCTAATTAACGAGTTAGAATTGATTTTCACCAATATGAGATCACAAAATCTCTAGGTATCTTCTGATTTAAACGCCCATCCGGCCCGCAGAAGCTGTCGTAATTTCCAATGCGGCCCTCCAAAACATTCACAACAACGAACGTGGTGCGCCATATATAAAAGGTTGCCGACCCTTGTAATCTAGATAAAGTCTATTTTTCTTGATCTGGCACTCATTAAACCAGCGGTTCTCAAGTGCGGCCACGGTGGCCTCATGCGACCAAAATAACATTTAAATGCGGCCACCAACACAATCGTATTTTCAACATCAAGTACGAAATTAATACTCGGACTGAAATACGTTAGAGAGCCATCCTTTTCATTTTTCATATTCGTTACTTTTTAAATATCATAGTATCGTAAAGTACTTCTTAACTACAATCATATCCGCTGGTTAAGTTTTGATTCAAGTGTGCAGAGACTGTGTGAACTTTATGATAATTAACCGCCTTGACCCCAAAATATAATGATTTAGCGTTAGAGTTACAACAAACCTCTATTCGTGGTTGCATCTTATTTTTAAAAGACTTTTTACCTAAGCTCAGTTCCATAAATCGACAACTTCAAAATAGACATTTGTCAATTATCGATGCATTTTCGATAGTCATCAGACTCAAGAATACTACTGCTGACATAGTCACACAGGTGAAAAGAGATGGCGATCTCTCCATTTTTTCAAGCGTTCAAGCGTTTCTTTCAGTTAAATCACTAGCCGCTATGGCTGAAATAAAACAAAGTAATAAAGTATCTTGAAACAATGTGCAATAAATTGGAAGAGAGATTTCAAGAATCAGAGTTTTTCACAAATACCGTATCATTTATATTGTCACTATTTCAAGAGATCAACCAAAACAATCTCCTAGCAATGCAAGACAGACTTACATCCTTTCCCGGGATAGGAAGCAATTGGAGCGACATAAAGTTTGCAATGATGGAACTTCGCAGAGACGAGCATATACAAACTTTTTTTCACGATAAAAATACCACAACAGAAAGTTTTTGGTGTGATCTGTATCAACACTCAGAACTATATGAAGAAGTTGCTCTTATTTCTATATTAATTTTGGGTGTTTCCAACAACAGTTACGTGCGAAAGGTCATTTATCACACTTCATTTCATAAAAAACAAATTCCGAAATGAAATTATCGATCAAAACCTTCAGTCAACAATGCGACTTGCTTTGGAAGAGAGAAGTGTATCTGATTTTCCTTTTAACAAGTAATTATAATAAAAATATATGGTTTTTCGCGTATTGTTTCTTGTATGATTAACCATTGCGATTGCTGGATATTTTCCAATATTTTTAAAACCTCTGCTTATTATTATATACTTATTAAATAAAAAATAAAATGTGAAAAAATATGTCTCATTATAAAACGTTTCATTTGTTTTCCGAAACCCCTTTTAGAATAATTTTACAAAATTTACATTAAAACACAAATGCAAACGGTTCAGAATTATGTTATTGCTTGAGAATTATGTACTCGGGGCTACAACTGATTGCTTTTCTATAATTTTTGTTAAGTTTATGAAGTAATATTAAGTATCTCGTTCGCAGCTCTATTATGTAGGGAATTCAATTTTCAAAATAATTTTTAGGCCCATTTATAGTAAAATTGTAGAAACCTGAACGACTGCGGCCACCGGTAAGTTGGGGTGGCCGCAGATGCGGCCACGGAAATTTTTCTCGTGAGAACCACTGCTTTTAAACGATTGTAATTTTTACGCGGCCCTACTATAACATCCACTGCGCTAATGCGTCCCCGGTACTTATTCGAGCCTCCTAAGGTGAAACAAAACATAACCGCGATACTATCCGTACCAAAAAGAAAATACAGCGAGTGAATTTTTAATTGAAAGAGAGGAGGAGAGGAATTCGATATCAGGCGGCGAGATGAGGAGGAGGAGAGAAAAGAGAGAGAGGGAAAAATATAAGGTCTTTAAAAGGAAGCACATCTCTCACGCTAATACTTCATTTAAGGCAGGCAGGAAAAAGGGCAGCGGCCGAGAGAAAGAGAGCAAATGCGGTTCGACGATTCTCTTTCAGCGGAAGAGTTTTGAAGGGAAGAGGGGGCGGGAGAAAAGGATCGGAAAGGGAAAGAGGGCGGAGGAGAGAGAGGCGGATGAATGCGGAGAAAAGAGGGAGACGGAGCGAGCCTTTAAAAAAAAAATAAAAAGAGGCACGGCAAGAGCTCGTTAATGCGAACTTCAAGGGAGTTTTTGGAGATGAAATTTTGTTAACTAACTCCTCCCTTCAATAGGTGGAATACTAGGGAAATTTATAGCTTTTGCGAAGGGAAATGCGTCCCTTAATCTTGTGGCAGGAAATATAAAGCCAAACAAGACATTCCTCCATTCTTTGTTTGACGCACAAAGCTTTACGGACGAGAAAATAAATGGAGAATGATAAAAAAATGAAAAATCCGATTGAAAAATCAGGGTTTTTATTTCAATGGTAAGGAAGTTGTTCATTACTTTCTTTCGGTATAATTTAGTCGTGGGGTGAATTTGGTGTAATTAAACCTAAGCAACGCATTTTCCATGCACTTGGTTGTTGTGAAGCTGCTATTCACTGGGAACATTTATTCGCAAGTATCCTGCTCTCGATACTAATTCGTGGAAGAATACTGCCCTTTAATTTCCCATAGAGAATCCAGGCATTATACTGCAATAATAAGGCAACAATGAATAAAAACCCTACCTCTCCGATATTATTACCAAAAAATGTGTAATACTTGAAATTAAATTAACTATCTGCCCATTCAGCTCCGAAATCGGAGCTGTGTTAGCTGCCTATAGAGTTCCGTGAGGCTGTAGCTGTGTAAGTATTATAGTAAGCAAGGCCCTCCGCTGCCCAACTCGCAGCACCAACTAGTCGGAACGATCGCAACATTTGGTCAGTGCTTCCACGCTCGGCTGTTATTAGTATTCTTTACCACGTACGTACCTTAGCCTTTTAAATATATAAATTCTATTTTACTGGCACCGTCTAAAAATGAGTTCCCAGAAACTAAATTCATAGTAACACATCATATCAGAATACACTTCACAGGTATTAACTGATTTTTATGGAACGGAATGACACAGAAGCCTCTTTTAAAAAAAGGCTAAAGAGGAACATTAAAGACCGTAATTACTTAAACAGTAACTGAGTTGGGATTCCCAAATCTTGGGTTATAAAAACCATTACGTCGTATAAACGGAATTCCGAGAAATGAGTTTTCCAAGCTTGAAAACCACAAGCTGCTATTTCATAAAGGTAAACATTTCATGAACTAGTTTTAGCAAACAAATTTTGAAAATAAAAAATCCTCACATAATTTGATTTTCCGCCGATACGAAACGTGATTTCTTAAAAAAAATAACTCCTACCATACTCGACGAATTAGCAGTAAAATAACGGAGAAGATGGAAACAAAACGACGGCATGTATTAGGTTCCGAAGAGCGGAGGATTTTTCGGCTGCTTAATTACATCTCACCCAATCCTCTCGTTTTCCCTTATGCTTTTCTGCTTTCCCTTTTCGCCGCTCCGACTTCCATCCGTGAATTCCCTCAATCAAAAGCGCCTGCGTCACTTCCAAAAGGAAAAAAAACGACTGGCCTAGGGAGTGCAAATGCATCTCAACCAAAAGACGTACGTGGGAGCTGAATTGGAGTTTTTGGTCGTTTCACTTTCAATGCAAGGATATTGAAAAAAAAATCCGACATCTCGATGCCATTTAACCCCGCACGCACGAAGCATTTCGTTTTTTTTTTGAGGGTACGAATGAAAGGGTTAATTTTGGGACGATTGATACGACGTAACTTGGAGCGTTTTTATTTTTGGCACCCCGATGTAGAAGCGAATTTAACGGGGCAGATAAGTGCGCGTTTAATTATGACGATACCACCACAGGGGTAAATAAAGAGAGGAATATATATCCAGTCCCTTCCAAAGGAGAAAGCCGTGATTAACTTCAGGAATTAATACCACGGCGAAGTTCGGTTGAGTTGTGGCAAATACAAGAGGCGAAACTTCATGACCTCTCGAATCTTTCGCAGTGGAGATGACGCTTTACAGGGGCGAAAGTCGGTTGTTTTGTTTATCGAGAACTCCTCGCGACTCTCGAAGCCTTTAAGTTATGCTAATGCTTATGGAACTAGGATGGCCGTTTCTTTTTTGACTACTAAGAGCGAGATAGGAACGAATCCGATACATAAATCGAGAGTAGAATTTTGTAGGCACGCTTCGTTCTAAACTGCAGTAAACCATAAGGACAGGTTTCCAAAATTATGAATTCCATTTTAATTATTAGTATTTACCAACGAAATCAAGTATTCCACATTAAATCAGCATTTTCAATAACGCTGAGTGTATATTTAGTTGGAAAATGTTACAATATTCCACACAAAGTTAAGAAATGTGCCAATCAATAGCAATACTATTAACAGGAAAAATAAGTGTAAACAGGCCTAAATAAAAAAAAAACTATAGTATCGTTATGTGAAAATTGCAACGCGTTTAACGAAGGATCTAAAAACCCAGTCCACCGACAATAACTCTATCTAAACCGTGTAATAAAGTTAACTGAATAATAGACATTTTAGTTTTATAGTTAACTGAATAGGCCTGTACTTTGTGTAACTCCATAATACGGAAACCGTGGGGTAAGTTAAATAAATAGAAGGAGCTATTTCAACTTTGCACTTATTTCCAAAGAAAAACTGTTATACCATCATATATTTCAACAATTTTAATTCCCAAAAAACAATTTAAAAATATCCCCTCTCATAAATCTTAACATATAATAAATTAAACGTCGGTCAATGCTGCGTTAAACTGAAATGAAACATTCAAAACTGAACCATACGAAAGAAAGAAACCGAGGTTTACCTACTTCAAGGGAAAACCCATAAGCTCAGAGAACTCGGCGGTACATACTATATACTATATTTCAAAACACCTAGCGATCAACCGAGTCTGGAAGTTTTGGAGAAATATATCCGATTCAATTCCCGGCAGTTCCGCGAGAGGCTTTGGCGGCGACAGGGCGGGCAGGCACAGGCAGCTCCATTGAAAGTACAATCGCCCCTTCTCCTCCTCTTTCAAGACCCTCTCTAACTCCCTTCCCTCCTCCCTCTCTCTCTCCCCCTCATCAAAACACGCCTCCAACCTTTCCTACGCCACCTCTCCCGACCTTGTTCATTCACAAAGAGAGTCTGGGACAGGGCTTCTCCGGAGAAACGACATATGGCGTTACGCCGGTGGTGTGCGCCGAGAGAGGGAGAGGGAGAGAGGGAGAGAGAGAGAGAGAGGGAGAGAGAGGGAGAGAGAGGGAGAGAGAGGGAGAGAGAGGGAGAGAGAGGGAGAGAGAGGGAGAGAGAGGGAGAGAGAGGGAGAGAGAGAGGGAGAGAGAGAGGGAGAGAGAGAGGGAGAGAGAGAGGGAGAGAGAGAGGGAGAGGGAGACAGAGAGAGAGGGAGAGGGAGAGAGAGAGGGAGAGGGAGACAGAGAGAGAGGGAGAGAGAGAGAGGGAGATGTGCTGTGTGGGAGAGAGAAAGGGGAGGAGAAAAGAAGGGGAGAAGGACGTGGAAGATATAGGGAGAGCGAGAGGGAGTGAAAGGACGACGTGAAAGAGAGAGAGAGAGAGGTCCCATTCCATCCTTGCCTCCGTGGACCCCAAAAGGGTGCTCCATTTGAAAAATGCAGCCGACAAATCCGGGTTCGCACGAACAGACCACCCTCCCAACTATTTCACTTCCTCTTATAACCTTTCCCATTTCTCTCTCTCTCTCCCTCCCTCCCATCCACATTTCGCCGCCATAATTTTTCTCGTTTTACCACTCTTCTCCCTCTCTCTCTCTCTCTTTCCACCCGTCTCTCTCCATCCTCTCCCTCTCTTCTCTCTCTTCTCTCACCCACTACTCTCGAGCCTTTGTCCCTTTTTTCCCCCTTCGCCATTCAACGCTCTCCTAAAAAGCGCAGTTACCGCTGAAGTGTTCTCTCTTCTCTTCCTTTATCTGCATTCGTCCGATTCTTTATTCCCTTCGTCGTAAATTCACCTCGTCTCCATTCCCGTGCCGTTCCTTTCGCTCCCTGCCCTCTTCCCCCCCCCCCCACCCCCCCCCCCACACCCCCCCACCCCCCCCCCCCCCACCCCCCCCCACCCCCCCACCCCACCCCCCCTCCCCCACCCCTTCCGACGCTGTTACGTCATTTCGCGTTGATTCCATCCGGAGTCGCATCATTCATCTTTCCATAAAATCCTCAAAAATTAGATTCTAGTATTAAAAGCAGGAGTCGGAACCGCATGCGTCACTTTGAAACTTTTAGACTGTCTTAGCACAGGGGTACGCAAAATGGTGCTCGCGAGCACCGTAGCGCTCTTTAGCCGTCTTACCGTGCACTTTTACGACGCTAAAAATAGTTTCCTAGTTCTATTATTTTGATTTATTCTCTTATTTTCTTGATAAATGCGCGAAAGGATATTTTTAATCACTTTGAAGTGGATTCCATTTGATTTTTGATTATTCCTATTTTCACAAAAAGTATAGGGGTGCTCACTGGTTGCTCCGTAATGTAAATTAGTGCTCACCACGTTGAAAAGGATAGCGGACACCTGGTCTAGCATATAACGTAATTTTCCAATTGTAATGCGTAAGGGAATTTTCGAAGTCGAAGTTTGCCAGAAGTTCCAAAAAACAAGTTTTAGTTTTATAATCATATGTTTCAGCAGCTATATCGTGTATACACAAATTTTTATGATCACATGTTATTGCGGGTCTCTGGTTATGTCCATTGCATTATTGTGGCTTAGGGCCCAGGTTGGCCATCCCTGCATTAGGTTATAAAATTCGAGATCTACATGCAAGGTTTTTTTCTTCCTTTGTATTTTATGGTAGATCTAGTGCTGAAATGCAGGCGACTTGCGTGTTCGAACATTGAAAGGTAAGACTCTGAGATAGCGAGACTAATTATCATATTTCTCGATCCGGTTTGATTTGCGCAATTTCATGAATCGAGCAGCAATGCGACGACGAAAAATATTCACTTCAAAAACCGTGAATTTGAGTGTTAAAAATAAAATTTGGAGGCGCTCCGACGAAAGAAAAATGAATTTGCATTCTTTTATTCGTATTTCGACCGTGTGAAAATAAAAGACTTGAAGATTTTGATGCATGCGCCCGTTTATGAAAAGGTGGCTTTTTTATACCGTCTGTCTGTAATCTTGTCGTCTGTGCGCGGCTGTACGGGATACACGGTTTACCAGGATCTGATAAATGTCTTGTCATTTATAAATGGCGTCACCAAGATGGAAGACTTTGTTGAAATGAAAAATATCTCGCTAGAGTACAAGATAGTTTATTCTTGTCCATTATCTAAGGATGTAGATTAACTAAAAAATGAACAAGTACTTTGATTAAAATTCATCCTATTATAGCTCATGTCGCCATGAACAATACTACATGAGTCAAATGTGTCTCAAATATAACTATACGTTCCCAGTGGCACCATAACATGTCAAGCCGTACCATGTAATAACGTAGTCAATGTTATCTTAAGGACTAGCAAAGACATAAGAAAAGCAATGTATTTTGCACAAATTATATTTCTTTTCTGGTATAGGTTTCCCTTCAACTTATAAAAAGGATATATAATCGATACTACTCTGAGCGGTTTAACCGCGTGCACGATAGTTCACACGCGATGAAATATACATACGTAACACCGTGGTCGTTCTGAAACATTCGCCATTTCGGTTTCTTATTTGCTCATTCGCCTAGCTGTCGCCATTTTCCATTGTACCTTTTACTCTTCCTCCCTCCCTCACTCGAGCGCAACTCACGAGCCTCGCTTTCTCACGCTTTACGCGAGGCACTTCCTCAAAAGTCGCCAAGTCCATTTCCTTATTTCCATGGCGAAATTCAGCGCTGCCCTTCCCTGGTTCGCTCGGCGACCCGCAGCGCCATTTCTCATTTTCCGAATGCGAATTCGCCTTTCACCTTTTTTTTTAATACCGTTAACGCTCCGGAAAATCTCCCGTCGTGCTCGGTTGACATTTCGAGACTATTTCATTCACAATATCTTTCGTCTTTTCCGCAATAATGATCTTATATTTTTTTCTACGAAATTCCAATATATGTTCTCACGAGCAGTTTTGATCTCAATCTGATGGCTCACGGCTTCGTCCCTCAACCTCCCTTCCTCCTTGAAACCGATTCAAACCACTTTTCCTCCTTGTTTCATTCACGGCCTCCAGTGGCGGAATTAAGGGGGATCGCACTAGGCGCGCGCCACGGGCATCTTTAAGTAAGGCGCCCTGAAAAATGTTTTTATGTACAATCTCAGAAATATTAAATTTTAAAAGCCACGAAGGAAAATGTATTTTTTGCAGTGCGATGGTTTACTTATTGAAAAGGGGGGAGAGGATCAAATAAAGGTGTAGTCGTTAGGTGAGGTTTCAGTATATACACTTAAGATTGCAGGGTCCCCAATTGTTTAGCGTCAGGGCCCTCAAAATGTCTGTCTACATCCGCCATTGACGGCCTCTTCTCTCTCTGTTTTATCAATGGAATAACCATCGTCGGGGCAATGAATTAACCTTACTGGTTCGCTCGCTCAATGCCGTTTCATTTCATTAATTGATTTCCTCAAAGTACGTAAAGTCAAGTCTCTAAATTCTGAAACCAGAAGGGAGGAAAGCGTAACTCAAGTTAGAGCGTTTAATTAGCAGATACAAAACGTGCGGGAACACTCAAAGCAAAATTTCTCTTTGTTCTCTTTATAGATATATCGCATAATGGAAGTTCTAATTATACAGGTTCTACCACATAAGACATTGACCGAAAAACAAATTCTTCAAAAACTCGATTTTTCGAAAGACAATTCTTCGGAGAATAATAATTGTAATAATAATTATTATTATACGGAAAAGTAAACAAGCATAAAATACCACGTAAACTAACACCCACGTTATTCGTATGTTTTAAGGCATTGAAAATTAGTAGAATAAATAAAAAATGCTCCTAAAAATGCTGGGACGTAACATTTAATCCCTCCCACCATCAATATTAACTTACCCATAGCCCAAGAGAAGTATATACGCAGGCTAATATTCTCAAAAGAAGGATTCGGAGATAACATTTTACAGAAATTCCGTTGGGCCAAATCGTCATGAAAGATTAGTTACCTGTGAAGAAAGAAGGAATATTTTAGTTGCTAATCGGACAAAGATGATAAATTAATTAGTCACATAACCACTCGCCACAACATAGCAAACATTCTTACAAAATCATGAACGAAAAGAGTAGTTCATTAAGTAATACATAGCAAAAATGTCTGAGAAAAATGAAAATGAAATTTATACATGCTAAAGAAATGTAGCAATCGTCCTAAGAATAAACGGCGGAATGAAAAGCCGTCTTAGTTTAATGAGAGAACACTTGATGAATACATCATGAGAGACAATTCAGAATCCCAAACTACGAAGTAACTAACGTCCCATGGCAAATAAATCGCTTTAAAATGCGTAAAATTTTTCATTATTACGCAACTTCTTCTCCTTAGGAGTTTGGCACATAAACTTCATTACTATCACTAAAAATCTACACCAACCTAATTACGCAGATTCACAATTCACATAAGAGATATAACACTATATATCTAATTATCTTCCTTCTTGGAAATATATTATCGAAAATTTTTATTGTGAAGAACTAGCAATTGCTCAAATAACCTCCATAGATAGACTATCATTTAGCCGACGTATAACCGGTGTAACTTGATTTAATTAACGAGGCTAACATTATAATATATAGTACAATGATCATTCAATCAACGGTTTCCATTACGCTCATCTCTCGTTTTTCACGGATTTAATTTTACAGAACTGCCTCGAATTGCAAGGCCATCAATTTAAATTTAGTACGGTCTCCAAGCCTAAAACAATTCAGTTCGACTAGGGTGTTATATTAAAGAATAAAGGAATCAAATCTGAATACCATATAACAAAATTTTCTTCTCCAGGAACACACGTCTCGTTCAAAGCAAAGGATTCATGTATTTATCTATTGCAGCTTATCTAATGTCCATAATAATACACAAATTCCCCGTTTTACGAAAAGAATGCGGTCCTTAAAAGTCGTTCGTTAAACGAAAATGAATTTCCTATTAATTTAAATTTCGTGATTAGAGATACGGCGACCCGAGACAATGCATACATATATAAATAATAGTAAAGAAAGGTAAATATCAAGCACACATCTATTTATTTATTATAATGAACAATAGCTAATTTGAAATTATAAATTAAAACAAACATACAGCACTGCATACATTGACGCTGATCTTATTAACTTCATTATCCTTCGATTCTTTCTAGGGATTCAGAATATCGATAATTGGTAGGACTTGCAACACACGTACAGCTTGACGTATTTTCGCCGTAGCAAATATTAACTGCGTATACCGAAAAAGAGGTATTAATTTTTCAAATGCGTTAACGCGAAAATTCGTTAAGTGAGCGTACGTAAACGAGGAATTAGTGTAGTGATAATACGCTGTAAAATAGTTCGAATTGATGAATTTCACGCAAACAGCTGAGAAGATATAGACTGTCCAAATTAAAAATTCATGAGTTTGATTTAACAACGCCTTCTCATCATTTCTCATTTGATAACATTTTGAAACTGGCTGTGCCCAGGCAAAAACGAATGCGCTGGTGCGGAACGTCAATTTCCCCCGAACGCGCTTCGAACTTAGGAGAGCATCCTTACACAGCCGCATCACGCATAACACCGCTTCCCTCACTGGTTGTCTACCGCATCAGGAGCTCCGCGTCAAATTTAATCTCCATCTCTCAAAACTTGATCCTGCCATTAAGGTCGTGTTTACAATCACTTACAGCAACTCCCCCCCCCCCACCCTTTGACTTTTGGATAGTTCGCAACGGTATTAGCAAATTGTCAAATTCCGCCAATCGGAGAGGATCTCCTAATGAACGGTTTCAACGTAAAATCGATACTGGAAAAACGTTACACGCCCCGAGATAAGGCAAGTACGTATCCCGCTTCTTCTCGACAGTCCCCTGAATTCTATCACGCCGTGATTTCAATCGAGTTCATAAATGCTCGCGACTGGATATCAGATTTGATTGCACATGTTTTTGGGACCGATCCCACCGACGCGACACAAACTTTAAGATACGGCGGAAGTTTCGGTTATCTTACAGCTTTTGGCCTGCGCGGCAAATATGCTTTTCTTTTACACTTTGAGACAACGCAAATTAATTGCGAGTTTAATTTGCTTACTTTCTCGGCGACGCCATTTGCCTGCATCGTTATCGATTCGCGAAAGGAAATAATTTGTTCTAACCTCGTTTCTTAGAGACTGCCCTCGAAAATTGTTCTATCGTAAATCTCCGGTGTATTCGTGAAGTCATTTTGACCCATTAACGCCCAACGTCGCGAAATAGAAAAATTTTCAATGCCGTCTTCTCTTGAATGTTAAATTGATAATTTATTTTTGGTGTCACTCTGCACTCCAAAAAAGGTTTACAATAGTTAATCTATCACTTTAGGTGTAAAATCTTAAATGTGTTAATGATTTAATGATCTGTAAAAAGAAAATCTTTAAAAATGTGACAATTTTCACAGTTGGGCATTGGTGGGCTAATGCAATAAAACGATAAGCGAATCCAACGCTACATCAAATGATTAATTTTATCGGAAATAAAAAACCGAGATCGCCAGCCAGATTACGTTATCATTTTAAATGACATCAACCTGCCAATTCCGAAAACACTTCGCAAACCAACTCACTAGGTAACAAAATCGAACAAAAATACCTAAATAAAATATAAAAACTACAGTAATACCTCGATATACGAAGTAGATGCGCTCCTGAAACTTCGTTCGCGTATTGAAACTTCGTATATCGAATAACATTAATATAATATGATGCGATACAAACTTTAATAATTTAAAATCTTATAATATAAACCTTTTAATAAGTATTAATCGCATTTTTAAAAGACTATTTTAAAATAGTATTATACTATTTATTATACATACATTGAACCACGATAACTTACACTATTGGAAGTAAAAAGTGTACGTAAAATTTCACTTACAACACTGCTTTTGTGCTTACGAGATAACTTTCCGTGATTTTATGACTGCTCCAACAATATCTGCACATGGTTTCATTAGTTTCGGCATTTTGAGGCAAAATAACATTCTTCGGTAAACAACAGTCATTTTTTGCAAATTAAACACTTTATCGTGGCGAAAAACAACACAACGAACAAAACTGGAGAAAAGTAGATGCCCTGCGTTGCATTGAATCTGATATTCACTGCCTAACTAAGATCATGTGTTCATTAGTTCTGAGCCAGAGGTTATTCAATCAACATGTACACTAACACTGTAGGCGTTGATTGAATCGGCTCGATTATCATAAATACTAAATTCGTTATAGCGAAACTTCGTATATCGAGGTATTACTGTATAAACAATATAAATATTTTATAAAATGTAAACTTTTTCCAGAACAACAAAGCGTGGACATCGTTCAGAAGCTCTCCCTCTTAGCAACATCTCCAGCAAACAACTCTCCCATATATGCTTATCTCCTCTCTCCCTCTTACCACCTATGCAGCGCTTAAAAACACACTCTTGCCGGCCCTTACGTTCCTCCCCTTCCTCAACCCCCACCCAACACTTACTCCCCTCTTTCTCCTTCCACTCACCTCCCAACCGTGGCTGCTCAAACACCGCATGCGGAGTAATCCGCTTCCTCATGGGGATAGGGTGAGAGAGAGAGAGAGGAGAAAAGAGGAAGAAGAGAACAGTCCAAACGGAAGAGTCTGATATAGAGGGGGCCCTGTGGCTAGTCTTCATTCAGAACCTTGGGATAGTGAAAGAGGTCAGGAGGAAAGAGAGAGAGAGAGAGGAAGCGTTGTGGAGGAAGGGGAAATGGCGGTTGGCTTGGTTAAAGTGTAGGATGGAAAGCGGGTGGGCAAACTCTTGAGGCCTCGACTCGAGGAAGTAATAAACGGCTCTCTCAGGGTCGTGGTAGCGCGACGGTCACTACGGACGGAGACTAGTTCCTGCACTTTACATGTGGCGGAGACGTAACGACTCGTTCGAAAAAAAAAGGGCTTTTTTTATTTCCTCCCCCGAGAATGTACCCTTGGAAAGGCGTACCGCGTAAAACAAAAAAAATACCGAGATCGTGTGTTTGAACAAGACTTTTTATGCAGTTTTACTCCTTTAGAGTGCTCTAGGAGAAAAAAAATAAATCAGAACAAGATTTATTTAAATTCACTTTATCGAGATCTTTTTGCTCATCATTCGAAGCGGTTATGAGCTTGTGAGCTTGGAGTCGTCGAAAAAATAACCTACCCATTTTAAAATTTAAGGGGAAAAATGGAAAATGAAGCGAGAATGAGAACATTGACTTTTTAAGAAACCTGTAAACCTGTAAACTAATATATAAAATTGACTTCGTCGTCGTCGATGGGAAATCGGAACTCTGTAATGCTCTTTTTAACAAATTTTCCTAGTAGCTAGAAGATTGACATTTGGTAGGAATGTTCGGTTCTTAAAGTAGAAGCCATTTACGAAAAAAAAATTTCCAAAATCGACCCGGGTTCGATTCCCGACAATGATTTCCATTCCTCATAAGATAACATGGAAAAATCGATATTTCGACCTGCAACCTTATTTTATTTTGCTTATAAAAATTCACATATTTGACCTACGATTTTCGGACTTGGACTGTATTAAATGAAATAAATCTAGTTTCTTATTATTACCGTCTTTTATCGCTTTAGAATTTAAATCTTCCGAATTTAACGTTTTAATATCATATTTTGACAAAATTTAGCGTTTTTAACGTGAAGTTGCCTTGCCAACCGATTACATTGTTAAACTCGAAATCCTATTACTCTCACGTATGCTCACGTTCTCTCCAGACCTCCATGGACCCTCCCGGCCCAATTCATAGGTATCAGAGATATCCCAGAATTAGTTTTTACTTTCTCGAATATACATATATAGAGAAAGTATTGTTTTCATGACAAAATTCGAAATCGAGATTTCAACGGAAATACACGTTTTGAGGTGCGCAAAGGGAAAAATGGTTGTATTACCACATAATAAATAATTTTATTCGCCAAAGACGTCTGGCATAACCCGGGCATCGCCGGATACTTTCAGCTAGTATGACGATAAAAATTAAAGCGCGACCGGATGAAATCAAAGAATTGTAGAGAAATAAACATTTTTTTCTCTTTAAAAACAATCAAAGATGAAATTAGTATGGTTGAAAATCATATCTACATTTTAGAAATTAATTTTTTAAACTTTAGAAGAAATAAATTTAAGTATTAAATGAATATACACCAAAAAAGGGAATCAGGCGATAACATCAATTCATAAAAGCTTCTCCGGAAGGTGACCATGCCGAATAAAATGGCGAGGTGTAAAGACGAGCTAGATTAAATTGTTGATAGGGAAAATACTACTCCCCAGGCTATGTTATCATTTTCCTTTCGAATCAGTTGAAAACATGGTACCATTAGCAAAATTTTCTCTACAATAGCCGATTGGATAACTGAGCCAATTTCATCATTTTATTATATGCAATGAGTCTATATGTTAATTCGCGTCTTTTATCACCGTTCTGATTAATTAACTATTTTATGTATCATCTTCGTAAGGTATTAGCTTGATTTATTAAGTTGAAGACATGGAATTGTATTTGTACTGTACAACTTTCATTTTTTAATTACATTCACTAATGAATAAGCTGCTTACATTATGTAAATGTTAACCGACTTCATAAAATAAAACTTTATCTTACTCTACCTTACTGACGCCACCCAATGAAAGGGAAATAGGTATATAACAACAAACTATGATCGTTTTACTCAATTTTTCTCCCTAAAGTAGTATTTTATCAACAAAATATTAAAAATCAAGTACGTTCATTACACAAATATATAGATTCGTTTATTTATCTTCAATGTCTAAAGTAGGATAAAGCCAGGTGGCGACGACTTCTACATTACTGAAGCTACAAACATCTTTGACTTATACGGTAATTAAAATTTTAAAATTACATAATAGTTTAAAATACATTCTCACAATAATAACAAATTTATCAATAAAGAAACACTATTATATATAATTTAGAACTGATTCAATTCAATTATTATTTATTTTTTCTCGGTTCAATATGGGTCTTCACGGCTACCGTAGCCGTTAAGGGGTTCACGAATTCCCCGCTGTACTTCATCAAGCATTCCATATCGTCATCTGTTACAGTATGTAACAATTTACAAAATTCTCTCTCATCAAACCAAATTTATTCTTAACTACCCATCCCTCCCCTTCCCTCCTCACTCAATCCCTCCCCCCCCCATCTTCCCTCCCTTCCCTTCTATATTCCTTCCCCCCTCTTCATTCTCCCCTCCATCCCCCTCTCTCCCTTCCCTACCACTCACCCCATCCCATTTCACTCTCTCCGAGGACGTTCCTCTCTCCTCCCCCTTTGTTCTAGACTAGTATAAGTGCCCGCCAAAAATGACGGGGATGATCGATTATTCTGAAATAAAATTGAGGCAGTCTTCTTTGATCTGAAATAATACCTTAGTCTCCTCTTGCCAGGTATATTTCTGTTTCAGAGCGTGACCGAGGAGTGACAAAAGGACAAAGGGACAGAATAAGACTTTTATACATTACCTATATATTATAATGTTTTTTATTATATCATAATGCTATCCTGAAAATTTCATCAAATTCCGTTCAGTCGTTTGCGAGATAAAAAGCTCCAAAAAGCGTTACAACGTTTGCTAAGGCTTTTATTTATACGATTCTTTTGACATTTTTCGGAAAGAGCTCTTCAGTTAACGTGTCCCAATCCCAGATTCCCTTATTCGGAAAAGAATATTTGTACGCGTGTGTATATGCGTGATCCGAGTGTAGAGAGCCTGAATGAATATCACTTGTAAAGGTATTCAAAAACGCTCGCACGCGTATGCATGCAAACGGCGTACTCATAAAAGGCTAAGAGCTCAAAAAAATTCCGATTTAACGAACAAATATGGCGTATCCCGGTGCTACCGTCAAGGCCCACGTGAAAGACTACGTCTCTCTCTCTCCCTCTCTCTCAAGCTAACACACGCGCTGCAAAAAAATAAAAGCGACTCGGAGAGCTGGCGGATAGAGAGAGATAGAGAGAGGAGAGAGAAAGAGAGAGGGAGGAAATGGACGAGGGTAGAAGAAAGAGTTAAAAGCAGCTCTGGGGCTAGTATAAAAGAGAGAGAAAGAGAGAAGGATGTTTCTGGGAGGAAAAGAAATAGGAGACGAGAGTGTAGAGAGGTTTAGAAAATGGAAGGAGAGAGAGAGAGAGAGAAATGAGGCACTAAAAGTGAAGTTACTCCGAGGAGAGAAAAAAAAGCAAAAGGCATGGAAGAATCTTTCTCCTCCCGTTCCCTTCTTCCCCCTCCTCCCAACCACCTTCTCTTTCTTTTTATCGTCTCGCGGAGGACGGAAGAGCGTCTTTCCGGGTAAAAAAAAAGGAAAGTAAAGAAAGAAGAGCACGGAGGAATACAAAAAAAAACTCGCGAAAGGAGACGGCGGAAAATAAATGAATGGCGAAAAACTGCGAATTTTCTCTTTTATTCTTTATTTTTAAACGGAGCAGGTCGCCATCCTTTTTCCTTGCGTATATTGACAAAAAGTTGTACATTTTTTTTAAAAAATAAAAGGCTCTCTCTGCTCGCTGTTGGGAGTGGCATTGCCTACAGAGAAATAACGGATATCCAAACTACCAAAAATTTTATGGCGAAAATCCTTCCGATATTACAAAAAAAATACCATTCCATTTCCAATTTTTAGCCATGTAAACGAAACAGTCCAAAATGCGCACTAAATAAAAGAAATGGACGTTGTGATTCGTCTTGGGGTTTTTCCCCTACCTGCAGGCAAGCCTTTGGCTTTGCGGGGAAGGCATCATTAAAAAAAATAAATACTAGTATTTTGTTCCATGCTATATGATTCTTCAGAAAAAAATCTTTTGAAAAAAAGCCTCTTAATTGACATGGCCCTCATGAAAGTAATGGGTAAACATGTCGTACCAAGCAGCAAAAACAAAAAAAGTTGCCTCTATTAAAAATAAAAGAAAGGTTTCCACAATGAGGAAACACGTAAGATCAGAAGTATCGTAGAACGACTGATTTGGTGGCATAATTAGGATATCGCACGGAAATAGAAACGTCTCTCGGGGCGCCACACGAAATATATAATTCTTCTTTTTTTTTTAATTCCATGTTTTCATTTCGTTTGACGTAGGGATGACGAATGAATGATTAACGACGTACTTTCGTGCGGGCTGTCGGCGCAGCCGAAATAAATCTGCAGAAACCGACATTCATATCTACAATTTGATATAGATGAAAAAAAATCGGTAGAAGCAAAAATTCCGAGGAGATTTATGGTCATATTTCCGGATGAAAGAAAGAGAGGAAAAAAAACCCAACTCCTTTCCTTGAAACCTAATATCGCGAAGACATATTAAACGTGGCAATCTTTCCAGACACTTCTAAAGCCAAAGGCACTCAGAATGATAGGTAGCATAGGGTGAATTCCAGTCGTTTCAAGCGTGCGCGATCGTGGAAAATGGGTGTTTGCTTCTGCCCAAAGCAGTACGAGACTTCCTTTCCCGCCTCTAAAGATATCCCGAGAAATAGAACTTTTTCCTTGCGTCCAAATAAGGAGCCACGATCTTGGAAAAAAAGATTAAAAAAGAGAGAGAGAGAGCACGACTAATAGTTATATTTATTCGAAGGTACGGAATTAATTTTTAAAAAGTGAGAACATTTCCTGGCGCAATATTAAAAAGTGCGTTTTATTTATTGCGGTTTATTTATATTTTGTAAACTTAATATTCTTTATAAACTTACTAATTAAATTATAAATTATAAAATAATTTATTTAATAGTTATTTTAAAAAAATTAACATCCTATACATAATTTGTTCAGAATCTTAATTTGAAAACTTTTGAAGGCACCCCCTGAAATCCACCGATTTATGTACAATATTCTTAGGCAGAGTGATATATAGCATACATCCTGCGTTATATCTCTTATCGTTTGCTTGATATTTTAATTTAATTGATTGCACAGACAGACAGAGAGAACAAAAACATAAACGCGTTTATAAAATAAAACGCATTAAAGATATCTTCACTGCGCCTTTTACTATCCTTCCCTGAAAACTCCAAGACCATATCGTGTGTCCTGTGTTTGATTGTGCACTTCAAACTATAATCAGGCGTATCTGAATGAATGCTAATTGCGAGAGTGAATTATGAATAAAAACAATTGTGAAACGAGTGGTTCTCATTACGATTCCGACAAGACAATAAACATACAACGGAAATAAATTAATATAACGGAGTGTATAAAGCGCGCTATAGCAACAGCACACGATGGAAATATCATTTTTTTTACAATGAGGTAAATTCATACTATTTTTCTCCTTGGAAATGCCACAAACTGCACATTAAAAGAATTTTGTATTCAAGTGTTGGTACAAAAAATGACAATTCACAGGGATTCCAATTTTATTTTTGCTCTCTCACTTAAATACTACTTGATTCTATATTCACGTTAATTTTATGCCGAGGAAATTATTCAACGGCGATTCAGAGTAAAATCACGTAACGCTAATTGGATATGGACAGTTGTGGAAGTCTCCACGTAAACCTCAAATTATTGTGGTACATGGGGATTTTGTTTGGTATACGGAATTCAGGACGAAAGAATAGCAAAAACTATTTGGCTTAAAATTATATACTATTTCGGCCCTTTTTCAATGTAGGCAGTTGACATTGGCAACAGAAAATTATACTTGCATTAGAATAGATAACTGAAGTGAACGCGTACACACACACCCACACACACACACACATATATATATAAGACGTTTATGAACGTTGTGCTAGGAGCAAAAGAAGAGGTTGGATCTTCCACGGATCAACAGCTAATCACGCCAAGCCATAAACCATCTTTTTCATTTTCGCCCTCCGGATTAGAGGGCTGCTTCACATCCCCCACGTCCGAATCCCTTGCGAAAAAATATCACCGTATTAGGTATCACGTCTAGGGAAGAACCCATTCACCCATGCGAGCTCACACACACACACACATGCTGGAATCAGGAAAATCCTTTCACGCCGGGAAAAGAGGAAAAGAAAGAGATAGAGGGGAGGGGGGGGGACCGGAAGACACTTTTCAAAAAGAGCAGAAGCAGAGAGCAATGTGAAGAGAGCAGGAAAAGGGGGAAGCAACGCGAGAGGAAGAAAAGGGGAGGTGAAAATGGAGAAAAGGGATTGGAGGAGAAGCAGAGACGAAACATGAAAATAAAAACGGCAAGGTAGAAGCGGAAAAAAGTGAGATAAATAAATAAATTATACACACACACAAACATATGTACACATATAGACAACTCACCCAAAAGCGAGCGAAGGGACTCCTTGCAGCGCTCCTACGTGGATCCCTTTTTCCGCCAGTATCTCTTCCCTTTCACTCTTTTAATCTCCTTTTCAGATCCCTACTCCGGGGCGAGTCTTACTCAACTCCCTCTTCTCTCCCTCTCTCTCTCTGCTTCGGCTCCCACCCCGTCTAGTGTATAACTCCCTTCCGCACCAACCATCCTCCAAAGCCCTTTCCTTTGACACATCCGCCATCCTCAAGTCTCTCTCTTTCTCTCTCTCCCCTTTCCTTACTTCTTCATACGCCTTCATGGCTTCCTTGCGAGCCATGCGAAATCCGCACGGAAAGGACAGGAAACCCTTCCGTATTCCAATTCCGATGATCTCCTCCTCTCCTTCTCTAGATCTGTCTCCCTCGTCCCTTTCTCCTACTGCTCTCTCTCTCTCTCCCTCTCTCATGTCTCTCTCTCACTCACTCACTCCTCTCAACCCTCTAGCTCCTATCTCCTACCCCTCTTATCTCACCTTCTCTCCAACTCTCATCCCAACCTCCCTCCGAACTCTCTCTCCTCTTTCTAGTCCCTCCAACATCCCTCCTCCTTTCTCTCTCTCCCTCTCCTTCCTTTTCCTCCCTCTACTATCTCCTCACTTTCTCTTTTCTCCTTATCCATCTCTCTCCCTCCTTCCATCCCTCTCTCCCCTCTTCCTCCATCCCTCTTTTATCTCTCTCCTCTTTATCCCTCCATCCCCCTCCTTTCTCTTTCATCTACTTCTCCCTCTCTCTATCCAACTCCTACCTCTCCCTCAATCCATTCTTCTCCTACCTCTCTCTCTCTATTCTTCCATTTTCTACCTCTTCCTCCTTCATTCCTCTCCCACCTACCTCTCCTCCCTATCCCTCCATTTCCCTCCTTCCTCTCTCATCTACCTTTATCTTTCTCTTCATCCCACTCCTACCTCTCCGTCAATCCGTACCTCTCTCATTCCCTCCATCTTTTACTAGGATGGCCAAGTCAGGTCCTTCCTAGGTTTTTATCAGTTTTTACACAATTAGTCATTTTTTAGAAGTTTTCCGAATTTGTATTTTGCTATTTTGCTTGTTTTTCTATTTTTTTATTTTCAGGTTATTTCCTGTGAAATTATTATTATTATTATTATTATTATTATTATTATTATTATACTCCTTTGTAATTGTTGACGCAGGGTTAAATGTAAAGTCGTTTGTCTGTCCGTCTGTCTGTCCCTCTCTCTCTCCCTCCATCCCTCTCTTTCCCTCCATCCCTTTCTCTCTCCCTCCATCTCTTTCCTATTTACATCTCTCCCCCTCTCTCCCTACCTCTTACCTCCCCTCTCTCCCTCCCTCTCCCACCATCCCCGTCCTACACATATCTCCCCCCCCCTCTCTCCACTATTCCCCTCTCTCCTTCTCTTGTCTTTATTCTCCTAACGAACAGCCACTTCCTCCTCCTCCTCTTCTTCCCTCCGCCACTCAAAATAATCTCTCCTAACGGACTCCGCACCAATTTATTCCCCCATTAGAGTGGAGAAGATCGCGCAAGTTCCTTCTCAATACCTCCATTCTTTCGGTCGCGGCAGAGGGAGGTAAGAGGGATGGAGAGACACTAGGAGGATCGGAAGTGGGCGTAGTAGTTATAGAATACTAATAGGCTATTGATTGATATCCCATCGTCCCCTTTCATCGATGAAGGGAAAGTTTATTGGGCTCATCCCATCTCGCTTGCTTGGATATTACGGCGCCATGGAATTAGGTTGCTTAGGAAGGGGAGGCCGTCTTCGCAAGATGGAAGGAGGTCGGAAGAGAGGGAGAGGGCAGATTTCGGGAAGAGAGAATAAGCGAGACGATGGATTGTTTTTCCCACAGATTTTTTTTCGGTGAAAGGTTTAAGGGTATTATCGCAGATTTATATGCCCCCTTTCTTATTTTTCCTCTTTGTTTGTCTTTCTTGTTTATCTACGCTCTCGAATTTCCCTCCACTCTCCTTAATGGTCTTGCTATTAAAAAGACGGAACTTTACCGGAGATAAAACTTTTATTTATTCGCAGAATATTTTCGTCAAAAAGCGGCTGATCTCCAGTATGGGATTTTATTTTGAATGAGCGAGCGAGGTGGCGCGTATTTAAAGATTAAATTCCTCCATATAAACATCGGGATGTAATTAACAATTGGCACTAAGAAGATTGCAAGGATCTCGTGCGTTAATATTATGTTTAAGGATAGAATTCCAGTATCGGAAATGGAATGTGTTTACTCTTTAAATGAAACTGTTTAAAAAACGTTTATCATAAAAAGAGCGTGATAAATTACACCAATTACATTAAAATTATTAAAATAAATGCGAATAAAGACAGATCATAAATATTTTACCCTAATTCAAAATATCAAAATAAAAACTCCTTCATCAGAGTATGAGCATCATTTTAAATCTCCCGGCATGGAGTGATTCAATGAGAGAAAACAAAAATATACGAAGAGATAAGCAGGAAATGTTTAATAATGTGAAGGAATTTCAATTGAAGTAATACATTTTTCCCAGATTCATTTCATGCCATTAACTCAAACCAAAGTTTACCTCCTCGTGAGCATCAATCCAAAAACTCCGTTTTCCGAGGCGCAAATTACTATAAAGACACATTAACCTAATTCAACATGGCTACATGAAATCCAACATGACTCATGTCATTAAGCACTTCGAGAAAGATAGAATTCGATAAGAACAATCCAAGACCTCCTTCAACAAATGGACGTTCAATCTGAAAGCTAACATAACATTGTCTCAGTTTTGTGCATCGGGAAAAACGGAAATGGATGTGAGATATTTTCTAGGTTTTTTCTATCAAATGTTTATTTTATCTTCTACCATTTGGCTTTCTGTGCTTGAATTGCCGAATTCGAGAGTTTATCCGGGGTGTATAAGAATCAGGATACTGAAATGTACCAGCCAGTCACACATTTGAAGAGGCTGAGATGCATTTCAAAATACAAAGTTTTTAGTTAACTGATTGGTTTAAAATACATTAGTCCCCCACAATACGTCACCTTGTTTTACGTCGTCAATGAACAAAGGAACCAGTTTCGCTATAAGTTGCGTCGCTTCTTTGTTTAAAGACAAAGATTCCAGAGATTTCAATAGCTATATATATATATACATATATATATATATATATATATACTATGACTATAGTTTTAAATCTCTCTAATCTTGTTTTCAATTTCATGTTCGATATCATTTATGTATTTTTTTAAGTGTTTGATATCATTTTTCCATCCCCTTTTTGGGGACGCAAGGGCATAACATCTTATTAGAAAATTAACTTAATGCCTTTCAAATGCATTTCCCTTTATGCAAAGTATGGAAAACTATGAATTCCTTAACAAAGAACGGGGCACTTTGTGTCACAGAGCGCGGTCCTGCACCTGCGGCGGGACTTTTTATTTAAGAGAACCTCATAGGTTGACGGCAATCGACGTAGAACGGAGGTGCGAAGTATCTTTATATCGTCGAGAATTTCAATTTTTTCACGTTTTTCAACCCGACCATTTTACAGAACGAAGTCGAAAACTCACGGATAAACGATCGCCGAAACGTCTACGGAGAAAAGCGCCTATAAATACACATAAATGTGTATAGATGGAGTTGGATTCGGCGCAAACAGGATTTTCGCAAGGGCAAAGACTTTCAAGGGTTCGATCAAAAAAATAATAATACTCGACCTCTCTATTTTCTCCAACCAACTTCCTTCCCTCTCCCTCTCCCTTTCTATACCTCTTTCAATTTTATCCTCTCTTTCGTTACCTCCTTCCTCTCGCTATCCTCCACGAATTCTTCATTTCTCCTTACCTCCTCTCCATCCCTCCTTAATACTTCTCCACCCCCCCTACGTTATGTATCGCTCTCCCTATTTTTTGCTGCATTCCTCACCCTCACCATTTCTTCCTCTCTTTCCAACCCACTCTCTCTACAAACCCTATCTTCACCCCCTCTTTCGATCTCATCTCTATCTCTCTACACCCCCTATTTCTCTCTTCATACCCCCATTTCTCTCGCCCATACTCCCCCTCTCTTTTCACTCCATCCACCCCTCCCTCCCCCATAATCCTCCAAGCCCTGCACACACCCCTTTCAAAAGCGACGCTCCCTCGATTTCTCCTCCACATCCTTTTCTCCCTCTTAGCACCAACAGCCATCCTATTCCCCCACCACGCCTCCCCGACACACCCTTTCGCTCTCCCTCTCCCTCTCTCTTCCACCCCCGCACAACCATGAAACTTCATCCCCTTTTCCTTTCTCAATGCCAGCCTCGCAGCGTGCAATCTGCCTGGTAGGCATGGTTCCCTATTGCGGACGCCCTTGCTGTCTCTCCCTTTCCTTTTTCTACCTCTCCTTCCTCAAATCTCTTTCTCCGCCTCCTCTCAACTGAATACACGCCCACCCGATTTAGCCCCGTCGGGTTGGTAGGAGTGGTCGGGTGGATGGAGGTCCTTAAGCCACATAAATACTCTCTCTCTCTCTCTCTCTGTCTCTTTCTCTCCCTCTTCCAATTCGTCTCTCTCTCTTTACTCTCCTCTCTTTGGGAAGGAAAGGAGACGGAATGTTAAAAAAAAAGTAGTTGACTTGGAGTGATGTTTTTTTTTCAAGGGTGCGGAGTGAGTTCTTTGGAGACAAGTTGGAAGTTGTCGAATAACTTTTTATTTCTTCCCCCCCCCCCCCCCTCCCCTTCTCTTCGCTCTCTCTCTCTCTCCCCCCCACTCTTTCTATCTCTTCCTTCCGTCCAAAGGTGCTGGCTGCCACCGCTCAAAATGGTGGACTAATCTCGAGATGAGAGGAAGTCATCTTTCCCCATGGATGACACTTCTTTTTTCCTCCTCTCTACGTGTCCTCCACACGTAGGTGGACCCGATGGTTGATTAAAGATGGACTCCCCCTCTTTCGGGTTTTTACACTTTTTTGGTGATATTTCGCTCGGCGAAATCCTTTCCTCCCATGCTCACAAATGCGAATAATCTCGAGATTATTCGGTGACGGTGGCAAAATTTGAAAAAATTATTTTGTAACCAACCTTTTAATGAGACATTATAGAATTCGAACAAACACCACGTGGATAATTTTACGCCCTTAAGAGAGCCATCCGAAAAGAAAATTTCCTCCACTATTGGCATTTAACGTGTTTGAGCAGCCAAGCTTCCTTCTAAACAGGACAACTCATGTGAGCTAATACTTGCCCTTTAAGGAATTCGATAAAAATAATCAAATGTGAATTTTTCATCGATATATGTTTATTGAATTCCAACTCCTTCGTCTGTACTTAATCGCCTTTGTCGTATCTTCCTCGGTTTGCACCGAGACCGCCTTAATTCAGGATCCTCCTCTTTATCAAAAGGAGAAGTGGTTAAGAGGCTTTAATGAGATTATAATATCTTCCCGAAATCGGGGTTTATCTAGACCCTAAACCTTAATTCAAATCTCAACCGACACGGTTCAGGCTCTGTTAACGCTGAATAACCAATTCCGAGGTTTCGGGATTAACCCTTTCGGAGAAATGGGTCAGCAAACAGAAGGGAGAATGGGGGCACCCGATTTGGAACACTCGATAACGCTGAGCCGGGGGGGATCTGATGAGTAGGCCACTGTGAGCGTGGAGACCCAGGATGAAAGGTTTGGCCATCGGACCAAACCACAAAGCTAGGGAGGTCGCCGTGAGAAAGTTGGACGGAAGAATACATCTCCCGGAAAGCCTATAATGAAACCAATTTTCTCTACAAATAACTGTAGCGAACCCACAAACTCCAGGTTATGTTATGACGATGTTTTCTAGATACAATTCGAAAGTTTTTTTTTTGAGAAGCGAAATAAATTGTAATACGAGCGATTCATTAACTTTCAAATGCCATTCGAATAGACGAATAAAAATAACTCGGTAATTTTCTTACCCTTCTCTTTTGCGCTGAGATTCTCAACGGGAAAAAGTCTCTTCAGAAATCTGCTACTGTGTGCAGGATCTAGGAACCACAAATCTCCTTCAGCGATAATATTCTGCCCCCGTTGGAATTCTCGAAAAGCACCCCTGTTATAGATTCTTCAACGGTCCCTTGGTTCCATAATTAACCGCAAATAAGACATATGATCATTATAAACATCTAAAAATAAGACATTCTCTTTTTATCCCATTTCGGATGTAATGACCGGACGAATTCATCAAAGGCAAGTTTTTGAAGTCTACATATATGTATATATCAGTAATTCGAGTTACCCGGCTGTTATCGATCTGCATGGGGAACGGTAAATTCCTGCGACCAGTATCTGCTCCCTCTAGGAACGTCCTTCCCTCCATTACTACGTGCTTTTCTCATCTCTCTCTCTCTCTCTCTCTCTCTCTCTTCCCCCTCTCCCTCCCTCGCCCAGCTTTGTGCATTCTCCTCCACGAGAGCCTCTCTCGCTCACCCAAAATCCATCTCCTTCGCCGTAACATGGCTCAAGACTTTCATCCCATGCCGACCCGGTTTCGGAGTGGCAGGACGTATGCCAATGCGAGAGAGGGAGAGAGAAGGGGGAGGAAGGATGGTTGGAGAGGGAGAGAGGAGGAGGAAGGAAGAGGGGGAGAGAGTGGTACAGTTGCGGATGCCGATTCCGCGCGCGATACGACTCTAGGCTAAGAGATTGCTCCGAGATATTTCCGCAAAGAGTGCGAATGTGGCTTTGCATAGATGTATGCGAATGAAGAGTCTCTTGATGTGCGAAAGGGATGAACGAGAGAGAGAGAGAGAGAGAGAGCTAGAGAAAAAAAGGAGAGGCAGAGGGAGAGATAGAGGAAGGGAGAGAGAGACATGGGAGAGTGGGCAAGCTTTTAAACCCCTTCCTTACCTACGAGCAAAGTAAGAGGGATAAATGCAACCAGGTCGTCGAGTTTTCTCGCGCGGTTAAACACGTTTTCGTCGTTTTCTCTTTTTCCATCTTTCACTCTGCCATACATCGACGTACACACAGACACGCGCAAAGATACGTCACATAAAGTTAGACAATAATGCTGCGAAACCCATTATTTACTGCTTTGATACGTCCATATACAAACGATATCGCATGTCCAAACAACTTTTAAACCCGTTCAATTGCAAAGACAATTATCGAACTCGCATGATTACAGTTGAAAATCTACGTAGCTCCAATATCCATAAAAATCGCTAGAAAAACTAGATGCGTATTTTGAATACAAAGCAGTCGTCATTGGGGTTGATTCATCGAAGTAGGTTCTATTGCTCGTCTACTACCTTATCAACAAATTCAGATGATATTAAGGAGTATTACGCAGTTTTTACTTTATTCCGTACCTTACAGATGTTTTCCGCATTTCATAATAAATTCGAACTTGGCATTGACCGAAACAAACTAATCCACCATTTTTTTTGGAAGATAACCGACATCACGTATGTACATTAGGGTGGACCTTAGTTACTCTTGGTGAAAATTTTTTTTCGAAATTTCTTTCACGCGACCTCCCCAAGTTGTGCCATTGGGTGAGAAAATAATTCCTACAAAAGCGCAAATTGATCGGGCAACGGAAACACGTGCCACAACCGACTTTTTCATAAAAAAAATTATATTTCACCAAAAATGAAAAAATACACACTACATCAACTTTATTGATCACTAGATGTTATTTTAAGCTAAAATTCTGATTATAATAGCTTATTATAACAAAAACAATTGTTTATTAATAAGTTAAAAATTTTTTTAATCCAAAATTTAATAATTTTTGTACTCGGCATCATTTTCAGTATGGTAATGAGAAAAAACAAAAAGAATTGAAGTGTTAAATTGTTTTGTGTATGTACATTTAATTATTTATTGTTATTAACAATCATATAAGTACTTATCAGCAAAAGTAATCGTTATAAACCATTAAAGTCGAATTTATATATAAAGGGAGGAGGAGAGAAAAAACAGTGTAATTCAGGGTGAAATGATATAAACTTTTTAATTAAAATCTTTCCTTAACATACTCTTATTAACATTAGGATAACGCTGCTTGTAATCGGTTACAACTTGTAAAATAAACTGCTTTTTCGCTTCACTTTTTCTCAAACAGTCATTGTAGTCTTTCATTAATTTGACTCCTCGTTCAGCAATATCATTGACAACTTTCATATAATTTACAATTTCTAATGTGGTTTTAAAATTATCATCCGTTGCCCACATTGACGGATCTTTAGACATCAAATCTGTTGTTATACTAAATCGCTCAAAACATTTCTTCGATTGAACAGAAATGAAGTTTTCTACACCATAATGTTTATATCGCCCTACATCTTTAGGGGAAATGGTTACTTTTTTAAAATTATCGTCGGATTCATTATTAAGGGCTTGAACCATAAGTCTTTTAGTGTTAATTGAAATTTCGCTCTCAAAAAAGGATAGTGCTGCATTTTCTGTTGTCAAATACCATAAATGGGTACATAATATTTTAGTTGCTACTTATAGCTTCATCAACATTTTTGTATTCGTCAAGCTCTCGAAAGGGTTGGAGATCTTGACGAGGAGCTATTATCGGTACTGGGGCCCGGATCCACGCCTGGATATATAAATTCGTTACAAAGATACATACATCTAGAATTCCTAATTTTTCTTCCGGACTCATTTTAAATTGATCTCAAAATAGATATATTTTAAAACAATATATAGCCTTGGCCATCCATCTGGCATGGTGGAAAGCGCCAGGGATTCCGAATCAGATCCCACCAAAAGAAGTTCCATCAAGAAAAATAAACATTAATTCTATTAATTCCTTTTAATCTTCCCTGGGCTGCACCTCTCTCAAACTTTGTAGCGAAAACTCGATTTTTTCCTTTACATCTTTGACGGCCACAGCCGTACGCGTACGCGGTAGCTCATGCGCAATATTATACAATGAATTCAATGATAAAATCAAAAGGTTTCGAATAAATTGTTTAAACTTATAAGTAAATATTATTATTAAACAACTAAGAAATGATACCTTTAGTAAATAATAGTAACTTTTTCAGTGAAAATGTTAGAATAAAGTTAACTCTGAAATTAAAGTGAAATTACTAAAATTTCAAAACTTCAAGTCAATTGTGGCACGCCTTCCCGTTGTCCGACTGACTTCTCATTTTGCAGAAATTATTGTTTCACCAAATGAAACAAATCTAGGGGGTCGCGTGAAAGAAATTTGATGGTCGAAAAATAAGGTCCACCCTAATGTACATACGTATTACTTATTTAAACCTCATTTTTAAAAATATAATATATTTACTTGATGAAATAATGTCTTACAACTGGTGGGAAAGAAGCCTGCAGACTCAATAGCGCTCCCAATTATTAAGAAGGCTGTCTTCTTACTTCTTCCCTATCCGCCCTTCCCCTCATTCCCCCCTCCCTCCCTCCATCTACTTCTTTCTCCACTACACACACCTTCCTCCCACTTTCCCCTCCACCTCCAGGCAACTCTCTTACCAGTCGCATGCCCTCCACTTCGCCTCCCATTCTTCCCCATCCTAACACTTTTATCGCGTTGGATCCAATCCCTCTTATTTCCGCATTCACTCTAGTTTTCTGTTTACAACGCCCGCGGCACTTTGCAAGATGAAGATGAAAGGCTTAAAATACAATCCGCATAGACGGATGGGGAAAAAATTCATCGTTACGCAACTATATGACTCCGTCTATAACTATGCGATCCACCGCGGCCATTAGTACGTTGTTAAGACCTTGAAAACAGCATGCGTTTCAAAGGGGACAATATATTTATCCCCAGAATGGAATTATATCGATTTCGAACGATTTTTACCGCCGTACGCTAAACAAGTTTTTCATTCTTAAGAAACGGCGGTTTCTTTTAATTCGTCCTTCGTTTAAAATGTGCCATGTGTGTGGGTGTATGCCACAGTCCATTTTCGCACAGAAAAACCGCGACTAAAGCGACAGGTCATGGTACGAGGGACACATCCTATAAATAAAAAAAGGCGGTTGTTGGAGATCGCTCCGAGGAGTTAAAGAGAAACTCGCGGTGTTGGCGTAAATTCCGCCGAATCCAGTTTTTCACACGAGCGCATTACCTCCGCGGGCGTTAAGCGTTGTTAGGAACTGCTCGGTGGCGTCGCTGAATCACTCGAAAGAACTTTCCTTTCGTCAGGATGATGAGCCAGAGAAAATCTTGCGAAAAATCTCTGGTTTTTATACTATGAACCACTGCAATGAGGTAGTTATTTTACAAATATAACGACGGGGAAATTCTCAGGAGCAATCGCGTATCTTTTTTCAGGACATTTCTTATTTTTCGAATTATTCAGAATAATTTCTTCAACTTCTCTAAGCACTAAAAAGAATAATCTGCTCCGTCTTTTCTATGCTGTGAGTCGAAATGTTGCATCGAGTTTTCCGATTTTTATAATTCCCTGCTCTTTTTTTCTCCTAAAAACAACTGTGGCCTTAGGAAAAAAGGTTATAGCGCATTGACGTAAAAAAACGTGCCAATTCTTAGATAGAATAATGTGATTGCAACTTCATTATTTCACGAAAGAATGTTTCTAATGTGTTCCACAATTTACTCCAAAACTTTTTTAAAGTACTAAAGAATTTTCTCTCGAGTTAGGGAAAACTTAGTCTCCAATTTCGGACATTTTAGAAAACGTACGCTGCTATCTATAAATGTTACAAAAATAATTAACAAAAGCACTGTCGAAGAATATTCGAGAAACATTTTTAATTACTCCAGAAACTCTTGCATTTTGAGAAATATTCTACCAATACAGATATAACAATCCGATAAAAAGCTGAAAAAGAACTAACCTTTCTTTAATAAAATCCCACCAATTTGAAAGTTAACTAAAGTAGTATTTCCAAGCAACTACTGATCTCACAGAAAGATTAGAAAGAATAAACTAGATTTTTTCCGATGCAGATCGCCTCAAAGTAGGGCGAAATTGGAGTAAAAATTTACTAAAAATATAAAACGACACAAAAATTACTTTTAGAGAAACGTCACGCGAATCGAAATTCCGAAATTCCTTATGTTCGCGTTCGATAAAATACCGATTTTAAAAACGTCTTAAGCAATATACTTCGACTACGTGAAAGCTAAAAAAATAACGCTTGCCAAACGTTAAAAAAAACTATGACGCTTATAACAGATTTTTCGTAAAAAAAATAACTCTCACTCATTTCTACATTATCTTAACTTTAATCCTACGCATATCGCTCTCCCCGAACCGTCCTAGTTTCTACTCCAAACTCACATCCCACCCGAAGAACTTCTTAAACCCACAAATCCTACTTGCCCTTCCTCTCCCTCTCCAAGTCCATCCGACCAACTTTCCCGACTTCCCTCCGCCTCCCTCCTTATTTTCAATCCTCCCTCCTCCCCTCGTATAAACAATTCTCACCGCTCATTCTATCCACCCTGCGTCACTTCCAACATTACCCACACCCCAATCCTATTACAAACTTCTCCCTCTTCCCCCATCAAACTCTCAGTGTGTTGCTCCGCAAATCGCCGAGGACGGGAGTAAGGGAGGTTCCCCACCCTCACGTCATCAACTCCCTCCAAAATCTTGCGTCGCTAACTCTGTTTCTGTATCCGCTAATTCTCTTCATTTTTTTCCTTGGAACACCTTTCATCCAATATGAGAGACTCCTCGCTTGTCAAGCACTCTACGGCCCATCTCCTTGGTGACGTAAGGAGGACGTATCTCTCTCTCTCTCTGTCGCCCCCGTTAGGCGCTACTTGCTCTGTCCCACCTCGTCTCCGTCTTACCTCCGAATATTTTCTCTCCATCTCTTTTTCTCTCAATGACTTCTTTCTCTCTGCACCAAGGATTGCAAACTTATGGCGCGCGAAGTGATTCTGGTTGGCACTTGACAAAAAAATTATAAATCGACTGTACCCTCAAATTTATTTTATTTCTAACACAACATAAAAGACTAATTCTAGCGATATTGCAATTACGTTGATAAAATAACTGACTAATAGTGACTCTTTGACAGAAAACGAGATGCTTGTTGATTCATTATTCTCGTCCACAGCCTTAAATGATATGGAACAGTCTTTTTTTTATGATAAATTGAATTTTATATAACCAATCTAACGTTTTCTGAGCTCTAAGCTTGATAATATATTATCATATTTGCACCATAAAGTAATTTCTTTTTGATGAATTTTAAAATGTCACGTAAGTTAGACAAAGGAATACCCATTTTTATAATTTTGGCACGCGAGCGAGATGGTGTGTGCGCGCCTTACACACCATCTTCCACTTCCTCCCTTTTTCGTCTTTTCCTCTCGTTCACCCCACTGTCACTTTTTGCCTTTCCCTTTCCGCACCCTCCCCCCATCACATCCCGTATGCCTCCCCCTCCCCTTCCCCCTCCTCACCCTCCCCTTCTCCCCCTCCCCTCCATCGCACCGTCTCCTCTCATCCTCCTTACCTCAACCTTCCATCTTACTCTCCCTTGCATGACCCAAATAGTAGTATGTACTTACGTTTCCGTGTCATCTCACCCCTTCCTCCGACCTCCTCCTCCTCCCCACAAACTGTCCTTCCCTTGTCCTTTCCACTCGCCACGTTCACGGTCTTGCTCGTTTGCACTTGCTCCTTCCCCCTACCTCTCCTCCCTCTTACCTCTTCACTCCACGGCGCGTGAGATTACACCTTAACAACGTGCACTAAGACGAGCGTTAATTCTCTCTTAGCCATTTCTCCTCCCATCGCGTTCGTATTTGAGCAAAAGCGTTTTCCAGAGCTGTGAAATGCGAGAATAATTAACTGTGCTTCACTCAAGGATCGATCATGGAGTGAGGCAAGAATTACGGAGGAAGGAATTTAATTTGGCTGTAGCATAGAGAAATACCTAAATGGTAACAGTACTTGAGAAGCACAAGCTTGGGTTACATGCCGAGTAATGCTACGCATAGGTGATTGACATTTATTTTCCATCGACCGTCTCCTTTAATATGCCTTAATAACAAAAAAAAAGCGCATTTGTCAAAAACTGAATAATGATGTACATTTCTATAAAAAAATCTATCGATATCGAATTGTGTTCCAGAAACGTCCTGCGTAGCTATTTAAAGGAGATTTTCCTGGAAGTATGCAGAATGTTAAATATTCATTTTCCGATGAAAATATCTTCAAAATATGGTTAAAATTTTATCAACGTATCCCATGAATTTTTATAAGCTCTTTCAAGCTTTTTAAATTAAAAACGAGAAATGCTCAACTAAAATAGTAGCTACTTTTTCCCAAAAAATTTTCAACAAAAGAAGGCAAAGGGCACGGAAATAAGACCTTCAATCTTGTCTGCCAGTTTTATTACAGAAACTTTTATTCCTGCAATCACCAGAGGTAGAAATAACGCAGAATGTACTAGAAACAAAGTGCATTCTCTCCATAGCTCTCTCTCTCTCTTTCTCAACCCTATCTCCCTCTAAATATTCCCTGATAGCAAAAAAAAGTTCCCATTATGCTTCGAAAAAACAATAAAAAACTCATTAAACATCAACGCGGATGCAAACAAGGCTGGCGAAGGGAAATTCACATCCCCTCGGATTCGCATACGGGCGTCGTATCGCCGTCGTCATCTCTTAATTGCTCTTAATTTGTTCCCTCGGAAAATTACGATAAAACGACCTTAAGGAGAGACGAAAGCGAAAACTCCGAAACCGCAAATAAATTACGCGAGTTTGTTCGCGCAAACGCAAACACATACTTACTACGGAGAGGCACAATAAGGCGATAATTAGTGTAACACCAGCGTCAGTGCCGGACGCACCATACAGATCGCGATGATTTTATTGGACGTGGCATTAAATGAAATGGGAGGCGAAAAACTACACACGGTGCGAACTCGTTAGAAGAAATTAAGGAGTTGCGAGTTGATTCAATAAATTGCTTAACCGAATCAATAACATCTTTATTATTGATTAACGATCTATACGGGGATATTTATTAAAAACGAGCTGCTGAAATTAACTACACACTAATAAATGGGAAAACTTAAGAGGGAATTTTTTTATTTCAACAACCTCTACATAGGAGCAATTAAATATTCGTTAACATATGGTATAAAGTGCGTTACACTATAAAGATACTGTATGTTAAATATTACGCATTATTAGAAAAGCGTATCGTAATTAACTTAAAGTATAGGATTATGAGTATAATTAAATTGTATCTTCGGCAAATAAGTAAATCATGAATTATGAATATTGCAAAAACGTTGTAACAATTGTATAAAGGCGGGGTTAAGATTTTATATCAGGAATAAATATAACATGATGAGAAAGAACATCTTCTTCAGAAACAGATTAATTATTTTGGAACAAATATATCACGACTAATGATCACTTCATGCATTGGGTTCCACGATTTAAATGTCTTAACTTATAATAACTCAATATATTGGTGTCTTTAGACACGGATAGGCATTAAAAATTCCCTCGGGAATCAAAATAGTTGTTCTATAGTTCTAAATTAAACGGGATAAATGCGAGAGGGGAAAATTTACAGCTACCCGCTTATTCGCCACTCTACCTCTATCTAGGTCTCATTAAAAGTAAATTGAGGTATCTCGGAAAAAAAAAACATCCGCAACATAGAAACGGAACATTTTCTCTCTTTAATTTAACTACGTATCACAATGGCGAGTTCTACTCGAACGAAATGACACTATCTCCTTCAAAAAAACTTCAGGTGATTATGACAAAGCGGTTTGGGGCCCATACGCACAGAGGTAATTTCAGGATAGGAGCGATTCTGCGGTAGCTAGCAAACGGAGGACTCGGAGAACAATTGACGATAATTAGACAAATGAGTGCAACAAAAAAAACGTGGAAAGAATAAAAGAGAACGGAAATTTTTAAGAACACAAAGCGGCGCGATTGAACGGAATATTCCTATTGGAAAAAGGTCGCATTGAACAGATACAGGGAAGGACTTAATTACGGAAAACAAAGGGAAGTTAAATTATCTTTTCTTCTATTTCTTGCGAATAAAGAAATTGAATATACCAGTGCCTCCGAAGAGGGAAATCTCAGAAATATCTTTCCCTCTACATTTAAAATACCTTTAGCCGTCAATCACAGGAGATTAAATACGTAGCTATTGCTTGATGTGGAATAAATGTAATCCTAATAATTTTATTCGATTGACGACGATTTATTAATTCTCCGATTTGATAATTTATTTTTTGCCTGTACATATTTCAATAACTTATAATATGCCTTTATCTATTCAAATGAATTGATTTGTAATGAAAAAAATTTGCATTTAAGTACACACTCGTACAAACGAAATCTGTAGAGAGAGCCGAATTTAATTTTTTAAATTATTCCGGTTTAATTTTTTATATTTTATCAAAGCACATTACTGATCATGAACTTCCATATTAAACGAGAAAGGACAACAACAAATAAATTTCACGCTAAAAAAAACACAAAGAGTCCAGACGCAATCAATACCTGCCACGAAAACTCGAAATTTCGCATTCGATGCATCGACGCTCGGTCGACATCATGCATCGAATTTTTTTCAACAATAATAATGCTTCCCTCGAGCAACGAAATAACTTTTTCCGCTCATTCTTTTTCGCCCTCAGTTTATTATCAAGAATTCGGGCTGCAATCACGACCTGACAAAAGAGCGTCGAGGCCCGAACGTAACGACCGCGCAAAATTGGCCTCTGGGCCCCATGCACGGATGAAACCGCTGCGGTCGCAGCACTCAATCCATCCATCCATCCCGAATGATCCATCTCCCTCTCTCCCCCCCCCCACAAATAAAACCGCTTCCCCCACACCCAACCTCCCACTGCACCTTCTCCCTCCACTCGACAAAGCCGCCTCGTAAGCCCTTCCCAAACGGGCTGTTTGTTGGGTCCAAATGAAAAAATATGGCTCCCCGATCAAAAAAAAAGCAAAAGATAGTAAGTCACCCTTTTAGCGTTTTTTCGCTTTTTTTTTCGGAGTGCCCGCACACTCCATTCGAAATTGACGGACTTCTGCCACGCAAATTTCGCGGTCGGTCCTTGAGGAAAAAGAATTCCTGACTACTCGGGAATGCAATGAAAAATTCAGGGCCAGGAGGCTTTTACTGGACAGGTACTCTGAGGTAAAATGGCGAGATTGTGAGTGATACAATAACATGGGTTAAAAGGCAGCTTTTAGGACTTTGATATCGACGTCGCCGGACAATTTTTGTGTGTTTATAAGGGTATTAGGAATGAGAAGCGATAGTTAAGTTTACCTACTTAAGTACAACTATATAAAATGCAATGATAAGGAAAATAAATCTGGAAAACGTAGAACCTATTCTTATTGACTTCTTACGCACAATTTGAGGCGTATTTATAGCGGTCATCTCAGTAGGGTACGAATTAATATATTTAATAGCTATATATATATACATTATATTTCCCAAACCAATGATTCATCATTTATATATTCGATACAAGTAACGTAATCACAAGCAGTTCTTTTTATCCGTGATAAATAACTTTCACCAAGAACGGTCTAAAAATGTAATACATATGATAATATACCAAGAAATAAAAACAATCACCACTTATTTACGCCGATGTAAGAAATAACCTTAATTGTTATTTTTTGAGATATGGCAGAAAAATAAAATTGAAAGTATGGCAAAAGAGAGTAACTCGACCAAAATCTCGTTAAAAGTTATTTACTATACTATTAGTACTGAATACCCGTACGAAGAACGGGAAGAAAAATATTTTAAGACTTTTGAATTCATACTTATAGTGGAACTGCCAAAAAAGATGGGTAGACATGACCAAAGAATTAAAACTTCCTATTCACCCTCGCTCTTTTTCTCCCTCTTTATCCATTCATCCCCCCCCCTCTATGGTAGCGATAGAATATGCTCCTGCAACTTATACCGCCGGTGGTCCATATTCAGTGACAGACAGACGGACACTTGAGAATTATTATCTACATAAGGATAATTTATCCGCATTAATAACTGATGTCAATCGAATTATTCTACGCTATAACTTTGATGGATCCGAGTTCGTGTTTAGAAGGAAAAATTTCCAAGCAGCTGTCGAGGTCAATAGAAGTACAAAAAATAGCCATGGCGCGCATAATTATTTTTCCTTAGAGAAATCGCATTTGCTTTTGAAATCAGAGATTCGTTCTTCTCCGAATCAAAAGAAAATACTCTCTCCTTTGAGATGAAAATATTATCATACTTAGCCTGAACTCTATTTACGAGGCGTTTAATACTCCAAATACGGTTTATTTAACGATTCCAGGCAAAAATAGAAATGATTTACAAAGTCCTGTATTCCACACCTTATCGACCAAGCAATAAAGCATTAGAAACACCGCATTTCGGGAAGAAAAAGCGATCAATTACCTTAAATCTCAAAACTCGGTAAAAAATAGTCCATATATCTCGACGGTCGAAGCTTCGTGTAATAATTTTGATTCTATGTAATTATTCTAATCGCGGCCGGAGAGGCATCTTTTGAGAAATGGAAGAAAATTCCAGACATCGCGAAAGTTTCTACGGCCAAGGGGAGCAATTTGGCGCGTCGAGATCGATATTAATTTTAAAGGATTTATTTATACCTTCTACCGCATAAATTTCCGTTCATCCCTTTTTCTCCAAACGAAATCACCTATTATAACTGCGAGAACGTGAGTTTCTCGAGTCCCTCTCACACTTTCAGGAAAAAATTTTTGGTTTATTATCGACCACTCCGAACTAAAAGTTACCGCGCATGAAGACAAACGAGACGTTTTTAAGGAGTCAGAAAAATTAAAGTGCTATTAAGGACGGCGCTTACGTTGGAAAAAAGAACAAGTCCTAGCTACAAGGAGATGAGAAAATTTTGCGTATAAAATGGTGGTAGAGGATATCAAGAAATATGAGTAACATCTGGGTCTCTCCTTGCGCCGCCCGTTCGTGATTTATGGAACCAAAATACAAGCACCGGCAGACATTTAAAAAAGTACCGCTTACACGGCGTTTTTTTAGCGATTACTTATGAAAATAAAAGAAAGCGACCGTTTACACCACTCTAGATGCATAGCTGCACGAATTGTGAATCTCTTAACGACTGATTAAACCGCTGGAAACGAAAACAATGCAGCTTATTTATTAGTCTTTCTGATTGAATATACTCGGATTCCATTTCGCAATAACTATTTTTTCAATCATTACTTATTAGACGTAACGAGGAGATGATCAACGGAGTCCGAGCCCTTCTCTCACCAAGAGTCCGACTATGCAAATCTTAATTTATAAGTTTTACGGAAATAAGTGCCAAAATTTACCACATTCCGTTAATAGATAATCTTCACTAGATGTTTTTACATTAATCCCAACTTTACGTTAAAATCTTATATGCATATAATATTGGTGTGCAAGTCAGACATTTCCCAAAAGGAAGTTTTTTGGGAACGTCCGCGTCTTCAGGCCTATTATTTTCAATAATTACCTAAATAAAATAATAAAAATGACGAAAAATTAAGTGATTAATTACACTACGAGTCGGCAAAATTTGCGCTTTGAAATCAGAACATTTTCCATTAATACACTCAGTGTGATATCAAAAGACCATTTCCGAGCCAGATTCACTGAGACCGGAAGACTCAACGATAAGGAAAATCAGTTACGGCTGTATTCCGCTAATCAACTATTTTATTTTCGTAAAATCCAAGATTCGGAAATTCTTTCGGAATAGCAACGCGAGCGCGTGCGTGCGGGACGTATATGAAGTAAGAGAGAGAGAGAGAGAAAGAAAGAGAGCGAGGGAGGGTGCGAAATTTCCGAGATACTCCGGAAACGTTTCCGCTTGATTTAGAATCTCAAGGAAATTACACGGCGAGATATATTTCCGCGCGAATAAACTTTAAATGCATTTCTGGGAGTTGTTTCGCGGCTGGATCATCAAGTAAGGGAAAACGCGAAAGCTCCTGCATGGACCATTAAATTACCCCAGTCCCTTTGTATCTGGAGTCAGGTAGCGAAATATTGTTTTGGTGCTCCTATTCCCGCCTGGCAACTGTCTCCGATTTTTGCGAGAGATCCGAAACGAGAGACGAGAAGCAAAGCGGAATAGAAGGAAGATTATCTGAGAGGAATTTAAAGAATGATAATGGTTTCCTGAACTCATTAGTGAGAGCCGAATTATGTGAGCCGGTAAACTCGCTTATTCCTTTTCGGATTCTTTTTTGAAAACTTTTCAAAATATCTTCTCAAAAAGACTGATTTATTGCCTAAAACATAATTCTGTATAGTAATCTTCAGTTGGTTTTATCCCGTAACCATTTCTACGTCAACATTATTCCTCCCACAACAAAAAAAAAGTTGAACGTCGACCTTTCTGATGTAGAAACAATTCTTACGCAATATTGTTGAAATTCCTCTTCGTGATTAAATTGTTCTAACATTAAATTACTAAATAGAGAAAATGTAAAATTACCGAGACCTAGAAATAAATATTGTACACGTACCGAAGTAAAAATAACTGCGGTAAGCACTTTCTGCCTCTAGTTTTTCTCAATCGTGGAACACTACGAAGCCAAGGACATCCTCGTCCAATTTTAGAAAATTACATAAATATTACGCGTGAAATCCACGTCACGACCACGATTTATACCCGAGGTATAACAGCATCTCCTAGTAATCAATGCTGACAAGCTAAAAAAAAAAAAAGAAAACACTAGACCATTAAAGGAAATAACGAGCAGGAATCCTGAGAAATCGGCACAGAAGTAACCGAGACGCAATTAATATCCATTAAATAACGACTGCGTTACACGTCATAGTTCTATTCTCCCTTGAACGACCTACATTTTCTCGGGGATGAAGAGGGTTGGGGGATGGCGGGGTGTGGGGGGGGGGGAGGAGGAGGAGGGGAATGGGGAAGAGGATGGGAGAGAGAAACTCTTCATCTAAGATGACGCGATTAATGGGACGACGAGACTCTCTCGAATTCCTCGAGTCAGCGAGAAAAGAGATTTCCCGGAGAAGAGAGAGAGAGAGAGAAGGGGTCGCAAATGAAATCCTATGAAGTCCTTTAATTACGAACTTCCGGAGCGGAATACTTTCCTGCAGAGTCGCTTCTCCAAAGAAAAAGAGAGAGAGAGACAGTGTGTGGGTAAAAAGGAAGAGGACAGAGTGCGAATTTACGGTCCAAGTTGGACTGTTAACATGAAGTGTAGCTGAGTACGGGATGGGACGGAGGGTGGTAATTGGCGACCGTGAGTGATGGAAGAGACGGAGGGAGGAAAGTGACGTCTTAAGGTGCGGGACACTTTTCTCAAAACCCCAACTTTTTAATGAATCTGTTTGTGTTGGAAGAGACGACGAGTGTTGTCGGAATTATTTCGCACGATCCAAAGAGGTTTCAAACAGAAACGTGCGTTATTTTATCGTCTATATTATTACGCACGAAATTCGCTGTGCTCCATCCGATTTTTACATCTTGCATCTCAGAAAGAAGTAATTAAAACGGATACAAAAGAAGATCGAGCCACAAAACTAGTTCGGTGAAGTGTGGATGAGAAAGACCCCTTTGTAGCGACATTAAAGGTAAATTAGTCCGTAAAACATTTACCAACCTATAAAAAAAATATCAAGGCATGGTTGTCATATTTCTGCGAAATCGTCGTGGGTACCGAATTCTGGAAAGCGAGAGAGACAAGAGAGCGAATGAGAGCAAAAATCTTTCTCAAAGAATGTGTGAAGCATCGAGACATGGAAAACAAACGGAATTCCGCGACAAACTCAATCACGGAAACTCGGCAGGAACGCCAGGCATCTGCAGACAATTTTCGTTTCCAAGATAAATAAATAAAAAGAAAACGAAAGACGGAAGCAGTTCAACGATCTCCACCACCCCAGCGCCTCCGCTCGTCAAAAATGGAAAGGTGCGACTCTTCTCACGAGAGGGAGCGGTAAGGATATTCCGATACTATGCATTTCAGACGTTCGAGCGCTTCTCGGTAAATCGAGCAATAACCCACGGAAATCGGAGAAAATTTTCGATGAAGTGAAAAAAAACAACTCCGTGAAGTTGAATAAATGGTGCAACTGAAACAAACAAGATTTCATTCCACTTTTCTGGGGAGAAGTCCAAAAACGATATCAACGAGGAGGCGAGAAAATGGAAGAACCTGAGGCGGCAAATCTCATTAAGTCATTAGCGTCGTCTTTCGGAGCAGATAGGGTTGGGGTGGGTGGGGGAGGAGGTACCTGGGAGCGGAGGAAGGCAGGGAAGCAAAAGAGGAAGAAGTTAGACGCCAGTGAATTTACGAGCAGATTACATCCGCTACTTCCTCCTCATCCACCCGCCATAATGCGTCTTCTGCGATCCATTTTCCACAGTCTTCTCCATTCATTCGCAGCAGAACCGTCGCGATTATCTCTCCGCGCATCTACTGCTGCATTCATTCGCCGTGGAAGGATTAGCCCTTTGACCCCTATTTAAGAACAACGTATCATTCGCCAAAGGAAGCGAACGTTCGTTATAATTAGCGGGAAACTTACGGACCCATACCTCGACCCCTTCCAAAGTGTGATTTATCACTCTCAATCTGTGGGTGATCATCTTCCGGGATTTTATTACATTTGTTTTGCGTGTTTTGGACAGCTCTTCGCCAAAGTGCAGAACACGCAGCGTAAAATCCAGGAAGGACACCACTAACCCATCGACATCGGCCGGGATAAAACCTACAAAATAAATGCACCAGTTCCCATCCTGTACCCAATTTATACGTGACAAAAACCTTAACGTTTTCAATTTCTTTAAATTCTCAAAACCAAATATTACAAGTTTAAAATCACATGCCTCTTTCCTCTATGCGTTCGTTTAAAATGAAGAGGTACGTTTTAAATACCTGATTTAAGTGCATTCGAACGAATTTTTTTTATTAATTCGGCGATTCATTTACAATATACCTATTACTACTTCTTTGCTAGAGTCGGCTCCATAAAGCTGCAGAATTTTTGCAACCTAAAATTACAAAGTACATAAGCTAACTCATTTGTAGGCGAGCAGACGACTATTTACGAACGTGGCGAAAAAGTTTACGCCACCCTCGGATCTGCTGCGATATATAGCGCTTCCCTCAGAGGTTAATTACGCCCCGGATCACAATGAATTTCCTCGGACCGTGTGGTACAAACACTACTTTCTCCTTTCTACCTTCTCGTTCTGGTGCGTCCCAGCCCAGGGCAGGGTCAAAGACTCGTTTGGAATGTCACGCCCCGGTGGGATGACATTCTAGCCTCCCCTCCGTACGAAGTGTCCACAACATGACAAGGACAAACGGGAAACAAGCGTGACAGCATTGTAATACGTTAATACGCAACGATATCTATTTAGTAACACCGGCCATAGATAAGCAGGAGTTGAAATCTTTAGGTTCCTTCGCAGTGGAAGCAGCACTCTAAAAGAATTAAATCCTTCACACTCTTTACACCACCTCAAAACGTAATCCTCCTTCACCGGAATTTTAAAAATAAATAAATATTCGAAAGCACTGATATGTTATTCTCTCGCATGGAGAGTAAACGACCCGTCATTTTTCGTCCTCTTGTGAGGGATTACCGAAAAGAATGCAACGGAAAGCGGGAATAAGAGGGAAAACGAGGGAAGGAAGAAAGAGCCTGGATTTTTTCTAAACCAGGCGAGAAGAAGCCACGGCATTCGCGAGAAATACGTACGAAAGAGGAGGGCCACTCCCTTAGGAGGTTAATGCGAGAGGGGAAAAGAGGTCATCTGTTGATGTAAGTTTCTGCCGACAGGATATTTCGAGGCGGAATTCCCGAAGCGTGGGAAGTGAACGGGGCTTAGGATGGACCCGGGAGGAGGGGCCTAGCGACTGAAGGCAAGCGTAACCTAATAAAGAGGATCCTGCCGACAGCGTGATGGGGCGGGGGTCACGGTGTTCGGCAATTTTTACCATCTACCCCTTTTTTGCTGAGGAAAGGAAAAAAAAGCTCGCATTTCAGATAAATTTGTCCACATTTATTCCTCCATCTGGAATCTAACGGAAAAAATGGTCTAAGATGGGCTTTAGGTGACTAAATATTACGTTATTAGCGGTTATACACGAAGAACGAAGAAAATAATCGATGTAAATGTATTTTTTGCACTTGGCGCGTCTTCTTTAATATATCTCAGTTCGTGTTCCATTACGTTCCCTTGGTTGCGCGGTGTTGCATCGCTGGAAATTCACTTTATAGGAAAAAGTGCGCTTTATTTATTGATGTTTATTTATAATTTATACTTTGATTTTTTATAAATTTCGCTATATAATTGCATGACAAAGTAATTTGTTCAGCACTTAATTAGTAGTAATTAGGTTTTTAGGTGCGTCAACAGCTAAGGTTATTTTGCACCGTCAAATTCTCTTAGAGAAAATCAACATACATCACAACATCCATGCCCGAAGCGGCATTCGAACCCGCGATCTTTGGGTTAGAAGGCAGGCGCGCTGCTTCAGAACTTAATTAAGACAATTTAACCAATTGCTTAGAATTTTCATTTGAAATTTTTGAAGACCTTTCAAAAAACTTTCTTCCGTAGTTTTATAGATGGCACTAAAAGTCGCACAAATTGTGAAAATTTTAACTTATATTTTGATAATATTCTTACCTAACTTCCGTCACCGATTTAGCATGAAAGGGTTCTCTCAAACAATGAATTACACACTATCGATTTTATACGATATAATAATTCAGCGCATTTTATCGTAATTATTTCAATATTTACGCGTCATTAAATTTAAAGGAATGCTTATCGATCCGATTTTTAAATTGTCATTCTTCTGTGGCTTTTGACACGAAGTCTTGGTTCGCAAAAATGGCGATCGAAGGATTTTTATTTTTTCGATAACTCCACTCGTGCAAACACAGCGATGTCCGAAAATTCTCTCGTCGGAATCTTGGCGATTTCGAGAATTCAAAACACGACCGGAGCTTCCTATAGAATAGGTTCCATTTTTATGGCGGGCGAGGGAAAGGAAATCCACGCCCTTTCGAACTGCCGCATGCTGGAGGGCCCCAAAGAATATATCGCCTACTCAACAGCCATTGGGAACTTTTAGACCGGTTGCGAAGATGATTAACGAAATATCACGAGGTCATAAAGCGACCCATCGTTCCCACGCAACGCTATCCGGAGGAGTTAACGAGTCACGAACGGTCGTTTTCAGTGCCGCGAGGATTCTTCGTGAAAAATTACAAAAAGAAAGTCCTCTATTTTCCTCTCCGCTGAAGAGCGAAGCTCGTTTATTAAATTTCAGTTAGGTTAAAATGGCTCTCAGTTAATATTCTCACACTTACTGGGTATTTCATTTTAACGGCGGGAATTACTCTGCAAAGTATTTTTTCCAAGACCAATCGCGGTATTTCCTGGTTTAACAGCACAAGAACTCGAAAAATATCTTATACATATTTTAGAGTGTATGTACGTTCTTTATACGTTTTTACACCGTTGGAGCTATCGAACTCAAAAGTTTCATGGGCCATCCTATGTACCAAAGGAAGAACTTGGTCTAGGTTTGCAGACCGTGGGGTCTCTTATACCCCATGGGGTTAACAAAATACTATTTCCATAAGAATGCATGGGAAATGGTGTGGAGAAACCCCAAAATGCGATGCAGCCCTTCACTGATGCGGATGTGTATATACATAAATATTAACTTACGATCAAGGGAAATGGTTTATTTTACGCATGAAATACTGAATATTTTAATTCTGTTCATGTTTCGTAGTATTACATGCTAAATCGCTCGAAATTTTCCTTTAAGCGCAAAATTTATCGGTTAAGATGCCCATTTTCCAAGCGGCAACAAAGCTAAATTTCTTAATTTTTGTCCTCTTCAAAGGGACATATACACGTAAAGATTAATGCAAGGAAAATCCACGCCGTGGCACGCCGTAGAGGAAGAATAGCTAATGCCACGATAAAGGGTACAAGGGATTCATGCTTAAATATAATCTATGAATACTTTTCAACTGACAATGAGTCAAATGATTTTTATGGAATATTAGAACATTGTTATCTTTTACCGTTAACAGTGAAAGATTTATCGCAACATAAATCGATACATCCACTTACATTTGTTCGGTAACCAAGATGTTGTTTGTTGTTTACGTTTTGGCTAATAGTATTGACATAATCCACATAATTTTATTGCTGCTTTAAAGGCTTCAGTGCATCTATCCATATGAATATTAAGTAAGACGTTAATGCGAAATTATATTAATGGTAAAGCTTGACAATATACAATATATAGAACAGTAAATGTTAATTAGGCATCGCTTGCGTAATTAAGGAATGGGAACGTTTTCCCCGAACAATAAAAATCGTTTGCCACTCTTTCCCGGTGGGAAATCGGAACTATGTAATACTATTTTTAACAAACTTTCCAAGTAGCTAGAAGACTGACATTTGGTAGGAATGTTCGGTTCCTAATGTAGAAGCCATTTACGAAAAAAAATTTCCAAAATCGACCCGGGTTCGATTCCCGAGAATGATTTCCATTCCTCATAAGATAACATGGAAAAATCGATATTTCGACCTCCAACCTTATTTTATTTTGCTTATTAAAATTCATATATTTGACCTACGATTTTCGGACTTGGACTGTATTAAATAAAAATAAATGCAGTTTCTTATTCTTATCGTCTTTTATCGCTTTCGAATCTAAATCTTTCGAATTCAACGTTTTAATATCAAATGTTGACAAAATTTAGCGTTTTTAACGTGACGTTTCCTTGCCAACCGATTACATTGTTAAACTCGAAATCCTATATAATGCCTTCATCCTTTGGTAAACAATGCGCAAAAGGTGAAATGATTATATTACCATATAATACATAATTTTATACGCCAAAGACGTCTGGAATAACCCGGGCATCGCCGGGTACTTTCAGTTAGTCTGTAAATAAAATAACCTTCCCGGATCTTCAAAAGTAAATGCCCCGGGAGCATTACAAATTTCACAATTTTATACGCCAAAGACGTCTGGCATAACCCGGGCATCGCCGGGTACTTTCAGTTAGTCTGTAAATAAAATAACCTCCCGGATCTTCAAAAGAAAATGCCCCGGGAGCATTACAAATTTCACAAATTTGAAATGCATACACAAGAAAATTATCTCTGACTTTTCATGCAAATAAATTTAATCAACAATAAAATCGCTAAGTTCTCTAAAGAAAATATATTCACCCTAATTTAGAAAAAGAATTTATCTGATGAAAGCAACAACGGAAGGAACTATGTGCTTAGGTTGATTCAATGTAACGTAAAACAAATGGGAAAAAATTGCAGAGTAATTAGAATAAAGCGCTTCTTTTCAACAATGTAATAAAATACCTTCATTTGCTATTTATAATCGCTAGCTAATGACTCTGGATCCATCAAATGTTTACCATACGTAGCTTTCATGTAAAACTATCTGCAATTTTAACTTTTGTAACTTACCTCATTTTTTTGTTATCTTGTATACAGACAGACGGACGGATGAACCGAATATGTAAAGAGATTATTATAGAAAAAAGCGCTAATTAAAGAACGAAACAACTTTTTAACACAATTCCACTTGAATATATATCTATATTCTAGGGAGAAAACTTCATTTTAGTAAAATTTTGAAATTTTCCCTTTTATCAGAGAATGTAGTTGCAGATAGATGCTGTGTTATTTTAAAGAAAATGCCAATGTTATACAAGCTGATAGCAATAAAACCTTGGTTGGACCAAGAACTGAGAAGACACAAATTCAAACCAAATTACAAATTCTCGCTAAATTATCAGGGAACGAAAACTTCAAACAAAAAACGCTGCGGAGTGCAACATAAAGCAATCCATCCTCCACAACGATTCTTAGGAGAAGGAAAGGTCACAGCCAACTTCCAGTTGCATGAAAACATTTCTTTCTCTACCTGTTCCATAAACCTCGCAACTTTTTCTTCCCTCTAACCTCTCGCCAAGCGAGATCAAGCCTCAGATACGGGTATCTATCCCTTTTGAATGCGAGTCGAAAGCATCCTCGACTCCAGCGCCACCAGTGTGACGCGGCCGAACCAAAGAGGGACGATAAGCGTGGATCAGCGTAGGGAGATATAGGCGGTCACGTTCGGTTGGGAGAGAGGTGTAGGGGTAAGGGCAGAATATATATCGGTAGCAGTATGGAGAGGCCAGGAAATCCGTGATGTGTTTGGCAATGTTCCGTCTTATCCCGTGGGAAAATTCCAGCTCGTGTGCCTCTTTGTTTCCATGGTTTCCCTCCTTTCGAAATGAGGAAACCTTAATGCGTTTGAGGTTGAGCAACGTAAAGAGCTCCTTCGGTTTCTTTTACGGTTGTCATTATGACGATGACAATCGAAGGTAAATGTAGAGCAAGCGCGCGTCCTTTGTCAGGAATCTATTTTGAGAGAGAATTATCGCTCGAACGATTATTTCCAGGAACTCAGAAACGAAATGAAGATAAACACTGTTGAGAACCGTTTCAAAGAAATAACACGCAAGATATAAAAGTTTAAATTCTCCCATGTAAACCGAGTTTTAGTTAACCAACGATTTAATAGTAATAAGAATGAAGAAAATGTCATTTAAAAAAGATAAATCTTCAGAATGAGTAATTAAAAATTAGAGAAACCCCATTTTTATTCTAACTCTACTACGTTAATAAACCATACTATTATTACCATGTTAAAACTCTAGTTTCGATAATCTCAAATATAATTCGACGGAATTTCGGAAGTTGATTCCAGTATAAACAAAAATTGAAAACTTAAGTACTTGGATTAGGTATCTCTAATAACCATGACAACGTTATAAAAAACCATGCGCGTACTATAGCTACAATTCAAGTCTTTAAGCGATTCCTAGAAAATGGATTCTAACAAATTAAGGAACGAATCAAATGGAGTTTCTCGAACGATAACTGAATTCGTCCCGGATTTTAAACTGAGGCATTAAAAAAATATCAGAAAGTAATAAGTGATACACCCTATCTTTTCGATGCCAAGGTCGCTAAGAAACCGATAACCTCGTCAAATTCGTACTCCGACCTTTTTAAACTTAGGACTCGTGAATAGCCCCTATCTGGAATTAAATACTATCTTTAAGATCTTTTATAAAGTTGGAATTTTAAATGCCCAATTAACTGTTAAAGAATTTCATCCCTAATAGATAAACCTTTTTTTTTAAACACTCAAGGAAACATACTATTGGTCCCATTTGCCCGTGTAAAAAAGACCACGTTGTGCAATCCCCACGTAATGACCGGGAAATCGACAAAAAAAACACATTAAGACGGAACGTAGACGAGAACTTTTCCGGCCATTGTGTGCAAACAAAGGTGCGCGTAGCGCGGGAAAAATCTCGCGTATCTTCTTTTTTTTAACGCGAGATAGAACGAGTTGAACTGCGCTAAGAAGGAATTCGATTCTCGTCATCCAGGAAGTCGAGCAGCTCTTTCCCTTCTGGTCACGTCAACGACGGCAAGCACTAAAACCCCCCCCCGGCGTCACGCTCGCCTCATTGTTTCTATCCTTGGGTGTAAAGGAACAATCTCCTGCATCCATCCCTCCCCTTCTCTCCTCCCTCGATCCCTCCCCCCCATCTTCCCTCCCCTCCCTTCTATATTCCTTCCCCCTCTTCATTCTCCCCTCCATCCCCCTATCTCCCCTCCATCCCCCTATCTTCCCTCTATCCCCCTATCTCCCCTCCATCCCCCTATCTCCCTTCCCTACCACTCACTCCATCCCATTTCACACTCTCCAAGGACGTTCCTCTCTCCTCCCCCTTTGTTCTAGACTAGTATAAGTGCCCGCCAAAAATGACGGGGATGATCGATTATTCTGAAATAAAATTGAGGCAGTCTTCTTTGACCTGAAATCATACCTCCTGCTGAGAAGGTTGCCTTCGATCCGAGCGAAGGTTCGAAACCATCTCCGCGAGTATCTATTGTGCTTCAAAAGCTGACCTTAGTCCCCTCTTGTCAGGTATATTTCTGTTTTTTAGAGCGTGACAGAGGGCGTGACAAAAGGACAAAGGGACAGAATAAGGCTTTTTATATATTACCGATACATTTAAACGTTCTTTTATTATATCATAATGCTATCCTGAAAATTTCATCAAATTCCGTTCAGTCGTTTGCGAGATATTAAGCTTCAAAAAGCATTTCATGACAAAGGGACAAATGGTCTAAGTGACACTCTTTTATTTGTGTTATTGCAATTTGTCAAATGACGGATAAAAAGGTAAATTGTCTCCGCGGTCATTGCGCCTAAGGACAGGAGCGGCCGCACGAGATCAAACGCCTCAAGCAGTTCGTGCAAAACGGAATGGAACGAAAACGTCACACTCCATGATAATTCAGAGGAAGAAAGATTCACTTTTAATATCATTTAATAAAATGGCATCGTTTAAAAAGTTTCTTCCCTTCGGAAATGTTTTAAAGTAAAATGTATTGTTTCTTCTTTAATTCCTAAAACTTTTTAAAGACATTTACACCCATTTTTACTGATAAAACTTACCAAAAATGAAATAAATTACACTAAAGAGCTCTTCGCAAATTAAACGCGATGAATATTTATCAATTATTATTTCCGTCATTTTTAAATTAAAAACTTATCATACAACATCAGTAGACGCGTAGGTAAAAATGAAGATTTTTCCGAAACAGATTTTATTGAAAATCGTGGAAATGGAGGAAAAAAAATCACTGAACAATTAGTTTCGCAGTAGAACAATCTAATCAGGCCATGTACAAGCAGAATTCCTTTATAATTTGACGTTTCAAAAAGAAAGAAAAAGAAATCCCACAGAAAATTGATGGGGACGAAAAAATGAACACAAAAAATACACGGATTGGTTGGAGAACTACCAATCCCTATTAAATCTAATTAATGCGATTTCGAAAGATCTCAATTGCTCGAAATCTGCATACCGGACCAAGCGCCATTTAGGGTAGATAAAGCGGTGCGATTGGCACAAAGACACGGAGAATAATATTACTTTTAAATGGATTACGGAACGATCACGCGCGAGAAATTAAATTCCATAAAAAATGCAGTCAACTGGAGATAAAGACAGCGAGGCCAAAAATTGAAATCAGTTCTCCGATCTTTAACAAACGACCCCTCCTCTCGCCGTTCCCTTCCCTCCCCTCCGAAATTGACCTTCATAACGCGATTATAAATTAATGCATATTTTTTCCGATGTCTACGATTATTTTTTCGCCCCGGTTCACCAAACGCCAAGCAAAAAATAATTGTACGAAAAAACATTCCTTCCACGGTCACCGGTTATGGATGGTCCATTTTACCCGATTCGATTTCGAGTTATCGACCCATCTCCGACCGATCCGATTCCTCCCCGAACAACAATTAGTCTCGCGTCCGCGATAGCGATTCCCGTCCCTCTCCTTTCCCAACCCCGCCTCAAACGCTACGCCAAACCCGCCTAATCCCTGAATAATTCATGAGGATTTATTTTTTATTGCGGGTGGCATCTTTCCCGCCTTTTTTTACTACGAATTCTAATTTTTATCATTCGATCCTCTCTTTCTATTTTTTGTTTCGGCGGTTTTTTTTATTTCGCTTTTTTTTTTAAATTGTTTCGCTTTTTCGATCGTGCGCCCATCGCTCCGATAGTTCGGAGATCGCTCGCCAGGGGTCGACGCCGTCGCCGATCTGCGGCGTTGACGATGCGCTCGGCAAAAGAGAACGCGAAGAGGAGGATAGTAGGGCGGGAGGTCATGTGGGATGACTTATAGCCCACGCCAGTAACATCCGAACAAACCCACTCTTCTGCCCCACCCCTTCTCCCGCGGAGGTCGGGCGTTTCTCACATTTCGCGACTTCCCTCTTAAGTCAAGAGCCGGTTACGAGTGGGAGATACTGATAGAGCCCAAAGGGTGAGAGTGGGAGAAGTGGAGGGAGGGGAAAATGGGAGAAAGAGGCATGCATATTATATAGGCGGATGCAAAGAGGGAGAGAGAGAGAGAGAAGAAAGCGATAAAGAAAGGGAATGGTAAGAGTGGAGGTTGGGATTACAATGAGAGTGTGAAGGGGTAGGGAAAGATGGGGAAAGTTTCAGCAAAGAGGAAGAAATGACGAAAAGGGAGAGAATAGATATGATAGTAATTGAGATAACAGAGTAGATAAAGAGTAGAAACAGGCTTTCAGAGGCGAGAACTACACAAACGGCAAATATGTATTATACCATGCATATGCAGAGATAATTTCAATTTTTCAAAAGTAAAATTTATTTTTGCTTTCCTAGTGTATAGGCCGTCAAAAATGACGGCACTAAAGATTCGGTCGTTCAAGCTATTTATGGAGATCAAATTGGCATCAGAAATATAAATTGTATTGAAAGTCATTTCCCTCTCCTTCATTCCCCCTCTCTTTTCCCTCTCCCTTCCTCTACCTCCCTCTCTCTCTCCCTCCCTCCCTCCCCCTTCCTTTGTCCCCTCCTTCTCTCTCTCTCTCGTATTAAAAGCAATCAAAGCACGTTTACACCCATAAGGATTGAAATAACAATATGATATCGAGGTGTAACTATGGAATTGGTAGGCAAAGCAACATCCCCTTAAAATGGCCAATTTTCTCAAATTGTGTGAATTAAACGTTTAAATTGTGCGATTATTAATTGTAGGCGGAAAAAGACGAACATAATAAGAACCTTTATAATGTTTTCTTCAAAATGGTTCACATCCGAAGTTTGTAGGTCAAATCTTTCTAATTTTAATCCAAAAAAGAATGAAAGCCTGCACGTCGTAAAGCCGATTTTACGTGTTATCTTATTGGAAATTGAAATTATCCACTGAAGTCGAACCCGGGTCTTTGATTTCGAGTTAGACACATTAAAACGTTTTGTTATTACATCATAATGCTATCCTGAAAATTTCCTCAAATTCGGTTCAGTCTTTTGCGAGATATTACGCTTCAAAAAGCATTACACACAAAGTGACAGTCTTTTATATTAGTTTGGATACCAGTCATAATTTAGAGATCACGATATAAGATAGGAAAAATCGAATAAGACATCTTTATTAGTTAAAGAGTTAAACTTATTTCAAAATCGCCGACTTTTAAATGCGTTTTCTGACGTTTTAGTATAACTTTTGTCGCTTGTCTCCCTCTCGCCTCGAAGGGAAAGAGAATCGGAACGATGGCCGTGCAAGGGAGGGAGAGAGAGAGAGTGGAACAGAGGAATTGAGGCAGGGGGCGAATGGGTGGAGGGAGAAATGCTACTGGATATGGTATTGGAGCAGAAATAGAAGGGCTCCTCTAACCCCGTCAACTCCGTCCCCTCTCTCGTAAGGCACGATCACGTGACCGTGGATGCAAATAAAAACCCCCTAGCAACGAGGCGTAGGGCGAGAGCGATATTTTAGGTCTTTTTTTTTTTACTGTGCCCGCAAAATGTGGTCTACTCGACCATTCTACGCGGGTGCATCACGTGCGTTATGATCTTCTCCACGGGTTATCCATTTCGGATTGATTTTGAAAAGTCTGGGACAAGGATGGCGAATACGTGGCACGCGTGCCAAAAATGGCACGCAGGCGATTTTACTTGGCACGCGCAAGCTTGTATTTTCTGTATGAAGCATGAGGTTTCTTAGATAAAGAGTAAACTAGTGGCACGCGAAGAAAAATTCTGATGGTTCACAGTACTTTCTTGGCACGCGACTCGAAAATCATTTGCCATCTGTCGTAGTCGTCTTTCGTTCTATTCTAACGCCGATCACCAAAAGGATAAAGAGTAATACTAAGAGATAAAGAGGATGAATGAAATTCGTTTACGGATTTACAATGGCAAGTTGAGGCATTACCTTTAAGTGTTATTAGAGAGTGTTTCCTAAAACCTATTCCTACTCCTGATCTAACGGTGGCAATACACAAATATAAAGATGGAAGAATCGGCTGATCATAAAAATATTATCACCTAATCCTTCCTAACCATGCTTTTGAGTAAGACTCCATTCCAGCGTCAAATCGGCTGCTCATAAAAATGTTGCCATCTAAATTTTTCCTAACCATGCTTTTGCGTAAGACTCCATTCCAGCGTCAAATCGGCGTATCTCTAAATTAAACCTCTTAAATCTGAAAATGCCGTAACGGCTTGTTGTACGCAATATATGTTTCATTTATGACCCGAGAAAATTCATAAGAGATAATCGAACTGTGATACAATAAATAGCTCGTTTTAGGATCTCCTAGGACGGAAGCCAAAATGCGCTTCTAGTTTTCCCAACATCGTTATCGCTACTGATTCTAAAGTCGCTTATCAGCAACACGTAAGAGTGTATCTCTGAAAAACTAAATCCTTAGCATTTCGGTCCAATTACGTACTCCCAATCTATTGCAGACGGATCGACCAGAAGATTTCTACGAAGAATCCGCCGCGAATGGGCAACTCCTTCGTTCCCGCGAACCGAGAACGAGCATCTCCTTTGCACGAGTGCAATCCGTGCCCGAGAAACAGATGGCATTTAAACCGCTCCGCAAATGACCTTTTCGAGAAAGAAGGCCGCTCTCGCTCTTCAGACGAGCACGAAGCGCAACACGGCCGATCTCGGATCTCTCACGGGAAACAGTCATAGAAACATAATGAGATTCGAATATTGAATTTCATATCACCACGCGGGGCTTTCATAAGACCCGGAAATCGAACGGGTCGGGAGGGGGGGGGAAAAAACGATTTCACCCTTCGACCACGTAACAATTAAGGAATCTCCTCCTCCTCCATCTTTCACCAAAAAAAAAGTCTACTCCTCTCTCTCCCTCTCTCACTTTCTCTCCTCTTACGTAATAAAGAAGTATCAGACGGAAGGGAGAGAGGACTCGGGGTGGAGATGGGGGAGAAAAGGAGGTAGGTAGATACGGCGCACAAGAGCGCTCTCTTACGGATGCTGTGGGATACTGCGGAGACCTCGGGTTATTGGATGGCATTTATTGCTCCCGTCCTACTGCAGGGTGGAAGATGGGGGAGACAGGGAGAGGGAGATCAAGGCTTTGGGTTTCCAGAAAGATAGAGAGGGAGGGAGGGAGGAGGAAGAGGCAGAGATGGAGGAAAGAGGGAAAGAGGAGAGACTGGGAAATGAGGTTTTCTTACAGGAGGCGGAAACAGGAGAAGGACGGAGGTAGATAGGGTTGGAGAAGGGGTTTTTGAGGTGGAGTTTGCATTAAAATCCTTCGATCCGATCACCCTTTAAAAAAAAAACTCCTCCTCCGATCCTACAGCCTCTTCCTCTCCTTCTTCCCTTTACGTTCCTTAATTATCATACAAATGCGCGGAGGAACCCGAGATAACGCGCTTTTCTCTCCTGCGTTGCACGACGCCCGCGATTCCCAAGCAAGCGTCCTCTTATTCCGGGAAAAACACGTGCGCCTGTGGAGACATCTATTGAAGGTGTCGTTTGACTTGCGACGTTGGGAGAGGGACAAAATAGAACGGAGGAAAGAGAAAAAACCTTTTGAAATTCGATCCTTTTATAAAGAGAACCAAAGAGAGACGAAAACATCCTGCTCGAGTAATAATATTGAAAATGTCTTTCGTTCGAGCAGCTTTTTTCATCGGGAGTCAAATGTAAATATAACTGTTTGAATAGACGCGTCAACAAGTATTAAAATTCACCACGCGCAATCTCTTCAAAACTTAATATATCTGAACGTCTATCTAATGCAAAACTTGACAATTTATTCGTTACGGCCTAATTACGTCGTCACCTTCGACGTGCCCTCGCAAAGTTAGTTGAAATTTCACCTGCAAAGTTGGCCGAAATTTCGCTTGCAAAGTTATCCACTAAGTTATATCCAAAGACATCATCCATAATAGTCACCCACAGACGATTTTCGATGGGTTGACATAATGAACGCTATTTAAAAAAAAAACAGCAAACTAAGACAGATCGAAATTAATTAATTAAAGGACGTGAACGTAACGAAAGTCTGCCAAAAGAAAGAAAGAGCTACAACAAAAAATTAAAAGAGAAACAAAAGCAAATCAACCTCTCCCAGTCGAGAAAGAGAGAGAGAGAGCACCACGCAAGCGCTTGTATGGCGGGGGTGTTTCCCATTAAACGGAACGGCGGCATGCGAGGGAGGAAATTGATATTTAACGGCCCGGTTGGAAATTATAAGGGATGGAGAGGCGGGGATGAAAATCTTGGCGCCGTAACTCATAGCACGCCATTACGTGGATCGATGCTAATTACTAAGTCGTCGCATTGCCTGGGCGATTTTAAACGGATCGAGTTATCGGTTTGTTGCCCTCACCTTAGAAATTACCACCTGAATCATCGGTCAAAAAGCTCGGTAGAATGGCAAATCACTGGCAAAGTGGAAAATAGATTGGGATGACGAGAAAAATCTGTCGGTCACTTAAAAAGTGCACCTCTACGAAGGCAGAAATAGAAAATTTACTCGTTAAAGGTTTGCATAGGTGAACATGCGACGTAAACGAACTACGCGAACTCTGGTGGCAAAGTCGTAAAACACGCTAATTCGAGCGAACTCGGAGGCATATTATCGGTGGGCTGAAATATCGAGCCATGCGGGTATCAAAAATGAACGAACGCGAATGAAGAAGGTTGATAGGGGCGCTGTTTAAAAAAAAGCATATGTAAACTTGCTGCCTAGGTTACGCGAGGATTCTTTGTTATTAACGTTCTACCCGCGCAGGTTTATGCTGGCGTGATTGCCATGTAGTCGCGCTATCTCGGAAGATTATTACGACAGATTTACTTCGATATTGGCTCAATGGAAGAGCTTGATATAGCTCTGTATTTCGCGATAATTAGCAACGCTTTGGTCCCTAATTAACAAACGGTTTGTATCATTTCTGGTAACAATTTTAAAGAAAATTTTTTAATCCGCGCAATTCGCTCGGTTGTCAATCTCCTTATTGAATAATTAAATATGAAATGAAAAACCACATCCGGAAAAATTCCAGCTTTTATATTCTTCGTACATTATGCTCCTTTTTTTTTTTAGCTATATGCAACTTAAAACTCGATTTCAAACGAGAGCCGCAGAATATCTTGTAGTGAAAACAATCGGGAAGAGCAGAAAATTTTATAATTAAAATAAAAGATTTTTTAATTTACGCAACACCGCTACCCCATCTTTCATTTTCTTGGATGTAGCTAATTGCAGGTAGTAAGGCGACAATTACACGTCATCACAGAAGCGTTCCGCCATTAAAAAAGCGGCAGCCGATTACGAACGAAAAAATAAACATTGGCTTTCCGCAAATGTGCGAATCGCTGGGATATTCGAGCAAACTTCTTTGGTGGACTCATTACTGTAATGCGGGAATTAAAATATTTCATTTACTTACAATTAATTAAATTAATTTAAAATATCATTTCAAAATTTTCCAGTGCATACTTTCATGTATGCCTGTGAAAATCTTAATTTAAAAAAACATCTGAATTATTTCTAGTGCCTATTTTCATGCATAACCTGTGAAAATCTTAATTTCCTTATAATTTTCAATATACTCCAGCCACTGCTACCTCTAAATACGCTCGGAGCTTCGCAAATCCTGATAATTCAGAACTTTGTACAGTAAAATCAGATGTGACTACAGTATTCCGAATAAGTTTCAGTTAAAATGAAAACTCTTACCTTTACAACACCCATAACAAGCATTCATAACCGGTAGTGCACATTCAAGTCGTTTTATGCCAATTTACCTGCAAAAGAAAGAATAAGGCCTGGTTACAAAATGAACACACAAAATCAACCCTCACATTTACTTCCTAGTGATTACCTGTGGCTATATTGTAAGCAGTAATTTAATGACAAAACATATGCTTAAAACACTCATTGATAAACGAATTTATGTTTAACTACACTAACAATTTCATAAATAAATGAAAGAACACCAATTGGAAAAACCCTTCCTGGATTATACCCGTGACCTTTAAACTTAACGCCAGCTTAAACGAATTAGCTTTAGAAAATTACCATGAAAAATGCTTTAATTCCTTCGATTCCTCCTCTGCTTTTAGTCAAAAGAGATGAGATATTCTTTTGCCATTGCATTTTTAATCACCCGTCCCTCAAAAGCCTCGCAAAAAAGTTTCGCCGCATTTCATAAAACATGAGCTTAACGTCATCGCTCTGGGAAAACAAAGAGCGTAAGTGACGCAATCTCCCCGACATAGCATGCCTCTGAAAGTGGTCCCACCATTATGAATAGACGTCGGCACTCGTGCAGAGGGCAACGGGAGCGTCAATCAGTGATTATGAGCACCATTAGCATCGACAAATTAATCATTCCAAGTGGCCGCGCGGTGGAATTAATCGGATTTTGATCACAAGAGAAAGAGGAATAGCTGGATGGGGTGGAGTGGGAATGAGAGGGAGGGAGGGAGGGAGGATGGTTTGAGGAGAGGCAAGGGCTGTGCGGGGGAGAGAGAGGGAACGGCCGGTCAGAGTGGTTAGTTGAGCTCCTCGTCGCATGTGAAATGGTGGCTCTTGCGTCGGGTGTGTTCCGAGAGAATAACGTGACCGGACATTCAGAGCGCATTGAGATTCATAAATCAATTCATCGCCATTCACACACACCCATCGAATTCCTGTGCCGGAAGGACATAAGATATTGGTCTGCATCGCTTTTCAGCTTATGCACAATAGTTTTTTACCCTAATCATTATTGATTTGTTAAACATCTGAATGGGTTCTTTATTTTCATTATTTTACAGTTTTAATTAGCTTATACTCGTAACTTAGTGTTTTTAATGATATACCGCCATAAAACGTCACGCCTACAATAAATGTTGTTTATAAACTATTGCCTTTAAACTTGCTATCATGTAAAAAGTTAAAAAGTGCGAAGGAAATGTTAAAAATAATGCCAAAATAATAAAGATTTTGTAATCAGTTTAAGAGATGCTGCATAAAAGGTTCGCCCTATCACACCTTAAACATATGAGAGGACAAACCGATTTTAAAAAGCTACTGTAACTGTCACTGTACATATTATCAGTTTGAATCAGAGTTAACTTTCCGAAAAGATTAAAAAATATGAAATCTTCTGAAAACTGAGATACTTTATTAGTCCAATTCCGCAATTCTTCCTTTCGAGGGAAATAGAGTAATGGATTAATTAATACCGTACATCGAGGTCAAAAATCCTCTCCATACTCCATCCCGTGAAATAAACTGCTGCCCTCACAATATTTCCTCTGATCATACACCATCCTTCTCTTTCCCTCTCCTCCCTCCCTCTCTCCCCCTCCCCCCCTTCTCTCTCTCTCTCTCGGCCTCGATATTTCCCTTTCACCCTCTCTCAAACCTTCCATCTAAACTTATTCCTTGCAATTAGTTCCGGAAATCTCCATCCCTTTAAAGCCCATTAACTTTTTCATGTCGACGCACGTCCGATAACATCTCCAATCCCACTCACTTCATCCTCGAACTTTACAGCCTCAAACCTCTCCCTAAATATAATCACCAAGCGTGAGAAAACCAATCGAGCGAAATACGACTGACTGCAGAGAAGTTACGTTATAAAATCCTCCTCTTTCAACCGCGCGGTCGTGGATGCTAAGAGGTGCCGCTAGAATACCGTTACGAGGCAAATAGAGAGAAGAGACTTTTAGAAAGCCTCTCCTTTTCTCTCCCTCCCACAACAACCCAAACCTCCCACGCTCTCGCAAAACCTTCAACCTCCACCCCCTTCCCCCCCATTACAGGAAACACACGCGAAACAACCGTTAAGTTGATTTTCATTTCGTTTCGAATAGGTCATACCCGAATAATAGCAACAATCTCCCCCGGCAACGGAAATGAAAGGCGAGAGAGAGAGAGGGAGAGAGAGAGAGGGAGAGAGAGAGAGAGGGAGAGAGAGAGAGGGAGAGAGAGAGAGGGAGAGAGAGAGAGGGAGAGAGAGAGAGGGAGAGAGAGAGAGAGAGAGAGAGAGAGAGAGAGAGAGAGAGAGAGAGAGAGAGATAGAGGGAGAGGGAGAGAGAGAGGGGGGGGGGGGAGATAGAGAAGCAGGAGATGGGAGGATAGTGGGAAATTATTCACAGGCGAAACTGTACCCTTACGGGAATCAATTTCAGGAGATTGGCGAATCTAGCGTTAGATGAGATAGGAGAGGGGAGAAGGGTCGCGGAGGGCGGATAGGGGAAGGGCGGGGAAGGAGGCGGTCAGTAAGCGAGTGAGTGTGTGTGTGTGGGGCAGAGAGAGAGAGGGAGGGGGGAGTTCAATAATGATTGAAGAGGGAAGGACACAATTGACGATCCCTATGAATGATGGACGTCCCAATATCGTGGAGGAAAGAGATGGTGGGTATAGAGAGAGAGGGAGGGAAAGAGAGAAATAGAGAGAAAGAGGAATAGAGAGAGAAAAATAGAGAGAGGGAGAGAAATAGAGAGGGAGGGAAATAGAGAGAGAGAAATAGACAGAGAAATAGAGAGAGAAATAGACAGAGAAATAGAGAGAGAGAGAGAGAGAGAGAGAGAGAGGGAGAGAAATAGAGAGAAATAGAGAGAAATTGAGAGAGAGAGAGAAATAGAGGGAAATAGGGAGAGAGGGGAATAGAGAGAGAGGGAAATAGAGAGAGAGAGGAAGGATTACACAGAATGGCAAGGGTCGTTGATGGAGTGATAAAGACAGGGACGAAGAGAGATTGGAGAAGGGCAGGTTGAATAAAAAAAGGGAAAATTGGGAGACAGAGATAAGGGGGAGGACAAGACAAACTGCGATAAATGCAGATAAAGGAGATCGATATGCAGAGAGGAGAGGAAGGAAGGCACAGATGGGTTTGTTGAAGGGAGGATAAAAATCAGGAGGAAAAAGGACGGAGAGGCAGACAAACGACTTTATTAATGGCGAAATCGAGACTATATAATCCCCTCTTACATTTAATCCTTTGATCATGCATGACATAAGTTATTAATTACATATTAGTCGCATGATTGGTTAGTAGGACATACTGAATTGCCATAAAATAATGGTAGGTTTGCGGGTTGAAAAAAAAATGTGTATCAGAGAGGGACGGGAGGTAACAGATGGAGGGAAAAATAAAGAGGATGGGAAAGGCAAACATGGTGGATGTAGATGTGGAAGGGATATTTAGATATTAAGAGAGAGAGGGAGGTATATTTATTTATATTTAGAAAGATGCTTTGATGGAGAGAGACACGAGGGGCAAATTTAGAGATGGGTGACAAACTTCGAGAGAGAGAGAGAGAGAGATTTGTGGAACGCGTCAAATGTCGCTCAGCGTCGAAAATAAACGACCGAGTGTCAAAAAACCCTGGCGAGGAATTTAATCACGCAGGCAGTAAAAAATATTTAAAATATGAGGGCGAGATACGATGACGATGTAATATTACCACTGAGGAGATTTTAATATAAGCATCTTAAGAGTTTCATTGTGATATTGAAACCAATTAATATGTTATGAAGAGAGAATAAATACTCTCTGATATATTTTTAAGAAGTAAAAAAATGTTAAATGTGTTAGAAAGAATAAATAGCCGGATATCAGGAAAAGAGGAAACTGTAGAGGCGAAATTGTCTCCTTACTAGTAATTAATTCGTGGCCAGTTCAACAGGTAATTTGGTTTTCGTAGTTGACTGAACAAGCCAGTACACTGACATTCATGCAATTAAAACTTATATTAGAAGTTCCGAATTGAAAAAATATTATTAGAAAATTGAGAATCGAACATGACTTTACAAACGATAATATTGAAAATGACGTTTAAAAATAGCTTCAATACTAACGCTCAATAGATTATGCACCCGACAAGATTTTCAATCAATAAAAATTTTTTAAACAATCACTTAGAGAGACATAAAAATTACCCCGACACCTTGGAGGGCCAAACCACTTGGCGACCGATTAATCAAAGCCAAACTGCTCGCCCGTAATACAAACACTGGGCACTTTTTTTTATTCGGCAGAGAGAAAAAAACCAATCTTGGACTCGAAAAAAAAGAGACGAACCGACTTATTTTTTCAAATCTCTTCCCCTTTTTATCCGATTGGAAAAAAAAGCAATCCTGCGGAAACCAAAAGGAGAGAGACTCTCCTCTCTCTCTCTCCGATTCCCTTGCTGTTTCGAATAAATAACTCCAGATGGGGGTGTTTGCAGAAGGGTTGGGGGTGGGGGGGGGGAGATAGAAAGGGAACCAAACGGCAGCAGGAGATACCTACAACCTCTCCTACACTCCCTCCCTCCCTCTCTCTCTCTCCTCTGGTCCGAGCTATCTTTGTAGCGGGAGTGAGGGAGAGATGCGAGGAGAGGTGGGGGGGGAGGTGGAGAAGGGTCAAAGGGGAAGTGATTATGGGGGGAAGGAGGATGCGATGCTTGGTGGTGTCGTAGAAGGGAGGGATAGACGAAACAACGTTGGAAATTCCCGGACAACACCATTCTGGACATTGATTGAATTTAAATAGGAACGTGCTGCATGCAATATCGAAAGAGGGTGAAGTGGGATGAGATAGGGGATAGAGAGAAAGACTGATGAAGAGAGAGGGATAGGGACAGAAAGAGAATGATGAAGAGTGAGGGAAGTCAGACGGAGTTGAGAGAGAGAGAGAGGAGGTAAGACTAGGAAGAGGAAGGGAGAAAAAGAGAGAAAATGAGAGGAAGAGAGATTGAAGGAGAGAAAAGAGAGATTGAAGGAGAGACGAGAGAGATTGAGAGAGAGACAAGAGAGATAGAGAGAGAGACAAGAGAGATAGAGAGAGAGAGATTGAAGGAGAGAAAAGAGATTGAAGGAGAGACGAGAGAGATTGAAAGAGAGACAAGAGAGATTGAGAGAGAGACAAGAGGGATTGAAGGAGAGACGAGAGAGATTGAGAGAGAGACAAGAGAGATTGAAGGAGAGACAAGAGAGATTGAAGGAGAGAAAAGAGACTGATTAAACAGATTGTGGGAGAGAAAAAGAGGTAAGAGGGGGGAGAGAAGTAGAGATGGGAAGAGAGGAATAGAGATAGGGAGAGAGAAAGAGGGATGAAGAGATAAAAGAGGGATGAGATAGGGAGGGAGAGAAAAAGAGAAATGGAGAGAAAGAAAGAGGAAGGGCAGACAGGCAGACAAACGACTTTACTGGGGCGAAATTGAGACTATATTACATTTAACCCCGCGTCAACAATTACAAATGAGAATAAAATATTAACAATAATTTCGCAGAAAAGAACCAGAAAATAAAATAAATAGAAAAACATACGAGCAAAATAGTAAATTACAAATTCGGAAAATTTATATAAAAAGACAAAGAGTAACTGCGGTAAAAACCTAGGAAAGACCTGACTTGGCCATCCTAGTAAAAAAAAGACCACGCAGGAAAAAACCCAAGAAGGAGAGTGGAAGGGTGGAATGGGAGGTAGCGAGAGGGCAGGGGGAGAAGGGGATAGAAGAGAAAGGGAGAAAAGGTGAGGAGAGATGGAACAGGGGATGGAGAGATCGACAAAGGCAAAGGATAGAGTTGAGTGGAGGGAGTTTGAGGAGAAGGGGGGGAGGAAACGCAGAGAGAGAGGTTATAAAACCATTCATGCGACCTTCAATCCTTCCAGCCATTGCACTTCCACCCCCCTCCTCCCTCGCCCCCTATTTCCCCCTCTATCCCTCCCCCCTTTTCCCCTCCCACCCCATACTCCCCTCCCTCCAACATTGTCTCTCTTGCGAGCGCGCGTTATGATACTTTGTTTTCGGCCTGGAGGTCATCTGTTTTCGGCGGCAACGAAAGGGAAAACGGCTTACAGCAAAAGGGTTAGTAGTGTTTGCGCACTCGCGCCGTGGGGTGAGATTTTTTCAGCTGTTTATTATTTATAGCGACGAGAACCCCCCGGTGCGCACGTCGATGCTATTTTTTCGACCGTTATGAAGGTTTCTCGATGAAGGAATTTAAAAAAAAATAGTTTTAATGGCTCGTCGAAAACGTGGAATTTGTGGCGTGTTATTGCTCGAGGGAGATTTTCGATTGATGAATTACGCTGCGCCCTTGTATGTAAGGTTTCGTTGGAAAATCCTTTTTCCAATATATACCGGATAATGCGGAATATTTTTTAAACAGAAAAGAAAATGTATCGCAGCATATAAGCAAGTCCTAAAACATATTTACTTAGCAATAGTTGCTTCACCGGTTTATCGCAGGGATCCCCAAACTTTTTTATCGGCAGGCCTCATCGAAGATTTCCTTAAGCCTCGCGGGCCGAGAAGGTCATTGTTTTCGTTTTAAGGCTTAAATAATATGGTTTACGTCAAAGGTCTACAAAATGGTAATTAAAACAATTAAAAGCAGCAGTAAAAGTTGGTGAAATAACCGAATAAGTATGTTAATTCTTAGTTTCAAAAAAGTATTTATTAGTTTGTATTAGTATGTACAAAAAGATAAAAATCACCTGATTACAAACAATCAGTGAAGAGAAAATTGTGTAATTCGAAAACAAATGTAAATTCACGTACACTTCAAGTTTTAATTGTAACTGTGTGCCTGCTTTTTATCGACAACTGTTTTTATATCGGGAAACATGTTTGAAACGCCTAGCCTAATCATATCTTGTAAATGCGCGTAGGTTAATTTTGAGCACACCCTTGATTTTTATCAACTTTATACGCGAGAATGATTGTTCACACACGTAAGTGCTACCGAATTTTGTTACCGTTTCTCTGGCAAACATCCTAAGATTTGGAAAAGTGTTTTCGGGAAGACCTGAATAAAATTCAATAAGGTTGACACTTTTGAACTTGTTTTTCAGGCTATCGTTCGTCAGCGAATCTATTAGCTCTAGTTGAATTTCTGAATCAACAACGTTAAAATGAATTTCGTATGGATTTTGAAATAGTCTAAAAGAATTTTGATTTAATTAAGTCAAAATCGCGAAATCTCTCTTTAAATTCATTCTGTAATATCTCAATTGTGTCGACAAAACGCTGCCAAGGGAAACTACGTTTAGTCAACTCATCTTTCAAAAGACTTTTGCAGCAGTGAAAATGCGAACAGTTATTTCCTTCTGTTTTCTGAAAAGCTTTTATTTTTCTTCAAAAGACCTTACATCATAAAACAGTTCGCACGCTAACTTTTCTTTCCCTTGGCGTTTGCAGTTAAGTTCATTAAAATGCTCAGTTATATCAATCAAAAATGCAATATCACACAACCATGCAGAATCACACAGACAATTTTTAATTTCCTCACGAAGTTCAAAAAACCGTTTTATAACTTTTCCGCGACTTAACCAGCAGACTTCACAAAAATAAAACACGTCACCGTATTCCGCTTCAATTTCTACAAGATAATGCTGGAATTGGCAGTGATTTAAACTATATTTACGAATGTAATTTACTGTAGAAACAACAGTTTTCATGATCGACTCAAGGTTCAGTATTTTACCGCACAATGACTGCTGATGTATAATACACAGTAGATGCATTGACTTTCTGAATTTAAAAATGTCCATTTCTTTCTTAATAGAGCCAATAAGTCCTATATGTTTACCTGTCATATTCTTTGCTCCATCTGTAGTAACACTTTTCAGGTCCTTCCAATTCAGTTGTAATTCTTGAATTGTTTCAGGCACCTTCTGAAAGATATCTTCACCAGTAGTCGTTTCTTTAAAGCTTTTAAGCGCTGCTAACTCTTCAGTTATATCGAAATTTTTTCTCACACCACATTCAGAGCTAGAGAAAAACATGGAAAATTACGAGCTATTTCTTTACAACGTAAAGAAATATTTGTTGCTAATTCTTCAATCCTTCTGGTCACTTGTAGATAAGCTTATACTGCCAAATGTACTTAATTTATCGGGACAAACTTCTTCTGCTATTTTAATCATACATTTTTTCACAAATTCACCATCGGTAAATGGTCTTCCTCCGTCAGCGATGAGTTTACTAACATGATAGCTGGCTTTAACTGTTGCCACATTCTCATTTGAAACCTTTTTAACAATGTTCTGCTGACTCTCCAAACTTTTCCTTAAGACTTCCATTTTCTGCATCCGTATTTTTTTCTAAGGTTCCGTATATTTCAAATTCCTGGTTTCATAATGTCTCTTTATGGTGTACTCTTTAAAAACTGCTACAAATTCTTTGCAAATAAGACATAGCACTTTGTCTTTACATGGCACACAGAAATAATAAATTGTCCATTTTTCTTTAAACTCCCTGCATTCGTAGTCCACTTTTATTTTCTTCGGTGGTGACATAATACTGTTTCCTACAATAAAAGGGTAAAAAATATTTAGATATAGCAACTTCTTGGTTTACTTCAAATTTATAGCAAGCTAATTTCTTTCTCCTGCACTTCTGAACTACAAACATATCTTAGAAAACAAACGAGCCTAACAACATAATGAGCTGAAGTGAGAAAGGCGGAGAAAGTATTTATGGGAGGAGAACCAGTAATCGATGTGATCAGAAAAAACTTCTATTCAAACAAAAAAAAGTAGGAAAGCTTATAGACCAAAGCGATTATGTTTACTAAGATTAGGGTCCTATTGAACTGGGCTGTCATAATACTCGATCTAAGAGATTTCTTTAGGTGGGCGGCATGATGGGATACGAAACTCCGGCCTTGGACCAAACCGGTGAACAATTTTATGCCGTCCAAATGGGCTTTTATAGGAGAAACAAAATATTTCCCACTAACCAATGTAACTATTAAAGGAATAACTGAAATATTTAACACACCGATATTTTGTAGACTAATCTTCTAATTTCCCAACGATAAATTATCAAGTAAATCTCTTTCCAATTTTCCGCTGATTAACCTATATTGAAAACTGCGCAGTTGTGTATCTTTCCGCGATACGCTGGGTACTAAGAAACCCAAAACCGGGTTTCTTAGTACCCAGCGTATCGCGGAAAAATACACAACTGCGCAGTTTTCAATATAGGTTAATCAGCGGAAAATTGGAAAGAGATTTACTTGAGGAATTACTGATACAAATGTTGATTGCTGAAGTTCAGTTTGCCACAAAGCTGTGTTAATGGGACATCATTCTGATTCCCCTAGTGCCTACACAACGAAACAAGGTAAGCTTGCAAGACAGTGTTACATTAACAATGTTAGAAGCAAAGGCGGAGGGACCATTCAAAGAGGCGATGCTACCATGTTACGACAAACTATGATACAATGTTATTTAATACAGAGAGACGCTAGAGTGGGATCCTTCTTCTTATGATTAGAACCCCCATTTCGCCCTCTGGTTGTGCGTAATATCACTTTCCTCATAACAAAAATAAAAGATGGTCAAAAAATTTGGAACCCTATCGGGCCGAGAGATGCCGGCGGGCCGGATGAAATTCTCCCGCGGGATGTAGTTTGGGGACTCCTGGTTTATCGGAATGAAACCCAGATGGAAACAAAGAAGCCCACATAATATTTCTTTTTAAATACCAATCAAACCAACGCGGCAACGGTCGAAATCATGCTACGAATACAAATATATCAAATTTATGTCCTGGTTTCCTCATGGAATATTTTTAATTTGCGTTTTAAAATATATTAGAATCGTGTTATGGACTCAACACTTGCGCATTTTGACATCTACCTTTTGTTGTTTCCCAACGCATTAAATATTCAAATCGAGGGATAAAAAAAGTATTAATTATTCCGAAGCTCGCCTGCATCACATATTCATTAAGCGGCATGAAGCAAAACAATGAAACGAAGGATAGGAAAAAATCGCCGCCTTAAAAATTCATACTTTCAACGCGCTGACTCTGAATCGATTGAAAGTTGAATTATTAAATAATCACCCATTTAAACAAGTGAGAGGTGACATTGTTCGGGATAAAATCCGACCATCGGTCAAATTTCTATCCAAAACGCCGAATCCCGCCCTTATAATGCCTAATTGTTGGTATCGAATCTTTTTTTTTCAAAATCAACGCGTTCAGTTAAGTTCGGCATGAATACAAAAGGGAAACAGTATCCACGCGACACAACAATGCGACAAATTAATCGCGACACACAAAAGAGAGGGGGAGGGGGGCGAGAGAGCATGCGGGCTTACGTGCGATTAGGGGAGAAGGGAAGGGGAGGAAATGGTGCGCGCTCCTGTGGAATTAATGCATGGAGAGGGAGAGAAAGATAATGGGAGAGAGGGAAACTTAAAGGGAGAGAGAGAGGGAGATAGAGGGGGGAGGGGGGGAGGAAGAAGCGAAGACGTAAATATGAAAACTGGTTGACAACGGAGAAAAACAAATGTGAAACGAAGAGCTGACAGTAACAATCGAACGGAGATGGAGAAATATCAGGTCACAGATAGAGAGATATAAAAATAAAAGACAAAGAAGTGAGCTCTCTCTCTCTCTCTCTCTATATATATATATATATATATATATACACACACACAAATATATACACACACACATACAGGGCCGTGCCAAAACATTTTGCCGCCTGAGGCGACATATAATATGGCGCCCCCTTAATTTTTTTTACTGAGTAATTTTATTATATGTTAGTCGAAACGATAGGGAATAATAAAAATCTATTTATTAAAATCCATAATAACTTATATTTATGAAAAATATCAACTATACAAATGTTAATTTTCATTTATTAAAGTTCTTAGCCTTTCTTTTGCGATATTCAGCACCAGATAATTTTCTATGGCCAACCATCGTCCGCTTTAAAAAATGTAGAATAGTAAGGTATGGCCTCTTAATTTTTTATAAGAGTAATATCAAAAATACAATATACAATAATAATACAATTATTATTGCGCCTTTACTTTTGTAACAAAGTCGTTCACTCAACCATGCTTTGCATGGTTAGGCTGAAAGATTCTTCTACAAATATGCTACTGTCCAACTCATGGTCAACTCAATATAAAAACGAGTTTTTGCAGCATTGTTTAAAAAGAAATAAACGATATCGAAAAAATAATGAATATACATTGTCAGCCAGAGGTATCGCATTTTGACGCCCGGCCAATCAAACAAACAGCTCCCCCTTTTGCATACAAACATACTGTTAATATTTATGTTCACTTATACGCTTTGTTGTAATAAATACAAATTTGCCGCTTCGTTAATGTGATTCGTTTCGAAATGCAACAGAGAAATTTCCAATAATGGCTAGATAGATATATAAAAGTCGTTTAAACGCCCTAACTGCATGGACGCCTCGGGCGCGGGCTGGCCTTATGAATCTATTTTGATAGGTTTTCATTTTTGTCAAAATTTGGCGCCCCCCATCGAGAGGCGCCTGAGGCTGTTGTCTCGCCGCCTCACCCATCGGCACGGCCCTGTATATATATATATATATCATCATCATCATCATCATCATCATCAGCCTTTTTCAATCCACTGACGGATGAAGGCCTCTCTCAGACTCTTCCAGTTTTTTCTGTCAACTGCCTCCCTCCTCCAAGTTTGCCCCAAGAACTTAACAAGCTCTCTGTCCCACCTGTCTTTCGGTCTTCTTTTCGGTCTCTTGACGTTTCTTGGGATCCATTCGATGACACTGGACGTCCAACGCTGGTCATTTCTTCTAGCAATGTGGCCCGCCCACTGCCATTTTAGCACCTTCACTCTTCTAATCACGTCACAGACTCCCATCTTCTTTCTTACCCGGTCGCTCCTCATGCGGTCTCTTCGGGTGATCCCTAACATGCATCTCTCCATGCCCCTCTGTGTTGTTTGCAGGCGCTGTATCATTCTGGCATTCATGGTCCATGTTTCACAACCATATGTCAGAACAGGTAGAACACATTGATCATACAGTCTCCTTTTTAGGAAGACTGGAATATTTGATTTAAAGATGTTCGCATTCTTGCCAAAAGCACTCCATGCCATCTTCACTCTCCGGTTGATTTCTCCAAGAAGCGAAGCATCAGTAGTGATGAGTTGACCCAAGTAAACATAGCTGGTTACTTCTCCGAGTTCTGCTCCGTTGATTGATATGTATCTTCTCAGAATTTGTGAAGGAGTTGTACATAACCTTTGTTTTATTAAGATTCATCTTAAGTCCAGCTTCTCGGCTTGCTTGCTCCTCAGTTCTTCTAAGGAGCTCATCTGGGCTCCCTGCGAACAGTATGATATCATATGCAAAGCGCAGGCGACTCAGATGGTCTCCATTTACCTTTATGCCTTTTTCCTCCCAGTCTAGCGTTTTGAATACTTCCTCTAGAGCTGCTGTAAATAACATAGGGGACACAGTTTCTCCTTGTCTCACTCCATTTTCGGTTTTAAAGACACTCGTTTCTTCATGCAGCTGGACAGATATTGTCGCATTTTCGTAGATATTTTTGATCAAGGTTATGTACGTTTCTTCTACTCCTTGTTTCTTTAGTGCACGTAACACCGACGAAGTTCGGACAGAGTCGAATGCTTTCTCGTAGTCGATGAAGCACATACATAGAGGTAATTCATACTCGTTAGTCCGACTGATTACGTCTCTCACGACTTGGATGTGGTCCATCTTGTTATACCTACTGCGAAATCCAGCTTGCTCTCTGGGTTGGGCAGAATCAAGATGGTTTTGGAGAGACACATTTGTAGAGGTTAGAGCTTTCGGGATGATCCCTTCATCAGAGAGAGAAGTCTCTCTCGTGCTGACGAAGGGATCATCCAAAAAACTCTAACCTCAACAAATGTGTCTCTCCAACACCCCAGCGGCTCTACTTCCGGTAAGTGTTCACTGGGTTTCCTTCAACACCTAGTTGCCCTAAATATCCTTACTTACCTTTCCTCTTCCGTAGTATGTATATACATATATATATATATATAGAGAGAGAGAGAGAGAGAGAGAGAGAGACAGAAGAACAGAAATACTTAGGATGTGTTTAGAAATATGGAAAGAAAAATAACCAATCGGAGAAAATTACTTAAAGACAATGAAAAATAAGACGTGTGAGAAAATTACAGATTATCTTGGGCCATATAATTTTTACAAAAGTTCTAGATAAAGTTTAGTAAATCAACATTGTTGAGCAAGAAGGAATTTATTCCACTGAAATTGAAAATTTTGTTCTTCTTTACCAGCCGAACTCACGATCGATAAATAAATAAAAATTTATTTTTTCCCTTTTAGTGCATAATATAAAAGTTATTTTTTAAAAAAACCTGTTTTTAATTAATTTCTTTTTAGTATCAAGCAATGAAATTTTACATTCTTCCATGGTTTCTATAGGTACGGGTGAAGTAAAAATAAAAGTTATTGATAACAACACAATGGAAATAACAACAAACCGAAACATGACAAACTGATCATAAATCCATAAAGTGTAAAACTCAAACAGTCTGTGAAAGAATATTTTGTAAATAATATTTCAATTTATATTTTTTGAAAAATCTACCTAATTACAATTTGATGTGATATATGGCAATTTTCCAAGTCGTTGCAAGTTCTTTTAAGCCTTTTAAATTACAGATTTTATCTCTAACTAATTGTTGATGTAACTAAATTGTAGAAATATACGATAATAAACAAACATTTCCTCAATGTTTTCATAGTTGAACTACGCTGTGTGTACCTTGCCATCTATCGCCCATTTCTGAGCAAGCTCAGATTTTTCGATTATCCGCTAGATGCCCGACAAAGTGGAAAAGTAAAAATTACAAGTAATTGTCATTTTAATAGGATATATTAGTGATTCTGAGTTATTAAAATAATAAACAATTAATCCATAGCTCATTAGTCGCGTCGGAAGCGTCACCGGATGTATTTGCACCGTTCCCGTGGGCTGCTACCAATCTTGCTAGGGTGACACAAGCCTTCATGAAGGTGGCACAAACCGCTATATATATATATACACACACACATACATACATAGGTGTATATACATATATAGGTGTATATACATATACATATATAGGTGTATATACATATACATATATAGGTATATATAGCGCTTTTCTCGACATCATCTTCATTTTTCTATGTAGGTACTTTTATATTATCCTCACTCGATATACATACATACATACATATATATATATATATATATATATATATATATCAAGTCAGGTTAATATAAAAGTTATTAATATACTTCCTCTTTTATATTAATAACTTTCATATTAACGTCACTCGATATATATATATCGAGTGACGTTAATATAAAAGTTATTAATATAAAAGAGGAAGTACATGGAAAAATGAAGATGATGTCGAGAAAAGCGGGCGAGGCATCACATGAGGAAGACACGTTGAGGAGGTTGTCAAGGAAACGAATAGAAGGATTAAGGGAGACATACGGAGCACTTAAGGGCCGGAAACAAAGACGGGGAGAGGAGATAGAGAGAAAGACATCCACGGGAGACAATAACAGGGCAGCAGTTTCAAGGTGTAGTAAAGATCGAGATTAGGCAATAAAAACCAGAAACAAACGAGGACACAAACATGAATAAAGAGAAGTGAACGAAACAAAACAGGAACCGATGACACGGCGAACACACGACAAGGGAAAAAATGATTACAATTCTAAACGAGAGAGGATGAGAAATAAAAAAAAAGATGTGAAAAAAATAATACGACACGCATAACTACAAAGTCGTTCGGATCACAACGGTCGTGATGCGACTACATCGAGAGAGCGCGTCATAACAACGAGGTGCTATCACAGAGCGACCCTCTCCCTCCCTCCCTCCCTCCCCCCCTTTCTTTCTCCTTTCAGGATCGCTCGTTACGCGACGATAATAAGAAGGGCAATATAAGATGAGAGAGCAGAATTGCTGAGCGAATGAAGGGAGACGAAGAGGGCAGAGAGAGAGAGAGAGAATACGGATAGGCCAGGGAAATGATGGACAGACAGAGAGTTAGGTAGTTGCGTTCCACCTCTTCCCTCGACATCCCTTCCTCCTTTTATCCTCAGTGGCGGATTTAAGGAGGGTCGCACTTGACGCGTGCCAGGGACCCTCTTGAAATAAAAGGCTCCGAAAAAATGTTCTTCTATATGAACTCGGAAATATTAAACATCTCATTTTAAAAACGAAGAAAACTTTTTTTGCTCTGCGATACTTTGTTTATCAATGCGATCGTTAAGAGGGGTCAGATAAAGTGGTAGTCGTTTGGTTGAGGTTTCAGCATATATTTAGATTGCAGGGCCCCAATTGTTTAGCGCCATGGCCCCCAATTGTTTAGCGCCATGGGGCCTAGTTGTTTAGCGCCAGAGGCTTCAGAATGCCTAAACCCGCCACTGCCTATTCTTTCTCTCTCTCTCTCTCTGTCTCCCTCTCTCTCTCTCTCCTCTTCCTCCACTCCTCTCCAAACCCTCCTTCCCACCGTTCTCTATCTCTCTCCCACCGGAATAGCAAATGGTTTCCTGGACCCAACCCCTCCGGTTTTAGAGAGGCGGCAATATTCCGGGTAAATTTGCAACCGCTCTTCACCGCAGTAGACGACGATTCGACCCAGCCATTTCATGTCGCAACACCTGTCACGGCACGCCACTAACACCTCCGAAAACCCCTTTCCGGGGCCCTTTCCCTCGTCGTTCCCTCCCTCCCTTCCACCACCCTCAACAACCTCCCCCACCCTCTCCCCCTTAGCACCTCCTCCCACCCACGCAGCAACTGACACCCTCCTCGTCTCCTCCCCCTTAAGTCTCCTCCCTCTCGCTGCTTGTTTCTCCCCCATTTCTCTCTCCTCTCACACAAACTCCCTTCATCTGTCCGAAATCTCATTTAAATCTCGTGCTCCATCTCTCTTCTCCCTCTTCTAAGGTTCCGGATGATGTTACCGGTTGCGTAATGAGAAATGCAGAGCAGATGGAGGGAGGGGAAGGTTCGCGAAGGAGGGTGTGGGAATAAAAGTTAATTCAGGAAGGAGGGATAAAAAAAAACGAGGCTTCTTTTATTTTAGCGCGCATAACACGCACACGTCCGCGGAAAATTATCACCTTACGTCACGGACGACGCACGGAACTCAATTTTGCGAGGCAAAAAAATATTTTTAAGGACTTTTTTCCCGCTCTTAATTAAGGTGTATTGTGTTAGAGAAGGTCGAATTATAACAATGGCTGCAATTCTGTGGAGCACAACAATGAATTAAAGAAATGGGAATAACGCGTCATTTGAACATCTAGTTAATTTAGCGTTCGATATCCTTTATCTTATGCATCCATTGAAACATTTTTTTAAAATTCAGCGTCATGCTGACAGACCTTAAAAAACTTCAACGAACAAACCGTATGTGAATCGATTATTTACAAAATCGGTGAACTTCGCGTACTACGCTCTCAAGAATCGGAGACTTGAAACTTTATAATGGAATCGGATTTCTTTTACATTTTACGCTTAATTTATTAATAAAAAAGCAGGTTGCTGAAGTTAAAGCAAAATACCAGCACCACTCGTTTTCGAAAGAAACTAAAAGCCGATTTAATTAGTTCCTTGTAGGAAATTCATATACTCATAATCTAATTTCAATTCATAACTCGTTTCATTACGAAATAAAACTGAAGCATAATTAATTCGTAGGGTATGAAATATTTCGTTTATCGGAATAGAAATCATTTGTGTGTCACCTGGGAATGAACGTTAACTTCTCAAATTAAAAGTGTTCGTTCAAAGCAAAAAAGCTACATTTCCTCTTAAATGTAATTTCTACTAACTGAGATAACAATAAAAAATGCAAGCGTGCAATAGTCAATTATCTTTTCTCGAGAAGTAGTCGTAATAAACACGACGCAACGAAACGAAGCGCGCAACTACGTCCATCGACATATAAAGGGGGAAATTAAACGAGGAAACAATAATAATTTTAAAAAAACGTCACGCGAACGACCATTTGAACATAAAGAAACCTTTCCCTCGCGTTACGAAATAATGCTTCCTGTTTTTTTTGGTCCTCTCTCAACTTCGTCCTTTCATTCATGCGAACGTACACACATTCACGTTAACTATTTTCCCTCTCCCTTCCACTCTTCCTCCCCCCTCCCCCTTCCTTCCTACTACCCCATCCCCCACCTCTCTTATCTCCGGGGAGCGTTTGACACAATTTCCTCCCCGCTAGCGCGCTATGGTAACGCCGCTCGAATAGCCCCCTGTCGGCTATACCCACAAACACTCTCCAAGGGATACAAAACGAATTGCGCCTATGATTAAAAGTCATTACGACGCGAAAACAAACGAGCGGACGGATTATAGTTCAATTCCCGGGAAAATGGCCTCCTTTCCGCAGTAGCACCCGACTACGGCGGGAATACATATTCCCCATATGCCCTCCAATTTTCTCATCCTGTTGGGCAAAGGCTTTAAACGTCTCCCTTCGCTGCAGACTTCCGAGTTCGGGATTTCGTTCTTCTCCTTAACAAAGAAGGTCGTTCGTAAATGAAAAATTCTCGTTGAATGGATCTCGGCTTTCTCCAGATCTCTTCCTCGGCGCCTTTTTTCGCCGTAAAAAGATAATATGATCCTAAAAAGGTGACAAATTATGTAATTTTTTGCGTATTGTTCCTACGAGCGAATAATTCTCGACAAAAATGTTTCCACGAATTTTTTGCCCGGTGCCTGAGCAATACGTTATTATTCGAGAAAGTGTGCATGCAGAATGTCGAAAAAGATGTTATGAGAATTTTTAAGATTTCAAAGATGCAAACTTTTGTCTATCTTAAGGCAATTTTTGTTCTAAATATCGTAGACCTATTCTTAAGCAATAACGGCTGGGTAGGAACCGGTTTATATCCGTTTGTTTATGCATTATAATTCTCTTTCCTATTGGCGGTTCAGGGTACGAAACTTTTGGTATTGTATACGTTCCCTTCGCGCTCAAAAATTTCCTCCGATTATCTTTCAAACTTCAACGCAGCAAAAGCAATATAACGCTCGGCGTTGCCGTAATCGAACGAACGCACGTTCTCATTAGAGAAATATAAATATTTTCCTCACATTAAATTATACGATTGTAAGAAAGAAATTGTTTTAAATAGATATACAAATAAAAAGCACCCACAGACCCAGTGGCATAGGGACCATGGATCCGATGGATCGGTCGATCCAGGGCCCAGAGTTCGAGGGGGCCCGAAGGCCCCTGGTCGACATATACAAAATTTTACCCTTTGTGTCATTTTAAACCACAAGTTCTGCTAAATAACCAAATAATATATATTGGAGGAGAGAGGGGGGGGGGGGGGCGTAAAGACTTCTTGAACCAGGGCCCGGCTTCACCTTGCTACGCCACTGCACAGACCTATATTTATTTTTATGAATTAACGAGGAAGTCTATTCTCAACGATAAACGTAAGTCAGGTTGGCATGTTGCTGATGCGGTATATAGCCATTTGTAAAAAGGTCTGCTTCTTTCTCCTGTTTACTGAAACGATCATTCGATTGCCATGGGCAACAATAAACGGAGGATTACAATTTCCAAAAAGTGGGAAAGGAGGATGGAGGGAGACCAAGATGGAGAATGGCCGATTTTTTGCGATTTCTAGCCCGCATTTCGGCAGAGGCTCGTATCTCTCTTGGGAGAGTGGAAGAAAGAGAAATGGAGAGACAGAAAGAAAGGAGGAGGGAGCGTGAGAGAGGGAGAGGACAAAAAACGAAAGGGAGGCAAAAAACAAAGAAAGAGAGAGAGAGAACTACTTACAACAGTGTTCTCTGCTAAAGCTTCCTAGCTTTCCAAGGAAAGCGGCTTAAGGTTCTTCCATTTTTTCCCTCTCTCTCTCTCGACGCTAAGGAGCCGAGAGCCGACAAAAATATCTTTCCCGAGATGCTGCTTCACTCGAAACGCAAAAAATACTAACCATGTTTAAAACATACGAAGATGCGAACGAATGTATCCAAAAATTAACAGGAAAACACGAGGAGATGAAACGGGTTACATGCAGTTGATAACATGTTGATAATATGTTTTTTGTTACGAAATAGCTAACTGCGGAACAAAGCGGGAGCCTATGGGAATCAAGATTGATATCTTTAGCGAATAATTTTAATCCATAAAACATTTGACTTTATCAAGATTTTAAGTTAGAGAATTAATATTTTGCAACGGAGAGAAAACTAGACGCATTCACACGTATCGTATTCTACAGCGACAGCCTAAAATGTTACAAGTAATGCACGAACATTAGACGAAGAATTAAAATCAGCAAAATTCCATTTTCCAGGTGACTTATCATTACATAAGACATCATTCTTGTGTCCGTCTTTCTGTCACGGTACACGCACTACCGGCGGCAAAAGAAACAGGGGCATATTGTATAGCTGTCGCAGAGAGAGAGAGGGAAAGAAAGAACGAAGAGAGAAGGAAAAGAATGAGATAGACGTAGAGAAAGATTGGAGGAGAATGGGAAGTTTTAATTCTTAAGTCGTGTCCACCCGCCTTTTTGACTGGCAGGTCTACTCTAGTGAACCAATGGACTACTACATAGATTCGATTCCCATTTATCCTTATTGCGGACGATGTGGTAAACGCTGCTAAAAACACATAAAAACAATTTAAATATCCTCTTATAAAATTTGGAACCGATATTTTGGAAAAAGAGAGAAAAATCGGATTAATTAACTACAACATTACCTTAGTTCATTCGAAAAAACCCTTACGTATTTACGTAATACAAGTCGAAAGTTGAACGAGTTTTAAAACTTCGACGAACCGGACGAAAGAGATCCTACTTTTCAAATTTAAAAAAATTTGAGTGGTCATTCATCACTCTCTTTTCGAATCGACGGCTGCGTAAAGACGTAAAGATTAGCCTCGAACCGGAAACATTACGGAACGAACGGTGTCAGCGACGACACGAGAGGCAAAACACGAGTGACACGGAAACTCGTCGGATCCCGTTTAATCCCACATCGCCGATACACGCTCCGTTCCTCCAATCGTCGTTTTTTTTCATCCGCTTTTAAGCAGTAAACTCTTCTATTTTAAGCACGATCCGTCTAAAAAGAAAAAAAAAAAAAGAACGCGCGTCCTTCACATCCATGATCATCGTCGTCATCATCGGATCGGCAGATGAGAGAATTCGAATAATCCTCGTGGATTGTGGCGCCATCTCTCCCAGTAGCACAGTTAGCTCACGCGTCGGAATTCCAACGACGCCCGTGAGCGTCGAAATCCGCGCGGGCTTTCGCAAAAGAGACGACGGGCATTCATCACGATCCGCGCTCGGGGGGAATCCCCATCAGGATAACTTTTTCCAGCGCGATAACCTACCAAACCATCCATTATGTAAACAGCACGGGCTGTACCCTTTCCCTCCTCCTTCCCCCTTTCCCTCCTCACCCCCATTAACGCTGGCGATTTTAATCCGTAACACACAGCGGAGCATCGCCGGCATCGCGATAATTTTAAGCTCCACACACTCTCCCTCCCCCTCCCTCCACCTCTCTCCCTCCCCCCCTTTCATTTTTCTTTTCTTTTTCAGTTTATCTGTTTAACACTTTAACTCCTAATGAGACTTTTAAATCGCTAATTTCTCAAAAATCTTTATCGAGTGTCGAGAAACGAACGATTTTGATGGATAATTTCTTTCGAGCGATTTCTAGTTCGAACGAAATAGGCAAGCAAAAATCAAACAATGGGTTTTTGAGGGGTTAGATTTCACGAGACGAAGTAGTTCGGTTTTTCGAGAAAAACCGCTTATGCGTTCGGTTTATTCGTCTGTCTGTCTGACTTACTAACTCCTACTGTAGGAAAGCTGCTAGACTTACTCTTTACTGATTGCGAGTGCGGAACACTTTGGAATGGGAAAAAATTGGCGGAACACCTATATACATATGCATTTATATATTTTTACATATAACCTTTATTTTATGCACTTAATAGAAGTACTTTCTGCTTCTGCAATAAATGGAGTTATGATGTGAGAGCAAAATAGAAATACATTTTTTAAATTCATTAAAAAATCCAAATTTATGGAAAAATTATTTTCGATGGAATATTTCGCGGAACACTAGGCAATGCTATCGGAACACCAGTGTTCCGCGGAACACCGGTTGAAAAACACTGTGCTAGACACTTCGTTTTTTCTCCATCCGCTTCAGTATTGTTTCGTCGTGCGTGTTTTCTCGGATTGTCCGTCTGTCTGTCTAAATTTAAAAAACGCCATTTATTGTCTACTCGTTTATACTTATACTTGTTTATAAATACAAAGGCGAAAAACATATACACGGCATATGCGCCCCGTTATATTTTTAATTCTATTGAATAGATTTATTTCTTTAAAAACTTTTTTTTTAATCATCACAAACAGTCTAAACGAAAAAGAAGCTATGTTGGGCCTTCTGCGTTCCGATATAAAGAAATATTGTAGTCGATAAATTAGGAAAAAACAAATACTAAAATTTTTAACAATGGCAACATTCACTAAGGGTACAAAGGATGCAAACAAGGATCTAAAAAGATGTTAATTTGGAATATAAAGAAATAAAGGAGATACTAATGAAATAGGTCCGTCGATGGATAAAAAAGGGGTTTGAAAAAATCTTCATCTCTCTTTCCTTATATATATATATCTCTCTCTATTTCTCTTTTCGCCCGATGGAATTTCCTTTTTTTTTAATTCCGAAAAATGTTCGTCGATTCGCAGAAAAAAACGTTTAAGCGATTCGCACGGATGACCGACGAAATGAGAGGGGCTACCCGAAGCGACGCTGCAATTACAAAATTGCTCGAATATTCGGCGTAGTTTCTCTTCCTCTTTCTCTTCCTCTCTCTCTCTCTCTCTAGCAATGTTTTTCGGATGACCGATTTGGGAGGAAAGGGAAGTTAGGGTTAAAATTAAAATGCTTTTTAAAGGGAGGCGGACAAGGGTTGAAAATGAAACCAAAATTCGTGATCGTGGCGTGATCGAAGGCTGGATCCTGATGCGGCCTTTGTTTCTTTAAACTATGGAAATTATTCAGAAATTCGTGGACCCTTCGTAGTTTTTTTTATTCGGCTTGTGGCGTTTTGTCGTAGAACTCGTTAAATAGATTGGCAAAGGGAACTGATTTTTAATTAACCTAATCGTAAAATATTATGAGAATTCGGTTGTGCATTACTATAAAACGTTTTAATACGCTCTCCACGCTCAAATGTCAATCAACCCCTGTATTACACGTATTGGCAGGTAAATACGAAGAAATGTACAATTGTTTTTTATTTTTTCTAAGAGAGACGGTATGGATTAGTACAGTTATAAATAATTAACATTGGATTCGATATAGCTCATAGGATTTTTTATCAAATATTTATTTTCTCTCTTTACTGTTCAAATTAATACCCGGAAATTTAATTGTAGAAATAATTATCCCATTTACAGATGGGCGTTTGCAACTATGTGGTCATCAACATTTAGAACTAATTTTATATTTAAGTTATTGTTCTCCATCATCCTAAGTTCAGCTTAAATATATTAATATATATCCATTATAAAGAACCTTTCCGGACATTAGAAAGACTTCGTTGATAAAGTTTAAATTGTCTTATGAAACCGCGTAAATCGTCAAACTAGAAACTAGAAAACTGGATTTGGATAGATATGTGCTTTTTTAAATCAGAGAATTATTTATTGTAAAGCATCTTTTGCGCAAAGTATACTTGAAGCTCATCATAATCCTCAAACCATCGGCCTTACTGAAAAGGATAAATATTTTTAAAATATTAGAGGGCATTTTTAAGTAAGCGATTTCCAACCTACGCAGGGCACATATCCATAGGGAACTTAATCAATTTCATGCATATCCAAGAGAATTTTCATCGTTTCTGATTTTAACTATTCATAAGTAGGGCCTTTTTGCATTCTCCAACCACCCACGACCACCCTTATGCCGAGGGAAACACCATTAAGACTTCCCTATCGATTCCTTTCCACGCAAAATCCCTCCCGAAATTATATCCTACGCTTTATTTTTCTCAAAAAAAAAGAACCCCTACCATTCCTCCCTGCTCACCCTCCTCTCTTTCTGCTCCGCCAAATGAAAAACGCCGCGCGCCATCACGCAAACAACGAATTTCCATCGCTCATTTCCTTCCCGCCTCGGAAAATTCTCCCTTTAGCACACTAATCCACTTACCGCGAGGAGAAATGGGAAGAGAAAGAGAGGAAACGAACGAGGGATTCGGAATATAAACCAGTTCTAGGTTCATCTCCCCTCCCTTCTCCCCCTCTTACTCTTCCCCCCCTCCCCCTCCCCCCCTCCCTCTCTCATCCTCCTCCCGCCACTTCAACCCAGAGAGGACTCGTCCTTCCCTCAAACCCCCCAATGCACATCCTTCACAACGCGATTCCCTCCTCGAACCATCCAATCGAGTAAGATCCTCTCCTTATTCAACCTCCTCCAAACCAAAGATACCAACCGGCCTCTGACACTAATGAGTCAAACCATTCCACGGCCCTCTTATCCCGTTCGCTAAGGGAAAATCCATCTCATTTTGAATCGGTCCATCCTCTTTAAGGGCAATCTCTTCACTTCCTGCTCCTCTCCCATCCTCCTCTCTTTCTCCCCTTCCCTCTTCCTCCCCCCCCCCACTCCCACCTTAACCCACAAAAATAAATAAAACTCTTCTCTCCCTTCTCTCGCCGTCCAATTCAGCCCATTTCGCCTTATTTCTTCACTCCCATTTCCTCCTCCCTCTCGCTCCCTTTCTGACCACTTCTGCCATCGTTAGATTCACCCTCTTCCCTCACACACACACACCCTCCCAAACACCCGTCTCTCAAACGTACTTCTTTCTTCCATTCTATTGCTTTCCCTCTCTCACCTCTCTCTCTCTCTCTCCCACCACCATCTTATGTTAGATACTTCTACTTCCTTCTTTTCATCATTTCCCCTTCTCCTTTAAAAAACAAAAAAACTTGGAAGTTGAAGTTTACGGGGATATATATTTTTTTCTCGAGTACCAAATCAAACTATATACATGATTATTGGGAATTTGTGGGATTCCTTCCTTCTCGACGCGAAAATATTTCGTTAAAACTTCGTCCTCTTTCGGTGCAGTTGGCACAAAGTAATTTTTGAACCGCTTCGTATGGTATGACGCCACGTATCTACCTGCCAATTAAATGAACCTCAAAGTCAAACCATATTCAGAAGAACTTTATAAAACTTATATAAAATAACTCTCGGACGGTACTTCTTTTTATCTGTATGATACCGACACAGTCCATTCCTTTTCTTTTTCATGTCATCGTATTTCACAGCTAATAATACAATATCCCTCTCCTCCGCCATTTCTTTGCTCGGCGTTAACATCACAATCACATTTTTGTCGAAGTTTCATCTTTGTTGGACAAATTGGTTCAGAAATTTCATGTGTAAAAGAGAGCGAGATAAACGTATATATATATATATATATATATATATATATATATATATATATATATATATATATATATATATATATAAATACTTAAGGAAAAGGAAAGGTAACAATAAAGGTAGCAACAAGGTGTTGGAGGAAGCCCAGTGGACACTTACCTAGAATGAAGAGCCGCTGGGGGTGCTGAGGAGTATATGTTTCTCCGTCGCTGAAGAAGGGCATCAGCCCGAAAGCTCCATTTTTGTGTAGTTTTTGTTCTTTTGTGTTTTTCGTGTGTCCTCAGCACCCCCAGCGGCTCTTCATTCTAGGTGTCCACTGGGCTTCCTCCAACACCTTTATATATATATATATATATATATATATATATATATATATATCTGTCAAGTTTTCCCATTACCGTTCATATCCATTTTGTTAAAAGTTGCGCTGCAACGCGAAATACAAATCCGACCCCTCCCACTTACGGACTTCCAGAGGTAGTTCGTTAAGCGCGGAGAGAGAGAGAGAGTATTGGAGTGAAAAATCTCTCCGCTCTAATCACTTCCACCCTCGTTAACCTCTCGATTTATCTCCCTCCATTCCAATCTCCGTCTCCTCTCTTTTTCTACCTTTCTATGCTCCCCTCCTCCTATCCTCACTCCCGCCATCTATCCGTCCTCCTCTCAACTTCTCCAGAGGCCTCCGCGATTCCACCTTTCCTCCCCCATATAAGACCGTCGCAAACCTCATCCCCATTTAATGCTCCTATTCGTCCGCATCACGCGATCCTTTAAAAAGAAAAGGGAAATTATGCACGTAACCAACCGTGGCATTTTGATCTCCGGCGAAAATCCTTTCCGATCTAAATCCTTTAAAAAGTGCATCAGCGCATCTCTCACTTTTAATTTCCACCGGCGTAATCCTAGATTAAAAAGGATAAATAAATCACGCTTTTATTTTACCTTCTTTTTCTTTTTTACCGCCTCGACCGATTCCATTCTCATTATGTTCTCCGCATATTCCCTTCTCCATTTTTTTATCTCTCCCTTCCACAAATTCATCTCCTTACCTGTTTTCCCCTCCCCTCTCTCTAACTCTCCTCTGCACTAAATTTCGCCTAGTCCGCTTTTCCGTTCCTAAGCAAATGTTTGACTAACGTTCAGACGGTTTAATGAGTGTTTTCTTAAACTTGAGGCGTCCGCGAAAACATTCGGAACAGTCCGCGCTTAAAGAACTATTAAGACGCACTTTCTATCCGGAGAACTTGTATAGTTTGTCTGGACTAGAGGAGACTCCAAAGTACTTCTCGAGTCGGCTGGTAACTTGTAACTTTTTAAATGCCCGCTCATATAAAGTTTGCATTTGTTTTTATTCGGTTTACCAGAGCAACGCAAACACCTTAGCAAATTGAGAATAGGAACTTCTTTTTTTAATGAATATATTTAAATTTCATAGATTCTCAATGGAAATAACCCTGTAGTTTGATGTAACATTATAACATAATTTTACAAAACACGAAATCGTTTAAAATTATCGGGCGCCATTACAAAAACTAAACATCTGCGGTATTACTTCGAAAAATATATACCTAATGGTGAACTGATAAAACATTTTTAGTACTGAGGTAACCTTTAGCGTTACTTAAGACAGTGGAGATTGGATTTGACTTGGAACTTAGTTAAACAATAGGTCCGAAAATAATTTCCTCGAATATAATCTCGTTCCTTGTTTCAGTCCTTCCTTCCAGAACATTTTCTGAAATTTTTCTAATTCTGAAAATTACCCTCTAAAGTTTAAGAGCGTTTCTTTGCGTAAGTTCTACTCTCCGGACAATCTTTTTTTTTAAAAATTCAACTTCTACCCGATTTTCAAACAACTTCGAAATTACCACCGTCGCATAATGTACCTCTCCCTCCCATAATCTCCTCCCCTCTCCCTCTTCGCCACACTATTCCTTTCCCAATTCAGTCCACTCCTCTCGAAGATCCTCCCTATATAACAACCATGGACTAGCACGGACCTTCCCCTTTCCTAACCAGCGTCCCGCGCTCCAATTTCCTGCAGACCAATCCCAGAACACGATACATTTCCCCTCTCATCCTTCCGTTCCTGCGAACTGGATGCGTGAAAAGGTGGGCGACTTTGAAAAGGGAATTTCGGGCGTGGGGAGGGTTCGAGGAGGGCTGCGGATGACCAAAGTAACTTGCTGAGAGAGGAGGAGAAGGAGACGGATGAGCGAACTTACGTCTCCGGACCCTTAAACCTTAAAACTTCCATTTGGGACGTCCACTCCTCTTTTCAGACTCTCTGCGTTAAATCCAATGAAGCAAGTCCCGAAGTAATAAGACCACTTCCCTATCTCGCTTCTTCCTTCCTTCCTTTAACCAACTCTTACCCAAATCCACCCAAAACTCGAACTCCAACGAGTATCGCCAAACTATCTCCCGAGGGAGAGTGAGCGAGAGAGAGAAAGCATCCCATCTAGATAGATATCTCTATCTCTCTCACCCATACACACATTGCACACCCTCTATTTTCTCCCTATCTCTGCGCCTCTATTGCGAGAATGCCGTTTTAGCATCGGCGTGAGCGCTACAGGATTAGAACATCGCCGGCTCACAAAACCCACGCATGGATAAACGTCGAGCACTTTCGAATTATCCCCAAGGGAACGCCTCCGTTGCAGTTAACACGCTACGGAGGCGATCGCAAAAGGCATGTGAGAGCGATAAGCGATATTGGAGGGTTTTTGTGGTAGGGAGGAGATAAGGGGGGGTAGAGAGGAGAGAGAGAGCGGTGTAATTAGAAAGATACGAGGTTTTTTTTCACGGCATTTCCAAACTCCGCAACGAAGTTAGGGTTAAATGAGCAGAGAATTGCGCAACGATGTCCATTATATCGATTGGGAAGCTCTCATCTAGCGCTATATAAAAGCGAGAGCAACGGATACACGTTATACGGTTTCCAAATGGTCGCCTTTAATCGGTCTGACACGCAGATGCTATTCATTCGTGCTCGCCGGAGAGATAGTTAAGGTAAGCAACGTAAAATTACACCGTCAACGCTACAGTACCTCGCCAAACAAATTTTCCATTTGCAAGCTCTGTCAGCAATCTAAATAATTATTTTAAAAAAACACCTTTCTAATTATCGCTTGAATGATAAATATGGTTCCTACTTCATAGGAAAGTCTTGTAAGCGCATTTTAACTGAGCAGTATGCATTTTTTGAAAACAAATCAACAAAGGACGATTAACAATTACTATAAGCAAATTTAATAGGTAATTTAATGATTATATCGCTTATATAATTTATAAAAATACAGAAAAATTTCAAATTGAATCTATTAGTTGATGTTCCTAATAAATCTTCTAATTTAAATTTTACTTTACAACTATTGAAAATATGAATGTTTTCCCATGACTGTGATTGAAGTTCAAACAATTAGGCCAATGTAGGAGGTTTTTATTAAATTCTTTTAGGGGAAAATGAAATGAAACAAGTCTTAAAGCAATACAAGGTTATAATAATTTTTGACATTTTACATGTATTAGAACTTTTGTTGTTTCACCAATTAGACGCAGAAAAGATTCGGACAAATAAAATAAATAACTAATCTTAAGCAAGGCTCTCCTTTCAGATCAAAAGATAAATTTGATGCTCCAATTAGTGAAGGAATTGGGTTGATAGAAAATGAATGATTCCGCTCGAAATGTTCAGCAATTATTCAACCATTCGAAACGATCAAAGTCGAGACAAAATATTATTAAAACTTCTCGATACACTTCGCAAAATGCATTGGCGGAAAATTCCCAACTTATGATCGAAACTAACTTAAACATTTGAAAGGATAAACATTTGAAAGGATAAACATTTGAAAGGATAATGCGTGGAACGTAACAAAGGAACAGAAAAAGCCGAATGCAACGTAAATTTTTCTCCTTCCGAGAACTCCTTAGAATATACTATAGCATAATGGCTACGCTAAGCTCGCAATAAGACTCGAGGTAACGTTATTCAACTGTCATTCTTTCTCTCCCTCTCTCTCTCTCACTCCCTAGCTTGAATGGAACACAGTAAAAATCTTCATGCTCTTAAAATCCTCTACCTTGAGGAGCTTGATATCCATAATATAGTACATAGGAAAATAAGAAGAAAATGGAATACACGGATAGTTTAATCAAAACATTCACTAAAAATAATGGAGCTTATTACGTTTGCCATTAATCCGAAATGATTAAAGCACGCGGAAAACATAGGAAAAAGTCAAAATAAGCATTCGGATTGATAAGGCATCAGCATGGGTGCGGGGTGGTAACGAAGCATGAATTTAAAACCCAGGCCAATTAACGACACGGTTTGTTCCGGAAAAACTGATTCGATAACAATTCGAAATTGATTTTTCTGAGAACGCCATATAGTTTTATTAAAACTTGTTAAAGAGCCAAGAAAAACAAGAAAAATCTCCAACATGACGAAACTTCATTGACTATGTTACATTAAATAGAGAAAAAGATATACCAATAAAAGTAGAGTGATTAATACCTATATGTCGTAAAGGATCGAACTCGCTTTACGTTTCCCTGACCAAGAGAACCTGGAATCGACTGTTCGAGGTGTTTATTTTCGCAATACCAGATCGCAAAAGATTCATTTCATTACGTGGAACGTGGCAACGTCGCGTCCGATTAAATTCCCACAAAAATCGTAGGCCCTTATTCAGGGCCCGGGAGAGAAATTTCGGGCCCCGGTGATTTTCCCACTCCTGGGCCCCCGTTAAAGTATTGTGATTCATCTTCACAGGAAACTTTTGCCTGAGAGCCCTTTTTGCCCGGACCCCAGTTATTTGCACCGGCTATCCACCCCCCCCCCCCCTCTCCCGGTCCTGTCCTTATGAACTCTTTTATTACTCTGCCAAATCAACCGACTCCGAAAAAGCGACGAATAACAGTGTCCACTTCTCGTTCTCTCACGCTTTCACCAGGATTAAAACAAGAACGAAACAGCATGCGCTCTTATTTTACGCTCGAGGCATCCACACTTACGAGTTGAAATCCGCCATTTTTTTAAATCTCGCGTGACTCAACTCAAGACCGGGAGAATGAGTTTCCTCATCGTTACACTCTGACACACTGTCGAGTGAAACAATTTAGTTCCGTGATCTTTAAAGTTGTCATGGCTTCCCCAATGCAACAGCCTTAGATGTGAGAATTACAACACAAAAGAATGAATCACAGCATCCGCTTCGAGTCCTCCTTCGTAAAGTTATCGTATAACCGTCGTGACCTGGTTTCTGTGATCAGGCATCTCGAAAACGTAATGGAAACGAAAGAAGGAATCGTGATTACTGAATGGAAAACGAAATATTTATAAATCCATGAACCGAAAATCTTAAATTAAGCTGATAATATAATAATATGAAACAAAGGAATTTAAAACAACATATAAAGAAAATCGTAAATTCGGTAAATACTCCGAATCTGGAGTTATCTCTTTCTAATATTCCGCAGTAAATATTTTGATATTTTCTCTCCCTTGTCTTTGTGTCCTTCCTTCAATACCCTTATGGTGCAGTTCTCATTTCAAAATTCAACCCACTTAATCAAGAATAAGATAAAAATTAATTTTTCCTCATTTCCGTCCAATTTATCTATCTTAACTACAACCACAGCTCGGAACCTTTCTTTTTATGTACATCTAAATGTTAACTTAAAAAAATCAATTAAAATTCCAAACAATAATTACAACTTTTTGCTAAGCAATAATACGAGTAACGGTAAGCTGTTCGTTGATAAAACAAATGCGGAATAACTGTTTTACCCATTTTTTAAAATGGTCTTCTAAGATGGTCAAATTCGATAGTTTGTTTCTTCAAGAAGAATGCGACCAATCGCAAGCCGTAGAGCATGTGATAACGGCAATCCGAGCGGAATGAGAAAATTTATTCAACGTTTTCGCAAATGAAACTTCTTCCCGCGACGGCACACCTCCCAACGTGAATCAACATTGTCATTAGTAATCTCTCTGCAGACGGGATCATATGTTTCACTTGGTTCTCCACTTTCTCTTCTCCACCGAAACTTTCCTCGTTTCTTGGCAAATCCCATGAATTCAAACATTTTCCTTCTTTCTTAATATGCATTCAAGCTTACCTCCAATCGCATCATAAAATTTGGATATGGCTCATTTTATCGAAAAATGAACGCAGGCCCGTTTTACTTTCTCACATAGGTAGTATATAGCGAAAGTAAAGTAATCTGTAGCAGTATGAGTTCGTTCCAGTCAGAAAAGTGAGTAGTAAGACCACACGCATACGAGAAAGTTGGTGCAGTTTATGTTGTACGGATTTTCTTCTTTAAACACCACGGCATTTGACTATTTTCTTCCCTTTATTTCGGATGAAAACGCCGGCTCCCTTCGTGTGACGCTCCGGAACGAATATCATTGCCACCATTATCGTCGCTGTCAACGAAAACGCGCGTAGACACGGCCACTCTCACACCAAAAAGAGTGGAGCGCGCGATGGTACTACGAGAGGCTTTTAATAATCTACGGAAAGGGCGGCGAATACAAAAAAAGAAGAAATGGCGGAAAAGGGCCGAGGAAAAGGATGGCGGGCGTCTGAAGGGATAAAAAAAAGCCACGCTGTTATGGATTCGCTCTAAAAAGAGAGAGAGAGAGGTCGGGTGGAGTTATAGGGCAAAGGAAGAGGAGGTGTGAGGGACGGGGAAGGTGGTAGGGAGGGAGGGAGGGGGAGGGGATGAAGGGGGAGGAGGGAGGGGAGGGAGGGGAGAGAGAAGAAATAGGGGGAGAGATGGGGCAAAATAAGACAACGTGATCAAAGGGTCCCTAGGTATAAAAAAAGAAAGGGACCCGCGAGAGAAAAAAAAGCGCAAAGGAAAATAATTCGAGGGAATAAAATGGAACGTGTTATTCCAGCAAGAAAATAAAAGAGAGAAAGAACAGGAATGGTAAAAATAAGGAATGAGATGGGTAGGAGGAAGGAAGAAAAAGGAAGGAGAGGAGAAAAAGAAGAGGGAGACGGGAGGGATAAAACAGAGGCATAAGAGTGAGGAGAAGAGGATAGAGGGGAAAAGTAGATGGGAGGAAGAGAAGAGAGGAGAGGGAGTGAAGGAGATAAGTAAGGGAGAGAGATAAAGAGGAGAGGGAAAGAGATGGATGAAAGTGCGGAGAGAAATTAAAATGAACGAAAGGACAGACAGACAGACAGACAGAAAAACGAATTTATTTCGGGCGAATTGAGACTTACATTTAACCCTACGTTATGAATTACAAACGTCAATAAAAACAATAACATAAACATACAAACAGAAAACAAATACATGAAACTTAACAAATGAAAGAATAATAATACAAAAAAACAATTAAGAGATTGAATTACAAATTCGGAAACTTCTAAAAAGAGGAGACTAAGTATTTGTGGTAAAAACTTAGGAAGGACCTGACATGGCCAACCTAGTAAAAAGAGAGAGAGAGAGAGAAAAATCGGGAATAAAAAGGAAAAGTGAAGTAGGACGCGAAATAAGAGAAAAGATAAGGTATTCAACTATGAAGAGAGAAAGGGTGAGCATGCGAGGGGGAAGATGGCTGAAAAAGTTCGGAGAGTAGCAGTCGAGAGAGGTGAAGAAAGGTATGGCCGAATGAATTAAGAGGGGCAGACGGAGAGAGAGAGGGAGAGAGAGAGAGAAGGAAAATGCAACGGGAAAACGGGGAGAGATGGGAGATAAAAAGAATCTGCAAGGAGATTGACGACGAAAGAGAGAAATTAATAATGAAGCACTGCAGATTGGGGACGCCGAACATATAGAAAATGAGACCCTTCATCAAAGTGAGTAGAACACACGAAATTCCCTCTTATGTTAGTGCTTCTTTGCTTCATTTTTTCTCCTCTCTCTCTTTTCGCTGCGCAAAATTAACGTTGCATAGCGAGGGCGTTGTTCGTGAAAACCGACTCTCGGGGAAAAGGATTCTTTCCCTCCTTTCACAAAAAATATAGGATCGGCGAGAAATTCCTCGCCATCATTTCGAAAGGATGCCGCTCTCTCTAAAAAACAAAAAAAAACTCATGGAGGAACACAGTCGGAATTTAAACAAGACTGCGATGCGTAATCGACGCGCCGTTACTTACTCGAAAAGGATTCGCTTCATGACGAGCAAAAATGCCGACTTCGAATGGCGAATTCCAAAGGGGAAAAACAGAAATGTGTGTGTGTCTTTCAAAGTAAGTAAAAATTTTTAAAAATTATTTGACTTGATCCGTTCACAAAGAAATTAACGTTGAAACATATATGTTATACTACACGGATTGTCAAATGTTCCTGATCGGTGATAAATCACATTAACAACTAACGAGGAAAGATAACTACTGCTGACTAAATGTGCGACTTGAAATACTTCCTAAGATGGCGATGATGACTAACCAATCACTGCAATCGATACCTTCAGTAACGTTCTTTGATTCGAAATTCCGCACGCGGCTGATACATTCCTTGAATCTCCCGCGAAAAGACGAATAAAACGATGAAAACTAATACTAGAACATAACGGGTTACGAGTTAATAATCGCCATCTTCGTGATTATGAAGCCACAGTCAACTTTAATTCAAATCATAAATGCCACTTTACGCGAATTACTATTTCAAAAACGCAAGCAATAATACGCAAATTTCACCGGAACGTTCAAAACGCGGCAAAAACGCCTCATTATTTCTGTCATAATTTAAATGGAATTAAGACAGCTCGCCGGTTAAAATACAATCATATCCTTTTGGATTAACACGACCATAACAACATTCACACGCGTACTTACAAGCACGAAAAAAGAAATACCTCGATACAAAAGTGGATTATTCTTCTCGTGGAAAAAAATGTTAATTCCCTCCTTTGACAAAAAAGAAGAACACGCGCCGAATAAACTTTTGAGAGGAAACGACGCGAGCTAAGTGAGAAAATGACGCGGGATGGAAAATAAAACCAAAGACAAAAAAAACCGACCCCTTTTTCCCTTTAAGGTGTAAATCGAGGCGCCAGGGGGAAAAAAAAAAAACCCAAAGGGGGAAGTGGAGAAAAAGCGAAAATTTCGCAAAAATATCCCATTATAAATCTCCAGAAAGCGTGACTGTTTGAAGAGACGCCCTCGTGGAAAAAGTAAAGAGGGAAAAAAGGTTTTTAGAGGGTGTGGCGAGGGACGAGGAAGAAGGGAACGAGAGACGAAGGGAGGAGGAAGAAGGGAACGAGAGACGAAGGGAGGAGGAAGAGGGACGGAATGGAAGGAGATAGAGGGAGGGAGGGAGAGGGGGGGAGGAGTTAAGCGACTGAGAGACGTTAGGATATCCGGAGGATGGTAAAGCTCTCTGTACGCGCAGTTAAGCAGATTGTCGAGGGCCGCGTTAGCAAAGGAATAATGTAGAGGGAGAGAGAGAGAGGCAAGGAGAGAGGGATGGAGAGAGAGGAAATGGAGGGGGAGGGGAGAAAGAGAATGGGAGAGGGATGGAGGGCGAGAGAAGGAGGGAGGGGAGAGGGATGGAGAGAGAGGGATGGAGAGAGAGTGAGAGTGAGAGAGAGAGAGTGAGAGAGAGAGGAAAGGAGAAAGGGATGGACGGAGAGGGAGAGGGGCGAGAGGGATGAACAGAGAGAGAGAGTGGATAATATAGAGGGAGAGAAAATGACAGAGATGGAGGAAGAGAGGAGAGAGCGATGGACGGGGAGGGAGAGAGAGGGACGGAAGGGGAAGCGGGTTACGTAGAAGGAGAGAGAAGGGGGAAACGGAGGAAGATAGAAGGGAAGTAGGATGGAGGGAGAGATCGGAGAGGAATTGAGTGAGAGAGGAGGGGGAAGAAGGGAGTGGGGGAGGAGTTAGGTAAGTGGAATAGGGGCGTAATTTTTACCGGAGATAGGAGTGGATAAGGGGGGAAGGAGAGAAAAGGATAAGTGAGGGGGTTAGGAAGGGAGAATAATAAGAGGGTTCAGATGCAAAGGTTTTCGTGTTTTGGGGGGGGGGGAGGGAAGGGGGGAGGAGGGGTTAGAGAGAGAGAGATGAGATAGGTGTACAGACAAGAAACGGGGCGAGAAAAATGGAAGACGGGAGGGATGAAACGAGAGCGAAGAGGGAAGCGAAGCATACGGAAGTACCGGGGGAGAATTATGGGTGGTGAAAAAAAAGGGGGAAGGGATGAGAGTTAGGGCGGCGGCGGCTAGGAGTGATGGATGAGGCAGAACACAACTGACCAAAGTTTGGCTTCCGCGTAACACGAAAATATCAGGAGAAAACGCCTCTTTCTTCCATTTTTTCGCGGCCAGGGGAGACGTTTGATTTTTTTCGGCAGAGATTAAAAAAAAAGCATTTTTTCCGGACGAGTTGGTGATTTGTTTCTTCTTTCGGAGTCTCCGCGCCCCATTCGTCTTTCCCGATTTCCCTCCTCTTCCCCTCTTTTTTCCGATCGCGCTTTCCCCTTTCACGCTCCCTTCCTCCCTCTCCAAGTGTCTTCTTTCGTTTATTCCAACACGCCACCCTCTTGCCCCTATAATAATTACATTCTACCGATTATCCTTGTTATTTCTTCAAACTGAACGATTCACATACGAGTGAATGAACCGTGACATCGTATTATCCACTCATTTGAAAACAAGAGTACATTCAGCGTGAACTAATAAAACAGTTGATGAGAGATTCAGTTACGAAGCAGCCATCTTCAAAGGTGATTCAGCGGGAAACGATTCTCTAATGAACCACCTCAAACCATATTACCTACGCTGGTGAAACCATAGTCGCCAATCGCATTCTCTATTAATTTTATTTGTTATGAATTTCTGCAATTTTTTTAAATTTTGTAAAACTGTGGATCGTGCATTTTCAGATGTAATAAAATAGCTGGTAAATTGAGTCGCTTTAGAGGAAACGTCTCTTTTTCTCTCTCACACCATTTTCATTTTTATGCGTATTAACCTACTGCCACTCATTCTCTTCAAACAACGAAACTTCCGCAAATGTCAGTTTTTATCCTACTATTCTGAAACTATGACTCGGATTATTTTACGGTCTATGCATCAGACTAAATCTACTATAATATATTTTGAAGCGTGTGTTTGTTGGTTTGTGTGTTTGTTCATGGAGCTACTCCTAAACGATAAAAGCTAGAATAACCAAATTTGGTAAGATTCTTCCTTACATCCTAACTTAGTGAACGGTCAATGTTTGGTCAACCGGGATTAATCAGTGCTGCCAATATAGGGGATTAACATTTTTCCATAAGATAACACGTATGAATCCATTTCTTGACTTGCAAGGTATTCTTCCTTCAAGCATCAAAATACGTAAATATGGACCGATATTTTTCGTTTTTGCTTTATTCGACGAATAAAACTCTATACTATCTTATTCCTGCAAAGTTTACATGTTACACGGTCAAAGTTTTCAGAAATACGGTATTTCTTTCGAAAATTTGTGGATTTTTCGTACTCTTTCCGGGCGTTGCCAAGGCGGCCGTCATTGTTACCTACGATTCAGTTAGCTTCAATGAAGCTTATAAATAGATGGAAGTTTAGCGTTATTCTATTCGCACTTTTGTTTAAGCAACGAAACGATCGATGTTTATGGATAGCAACGTAAATAGATACTGATTATTATTCAGGAAGCGTTTATAACGACTGATGAAAGTAACTGAACCTTCTTTCGTCTATTTAATACTGGAATCTTACATTTTTTGTAAGTAAAATCATTATATTCTACATTATAATGTTTATTAATGTAAATAAGCTTACGTATTTGGTGTACATTTACCGGAGTCAGTGTTCAATCATGGACAGCTGTACGTTGCTTTTTCACGGGTTTCTTGCTTACAAGACATAAATGTAAACATTTCATAGGCATAATTACACAAGAAATGAAGCTGAATTTGGCGAAAGTGATATGATAAGAAATACAATTATCGTTATATTTGAATGCAATACATTCGGAAACGGATTGTTACAAGCAAATATGATTAATTGATAAGAAAAGCTAATTGCAAGTTAAAAAGTATCTACTATATATTTTAAAGATTTTTTATGTTGTGCTGTAGTAGCTTCACTAAATCCGTTGAAATTCAACCGGAAATTCTGCTACCCAACGAACGTCGAAATTAAACAGGGGTGACGAATGCATAATATTTTTATCGTGATAAACAGGAGCAATTTCCGCTGAATTTCGCAAAGACCGAGAAAGAGAATTCCTTGTCGGAAAACGCAATCCGGCGCACTAACAAGACTTCCTCGAAATCGGCTTAAAGAATCCTTCGTCGAGCGAAGACGCTTTAATTTTTGGTTCGTTGCTAAGGATGGCAGAGCAACGAGGGGAAGTGCGGAATTTGACAGAAAATTGACGGAATGAGAGGGAAAGAGAAGAGGATATAGGAGTGGTTCTGAGAGACGAGGATTTCGTAAGATAAGATATAGAGGGGATGAAAAGACACTTCGAGAGACGAATTACAGGGTCTACGACAATGTGGCTCCCTTCTTAAGAGCGCTTCTCCGCTTACAGATTAACCCGAGTGGGAAAGGGTGAAATGTCGGACTCAATAAAATCACTCCGAGATGAAATGTTTCAAAAGAACTGAAGGCAATTCGATGGCCACGCTAATAATTCCTTTCATTCAAAGCTGGAAATTCTCAGAAATTCTAGCACTTTCTGTTGACACGAATGCTTAATCAAATTTCGATTTGCTACGCTAAATCTTACTAGCATATATTCAATATAAGATTTCTTCGGTTGACTACCGTGAGTCACTACCGAGTTCTCCTTTCTGTAGCAACGGAAAGGTGAAATATTTCCCCATTATGGCTACAGTGTGTGGTGACTGTTCAAAATAACTAAATGCCACTGAATACGGCCTCCTTGAAAAAGGAAACGTACGTCTTATTTACAGTTTCATGGATACAGAGTTTTTCTCTTCTGTTGACATTGGTCTCGATAATGAAATAACTACAAAAGCACACGTACTTTGGTAACTTCAAAAAGAATCGTCAGGGCCGCAAAAAAAATTGAGGCTTTGGCAACTTTTTTTAAAGTAGACACACCTAATTCGCACATGTTTCTCAACTTCTCAAAGGTAGGAGCGTACTATGGTTGAATTTGAGGCGCAATACTTTTTCGAATGCACAGAGAAAGACGCGGGGAAAAATAAAACATCTGAAGAGCGCATCTGGCAAAACCGTCACGTCGGCGAAGGGAAAGTTAGGACCGTGAGCACACCGCCTCCTCAAAAAAGAATGAAGGAGAAGAAACAGACGAACCGTGAAGTATCCTTTCTTTTGAACAAGATACATATTTAACCGCTAACTGCGCGTCGCGACCCACCGTAGGAGGGGAAAAGGGATGAACGAACATATGGTGGCTTCAATTTTTTTAAATTGTTAAAAATACGGTAAAATATCAATACTTCAAATGCTGTTACGGCGAAAACATTTCTTGCCCAGCTTTCCATAACAGAGGCACTTTGCTGATCCTCATCTTGATAGGTTTAACTATTTAGAAGTTTTATTCATGATGCTATTAATTTTTAATGTAAACTTTTTCGTGCGAAAACTTTAGAAAGTGTTTTAAAGGAAAATACATTACTCTTTCATAAAATTTTGAGCAATAATCGTTAAAACAGATTTTCAGTACCACTAAATCACTTACTAAGAATGTCTTTATAAAGGAGCAGAACATTTTTTATTTTAACCTGTAACGAAGAAAAGAGTATTTAGTTTTTTTTTAATATTCTAAAATAATTCACTTAATAGTACTACGCATGTGTGTAGATACGTTATCGGAAGATGGATTTGAGAAGCCGCAGTATCTCGTCCACCTTAAAATACATAGGCCATGAACGACTGTAACCGCTACGCTAGAGAACATAATTCTTAGTTTAAAAGTATACTTTCACTATTCTTTTACATACGAGAGTACCAACACCGAACATCAATTAAGTACGCCACTTTTTGAGACCATTTGCGCCATTCAGCACGAGCGAAAAGTTTGGCTCAATATGCCTATGTCTTTTGCGAGAAAGTCTTTCCCAACTTAAATAAAAAGAATATTCCGGAGGTTATATAGGAGATGAAAAGAGGAACGTGAGGGACAGACAGAGTTGGAGAGGAGAATGACGAGGGAGGTCCGCGGGAAAAATGGAAGAGGAGAGGACAGATATAAGATGTTGGCTGGGCGAAGATGAGTCAGAAAAGCCCCTGACATGTTTTCAAAGGTCCATATAAAGCATTGCGATAAAAAATATAAAATACGAAAATAAAAAAAATTAATGTTTCCCGGTAATATAGCATATTTCGAGGGTGGCGCAGTGTTATAATACCTACGGTAAAATCTATAACACCACACCTTTGACCCATCACGGCTTGCTTATACAACTATTTAAATTTTCAAAAATGATACATCATTTCTACAAATGAAATACCGACATAAAAATTTATCCACTGTAATGATTTTATTTCCAAGTTCATTACAGAATTACGAGGGTGGAAACAGCGACTCGGGTTATGTGCGAATTCTACGCATAGGCGACGGGCGTTAAAACCCGAGAGTACTGCAACATAACATTGCTTATAAATTTGAAGGAGCAAAGAAATGATAGCAAGCGATAATTTAGTTTTAGATAGTGCAGATATAACCATAACATGCAGTATAAACTTCAGGCAAAAGTTATACCGGAAGAGCTTCTACCTCGCTTTCTCTTTGTAGTCGAGGAAACGAGGAGAGACGGGAGGAAAGCAGGAAGGGAGACAGGAAGGGAGTGCAAGAAGGAAATAGGTGAGGAGGGTAAAGAAAATCCAAGAATAGAGAAAAATGGTAAGGAACCCAACGTAGACAGAAGTCTAGACATCCCACTAGCCTATCTCCATTTCCTCCTCCTCCGAATAAAAAAAAACGCCTTCCAGGAATACATTAAAACCCACTCTTCAAAAATCCGGAAAACCGAATACTTGTACTTCCTCCCCTTTGCTGCTGCTCCACTTCCTCCGCATCCCTTTCTCTCCAAATAAAAACGGACTGCACCGCAGGGAGGCGCGGTAGTCGGGAGGAAAAAAGGGGAAAGCATCCCCCCTCCCCCCCAAAAAGCAATAGGAAGCCGCAAAACACGCGATATAGAGAAAGAGAGAGGTTTTAGAGAACTTTCCCATCTCTCTCTCTCTCTCCATTTCTCCCTCTCTCTCTCTACCTCCCGTTTTAATCTAACTCAAGTGAATGCGAAGCGTTATTTTTTTTATTTCCGTACGGTTTATGAGGATCGATAAAAAAGAAGCGTAATAAATGTATATATTTATATTTTATTCGAAAGATTAACGAACGATACGGGAACATAAAAAAAGAAATATAAAAATAATGCGGAAAAGCATTCAATTTTGCGATCTCCGTGAAAACGATACCAGTCGCTTTGATTTCGGTCGAAGAGAAAGTTTCTCTGTGTGGAGAATTTTTTTTAATACGCATACTCGGAATTTTATTCATCAAAGGGATGCGTCCGGTTGGAAAAGTATATTAATTCGCGGTCGACTGATCTTGTCCTTCCAAACTGATGGGAGGGTTTATAAGCGAATGATTTTATTTGCGAGAAAGATTCCGATTCCCCTTCCTAAAGACATTTTTTATAATAGCCGTTCTTATGAATTTTAAAGCAAAGTCCCCGATCGTCTTCGTACTTTGTAAATATACCAAAGGACTACAAAGATAGAACTGCGATTATCCAACTTGTTCTCCAATGTTCCATAGCAGAAAGATAGAGAGGGATTTATCCAAGTTTATACGAAGAGAATGCACATTTAACGAGGCATGCTTGATTCAACAACGGAAAGCCAGCTATCACGGATCTTTGACGCACAAACAGAAAGCCCCGAAGCGAAAGCAAGATATAATTATCGTTCAATTACAACAACATAACAAAGCCATTTTGATTCTATTAAAATATTAACGTATTTTGTCACCCATATGTTTTATAGGGATTTTTAAGAATGAACTATCAAGTCGTACTTCGTTGTTTAACCGACGTTGATGAGGCTTTATTTCATCAAGATATCGTTAGTTTTTTAAAATTTAAATGACTTAAATGCGAACGAATGCAATTCTTACAGGGGTATCTATTCTTGTAGAAAGTAAATTCAAAACCAACAACTAATAACAGATGCATCGTTCGGAAATTGATATTGGCCTTTTAAATAACTAAAACACTCAAAGTTTTCTTTGATCGCAGTATGTAATGTCTTTTATTTTAAGATGAAATTAAAAATGGACGCCAGTTAACTAGAAAACCCTCACCAGAGATGGTGTCAAGCTTATCAGCAAAATAACTTTTAATAAAAAAATGAAGCCATTGTGAGATTGGCCGCTGGAAAAACCATGTTACTATGTCGTTCAAGTACTTGTTAAATACAATGGCACAGACGTTGATGAACTCTGCAGCTTATGTTATCTCTAAGCTGAAGGATTTTCAAGGCATTTGTTTTCAATTTTAGCCGTATTAAATGCAAGGTCGTAATCCTAAATTATCCTGAACCTTCATTTGATTTTATTTCGTATTAAGTGCCCTATGTTGACAATAAAACTTGGGATTTCTGTAGGAAAAATAGGAGAAAATGAAAACAAAACGAGATTATAAACGAGTCAACCAGGAATGTAAACATCCACTTAAAAAGCTAACAGCAGCTAACGGAAAAAACGCACACAATAGGTGACAACAGAAGAGGATTTTTATAAATAACTTTTGATAGACAATCACAATAATAGCTGTTTATTATGTATTTCAATTTATATCAACGGGTGCTTTTATCGTATTTATTGTATTTCGGGGAAAAAAAGCAATTCCTAGGCGCAGTCTTTAAATTTGAATCGTAAATCCGACAAGAATACAAGACGCCGGTGAGCATAGTATATAAAAACGTTATAAAAATGCACAACAAATGAGAAAAAGGCTACACAACGTCCGACCAGCAACAGCGACTACCAAGCGAATGAGCTCCAAAGCGGAATGGAGAAGAAAGAAGGGGAGAAACGTAGAGGAAATAAAAGAGGACGAGGAGAGGCGAGGACGTATGAAACAGCAGGAGATAGCGTCGGTCAGGTCGAAGATAGGACGCACAGCGCGTCCGTCGGACAGCAAACAACCCCTAGGAGAATAAAAGAGAGAGCGCGTTGTACTCCACCGAACCGAATGGCACTCCATGCCATACGCCACTCCGGAAAAAAACGACGTCACTTCCCGGAAGGCGGTGCGTCTCACGCTATTGGATCGGCGGAAGGAAAAGGGAGCGACGCCGGACAACAATGGACGCGATAGGGCTTCGTGCGATACTTTCGTCGGGAAATTCCCCGGCATTGTTATTTTTTTACGAAATGCCGGGGGGGAAAAACCCTCTAAAAACATGCCAATTTTTTTTATGAAAGCCCGGTTAAAAATAACGCCAAAATCCAATAGGCCACAACCTGCTTGAAGACAGGAAATTACACCCTCTTAAAAATTCCCTTCGGGTTAATTTATAAACAAATTAGGAAAGTGTACAACGTATCACAAATGGGCGCGTTTCGTGCAATGGAGAAGTACGTAAGGGAAATAGCGTTTTAAAGTTCTTTTCTTCGTCATAAATAATCCATTTTCTTCCTATTTAAAAATATTACATGCACACGTAAGGAAATTAAACGTTTGTTTGGGAGATTGTTTATGTTAGCAACAATGAAGAAGTAACCAAGAAATTTTTCAACTCGAATTAAGACATTCTTGTTTGATTTTATCGATAACGCCTACTCCTACGATAAAAATGTATAGGAAATGAAATACTCTACTAGTTATACAACTTTTTTTTGAAAAATATTTTGATATGAGCAATACTTTACGAGATATGACGGAAAGTTCATTTTTGCGATTTTCTTATTATCTTTGATTGGAAGTCCTTAATATCAAGTTTCCGTAGAAGCCGAGAACGAACATGCGGACGGACGGACAGACAGACGATAATAGGCGCTCATGCTGGAAGCAAAACGCGCCTAAAAAAGATAATTTAATTGAAGGGTGATTCAAAAGCTGGTATTTAGCCTCAAGAAGGATTTTAAGGCAGAGGTAGCTTTATGTATCGGATAAGGGTGTGATCAAATGACTTTTAACCATAACTGTGAACAGGATGCAAATTCAAATATACATGCAATAAAAAAAGAGGAACGCTGACCGAAATAGTCGATTCGTTTTTTTTTTTAAATCAGTAAAATCGTTAAATGCTTATACTGCTGCACGAAAATTTATTATTCCGTGTTCTCTCTAGAAAAAGTTTATATTTTTAAGTGGTTTATCCAGTATTGTGCTGATTAACTTTATGTACTGATTTACGAAAATTATAAATTCTTATTTCGTAATTTTACACTCATTCAGTCACTTATTTCATATCTCGATATACCCACCCCTGGATTTCTATCCCCCTTATTTCAAACATTTTTCGTGCCTATTTGGCGATTGATATTAAAACAAATATCATTCGTAGAACCAAATAACAATAATTCTTTAAAACATTAAAGTTAATACGTATTGCAACTTTTACCAAAAGAAGTCCGCACTGATTTTTTCCTTTTTTCCCCTTATATTATTTCCGAATTTATCGCTTTTTGTGCCTTTTTTGTGGTTTGTCCTCGAAAAAATTTATCACTTCATCTAGATTTTAACTGAAACTACATCAAAATAGCCAAATTATTTTTTTCTGCGGGGCGCATTTACGTATCTGTATAGAAACAATGACGTTAATTAATAAATCTACAAAACAATGGATAGAGCATATGAACCTGCAATCACTTTAGGAGTCAAACGTTTCGGATGATTGGTCGCGGGAATAAAAGAGGAAGGAACCTTTACAAGGTTCACTGAGCGTCAGCGAAGCGATGCAGATATATAAATATATATATAAATAAACTTACGGAAGAGGAAAGGTAAATGAGGATATTTAGGGCAACTAGGTGTTGAAGGAAATCCAGTGAGCAATTACCGGAAGGAGAGCCGCTGGGGTGTTGGAGAGGCACAATTGTAGAAGTTATTGGAGCTTTCGGGATGATCCCTTCGTCAGCACACTTACTATATATATATATATATATATATATATATATATATATATATAGTTGTCCTAAATATCCTCATTTACCTTTCCTCTTCCGTAAGTATTTATGTACACACACACATATATAGTAATAGAAAGAGAGTGGGAAGAGAGGGTTCAACGAGACGATTACGAGGAGAAAAAGAAGAAAAGGAAGAGAGAGGAGGCCCCATTCAAGAAGCCTCATCTCGCTCAGGAAGCGCGATTGTGAATCGAAGGACTTCTTCCTACGTTTTGTTCGACATTTCTTTTTTTTCCTTTCACAAAATGGTTTTACTCGAAGAGATATATCGCGTGGCGACACTCAAGGCTCGGGGGAAGGAGGGAGGGAGGGAGGGGGGGGGGGAGGGCGAAGGAATGAGGGACACCTCGCAGACCGCACTATGGAGGAGGCATTGACAGATACGGTGACATGGTGAGGTATGCCGGGTAAATTTGAGAAAACGGAGGGAGAAAATTTTCGGGAAAAAATGACAAGATGTTGGGTATTTGAGAAGATGATTGGAGTGGAGAGTCTCTAAAAGGCGGAAAGAGAGAGTGGGAGAAAGGGGAAAAAAAGGTCGAAGCGAAAGGCAGAAATGGAAATATCTTTACCCCAGAGGTTGAATAGTTTAAGCAATTGAACTTCTGCAACGCCAGGGAAAAAAGGGTAAGAATGTTAAGGTATCTTCTCAAGCGAAAATTCCTTCCCCACCAGGTTATTATGCTGAATGTAGCATATTACAATGAATACGTTATAACACGCAATAACAACAAATTTCATTAAGAAGGCGACTTAAATATAAATGTTTAGAACATTATACATTCCTGGAACTCAAAATGAATTTTTTGCTAAGTAAGCATTGCTAAGAATCCCCCGAGGATTCCCTTATTAGCGAAGACTCGGAAGAAAACATTTATTTTATTTTTAATTTGTCCCCAGATCCAAAAAAATCGCTCGTCTGTTATTAATCATTCCTCAGTTTTTTCATGGGGATAAAAATAAATGTGAGCATGAAAAGAAAACGCTTCAACGAATAAAACGGTAGCTCGGAATATTAACTCGCTTCCAAAAATAAATAGGCCTCCGCATCTTCCAGAAACAAATGTAGAAGCAGCATCAGGAAAAAATAAATGAGAACTATATATATACATACTTTATATATATATATATATATATAAGAGAGAGAGAGAGAAATGTAGCGGAAAAAGAGAGAGAAGTTTAGGAGATAGAACACCAGATCCAGAACATTATAATGATCGAGAACAATAAGAGCACAAAAATAAATGAGTTTTTGCAAAAAATTCGGAACATTGAAATAAATTGAAGATGGCAGAAATAAGAATGGAGAGAAGGAGAAGTCCCACGAAACAGAATAATTGACAGCAGAGCTGCGTTCGGGAGAACGAAATACAACGACATTGAAAACTGTATACTCAACACTAACGTTTTTGATTTTTCGCCGAGGGTTTCTATGTACCCCGATTTTAATATTCGCGAGATATAAACTTTACTGTTCGCGGATTCATCCTGCGGCGGCCTCGGGTGTTGTTGCCTTCAACAACTAAGCAGTGGAGTTGTCTTATACGTATTATCACCATACGTGCGTTTTCTCACGTACGCTTGTGTACATTCTTACCCATTCGTATGGTCTTTACGCGAAAACTAACCAAGTTTTTGTTTAACTTTATAAATATTTTACTTTCGGCTTATGACAGTTGTATACCCGTGTTCAAGCAAAAACTTAAGAAATGTTATTTCACGTGTCCTCTTAGCGTGTACTTGAAAGGATTCTAATGGAGTGGAATTTTCTCGGCTGTAAATCCTTCTGGCTTTTCTTTTTTTCTTCTCTTTCACCTGATTGTATCGTATAAGTATGTTTTGCACTGCAATAGTCAGTCGCACTTCGCCGGTGCAACAGAGTAGTCTTACGAAAATGTTTCAGTGTAGTTTTTCTTCTTACTGTCGTAATTTCCTACAATTATCCTAATTAGTCATTATATTACAAACGCCTCGTTTCAACATTAACAGGTTTACAATTGTTACATGATAAGTTTATTAGCGAACCTACACCTTAGTCTCCGAAAGGGTGGAACGCCTCATTCTCTCTATCTTATAAGCTTTTGAACGTAACATCCTCGGATTTAACATTCGCGGTGATTTCTGAGAACGCGACCACCGCGAATGTTAGGGGGACCTATTACAGTCAGAGAAAAGAGGCAGTGAATATGTCGTAGATGGAGAGATTCACTCCAGCGCAAAGGGGATAGAAATCATCATAGTTCATTTACGGCTATAAACCCTTAAAATCCTTTCGTCTCAATCTCCCTCCATCTTGCACCCATCTTCTGTCCACCCTCTCCCTCTCTACATCTCCCAAACCTCTCCACCCCTTTGTTCCATCTCACCTCTGCTGTCATTCCCTTTTCCTCTGATCTTCCTCCCCCCCTTCCCTCCCACAAACCATTTCTACCCCTCTCCACCCATTTAATCCTATTATCTTTATACTTTCTCTCCCTCTCCATCCCTTCCTCTCCCTCTCTCCTCATTCGCCCCGCCCCTTTTCCGGCGAACCCCTTTCCTTCATTTTGCCACGCAGAAGAGAGCTCAATATCTCCACAAAAATCCTTTTCGAGCCGGGACGACAGTCGCGTGGAACTGGAGAGACGGAGGCGGTGGAGAGGTTGGGGCAAAATGAAGTGACCCGAAAGAAAAAAAAACAAAAAAATGAATAAACGAAGGAGCTCTCGGTAGTATGGAATTAATACTTCTTTGGATGAAAGGAAGAGATTTGACCGCGAGTGCAATTTACCTTTTCCGCACCTCTTTCTTCCTCTCTCTTTCTCATCCTTTATCACACTCTCCATCTCCCTTTCTCCTTCCCACCTTCTCTTCCAACCTCCTCCTCCCCCCACTCTTCCACCTCCCCCCCCCACCCCTACCCCCTCACACACTCAATGTAGCCCCCTCTTTTAGCCCCGTCTTTTCCAGGATTTTTCTCTCCCTCCATTTCTTCCCTCCATATTTTTCCCCCTCACTCCCTCCTCTCTCTCCCTTTTCCATCCTCTCCGCTTCCCTCCTCTAGGTCTTTCATTTCCTCCCTCCGTATCCGGCTTCTCCATTCCCTACTAATTATGCCGTTTTGTTTTCTCGGAACTACAAAGGAAAGAAGAAATATGAAATATACTCCCAATGCACTCTTCGTAATTTCTATAAAATTACGCAAAGAGCCAAAATACAGCGATGCAAGTCGTGTGACGGGGAAAAGGATCTGATTGATCTTGAGAGAATCCGTGCCCGTTAGTGGGCGAATTCGTGAATTTATATCCTAATGACGCGGTCACGGGTTCGAATCGCTCCCGCGATCAAAGGGTGCGACATCAAAGCAAGCATTAATTAATCGCGGTCGCAATAGTACCGCATCAAGTTAAAGGATGTCTTGCCTAACGTTTCCGCTACACGGTCGATACGAGACAAACGCGTAATTAATACGGGAGTGCATTTGACATCCGAGTTTTTTAAAAAAATTAATACGAAGCATGTAAACGAGTGTGTAAGTTTTTGCATTACCAATTTTGTATTTATAGCGGTATTTTTTTAAATCCGCTTATACGCTCCGTTTGTCCGTCTGTCTGCCCTAAACAAAAGCAGATAGAGGAATAGTTTTTTCGCCAATCGATTTATTATTCTGTACCGTTGTGCACAACTTCATGTGGAGATCTAATTTTTTTCTGAAAAAACCGCCATTAACTGTCTGCTTCAGCAGCTCTTTCCTTACACATTTACCTTTTTTTCTTCCAAATTAACTTTATCTTGGAATGAAATGCACTTATAAGTTAATACTCTCCATAATTCTGAAATGTTATCGATCCAAACCTTAGTGCTACGTTTGAAATAGCATCGGGACGCGTCTTAATAACATTTTCTATCATTTGGAATCTTTAAGGATCTAGTGGGACTCGTATATCCCGTTGGTTGCGAAAGGAATAAATCCTCTTTTTGGAATTCATTGCGGCATGGCGAACTCGAAACGACGTTAATTTAGGCGGCGGTTCAATGACCGAGGTCCGCTACACGACAAATTTATCGTCGCGATAATTAAGGCAGCCAAATTGCCAAGTTTTGCGGTATTCACGTAACTTAATACGGTGACTGCAGACGAAACTTAATGCGCGCTCAAGCTGACTGTGATCTAATGCGTCGGACGCAACCGTGTTTCCATGGACAGATTGCATTCCGAATTAAACAAAATATAATTATAGATGAAATGGGGTATTCAAGTAAGTGACATATAAATGTTTCAAGTGCAGTCCTAAAATCTGTAAACGCTGTAAAAGATAACGTTTAAAAACTCAAAGTGGTTCATAATTCACGGAGTAAAAACCGAAAGCGCGAGAGTCTAAATTTTTAAACAAAAAAAAAATATCTAACGATTTCAGATCTCGTACCTAAATTTTTCGATTTTATGCCAGAGATTCATATTATGACGACTAACAGCGAGTAAATTACATTCTATCTGCATGTGGTGCACGAAAAATGAAGGTAATTTCTCGCGACAGCTTTACTTCGCGTATTCCGGGAGCAGAGCGAAAAACGATATAATATAACGGATCGTTCCGTCCCTTACAATTTCCAAACTCACGCCACCCGCAAAACCCCAATAGCCTCGTTTATCTCTTTCAAAAAAAAAATTCTCTGATAGCTACAAAGCCGAATCATATGCACGCAGCCATATAACTACATATATTTTAGCGCTCGGGGCAAACTACCAAATATGCGCCCTCTCCCCCTTCAATAAATTATTTTCTCTAGTTTATTTAGTTACTATCTGGATTTTTTGCGCCCCTTGCTTAGTTGCGCCCGGGGCAGATGTCCCGCTTGTCCCGCCCAAGTTACGGCACTGTATGCACAGCCGCCTTAACAACAAACCCGAGCGGCAACGGCAGCCAAGAACTTCATCGTTGCACAGTTCCATTTTTTAAAGAAGAGGGCATTGACATCGGCCGCGGAGGTATTACCGATGGCAATTACGAGAATGAATGTCGTGAGAGGGAATTGCAGACGAGGAGAAAATAGAGAAAGAGAAATTTTTGCGAAAACGAAGGGGTTTTTACAGACTCTATATATATATATATATATATATATATATATATATATATATATATATATATATATATATATTTATTTATTTATTTATTTATTTATAACTTCTACAAATGTCTCTCTCCAACACCCCAGCGGCTCTCCTTCCGGTAAGTGCTCACTGGGTTTCCTTCACCACCTAGTTGCCCTAAATATCCTCATTTACCTTTCCACTTCAGTCAGTTTATATATATATATACACACATATATATGCCGGCCCCGGTGGCGGATGGGCTAGCGCACTGGCCTACCATCACGGGTCCGAATCCCGCCAAGGGCATGGATGTTTGTGTTCGTACTCATAATTCATATTTTCATCACTCGTGTGTGTGTGTCTGATGTGGAAGACAACGGGAAACCACCACATCATATGTGTTTATTCCCTATTCATGTCAAACCAATCTTAGGATTGAAAACCATGAATGAATATATATATATATATACACACACACATACACACACACACACACACACACACATATATATATATATATATATGAAAATAGGGAAAGGCAAAGGAAGCTGAGGAAGTGATAATGGAGGGACTGAAATGGTATGGGAGGAGGAGAAAATGAGATGGAATGGGAGGGTGTGGCAGTTTATGGAGGAAATGGAGGAAGAGATGGGTGATCAGAAGGGCCTAGGATAAGAAAGACGGAATGGTGACGAAGAGAGAGAGGGCAAGAGGGGCGGTTTTGGAAAATGGCCGCCTCCGGGGTCAGCTCTACACCCACGTAACGGTACACGCGCGCAGTGCCGTTCGCTTTAACTGCTTTCGCATCCATCCACCTCTCTCCTCTTTCCTTCCTCCTTTCTCCAATTTGATATTCTCTCACATCTCCAAACCATTTCCTCTCCTAAAGTATCTTCCTTCTCCCATTACGTAACCATTCGTTAACTCCTTCATACAGTTCTTCCTTCCCCTTATTTTCCTTCTCTTTCCACTCCTCTCCCTCATTAGGCATTTCTTAATATATGTATTTTTAACTGCCATTGACAAGTTCTTAGTTTAGTCCTCCGAAATACTGAAAATCGAAATATGATCTTCCTGCGAGAACTTGTCAGGAAAACGCGTTAGCGCAACTGTTTTTTGTCTGCGAAAAAAAAACATACACAGCTAGTAATATCTAATTTCAGTTAGATAGCACTGATAGTTCCGTAGCTATGAACAATCAGAACGCAGGGTTGAAAACGACCCACCGGGAATAAATGGGTTAAGAATTCACCTTTACTTCGTGGAGTTACTTTTTAATATTTACTAAAATATAACAGCGACTCGTCGCTATCAGAGTCCAGTTATAACGACATCTTGTCAAGTAATTATCGTCAAAATTTGTTTTTCTGGCAAATTATACACGTCAATGAATTCCCGCAAGGTTACACCCAAAATAACTGTTATGAATTTTTCATTTGCGAATCAAGATCCGCATCAAAATTTTCCCCGGCCGCCTCTATTACAATTTTTTATTAACTCTTACGTATTTCTGTATCTAGGTACTTACTTATTTCTTTTTTGATCTGGATTTTATATACGAACTTTATGGACGGATAGAAATCTTTTAGATGCATTACAAAAGGTTGGAATACGGAATATCAAGATCAATTCAAATTTCATCATCCTTGCGTCATCTCCTTCTCCCATGTATCTCTCTCTCTCTTTCTCCTCTCTCTCTTTCTCCTCTCTCTCTTTCTCCTCTCTCTCTCTCTCCCCTTATTCTCACTCCGACTCACTCCCCTTTCACCCACGCCGAAATGCTTTTTCGCGCGAGGTTAGGAACTGGTTATGCGGATATATACGTAAAAAAAGAGATTTTTTTTGCCACCGAGTGGTTGAGAGGACGCAAAAAGGTAGGAATTCAACGGTTCACCGCATCCCTTTAAATCACGCCCTTATATATATATATATATATATATATATATATATATATATATATATATATATATATACATACACACATACAAAAAAAAACTAAAAAAACAGAGGGCGTCTCATATTTTCATCCAATTTAGGCGCGTGATAAGAGTCGCATGGAGGAGAAGGTTTTCCCACCGCCAACGACCCGATTTTTTATTTTTCAAAGAATTTAACGTTTCTTTTTTCCTGCATCTCTCTCCGACTGAATCGGTAAACGCGAAAAACAAATGAGGGCGTTCATGCGTCGTGATAAATACCCTGAGCCCTTCTGAGTTTCGAGAACGGAACGGAATAACAAAAACCATTCGCGTCATTTTTGAACCGGATAACAACAGTAAATAATTGTGATTTTTGTGAAATGCAAAACGTTTTTTTTTTTCGATTCGGTCCCTAGTTTTTCCGATGGAATTTACCGTTAATTATATGGAAGCCAAGTTTCTATGTAACATAGCCTGTCGTTGCTGTTACTGGTTTAATTTTTGTTTTTACGCTTCGGAGGTTCGGTTTATTGAGCCCATTCAGTAGATAACAAAATGCTAATCAGACGGAAAATAACGACCAATTTACAAATGTCGACATTTTTTTCCCTTTGAAGTAAAAACTTCAAATTCTGCGTGAAAGAGGGTAACTGAGAAAGAATTGATAAAATTAAAATCAGCGAATTAAACTCGCCTCTTTAAATATTAAATTACTACTGTGATAACCGGTAATCGGCGTAAATTAAATCTACTTAAATATGTATAAGTCAAACGAACAAAAATCCAACGTACATTCGTTTTTAAAAATCTTTCAACTTCGATTTCTGGGAAGTAAGAGAATATAAAATAGGTTATTTGCCCATGCAAAACATCCTACCACCTCGTTTAAAAGCAAATAAGGTATGAACAGAAAATTCCAATACCGATAAAACAACTGGACTACACCTTAAAATATAATGAAGATGAATCAATCCCAAAGAAAGTCTCTATTTATAAAATATCAACTAGGTATATCACGAAAAAACAATTCAATTCTGTAAAGTTAATCGCCTCGCATTACATGAATTGAATTACTATTTTAAATATGACATGCATTTCAATTAACTGATTTATACCAATAATATATAAAAGGTGCAATTCAGTTTTTAATAAACAGGATTAATTTGTGTTAGAAGTAATACAACGGTAACGTAATCAACGGTATCATATATTATGGTTGATTAATTCCCATTAAAAGTGCCAAATCATTGCTATTAAATTATATAGATTATCATTCCCCATTTAAAAGCATTACACTCGTTTATACGGAGTTTATATTTTTTATTGTTAAAAAACGAAAAATTTCCTTTTTTCTGATAAAATTTTTTTTTCGCAAATTTGGTAGGGTCTTTCAAAAAATAAACTATTTTTGAGCCATAGAATTGTTCATGTCCCTAGTTTGTATCTAAGTTTTAGCTAATTTAAAATTGTAATTTTATAAATCCCTGCCCTTGTTTCAATTATTCTCTTAGTGGGATAAGAATTAAATAAAGAGTTCGAGAAAAAAACTTCTTTAAAAGCGAATATATTTATAATTTCAAAAAAATTACCTTTCGTTGTACCCAATTATCCATCAACTTGCCGAATTTCAGATGTGTCGATCTTCTAGAAGTTTTACGCCCTCCTCCTATACGTTAACGTAGCAGCTATTTATGACAGACTTTTTAATATACAGGTACGTGTTCATCACGCGAAGCATTTATACAATTCCTCTGATTAAACCTCCTTCGACAGCGCAGTGATGAGCTCATTATTTGTGCACGTCACGAACCCACGATTTCATCGGCAGGAAAACGCCCACGTATAATACCATGCCACCTGCTTGCTACGCCGCTTTCTCAAAAACCGCTTCTGTCAACGGCAAGAAAATAAAAAATAATGCCCAAACGATGTAGTTCGTCTGACGTTAAGAGTCACAACCGTAAAATCCGACAGACGGTCTTTGACTGACTTGTGTATGCGATGATTGCACGTTCACAAAAGCCGAACCCTTTCTTTTTTCAATATTTTGCGGTTCTTTTTACGGCGCAAGCTTCGCTTTAAGCCGCCCGTGCCATTATGAAGACCGCTATGCTCTATCCTATGACATTACATTACACCCACAAGCGGAGAGACCAGAACGATCACGAGGTCTTTGACCCGAGAAGCGAGGTGAGTAGGACATCCATCTGCTCAACGTTTTTACTTTCCTTTACACGGATTCGACCAAAGAAAAGCTTTGGAGAGAGTTGAATACGATCACTGCATCCGAATCTAGGGATAATCACCATTAAATCATTTTTGAGGAAAACATGTACCTATTTCAGTTCCTTAAATAACTATTACACGATTTCAAAACGAATGATACCACAATCCATTTGAAGGCACCAACATTTATTTTAACACATGACACTGTTCACGAGCGACAAAGCAAATTCTAGATTCTATAATGTACTGACACGATCAAAAAATACAACTCCGAATGTTTCCCGCGATGTCGAGAACGATAAATTAATACATACCAATAAATTTAACGGAGTTATTTTATAATTATGTAATGACCCCCTTGCGCAAAATAAAACGTTATAATAATAACAATTTACAAAGCGATAATTTTTTAAATTCCACCCTAAACAAAAATTTAAAGAATCTGTACGAAAAGTCAAGGCGTGTAATTTAATTATGTAACCTCAATTTTTTACACCCACGAATAAACATTTTTTCTCATTTTTAATATAAATCTTTGAACAAGTACGGACGAATAGAGATGCATTCCGTTAAGAATCGTTATAAAACATCTGCCAACAATCGTCCGATAAATCAGAAATAAAAAAGAATATCTCAACACCGAAAAATCGATTTCTCGTTGACACTAACAGCCATCCAAGATGTACATCTTGTACGTGCCAACTCCAACACATTTTCGCCCGAAAGTGCAGCCTTACATTTGCTTTTTATGTGTGTGTGTATATATATATATATATTTGAGGGTTGTATTCTTCACGGCCCATTAGAGACCCCAAAGAAACTATATATATACCGCTACGGCGAATGACTCTTCGGTTTGCGCCTCACTAGGCAACGGTACAAAAATAAAGAAGAAAAAATACGAAACGATATCGCTTTTATTTTTTTACCGAACTCTTTGGAACGCTGTTAATTTTTACTCGACAGATAGCGTTGAAGGTTAAAGAGCCGTTTGGACGAAGTGATGATGACTAGACAGAAGTAGAGAGGGCGTTTCCAAGTTCCGAGAGAGAAAGCGAGACTAACTATAGAAATTAACAGTGTATTACCTCCGACTGCGAGTTATCGAGAAGCAAATGGCGAAGGAAGCAAATCTCCGCCAGATTAAATCAACCCAAATTCATTTTCATTTCGAGAGCGAATAAATATTTATAAAGATGAAATCTGAGGGCGAGCGGGTGAGTTTCTAGTAAAAATTCAGGGAACGGAAACACAAAATGCCTGCAAAAATATCGTTCCTCGATTGAAAGCGGATATATAAACTGATGGATACGAACATAAGGCGATTATAATATAAAGGACGGAAAGGTTCTCTTAAAATGTTTCGGATGCTAAAAGACGGATTAAAGTCACTGATTAATTAATTAGTCACCTCTACGTGCATATCTACCTCGATAAAGGTTGGAATGAATTATACATACTGTAAACTTCAGCATCGTTTGAAATGAAAACCTTAGGAAATTCACACATAAGCACACATGAACTTGTACATGCGTATACATGCTAAATACGTGCTAAATTGTATCCAAAGCTAATAGGTCCGCTTTTCGATCGTAACCCGAGGGAAATAATAATGGCAGCTTAATTGCCAAAAATTAATCTTTAGCTTCGAAAAGATTGAAAGAGAAAGGTGTGCTCTGCTGGATTAAAAAGTCTGCAAAAATATATATATAGCCTGAAGCACACTAGTAACAGAGTGTATAAAACATCGGTCCGGAGAATGTCGAAGCAGAGATTCTTTTTCCTCATCAAACAAGTGTCATTCAACCTGGCTCTTTCGTTATAGAGCACGAAGGGAACCGTAAAACACGGAAAAGCCTCCTGAGAGAGAGGGAGTGGGGAGATTTGGGGAAATAAAAAGGAAAAGAATACGGGAGGGTCTCATGAAGTTCATCAAAACCGTAAATTTCTCATCTCTTCAACAGTAATGGAGGGCGTAGAGAGGAATATGAGGAGAGACGGAAGGGATTTGGAGGACTGAAGGGGGGAGAGAGAATGTGAGAAGAATAGGGAAATGAGGAGGGGATGAAGAGGAGAGAACGTCGGGATATTGAAAATATTTCCCTTAACAGGAATAAACCCCTTAAACCTAAACCCATTAATCATGCGCAATATCAGGTAATACGCGATAATATAGAAATATAGACCAACGCATTACCGTAGTTACTAATTCGGGAGAAAGCTGCGGAGATTTTCTGTGTGAATTGGTTGGTGAGCCGCTGCAAATTTTAAATAAAATAAAACAATTTACAGGTCCGACATTTTCCTCTAGGGAGTGAGGTGGAGAGAAGCGGAAGTGATGGAGAGGGAGAGAGAGAGAGAGAGAGAGAGGGAGGGGGAGAGAGAGAGAGAGAGAGAAGGGCCCGATGGCAGAGAAATGGACTAAGAATACTGGATTAATTACTACACAGCATTTGACATTTCTACCCGATTTTTACCTTCACCTAAAAATTTTCCTTATTCTCTCTCCATTTTCATTTTAATCACTTCAGAACGCTCCATCTCTTTCCCTCTTTCCCCCGTAAATCTCCCTAGAAATTTTTCTCCCGCAATAATCCCCCTTTTTCTTTCACTCTCATTCTGCTTTCCACCTCAATCGCCCTCTCCTCTCCCCCCTCCCTTCCCCTTTCCAATCACATCTCCCTCTCTCCCCATCCCTCCTTTTTCCTCCATCACACAATGCAGCTCGATCTCTTCGTATTCGACCACATTAGCCCCTTTTCAGACACACGCACAGAAACGCACGCGCAAACAAACACCCGCAACGGCGACGACACACAGTCAAAACACCCCTGGGAAACAAAACAAACGAAAATTTTTCGGATTTTTGCCATACTTAGGGTATCAAAAACAAAAATTGCAGTTGGGAGCTCAAAAGAAATCAAAGTCCATTCCTCTCACTCTAAATTCCTCCTTCCGTCTCCATTTCACTTCCTCTCTCTCTCTCTCTTCTCATATATATTTATTCAAACATAAATAGAGTCGTTTATCCCTTTTCAACGTCTTCCGAAAAATAAAATTACAAAAACAAAAGAATCGTGTTCGGGGTTGCGCGCACAGAAGCCTTCTGCTATTCCGCGCTTGCGAAAAGTGTCGAAGCCCCTCCACATTTCGGCCCGTCCGAAGGGACTTTTCGACCTCGTCGCTTTTCAAACATTTTTTTTTTAACTTCTCTATTTTTTTTATCCTTTCCCCTTCGACATAGCTTGCCAGCTACGTTTGAAAATCCCGAGCTCTTTTGATGCCCTGACCTTCTGGAAGAGAGGAGGGGCACGGCAAGGGGGCAGGGAAGGGGCGCGGTAGGGGCGGTGGGGTGGTGCTGTTTACTAAACGACTACGGGCAAAAGCGATGGAGCCGGAATGGAAATTTTCGTTTACGGTTTGTTCCTTTTGAGAGACCAGCCGAACTCATGAAAACGAAAGCTTTTATGAATTTTCTTTGCATAAAGCGCCGAAAAAGCAATTTTGATCGTTGCTTATTTGCGCTTATAACCCCTTTTCCCTTTCCGTCCTGGTTCAAATAGCAGCGCAAACTCTTCTTACTGATATTTAATCACCCCCAAGTCTCGGTATAACAAAATAGAGGCCAAAATGTGACTTTCAAACATCCGTTTTCTTGTTATCGTTTTATTTTTATTTATTACATTTTCAATTTGCATTGAGGCGGTAATCCTTTAAATGAATGAGATTAGTATTCATAGGAAATAATAACCTACTGAAAATTTTCGAAAAAAAATCGATATTAAGTTAAGAAAGCTTCAGATACATATTTCCAGAAACAATGCCAATGGTAATAACTAATTACGACGGTAAAAATGAACCTTCAGGATGTTGAATTACTGAGAAAATATATCCCGCATTTTTAACATTCGTGCTTCAAATCGGATAAAATTAGAATATAAAGCTGTCGTTAAGCTGTCGTCATAACGATCCGCATCATCTCAACGCCCGCAACTCGCTAGTAACAACAGAAATATGTATTTTAAAAGAATGCGCTGCCAACACTCCAGTCCTAGAAATTCTCTCCCAGATAAATCGAAGAGAGAGAGACATGGACACTTAATTTTAAATATTAGATATCGAAAAAATAAATGATTATCTTAGTTATCTCCAATATAGCCATAACGTGGATATGAAAATCAAAAAAATTAATTTTTGTTTTGTTACGGCCTAACTTAGTCTTTATTTTATTTTATTTTCAAATTTTTATACTCCAGTGTTTATTCTTGAAAATTTTCAGCCATTAGAGGAGCACGATAATTTTCTAGCTAATGTCGACCTAAGCGTACATTAAATGGTTGTCTTTATTCATAAAAGATAATAGATATCGCCGGACGGTTGCGTTCAACATCACGGGACAGAACATACACACAGCGGCACCCACATAAGGATATTCAAAGAAGAAAGAACCAGAAGCGGCTTGCAAAAGCCATTGGCGGGCACCAGAGAGGAAAACTCACTCCATTCCTTTTTTTCTTCCTCTTTTCATCATTTACATCGAAATCCGTCTCTTTCTCTTCCTTTCTCACCTCTCTCTCTCTTTCCTTTCGCATTCTTATTCCTCATCCATTTCTATCTTATCTCGCACATTCCACTTTCTCCTCCTCCTTCTCCCGCTCCATTCCACGCAGTTGGCCAAGTGAGAAGAAGCAAGGTCGTCTGCGATGCATGTAGCCTGAAGATCCCTTATCTCCCATCCGATACTCACTGCCAGCTAGCTAGATACGCGTGCTTTCGTCTGGCAAAACTCATTTCACAACTTAGAAGCGGTTTGTTGAGACGACAAAATGGTTCGAGAAGTTGGAAAATTCCCTCGTGGAGCCTTTTTATTCTGTAAATACACGCGTTTATTATTAAATTAACACGTTATTTATCCAATAAACGAGATAGCATTCAGTACTACATTTCTCACGGGATTCAATCAAATCAGTATCCTGGCTTGCATAGCGATTTCACTGGAAGCCACTAGAGCTTATTTCAATTACGTATAATTCTTACATAAAAACTTGAAGGTATAAATATAAAAACCTGACACCGAATTATATTAAATGCTATACACACGACCTTAACTCCGTATACAGAGAAAACTTTCGGCTTAATAAGTGCAATTTTAAGTTAGAATTTCAAAGAAAAAATAGAAAGACAAAGACCATATTAACTGGCGACGTTTTAAATTATTTCTACAAATGAAAATTAGTATATCCCTAAAATAGACCCGCAGTCTCGCGTTTATGATTTTATTTAATCAAAACGAAATTTACGATATTTTAAAAATAAAATTACAGAAATCACGGAACCTTGATGTCCCATGAAGACAAACTACGTTTGGTAAATTAAGCATGCGAGTTTTCTTCAGTTCAAAGGATCAGTAATACAGGATCAACATTGCTATTACGAGGGTAATTTGGATGAGCAACTCATCAGTTTAGGTAGCGGATAGACGTGCGATATATCTCGAGACAATCTAATAATAAATCTTAGTTAAAATTTTACTAAGTTCCTAAAGGAGCCTTCGACGAAAACTAATTTTCCCGCCACGAGACTAAATGTTAAATATAAACATGCAGTGCATATCCAAGAACAGCTTGATTAATTACCCCAAAAACCAGTTTTGGAAAGGCTGCAACAATCAAGAGAATGTTATAACCGGTTGGCACTGATTGGAAGCACGAATAATGGGATTCGAGCGAAGCACGAAGCAGGAGTGGTGAAGGAAGCCATCACACACGCGATGAAGTTAGACATATCCTGATGCAAATTTGCAGTGATGGAAGCTCTTGCGGACACGAGGAACTTGGTTACAACCTAGGCGGAAAATCACAAACGGAAAGAAGAACTTTTCTTGAACAAATAACGCTTCACACACACAATATGTTTCCACGTATCATCTCAAATCCACCAATGAAACAATTTTTGCAGATAAATGAACATTTTAAGTGGCAAAGTACAACAAATGGTAAAGCAGTAACAGTAGCACTATGAATCGATACACAGCTTCTACCTTGGTAGCTATCAGTTGTAAGACTCTGATACATAGACCGAATTATAATGTTTTATTAACCGCTCTTAAAACTACGATTTAATAACAATATGCTTCATTGTCTAAGAAAATATCCAAGTAAGGTAATGGGATTGACAGGCTATCAAAAAATCTCTTTTAACTTAGAGGTATGAATAGACACCTGAGTTTTTATATACTTACGTTAAGTCCCACAACCAATCCACTCCATCTGTTTGACCAAACGTTTTCAAGAATAATATAGAAGAACAGGAGAGAGAATATATGAGCGGCGAACCCCGAAACCCTTAATAAAGAACCATTTTCTGAAGAGCTGAGACCCATTATAATGGGAGCGGCAGAAGGAAAACGACATATCCTATCCAGATTCCCGAATAAGAGGACGTCCCCATTTTTCCCTCCTTAAACCTCTCGTTCTCCACCTAAAACCCACCAATCGAGAGAGAGAGAAAGGAAGGAAGGAAGGAGTATATGAGACAATGCGATCCGCTCCAAAAAGCTTTCTCCCTCCCTCTTAAATAATCGAATGCCCACTTAAAGCGGGGACAGAAATTTTGTGGAGCAGAGGAAGAGGCGGAAAGGGGGGGGGGGGGAGACACACAGAGAGGGGAGAGATAAAGTGAGGGAAATAGGATTGAGAGAAAAGGGTAGGGAAAGAGAAAGTTAGATGAAGAGTGAGATAAAAGAGAATAGGGAGTGAGGCGAGGAAAAAAGTGGAGGAAAAAAATGTAGAGAAAAAGAGAGAGAGGAGAGATGGAGAGGAGATGGAGAGGATAGAGAAATAGATAGTAGAGAAGGAGAGGTGAGGGAGAGAGAGCGGGAGGAGGTGCATGGAGGGGGAGAGGAGGGAAAGAAAGCTAGATGAAGGAAGAAAAGAGTGAGAATGGAGAGAAAGAGAGGAGAGGGAGGTACAGAGGAAAGAAGGATGGGAAAAGAGGAAGTTAGATGAACAAAGGCCGATAAAAGGGGGAATGGAGAGAGACGAGCGAAGGAGAGATAAGGATATATATATATAGGAAACCCAGTGAGCACTTACCGGAAGGAGAGTCTCTGGGGTGTTGGAGAGACACATTTGTAGAAGTTATTGGAGCTTTCGGGATGATCTCTTCGTCAGCACAAGAGAGATGTATACTCTTGTGCCGAAGAAGGGCGGATGCCCTAAAGCTCCAAGAAAAAGCCTTCCTCTATAGCGATGGGCGTCCACAACACCAAATAAGTGTCCACTGGCTCCCTCCTATCCCTCTCAACTACTAGTTGCTATCTTATATATATATATATATATAGTATATGTTTCTCCGTCGCTGAAGAAGGGCATCAGCCCGAAAGCTCCATTTTTGTGTAGTTTTTGTTCTTTTGTGTTTTTCGTGTGTCCTCAGCACCCCCAGCGGCCCTTCATTCTAGGTAAGTGTCCTCTGGGCTTCCTCCAACACCTTGTTGCTACCCTTATATATATATATATATTTATGAATGAGAGTACATGTCTCTCCGTCGCTGAAGAAGGGTGTCTACCCGAAAGCTCCATATATCTGTTGTTTTTGTGTTTTTCCTGTGTCTTCAGCACCCCCAGCTGCTCCCCAATCTAGGTAAGTGTCCACTGGGCTTCCTCCAACACCTTGTTTCCACCATTATTATTACCTTTCCTTTTCTTGAAGCATATATATATATATATAAGAGGATATAGGATAAGAAATAGAACGAAAGGGAAGAAGAAGATCAGGTAGCAAACGCAGAGGTGGGCGTGGACAAGACCCATTGGTGACGTCGTAAGTTAGAGAAAGTTAGATGAGAAAGGGAGAATGGAGAAAGAGGAAATAAATAGGGGAAAGGGAATCGAACCAAGAGGAGGCTGATCCGTGACTGCGAAAGGAATAGAGCCTTTGTGTTAAGAGTTGGCCCTTTACAGAAATTTAACCTCCCACTCAGCCAAGGATCTCTTCTCCGCCCTATTTCATATACCTCCTCCTCCATTTCTCCCGCTTTCCCTCCCTCCATCCTCCTCCTCCTCCCGTTTTCTGCTGGAAACCAGGCCAACCAATTAAAACAGACGACGGGATCGCATATCTGCCTCGGGCGAGAAGTGAAGTGATACGGGAAAAGGATTTCTTTCTTTTTTTTAAGAGGGTGGAGAATACAGCAATGTCAAGGGAGGGGTGGACGCCGCGGGGGGGAGGGTGGGAGGGGGAGGTGGAAGGGAGAGAGGAGGTGGAGGGAAGAAGATGGGAACTGCCCGCTCACAAAGGAGGTCCCCCGTCCTCTCCAAAAGGCGATTCAGAAACGGATGAGGGGGGTAAGAGCAGAAAAGGAGCGAGAGAAGGAAAAATGAAGATGCTGAAACGTGGAAAGGGACATCTTTCCTCCTATCTGTCGAGTAGTTTATCGTCTCTTCCTATTAAGAGGCCAAAGATAAAAAAATTCACTAACGGTAAATTGAAATTTTCCAATTGTTTTCTCCTTGTTTTTAACTGAGGAGACTAACGAGCGACGCTGAAGAATAACTTGTCGCTTATTCTCGTGCTTTTTCGACTTCTCTACCATTTATTGTTTAAAATTACGTAAAACAGATGCACATTTTACCCTCTTTTGAGTGAACCTTCAAATCAGTCTCAGGTACTCAAAGATTATTCTCTGAACTCCAATCAACTATTTCGAATTTTTTCCAAATCCATAAATTACGTTCACTAGGCAATTCGCGTAGCTGCGAACCCTAATAGAAAATTTTCGCAGCAGCATTGACTTTTTCATTGACAACTGAGTGATGGGAATAAATTTCAGCAACAAACACAAAACTTCTCACGATTTAGAATGTATTTTTCATTTTTTGCCTGCAAAACATTCTCACGATCTTCAATATATTTCTCATTTTTTGCATGGAAAAAAAATTCGCGAATTTGTATCGAGTAAAATATATGTAGTCAATCGTTGTATTTATACCTTCAGCGAAGATTGGATCGCATAACTTTCTAATTCTACGTCAATTCGACCGAGATGTCGAACAGTTACGCCCACCGCTTTACGTTGCGTTATTCGATAAGGAAAACAAATTTTCCATCACCCTCGATACGATTATCATTCCTCGATGCATTTCTCAATCTCATTTACTACGGTTCCCCGGCCCATTTTCAGCTTGATGAATTCGAAATAGAAATCATTCGACATGCACATTACAGCTCCGAATTCCGTTGTTTTATTTTAATAACCGGATACAAATCGAAGGGAAAGGCCAATCCAAAATTCATCGTCATGGCTTTTCTTAGATAAACATATCGACGCATTCGCCTCGCTTTCGGGATGTGGTATTTCCGTTTTCCACTCGTTCCGTCCTTATCGCATTTGGCGATCCTTCCCCATCCCACCTTTTACATCCCGTCCCCAGCACTCTCTCCGTCGATTGCGGTGAAAACAAACGCGAAACGCCTCGCGTACCAATTCCCACGACAACGGAGTGCTACGGAGAGGAGTGAAACTCGGTCTGTTAATTGCGAGAGCGGTCGGGTAACGGGTTTTTAGTTAAAAAAACGAAAGGAAGCCGTTGTCGAAATGTTGTCGCGTTTCCGTTCCGATAACGATCCCCAGTCTATAATATCTCGACAGAGCTGCGATTATCCCATAATCAAGATGGTTCTGTTTATTTTATGATCAGTAATCAGTGAAATTCCACCGAAGACGGTTACTTTGAAGTTGAAATTAGCATTTGGCGTACTTAAGGGTGCTCTTTGTGATTTAGGAAAAAAACAACTTGGGTTTCTTCTGATAAAACGACAGTGGACCAGTGTTACAGTTTTCGTTCGTTAAGCTGCGAGGACAGTCTGGCACTCATTCAAAATAAACAATTCTCTTCGTGTCAAGGATAGTATTGCGCGCCTTTATCGATTTAACACTTTTTAGTTAACAACTATTGCGTGGTTTTATTACGAATTTATTTTGGTGAATATTTAAAACGAATACACACCTCCGGTAATAACAATAGTAATTGGTAAAAGAATGTCAACATCACACATCGCTAAATACACCGTGAAAACTGTTTCTTTAAATCGAGAAATGCATACGCAAATAGTACAATTTTAATATAGTTCTCAAGGAAAACTAACACGGAAGTTGAAATTCAATATTTACTTACAGAACCCAGTTAACAGTTATTTACCAGCCGCAAATTTTACAGTTATACAAAAATTGCACTCAGCAGAAAATTTCGAGTTGATAACGAATGAAAAATACGTTCGGAATGTCATCTACTGCTGAATAACGTGCGCGTTTACTTCTAAGTAATACTCAGGTTCAGACGTAGATATTGTGGGAGTTTGCAAATAAAATCATAAGTTAAAGGTAGAAAGAATACGATAAAGCCCAATAATATGCGAGAAAATATCTCGCACACCGCGAGACCAGCCGGTAGACTGAAGGTTGAGCATCCATGTACCAGATGGTTAGCGCAGGAGAAACTTCTCGGGGGGGAAAGTTAAAAGCCTAAGAATGTAGGGAGGGAATATGAGAGAGCTGGGAGGGTGTAAGAGAGGTGAGAGGGGGAAGGGAGAGAGATAGGATGGGGGACTGTGGGAGTGGCATCCCGCAAATGAGAACGGAACTATTACCTCGTGGGGGAAATGCAAAGCGGAGGAAGGGGGGACGTAATGGCCAAGAGGCGTGCAAAGGAAGGAGGAGGAAGTGGCGAAGCGAAAACGAGGGAAGTCTCTCGACTCCATAAATAGCGAAAGCGCAAAGCTGAAAAGATGAAATTTCTACTGAAACTTTCTGTATGTAATCTGACGATAGAGATTTTGTTTAGCCCTCCGAAAAAAAAACAATACAGAAGAAATAATCGTATAATATTAAGTGTTGCACGGCAAATGTGAACGATTTAACTCCTCCGTTGTAGTGTGTTAATAGAAACGATAATTATTACGCGTAAAATCAAATTCATGAATTTGTAATTCAAAATGTATACAAATTTAAATGCTCTTGTCACGTAAGTTAACATTTGTTAACTTATTAATTCTGATTGTAGCAGGTGAATTACGGAGGAAATTTTCAGCTGAAGTCGTGGCTAACAGACGATTTTGGCAAGTTTATACGTCATAAACTGGAATTTATGACAAAGAATAGAAAGATATTTTCGGCCATTAACGTAAAACAGGTCAATGAGATCCTGACGCGGATAAAATTTAAACGTATTTAACCCTGTCAAAAAGCGGCTATGATGCTAAACAACAATCCGGTTGCGAATCCGCCCATTTTAGAAATAGAAAAACTGGATAAGAATCTCTAGAAGAATCCGACCCGCTCTCTTGAGGCATTAATAACCAAAGCGGTAAGTAGAAAATGGCATTCGAATCCGGAGCGGAGCTTCTTTGATCTGCCGCCCCCACCGCCTCCTACATTCGACATGTATTCTCCCGCGACGGTGGCGCCGCGATCTCCTCCAAGCTTACGGATACCGGAGGGGTGGAATTATATAGCACGTGGTGGGAGGGAGAGAGGAAGAGAGAGAGGAGGGAGAAGAACGTGCGGCGGGATTTCAAATCACGGCAATTTCGACCCATTTCGCCGGAGAAATTTTTCCTCTGACGAGTCACGATGTTATTCACCTCGAGAGTCCATCTTGCAACTGTTCTTATCCCTTTCATTCCAGTCCAAACGCAAACCGAGTCCACGACGAAGAGATTGAATAGCATCTCTCGCTAAATTAAAGTGAAACTCCCGAGAAATCTAAGATACGTTTTACGAGTGTATGCCAGGGAAAAATCAGACGGAGGAAAATACTGCAGGAAATTACACTTCCGGAGAAATTTCGAGAATTTTCCTCAAGTTAGAGAAGCTATGAATGCACGCACAAAACGTATCTCTTTTTTTAATGGCAGAAACAGAGTGATGTTCGGTTGCTCTCGATGGAATAGAAAGCGAATCCAAAAGAAAGTGTACCGACGACGGCGCGAGGGTTAATACGACGGGTCGTAAATAGACGGGTAAGTCGATGCTAAGCGATCTCAACGAGAAATTTCATCCCATTAAGATCTCGCCAGGAAAGTTATTAGCTCATAAAGCATTCTGTATATCTGTGTTTCCTTTTTATTAAGCCACTTGGAATACAATTGAAAGATTCAACTGAGAGTAGGGCAGAAAAATGCATAAAATAGTACGACCACCTGCGGAATTCTCAACGATTATTCTTTTAGGTACACATCGGTATGAGCAACAATTGATTTCTCTAAATACCTGATTATTCATATTATATAAACTACGATTTAAAATCGATCGTGCTTTTCCAAGGAAGAATTCGGCACTCAAAATAACCACCACAAAGCAATCACACGGGAAACAATACAGACATCTGTGTTTTCTTCCTTTTAAACGTGACGGACGTATGTTTTTTAAAAAAATTCCCGTCCTGCCCTCCTAACCGTGAGAGGTTTAGCCTCCGTATCCACGGGGATCCCCTTTCAGCAGAGACAATAGGAGGAGGAAGCTCCAGTCGTCGGCGAAATACCTCTCCGTGTGAACCGTCCCAATATGCAACTGTCTCGGGAGAAATATGCGACCACATTTCACCTTCATCCCCTTCCCCTTTTATATCCCCACCTATCCCTTAATCCCTTCAAACTTCACAGGCGCACGCACAAACAAATACAGGGTAACGTAGCGGCGGAAGTTTTCGAAGCTTTCCCTCTTTTTACCCTCGCAAATCTCTCCCCGCAACTGTTTACTTTTCTTATGCCACACGTCGCACGCAGACTAAAGCGAGGGCGGTTAGAGGGGGAGGCGTGCAGAGGGTGGGCGTGTAATAAGGGGGATGTGTAACAAGGTGGGGCATGTAGGAAGGAGACGTTAAGAGAGGGAAAGGGTTCGGAATACTATCGAGCGAATAGATCCCTGGTTTCGAAGCCGGTTCTACGTTGACAAGAGTGCTAGGGAACTTGCTTCTTTCCCCCTTATACGCCCGTTCCATCCTCTACGCCGAGAAGATGAGAGGACGATTACCGATCGCAAAAACGAACGACGACATGTTGCGAAATGGAGGAGGGAGAGACGGCGAAGGAGAGATGGAAGAGAAACTATACAAAAGAGAGGAGGAAAGGATAAGAAATAGGTGACAACAGAGATGAAAATAAGAAACAGGTGTATGAACAACTGGTCATTTAAATCAGCTGAGCACCTTATAGTCGCGAAGATTTACTATGCTTATTTATGGCTGCTGACAGACGAATGGACTCTAGAATTAAAAAAAGGCCGCAACATATGCGTTTAAAACTTTATGATTAAGACCCAGGGGCGGATCCAGAAACTTATCAAGGGGGGGTGGGGGCGATCGCCCCTCCACCTATCGAATCCGCCCCTGCCAACTGCCCTATATTTTGAAAATCTCTATCCCTATCAGAATCCTTCTTTCCCTTGCTATACAGACCTAATCTGCGGCGTATAATTGAGGGTTTTTGCGCGGAATGAATTTAAGAAAGCGCCCAGTGGAGTGCAATGGTTTCTCCCCCCCTTGGATCCGCCACTTTTAAGACCGAAAAAATGAACAAACTCGATCTATAAAGGTAGTTAATTAGATGGAGGAAAAAATGTTATATTTTCTTTTATCTAGTAGTTCTATCTCGATTTAAATATCATCACTCATGAATGGTAAGAAAAATCACATCGTTAAGACATGCGAAACTGAGATACTGGAAAATATACTATGTGGATTCAAGCGTTAAAAAATAAGTCCTCAACAGGATTCGACTCTCCCTAAGAATTGTAAATTTTAACGACTTTCATGATTTTTCAAATGTAACTTTTTTTGGATTACAATTCTGATAAATTAAACAAAATTTTTGTTGAATGCACCCACGTTTTAAAAGCTGACCAGGAATACGGCATATTTCTATGCTTAACCATGAGAAATTGCGAATGGAGGAGAATATCACGAATCGATAGGATAACGTTGAATATATTTTAATTTTTTCTCTACTGCTCGATAAAATATACTCTTTAATCAATCACAATGAAGTACTTGAGATACTTTGAAAAGAAACTTAATTCGGCAAACTAAAAACACGAAGAGAAATTGGAAAAGCTGAAATCGAATATCTTACGAAAACAGATTCGACATAGCCGGTCGAACCTCTAAAACGACTAGAATTTTACAGAGTTGTCGGACAAGGGGGAAACATACTTGGAAGGACGGAGGAAAGCGGCTTACCCAAAAGATCCTACCTTGCAACTTAATGCACCGAATGGTGGAATTGGGGAAAACGTGGTCTCTCAACAGGCCTCAAAAGAGGGATAAATGAGATTGGAAAATAATTCCCAGCCCAGCGGCCATCGAGTTCTCAGCACGCAATACATCAGATTGCGGACCAATGAGAAATTGGCAACGCTTTTAATGCGAATTGAACATAAATTTCGCCCGGGAGCTTATTTCCACCGCTTCCATGTAACGGCCCAAGTTCCACGGCTCCCTCCAACGATGACGAATAATTTCGTGTAATATTTTCGAGGGTGTAAGCACCCACGCCGACTATATATCACATTCTCTCTCCCTCGACGCACCGAGCAATTGGTTTAAGCGAAGCGACTGAGTTATTATATGGCGACAGAAAACGTATATTTTCCATACCGGCTGGTGATGATGCATCGATTGCCGTAGAAATCGAAGAGTGGATCGACTAATATCGAAAAGAGCAGTTCTGTGTTCTCGGTCACGTTGCGAGGAAAAAAGCGACGAGCGTCAAAAACAAATACCGCGTGCAAAAAGGCGGTTGGAAGTTCCGAAAAGTCGATGTGCGCATCTCATTCGTAGTCGAACGCACTCTATAGCAGCATTCCGAATGCGCTTCAGCGGGAAATTATGGCAAGAGCCATCAAGATTCAGTATTTAAAAAAAAACGACTCTCATTGCGTTGCGAAGCAAAATATTTTCCATAAAACGATCGTCGTATTATGATTGAAACCGGAAATAAGAGTATGAAGATAAAGAACTGTAAAAGCAGATTCAAAAAACGCCTTTTTCAGAATGTTTACGTAGAAACATATCATTATTATACCAAAAACATTAACACCCAAAATCAGCCAAAAGTTATTTAAAATATTTCATCGCAGTTACGCAGTTGTAATACAATACTTACCACTTTTTGAAAGTAATTTGAATATATTTATGCTTTGATTTTATTGTTGTAGCAACGTAAACAAAACAAAACTTTATCATAATAATGGAAACATATAGATAGTTCATAGCGGTCCAAGGAATATGGCTGAACTTTGTGGTAATTGATACTCATATTAACCAAGTGTTCTTCGTTAATATAATTCATAAGGGATTATTTTGAAATCCCGCTGAATGGCAAACAAACCGGCGGACGACCTCGAAATCGATGTCTTTTACCAGTTAAAACTGTCCTACAAATCTAAACTTCCCATCACTTCTCATTGCTTCGTAATTTTGCGCATAGACGGACCAAGTGAAAACAAGCTATTACAAAATAGTCAAAATAATTTTATACCCGATGCTCGCAAGAACGAGAGATCATTCGACCAATAAATTTCATCAGATGCTACACCACCATCGATATCGATCACCCTAGCCTATACTGAGCTAAATCCCATCCCTTCTAATCCTACTCAACTATCCCCTGCATCACTTCACGAAATGTTCAAAATGATCGTCCGGCTCACGGTACTGTCAATTTTACAAATGGAACGTAACACATCTAGTGGTAAAAATCTCAAGTTTTAATAACTTGATTCGCCTTTCGAGAAAACGTGCTAACACACATTGGAGAGTAATTTATCCTGCCTGCTAAGAAATACGATTCGTCAAAAAAAACTCCCGCCGAATCGAAAAACATTTACTAAAAGGACAACGAACGCGAGAGAAAATGAAAGGACAAAAAAGAGACTAGGAAATAAAAAAAACTTTTCTGATCTCGTTCGGGATTATCCTATCCACTCTCCGCCTTCATAACCTTTCGACCCCGAGAAAGAATCAACTACGTCCCCCTTTCACTTCAAAACCCATCCTAAAGTCGCGTCACAGGTAGTAATGCGGAATCTTTGGGGATTTTCTTTATTGGATAGAAAGCAGGGAGGAAAAGTGAGGTGGAGATAAAAGAGAGAGAGAATGGAAAGGAAGGATAAGGGGAAGATAGGAGACGGAAGGCGAAGGAAGGGGAGAGCAGAGAGAGAGAGAGAGTAATATGGGTTGCGTGTCTACGGACAATGAAAAAAGATGGGTGTAAGGGATTCGACCCTTAAAAAAAAAGGGAATTGGTTAAATGGGGGAGGTTATTGGATTGGGGAAGGAAGCAAAGGTCGAATGGCGGTGAGGAAGTGAATGGTGTGGGCGGAAAGGAGAAGTTATTGCAGAGGAGAGAGGATCGAAGTGGAAGGACAGGATGTTATGAGAAGTAAATGAGGACAAATTTAGCATAGAAGTGCTTAAAAGTGAAGGGTCTAACGATTTATTTTTTTAATGAATTAAAGTTGTATGGAGGATCTAATAACATATTTATAAATTTATACGTATACTTAAAAGAGAGGAGATGGTGATTCCAACAAAATGGTTTCCGATAGCGTCCAAAGTAGCTTGAAATAGAACACAATACAAGGATTACCAAAAAGCAATATAGGAGCGTAGAGTGATACGGGGCGGGAATCAAAGCTACAGAAATAGGACGGGTCTAAACTCAAACAAAGGGCTGCGACATTATTGAATGGGCGCCGAAACAAATGACAACTGGTTTTGGAAACAGCGAGGCGAATAGACCCACTGCTGATAAATTCTAGATTGAGTCGCAAGGCGTGACAGATTGCTATGGGAAAACATCCTTTGATGCCGGGAGGAGGATATAACTTATAGTTGGGTGGAACTCAAGCTCATGATGGCGCATGTTACATATATCATTGGTTCTATTCGAGGTTAGTCTATAAAATGCATAAAATATGTATTTTTGTTTAGGCATTTCTAATAATTCTAAATGAGTATTAATTGCGCGAGTATCTATATAAATAAAATTGTAACCTGTAATGGTACATTTGTTTTTTTGTCGGGGTTTTACTTTTTTTGTGTTTTGCATCACAAGACGTTTGAACCGGTTTGCAGAATTGTTGTCTGTCTGTTTGTTTGTTACCGCATCACGCAAAAACTGCTGGTCGAATTTTTATTAAACTTGCAGCGTATCTTTAGAATGGTCCAGCTTAAAATATAGGCTATGTGGTGTATCTCAAAAAAAAATTTAAGTGGGGTTTGGGGGGACATTGATTTGGTTTTTCGACGATAACTCTCGAGTAAATTAACTTAGGAAGTTCAAATTTGATATTTGTCACTTTCAATACAAGTATAAGATCAAGTTTGTAGATGACCAAAATCAGACCAAGGGGAGGGGGATTGTGGGAAGAGAAATCGCTGATTTCAAGCTAACGTTTGATTGCATCGAAGAAGTATAAATAAAAAATATTTTAGAAAAACAATTTGGGTAAATATTTTAGGACAAATATTTTAGGAAAAAGTCTGTCTGTCTGTCTGTCTGTTTGTTTGTTTGCTAACGCATCACGCAAAAACGGCTGGTTGAATTTTTATGAAACTTGCAGCGTATCTTTAGACTGGTCCAGATTAAAATATAGGCTATGTGGTGTATCTCAAAAAAAATTTAAGTGGGGATTTGGACTTTCGACGACAACTCTCAAGTAAATTAACTTAGGAAGTTCAAATTTGATATTTGTTTGTTTGTGCATCTATACATTTCCGCGCCGTTAAAGCTAGAATAATCAAACTTTCAACAAATACTTTCTTCACAAATAGGAAGGTCGTAGGCTACTTTTTAATCCCAAATGTTTTATATTAATTGTACAAAAAGCAAAATAACTTTGTATGCTAATGCACTGCCATCTAGAGATGGGTCAGAAAGAATAGAACAGTTCTTTTCGAACTGTTCTGATGCCTAAACTGTTCAATAAAATAACTGTTCTCATAAACTTCCTCTTCTCAAAGAACAGGTATCTCTACATCTTATACACAGTGAGAAAGGTGGAAAACGACTACTTCCTTATCCGTAATTGGACGGCGGGTACATACTGATTAAACTACGCGTATTTTCCCAAGTCCTACTATTGATTTGAATCAAATCTGGTACGATTGTGGAAGGCTCCCAGAAATAGTTCATACGTGGTTTTTGTTACTCTCTGCCCGTTTTATTCAAAACAGCGGTCGAGTGAATTCTTAAATACGATGTATCATCTAGAATTCCGATCGGATTTGAACCAAATTTCCCCGGACAACGCCGGGTGTTTCTGCTAGTTTATAATATTCCTAAATGAGTATTAATAGCGCGATAATATGACATTATTTCTATATAATTTTATCGTCTTGAAATACCACATTAAAAATATGCTTCTGCAAATATAATTTAGACTGTAAATCAATACATCGATATGACCTCATTATAGCGAAAGTAAATTAAGTTATCGATGCAAATATTTTAAGTACGCGTATTTTATTTACGAGGCATATTATTTTATGCTCGTGTGGAATCAGTGGATGTTATAAAATCGTTAAGGATAGCTGATATAAACAATAGTTCGAATTAATATTGTAAATGATTTTTTCTGCTATTTAATGCCGAGATATGGTGGGATGAAAAGAGATCGATAAATCGATCCGATTTCGATACTACGCCATCAAATACCGATCCTATAATTAATAAACAAGACCATCTTTATAAGTTATATTTTTTAAACACGCAAAATCTGTAACTAGAGAGTAAAATAAAATGATCTTTACGACTTTGTCCGATACAGATGTCGAGAGGCAAAAAGAAACGCTATTTTCCCTTTCGCACTGATTGATGGGATTAATTCGGATCTCGGTGAAAGTGCAGCGCCCGAGAAACCGCCTAGGGCGTCGAAGAAGAAGAAGCCAAAAAAACAATAAAAAAAGATCACCCAGTGAATCTCATTTTCCCGCCCAATCCTAGTCGACGTCTACGTTCCGCCGGAAGTCAGAAGAGGTCTCGTTTATCTTCCGAAAGCGAAAGAAGACGAACTTTGAAATCGTTATTCGGCGGGAGTTGGAAGGATACGTCGGAAAAAGAGCAATAATGGAGGCCGCAGGGACTTCCTCGATGCAGCTTTTAAAACGCCGGGGAAAAAAAACGCCATTAAGAAGCGAGAAGGAAAAATGGCGTTGAAGAAAGATCGATCTCAAAGGTCGCTTTCTAAAAAAAATAGGAGGGAAAACGGCGTGAGAATGAGTGAGGAACTTCCGCCATGTTTCTATCCGCGGAGGCGTGAAGACGTGAATGGGCAACCTCGCCGCAGATTTTGTCGGTGCGCTTTACAAGTTTATTCTGGAGGAAGAACTTTCTCGAATGCGCGTCCAAACGGATGAGATGATATTCGTCTGTCTTGCACCAATAAATGGCCTTAAATTAACCAATCGATTCCGACTCCTAATGTCGCATTTTATCAGACTGATTTCAAAATAAACATAGAGGTTCAAAAAAAAGCAACCCTGCTGGCTCTGCATTCATTCAGAAAGACTGACGCCAGTCCATAAACGGTAGTATTTTAGTTTTACTATTTCACTGATATCTGAAATCTCCCGATTAAATAAGACATAGAATTTTCCTTGCGTAAAACTTAAAACTATCGCTGGTCCTTTGCCAAAATAGAAAGCATCTTCCGAAAGAAATTTTCCTAATCATTAGTAACGACGCCATATGAAAACATTTATAGATTGTGAGTCTCAAGATTTGTGTACAGAAATTCACTAAACGCGTATAAGTTTTTGGCTGTCAAAACATCACACTGCCTCCAGCGATAAAGTGAGACTCGAATCAATTCACGTCTCAAATCGGAATGTGATTTTCAATAGCCATTTACAACAATATCCTTCACAAAAATAAATCAGCCGTATGAACAGCTTATTATAACTACGAAAAGACATTCAATTACTCACAATCATCCTTATGCACGCGTATCCAAAAGACGTTGCATAGGGCTGGACACTTACCTGTAAAAATAAAATGAAATTAATATCAACAATTTGTAAGAATTTAACAAAAATGATTTATTAACAAATAAACGAGCTCGCTTATTGGCCGCAATCAAATTACTAATTATTTAACTCAGTGGTGCCCAACCTACGGCCCTCTGGCTGGGTGCGGTCCGCGAAGCTATGATGAGAAAGCAATCCGAAAAATGTAAAAGGCAAATTGATATATTTTTATGAAGTAAACTTTTAATATTGGAATGTTAACCATAAAAATCTTATTTAAAGTTCATTTTCACTTATATCAGAAAATATATAGGCAACTTTAAACTTAGACTCTAATCCGGCTCGCCGAAGAATTGGCAACTTACAATTCGGTCTGCAGAAGGATTCGCAACCACCGATGCGGCCAGTCATGTAAAAAGGTTGGGCACCACTGATTTAACCAATACCTTTTTAGAATCTGTAAGTCATTGGATCTTCACCAGAAAGAGGAATAGCGAGCCTAACGACGAAAAAAATCTCTTCCTGCGAATTATGAAACCCAAAGCGCCAGAATATGTATTTTTTTGGAAATACACAATAGAAATAACACGGGAGTGTTGATATGGAATGAGTACATTACGACTGACCCGTGTTTTAAGTAAAGTACCAATTTAAATTTTAAATCCGCGAACTTAAACAGGGAAATTGTAAGAATGTATGGTAGATAGGGATAAGAAACGGAGTACAAATAGCATAAGAAGACAACGGGTTATTCAAGACGAATTATTTTATCAATCAGTAATGGGCAGATCAACTCTTAAAATGAGTGGTTTTATACAAGGAAAACTGTAATGATCAATATTTCCTTTTCATATTGTTTAAATGGGATGATACGCACCAGAAAGTCATTGATGCCAAAACACTCTTAAAGTTAAGTATAATGAACACTCCTGACCTTACAATGTCAACGAAAAAGTTACCTCACAAGAGGCAGAATGAGATAAGGTAAGTAAATGCTTATTGAAACAGGAACAATAGAAGCCTTAAGGAATTAAAGGGATTAATAACACAAGAAAGGGGAGAAACAAAAGGAAGAGGATGAGGAAAACATTGCCAATTAGGCCGAGATCTTCTTTTATCAACGTCTTATTAACCGAACAAAAAAGAAAAGCAAGAGTGATAGCTCCGAGGGGAGCTGGAACGGTAAATAGGGAGAAAGTTCTGCTGAGTGGGAATAATACGAGATGGAGAATGGAACGGAGAAAGGGGTTGAGCGAAAGAATACGGGTCAAAGGGTGAGCGGCATCATTATATAGATACAAAGCGGAATGTTGGAGTATGAGAGAAATAAGAGGTCAAACAGATATGCCTACACATGCATGTGGGGTGTAGGGAAAGAAAGAGGATGGAGGAGAGAGATGTAGGGAGAGAGGGAGAAGGATGGGGTGAGGGAGGGAGATGTAGGGGGAGAGATGGGGAGGAGAGATGGGGAGGAGAGATGGAGAAAGAGAAGGGGGAGTGAGAGAGTAGAGGGAGTGAGAGATGAGTGAGAGAGGATAGGGAGTGAAAGATTGAGGAGAGACGTTTGTAATCAGGAGGAGACGGAGGGAGAGAGAAAGGTGGGAGAGAGATAATGGGAGGGAGAGAGGGAAGAGCGGAAGATAGAGAGAGGGACATGAGGCTTGGAAGCAAGCGGTCCAAGAGCACCAATTCAAACCCGTATCAAAAGTCTGCCTCCGGAGGTTCCTAAAGTGTAACTCCGCAATTTGTCCGAGTCGAAAGTTCCTCCTCCCCCGCGCTCTTCCCCATATCTCTCTCTCTCTCCCTCTCTCTCCTTTCCATCGTAACCTTTACCACCCTCCTCCCTTCAGCCTCACGCAACGTGGCTTCCCGACCGCACTCGCGAATTTCCACTCGATCTCCTACATCGAGGCGTATCAACATTGCCAAACAAAACCTCCTGATGCGTTAGAATGTGTGCGAAGGCATGTGTTTGCAACCGCTTTCCCGAGTGTTTTGATATTACGCACACGCCCACACACACACACATAGGCGGTGAGTGGGGGGGGGGGGGGATTCTCTTGCGTGTTAGAGAAAGAGAGAACCGTCGGGACTGCTAGACCCGTGCAGAGATGAGTAACTTTCTAGTCCCATTCATCTCTCATCCACTCTCTTTCTCTCTCTCATTTGTAATTATTAACGTAGGGTTAAATGTAAGAAGGGACTATATCGTCTCAATTTCGTCCTCAACAAAGTCGTTTGTCTGTCTGTCTGTCTCTCTCTCAGTCTTTCCATTCCGTAAACGTAGAGCGATCGACCCTTTCATTTGCCCATCTCCTTAATTTCCTACTTGTAAAGGTTTAAATTTAATTAGAATAAATCTGGCTAAGTTAGTGTAGCCTCGCTCTATGACAGCGTCGATCAAATATTTCACCTCGGCATAATTGTGGAAATGCCCCACAAAAAGTTTATATAATTTTCATTAACACACAGCATTACGTAAATGCATGCCTTTTCATACGAGTAACATTATCCTAGGATTATGCTCTTTTCAAACTATTTGGTTTTAAATTAAAACATCCACGTACTGTTAGCGTTGATTTTAGAGCAAAATAGGATAATTTCACGAGTTCTCTCCCACGATACTACTTCTCCCTGATTAAGCCCAGCGATATTAAGAGTTGAGGTGAAAAAAAAAGAATCGTAAAATCAATAAGCGCGTATAATTTCAGCAAATACGACGGTGATTTAATCACACGCAGTAGCAGTGAATATGAATTCTACGCGACGCGCGGCAAAACAGAAATGACGAAACTCCGTCAACCAAAGTCCCATTGTCGCTTGAAACGGAAACACTTCGGCATTTTGATGAGATCGCAACAGAGTTACATCCACCGGTGGAATTTATAATCACAGCTGACGTCACGTCAGCATGTCGGACAGGGTGATGCGTAATTTATACGCCTGAAACAAGGGGGTCGAAAGGTTGTTAACAGTATCCTTTAGTTAGAGAAATTCATTTTTTAACTGCTGTAATTGTCGATTAAACGGAAAAAATCGAAGCCCAAGGTTACGATGTCGACATAAATATTACCTCTTTAAGAATGAACTTTATAAACATATGGCCGCTGAAGATGACCGATACGAATCTAGTGGATTTATCCGCCTATTGACAGTCTTTTGTTTCAGTTAATTAGCGCGGATCGATTTATCGATCCGAATTACGATCCTGCGTGATCGAACGGTGCGAAACTCCAACCTACATTGCCGTGGGCGTTCACTGCATCAATGACGTCACAGAAAACAACTCGTATCGACTCCAACAATGCTAGGGTCTGGTAGCAAAAGCCACATAAGTCATCGATGCGCTCCGAGATATAACATTATAAACGGGTGGCTTCAAGTGGCAAAAACGTAACAATCTCGACAACGATAATCGAAAGTAATAAAAAAAAAAGGCGTGGGAAAGATGGAAAAAAAGTATTAACATCGCACGCAAAAGCGAAGAGGTTGGATTCTCATGCAAAAGGGCGAAGCAGTGAGAGAGAGAGAGAGAGGCACGGCGTGCTCGCAAAGAGGGCGGACGTCGCTTCGGTCGCGGGATGGAGTTTTAGTACACGCTATCTTCCACTCTCTTCCCTTAAGAGGGAGGAGGAATTTGAGAAGGAGAAGGTGAGTGGGGGGAGGGGGGGGGTGGTCGGGGGAGGAGTGAGGACCGTGAGAAAACGAGACGAGGTCGCTTTTGCCGAAGAGAGAGGTCAGAGTGAGGGAGCGAGAAAGTCTTCTCATCACATTCTGAGAGCAATTCCTTTCCTCAATCTTGCCTCCCCATTCCCTCCGGCAAAACTGGGAGATTGCCAAGATGTGCGTGCCGTATACAAAACAAGGATACGTATCCATGCACATCCCCTTCAACGCAACCGCATCTACTCAAAACGTATTCAATGAGCAATAAATTTATCGACAGGATGCGTAAAGTATCTTTTAACGAGGAATTAAAACTGCAAAATTAAGCGTTTAATTCCACATCTTTTTCCCATAAATCTGGTTCTTCAAATTAAATATATACTGCAAACATTTAACTGTCTTTTTTCCTCGTAATATTCTTTATGTTCGACCCGTTTTCCCTTTGCGACGCGTTCATATGCACATATAATCGAGGAAATAATTCGTGTAAGGGTTTTTTTTTTAAAAGACGAATCGACTGCGCACGAAGATTTTCCACTGCACGGTATAATATTTCCGTGCAATTTATCGGCAGAGGCGATGCGCCGCTAATAGGAGAAAGCTCGCACTTTTTTAATGCTTCGGGAGCATCTGCGATTATTCGTCCACTGATAGGAAAACGCGTCTGTCCGAGCCTTAAAAAAATGTTCTCGTATTTAGAAGAACAGACAGAGGAACGCAAAAAAGAGCAAAGGAGCACTTCGACGCCGACGGACTGTGAGTGATTCACAATTTCGAGCTTTCATCTGAAGCATCACGCTTAATAAACACAAATCAGTCAACCATTTTTTTTTTACTTTCCCGTAAAGACCGAGTTAAACTGTAAAACAAGCAATACTTATTCCAAGAGAGAGTTTTCGAGCTCGTCCCAAGGCTGAAAAATTAAGTACTTTTTAAAAAGCCATCTCCAATAGACAAAAAAGATTATAATCTTGTTATAACTTTTGGAATATTAAAAATAAAAAATTTACAGGGGCTGTACCCAAGAGCATATTGAGTGCACCATCATATTCAAATACTCCCACACCATGGAAGAAAGAGCTTATAGAAGAAATTTTTACACAACCAAAAAAACGAACAGGAAAAGAATTTCACCTACTCTCCCATTAGTTATTATAATTTAGAATACTACATTTTTATCCCTGTTGGTCGCTTCGGATTTGAAGAAACGGGCTTCCACAAAAACGTGGCTCCGTTAAATAAAACTGATACTATTTTCTCTGCAATATCCGCTCTCAAAGAAGGGTAAAATCCCCACGGTCTCTAATATTCATATTTTTTTAAATGTCACTGATTATCCTCGATTTGCATCTCGTTCTAAATAAATAAAAAGTGAGGCGGACGATCGCTTGCTGGTGAACATGGAACAGATTTTTCAGGATAACGAACAGAGGAACTTGCACTTCAATTGCCAGCAAATTCGATCGACCCAAACATTAAAAAAAGAAAGAACAGAGGATCCGCGCCGACGTAATTCCCTCGAACGAAAAAAACATCCAAATATGAACACACTGGAGTCCTTGGGAAGCGTAAAAAAATTTCATACTTCCAATTAAAAAAAATAAATAATAGCTTCAAACGGGCTGTAAAAAAACAAGTTCGTCTTCTTCATTGGGTGGCGAAACCGCTTGAAATTGAATTCAACTCCAATCCTCGCCAATCTCTTTAAGAGGTTAATTTAAAAATATAAGACCTTTCACTCTTCCTCCATATTACCCTGCATCTACCTTTCACCTTGCTTAACCTTTTCTCCTATCGACTATATCAGGGTTTCCCAAACTTTTTTGGTTGTGTGCCCCATAGAACGCAATCAATCAACTGAAGTATCCCCTTATAAAATAATACAAGTATTACAAAAAATAGACTTTTTTAAAAACGAACGAGTTTACATATAATAATAACACTTGTTGAGATGAATGTGCCTGTTTTCCGTGACATAAAGAGTTAATCATTGACTCTATTGAAGAAAACCTCAATCGTAAGTAAGATTCAACATGCAATTTCTGACGATTTTTTGTCTTAATTAAATCTAGATTCGCACACGCACATTGTGGGGAAGGGAATCAATATTTTGATTAATTTTGTAGATATATACTGTATGTGCGGCTGTTTCGGGCCAATCAAGGGGACGATTCCTAACTTTCGGACGTCGTATTGTGAGCTGTGTAGAACATCGGTAGCCGGGCGTGAAAAGGTGGGAATCATTATTGTGCAACACTGTAAGCGTATATTTGTGTACAGTATATTTATAAAAATAATACTTTTAATTATGTTGCGAAAAAGCCGTTGTATGTCAAACTTATACAAATCTAGTACCTACTATGTGATTTAATAAACTAGTAAAAAAAATAGTAGACTGTGAGCATCAATTCGCCACATATCAATGGCCGATTCGCCGCTAGTGGCGATGGTGTTGGACACCTCTGTTCTGTAAAAACATCTAAGTGTAAAAAGCTGATAGTGTATTATCAGCCATTAGGTAATTTTTCTCTAGTACACCCTAGCGCCTTTAAAAGTACACCTAGGGGTACGCGTACCCTAGTTTGGAAAACCCTGGTCTAATATCCTATCACATTTCTTGTCCTTCCAATCTCATCCTATTTGTTCTCTCTCTCTCTCTCTACTCCCATCCTCACTCTCTCCTTAATCCTTCCCGACCCTTAGAAATCTTCCTTTTTCTTCAACATTCTCTTCCCTCTCCCTCTCTCTCTCTACTAGTTAAAACCGGTAAAAAAAAAGCTTCGTTTCGCATCCAACGCCTTGGAGAGATAAAACACGCGTCGAATCACGAACAGGTTAAGGATTTCTTTTACATTTGGGTGTCGCAATTATTAGAGTGAGTGCGAGCGTCTCTTTTTAGCCTCTCCTCCGTATCGCGATATACTGAGAGAGGGAGAGAGGGGAGGGGAGGGGGGAGAGAGAGAGAGCAAAACAGTGAATGTGTGTGCTTGGATGCCAAGGACTCCGGCGTCGTGACGTTGCCCCAGGGGGCCATAAAGGGCGGCGAGGCGAGAGGAGGAGAGCGATTGCGAAATCGCGCCATCTGGGGGAGAAAGAAGGGAGAGAGCGAGAGAGAGAGAGAGAAAAGGTCGAGGAGGAGGAGGAGAGGTTTGGAAGGAGCAGGTTACCAAGGTGGAGAGAGCGGAGTCGAGACACGAGAGGATTGTTAAAAGTGAGTGACGCAGCCATCCGATTATTATACGGAGAAAGAGAAGTTAGCTTTGTTCAAGACGATCAGAGGTCCTTCGGTCGACCCTTTTAAATAAAATTTTCCCCTTATGTTTGGAGATTTTTTTCCCTGTCCCTCATGAAAAGAAACGGATCAATAGTGCTCTACACGTTAATAGAGTTATCATCCTCCTCCGGCAATCCTTATTAGGTTTTTATTATCTCTAATGCGTTTATGGTTAGAGTATCTGCCAACGGTTACTAATGTCTCGGGTTCGAATCCCGCCTAGGACATGGATGTTTGTGTTCGTCAGGTTTATACGTAAGAATGGACATTAATGTCTAAATATCGACCTAATAAAGACGGCTTATTATTATGAAACAATAATAATTACCTAGGTCATACATAATTATTTGTTTATGGAGCAGTGATAGAAGGTTCTTGGCTGGGAATGATTCAAAATTACCGCTTGATGGGAAAAGTGAAGGTAAAATAACATATAGAAAACCACGATCATGTGGAATAAAAAAAACGCAAGGCTCGCAGACGTGGAGGTTGATGCATTCCATCTAATCTAATATCTCTCTAGAAATAGCAAATAGGAACTCTCCAATTAAATTATAACGGCATTCCACATAAACAATGGCTCAATCTGTTACAATTTCCAATAAAATTCAGCTCGTGGGCGTATTCGAAAAACATATTTTGCACTAACTAGTGTCTTTTAACGGCGACATAAAATGATTTACTGGAGTGTACGTTACTAATATAATCTCTTCTTATGTCTCGGTGAATGTACGCGTAAATTCTTGAATAAAAAGGAAGTATACAGGGAGCTATTCTGCGAAAATAAATTAGATTAAATGAAAGTATTCGATTTTAATAAAGCAATAATTCAAATTGATAATCGATAGACGTTCGATAGATGCATGTTTTTATTTATCGTTTAATTTTCTCGGCATTCCTGCGTTTCGAATGGACATTGAAGTCCGAATGAATGACAGATTAAAAATACGATAGGCATATATCCTTTTGATGCTGTATGACAAAAATCAAATCCATTCAGACTTTCACTTGCGTAATTTATCTTGAATAAGTGTCGCCTGAAGAAATATTACGCAAGCAGAGAAATGACAGATAAGGTGAGGACGTTATATTGAAATCAGCATTGCATACAAAATTGGCTATTTCTAAAACAAAAATTCCGATTGTATGGATGTTAATCTGTAATCAGCCCTTGAAATACACATACAAATCACGAATGTAAAATACATAAATAAAACCTCAATTTATGTGGAGGTAACTTTGAATTAACCTTCTACCTCTGAAATTTTATTGTAATAAAATTGTATAAAAAGACGAAAACAACAACGAAAGACTAAAACCATACATACATATTTCCGATTAAAAAATCAATTTCACCAAACTTAAGCCTTAAATCGGAAGGAAATTTTGAATTCAAATTCATCCAAAAAAAAGAACAACGGCTGAAACTTTTATTAATTTAGTTAAAAAGGATAGTTGGCGTTCGTTTGCGCGCCGCTTCCTTTCATAACCCCCCAATGGGAAAAAACATAATCGAAAGGATTTTTAACGCCCCCTCGATTTCGAAACTGGCAACGGGGCGGAATAAATTATTCCCGAAAAAACAAAATAAACTGCGCATCGACTCTCGACCCACAATAAGAGAGAGAGAGAGAGTGAGGGAGGGGGAGGAATAAAAAAAACGCGAAATGGAATTATTCCATCAAGGAAATTTGATTATAAAATCCGCGCCGTGAACAGAATGGGGATACATTTTCGCAGAGGCGGAAGGATTATGTTTCACGGCGTGCATCCCTTCAGACCAGAGTTAAAACGCTTAATTATCGAAAAATAACAATCGGGCGTGCGTCAAAAGCGTGCTCACGTTTGCGGGCGCGCACGCACACGCACAATCCATCTGCCGGCGCCCACCCGCACCTAATCTCATTTCCGAAAAGGGATAAAAAAAATTGTTTATACGACACAGACGCGTATTGGCGATTATCTCGATTGCGAGGAATATGAACGAGATGATTCAATCCCCCAATAGTGTTAAGTGGAATCGTTTTTCTTAAATAGAGCGAATCCCTCCATCAAGCATTCTATGTTCCTCCGTTATCCTCTCCCATCCGTCCTCTTAAAACTTACCCTGCCCCTTCGTAGTCTCTTCTCACTCCTATCTTTCTAACCTTCCTTCATGTGTGTGTGTCTCTCGTCTCTCCATTTCTTCCATTCTTCCTTGTTTTAGAAGGAAGAAGAGACTGTCTACTCTCAATCTTACCCTAAAAAGGAAGCCGTTTATCTATACCAGTGGTGGTTCTCAACCTTTTTTTGCCTGCGTCACCCCATGTTCAGTAATGCGCCACCCCTTTACCGTTCCATTACCTTCAAGTCACCTTTAAAGATGAATTGGGCTTTCCCAACCACATCAAGATAAAATTCCAGCATTTAAATAAGCACGCGTGTTTATTCTCCTGGTTTTGTTTGTTTTGATAAGCCAGAATACGATACACTCTGAATTTTTCAAATATTCGCGTCACCCCGTCAATAACCCTCGCGTAACCCTGGGGTGTCATGTCTCCCCGGTTGAGACCCCTCTATTCCATTTTCGCCCTTCCTCTCCTTCTCCGATTTCTCTATCCTTCTCCCCCTATTCTTTTTTTTCTCCTCTTTCTATTTCTCTTCCAACAGTTCCCTCTTCCATCTTTACTATCTCTCATCCCCTCCTACTGTATATATTATTTAATGTTCTATTTTTATACTTACTATCTAGGGGTTTCGCAGGTTTTTCGCACTCCCCTTCTCAGTGAGTGTCTTCCTGCGTGGGTTTTACTAGTTAGGACAAGTTTGATGTTATCTAGGTTTTCCCCATAAATTCAAATCAGTCTTAAACTTACCATTTCTCATTATGTTCGACTTTTATACAGTTTTGTAATGTTGTATTCTAACTTCAGTTTAAACTAACTATATTGACGAAGGGCTAAATGTAAGAATGGATCTTATGGTCTAAATTTCGCCTGAATAAAGACGTGTATCTATCTATCTCCTCCTCTCTTCCACTCTCCCTTTCCCTCCTGTCTCTCTCCCATCTCTACTAAGCCACTCTTCCTCTCTCCCTCCTGTCTCTCTTCCACCTTTATACATTACATCACTTGCCCTTTAATCCTCTCTCTCTCTCCTCTCACCCTCTCCTCACCCTCCCCTCATTCTCTCCTCACCCTCTCATCTCACTCTACTCCGCTCTCTCCATCTCCTCCTCTCTCCCTCCGGTGTCTCTCCCTCTCTTCTTCCCCTCTCATCTCTCCCCCTCCTCTCCTTTCTCCCTCTTCCTCCTGTCTCTCTCTTTCATCTTTACTCTCCCTCCTCCTCCTGTCTCTCTCGTCTCTCTTCCACCTTTATACACTACATCTCCTGCCCTCTAATCCTATCTCTCTCCCCCTCTACCTCTCCCTCCAGTCTCCCATCTTTACTCTCTCTCTCTCTTATTACTCCCTCTGTCTCTCTCTTCCGTCGAAAAATCCCAGAGATCCGAAATGGGGGAGGAATGGAGAGATTAATATATCAAACGCTTTCCCGACCCCTCGCGAGCTGATCCGCGAGAAGGTTCCGCAGAACGGAGCCGAAAATGATAAAAATGAACGAACAAGAAATAAACGAAATCCTCGCCAAAAAGCGTTAAATTGAATTTTCGGATGAATTTACCCCGCCGGAAAAAAATTGCGCGCATAAATTATGCAGGCGGCAGATTTTTTCCCCCAAAAAAAAAAAAATTCACGAGATAGAAAATATATTCAATTAAAAAGAGGCGGCTCGCGAGTAGGGAATGAGGCGAGCGCGATGACGTGTTGGCGAAGCGAATGTTAAATAACTTGACGCGGTGTCAAAATCGCGAACGTTTTTTTTTTTAATCCGAATCACATCAGCGCCCATAATTACGCGTTTCATTGACTCTATACGAAACACGAGCGTGTTGGGTGATTAAAATTCGTGCAAATTTTCTTTGTTAGGCGCTTCGCTCAATGAAGTGTTCGCCTCGCCGAACAACATTGAATTCAACCGTATCGAATTCGATTCGTAACGGTCTTTTTAATTTTGGCCCATTTCGTTTTGGTAGAATAATATTGCGTGTCGTGCATGAAAAAGGGTTGTGCTATGATTCAAATGGAAGAATTGGGCTACAGCTGCTTCTCTGACCTCAATATATCGGAAATGGTAAAAAAAAACCACACAAGTATGATATTTCGCTCCTCTTGCTTGTGCCTTTTTCGATAACTTAGGCGATAAAAGCAAAAACTACTTCAGCTGACTTGACACATATCTTTAAACAACAGACGAAGATTCACGGTAGATAAAATTCTAGAATTTTACTTCATTACTAATTAGTTACTGGGCACTTTCGGAAAGTAATCGCTTAGGCAAGAAAAACGAAGTACACTCTCCTTTTTTGTACGTATGCTATAGAACCGTATTCGTATCTCAAAATCAGTTTTTTCAATATTCTAAATTTTCACGATGGTGATGGTGATGACAATGATTTTCAATTCAATATTAACTGCGCCTTTAGAACTCCTTTTAAAGAAGTCGCGGCAAACATTTGCACAATACAAGGTGATCAGTTCCCACGAAAGATTTTCATTAAACAAACCGTTATTTCTCCTTGATCTTTAACAGCAAGACGCCATAACCTTGATCAATAACAGTGCAGAATACTATGTATGAAAAAAAAATAAATGCATCCGATTCCAAAACAACGTCTAACCTAGCAACGAAAGTAAGGGATACCTTCACCCAGAAAGAAATCGTTAAAAAAACTCTCTTCGCTCTCAAAGGAGAGAAGCACGGGCGCATTATTTCGGATCGTTCCATTTTCATAAAGGCGTAGCGAAGAGAAAACGAATATCACACCCTTTCGAGATCATGGGAGCGTGCGATTCCAGAGACGCGTGACTCGATTCCCTGAAGAGCGAAAGACGACGCCCTAAGACACGCAGCGCCACACGCCCTCAAACACGCACGAGGCTCTCTCGCTTTCGATTTTTCTTCGGGCCATTCCCTCCTCACGAACAAATGATGATCTTCACGGAACCGTTTTACTTTCCCATATACGAAGTATATTGAGAAAGTATTGTAATCGCGAAAAAATTCGACCTCGAGATTTTGACGGAAATATACGTTTTAGGTGTACCCGAGTCCGAAAAAGTGGTTTTCGCAATGCCGTCTGTCTGTCTGTTATTGGCTCTAGAGCCTAAACGGTAGAGCAAAAATGAATGAAATCTCGCACTTGGGCATTTTATCATACAGAATAGAACCTATGAAGAAATGGTTGACATTGCTCAAGACACGTAGATCTCTTAGAAAATAATCGAGATGAAAATTGTCCTTTTTTTTTAATTTAAAAGCTGTCTTTGTTGATCATAATGCTATCAATTTAAAAACAAATTTTTAAAAAATCATTCACGTCTGACCATGCTGATTATATCCAAAGAGAGACAAAAAACGGCACGACAAACAAAAAAAAACTATTGCAAGGGAAGTAATTAATGTAACGCAAAATCGCATGCAAAAATACACAAATGCAAAGAGGCAGATGCGAATACAAAGCGACATCTGAGGGAAGAGTTGTAGAGCAAATTGCGTAAGATGCTTCTTTCACCGATTAATCCTCTGCAGTTGATTCTAGACAGACCAAATTTCTATCATGTCTAGCACTTTTATAGACCAACGTATGCTGAAATTTTGGAACGATAAACACATGACAACTGAGGACCAATTCTGCTATAAAGGGGGTCTCTAGCATAATAAAAATTTACAACATGCGGCGATATAAATATGAATCACTTGTAAGGGGCATAAATAAACCCAAATGAATTATTGGCCGTAATATACAGAACGCATCAGACGACAAATATTAAGCAATAATTCATCCATAGCCACTTGGTAACCTCAAAATTAAAATATCTTTTAATGCGGAAACCTATTCAATCCCAAACAATCACCGTGACTATACAAGCGATCAGAACCTAAAAATGGATTACTTGCTACGAAATACCGAAAAAATTATTCTGTTGTAAAACAAGACAATCCGAAAAAATGCACTATATAACAAAAACCACAATCCTTTTCTTGATTACAATTGCTGTGTGAAATAAAAATACTTTGCAATGGATCAAGTTTCGTAATAACGAGTAAATGACAAATCGTGCGTTTGCGCGGTCAATATTCGTCTACGGCGAATTCGTAAAAAATAAAATAAAAAATAAACGCGAAAAATGCCGACAGCGCCCCAGAACGATAAAACTCCGCAGGAAAGAAATTCTAGCTTTACTGCAGCCCCGTAATCGATTGAGAGCAAAAAAAAAAGAGAGCGATACAAATAAACGCTCATCCCTAAAACTAAAATAAATAAAAACGGTGGAGAAAATGGAAATTTTGAAGATGGCCGGGGTTCTTTTTATTGGATAGAATAAAGCCCGGGCAGAATTCGAAATTCGCAAAAGAGAACGGGAAAGAGATGGAGAGAGGAGAAATAAATGGTGCGATATCGCCTTCTTGGCCTTTTCATTTTTCGCGTATCGTCTGAAAGGGATGATACAAAAAAACGAAAGCAGAGGTGCGCGGAACGGATCAAAACCGCGCAGAATTTTTCATCGCTACACAGAGGAGGAGAGGACAGCTGGAAGGGGGAAAGTTGGAAATACTGGTGAGTGAGAAGAGAAGACTAAAATTCCGAAGAGGAGGATGGATAAAGAGAGAGAGAAAGAGAGATAAAAAGGAATGAGAGAAAATTTGAGTGAGAATAAGATAAAAGTGGGAGAAAAAAGATGTGATAAAAATTTAGGTATAGAAAGGAAAAGATAGAAAGAGGGACGAAAGGAGAGGCACAAAAAAAGAATAGTGGACGGACCACGGTACAAAGTATCTTAGCCAAAGATGCAATGGAAGACAGCCTAATATTAAGTCGCACATCGGCACCATGAAAATTTTCCGGAGGACATGACGCTGATAACGTATTTCCTATCATAATGCCATAGTTTATAAAAAATAAGGCGCATCTCTCTCGCTATGAAAAATAGATGTCTTCAGACGCAATCCATCGAAATATGATTGGACATTATCGCTGGACAAAAAATTCGTAAATCTACCTAGACAATATTTTAGATATTCTTCCTTTTTTTAATGACGACAGGAGCACATTTATGCACGAATGATTTGAAAAACTGGGCATTAAAGTCGAAGAGTTTATTAAAAAAAAAAAAAGAGAAAATATATGACGTGAAATTTCATCGGGTAAAAATCAGGAAAAGGGCAATGAAACAGATATTAGTTATAAAGTACTATTGCTAGCCGTTAAAAATAACTATCACAGATGGGATAGAAACGCGAAAAATAGAAAACATAATAAAATAGTACTTCCAAAATTAAAACAAACCGGTTATTTTGTTAAAACCAACACGTCAAAAAGGTTTTTAAAAAAGCAGTTGCAATTTTATTCCGCAATATCAGAAAATATATCTAGTTCTTTAAAAACTTTTCACGAAAATGACAAATCATTCCAAGGGAGGAAAGGCAACCGTGCGCACGACCGCGATCCCGGAAATACAAACGCCTCGACGCAAGTGGCGACTAATGCTTCGTTTTATCGACTGAACGGGTATTTATTTTTTTAACGGGACGCCTTCAAAAGCACGATTTCACCCCCAGGCAACGAGGCTGCCCAAGATACAGCGCGCGCGTGCGTGTGGAAATTAATCATTTCTTGAACGTACAGAAAACTCAAGTGGGTCGCGAGTTCATAAAACCGCGCCTAATGACGAAAGAGATGGAGAGAGAGAGATAAAAGACTCGAACGAGAATGGAACGTTATGGATACCTAACCTACGAAACGAGAACTTTAAAGGATGTCCCTCGATTTCGATTTTTTCGGTGAGATATCGCCGGCGCCGTATCGATTTATCCGTTAAAACAACGCTTCGCATTTCCTGAATTTATAAAATAACTAGTCATATCCTTGTTCATAACGTTGTTCTTGGTCAACTGATCGATGTAAATATTTTGTGTAGTTTCCAATAATATATAACCGAAAGCACGAGTGATACAACAAAATGAAATGCGCCACATCGATACATCGACATACTCTTTTATGAATAGATATCGAATCGTTCCCTCGATAACATCATATGAAACCATCGATATCGATAGCGACTTTCATCCACACACACACACACACACCTTTAACCCTTTAAAAGATGGGATTCTTTTCTCTCAGAAGGAATCCTCATCTATCCGGTTTTCATTCCTCTCGTACGGAAAAAACAAAAAAAAGATGTGGAGGGGCTTTTCCGAAAAAAAAAGAAGTGGTGGAAAATGAAAATGGAAGAGAGATAGAGGAAAATGGAAAAATATAGGGATAGAGAGAGGAAAATGGAAAAATATAGGGATACAGACAGAGGGAAAGTAATAAGAGGTCGCAAGAGATGGAGAGAAGGAAGAGTGTTCCTCCTTTTTTTCCCAATATTTCGCCTGTTATGGGACAAGAACAAGGGGAGCGTGCTGCGGGAAGCACAAATCGTTTCGGCGACACCTCCCCCGCCCCTATTTTCTCTCTGCCCCCCTCCCCCTCCCTCCCTCTTTCCGCATTGCCGTGGACTCCCTCCCTCCTCCTTCACCACTCCCTCCCCCTCGCCAACCGAAATCCCTCCAAATCCTCTCTGTACTTCTCCTGGCTGCTACTTCTCTTCATCAAGTCTTCATCGGAAAAAGGATGTTTCGCAGGTTTTAAAAAAATCCCCCAAGAGAAATTCCGCTAGAAATAATGAGGAAGAAAAAGTGGCCTTGAGTGCAGTTTAACCCAAATTCGGAGCAAGCCGTCAACAATGGAGCAGGTTTCATCGGAATCTCTTACTTGTAAGTAGTAGCGGAGACATGCGGTTAAAAATGAGGGCAATGAAATGCCAAGGGTGACAATCTTCAAATGAATAATTTTGAAATGTACGTATACACCGCGATATATATATATATATATATATATATATATATATACATACACACACACATAGTACATACATATACACACGCACTCGCACTCACGCACACGCGCACACACACACATACAGATACACACATATGATTCCAATTGCCGATTACGGTGTTTTATGGCCCAATACCCACTACAATCATAAAGTACAATCTTAAATACGGCCCTCATTCACCGTAATCATCATTGGCAGGAGCCTTGGCAGGAGTCAGGAACAAGGCAGACGGTGCTAAGATACCATGGAAGTTAAAACACCCACAGTCACTCTCGCAAAGGAGTAAGAATCTATGTATCCAAGGGAATGAAACGACTGGGTACGCAAGGAGACAGAACTCTGAGGTAGAATTTAGAGAGTAAAGGTGCTCTATGGTCTATTAGTGGGTCACATTGCAAGAAGAAATAAACAACGTTAAGGCATGCACACGCTGGACAACATCGCTTCAACTCGGCAACTTTCAACACCCAATCAACTCGGCAACATCGTCGCCAACATAGTCGACAACGTCGGTCGGCAAAACTTCAAAGGAATCGCCTTGTTGAAAAGTTGTTCGCTCAAAATGGGAAACAAGGCGACCCTTCAACCTTACCCCACCTCCACCCAATACTCGCTGCGCATGCGTCTGACAACGAGTTAGTTATGCGTTTTTCCTTTCACTCACTCAGGACAACTGTTTTCGTTCTCCCGCGCAGAGGCCATGACGAATGCTTGACCGAAAAGTTGAAACGTCGAAAAAGAAATCGTCCACTGTGTGGACGCGCAACAAGCTGTTCAACGTCAGTCCAACAACTTTCGATGTTGAGGGACGAAAGTTGCCGAGTTGAAGCGATGTTGTCCAGTGTGTACATACCTTTAGAGAGAAATTGTAAGAGGAAGGCAGATGATAGGGAAGACTTGAGGTGTCTTGGGGAGGCTTTTATCCATCAATGGATTATAAAAGACTGATGATTATGAGAAGTATATAATGATTAACGATATCTGTATGATAAAAACCACTTAACTGCGAGTGAGTAACATTAATTAATGCGAATAAGAACTATCCTTTAGATTTATTTGCAGAGATAAATAAATATATTGATTTTTAGTGAACAATAGCCAGGGATAAAGACAAAGCTTCCAATCAAGGAGTCTGTCTTTTGTCCCTGTGAAAACGACTTGACGATATTTTTAATTCATACGCCTGACAAAAGAAGAAGGAATCGTGAAAATAACCTAAAATTTGAGTGTATGTAAATAAGACGCAAAAAAAATGTTTGTAAAAATTCCACGCTTTCTACAATTTAAATACCAGTTACATCTTCCAGGGAGAGCCTTGCTACATACGTGAAATGGGAGGCGCGCGCGGAACGGTAACGAAACGACCCAAGCAGCATGACAAATACGCGGAATCATTTTCATGGAAATCGTATGCAAAAACGCTCACTTGCGCGAAGTGGAGGAAGGAAAAACAGGAAAGAATAACAACGTACGGCATAAGCCATCGCATACGTTTCCATCCACCCTCTTTATCTTTTCCCATCTTACCCCGCCGTCAGGGTATCTCAACCGCCCGCCGAAGATTGCAATTTTTAGCCTCGATAATGGATTTCGCCAGATATTTATTCGACGACATTTTATTTGCCTCTCTACCGAACCGATCCTATTCGACGCCGTAGCTGGCGAGAGTTATCTTCCTTCCCCATTTCGTATTTCGAAAAAACAAAAAACAACGAACGTATATACCACGTTTGACGGAAATAAAACAATATGGCGCCAAAAGATACCCTCGTAAATTCTATGGGAAATACCTTATGTTTTCGCACTGATAGCAAAACCTGAGAGGCTCCTAAATTTAAGCCTTTTCTAACCCCCAGCGCATTATCATACATTACGCAACCCAGACAGATTTTTATATAATACACACAGATTTAACAAATGATATGTGTACGTACGTACGTATGTATGCATGTGTGTATAAATGCAAGTGTATATATATATATATATATACCTATACATATATATAATTTCGCACATCTGAGCCTACCACCACGCTGGGTTGTCATGGAAACGCTACGGGAAAGACGATAAACTCTACTAACATAAGTATTCTTCCCACGTATACTGGTGGCGAAGAATAAAATCACACGAAGAATAAATCGTTTCTCGCGTGAAAAATGCGAACAATCGAAAAAAAGTAACGCATAAGCAGAAAGGAAAAGACAAAAACAAAATGAGAATAGACTTTATAACTTATCAGTCGAAATTTTTCGCTGCGTCAAATTAATGGCGCGCAACCAGAAAGGCCCTTCTGTTAGTAGGAGGTTTTATGGTTTTTAAAAGGCCCTTCGTACTTTATATATATATATATATATAAAAGGGGAGGTCAAGCGAACGTGATCGGGTTACGGCAACGATCGGAGCAGAGGGAAAAATATGGAAGGATTCCAAGATCTTTATCGCTTTGGCTTCGGTGAGATATGTGCGCGGGTTATTCTTGAAAAAAATAAAGGACAACATTCGGATGGTAAAGGATGTGCGATTGTTTTCGCCCCACGAATTGTTTTATAAATGAAACGGATATAGTTTACGCGCAATAATGATGATCGCACAGCATCAAGTTCTCGGCGATTTCGACAACAGTGCGGACACAAATAATTCGGACGAATGCTCTGGTAAAAACGTGGCGGAGATAAAGGAAATCGCTTCGTAATCGTTTGCAATGTTTCAACCTCACGCCTAGTACGAAGGGAAAACGCATTTTAAATAATATGTGTCACAAACAGGATTAAATTGTAAAATTACATTATATTGGTTCCCAGGTTATGTAATTTAGTTGGAGAAAAAGAAAACGTAACCTGCTAAGATAGACCGATTCGTGAAATTCCTCATAAAATATCATCAGAGCCGTAGGTCATTGACTTTATAACAAATAAACAATTCAATTTTGCTTAGTTACTATGTTTTTGAGGCATTTACCTAAACGCCAATACTTTCGTTGGAAAAATTAAAGTGTCTTTTTGTAAAACAAGAAACCTGACAAGGATTCCACCACTCGAGATTTAGAATTTTAAAAAGACTTTACGAATGTAAAAAAATGGCCAAGTTTTTCATCATCCGCATTCTATTGGTAGCAGGAGAAAATGTTGACAAAACCAAAATAAATCGAATAACCATAAATCCGTAGACAATCTGTACAGCATGTTTTTGCTGAATAGCATAAGATAATACCATTGGAAGATAACGGCGAGACGCGTTTCAAACCTATTGTACGGAAGTTTGCTTCGTGAAGAAAACTAAATCGATATCGGCAGTATTTTTGTGACTATATAACATAAATGACGTTGTTTCTAGTAGAAAAGCGACTTCACAAGCAAATGATATGCTCTAGAAAAAGTCGATCGCAAAAACAATCGCTGAACATAGATTAAATTGTAATAAAGACGAAGCTGCCAGCGAAAAGCGACGCTTTAAACGGAAAAAAGTTTAAAATATCATCTATTACGAGAGAAAAATACAATCTCGCGGAAAAGTAAATGGAATGGCTTACATTTCAGACTAATAAAGGTTCAAACCGAAATTTTAACGCGAAATGTAGTCGTCAAACAAATAAAGATCAATGAAAATGCCGAAATGTGAGGCTCCGAACGAGTAAGACAGCGGCGGAAATTAACTCGAAGGCAGAACGGCGTTCACGAGTGAATCGACATTTCGCTTTCCTCTTGCGTGTCCATCATTCGAATTTTACGGCAAGAACAGTCCGCGCGGCTCACCAGGTACTAAAACTCGCATAAATCACACCGAATCATATTAGACTCCCTCCACACCATTTCGCCGAATCAACGGCAGTCCTTTACCCATAAATCCACGGGAGAGGTAATGGTCGCGTTAAAACCGAGACAGTTTAAGACTTGATTCCTACGTTCCATAAATATTGATAGGAAGAGAATTTCTCGAGCAAAGGATTCGTGCTCTTAGAGCTTCGCTAGGTAATATAAGAAACGTGAGATATTTATTGATATTAAAAAAAGCAAATATTTTTAGTTACGTAATGTTCGCAGTCATCAATCTTACATAAAAAAGGATTTGTATGTGGATACATCTAGAGAGTTTTGTCCACCCAAACTAATTCCGATAATGCTTTTTATTTCTTCGTCTCTTAAAATTCAACTACCTCTCATACCGAAAGCAACCGGCCGAGGGCTGAGACTCGCCATAGCAACAGAACGATAACAATAAACAAGCAAAGGCAAAGAGTGCAAACGTGAATAGACAAATTTTATAATGGACGAGGACAAAAAAGGAACATGCAATGGCGTGCCAGAAACACCAGATGAGGTGACGTGGAGCGAAGCGATTCCCTCCCACCCCCTCCCCCCAAATCCCCTCCCACTCAGTCCTCTCCCCAACAACCCCCAATCCCCTTCATCCTTGCGTCCCGTTTCCGCCCCCTCACCGTTGCGACACTTTCCTTGGAAAGCGACTAAATTGGCAAACCCCTCGGAATCCTTATTTATCTGTTTCCCCTCGCGTTAAATTCCCTTTTAGGGAGAAGACGAAGCGGGACGCAGATGGAGAATAAAGAAGGGGAGAAAGAATGGGATATCGGAGGTATTTCTTCCTGGCTAAACGACAAACAACAACTATAACACGACACAGCGTGATTCTCCCCGAGGTCTTGACCCTTTATCTGGATTTTCACGCGAAGGACGATCGGGACGCCCGGCTCAAAGTCATTTGTCGGGCGCATTCACACATACACGCACGCGCACAGTGACAGACACACACACACTGCAGAAATACTCGCGGATCCGACCAATTATGCCCGCATGACTTCCCATCCATCACTTTCCACGGTTACCAAAGGCAGTTATCGCATTGTGGCACGCCAACAAGATTCGGCCTCACGATTACATGTCAGAAATATAAATGGCTCCTCCACGGTGGATTGCTATACAGACGGTAATAAATCGATAGAATTTGCATGTAAAAAATCCCCGAAGTAAAGCTCTCATGATCTCATAATTCGTTATTCATAATGTAACATTCATTTTTATTTTTATAGAAGATTAGGAAGAGGCTGAAAGAATTAAAAATTTTCCAATGATAATTACCCGTCTAGAAATTTTTATTCACCTAATAATTGAAACAAATGAGCAATGGAAGGAAACAGACCCATTAACTCGGCTCCTACTAAGCAGTTATACAATTTAGAGAATTTTCATTTAATTAATTAATTTATTATTCTCCATAAGACTGATTCAATGAAATCAGGAACAATATTCACGTTTGTGACGCATGTTTACGTTGGCCAAATTCAAATCACTAAGTGCCTTTTGCCCTAGGGATAAAAAAAATCAAATTTTCCGCCTGCCGACCAAGCATTATCGACACACTTATCACGGGTGGAGTTCCATAATTATTCCTAAAAATTAAAAAGTTGATTACTCCTCCACGTTGATCGCGCTCTAAAAAATCTCGTTTGAAAAAAAAACGAACATTTAATCTGAGCGAGAAGACAGCGAGATTTGCTTGAACGGCTCTCCCCACAAATAAAAAGCTCTTTCCACACGGTGATTTAAATCAATCCCTCCGCTCCAAGTAATTTAAACTGATTGATGACACCGCTCCTGGATGCTTCGAGAGAATCCTGGATTTATTCTTTTTTTATTTAATGCGCACGCACGCTCTTGGATGCGTCTCTTTCCTGCTTTCTCCTCATCTCCGTCCGCTCAACTGCGTCCCAAGGTTTGCCTTTTTTTTTTACTTATTACCGACATCTCGTCTGAAACGCAATTACCTAGCGAACTTTATTATCGTCATACCGTCCACCTTAATAAAGCGAGGGAGGTAAAGGAATACATAATGAGCACACGCACACACACGTGAAACCTGTCCTTTATTTTCCTCCAGTCTTCCCGGAACCTTCCAGTTCCCTCCTCCCCCTTTTTTCACCACGCACCCCCCACCCCTCCTTACTACGCAGGAAAACGATGGGGAAAACCTTCAAGACCGAAGAGGGAAAAACCCAAAAGTTTTATTTTCCACACCTCTTACGAGTCCTTTCAAAGACGAAAGATCTCCACACGCAAAAAAAAACACTAATGATAATAACATTATTCGAGGAAAAACAAACCGTGAACGGCCACGCGAAAAAAATGGCCCGATCATTGTCCATACAGCATCTTTGTCGAATTTCTCGGTATGGAGGAGGAAAAACGAGCGAGGCAGGTAAAGGCGTCCCCAAAGCAAACGCGAAGAAGCGGAATTTTTATCCGATGAGGTAACAAAAAACAGAAAGGCGATTCAAAACACACCGTGTGATTTGCGTGTTTAGCAATTCATCCGCGAGGCGAGGGAGTCTCCCATAAATATACCCGTTCAGCCGGAACTCGAGAGGGAGGCGGTCGCAAAGAAGAAGAAGCGGTTCCTCGTCGTTCCCGAGCATCTATTTCGTCCTATAACGTTCTTTTGTTTTTTTTGAACGAGCTTTTTCGATCATAATTTTCGTATATTTTTTGCGTATTCGATGAATGAGTGCCACATTATTTTGCGTTTGTTTTTGTATTCTTCCTTACGCGTCGCAGGGTCCAGGGAGAAATTTACAAGGTCCGCTGTGATTTTAAACATTTTTTTGCTACAGTTATCGTACTATACATTATGTAAAATGTTATGGTGTGGAAATGAAAATAAAAATTTCTGGGATGGACAAAATTAAAACGAATTATTTCAAAAGAGTTTTTAAATATGGATCATTTTAAAGAGAATATTGGAGGAGGTGCGTAGGAAGTAACAAAATTAAATAAACTTTGTAAGCACAGGTGCAGCGGGAATCGCCTTGGAAAAGTGGGCGAAGCCTCTTGAAAACAGTGAAAATCTATAAGCCGTATTATAGGCAATTACATACCTACAACGTATCTACAGATTCCTATTCGTCGCAATAACATCTTAAACTTTCATAACGAGATACCTCGTTCGCGATTCGTATATTAAAAAAAGGCTAATCTTTGCAACTTTGAAATTCATGTGAGCAGCCGCCAAGGCAGAAGTAATGAGAGAATAATATATGAATCTTCTGTGCATCGGAATGTCACTCTTAAAGGACTTGGCGTGAGATTTCGTCAGCCTCCATGGCGACCATGAAAAAACAAACAGCGAAACACGGATGAGAACGCTCTTGGAAGCGATCGCGAAGGTTTTGATATTTGAATCGATTACGCAAGGCGAACGTCTTCGACGCCTAGATCGCCTTCAGAATAAAGTTTTACAAAAAATAAGAACCTATGAAAAACCTGTTGCCGTAGATGTGATATGCGTATATTATCACGCATTTGACAATCATGATGGCAACCACCACTCATCTGCATGAGATTCTTCTAACAAGAAATAAACACTATTTCACATGATACTTTTCCGTGACGTAAATCTTACGGAGATTCTCCTCGTTTTCCTTGGAAAAAAACTTGTCCGCGTTCTCGATTTAATGGTGATATAATATTATAAACCGCTTTCATCAGCAGAGTTGTAAGAAAATACTCGAAGGAATCGGAGAGATTCGACGCCAAAGAATCGACAGCGACTATAAACTATTCGGAAGGAATTTTATAACGCCCTCGCATAGATGAAAACATCGAGATGCGATTTATGATGCATCAAAAGCGTACATAATGGGAGAGTTTGCGAGTATCACGAACAAATGAGTGTCGCAAATGAAAAGTAGATGGAGGATCCCTTTCAACAGCTGCCCGCGTAATAAGTTTCCAAACGCTTTGGCTGAACAGATGAAAGGAGAGAGTGGAAGACGATTAGTTTTTTTTAAAAAAATGTTGTAACGGTGTAAGGAAGCACTGTATGGTCGCACTGTAGGTGGAAATACATTATAGTTCGTTTATTAAATTACCAAAGTTAGATTTTCCTCAAGGCTTCTAAGATAGAATTCAGCACTCAAGCCGTATTCCGTCCATATATGTTTTAAAAGTAAACCTTAGATGCATAGAAGTACTGTGTCGCCCACTTTATTCAACTCAAAATTATATGGACGTAGACTAGCTCTTCATAATATTTATCGTGCCACGGAATTTATTTTCTTGTTATAGTAATACATTTCACTTTACAAGATACCATAGGAAATTCCCTATAGCAATGCTTGTGAAATAAGATTAACAAGAAAAACTACTTACTGTTAGATTTCAAGTGGAAATGGCATTTTATTCTCAAAAACGCAATAGGAGCAAAAAAGGCAGCGTATTAAAATGAACTTTCAATATTGTTGATGGAGTGGGAGAGAGCATATCCTAGATTTTTGCGAGATAAATTTCACTCGTGTGCTATCCCATCACAATTTTACGAAACATATATTCGTAAAGAAAGAGGTTTTTCATTCTGCGAATGCCACCGTAAAACTCGTTACGCATGAGGGGTTGAGAATGAAAATTTAGAAAAATACACCGAGAGAGCAAAAATAAAAAAAAACGAGAACCTTTACAGTCTTTACGTCTGGATTTTAGGCCGGAAAACTGAATGATACTGCCATCCCATTAAGATTTTAATCCTGGGAAACATTGTTCTTAGCAGTTGAAGAATCAGGTCACGCGACAACTGAGCTCGGCGCGCGTGATTCGAAACGCACGCGGTGCTTCGTCGAGAAAGGTCATTGTGAGGCGTGACACAGTTCGAGTGAATGGCAGACTTATTTTCCCGACTGAAGAAACGTTAGATAATGAGAATTCCATCGTGATATATGGAGCCCGTCGAATCAAAAACAAAAAACGTTTCGATGGTTGATTTAATGAGAAATAAATAAATATATCCAACCATAATCTTTAGGATGGGAAATTCATCGCCCAGTTATATATATAATGAGCGTCAGCATTAAAAAATCGGAAAGATAAAGACGCAAAAATAATCGAGATTTGCTTTTAAATGTAACCAAGAATTTTAAAAAATATCAGACGAACTAACAAAACATATTTTTAGAGCTATTTTTAAAAAGAAATTGCTTATGTATTCGGTTCACCCGTCCGTCTGTTTTTCCGTGTAGAAAACAACTCAAAAATCGTGTAAGTTACAAACCCTTAAAAATTACATGCTACTACAAATGTAGGCAGCCAACCATACTTCTAACGCGATCCTTTACTCCGATGGAAATGTAACTAAAACTACAACGAATGGTAGAATTTTCGAAAGAGAATCGTGGATACGCATTTAATCCTATCCTCAAGAGTCCCCCCTCCCTTCCCTTCCCACTTACACCCCCCTTTCTATCTCTCACCATCTTTCACTTTTTTCCCAAATGACCTTTCTCAAGAGGTGGCAACTCCCCCTTCATTCCTACTTCCTTAAATTCCTACGTCACTCCCCATCACGGGATTTCCACCTGGAAGAACCACGCGGAGGAGGGTAATCCGTCCGGTGGGAAATCACAGCCTTCCATCTTCTCCCGCCCCGCCAACCATTAATCGCACCATGGATAGTGACGGACAACGTTCCCGTGGATACGAGGACGTGAGCTGAAGGAAATCGAGCCTTTCACTGCATTTTGAAATGTTTTTTTCTGTCTTTTTTACCATTAGCTTCCCGTCTAAGCTTATGAAAATAAGTGAGCCATTGAAAATATTCATTTGTTTGTATTTAAGGAGTGGATATCTGCCGTTTCTAATCCAAGCGAGCATCCACAAAGGCATCTGCCAAGCGAGGAAAGTTTATGCAAATAAACCTTAAAGTGTTTAAGAAAGAAATAGAGGCAGCTACGAAAACTGGTAGGAAATTTCATTGAAATAAATGTATTACTATACTTCAATACTGCAACATATATTACTATAAAATAGTCTTAATAATACTTTACATATTTAAATCCTTATTTTGCGCTAATATCGGTACGAGGAATATTTATAAAAGTAGCTGACAAGCAAAAATTCTTTATGTAATGTTGAAAAGTTCTTCGACTTTGTGAAGAGCGCTTACAAGTCTCTACTACGATTTTCCGCAAAATCGATATTTAAAAAAATAACATTAATGGATGCATGTAATACCATATTATAGGAAATGAATTTAGTGAGCTAAAGGATATTATTTTTTGTGATTGCATCACAAAGACTGTTTTAAATTTAATTTTATCAGAAAAATTTGCTACTCATTAATAATAATGTTATCGTAAAATTTAAGTGCAATTAAAAGAAAGAATCATAGACGGAGAACATTCTCTAGATTATTCGTTTGCTACTTGGGAAAACCTTGTGTCTTTTTTCGATTTAGCGATTAAATTCTTGTTAAACGTGGTAGGATGTGCATAGGATTATAAATTAAAAAAGGAAACAGTACCCCTTTCTTATCAGTTAACGTACGATTTTCAGGAGATTAAAATCATCAGGTGTAAAATTTGAAACCTTTCGAAAAAATAGCTCTAAGTCACGAAAGATGCGAAAATATGCATGGTAAGATTATTTTTTATATTTAACGGACAATGAAACGTGCATCAATCCTAGTTTAAAAAACTCTGATGTGGCCAACACATGACCTTCTCCATATTTGGGGTATAGATACTTAAATTATTATGAATAGCATTATAAGGCAAAATTATTATTTCCTATCGTAAAATAATAGTCCTCCTTATTGCCGTAAATTAGGTATATTTTGAATATGTTTACAGAATTCACCGCTACATGGTGGTGACGCTGTACACTGGAAATTACGAAAAAGTTAAATATTCCTAAATGGATGGTTCTACGAAAATTTGCTTTAAAAAAAACTTGGAAGAAATATTATTCTCTACAACTTTGGTCCTCACGATGATTACCGATAACGACGTTTTTAAGGAGATATTTAACGGAAACCGAAAAAACCGATTATTTATAAATAATTCCGAAACAATAACTGCTATGGAAAATTGTTTGAAATAAAAAAATGTAGGAAATTATATTTTCTACATTTTTTGTAATGGTCAATGTATACAATAATGACATTATCGGAGAAATATCGCAAAAACCGAATCGGGTTTCGAATAAACCTCGACTTCCGGTTAACCGTTATTGTCCAAAAACTAATCAGTTCTTTGTGCTCATGCTCAAGTATTATATATGAAATTTGGTAACGATATGGCAAGTACTTTTTGAGTTAGAGCGTCCACAATCACATACACAGACATTCCGAAAATAGTCTAAACGTATTCTAGGGACATCAAAACGTGTATTACCGTTGAAATCTCGAAGTCGATTTTTTTCGTGATCACAATACTTACCCTATACTGCGTATGGAGAAAGTAAAAGATTTTAATTTTTTGCGATGACATGACGTCGATCTATGTGCAAAGACCATAAATAGTTTTTACTGAAACATTTCGCAAACGGTATTTACTCGAGTGAAGTGCGCCGCCCTTATTACTTTGACCCATGAAAGGAAAGAAAACCTTGAATGCAACCGAACGTCAGCACAAATTTGCGATTATGTCAAAAACGTTCTCGGAGACCATAATCGCAATTTTACCTCCTGACGCGCGACGACCTTCAATTATTTTCTTTCGCTGGATTTTCCAATGGCTGTCGCCAGAGTAACCGCAAAAAAACGAAATAAATTGACGTTTCGTACTCAAAACTATCCCATCGGAAATTTTACGTCCCGTGAATCCTAAAAACCGCTTAAGCGAAGTTTCACTTCTTGCTCTTTGAAAGAGAAAAATGAACACCCATTTGGAATCTCTGAGAAAATACAAAGAGAAGAGGTTGAGGAAGACAATAACTCTTGCAATAAAACGCGTCATAATTGAAGAAAAACAAAGCCGCATTATAAAAAACGCTAGGTGTTCATAAACAGGAGAAGACGTCACACTGCGGGCATTCTTGAAAAAGACAACTGCCTACTTCAATGGCTGGCAGGACGATTTTTCATTTTTTCCAATTTTGAGACTCCGCATCCTCACCTTGGAGCAGTTGAACAACCTCCGCTAGGTGGCTCAAATCCTTCGGATAAAGAGAAAGTATGCCACAAAAGAAAAAAAATCGATTCGCCCCAAATAATTTTCTCTGTGATTTCCCGATCTTTACCGATTGTTAACACAATGCGTTCTCCCGCAGAAAAAATAAATTTGTTTTGAGGTCTAGGAGAAACGCTACGCATTTCATTGCGTAACGATCAAACTATTCCAATAAAGCAAGGGAATTTTACGGGGATCGGAATTTCTTTTTATTTCACCACTCTAATTCTTTTACATTCAAACATTTTTCTCTGCTAATGCCCTTTGTAACGACCCGTCCGGTCATACAAAAACCAGGAAGCGGATTCCTGTGTGGATTTTATTATTTCCCCGTCCGAGCGGCGAACATCAAAAGGAAAGTGAACGGAATGCAAAAATAATGACGAAAATACCTCTGACAGATGAATAACGGAATGCGGAGTTTCGATGAAGTTCACAGGGAAAAAATTCATCGGCCTCGGAAGGGAAAAATCGGTTGCGATGGAAGAAAGGACATTTCCGTCCGCGAGATATCCGTCCGCATGGCCGTAATCGCATTAAACGCACGAAAGAGATGAAAGGAAAATGCCAACCCACGTTAAAATTAATGTCGGTTTATCCTTTTTCCCTTTCAAATAAAATTTTAAAAAACAAGAGAGCAAAGATGCACGCATCATGCGGTGCATGCTTTCAAGGCAGAGAGGCGTTCTTTGCTATTTATGTAATCACCTTACATAACTAATTCTACCACTTTTCTCAGAAGCCTCAATTTTAATGACTAATATTTTTTTCTACGAGATACGACGGAAATCCATTTTTTTCGTGGAAATGTGGCATTCATGGTTGGATTATGTGAACAATTTATATCATTATCTTAATTCTCTCAATTACTCGTAAAGTCCTTCATGAAACTGAACTCAACAGTTTCGGGTCTGAATCACGCGGACGGACGGACGGACGGACATGGCTACAAGTCGCTCAGTTAAAAAAATATTTGTGAAGAACGATGGAAAACTATCGTCGAACAACAGTTGTTTTTATTCGTTGGATTTGACGGGCAATCTATTTCGTTCATACTATCCAATAATAAACATGAAACGGGAAAAATCGCAGTTCTGCACTTTTCCGAGTAATTCCGTCTCTCACCCTAACTTTATTAAATGAAAGTAGTAATGTTCCTTGGGTCATGACAACCTCGGAAATTTTTCATTATCATTATTTGTTCTGTTTCTCTATGGAGATACAAATGAGCTAGTGTAAAAGCCGTTAATTTTTAACGGGTGATATATATTAGTATAGATAACTTCCATTTTGCTATTAGACTTCTTTCACATTTTTTGTGGCAACAAAAAAGTTACTGATTCAGACACACCGGTATTTTTCCGCTTGAATCATTGTTCCTTGGCCTTTCGGAAATTATGGTTTGGGCTGAATTTACGCGATTAACTTTATTGTACCGTTCAGAAACAGAGGTTTCCAAATAATCTTAATGCAGTAAATCTCATAGCAAACCCCTCGGCTCTATCCATCTACCGATAAATATAAAATGTAATGTTGATTTCAACATATATTTCAGTTTTCTCAAGGATTCTAAATGTCCATAATTAAAGTTTAAAAGAATGTATTCGCGATCCCAAGTTTGAGAACCTCGGTCATCACATCTATTATATATATATAGTATGTATATAGAAAAAATTCACTCAAATCACAAATACCTAGCAGGCTCGAACATCTCCAATCCAATTTTTGACATTCTACTCCATTTCAGTCCTGATATTTATAATCGAAAAGCTTCTCTATTGATGATTCTTTCTTTATTAAGTCGAATCTAACACGAAAATATGACTTTCATTAATTCTGGTAAATCGCTTTATATTTTTCAGTTTATGCATGGTCATGTGTACATACCGTACTAGAGGTTGTAAGCGGTAGAAATTATAATCCAAAATGAACATACACCAGCACAAAAAGTTCCAAAACGATAAAAAGAAACCTAACTGAATCCGAAAAATTGCAACAAAAAACAAGTGCTCGTGATCACGTAATATCGTTCCGAAAGGTTTAATTCAGAGTTGCATAAGTTCCGGACGCAACTCGGTTTCGTTAGTCCATTAGACGATACAATTCTGTCACGGATCGGTTAGCTTCCGTTGATCAGCGAATGTTCCCATTCCATAATCCACCGCAAAATCCAAGACCACATTCCCAGAAAATTAATCCCGAGAACAGTTCGCGCGCCCAGACGAGAGAGAGAGCAGAGCACGCTGTGAAAACGTCACGCCGGCACATCGCCATCCACCCTTATCTCTCTTTCCCTCTCTCTCTCTCGCCGTTGCTACGGGAGGTAGCAAAAGCGAAGTGGAGAGGGAGAAGGAGGAGGAGACGGGAGAAAGGCGCCCCAGGCGCAATGTCACGGACAACCTGTTGCTTCTTCCACACTATTTATCGGCTTCGTTTAAAATCCACCCCACGCAATTCCAGGATATCGAACACCGCGGGAGCGCCGCACGACGCAACAAAAGGGAGAGGAGAGAGATGAGCTCATTTTGAAAGACACCGGGAAGTGTAATTGATGGGAATCGAGTTTGCTTGTCCCAAACGGATTACCAACGAGTCTAGCTTGTGAGAGATGAACCTGCGGCTGCGGCGGAGAGACGTGGTTGGAAAAAAAATGCTTTGACGCTGCCTAATGCATACGATTTTGTTTTTTTTTTTTTTTTGACAACTCGATGTAACTCTTTTGCGAATGCTCATGGGACAAATGGGACACTTTATCCTTAATGCATACATACTTTCTATAAAAAGATACTGGATATGATACAATACTTAACAAAAAGAAACGAACCATTGAATCGTGAAAAATGCTTCGACTTCCACTGCGTATATCGTATATATTAGCGACCAACTTAAATTTCTTCCCCATTTTACGACCCGTAATTTACAAGGTCGTTTCCATGCACTTTTCGCCGACGACGCAAAATTTTAGTTTGTTTTTATACGAAATTCGAGCATGAATTAACTTACTCCTCAACCTACTTTTTATCGAAATTGCATAAGAGTCACGCAGGATCAAAAATAAATCTGAACAAGAATAGTTTACGTTAAAGCTTTAGGAATTCCGCTCACTCGCAAGGATGTAATTTTTAAAAGGTAATTTCGCCCGTATGCAGCTTAGCGATGGAGCAAATTAAGAGAGATGAGGCACAAAAAAGCGAAATCAAGCCGTGCCCTTACTATTTGATTTGAAGATATAAACTTGGTATTCTAATTCATGATTCCTTTTTTACCCGAAAAGACCCAGGAGTATGCAACACTTGCTTAAGACAAAACAAGTAAGATACCATTGATAAAGCAAGAAGTTCAAGTACATTTTATAAAAAAAATTTCAGGGTCCTAGTTTGCCTCCCCATTTGGGGACAACCTGCGTAGTTAAAATTTAAATCCTCACTAAACCTTCTCATCAGTGAAAAATTCACTCCTCTAGCTTCAGTAGTTTAGCTACAATACCATTTCAAACTTTTGAGTGCTCCTAATTAGAAGCCACCTAGAGAAAAATCTATGAACTACTTGGAAATTCAAATCATTGAAAATCAAATGATGGGAGCCATCTAATTCAAACGATTTTCCAGATATCCCTTTCAAATATTTATTATTGCCCCCAAAATAACACTTTTTTCTTTTCAAAACCCGTGCTAAAAAGGAGTCCTTTGAATCGTCCTCTGAAAATATTTTAACCTCAATTTACAACTTTCCCTGTCGTTTCATTTATGAACTTTTCAGAACCGAAGATATTTACAGCCCTAACCAAAACAACCATGCAGCCATTTATAGTTATGATAAAATAAAATGAACGGATCATCCTTAGTGGCATGTCCGCTATACCGTCCGATTCGGCTTCGCAAACATTGAATAGTACACTGCGTGCGTCTTCAAAAGCGCCTCGCCTTGAATAGGACATGCAAAGGCCAACACCTCCATTCATACCCTAGCAATAAAATACCCAAGTCCTCTTGGCGCAGTATCGTGACATGCGATGCGATAAATCTATTTCGACCTTCCCTAGAACTCGTCCCGTTTTCCTTTCCTGGAAGGCCCGATTCCCTTTCCGACTCCCCCCTCCCACCTCTCTCCCGTTGCACTCTTAAAAAACGTGCAAACAGCGAGATATTTTTCTACCAACTCTCTAATTCTCCTTCGCTTCTATCTCCGACCGCCGGAGTTTTATGGCGGAAGTGCAGGGAGCCATTGGAGGCGAGGAAGGGATGTATAGACACAGGACTTCCAAGAATCGGACGAAAGAGATAACGCATGGCGGCGCTCGAGTTAACGGCCCCCCCCTTTTTTTTTAATAAGAGCCAAGTAGTAGTAATTAGGTTTTTAGGTGCGTCGACAGTTAAGGTCATTTTGTACCGTCAAATTCTGTTAGAGAAAATCACCATACATCACAACATCCATGCCCGAAGCGGGATTCCAACCCGCGACCTTTGGGTTAGAAGGCAGGCGCACTGCCTACCAGTCTAACCCGGTCGGCATAAGAGCCGAGTTAGGCGCCATAGTCATAAGGCGATGCCGGGAATATACATACATAGATGTATGAAAATTTTCTTCTATTCCTTAAAAACTCTACAGCTTCCATATTGCATCCGTGTCAATATTCTCCTTGCAGGAGGACGTGCGGTTGCCTGCAGCGAATTATGAATCGCAAGATGAAAACACGAATACAAATACAATCCTATTCATCCCACCTGGAATTGCTTTAATAATATATGATAAGATTGAAAGAAAATGTCTCGAATTTTAGCATACACTCTGCACGCATTTTTTCCAAATAAAACAATTTCACAAGAAATATAAGAACATTTTTACCCTTCTCTTTTCCAAATTGCTTAACCCAGGGTTTCCCAAACTGTGTTCCATGGAACTCGAGGGTCCCTCCGAAGGTAAATGGAGCTCAGTGATAGACGGAGGAAGAGACCTTATACGTTCTTCCTTCTCTTATTTAGAACAGAAAACATTAGCATCACTTGTAAACTATATACTGTAAGACTCGTAAATTGTGTAAATTAAAATCACGATGATTATAAAGTTAATTTATTGCAATTTGGCTTATAACATATTAGTTAGGGTTCCGGAGAAAAAAAGTGAATATAAGGGTTCCGTGGCTTCAAAAAGTTTGAGAACCTGTCTTAACCCTACCATAGCCAAATTATTCATTTTAGGAAATGTCCGTTTTTATTATTATAATTAATTAATCTTCATGGACCATATTTTTTATAGTCTACCTCAAATATTTGCTAATTATATATTCCAAGAAGCTAACAACGACAAAATATTTGTAATAGTTCGTAACTAGAGAATTTCCAAAAATAATTTGAAAATTGCTAAAACAATACAAACTAGAATATTAAATAAAAATGCGGATAAAAGTAAGTAAATTATAATAAATTTTTAAATTCTTAACTGAAAATTTCGTGAAAGTTCAAAACTAAACGTGTACACAATAACAATAATTCAGCTGCGTGATATTTTGGTTCTTTTTATAAGTTTCTAAATGCAGTACTGTAGTCGTAAAAAAAGCAGAAGGTATACTGTATAATAACGTAAAACTTTGACAGAGTATTCTTAACCAGTTCTTTTAGCAAATTATACCTACGACTGTAGTGTTACGATGCCAGGAGAAAACGTATGAGCTGTTTTCTTTTCAATCGACCTGTATAATTTTTCATAAGGTATACGCTATTTGTTCGAAAAAGCAGAGGGTATACCCTATACATTAGAAAAAAGCAGAGGTTATACGGCGTATACCCTCCACTACAGCACTGCCTGAATGTCACAAGTAGATGGTAGCACATAAAATGAGGAGATTATAATCGGCCAGCAAGCTTAAGGTGCGATTAAATTAATGAAAATAATATCAATCTAATAACCATGAAAGGGATAATTTATCACCGTAACCACAAATAACAACGGTACATGGGTTAGCGAAAGGAAAGCATACAGCCATAAACATATTTTATCACATTTGAATAAGGTATGAATATATTTTTCATGCTCAAATACACACATTAAAATATTTCCGATATTCCATAACAAAATTTCTCTTCGCGCCGTTAGTCATAAATCCTACTAAAAGCAAATGTTTGGACAAAATAATTGCTCAAAACGAAATTAAATACAGTGCAGTGAAATGAGTTACAATTGGATATGTTTTACATATCATATATATATATATATATATATATATAGGGATGCGATATCGATTGAAAGTATCGATATTGTGTATCGAGAAAGGTATCAGTAATAAGTATCGATACCTTACTGGTACTGATAATCAAGCATCGATACTCAAAGGTATCGGCATCAATTGAGTAAAATGTTTTAAATTATTGGTTAATATACATATGTACTTGCTTTGTGTACAAATGTTCCATTTCCAAGAAATAATTATTATGGCGTATTATTTTTATTACCTATGATAAATCATAACGGCTAACATGATGAAAAAAAAGTTTTGTCGTTCCCAATTGAATGGATTAAAATTAAGCTGTAACTTGTAACCATGACCATAATCCACACGAATGTTTACATTGGGTTTGTTTTCATAAGTCGCTTCTCCCGCTGGTATTGTATCCTCCCTAACCACGTTATTATTAACCCAATATGATACATCGAAACATTGAACTTTCAACTACTTTCCGGCTAATTCTTGCAGAAGGTGGAGTTGATGTACACTACAGAAGAGAATTTCTTTAACATTTCTTTTTTATGTCGCTCATTCCATTTTTAGGAGGTTTGAGTATGGACAGACGAACCAAGGGGAACCATTAACTCTTTTCATAAGATTTAATCAGGAATAGTCTTTGTCAGTATAAGTTACACAAGGAAAGGTAAAATTGATGAGAAACAAATATTATGGCCAAAGTTTTAGTGCTCCGTTTCTACAAGAATTTTGCCAGTATAAGTTTCACAAGTTAAAATATATAAGAAACAAATACATTTTCCAAAGTTATAGTGCTCGATTTCTACAAGAATTCCTCTTATAGCATTATTATACTATCCATTATAACTTGGAAGAGCCCTGAAGATTTACAAATCCTATAAAATTTTAAGACGAGACATATATCTAGCAATTTTCAGAAAATTGAAGAACACGTGTTACGATACTACTGCCAAAGTAACGATATCATGAAAATATCCTAAACGAAGTATCGATGCAAAATATTGAAGTATTGAAACTGAAGTATCGATACTCTACATATATATGTATGATCGAATACTTTGACCATGCTTTTTAGAAAGTTATAACGCAATTTCAATAAACACATTTTTCCCATAAAAGGGGTCCTTTCAGAAGTGACGTATGAAATTCACTGCAATGTATGGTCTCGTGTGCCAGTAATAAATTTTAATTTAATTAAATGATAATTTTTAATATTTGACCACCACCTATTTACTTAAAGAAAGATCATATTGTATTTTGTGTTCATTAGTCACAAAGGCGGCGATAGAGATCACGAGACGGCAGGCACATTAACTATGTGAGAACAGTGTTACAGAATTAGAATAAGCTGACTTTAAAGATGAATAATTATCCTACTATAAAATATAACGTTAGTCCACTAAATTTCCAGAAAATCTTTGATTGTACTTCATACTTGTAATAGATATATAAAAACTTAATTATTTATCTTCTTCATCATTTCTTTTATTGCGTGCCATTGAAAATCACTTCGCGTGCGATTGGTTGCCGAACCCTGCACTAGAGAAACACTGAGCTCGTCTGACAGCTGAAAAACATTTTTTAAATAAACATTTCAGCATCGAAAATTCAAAAAACCAAGCAAGATTATAACCTTGCTACGGCTGTTGAAGACATCTGAGAAAATTACTTATTTATATTTAAGGGCTTATTTTTTAAATAAATCTATCTGTTAGTAGTTATTTGCATCGTAATTTTAGAAATTCTGCAGGTGAATATTCGTTACTAAGACCTTATAGTATATAGACCATTGGAATTTCGTATATTTAACCGATTACCAGACTAGCGACTTACGTATAGTTCTCCTCGATCGTGCCCCGCATTGTTCAAACATCTGCCGCGCGAGTGAGGCCTCTCAACTTCTCTTCACGTCGCGACGCCCTCCTCCGAGGGACGCGGTGACACAGTATCGCCGAGGGCACCCTGACCCCTATACGAATCATCCCCGACCTTCCGCGCCTTTCACCCAGAAAAATAAAGTTGGAGTTTGAACCGAGCCATAAATCAATTTCAGTCCTTCAAGACGAGTTGCAAAAATTAAAACGAAGCAGACGCCGCAACATAAACATCTCGAGGCTTTTTTTGAGGTCGCGCCGTCTGTGTATCTCATCTAATTCTGCACTACGAGGCACTGGGTCAGGGTTGAATAACGTTTTTAGAGCTCGAAATCTATATTTAAAAAGTTAACAAAAAACCAATGGGCCGCTTTCTAAACCTTGTACCATTTTGATCCTGAACTGCGCAATGTGATTTAAATACCACGTCGCGGGTGATCAAGTTTTAAAGTAGCTCCTGTCATTGTTGGATATCCCCGGCGCCGGTTTTGTAGCTAGAAATTCACAGCCTATATTCAGGTACGAATGCGCGCTTTTCCCACTTCCATCTAATCCGGAGGACTCCGTCATCTAAGTCAAACAGGAAGGAGAAGGACAAAACGCGCAGTTATCATTATCTATCTCCTCGGCGAACTACGGGACACGGGGTCCTGGAGCGACAAACAAACGCACCCTTCTTTGCCCAAAATGACGCATAGGGTGATTCATCAACGGTCGCGGGTGACTTAGCGACGTTTTATACGCACTAGATTTGTCGCGACACACGCATTCCTTACATACGAGGGGTACAAAAAATATAGAACGTAAAACTTAGAACAGCGACGGACAAACCGACAGATGGCGATAGAAGAACTATCGAGCATCGCGTGTCCTCGTTCCGAAAAGGGGCTAAGGAAATAAGAAAGCAGAGCATCGTGCAGAGCTCATTTAAAGCAAAGATACATTTTAAAAAAAACCCTCCCCAAGGATAGGCCACGGACGCGTGGGCTTATTCCTTCTCAACCTGCATGGCGAGGATGTTGAGGGTTATAGGGGCTGGGGGGAGGGGGAGGATGGAGGAGGGGGAGATTGGAGGAGGGGGAGGATGGAGGAGAGGGAGGATGGAGGAGGGGGAGATTGGAGGAGGGGGAAGAACATGCAAGAAACGTATTGCGGACTGTCCTTATCTCTCTTTCTCCGTTGCCAATCTCTTATTCTCCCCCATCGCGCGCCTCCGATAGTTTTGACTCTACTCCCCCTTTTTTTTCCTCTACGACGCCATGACCCCGTTCGTGCTTTAAGATAGGAGCGAAACAGGAGGAGGAGGTCCCTTGAGATCTCCCGATATCGAGGATGGCATATCAAGGGAGAAAAAAGATGGGAGGAGATAATGAAAAAGCAGGAGGAGAGCGGCGAGGAACAGGAACGGGGATATGGAGAAAGTGATAAAGCGCGAGAGAGAAGTTGTTGGAGGATGATAAAAGGATAGGAGAGAACAGGAAAATGGGAGAGGGAGCGATAAGAGGGGCAACCGGCGAAAGGCGCAGGGAAAGGGGAGAGAGTGATGAGAGAAAGGTGGGGGAATGCGGAGAAATAAAGAAAGGGGAATTCAGGCGAGTAGAATGATTGGGAGGGAGGATAGAAATGGAGATAAAGATGAACGAAAGAAAAATTGGAGGAGATAAGAAACGGGAAATAATACAGGGAGAATATTTAGGGAGTGATCGGGAAAAATCGAAATAAGAAAACAGATATACGTAGTTAACAGCTACAGGCATAACTTGACTGAATTTTCCTGAAGTTGCAAGACAAAAAAATCTGTTGGATCGTTTCAGTAAATCTTTTTTATTTCGACAAGAAAACAGAATTAGGATCGAGTTCCAAGATCATATGTAAGTTAGGTCTCAGGTGAAAACCTTCCATCTTCTTTTTTTTAAGTTCCCGTCTAAGAGGAAGATGTGTCCATAGGTGGATTTTGCGCTTATGGCACCCGTAGCGTTCCATCATGCACGTGAAATATCACCAAAAGGGATGAAATCTCCATTAGTGTCTCTGTCGCCACCTGGCGTGCGAAAAAGATAGCACTCGGCGGCATCTGTTCCTTTCTAGATCCGTTTTGAGGTTGCGAGGTCTTCTACATTTGGCGACCAGTGTCGACAATGTGGATAGACGACGATCCCGAGTCACTATACGTGTCTAACCGCTTCGGAATCTGAAGGAATGCCCTTTAAGAAATTAAAAATGGTTAAAAAAGCAAACAGACCTAGGAAATGTTCCGCGAGTTAGGTCAAAACTTCGAAAAATGTGCCGTTTATGCGAAACGTCTTGATGCTGCGACTCTTCAGAATATTTCTAGCATTTTTTCTAAGTTACGTAGTTAAAAGATTCTGGTAAGGTCACTCGTTATGGCCATGTTTGCTACTCCGTCAACGAAAAAAGTTGCCTGCGTAAAAATCTTCACTTATTAAATATCGTGAACAGCTAAAATGTTTGTAATCAACACTGCCAGTAATGATTTCTAATGAATTGCAATTAAACCTTTGCGTCGTTCGGAGAAACTATTCTTTTCTGTTAAACTATTTCACCGTTTTATCTCTAATTTTCAAGACGCATAAATAACCCAACGTGTGATGTTTAGATAGGATAAATACAATAAATGCAAAAATTCCTCAGATTTCATTTTATAAACATGAGAAACTGATCCTTTTATTAGACTCAAAAACTGTGAACACTTCGATTATGCGATGTATGAGATTAGATACTCTCATTGGTATATAACGTTCAACTCCGTGACGATAATTAAGAGAATTATAAACGACATCATTGCTGAATGAATTACATTAAAAAGGTCGCAACTAATATATCTATATATAAATTACGTAATTGCGAAGAACTCGTATGTTCGACGTGTCACGTAACAACCTTCCAACAAAAAAATAATATGTCCAAAACCTACGAAATTAATAACTTTTGGATTAGCTCGGTTCAATATTTTAGTGTTAACCTCTTCACGCCATCCAGATTTATGGCGAACAGGAATGGCACGTGAAATTATAACGGCAATAAATACCGATCCTATAAATAAATCAAAAGAAACAGAGCTAAATGACCGTCGCCATCATCTCCGCTGCGGTTTGCGTCAACATCCGGTTCACCAATTCTCCGTCTCTATGCATCTCGACTTAAAAAAAAAGAAAACAAATGCTCGCTGCGAGAAAAAAATTACGAAGAATTGGAAAGGCATTAAGCTGAGGATGCAGCTTTAAAAGTGCGGAAATTAATGAAGCGGATCGCGATTGCCCCTTTTTTTTCGTCTGGTACGCCTCGCGGCGGCGGCGGAGAGTGACACAAACCGTTACGCAAAACGCAGGAAGCTATCTCAAGTTTAAATTGCGAAGGCTTAATAGCATACGACGAAAAATCGAAAGGAAAGATCGCACTGTCTGGAAGAAAAGAGCATAAAAAGATTAATAATAACGGAACTGCGGAGAAAATAGCCGAGAGCTGTCTTGTTTTGTTGTCGGCAATTTATGTTCTTTTGGCTTCCTCAAAAATAAAACGGGAAAACTTCCCGAAAATATCAATTCGCCGAACAGCGAAAAGAAATGCAACAACTAATTCACCGTTCGAATTAGTTCGATATTATACCTTTTACACGTTTGGTTCATTGATAAATGACGTATAAAATCCGTAAATACGAAATTTAATTATTTTGCACAATCTCGCACATATATTGCAATGTAGTAATTATTGTATTGGGCATCACATCAAGCAAACTTTAATTTCCCAGAACACATCCTCCACGATCACTTTGTACATCGTAGAGCTCGTCCGGATAAATCCGGAGAGTTTAATATTTCCCTCGCAGCGCCGTCTACGGGGAAAATTTTTCGTTTACGCATCCTAACATCTTACAACCTTACTCCTCTTGCAAGGTATGAAGCTATACCTCTCTCCCTGTTGATGACACTTCTTTCGAGGGCCCTTTTTACAAACGCGTTACCCTAGGCAATAGCCTCATTACACGGGCGTTAAAAGCTGTCCCAATTTATCGGAGACCCTTGTGTGCGAGGGCACAAACAGTAGCACCCTTCTCTACTTCATGCCCGATATAGACGCAATCAGCTGCCTCGCTCGCCCTATCCCCCTCCCCCCCCTCCTTCCATGGAAACCACTAATGAACTCCCACGGCGTTACGCCATACTTGATCCAAAGGCATCCTCCTACACCACCACCCCCCCCCCCCCCTCTATTGCGGCCTCTCCCCATTCCACCCCCTTACGACTATGCGACGAACCTTTCGCGCCACCCCGCCCCCTCTCCCCCGCAACTCCCTCTAGCGAGAAGATCCTCTATTAGCGTGCAAAAGGGTGGCGCAGGGGAGAGCCTGGCTTATAGTCCTCCTTTCGCCGTCAGAAAACCTTTAACGCGGGATTAGCGCGTACCGCGGGAGGGCGCTGGAGGGAGTGTCGCCTGAATACCCAAACACTGCGACAGAGAGAAAGGGAGAGGGGGGGGAGGGAGAGTGTGAAGATTGGAGGAGAAAGGGAAGACTCCGGTAGACGATCGAATTAATTAGAACCGTTTTCAGCCACCAAAGGGAAGAAAGGATGATATTAAAAAGGCCGCGCAAGACAAACTTTTGATGTCGCGTCTAAGGAGCCCGCTTTTAGGTCTCAGGACAAAAATAGCGTTTTTCTTAGTCTGATAGTAGGCAGTGGAGCGCATTGCATGATTTGTGTTACAGCTTATCTTTCGAACTGGCTGACGACGACTTGGCTGGCAGAACTGATAAACAACGATAGGGATTTTCGAAAAAAATTACTCAATTACAAATGATGTTCGCTAGATGAACCAAGCACAGGTCTTCTAAATTCTTCCGTCGGTGTAAATGCTCAATAAAAATCATAAATCAACTAATTTTTATTAGCTCGGATGGCCAAGCTGTGCCGACGTTGTTCACAATAATGTCATGTGTAATTTCAACGTAATATATTAATGACTCACGAGCAATTCATGATGTTTTTCGGAGAATAATCACATTACAGAAAATTAAGTAAATTTATGACAACCAATTTTGATTATTTTTTAAAAATTCCTATTCGAAAAAATTTACCCCACCTTTTGTACACACTTCAATTAAATGGCATTTGCTATAGAATACCTCTTTTTCTCAGTCCGATTGTTAAAAAAATAACATCCGAGAAAGAAAATGAACATGCCTTCTGCATTGTTTTTTTACTTAAGAGCATGCTGAAGAAAACCGAACTTGATCGCCCATGGAGAACGATATTTTACCGTAATACACAACGAGATTATTCTTCTGGACGAGTTCATGTTTTTCTACCGAACTTACGCCCTGCGGATATCAAAAAATTAAGAGGCAATGGATCGACTCCTTTTTTCCCCTTCTCTCAACATATCATTCCAATCTCAATGGATCCCATGTGTGGAGAATACAGTTCCATACAGCAAAAGAAAAATATTAAATTCACGGATAAAGGTCTTTTTTTAAAGCAAAACGTTCTAGAATTTTGTTATTACGACGTTTGACACGCCTCGCGATTCTTTCCCTAATTTAAAAACCTGTCATTCACGCCATACAAAACACAACGTAGCAAGGTAAAAATTTCGTCATTTCTTTTATTTTAGCCGAGGGCAATGCATTGCTAAACGTTAGTTTAAGAGAACGAACACCTAGTTACTATGTTCTTTTGATGGAAAGTCGATCCAATAAAACTTACTTAGCGTTCCTAGCGCGAGGCGTTTCTCTCTCACACACACAGGAGAGAAAATCCCCATTCTACAAAATGGCAAGGGACGACCACAGCCTCGCTAAATCCCACAAATGGATGATTCTTCTTCCAAAGGAAAGGAATGGCACGAGGGAATTATGAATATCGCAAGAGGTCCGGGAATAATGGAGGGAATACATTTCGAATTTCGCGAGAGAAGCCGACTGCCGAAAAAAAAAAGTCGCGCTGGTATTTACGGCAGGTTCCTACGCGCCCGGAGGTGGAATCTCCGACGGAAAATAGATCGATTTTCCACTCGCGGAATACGCCCGATTAAAGCAGGATCCCCGAATACGCTTACCTCCATCGTAGCGAGCAGGTGATCCATGTATGCCTATCTGAACTCGAGACGACACCAAAGAAAAGCGGTATTTACCTGAAAATAAAAAGAAACCGGATTAGTTTTCTGTTCTTAATTCAAAATATGCTACAAAACTAGTTAAAAATTAATTTTAAAAGGACTAGAAAGAAGAGGACTAGATTACAGAATAGGGTTAAAATCCAAAGAAATTAAACGCAAAATGTGGAATCGTAGTCATGGAATCAAACAATCTTGATATCGTCGTAGCAATGGTTCCTTATTTTAATTTTCACCTGAAATAATGCACTCAATTTCCTCAGAAACATTGCTATGTCTCAAATTATCCATCATTACTTAATTTAATCATAAAAACAGAACGGACTGCTCCAGGCATGTCCTCGGAATAAAGAAAAAAAAGATTTTCCGCCGGATCACGGACCGGCATTCGTTAAAACAGCAGAAACGCGAAACGCCCCAGGAGATAAAACCGCTAATTTATATTTTCATTAGTCCCTCAAGAGGGAGAAACAGTCGGACGGAGAGGAAAAAATTGCAGTTTTTCTTTCGCGGGGCCGGCAAAGTAATGTCTTTTTTTTTGTTTCGTCTTGGGAGAAGGTATCCTACGACCGAAACACACGCGGGCATGGTTTATTGCCGGTGTGAGAGGGAGCAGACCAAGTTAAAGCGATTTACGTAAGGCTGTGATAGTCCGACCGCAACACTCGCCGAATGAGAATTGCAGATGAGGTGAACGAACCGGAGTTTTGGTGGGAGTGAGGAGGGGGATGGGGGGAGGGGGGGGATGAGGAGAGGGGAGAGACTGGGAGCAAAGTAGAATGAGTGGGACGGAGAAGGCGGTTAGTAGCCACGGAAACCGCATGGGAAGGCCATTCTAAATCGCCCTATCTCGCTAAAGTAATGAATAGAGGAGGGGATACGGAGGAGATGGTTTGGGAAATTTACACCGCGAGGTAGTTAAGTTCCTGTAAAAATATAGTTATTTAAACGTTTAAATTTTTTATTATATCGCGGGCGCAAAGTGCACAAAAACAGCGGTTCGGTTAAATAATAACGCTTGGGGAAAACCATGACTCGGGGTCGAATTTTTTAGGACGATATTTACATCGCATTTTTCGCGGAAAGTTTTCTTGCAATTTTTCGGAATTTTTACGATTTTTTAAAAGCAGATGAAATTTCGGACTTTCAAGAGAATTAGGTTATTTTCGCATTCACTGTAAAAACGAAGTTTTACGTTTAGAAACAAACTATGATAGCATAAAGACATTGTTCCCAGTAAAACGTGCAGTGTTCGCCACTTTATCGTTAAAAACACCACAACACGTATCTTAGCGGTAATTTACAGGGGTAGCTGGAATTAGAGATTTTTCCAATGTCGAAATTTTCCATTACTTAAATATCATACATAATTAATGTTTTTGTAGAATTAAAAATGGATCTCTACCGCCCAAGGCAAATATTCTAATTAAATATTTCATTGATGATTCCCACAAAGCTTCCTAGAAAGAGCAAAATTTTCATTTTTGCGCAAAAGAAGACAGCTTTCCCTTTTCCGATGGCATCACAGCGCCCCCGCTACAGGCTCTCTAGACAAAGAAACAGTGCGTCGAAACCCACTCGGTGTCATTAACGCATACGTAACCTGAATGACCACATAGCAGCTGACTTGAATTTGTGTTTTCGTTTACTTTGCGACCTAAATACCGAAAGTATTAGCTTAACGGATGCGAATTCTCCAACAGTGAAAAGCTCACTCGACGCGCATTCCTCTTTTCCAAATTAATCCGACGGAGCGCAGGGGATTGGGGAGTGGGGGGGGGGGAAGAGAAGGAAGGGAGGGGGAGGGAGAAAAGAGGATTCGAGGTGCCCTTCACGAGTATCAGAGCATGACAGCTCTTTCCTCTCCTTATTTTTCATATCCTCTCCAAGAAAGGAACAGCTAAAAATACGGAAACGTTCCCATGGTGAAAGGAAGGCCCAATCAAACACACGTAAGCATATTAGTAGAGAGTAAAGAATAGAAAACAAATGAGGGAAGAATTACAGAGGAAATTACATAAGGCGATTTTTTCACAGACTCTTAGAATATAGAACCACAGATGAGAGGTATTGTTGGTTGCCTACATCTGTAGACCACGTACTTTTTGACGATTTTTCTCGATTACTCCCCAGCAGCTGATTATATACGCAACAAATTTATACCATTCATAGCTTTAATATAGAAATATGTACCCTGAAAATTTGGCGTTTGTAACTTTTAGTTATTATGTAAACAGTCTAACCGGATACATAAGCGAACTTTTTACAAAAGCAGCTTTGAAAATCATTACCCTTGAGAAATGGCGATTGCTCTGTAGAAGAGAACAACATAATGTTATGTATTTCGAGATTGATCAAGGTTATAATATAAAAATGAAACATTATTTTTGGAAACCTCCTCTTTTAGGAGCGACACAGAAAAAATGTACAAAAGATGCACACATAAAACTACGGTGTCAGTTAAAATTGGATTTTAACTCGAAGATGTTACGATACGAAAGTATATAGTTGCTTTGATACATGTGTAACACGAGTCTACTGAGGACGTTCGACTCGATGACTAAGACTTTTCGACAGCTTCTCCTAACAGAAAAACAAATATTATAATATGTGACATACTTAAGAGGTTTGGAGACGCGCGAGCGTCCAAATAGTGCTGAAGTCGGATATTTACTAGCTTTATGAAGACAGTCGCATTTAATTGATAATCCTGTTAATAATTTCACGATGTTGAATGGTGTCCACGTATAATGACGTCACATGCGTTCGCATTTCAAATGACGTAGGATAACTTGAGAACGGATGCATAAAATTTAAAGATTCTTTCAGTTTCCAAATTTTTAATATCTCATAAAGTTACAAGGGTTATTGGCATTGTTGTCCTCGGATTTTTCGTGCATTTGCACTTAGTGTAAAATAAAACAGACTTATGAAGGATAAAAAGAAATTGAGCATTTTCGTGAAAACTTGCGCCTATATATTAAACAAATGGACGACCGCGGTAATTTACTTCTAATCAAAGTCAGTAATGATTGCAGCAACTTACATAATATTTATTGCCGATAAAATTTGCTTTTATTGTGTCACAAGCAGGGCATCGAACCGTAATTTTTTTCGCTCCGGTTTTCGTTCCGGTTCACTCAAAACACAATATTTCGGTTCGGTTCCGGTTTCGCTCCGGCAAGCGTCAGTGAACCGGTTCGAACCGGTTTTTTTCGCTCCGACCTTAAAATATTTTTAGGAAACTTTCAAGAATTGATTTATTAATTAAGTAATTTTCTTATTAAAGCAAATACATCTTCACTATAAAAATAGTGATATTTAAAAAACATACTCAAAACACGAAAATAAATTATTTAAATGTGAATATTTAGTATGTATCTTATTTCTTTAAGATTATATTTTGAATTGAATATTTACAAACCATACATGCGCCTCAAATGATTTCAACATATTAGGAAAGTATAAAGTAAATTATAAATGAGCACGTTTTCTGCGTTAGAGTATTCTAAACTTATTATGTTATGCAAAGCATTCATCTCATTTTCTAATTTACTGTGCTTAGTTCTTAGTACTAAATTTTATCAAAATCCGCTGAATAGCTACGGAAAAAATTGCATCCTGATAGAAAAACAGACAGACCGAAGCTAATATGCGCTAAAGCCTAATAATGAATTATTAATATTTTTATTTACAAATCGTGCGGTAAAATAGGAGATCGCGTTATCTCAATAGTGCCAGTAAGTTGAGTAAGATATTACGTTATTTTCATTAACAATTTGTAGATCACGTCCACTGCTCGTAAATGCACGGCTTAATTTTTTCATTCAGAGATTACTTAAATGGATGAAAAAATCTATAAAATATCTATGAGGAAGAAGCTCGCAGAAATTGAGGGTCCGAAAATTCAGAAAGGCTGAGAAATGTTTATTAAAATGATACAAATTTACGATGACTGAATATTTTTAATCACTTAAGTAGTGTGAGAATGTTAAACTTCATTATTTCATGAAATTGAAATGATAAGTGCCGTTTCGAAAAATTATTACTAAGCGAAAGAATGTGATTTTCAGCCGGCAGCAAATAAAAAAGATCTACGTACATCTACATATTACCATATTTCCAACTTTAAGGAAAATCCAAGTTAAGAATCGGGAAATATTTTAGCCGGGAACACATACTACGGGGTATGCTCGGGGGGAGGGTAGCAAGACAATTAGAGGCTGTCTTTAAAGTTCCGCCCAAGTTCCTTTCCAGTAGCCTCGTTTAACAGGTAATCTCAGCAGGATGTATTGTAGACCCTCTCTCTGTGTATTGAGATGCACATGGAAAATCCCACTATTGAGCCAACAGATACTATTATCACAAAGACACATCCTTCCCAAGGCTGAGGAGAATGTGTTCTCAAGAAAAACCCAACCCTTTTCTTATTATGCGAACCGAAAAATATGGAACGAAATAAATAACGGTTTTCGGTTTCGGTTCGGGTTCAGAAAAATATTTTTTTTCGGTTCGGGTTCGGTTTCACTCCAGGAAAAATAACGGTTTTTTCCGGTTTCGGTTTTCGGTTCGGTTCCGGTTCGATGCCCTGGTCACAAGCAATATAACATCCAATGATTTTAAACGGGTAATAATTACATTTTGATACGTTTAATCCGAACGAATATTAATTTTGCGTTTCAAATATTAAGTTCATATTAAATTAGTTTGAAAACAGTAGGCGAGTGGAGCGGGATTAGGCCTCACAAGGGGTCAGAGGGACGGGGAGCCCATAGTTGAAAAAAGTATCCTACGGCAAAACGCAAAGATGTGCATCGGTCATCGACTATTATGTTCTCCTAATAATGAAACGTCTAACAAAACTAATGGAATCTTCATACAAAAAAATCTAACTCCAAGTTTCCACAAAACGTTGCTGTTAAACACTAAGGAGAACGATTAAGAACTTTATTTAACGCATCTTTAATTGTTATACTACAAGCGTTTTATTTCTCATATACGTAGTATATTGAGAAAGTGTTGTAATTGCGAAAAAATTCGATCTCGAGATTTTGATGGAAATGTACGTTTTAGGTGTAGCTGAATCCGAAAAAGTGGTTTTCGCCATGTTGTCTGTCCGCCTGTACGTGCCCGTCTGTCTGTTCGCTGGCTCTAAGAGCCTAAACAGTAGAGTAAAAATGAATGAAATCTCTTAATTAGGAATTTTATCGTACAGAATAGAAACTCTGAAGAAATGGTTGACATTGCTTAATAATTAAGGGAAGTTTATTCGACGCATTTTTAACAACAATTTGATTTTCTAAAAAACGGCTACAACGATTTTGATCAAATATCGTACAGTTACTTGAGTTTAGGTCTTCAATAATAATGCATAGTTCACATTTCTCAAAAATCTGATGTGGCCAACACATGACTTTCTCCATATTTGGGGTATAGATATTTAAATTATTATGAGTACCATTATAAGGCAAAATTATTATTTCGTATCGTAAAAGAAGACACGTCCTTGCCGTAAATTACGTATATTTTGAATGTTTACAGAATTCACCGCTACATGGTGTTGGCGCTGTATACTGGTATTAAGATAAAGCGAAATATATCCGAAATGGATTGTTCTACGAAAATTAGTTTCAAACAAAACTTGGAAGAAATATTATTCTCTACAACTTTGGTCCTTACGAAGATTACCAATAACGATGTTTTTAAGGAGATATTTAATGGAAACCGAAAAACCGGTTATTTATAAATAACTCCTAAACAATAACTCCTATAGAAAATTGTTTCAAATTAAAACTGTAGGAAATTACATTCTCTATAACATTAGTATACAATTGTATATAGAATAATGATGTTTTAACAAAGAAATATCGCAAAAACCGAATCGGGTTTCGAATAAACCGCGACTTCCGTTTATCCGTTATTGTCCAAAAACTAATCAGTTCTTTGTGCTCATGTTAAAGTGTTATATATGAAGTTTGGTAACGATATGGTATGTACTTTTTGAGTTAGAGCGCCCACAATAACATACACACACAGAGACATCATTCCGAAAATAGTCTAAACGTGTTCTAGGGACCTCAAAACATGTATTTCCGTTGAAATCTCGAAGTCGATTTTTTTCATGAATACAATACTTTCCGATTACTACGTGTGGAGAAAGTAAAAATTAATATAACGCTAGTTCATTCTTGGGATACTTTCATAACACTTGGATTTTCTAAAAAATGGCTAATGCGATTTTCACCAAATTTTGTATAGTTATTTACGTTGATGTTTATAACGATTCTACATAGTTCAAAAATTTCAAAACATAACTAAACGAGGCATTAGTATATGAGAAGGTTTGTACAATATATGTTGTACCGATTTTTACTTTCTCATACGAAGTAAAAATTCGACCTCGAGATTTTTACGGAAATACACGTTTTAGGTGTCGCTGAATCCCAAAAAGTGGTTTTCTCAATGCCGTCTGTCTGTCTGTTACTGGCTCTGGAGCCTAGACGGTAGAACGAAAATGATAGAAATCTCGTACTTAGGCATTTTATCATACTGAGCAGAGTATACTTAGAAATGGTTGACATTGATCAATAATTAAGGGTAGTTTATTCTACGCATTTTTAACAAAAATCCGATTTTCTCGAAAACGGCTCTAACAATTTTGATCAAATTTCGTACAGTTACTTCAGTTTACGTCTTCAATAATACTGTATAGTTCATATTTCTCAAAAAATGAATATAAGGCTAGTTTTTTCTAGGCAACTTTAACAATAATTCGATTTTCTCAATAACGGCTATAACGATTTTGATAAAATTTCTTACAGTTACTTGAGTATACCTCTACAATAATACTACCTATTTCATTTTTCTCAACGAATGAATATAAGGCTAGTTTATTCTTGGGCATCTTTAACAAAAATTGGATTTTCTAAAAACAGGCTCATACGATTTTCATTTTCTAAAGATAACTAAACGACGCCTTAGTACCTATATATGAGAAAGTTTGTACAATGTATGTTGTACTGATTTTTTTATAATGACATAACGTAACTTCATTTAATTCACTAATCCTAACTTTTAACTACTTTTTTAAGTCATAAGAGTTCAAACGGCTGGATGAGTCGGCTTATAATTTATCCTCATTGATTTTTCAGAATACCCTCCACTGAGGCCGTTAAGGACAGAGAGAAGAGAAAACTGGGGAAGTACATAGCTGGCTCGCCATGGAAACCGTTTGCTTCACGGGCGACGTTATTACGTGGGCTGCATTCGCAGGGAGAGAAGAGGTGTCGTGGTGTATGGAAGGTTAAGAGGATGCGAAGAGAGAGAAAGGGAGTGAGCGAGGAGAAAGAATAGGGAGGAGATATGGAATACATCCTGGAATTGTATAAAGCGAAACGGGGAGAGTTTTAAAAAGAGGATGACGACGGAGGTGAATTATGGTGCAGCGATTAGAAGTAAATGAATCTTTTGGAGACGGAAGCTGGAGAGAGAGAGAGAGAGAGAGAGAGTGAGTGAAAAATGAGAGAATATGGGATAAAGATGGAGTGACAGTAATGGATGGATATATGTAACACAAAGTTGAAAATTTTCCCGAGAAACTCTTCCTTTCGCAAACTCTTTCTTTAAGCTTAAAACGTTTGTTTAGTTCGGCACTTAATGTATTGAGAAAATGAGATTCGGTTGGAAAACTTTCTTTTGAGATTAATAATTTTGAAAGGAATTTTGCGAAGAAAGTTTAACGGCGGAGCAATCAAATTATGGCGAATTATTTAACTTGCTAAGGCCATCAAAATTCTCAACTCGAATTTAATATCGATTTAAATTTAAATTTGCTAAACAAAAATCTAATTATTGATTCTTTAAAAATCCTTTCAACATTCCAATTTATTTCAGCCACAAACAGGCTTTCTGGCTAGCAATGACAAATTTGAAATAGATTTTTAAAATGAAACAGAACATTCTTCGGAATTTCGTACCCTACGGGTACGCTGGAAGTGACGTCCTAAATATACACCAGAGTGAATTTTGAATTATAATCTTACTGAAATCTCCTCGTCCACCTATGAAACGTGTCTACATTTACGGCGGTAAATTCATAGGGAAGTGACAGGATAGGGATAATAAATAGATTACTTTATGAAATTAAATCGAATTTACGCTCGACGGATATTCATAAACGGCGAGATTAACTACTTCTTATTAAGAAAATTACCGAGGGAGCTCGTTCCAGACCGACAACACTCACTTTTTTATGCCGTGAGATTTCGACTTTCGTCCAAGTTCATGTTCATTATATGTTTCTGTCGTATTTTGTGATACTTAATCAGCCCTATGTGATGGCAAACTTCCGTGTCGCTACCCTCAAATCGACCACACGTATTGCTTTCCTGTCGCGACCTCCGGCATAGGTGGGAGTTTCTGCTATTCATCGCCAGCTAATCACTCTAAATTGCATATCTCTTTATTTATAACTCAGACGCCCTTCTTCCAGCGATGTCAAATCCTAACTTTGTGATAACTAGTTATAGCTTCACTTTCCGTCGTATAATATTTGTTTTGCCCGAGCATTTCTCACCGCAATTTTCCTCCCTTCTCGCGAGTGTATGCGAATAAATCAAGCCATCCATATTGTCACAGCCCTCAAGAGGGATTGGTTTCGAATTCCAACGACAAAAAAATTATATAAAACATGTTGAAACAGAATTACGACTCCCACGACATTCTGCTGTTACAGTCACCACGGAAGATGTGGATTCGTAAAAAAATGGAATTTCGAATTGACTGAAAACAAGAAAACACCATCCCTTCATCAGGAAACCATCGAAAGAGAGCTCCCTCGTCATCGATCCCTTTAGTCCTTTCCCCAAAATCCGTCAGATACCCTCCAAAAATAATGTTTAAAAAAAAGAGAGATTCGCGGAGACGAAACGAAAACATTTTACGACGAGCGAGGGAAGAAGAGGGCTGACAACCTCAATTTTCTCCCGACAGGTGTCCTTCATGCGACCCACGCGCGCTCGGAGGGCAAATAGGTTGGAAATCATGATGCAGGTTAAGAGGGAAGAGACGGTAGGAATGGTGGGAATTGGGGATGGTAAACGGAGATGTGAGTGAGATAAGGTAAAACTCCGACGGAACCCGATCCGTAGAGATACGCAGAGGAAGGGATGGAGAGAGAGAGAGATTCCCCACGGTTCTAGTGTGGAACCTGAAGGGTTAACCCAAAGACCTCGTACCCGAGTTGAATACCGAGGAGAGCTTAGAGAGAGGAGCGTAAATGGGAAGATGACGGATACGATGGGATAGAGACAGAGAGAGAGGGTGAGTGGGGGGGGTGCGAAGAGTGTCCTGCACACAAGAGCATATATATACACGCTTAGCATCTGCGTGCGTGGCGAGGGCGTCGGGGTGGTGTAGGAAATAGCAACTACGGGAAAGGGAAGTTTGCGCGTGGATAGGGAAGTTTGCGCGTGGATAGGAAGGCTGTTCTCCTAGGGAAAGGTAGACAGATTGCTGCACGTGGAAAGGCTTCGTAACCCGTCAACAACTTTTGCGCTGAGTCTTGGTTCAAGGTTTCCTCGAAAGAGAGGTCGAAATACTAGAAAGCACACTATGTGATTAAAATTCGTTACTGCTCCCGGTAGCTAATAAGCGTTAAAAATCATGACAATCTCATAAATAAGGCTTTAAATTTAAAAATTTTTAAGTAAGCTTGTAAAAGAAGGATAATATTATTCTCGAGACTATGCTATATACACTATTACGGGCGCTTTAATCTCTTGAATTCGACATTTCCGGCTTTGCGCCTTTCCTCGTTTAAAATAATCGCTTATATTTTTTCCTCAGTTTTCCACGAGTCTTATCTCTGCCACGAAATAACTGTCTCCACTCCAGAAATCAAGTCACCACATGAACACCGCATCTTATTATCACGTCAGCAGCAAGACCACTTCGTCACATTTCTAAAGACAAGCGAGGCGTGCGTTTTAAAAGCAAACGGAGAAAAATAACCCTTTTACTCCAGGAAGGAGGAGGAGACCGCCTTTTCTCGTCCCTCGGACGTCAACGCCTCCTCGATCGCTGGACACTTTCACATCTCACGCTCCCAAGCGAGAGAGAGGGACGCACGCACGCACTCTGAGGAGTTCGGGTCATAAAGTGAATTCTGCGTGGCGCGAGGACGAAGAGATTAGGAGAGACAGAGAGAGGGAGGACGTAGATGGAGTACGCGTATGCATAAAGGAAGCGAGCAGCCGTAAATCAAGCAGATCGGGTGGAGAGAGGAGAGAATGAGAGGGGAGGAGTAGGAGGGAGAAGAAGAGGAGGAGCAGACGGAAGAGAGGAATGATGATCACGACGCGCAATTCCCAACAGAGAATCCAGTGAAGAGGGAATGAGAGAGATGGAAACTGAAAGTGGAATAGAGAGAAAGAAAGTGGATGTACGAGAAATGGATTGGAATATTTTATATATATATATATATATATAGGACAACTAGGTGTTGTGTCTCTCTTGTGCTGACGAAGGGATCATCCAGAAAGCTCCAATTACCTCTACAAACGTGTCTCTCCAACACCCCAGCGGCTCTCCTTCCGGTAAGTGTTCACTGGGTTTCCTTCAACACCTAGTTGTCCTAAATATCCTCATTTACCTTTCCTCTTCCGTAGTATTTATATATATATATATATATATATATATATATATATATATATATATATAATACAAGAAAGAATGGAAGAATGAGAAAGCCCGAAGGAAGACGGCAAATATATATTCTAAAAATGGAAAATAAGAGTAAATGGTAAGAGAGTGAGGGAATATAGACAACAGATACAATAAATAAACGTCTGTATTATGGCGAGATTGAGACTGGTAAATTTCTCCTTCCGTCTTAACTCGTGTCGTGTAAAAGCAATAAAAAATAAATTAGATATAAATTAAAATAAATTTTAAACGCATAATGGAAAGAGAAGAGAGAAATAACACCGAAGAAATAAGAGGTTGGAGAAGAGAGAAGAAAAGAGATTGGAGAAGAAAGAGAGATGGAGAAGAAAGGGTTGGAAAAAACAATACGTTGGAGAAAAAGGAGAGAAGTGATGAATAACGAGGAAATCAAGAAAAAGAGAAATAGTGTTCTATATTGAAGGAGAAAATCTGAACACAGGAACATTGAAAGAGAAATCAAAGATGCATAAATATTTAGCATGAAATTTGAGAAGATAAAAAATTGTTATAGAAGGAGAGATGGAAAGAAATAAAATCAGAGAAGAGTGACGAATAGTAGCAGAAAGTGACGAATAGTAGCAGAGAGAGAATGAGAGAGAAAGAGCGGCCGAAATATGAGAGATACTGTGAGAGCAGAATCTGAGAGCGAAAATTAGAGCAGGAGAGTAATCGAGAGAGATGGAGAAATTTGAGAGTGACTAAGGGAAATGATGGGGAGAGAGAGATGAGGGAAACAAAGGAGAGGAACAGAGTCTAGGGAAGAGAGAGAGAGAGAGAAGGATGTTGTGTTGGTGGAGTCCGCCATGATGGACCGACCGGTTGCTCCGACAACTCATCTCGCATAGGTGTCCAAAAGTCACCGCGGGAAAATTTCCCCAGGCGGCTTGTCCACTGCGGTCGGAAGATTTATGTCGATTGGACACTGGCGGAGGGAGGGATTGCGGGGGCGTGCATACACAAACACGGAGAATCGAAGGAAGGGGGAGGGGGGGCTGTGGGGACGGAGAACGGAATCTAAATACGCGCGCGGGGAAATAAAGCGGGTCCGAGCCGAAGCGAGCGATTTCCCGGTTGGATAGGGTTAGTTCAGGTATGGCCGCCGAGAGGGTTTGTTTTGGCGCTGCAATCGCCTGAGGCGGACTCATCTTCGCGTCCGTGGTTAATACATCGCAAGCAATGGGGATGAATGGATATCTCGGAACAATAAAAGGCTCACAGTCCCACAGAAACTAAAAGGTTTCGGCATCAGACCGGGCGTGATATTAACGCTGTGGGTGTAAACATTTGTCCCATTCGATGTATGACAAATTGTGAAATTTCTCACCACTTTGAAAAGGTAATTGTTATCATTAAGACACGTGAACCGCCAGGAAAATTCTATTCCATCGCGTGATGCGATAAGCACTTAAATGGAATTCTTTTGAGTTTTTTATGAGTGAAAAAACAGCCATTCAATAACTATAACGTTTTTGCCATTAGTGAGTATTTATCGCCGTTTAAAAAAAACTGCTTTACGTGACTTAAGGCGTTTTTTTTTAAGGGCTGTGACGAAACTTTAAGCTCGTTCTGTTAGATGTTTGCGTCACTCTGGCGTGACTCGGTAGAGGTGATCGAGGATGACTGAGCTTTTATGAACCAACGAAGCTCGCTCGAAACAATGATGCAGCATGGTAAAAGTCATGCCACGTGATAAAATGGAAATTTACCACTTAACTTCAAAGAAATTGTGTATTATGCAATACATTGCTAAATAAAAGAAATAACCACTAAAATATTTTTTTGAATGCATATACAAAATCACACAATCGCTACTTCAAGAGATGGATACTGACCGAAAAAATCGGTACAACATACATTGTACAAACTTTCTCATATATAGGTACTAATGCGTTGTTTAGTTATCTTTAGAAAATGAAAATCGTATGAGTCTGTTTTTAGAAAATCCAATTTTTGTTAAAGTTGCCCAAGAATAAACTAGCCTTATATTCATTCGCTGAGAAAAATAAAATAAGTAGTATTATTGTAGAGGTATACTCAAGTAACTGTACGAAATTTTATCAAAATCGATAGAGCCGTTTTTGAGAAAATCGAATTATTGTTAAAGTTGCCTAGAATAAACTAGCCTTATATTCATTTTTTGAGAAATATGAACTATACAGTATTATTGAAGATGTAAAATCAAGTAATTGTACGAAATTTGATCAAAATCGTTAGAGCCGTTTTCAAGAAAATCGGATTGTTGTTAAAAATCCGTAGAATAATCTACTCTTAATTATTGATCAATGTCAACCATTTCTAAGTATACTCTGCTCAGTATGAGATCTCATTCATTTTCGCTCTACTGTTTAGGCTCCAGAGCCAATAACAGACGGCATTGCGAAAGCCACTTTTTCAGACTCAGATACACCTAAAACGTATATTTCCATCAATATCTCGAGGTCGAATTTTTTCGCGATGACAATACTTTCTCAATATACTTCGTATATGAGAAAGTAAAAAGCATACGATTTGACAAATTGTTTCAAAATTTTGAATTCAAGGCGGAAATTGCTAGATACAGCCTTATTTATAATATGCAAATCCCTTAACGCCACTTAAATATATTTAGAAAGCTACACTTCTATCGCGCAAAACAAAACGACAATTTCCCAATCGAAATAAATGATAAATCGAAAAACCTAAGATGTTACAACGACAAACATTGAACTGAAGTAAAAGCAATCAATTGAAGTAGCAACGTATTCAAATATTAAAACACTAACGAAGTGACAGTTTTAAACTGGTTAATTCTGAAATAGACGCAAATTTTCTCGAATTAGCGAAGAACAGGTTGAGACAACCGCATTAATTTCAGGGCTCCTTTTCACATCTTTCCGAGAGCCTCGCAGAAAGCAATTTGCCACCTAGAGGAAATCTTCCTAACTAGAATTTCGACGCACCCTTAACCAAACTCTGGGAATTGAAGCATCCTCAACTTTGGAAAACGTCGGTAGGAAAACGTAAGGGGAAGAGAGGGGTATGGAGGATAGAATGGAGAGAGAACTCACTAGCCGCAAGGACTTTCAGAGTCGTACTTTTCCCCCTAACCCTACTGGCGGTGGCGGTTTGGACATACCAGGGTCGGGAATAAATGCATAGATGGCGGGGTATGTTATACAAACACACACACAGGAACCCCTCGTCAATCGCGAAGGATACGTTTCTCAGAAAGCCGCGAATAGCGAAACTGATAATACTGATGCAACGATATTTTACCTTGAATAAAAATGTTTAAAGGCGCACAAACAAGCACACTCCAAGTGTACTTATGTAGTATTAAGCTAAATATTTCGCGTTCAGAAACATGTCATCCTAAAGGGCTGACTCTTCAACTCATATTTTTGTTTGCTTGGCGGTGATCGCCGTATGTTTCGCAAAATGCTTGCAAACAATTCAAAGCACATTGTCAAGATTTTTAAATTAGAAATAATAAAATATACTTATATTGGCGTTAATCAATTAAAGGAATGTGTACAACTCTCGTACGGCATAGGATATTTTCACCCGACCGACACAACACTTCCAATAAACATATTTTTCATTAGAAAACCAAAAACCGCCTATCTATACATTGAGTCCGTCTAAAATCTTATGTGAAGCGAATAATTCCTGGTGATTGATTTTCTTTTACATTACAGCCTAAAAGCTGACTTTCTAAGCTGAAATACGTTTAGACAGATCGCAGGCCGCGAACGGCGACAGTTTCCTAAATTTTTATTTTAACCTCTCAGAACAAATTTCCAGTTTTATTCGCGATGTGTCGAACATTTTAAAAGTATAAATGCTACACAAATGGTAACATTGTCATATAATGCACATTATTCACTATCAGCAGAATAACCATAACAATAATAATAACATTAATAATAATATAATAAATATCCCATAAATTCCCTTTGATTCAATTTCTATTTTATTTTGAAAGGGTCTCGTTGTAACGCGTCCGAGCGACGTAAATCACAATGATCACGTCATAGAGGAACCCTAATGTATGCGTGTACGTGCGTCGTATTTATCGAAGGGACGAAGACACTTGGGGTGGCTCAACGTAGACGGATCGGGAGATGGGGGCGCAAAGGAAAGGGACAGAGTGGGGAGGGGGGGGAAGGAAGTTTGCGCAAGAATGCGCTCACGGGGGTGTGTTTAATACGGCCGGAAGGGATGAGGGAGAGGGGGAAGGGGGGGAGAGGAGTCAGAGATAAAGCCAGCAATGGAAGGGTGGAGGGAGAAGGCATTGTCGAGAGGGGGCGTCTCCAGGCCATTGTTGGAAGGGGTGCAGCGAAGAAGGGGCACATTAGCGATCTCCCTGTTGTGAATGCGTGTGAGAGAGAGAGAGAGGAGATGGGGAAACAAGGAGATGAGAGAGAGAACAGGGGTTGAATCTCTCCCTTTTCGTATCGCGAGTGTCGATTGTAGGGGTTAGAACAGGAAAAGCCCCTCATTTTTCCTGAACCGCTAAGTTTAATGAACCGCTCGTTGGTGGGGGGGTTAAAAATTTCAGGATGACATTCAGAAAAGCGACAACTATTGTAACACAGATTATTCAAATGTTTTCTTTTAATTTTGAGTGCGAGTTTTTCATTTTATTTTTAAAACTGACGTTCTTCTCATGGTCGTTGCGTATGCAAAACTTGGATGACATTCGTGTCGAAAAATTGCAGTGAATTTTTCATCTCGATGGAAACGAGATTGCATAAATCTCTAATAAAAGGAGTTCTGCTAAATTCACGAAATAACTCATTTTTTAATATTGAACAAATATATATATATATACACACACACACACACACATACACACATAATGGATGAACATTATAAAAACTAATTCCGCCATGGCTTACGGGGTAAGTTACTTTTTTCAGCATCTTCATTTTACTTTTGACTTTCGATTACTCGTAAGAATCGAAACAGCTTTTGATATCGATAAAGTTCACATACGGCTTTCTTTGTTAGTTTCTGGGGAACTTGTTTGGATGACTCGAAGCCTTCTCTCTCTTTTCCGCATGAAGTGTTTACTGAGCGCGTTAATCCTTAGCAAACACCCTAAATTAAAGCTCATCTCAAGCGATTTGCGTTCAAAGCAATGATACCGAAATTACTTTTTCTGGTGTTCTTCTAACCAAACATTCCTCTTGAATATCCACAAAACCAAAACAGGACAAAATAAATTTAGAAATAAGCTAGTATGAAAAGGTGTTAGGCAAAGCGATTTCAACGTCAACAAAAGGATCGAAAAATTATTTTCGGAAGACACCGTTCAGGACGATCACATTTTTATTATCATTCATCAAATTTATTATTTTATTCTTTTTTATTTAACTCGTAAAAAACGCGCAAACAAAACAAATGTTAAAAAAAAATATACGAACGAACTCGAATAATTCCATTCCGCAATAAATCTTCGCGAGAGAAACGAAACATTAAAATATTTAAAAAAAACTCCCTCGAAATATCTTGACGTTATTTATCGGCCATTTAAAAAAATAAATTAAAAACGAAAAAAAAACGTGGCATCAAAAACAAAGGGTGCATTTATTTGCAACACGTCATTACGAGAGGAAACCGAGCGAAAAAACAGCGAAAAATTAACATCGAAACACAAGAGAACGTCATAAATCCCTAGCGGCATGGATGTTCGCTGGCGAAAAAAAATATATATAAAAATAAGATAAACCCGAAACCGTGTTTTAGAAGGGAGAGAGAGAGAGAGGGACGAAAAAAATGCCTTTTTTCCTCTCTCCCTCTCTCTCCTCGCCATCTCTACCTCACCCTCCCCCGCTTATCTTCATCTCTTCCGCCCCATAGAAATCTTATTCTTACCCACGGCTCACACATCAGCACGCAATGAAAACCCGACTGCGACGACTCCATCGCTGCTAAACTCAGTGCCGCAGAGTGGGTGTTGGCAACGCGCTCTGTAGACTTCATTTTTTTCCCTCTCTCTCTCTCCGGCCTTAACGAAAAGGAGCGACTGTTTATAAATAGGGAGGGAGTCGGTGTGCGGTGGGAAGCGAGAAAACATTAAGGAGAGTTGTGGCGGCGGAGTTGGCGAAGGGAACTGCAAGAGAAGGATAAAGGGAAGGCAGGAGAGAGGGGGGGAGGGAGAGAGAGGGAGTGGGAGAGAGAGAGAGGGTGGGGGGAGAAAGAGGATGACAAGAAGGAAGGGAGCAGGAGGGGGAGGATGGATATAGAGGGAGTGGATAGAGGTTGGAGAGGAGGGAAAGGGAAGGAGAGGAGAGAGAGAGAGGTGTAGGGAAAAGTGAGGGATTGATGGGGAGGAGCGAGAATTGAGGGGAGAGAGGGCGGAGAGGATAAAAGATAGGAAGTAATGGGATAAAGAGAGGAAAGAATAGGAGATATGGAGAGGCGGGAGGGGTAGGGAAAAGTTTGAAAAAGTAGTAGAAGGGGGAAAACAGAGATAGGAATATGTAGAAGGAAATACGTAAAGGAAAGTATAAAGGAACGCGTGAGGGGAAAAAGAGAGAGAGATAAAGGGACATGAGAGGAAAGGGACGAAGAGAACGAAGTCGAAGGAGAGTAAAAGGAAGGGAAGAAGAATAGCGGGGGAAGAAGAGGATGAAAGAGAAGAACTAACAGCGGAAGGAAGCATTGGAAGGAACAGGGAAAGAGCGGCGGACGAGAAAGGAAGTTGGTACGCATGAAAGGGGGAGAGAGAGAGAGAGAGGTATCTCTTTCTGTAATTTAGGAGGAGGAAATGGGAGAAGCGGAACGAGCTGAGACAGAGAGAGAGAGAAAGAGGGAAGAAAATGAAGAAGACAATGGAAGGAAGACAAGTCTCGATTAAAAGACGACGGTGAAGTCTCGTGGAAATGAAGACCATGAAGTGGACAAACTGTTGGAGTGAGGGAAGAAAGGAAATGGGCGAGAGTTGCGAAGGAAAAATGGAAGATAACCCTCGACTGCTGAATTTGTCAGCAAGAATTGCAAAAAAAAAGTAAATGGGATTGCGAGGCTAAAATAATGGTATTAAAGACTATAAAAAATTTTGAATTCTGACAATCAAAACCTCAGAGAAATCTACACTGAAAAACACAAAATGCTATAGGACACAATCTGAGGCATCATGAAGTAATTATCCAACTCCTAAAAGTTTATAATCAATACAATACTACAGCCTAAATAATCTAATATTATTCATTTTATATCACAAGCAGGGCCGCCGAGAGCCAGCGCGGACCCTGGGGCAAATACCGTCGCCGGGCCCCTTTCTTTGTTTTAAGTTCAAGGCCCAGGACAGCCGACTCCCCCTCTCCCCTTCTCTACGGTATTGGTTCGCAGTATTATAAGCAGAAATTGTTAAATTCCCTCCAATTAAATTTTTTTATCAAAATTACGTATAGGTAAAGCAGCGGTCTCCAACCTGCGGCCCGCGGGCCGCTGCGGTCATTTGACGCTTAAAATACAGCTCATTTTAACTGTTACACATGAATTTTTTGTCAAAATTATTAAAGTAATACTAAATTTATTTATAAGACGGCGGTTTGGCGGTTTTAATGGTATATTCACCTCTAGGTAGATTTGGAAAAACCAACGGATATGGAAAATTTCCAATAAAACGTTGGAGGCCCCTGGTATAAAGTATATGTTGATACTATATGTATCACATCATATATATACTTGGTATGATTCGGTTATGTCGATAAACAGCGAATTCATAAAAATGAAATATTCGACAAAATTTAATTGCCGTCGATAAGTGTAGGTTTTTCATCACTAATTTTTTTGCGAAATTACATGTCTTGGTTTTTAAATTTGCTTTTCCAAATTAACATCTAAAATGTATTTTAGTTCGCGTAAACGCGTAAAAACAATCGGTACTTGTCATAACAGATGACCACATTTGAATCGGAATTTCCTACACAATGCATTGTGAGGTCCCCCATGACATTTTTAAGTAAATGCGTATCTTGCGCTGCAACAGAGTCCAAAAGTAGGAATTAAATGAGAGTAGATCTTACAATTAGTGTGAATGAATACCGATCGCCAGATGTCCCTATAGTACTTTAACTAATAAATTCTTATAAAATTTACATTTATAGGGGCCATACCGATAATCTATCCTTCGAAGGAGTTTCCAATCAAAATCGTTCCGTGTTTGCGTTCTAGGTATTTTTCTAGTTTCCTCCTGATTTTTTACCAACTTCGCAACCTTTTTCTTCATAATATTTACGTATAAATTTGGTTGTATATTGTAATAGCGTAACATTAAGTTTGTTATTGAATAGTCGCGATTTCGTGCTTGTACGATTCAACGAAGTAAGTAATGTATTTATGCACTTTTAGTAAAGTTTAATTCCATGGAAATTATCGTCGTGTCAGCCTTATATGCGATATTAAGTGTACTTAAATATTCCAAGTTCAACCTTATAAAATATGGTCAATAAAAAAGAAAGGATACCATATCTCTAAAAAAAATTGGGAGTAAACAAATTGTTCTTTAGAACTGACTGTACGACCAGTGGCGTAGCAAGGTGAAGCCGGGCCTTGGTACGAGAATTCTTTACGGGACCCCCCTCTCCTCCAATATATATTTTTTGGTTATTTTATTTTTTAAGGGGAAAATTTTAATGAAATAAGTTCTCGGATTCTTTTCACTGTATTTAGCAGCTCTTGTGGATTAAAATGGCACAAAGGGTAAAGTTTTGTATATGTCGACCACAGGCCTCCGGGCCCTGGATCGACCGATCCATCGGATCCATGGTCCCTACGCCACTGCTTACGACGACACTCCGAGTTCTTGTGGGTCCGGACCTCGGGCCCAAAGACGGAATTTCCCGAAGGGGAGAAAAATGAGAGTAGTGAGGAGGAGTTTTAGGCTGCTAGAAAAGCAATGGATTGAGTTGGGAAAATCCAAATCTGAGAAATGGAAATGGGAAATGGAGAAAACGCCGCCCGTTGGTATTGGATGCCGGCGTGCCTTGCACCCGCGTATTGCGATAGGAAAACCTTATGACCGATCCTAATTCCGGGCCCCGGGGATTTAGCCCCGGTATCCCCGCCCTCTCGGTGGCCCTGATCACAAGTACATATATTTTGCGCACATTCGTGGCGACATTATTAAAATTAATTCCCAGTACTAACCTCCAACACATACCGAATATGGATTCGAACCCTACCAGTTTACAAGAACGGTATAAGGCATTAACATTGTTTAAACTTCGAAAAACAAATGATGGCACTTAGAATCACGCCCTGATTTTATCAAAATATTAAATTTACTACTGTAACAAAAAAAACATCGTTTGACACCAACAGCCAGCTAAATAGATAACTCTGTAATAAAACATCCGAAATCAAACCATTAAGCAGCGGCGCAAATCGGAAATTTTTATCGAATATCCGAAGATAATCATAATCGCCGTTCGAGTGGAAAGGGTTAATTTTCTCTAAGGAATTCAACCGTTACGCCTCCCTTCCCATACACCGTCGGAGGAATAGAACATCCAAGAAATTAGGGCTCGTAAAACGGAGCTTCCTCCGAACCAAGAAGCTGGCAGTTATGCAGTGCACTTTAGTCGGTCCGTTTATCGGGGACGGCAATATGTAAGGTAAGGGGGGTGGGAGGAGGAAAATGGGATGGGGGAAGGGGCGAATTGCACGGCGGAGGCGGAACTGCAGCTCCATTCCTTTTGCCCCTCCCCCTCCTACTCTCTCTCCTCCCTCGCACAACGACGACATCGGGCGGTTGCCAAGCGATGCCCCTCCGTCCATTGTTAACAGTCAAGACCCTAAACGTCATCGCAGAAGCCTCGCACCGTTGGCTTTCTGCATTTTAGCTCCTAAGGGAGGAGAAACTACTCTCTCTCTCTCTCTCTCTCTCCTCGTAAGCGAAGTGAATTAAATCGGAAAAGGACGCTGGCTCAAAATCTCCTTTCACGCGGAAGCCACGAGGACTTCTTCGTATCATATCAGATATGAATGGGTCGCATTTAAAAGGACTCTCCCCGACCTACCCTTCACCACAATGACGTAAACCCATCTGACTATATAATTAAGGTCACAGATAGATGGAAAATTTTTATATCGCCGCATGCGAAATAAATACAAAAAAATTCTTAATAAAAAAGTTAGGCTATTTAATTGCTTTCATTAGCGATATCCATCCTCAAGGTCGGAGGCAACGCGACCTTTAAAATGTTTCGTTAAAAAAAAACTCGCAACTGCGCAGTGATGATATTGAGAAATACCTCGCGACGGTGAGCAACGCAAAGCCGTTCTTTTTTATTTTGTTTCGCGCTCGTCAGTCGGAATTTACCGGAAAAGATAAAAAAGTGAGTCAGAAACAAATGAGACATGGGATGATAAATGAATTCATTTTTGCGGCGTTGGAAAACAGTCGCTTCATTATCACACTTATCGAATAATATTTCCTCACTCAAGAATCTCGTGCGATGCTTTGAATGTCACGTTGTAAAGATTTAACCGACGACATATTGCGTCAAACATTATAAACCTCACGCTATTTATTAGCTAGACTTTCGCGAGAAGCCTTCCTTCAATATACATCCCTTGAAATGCATGAGTAAAATAAATAGTTAAAAAGTCAAATCGTGGAGAAATAACTCCGACTCGAAGTGAAAAGGAATATCTGGACTTCTGATTCAATGACATGTTTAAATTAAAACCTTAACTATCACCCTCATGAAGATATTGTGAGAATTATTTTATGTTCGTATGTAAACGAGTCCAGAGTAGTCCCAAAAATTCGAATAAAATTCACCGTTGCCACATCTAGGCCAAGAAGATTTTACTCTGACAGCATTGATTAATATTTCAATGTATATATAATTCAGTGCCTTCTTTTATTAATTCTAGGTTATCGCAATTTTTATCTTCAAAAATATAAAACGGTCGATGACGCTAAGAATTCTTAAAGAGATACATCAGCCTATTAAGAAATTGTTACGCGTGTGTAATTCAAGATGCAATGTTTTGCGTTTAACTACGAGAACACTATAAATCCTACACGATTCATCGGCTCAAATTAAAATTAGCAACGAAAAAATTGCACGAGGTTGACGCGGAAATAATTTCAAAAATTTTCAAGATTTTTTTCAGGCGACGGGATCGCATTCCTCCCTCATAATTTCTTTTTACAAAAGACGGACCATGCCATCATTGAAAAAAAACGTTCCCTCCATGAATCAAAGCTGCCCGGAAATATTACCACCCACCGGGATAGGTAATTAGACCTCAAAAAAAAAAAACCCCCATAGTATACATCGCGGGTATTAATAAAAATTACGAAGTTCCCGTCCGCGAGAAAAGCCCTTTTAATTTCCACCCCGTAGTAAAACTATACCTCAACGCCCTTATTCTCCCTCCTTCATCCACAATAACGAGTATCTCCCTCTCCCTCTCCTTAAGATTGTTTTCTCCCCTCTTGGAAAATCGTAAAATCCCGCTACTCTCCTCGCCGGCGCTACCCTCTTCAATTACAAATGCTCACTCCCTTGAGCGACATACCTCCCAACGCGCATCCCCCTTCCCTTCTTTCCCTATCCCCTAGGATACAAGCACGCATAAAGCCGGTAATATAATTTCTCCCTCGACGTCCCCCCTCCCCGTCTCTCGTTTCATCCAGCGCGCGCGAGAGAGAGAGAATACGTCCCATCACGTTATCCTCTCTCATCGTTAAAATAAGGTCGCCAAAGTTGGAAAAAAAATTATACGCATACCTATATATACATGCGCCTTCACGCTCATACGCAGGAACGCGTGAAATTCACGTGCAGATGGTATTCGATCGAGACCGAGAAAAAACATCAAAAAGACCTTTGAAAAGGTTGATAGACCTGTAGAGTGAATTTTTTTTGCCATAACCAATGCCTAAAACTGTTTAATTGGCTGTTGCCAGCTGAACCGCGTCGATGTTTGAGAAAATTTGACGTTTATAAGTTAGCGAATTACATATTTTTGATTGGGCGGATTTCATTGGAAAATTCCAAGCGCTTACAAAGTAGAGGGTCGATATCATGAGCATTAATACATCGCGGAAATGCTGGCACCTGGGCATAAAAATGTTATCGAGGGTAACTCGGAAACGTAGAACGATACGAGTAAATGGAATCGACCTAGGAAGCCATACTTGGCGAAAATGGATTTAAATTTTTAAAATGTAATATAAATCAGTAAAAACTATTCAGGTAATGAAGATACCAAACCATGGTCGTATATACTATTTCGCGAGTTTTGTGGTATAATTTCTTCCAAGTCACGTTTAATTAATGGAAATTAAAATGTTTTATGAAACAAGTAAATTCAAAGTTTTTTTTCGGAGATTACTAACAACAGCAGAACGCCCAAATGAGGAGTCTCGACCAGAACCAATAACTAAAGGCCGTGGATCGCAGTAGGATCTTTTTAATTAGAGAGAGGACGATAATTAACGATATAATGGCATTTCAACTCGCTTCGTGAAAGTGGTAATCATTCGTATTGGCATTAGCAACCACTACAGTAAATTAATATATGTTTATATAGTAAAAGTAGATTGAGTGCTCCTTAAACATACGGTTCAGAAATTTCGAATTAAAACATGTAGAAATACCGTTAACCGTTATCAAATACTTATACAACATTTAAAAATTAGAATAAAGTCTAAATATTAGACCCCAGTTTTCTTTCGATAAAATAATCACAATTTCGACGTCAGTAAGTATATATTTAAATTAAACCAGTTTAATGAGCCTCGAGGCTAACAAATAATGTACAATACACGAGTTAAGCACTGTAGTTATTTCTCATCTCCATGACAAAAGGTAAATAAGCTTCTAGTTCCTTCATCCGGCTAGGATGCAAGTTATATAACAAAAAAAACCTCGGCAGATCAACCAAAACTAAACGTGCCAAGTAATACACTGATGCCAAATTTCGCACACCAATTTTCTCCGGCAAACCAAAGTAATGAACAAACAGCTACGCCTAAGACGCGCGTTTACCGAAAATGACGGAGGAAGGAAGGAAGGGAATCTTTTAAGGTTGGCAGGCGTGCCCCTCTTCATAATCTATCTCCGTACTCTCCCCCACACCCGACTAATCGAAAACTCCTCCACCGCTTCCCTCTCTTTCTCTCACCTCCATCGAGTTGGGAGGCGTAGAGGGTGGGAAATATACGAGAGCCCCCTTAATTTATTCCTCTCCTGGAATATCCCTCGACCCCCCTCCTCCATCTCCTACCCATTCTCTCTATATCCGTAACACTGCAGAGCGTGTTCCCACTCCATCCTCCTGTCTTACATCATCCGCCGTTAACCCCCGCCTCTTTCAAATTAAATTTCGCGGGCCTTAATCGAGCGACAAAGGAAAGGCAGGCGGCAGGATGAGAACGGGTTTAAGAGAGAAAGGGAGGCTGACAGGCGAGAGAGGGAGGCGGAGAGATAGGTGAGAAGAAGGGGGAGGGAGGGATGATAGCGGGGGAGAGTGCCTCGGGAGGGAGCATAACGTAGTCTCCGAATCACACAGATAGCCGGGGAACAGCACCCGGAGGGCAAGTGTGAAAATGTATGCATTAGGTCACACGAATGACTACTGCCTTATAATAAGATCCGTAATTTGGCAGGAAAATCGCTATGTCATCAAGGGAACGCCCCGCGGCGCTCTTCAGCATGGGACGGTTACATTCTTGTCTTATCATATCCGGGAATAGATGTAGATGGTGAGAGAAAGAGAGAGAGAGGAGGGAGGGGGAGGAACATGCATTAGCGCCCATTTACCACCTTAAGAACCCATAATTTCGTTCGCTAGAACGCCGAGGTTGTCGTTCTACACCGTCTTAATATTCCTTTCGGGAACTACGTAACTTTTTTCGTGGCATAATTGCGGCGGCGATCAACCACAGGAAATATTTTACCCGCGGAAAAAATCGAAGTCTGAGGTTGATTTAATTAACAGTGCAGAGCTCTCGCTGATGCGAGATAAGGCAAGCAATTACGGGGGATGTATATCATTATTGAGGTTTAAGGGAGGATTCGATGGGCAGGATTATTCCTTAATTGGAATCAAGCTTGTACATTGCAGAGCCAACTCCTCGGTAATTATTTCGACACGGAATAAAATTAACGAAGGTGGATAATTCCAGAAACCGCTACAATAAAATGTTCCGCGAATGATTATTGCGTGGGTGAATGCGAACGGATTCGAGATCTATGTGTTAGGTTGAAAGAGAGAAGAACCCTTTCGGAATCAACGAATCTAAGATCTTTATATTCGATTCGGCATCGGTTTCCAAATTCAGCAATTAAAAAGGGCATACATCATGCATAAATGATTCTTTATGAGGAAATACCATGAAACATTCTAGCGCTTAAAAAAGTACCCTCCAATAGCCACAATAAGATTATTTAAAAAAACATGTATTTCAGCTACAAAGCAGCCTTCTTCAGTGAAAATTCACGGAAGATATGTTCTAAAATAAGAGATACATGTGACAAGTATTTTTATAAGTGTTTGTTCTTAAATATTTTAGCCATTAGACGAGCTTGATAATTCACCCTTTAAGGAGGAGACACATTAAGCCAACTTCAAAATCATGAAATATAGTATTTCTGTATTATTTATATGAACATTGATGCATAAATTCTTGCACAAATCATAATTGTAATTAATTAAAAATGTCATTCACCAATCCGCTAATGAAACGCGTCGATTCGCCGCGGGAGAAACGGATAGTTCGATATGTTTCTCCACCCCATTACAGATAATCCAAACATGATAACAATGCAAGATCATCTCTCGGAATTTCTTTAAACCTCTCTCCCTCTCTTCCACTCTCTTTCCACATAAAAATCTCCCGTAATCACCAAAACAAAAATTCCGAGCCGCGAAATTATGAGCTCGGAAATAAATTAAACCGTCCGACATTTTTTCCGCCACGAACGACCACCTACGCTCCTATTCGTAGGAGCCTTTTTAAAAATTAAAATCTTCCTGCGAATTACTTTTAAAAAACGGCTCACGGTAAAAAAAAAGAAAATAACAATTGCCGATGACGCAAAGGAAACTAAACACTACCCGCTAAAGAGGCCAGTGCAACGAAAAAATAATTCTGAATACCTCTCTTTCTCTCTCTCTCTTTTTCTATCTCTCCGCGTTCTCCTCGTCAAAGACAAAACGTTTTGAAAAGGTAAGCAAGGATGTGGGGCAGACCGCCGCCTCCGCGCCCCTCTCCCCCCCTTACCGCCGCCTCCCTTCACCTCCACCCCTCTCCTCCCGCTCTTAAATGCACCGCAGAGTCAACAGGGCGAGGAAAGTAGAGAGAGAGAGAAAGAGAGACAATTAGGAGGTGGAGACAAACCGACGATACACACAAACACGGAGGAGGAGGAAGATAGGCAGTGACACATACACAGACACACGCAAAGTACCAACAGCTCCTACGCGAAATCCTTTTGTGGTTACTAAAGGGAGCAAGCGAAAAGAGTGGGAGAGAGAGGGGGAGGGGGAAGAGTTAAGGGCTCAAAACAGTTTACGACGTGGAAAAGGCTTCACAAGACCCGGGACCCTTGAAGGGCAGAAGGACACTTGAAAACCTAGCCTGGGTACACTTCCACTTTGCTCGCCGCCCTTTATCCTCATCTTCTCTCTGTTTAACGAGATAATCATAAGGCGTGACCCAGTATCCGTAACCATGGTGACGACAACTCGTGTATGATGAAGAGAGAGAGAGAGCTATAGGCTACAGTTTTGCGTTATATACATACATATATATATTCTCGCTCGCCACAAGGGCGTCCTCCACATTACTCGCTCAACGGCATTTTACCACGCTTTTCTCCGCATCGCAAGAATAGAAAACTCTTCCCTCCTCCCTTATCCCACGGGAATAATGTCTCTCTTATTTGATGACGGAGAGAAAGTGTTGCGCTAATTTGCTTGCCTTTCTCTTTGAACCTGTTCAAACATGGCCGGTTATATTCATTACGGACTAAAAAATAAGAATCCTTTTCGTACGAACGAATTCAAAACGTTTGTTATTTTACCCTACCGAAATGTATTTTTTTTATGGATTAGTAAAAAAGACGCGAGTTCCATTATTCTCCGCGTTCGAAGCTGTACAAATATACAGTTCAACGGATTAGTTGTTGTAAGCACTTTTAATTCTTTCTCAAATACGGGTATAATCAATTTCTCCGCCTCAATGTTCCCTACTATAAGTATTATTCTTTCTGGGTTACATCATTTAATTAAAAGGCTTCTGTAAGTTTATTTAGATTTCAAATGCACAAGGAAAAAATTGAATGTCAGTGAAAATCCTGCATCAAACAAAAATTATATCTTACGTAAGAAATTATATAAAATCTAAATGTATAACTTACAACCGAATACCATAGATCAGTGGTTCTCAACCTTTTATTTGTTTGCATCACCCCATGTTCAGTCATGCATGGGGTTTCCAGACACTTTCATACGAAAGGGAGCAAGCACATTTTTACGAAAAAGTAGGACTTTCTTTTGCAAAAAGTAGGACAGTTTTGACAAAAAGTAGTACACTTATAAATTTACAACCTACATTAATTAATTTTATCTTACAAAACAGTAATTACATATATATTTGTATCTGAACCTATTTGGCTAAGCTATATATCGTCTTTTGGTAACTTCTCATACATTCGTATAGCGGGGTTTTACAGTATCTTTAAAATTCTTTCTTTTTAAAATCTCTTAACTATAATATAATGAGAAGGAATTTTTATATAATCACAGGTTTTACAGGAATAATACTTCTCGGTAATATTAACTTTACAAAGTTGAAAACGTTTCCGAGATACATATATTCAGGATAAAAATGCATCGAAAAACTTAACGCAGGAAGGGTTGCCTAAGCTTTAGGATGATAAATTTGACATTCTATTACTACGAATTTTCATTCGTCACTTAACGCTAATAAAAATAAATTTTATAGAAAACCCATGAGAAATATATTTTAGTTATTATAATCATCTAAAATATATAAAATTTATGTCTGATAATATAGTTAAAAGAAGGAAATACCGCGGTTTAATAGTTGTTATTTGTAATTGCTTAGAAGTTTTGATTTTTACGATAGTAAAGAGAAAGGTACTTTCCACTAAGTTTCATAATAGTCATTTAAAACTAATTCCCATAATTTCACGTGCATAATAAGCATTTTTGGTGAAAAAACTACCAACAAATTATGAGTTCGCAGTGCATATGATATAGGAGGTCCCGGCTTAACGCCGTCCCACTTAACGTCGTTTCACCTTTTGTTTGTTCAGGAACATTTATGCTTAACTTCTAAATGGTTCACCTTAACGTCCGTCCTTTTCCGTCTTCGCGACGTTTGTCCTCCGACTGGGCGCAAAACTCGTATGCCGTGAGATCAAGTCACGTCATTAAAACATTGTGTCTAACTAAGTAATTATTAAAAGGTGTTTTAAAAGTTAAACGTTATGGTAAGGCAAGATGAAAGTGTGTTTTATAAACTGCTTTTTTTACAATGTGTTTGTGATGAAATGTTTCAAAAATGTTGTACTTCGTATGAAAAGGACGTAGAACCTTATCCGGTTTATCCTTATGGGAGAAATTGTTCATCGCATGTTATAATCAGGCCCTCTCAGAGGTCGAGAGAGGCCCAGGCCACTCCATTTTTTCAGGCCCCCGGTATATCAAAAAATTGAAGAAATGCCAAAACACGGTTACAAAAATTGTGGTATATTTTAAATGTTTGCAATTAACAAATTAACGCTTTTAACACAAAAAAATATAATGCAGTTATTTGTAATAAATGTTCTTTTTTATTTAACAAGTGCTTTTCTAGACTTTTTCTGTGTAAATTGACCAATTATTGTGGAAAAATTTAGTTTTCTTGCAATGTCACAGTTTATGTTGAACATAGCAGGACCATTCAAACGATCTTGTCCCATAGTTGAACGGTGGTAATTCATGACCTGCTTCAGCACATTGAAAGACCGTTCACCTGAAGCTACTTATGCAGGTAGACTGAGAAAAATCCTCAATGCAACGGTGACATTAGGAAACACTCCAGCAAGTCCAAGTTGGAGTATTTCTTGAAGCAATTCCTTTGGCTTACAATCCAGTTTAAGGTTTACGGAATCTATTCGCTTGAGGAAAATGACCTCGTCACACATCTGTTGATATTTCTTTGGTGTACTTTCTTTGGAATTGTTCTGCTGATCTACGTAGATCTTCACTACTCAGGCTATTAAATTGCCAGAGGAACCCAAACAGGTTACAAATTACATTAAGTGATTCAAAGCGCCTTCTAAGACCTGATAAAATGGAGTCAACAATAACAAAGAAGACATTGATTCTATAATGCTGTTCAACATCAGACTCATTACGAATCTTGCGATTTCAGGTAAACTCAAATGAAATGCCAATATTCTGAGCTACTAATTTGGCCTCACTCAAGATCGCATCCCATTGTTCACGAACCTGGTGAATGTCAGCAATGAGACTTTCAATGTTACCCCTCTCAACATCAAGTGTAGCATTACGTGCTTCAATCAACAGATTAGTCTGGTAGTAACTTAACCCACAAAGATGACGTTAGAACACATTTTCAAATGTGGACATGTGTTTCTGGTTAGAATTAAGTTCAGTTCAGACCTGTGCAGGGTGACTGAGAGATTCAAGTTCACTTAAGGCCATTCTTACTTCATCCAAATGATATGCAACTGGTTGTACACCATCAATCAATCTGTGCAGAACACCTAGTTTTGGACATCCCATGCAGTGAAACTGGAAGATGTTGCTTCAATATTTTCCACCTTTGTGGACTGCTATTGAATAAGTTGTACATATGCTGTATAGTTCCAAAGTAAGTCATTGCCTCTTTGCATGATTTGGCACAGTCAACTCCTACAAGGTTTTATGTGTGGTTTCCACAGCTGGAGAAAACGCATTTTGAGTTATGCTCAAGGAGAACTGATTGTACGCTGTTATACTTGCCAGCCATGTTAGATCCATTATTGTAGGCTTGACCAATGCAGAGTTGAAAATCTAACCCAAACTCCTCTAGAATTGTTAAAACTCGAGCAGCAATTTCCCTTTCAGTTTTTATAGTGAAATTATCAAAACACAAAAACCTTTCTTTGATTGAAAATGTTGGTCTGTTATCGACAATCTTTACATACCGAATTACAATAGTGGTTTGTTCTTTGTTAGAACAATATGGCGTAGCATCAAAAATTATTGAAAAATATTTTGCATTTCGGAGTTAAGAACACAACGCAGCCGTACCCAAAAATTACGAACTATCACAACATTTCAATGGATGATGAAATTTGCAGTGTCTATCCACTAATGAAGAACAAACAACATACAAGTCGGACTGACTCGTAGCGTAGTTATAGTTGTGACAACAACTAGACTCCTGTGATAGCTCCTTTGCTCCCTGACAATGCTGTTGCCACTGTTGCCAAGCGCTCAGTCAGTAGGAAGTGTACTGCTTGCCGCTGTTTATGTTAATACATAGTGCACTAGAGGCGGTGTGGCCCGATAATGGGACACAAGTTTTAAGTTATATGACGAACGTCTTCTTCTTTCAATCCTGCCAGTGTATCTCTGTGTCTGTATGTATAACCTCATTTGGAGAAAACGTCAAAAGTCTAAATTTGAGGCCCTCCGTGAATGTGAGGCCCGGGCCATATGGCCCTCCTGGTCCCCCCTGTGGTAGGCCCTGGTTACAATAATAGTGTTTAGTGAAAATGGCGCTTCAATGCATGGCGTACCAAAACGATAACAAATCGTTTTTGGGTACGGCTGCGTTGTGTTCTTAACTCCGAAATGCAAAATATTTTTCAATAATTGTTGATGCTACGCCATATTGTTCTAACAAATCCACGATGTCCGGTGTCCGGTGTGAAAATCAAAAATATACTGATAGGTTATCATCACTAAAAATGCTCCATAAAACGATGCTACGTGCATTCGTTTATCATTCTCAGGAAAGTAAATAAAACTTTTCTTTTTAAGCGAAAATAACCAGGATGCAAATACAATTCACCTTCGCGTCAAACTTTGACCAGGAACGGGAACGTTGCTGCTAAGCAGTAAAAAGAATCGTTTCGCTTTACGATAGTCTTTTATTCTTACTCTATCCTGCAAAGGCTTGCCGGTGGCATACGTAATAGACGCTCCCAGAGTAGACATGGTAATGGGAATGCAAAGGAGGCATCTTGGAGCCACAGCTGAGACATGGGCGGAGGAAAAGAGTTACTTGCAGAGAAAGAGAGATGCGCGCGACGGCCATATTGGCTTATACAAAAAACAACGCTGCTTACGCAACAGTACGCTTCCAACATGTTGGAACCACCTCCATCTCGCTTCCCTCTTCCCTCGAATCTTTCAAATCGCATCAACTCCTTACTCACGGTCGGCGTGACGCACCTCGCAAAAAGGAGCCTTTATTCCTCTCGGCATCGCGCGCACAGTCTGCCTTCATTTGTTTCTCGTTCATTCCTCTCATGATCTCTCGCGCGAGTGCCAAAATGGAACGGTCTTTTCCGCCAGAACAATGCAAAGGGATTTTTTTGATGCACGCGTTTGCTTGACCTGTTTACGGCACGCGAAAACCCTTTATGCAGTCCTTAAAGGAGCGCCTAGTAGAACGTGTCCCGACATAGTCTAATGCGAAATGTCTTATCCTTGACGACGCAAGGCGGGAATCCCTAATTAAATGCAGTTCGTGTGAACGATGAGAATGCATGCAAGCAGCTAAATCAGTTAAAATTAAATTCCATCTGGGAGTACCTGGGAAATGAATTAGGCGGGGAAAAATTATGCAACATATCGTGAAAACATCAATATTCTGATCCTTAGGTTATGTGTTTAGGGAATTGCAGGCCGCAAGTTTTTAATGGAACAACTGAATGCGTTCTAAAACTTCATTAACAACGACAAAAATAATAGAATGTTGAATTTCTACTCTAAATATAATACTCTTATGCATAATCAAAATTTTAATTATGACGTAACACTTCTCAGCGTCTGCTAATGCTTATCTATACATTCACAGAGGATGACACGTTCCATTTCTCCCCGCCCAAGAATTCTCTCTCACACAATGATATCGGCGACATAAATTCACAACGGCGTCACCTATGCGCGCATAATGCAACATTAAACACACCGACGAGAAAAATGTGCGAATTTATGACCTCTCGAGTTACACTTGACCCAAATTTTAACAGTTTACACAACTTCACAAGTCTCCTCGCAAAGTTCATCCGAAAACTTGTTACACGAAGCGTCTCCTTATATCTAAGACGAACGCGGAAATTAACTCCACTTATTAAAACCATACCTCTCTCACACACATAAACACACCCTATAACCCCCTCATTTCCTCTTCTTTCTCTATTTCTCCCTCTCCCTAAGCCATTCCATCTTAACCGTTCCCCCTCCCCACTCTTATCTCCAGCCGCGCTTTTGAACAATAACCGGAATGCCGACCGACGCCTCAAAAGCTGCCAAGCTCACCTCGCATCCCTTTCGCCATCATCCTAAGTGGTTTTAATTACTGCACTTCCCTTTGCCAACCTCCTACGAGCCACCCCTCCCCCTATTCTACCCCTCCTCTCCCCTCCAACCCCCCCCCCCCCCCACGCTCAACCCTCTTTCTCTCTCTCTCTGTTTTCTCGGCGGACTCTACCCACTTTGCCCTGCAGAGTGTGATAGAGAGAGGTATAAAGCAAAGGGTCCTCAGACTAAGGGGTGTGGATTTAATAATACATGAAGCGGGCCGTGGAAAAGTAGTGTAGGTTGGTGGCGACGCGACGGAGGATAAAGGAAAACCTCGGATCCGCTGGCACTCTCACGGCGCGGAGTAAAAAGTCTTGCACCAAATCCACCTTCACCCCTCCCTCCTCCTTTCCGCCTTGCAGTAAAATGGGGTCGAAAAAAAAGTAGTTGGATTTGTATAGATCTGAAAAAATATAGGCTTTCCCGCAATTCTTTTGCGATCGCTTTTCTTCGTTCCTCACGCTGCTCGCTCGTTCCGAATGTGAAAATCCTCGGTTTATTTCGACATTAACGTTTCTTCCGCCATTCCGCTTCGGCTGAAATAAGAATCCGCAACGATTCGATGAAAGAACGCCGGTGTAACCAGCCAGCGATATCACCAGCGGCTTTACATACGGCGTACATAGCTCGCCATAAACTGTTAATGGTGCTTATAACCGCAAAAGGTGTACCGTAGCGTACGCTAGCACTAGGACCATGACTTTTTATCCTTCCTTGTGAACTTAAAAAGAAAAATATACTCCAATCTTCAATTTTTTAAACCCATCTTTTAATATAGATTAATGATTTCGAATCCGACACCCTTGTGTTTCTGCGCTCGCACACAATCAACCTCTCCCAATCGGCGCCCTTTTTCTCTATTACGCTCAAAGCCGCCGACCCTGACCTCTATCGCATTTCCTCATCAAATAAATAGCTTCCTAAGATACTCTTTTGCCTCCGCTCTTTTCCAATTGCGTTAAAAGAAAATAAACTCAATTCCATTGAATTTCGCCTCCATTCCCAACCAGTCTTATATCCCAAAGTGTCGAGACGACTTTTATGATCTAGGACCCCCGATTCACACCCACAGCCTACATACTATTACACCATTCTTTTCAGGCCCATTTAAAGTCGTTTCAACTTCTTCCCTCAGCTTCATTATTTTGGTCAAAGCAAAACAGAAAACCTTTCCTCAAAACGTTTGCTACGTTCCTTTCCTAAAGTCGTCCAAAAATTTTCTTTATGACCCTGTCGCGAGATTTTTGTGGGTTCGCTTATTCCCTAAGACGCAGGAGTTCTTGGATGCATGCTGAAGGTAGAAGGGCGAGAGAAAATTATATGTGAACTTTTTTTAACACCTTTCGCATCCGTCACCTTTCAAGGCAATGGATGAAAAAATAATGGATCCTCGTCTTTCTTCATCGAAATTTACTTCGCTTCGACCGGATTTTTGTTTAAAATGTTACTCCTTGAAAATTTGTGCCTATAAAAGCAACTTAAGAATTCCAAGTGAGCGAAAACACTAATTCGACTGCCATGAATTTATCATTGCTCCTTTTATCGAATCTAACTAGTTTATCAATCTTCGTAATTAAGGATCGATTTTATAGTACTATATCAAATTTAATAACTATGCCAGTATTTGTGCAACATATCTATTATTATTTGAGTGTTAACATTTTCCCTTGCCAATTTCAGCGCCCTGGTTTACCCTTGTTTTACCCGTTTTATCCCTTGTCATGCTAGTTCCTTCACTCAAAACTTTCCCTTCTCAGAAAAGGTTTAGTGTTTTTTTTAGAGCTAATGTATTCCTGGAAATTCCGGATGAATCTTTTTATAATTGGCCTAGGCCTCTCTATTTTCGTTCGGAAAATTTTATTTTCTTCAATAAAGAAAACAATCACCTCTTGCTTATGTCATTCAAGTCACCCGAGAACCTCTTGGAACACCTCCGACAGAACAGCGTCATAGCTTCACTTCCACTCGCAAATCTTACAAAAATACGTAATTGCTTATTAACTAAAACAAAGAAATTTACAGAGCCTGTATAAATATTGAAAGCGGTTTCGGAATCCTTCATTTTTAGTAGTCTTTTCACTATTCTCCGCGAGACTTTTGTATAATGCTAAGTTTACATGATTTTAACCTTTAATAAGATGTTTCTGAATTAAACATCCAGTGACTAATAACGAAAGCAAGGTAACAAGACAAATTTTCGTGTTTCGATCTCAGATTTACAAATATATCTGGACTACACCGTTGACTCTAATTAATGTTTTTATATACATTACTGTTGACTCTGTTAATGCCTTTATATACATTATATACAAATTAGTTGCTAGTCTGACTGACGCAAAATCGATACCAGGAAAATGTGTTAATGGCGCGAATAATATAAAGTCTAAAATCTTTATTAGATCAAAATTTCACAGGGAAAGTAATTACAAAAATATTTTTTTAGAAAAATATATTCCAAGCGCGGTATACGAGACAATTTTTGTTAAAACTCCTAACGCATTTAAATTGAGAACTCATATTTTCCTGAAATAAAGCACGTAACTTACGTCGTAACTAAACAGCAAATTTTTACATGCGAGATGGAGTTTATTGTACCTTATATAACTAAACTTTTTTTTTAATAGGCAGTTTGCAATTCAGATTAGCCATCCTAATTTTTTTCCTTGCATATTCTCTCCCTATCCTTTTCCCCTCGTCTCATCCGTTATTTTGTTTGCGTCCCCAACCACCGCCAACTCCTTTGACGAAACCCTCCAGTATCCCGATTTCAACCCTTCCGCCTTATCCACTCCCCAACCACCGCTGACCTTGCTACGCACGAAACACGAAATCTCCAGCTCAAAAAGATTTGCATTTCGAATACCCCCATTCCCCCTTTCCCTGAAATTACCTCCCTATAACTTACTCTCCTTTCTACTTGCAATTTTTAATATACTTTCTCCATCTCTCCTTAACTTTTTCTCGCGCCATTTCCAGCCTTTCCCTCCGGTCCCTTATCATCACTTCCTTCTCTCCCCACCACCATCCCTCCTCGGCCCATCACGCCCCTTCTTCCCCCATCCCCCCCTCTACGGTATTTTCCCCGTTCCCTTGCCTGTGCAATATTCAACAAAGGTCCGGTCCGGTGTGGTTATCCCCTTCTCCTCTCCCTAGCATTATGCATGACGCGGCCATCGCTTCATTTCCCTCCGTGGCGACCGCCTTGATGTTTAAAAAAAAAACCCTTTCCGACTACAAAGGCGCCTCCCCCAGGGAAACAACTCTTTCATCACGTACTTCATCCTACTCTTCCTAGGAAAGCCCTTTTATCTAGTAGGATAATAATACAAAAAACTCAAGACTCCCTAGAGAGGGAGGCATCTTTTTATTTTTCTCACGGATTGGCTTATCTTTTCTTCGAGAGTTTTCTGCCTCTCTCGATTAAATTTGAAAACATCTTTTTACTTAGACTTTTTTCACTCGAAGTGGAAAAATCTCGTTTGAACTTATCAACGACATTCGAAAAAGTTTTTGTTTTTCAAAATTGAAGGGAAATTTGTGAATAATTCATGGAATAATCAGATTAATTTTTAAGAGACAGAGTTCTGGGAAAAAACTTAGGAAAATCAAAGGCTTCAATAAAATATTCATCGAATAATAAACTATCCGACAATCACTCGAGGGGAAAAATTATTTTTACTAATTTGTTTTCCGTAGGAAAAATCTTGGATCTTCAGATTTCGCGCAAAAATGCTGTTCTACAAAATAAATGGTTCGTAACGATTTAAGAGCAATCTAAGAGATATCTGAATCGGTATGAGTAAAAAATAATGAGATAAAATCTGCAAGGTGCTATTAAAGGAAATAAAAACAATTTTGCTTTCGCCAATTAAATTTATTTTAGAAATAAAATAAAATTTCAATAATATGACTGAATGAAGGTTCCGGGTTTATCGTCAACAATTTGGATTTAGGCGTGAAAAATGCATTTTTATTCCACTGTTTCCGATACATTTTCCCACGTTTATTCGTCCATTAGGAGTAGTCCACTATCGATTGCCTCCATTACGCAAGTAAATCAGTTTTATCACGGCGACCACAACTGCCTGCGTCCGGATTCCTTTCGATGTGTTCGCCAAGGCGACAATGTCTCTCTACAGCAGGTCGAAAACAGCTTCGCCCGGATGCGTTCCGAAGCGCAGGCGATAAGAATGCCATTCGAAGAGTCTTACTTTGAACACAGACGCCTCCGCCGTCGCGTCCTCCCTGTATGGAGTCGGCCACGCGGCAAGCAACTGCACACCACCTTGGTCATTACCATCCTCGATAGCCATTGTCCTCGAGGAACGGCGGGTCCGTAATTGGCGTCGCTTTAGTGGGCAATAAAATCGTGTTTCTAGGAAGGACCCAGGGTGGAGGCCGTTTATCGAACCAGCGATTTAAGATTACGCACGAATTCGTTTATAACGACATAGACGTAGAAGTATAGGAAAGACGGTAAACTTTCTTTGTTTATTCTAGCAAGTGGTGAAATATCCGAGGCCGATGTTTCGGAGATCTAACAAATTTACAACCGAGATAACTTTAAGTGCTATAAAATGCTTCAGCGAACTAGAGGCGCATTTCAGCTAAAATGTGGTACCTCGACAAACGCGTAGTTAATTTCACTCTCAATTTGATTAGAGCCCGAACGTACGTTATTTCGTTTTTGGAATTCTTTCTCTTTGACACGCACACAAATAAAGAGAAACTAGTGTGTGGCATGGAATGAATACAAATAGATTGTTTGAGATATAATTCAAAATTTTACGTTTTTTCCGATTTGAAAAGGTTTGAGAGTGACCGAAAAAACAAAAAGATTTCGACACAACACGTTACAATAAGACAAAAAAAAACGTTACTTTCGATAATAACGGAAAAGTATATTCCGCCATTTCTTCATGTTAAATTGAAAGGTTTTTTTGGAAGGTAAATGCTTTTTACACCAGGTATTTATTTTTGAGCGCCCGTAGCGAATCCAATTTTATTCTTCATGACAATTTATCCATAAAATATTATCTCGAAATAACTCCTTCATAAAGGAAACGCAAGCAAACGCAAGAAACCAAACCCCATCGTGAAACGGTATCTGCGCCGTTAAACTAATTAAATTTTGCTCCGTCTGAAAACACATTTTCATAAAAATATAACTCCTGTTGATTTAAATCAAAACATGGAACTCGTAAACGAAATCAGCACCTATTACCATTTCAATCTCGTTAAAATAAAATAAAATGACTTAATCGAAGACAAAATGAACGATATATTTTCTGAGCTTTTTTCTTTCTTACGAATCCTCACGAGTGTGTAACCAGACGCAAGAATAAAAATAAAAGAAGAGAGACGCACTTCACTTAGCGTGACAAGCTAGGTAAATGTTTGCGGGAGAAAAAGAGACAAGGAACGGAAATCGCATGCACTGGTTCCGTTCTACGGGGAATCAGACATTCTAAGAGAGGGATGAAGAAGAGGAGGGGGAGGGAGGGGAGGGGAAAAGGCGGGGGAGGGGAGGGATGAACGGTTACCACCGCGGAAGGGAGAGAAAAGTGGGACAAGAGACAAACGGTAGGCGTGGTTGGCGTCGCGGGGATATCCGGAATTAAAACGGGAAAGTCCTAAAAGGATGTGACGGAGCCTTGTTTCCTCTGCATGCGCCGTCGAAAGTGCGTGAAAACATTTGCGTTTCCCGTCTCCACGGGAAATATGTATAATAGCATAATTACGCGCGACATGAGAACAAATAAGAAATTCTTTTTAATAATCCGCCTCAGGAAGAAATAAATTCTCGCTAACAAATAAGGAAGAATCTGTTAAAATGATGCACACAAGGTATCGTCTTGCATGGAGTGGAAACATGAACGCTTGTGAAAAATTATATACAATACTTGGAAAGGTTGGAAAAATGGACGTGGAAATGAATGCTGGCAAAACTGAAGGGCCGAATTAAAAATGAGAAAGCATTAGAGAGTAGCCCGATGTAAAAATGATAAGAGTAAGCGAACTGGATCGGCTATTCATTGAAGAGAAGTTACACAATTAAAGTTGAAAACGAAGGAAAACTTGATGAAGTGAGTAGAGGAAGGATAAAGAATTAATCGCTTAAAGACGATAAGAAAAGAATAATGCTTCAGATGGGTGCAGAGTGTGACCAACCCGGCTTAACAAGCCTGTCTGCAGACAGTTTATTTATGATGATTATATGTGTAAACGAAACGTTCAACTACGGTTGAGTTATCGATACAATGTATTTGTTACGAAATGAAATAAGATGAGATGGTTAACTTGAACTTTGAATGTGTATTCAATTGACAATTAAGTGGATGGCTGAAGTAAGGAACAACTTTTTTTTAAATATTAGTCCGCATGATCATCGCTTAGATTTCTTAGAATGTAGTAACCGCTGAATCGGCAGCAGTCCGAATCAAAATTCTTAAGATTATTTAATTCTGTAATGAAAAATCATCTCTTCACCCAGCATTGTTTTCGCAGCTGCTTTCGCCAGTTTAAGTAGAAAAGCAATTAGTACCATTTTCAGTTCGGATATCGGAGAAAAAAATCCAACGAATTCCTCCGAAATGAGCCGCAGAGGTCAAAAGTTACTTCGCGAAAGAATAAGAATACGACTAGGATTAATACCATTGATACCGCCTTTTCCTATAAATTTGGTTCGCGGAAGAAAACAGGGTTTTATGAGGAGGCGGAGGTAAAGGAGCAGAGGGGGGCGGAGGTAAAGGAGCAGAGGGAGGCAGAGAGAGGCGGAGGGAGGCGGAGGGAGGCGGAGAGAGGCAGAGGGAGGTAGAAGGGAGGGAGGGGACGGAAGAAGAAGCCGGGATTCGTGGCTAATCGCCGTTATTTCCATACTGCCATTAATTCCAGAGGCCGCGCAGAGGATTCCCAGGGATCCCGGCCATTCCATCCCCACGGCACCGTTAAAGCGCGGTTTTTCTCGCGCCCACGGATTACGGCGTCCGCATCAAGGAGAACGTGGGATGGAGTGCGAAGAGTTGGGGGAGGGGGTGGGGAGGGATAGAGGGTTCGCTGGGTAAGCCCGGATAATGGTTAAATGCCTCCTTAGCAGCGAATCCGATCCTTTCGAGAGTCGAAATCTTTTTAAAACTGCTCGCAGAACCTCTTAAAGGAGTTGGGACACCACCTAGTGCGAGAAATGCGTGGAAAGATCGAAATTGGACGACGTTCGAAGCCGCGTTTTTGGAGTGATTGAACCTCACAAAATCATAAAATACCCATGAGACGAGAGTTGCACGGCGCAGAAAATAGGATTTATGTACACGGTATGTCGTATATCAAGCGTAGGACCGACGCGACCGGGAGTACATCACGTGCATTTGCATAAGGCCAGCGATGAGCTGAAGCCGGCTCCTTCCGGCTAGCGCGAGCCGTTTGTTAATTTTTCTCTGAATCTGCAAGCCGGTTGTTAAATTTTCAGTAATTATGAAAATGCATTTCGTCCTTTCAAGTACATTTTGCCCTAAATGTCATTCGATTGTCGACAGTGCCTGAAATGGAATACATTACGAACCGAACACTTGTTAAGTCAGTAGAACGATAATACTAAATTCGTGAAGAAAGAACTATGTTACCGACGCGTGTGATGAAACGGATCGATCTGACTCCCATGGCAGATAGGCCTCCTGCCACCTATATCCAAATTTTCTTCTTTTTTTAGACAGCCAGTCCTTAATTTTTTTAGCTCATCACTGCATTGGACGGCAATTTTCTAAGGAGCGACAAAATAAGTGTCAAATATTATGCATAGAAAAACATTCAAGTTTAATTAAAGAAGAAAATTTGAACATAAGTATTGGAGGAAAGCCATTAGAACAAGTTTCAGATTATAAATACCTTGGAAGCATCATAACGAGAGAAGCAAAGTGTACCGCAGGAAATAAACACTAGAATAGCTAAAGCAAAAGTCGCTTTCAGAAGAAAGAAACCCCTCATTTTGTCGCTCCTTAGAAAATTGCCGTCTAATGCAGTGATGAGCTAAAAAAATTAAGGACTGGCTCTCTAAAAAAAGAAGAAAATCTGGATAAAGGTAGCAGGAGGCCTATCTGCCATGGGAATCAGATCACACGCGTCGGTAATATAGTAATAAAGGAGGATATTCGCAAGAAGTTGAGAAAATGTATGGAGTATAGATCTGTATGAGGCAGAAACATGGACGCTAAGGAAAATTTATATAAAATGGAGAAGAATGCTGAAGATAAAATAGACCAGATGAAAAACGAGGAAGTACAAAGAAAACCGGATTGAATAAGAGAAAGAGGTAGGAAATGGTTTCAGCTGAAAGGAAAAGAGAGCTATCAAGACACGAAGAAGACTGCGGAAAATAGGAGTATGTGGAGAACCAGGTTTAACCATAACAATCACAGGTCTGTCTACGGAGAGATATATGTCACACACCGATGATATTTTTATCCAGAATAAAAATTCTGCTAAAAACTAAGAGGTTTTCTAAAAATAATTCCAGGGAATAACAATTCTACCCGCACAAAACGATTTGATTAAAATTACATCTTACAGTTGTTTCTCTATAATTAATTTCTTAAGTAAAAAATACTTTTACGAACATTCTATATAGTCTCACGTTGATTCAAAAAACAGCCGTGAATTAATTCAACATTATATTAAGTTAGAGGGAAACAAGTGCGATTCTCCAATTTGATCATGAAGTACAGACAGTTTCATCGTATATGAAAGGCATAATTACTCTTAAACCGATGAATCACTCACGAAACGCGCAACTAACCTACGACTAACTAATAAATCCATTAACATTTTAATCTCTTGTTTTAAGCGACATTCTCTGCATTATCAGAAATAATTTTAACAGGTTCTTGATTTTCCACTATTTTACTATATGCTTACGACCGTGAACGATCATGCATTACCCCACTCATGCCTCACTGCCCTCCATACCTATCCACCACAGGGTTCCTTAACCCTTTGCCTTTATCATTCTATCAGTAACCATTACTCAGCTCCCAACCTCCCCTGCCTACCTGCGCCATGTTTCCCCATCCTAGTTTCCCTACCCTCCTCCCTTTTCTCCAAATTCCCTCTTTTCGATCCTTCCACTGCTTACCTCCTATATATATATATATACTTGGATCTGTATTTCTATCTTCACCTGAGGATGACTAAACACGTCGAAACCATATAATGAAATAGTGAAATAATCCAGTGTATAAAGTTATTTCTGATATGAAAATATTCCCCAAAATTACTTCTAAAACAGATGATACATTGACATTATCTCCCTTCGAGACTGTACCGAATCGTTGACGTAAAATGAAAGAGGAGTTAAACAAAAACATTCCCTTTTGACAGGCAGCACCAATGACGACGATTCCATTCGCTCCGAACCAGACAAACGGGACAATATTAAAAGGTGTAAATTATAGGATGAGAAATGATGACGTAGCGATAGAAAACACTCCTTGAGAAAACGGGGAAAATTACTTTTCCGTTCGAAATGACGGCGTTTCGTTTTTGCTTTTGTTTTTCGTCCCGCGAGTCGCCCGAAAGGCAGGCGCGGTGACAAATGATCGCCGACAAACACCGTTCCAAGCACATAAAGAGGGAATAACGTCAACAAATGTCATTTCGCGACGGGCCGTTCTTTCGGAGGACGATCCCGTCTCCTAGGTGACAAATTACGCCGGGCGACTGATCATTTCGTCCGTTTGGGGAGAGCATTTTTCTCCCGACACTTTTCCTCTCTAAAGAGAGCGCTGCAAAAAAAAACGCGAAATTGGAAATTATCAGCGAACATTCGTCACTCTCGACCATTAATGTCTTCCATAAATTGCAATTAAGCCCTCGTGAAAAAAAAAACAAAACAAAGGGACGATTCCGCGGATATTTTGCGGTCTAGACAGTTTTTTTTTCTTCACACGCCGAGAGGACGAACGATCCGCAATGAGTATGTCGTTTGTTTCATAATTCTGCGCCCAGGAACGTTAATCAAAGTTTTCGGTTTTCGATTCGTTTTTTTAAAAAAGGCGAGATTTTTCTCCATTTGTCAAAAAATAATAATTTAAACGCGCTGAATGAATTAATGCCTGCCGAATGATATACGTATTAATGCACTCGCGAACGCTACACGCGAGATACTCCAAATGGATCAAATATGTAATTTGAGACAACGTAGTTACTCTTAGAGGAGAATCTACGTTCGCCATTTCGCGATGTTAATGAAACAGCAGAATATACGTATAACCTTCAATTATCCCCGCAACACATCCCAAAATGCATAGTCGAAATGCTAAACTTTTAAGATAATTAGTTCCAAATGCCGTCCGAAATTTACTAGTTTGGATTCCGGCAAAATATTTACCATCCGAAAATTTTGCGGCACCATTAAACATTCACCCGCTACATTACTAAAAGAAAATACAACAAAGCACCGTAAAACGAGATCTGGAAAACTACTCTCATCAAAACAACACAGTATGTTCTCTTAAAATCCCATTTCCCTACGAGAAATCCCTTTACAGTGCCACTCGTTACCTCGCAGCAACTACCGCCTCAGACAGAAAATAAACTTTTAGTTACAAGGCAACGCTGCAGGCGAGAAAATCTTTGCAAATTACATAACTCCCAAAACGACTACGCGAGCGCCCGAGACTTACGGTTTTAAACGAAAATTCGCCTTTTTTTCTTTTCCCTCTACATCCGAGACTGAAAAAAAACGAAAGTCCCGTCTCGCATCGCGTGGTATCGTTCCCTAGCGACCTCCCTCCCTCCCAATCTCCCTCTCTCTCCCTTCACTCACGCCATACTCTCTCAACTCCCAGAGTCACGCGCGCGCGTAAACAAAATAAAAACGCTCCCCTCCCCATTCCCCGAATGAGAGCGTACGTTCAGAGGCGACACCACGCAGCATCTCGCGGAATTAAAAAAGACGGGAGGTTAAGGAAGGATGAAGAGACACGGTCCCGAATAAAATTAAAATGAAAAAAAAACAAACGTTTCCATCTTACCCTTCCTTTTACCCTTGGGGTAAAATGAAGATTAAATTACTCCGGCAGGACGGGAAGGAGAACGAGAGAAAGGAAAAGAGAACTTCCCTCGGAATGATATGAAAGAACCGGAGATTGGCAGTGGCATTCGCCTCTAGCGAGTCTGCCGCGGAACAAAAGAGGCAACCTTAAAACGCAAAGAGGAATATGGAGGAAAAGAAGAGAGGTCGGCGGAAACGGCGAAGAGTTTAATTTAAAATGGTTTGATATGGAGGTAATAAAACAGACGAAAGGAGAGAGTGATATGGAGTCGAGTGCAACCCCCCCCCCTCCCTCCCCCCTCCCTCTCTACGTATCTCTCCAGCCCCGAGAAATATATACGTTATTTCACGAGTATTTAAGCATCAAATCCGCCTCCCGACGGCCTTTACCGTTAATCCGTTACGATCTTTCTGATCCTCCCTAACGCCGGATCTGGAAACGAGACAAAATCAGGTCTCAATTACAGGAGCTTCCGCAAAGACGCGTTTTGTTTTAGATTAAAAAAAAAGTAATCGCCATTTAATACTTTAGGAAGCCAAAAGTAAATGACCCGCGTCCTTTGCGACAAATTGCCGAAACGATTTCGTCCTAATTTGAGAGCAATTCGTGTTAATATGACAAAATTCCGCTTAATAACACTCGAAGGATGACAGGAAAGGGAAATCCTCCCAATAATAACGCGAAGACTAACGCGTGGCACTCTCGTAGCCGATCGTTAATTTGGTCGTGGAAAAGGAAAAGTTTAAGTGATTCTGAATACATTCCGTCATATTGTTCAAAGGCGTAGGGCATTTTCTTCGTATTCATTTTAAGGAAACATGGTGAGACATTATGAATAGGAAAATGGAGTTAAGCGCATTTAGGTAGCCAAGGATGGGTCCAGGCTTCAATCTTCGCGAGGGTAATCAAAGATGAAAAAATAAACTATTTGAAAATATCTTCAAAAACATATTTATTATAATTTTTACAAAGGAAATATATATCATAGTATTATATAATATATTATTTTGTGCAGCAAAATAAAAACAGAAAAATAATAACATTTCTGCGATAAGTTATTTTAGATGTTATTTTAAGATCCGCCCTTGTAGGCAGCATTTATGCTGTACGCGCTAGCGAACAGTTAATACCTAAAGCGATAACCAATGTCTTCCGCCACAATAATTAAAATTGGAATAATGCGGTGACTTGCTATCTTATAATTTTACCCAGGACCGGCCCTAGAAATTTCGGGGCCCAATTAGAAAACGATTGGCGGGGCCCCATATCTAAAAGGCGTAGTTTCCTGCATCCTGAGAGCTCTCTCATGAGACCACTTGGGTATGGATGGGACTAAAAAGAATCATCACCAATAGATAGTTTGGAGCCCCTACACCATTGTGGGGCCCCCTTAGCCGCGGGGCCCGATTGGGTCCAATAGATACAATTGGCCTAAGGCCGACCCTGATTTTACCCTATTTTTTCGTCCAAAAATATAAGTACACGGGTGTTTAAGCAGTTCTAGGTAAAAACGAAGAAGATTAAAATACATTTTTTTAAATAAAAAATCAGTACGTGATAAGCATATATTAACTCTTAATGAGATTTAAGAACTTCACTCCTATCCTATAGCATAAGATTGTTAAAATACCTATCGGTTAACACGAATATCTCCGCGTACTGATTTAATCCGGCTGAACTTCTTGTAATACAAAAAGTAAACACGAGACGCCAAGAAATATACAAACATCACCGGCTACCAATAGTTAATCGACTCGAGAATCCTCTCGGTATTTTACGTAAAAAAATTATAATAAGAATATCTTATACGGTATTTCTCTGCATGGAAACAATTCAAAGCTATTCGAAATATTAACTAAACCCTTGCGAAATATTTCGTGCCACGAAATATTTAATTCTTCGTCCAAACTTTTACGAGCATGACAAAACATTTCACTAGTGATTACATTATAATTTTATGCATTCTTCAAACATCTTCGTGAATGTTCAAAAAATAAAGTTTTACGAAAATCATTAAATCCACTCATCCATCCCAGAAACCATTAAATAACAAAAATAAACCCGGAAACTGAGACTTTCCCAAGTGCAAGAGAGTTTTCAAAACCGATGAAAATGGAACAGGAATACACGCTATATCAAAAAGATCAAAAAATACTCTAGAAACAGCCCTTTCGTGCGTTGAGACTGAGAGGAAGGAGAGGGAGTGGGAGAGAGAGGGGGGGGGGAGGGAGAGAGAGGAGGAAAGGGAGTGGGAGTGAGGAGAGAAGGAGGAAGGAAGGATAAGGAGAAAAGAAAAGGAGTTAAAGATGGAAGAATGAGAGAGAAATAGGGTAGGAAACGGCGACGTCTTAGAAAGCTTTCACTCCTCGGAAGAAAAAAATAGCCGCGAAGGATACGAAAAAAATAAGACTTTAGCAAGGCAGAGAGTAAAAACAATCCTAGGGCGATGAAAGGGGGAAGAAAAGAGATAAGGAGAGAGAGAGAGAGAAAGAGTAATGCACCGTAACGCACGCAATGCGACAAAAAACGCCATTATCGGCTCTCGTTTTTAAAAGGATTTTTATTTTTCTTTCCCCCTCGGGCCTCAACATGCAGTCACGTACACGGAAGGGCATAGCTGCACGCCCCCGCCTCAAACTCCCCCACCTCCCTCCCCTACCCTCCGCAACTTCCCCTTCCCAATGCGTGTTACACACTTGATCCCTGTGGCGTCGTCCCAGGAGAGGAGATACCGAACGCACACACTCAGGCGCGCGCATACACACACACACACACGACCGACTCAAATGCGGATTGGATGGAGAAGGAGGGAGACTTTGGAAGAAGTGTAGGGGAGGAGAGGGCAGATATGCGAGGGCGAGAAGTCATTTCGTTCTGTACACGGAGCTTCCGAACGACACCTTAGGGGCAGGCGCTTTGACATTGAGGAGGGCTCTTCCCCCTTCCTCTTCCTCCCTCCATCCCCCTTGTCCTCCCTCTCCCTCCCCCTACTCCCCCCCTCATTTCCACCACCTCTCGCGTGCTCCTTCTCCCTTTATCCTTATCTGACCTGCGACCTCCCAAAGGATTTGAGCAAGATGTTTATGTAAGCAGAGAGAGAGAGGAGAGAGGAGCTCACGGAAGTGCTCGAGGATCGGAAATGAAATTGGCGTTCCGTGTTATGCCACGAGATGGCGCGAGAAGGAAAGGCTGGTTCCTGAGAGAACCAGATACCGTCGCGAGAATAAAAGGAAAAATGCTCGAGGAGTGTCGGAGGGAGAAACGAAAGGAGTTCGTGACGACTCCATTACTCGTGATATATGAAAAGGGAAGGCGAATGGAGTCCTTATCTTTAAGAAAAAAAGGAAAGCCTTTTAAGTCCAATGCACTAACTAACATGTTCATTCCCGGCAATTTCTCCCGAGATTAGTTTCAGAAAGGACAATTATCAGCTACATCGCGAGGCATAAAATAATGGTTTCAAGGAGTCGAAAATCCAGATTACGTTTGAATAACTCATTACTTTAATAATAAAATAATTCATTTTCACTTGAGCATTCGAGCAAAAAGGATTTTTTTATATTTAACATAATAGCATGAAGATAATAACGAAGGTTTTTGAAGAAATGTTAATTTTTTACAGATGAGGAAGACAAAAATATTAAATGTACGTAGGAAACTTTTTCGTTGCATAAAAAATCGATTTTTGTGAGAGAAAAAAATGAATGTCACAGTTTCGATTTTTTAGCGCCACATTGATAAGTAGATGAAATAGAATGCAATCTTATAAAAAAGTACAAATGTAATTGCGATTTACGTGAAATGCGATAATGAAAATATTATTTTTCCTGGAATTTAAGGAGATCAATAAAAACAAAAAAGTGAAGCCAACTTTCTTCCACTTCTTTTTCTCCGTCAATTGTCCGGGATAAATCGAAAAAAATTGATCCAATATAAGAGCGTAAAATGCCCATTCATAACCAACATTAAATTTCGGAATACGAATGAATTATTTTTCATTTGCCCTGAATATGAATCAAAGAGGACAAAGGAAATTGTACTTGGTAATCAATTATGTGCATGGGAACATGTCAGTCAACAATGACATTTCAGCAGCTACTTAATTGGTTGTAAAATGATTTATAATCTATTATCTGTATTATTTAAAGGTCAAAGCTTGAAATTGCGAATATTTACGCTCTTTTGTCGACGGTGGTTGTCACGCCAATTTCCTAAATGTAATTAAACTGTACGATAATTCTTCACAGAAAACAATTTTTAAAACTTTTTTATTTATAATTTCAGCAGTATAAATGGCTGGTCCCTAGGAATCCATGGACTGATTTTAAAAAAACAGAGCTGACATTTCATGATATTAGGTTTCTTTGCTTTTAACAAGATGCAAAAACCTATACATAACAGAGATTACTTTTGTAAAACGATATCAAGATTATTTCTGCGAAACGTTTTTTAAACTACCGAGTCATTGAACCTATACGCTCGCGAATCATCAAATACGGTATTAAAAAAACCGATTCCGATAGACGCGGACCCAACTCAAAAAATCCGACAAAACTACGCGCGATATGTTAAGGCCGGCCCCTCAAGTCTCGACATTATGCCGCTATCACGTTGGGAACTATAAATGTTCTCTTGTTAGCTGTGGGACGCGGAAGAAGACAAGTTGACGGTGAGTGCAGGGGAGTAAGAGGGAGAGGAGAGGAAAGTTCAGGAGGTCAGGGAAAAAACGAGGTGCAAAGAAGAGTTCAAAAGGGGACGAGTGCTTTTGGGACCGGAAGCAGAAGGTGGTCCAGAAGAGGAGCACAAGGAGAGGGAGGCGACTGTGTAAGAGACCGTGCCGTTCCCTCGACAGTTGACTATCTCGTTCCGCTCCGAATGTGACCCTCGCAGGACACCTGTGAACTAGCACAATGCGCTCCGACGCCTTGAAAACCACCCCTTTCCCCTCCCCTCCCCCCCCTTATCCCCCCTCATCCCCCCTTACTCCCCTTCCCCTCACTACCACCTCTATCCCATTACGAGACCGTGAACTTGGCGGAAAATTGTCGAGGACGAATTTATAAAAAAAAAGCATTAGAACTGAAAACAACGATTTATTTTTGTTTTATTTTCGAAAACATTTTTGAGCCCTCTACTCGCCTGGCTGCGGTTTCACCTCATCCCATTACATTATGCGCGACACAGCGTTAATTGCGACAGAGTGTCGAGGACGAAGGTCATTTTGTCTTGGCTACTAATTTCGGCTGAAACTTATTGCTGCGAAAATCACGTCCGTTTTAGCGCTACAAGAGTGCCTAAACGGCGATTAAATCGAAATAACACAGGTAAATTCCGTACGAAGTACCATTTATTAAGATAACTGTGCCGTAAATAAATAAAGCGAGCCTAGTGTTTAATTCGTGGAGAAAAGGAAAAGAATAGGTATGTCTGATTACTCACACAAATTTTAAATGACCACCAGTGATCGAGAAAGAAATATTGGATATGTTCGTAGTCAGACAAAAATTCTGTTCGTCAGATGTTTACTCCAACAAAGAAACCATCTCTATACGCGCCTGAAAACCGTTGCATAACATACAACAAACATTTCAAATGAGATAAGAAATGAACGAAGAAAATCGAGAATTGTTTTTATTCGTCTGTACTGATTATGCGCTAATCAGGGACGAGTACACGAATGGCTTTGTTGAGGTCTAATCATCGTCATGACATTATTATCAGCCACGTTTAAACAAAGGAGGGCTAAAAATAAACTCGTATAAATTTACCGTCTCCTTCGAAAGGAAATCTATTGACGTCGTCCAAGTTGTAGTAGATACCATTTCTCTTGGAAGAGGCAAAAATCTCTTACGGCATTGAGAAAATAAAACATTAAAGTTAGAGTAATCGATTTTAAATTATAGAGTTTTACTTAACGAAGAAAAAACAATGTCGATATCCTTTTTTTTTATCAATGAGTAACAAAGTCATTCCCAGCGACCTTCATAAATAATATCAGACACTCAAGAGGGAAAATCTCTGCGAAAGCCAGGAAAGGGGAGGGGAGAGAGAGATAAGAACTCTCAAGACGTTCGCGTGACCCGGTTCAAGGGACAGCTGGTGCTTGGAAACGGAGCCAAAATTCAATAACACGAAACGCTATGACAGAAAATGATACTAGAAATTGCCACGTTATTTCTCATCCAAAGTATGCGCCTAAATTATATATGAGCACTTCTCTATAAGCAAGGATTGCGTGCGCTAGAGCGATACTGAAATACATCCTCTTACATCCCCTCCAACCTATTTTATTAGCCGCTCTTAATTCAATCAACAAACTATTTTATTAAGCGGAAGAGTAGAATAAATAAAAATCAAACAAGAAGAAAACAATAAATGTGCTGAAAAATAAATAAAATCGATGAGATTTTAAAACGGCTTCCATACTTAACCCCTCGATGTGCACAGCGATCGATAAGTGTGCACGCGACTCCCAGATGACGCACGACCATGAAAGTTATAAAGGTCAATAGTCGGTTTATTTTCGGTGTGTTGACTTTCTGCATGCAATGCACAAGTTGATTCCATCAGAAAGTTACTCTAATGAAGTCACTCGCATCGCTTTCCGCTTGGAAAATCATTTCATCCGAATCTGTTTTTTGTGCACTCGTTGAAAAACTTCCTCCGAGTCAAATTCGGCGCGATATGAACAGATTCAAAAAGAAAAAAACAACTGAAGCGCGGTGCGCGCAGTATTTTAAATAAGTTAGGAAAGTGGACAGCGTATCACAAGTGGGCACGGCACGTTCCGTGAAATGTAGTACTTATTGTTAGATTGAACATGTACATAAGGGAGATAGCGTTTTCAAGTTCTTTTCTTCGTCATAAGTAATCCACTTTCTTCCTACATATTTAAAAACATTGCATGCACAGGTAAGGAAATTAAACGCATTTTTGAGAGATTGTTTATGTTATCAACAATGATGATGTAACCATTAAAGAAATTTTCTAAGTTCAGCTCGAATTAAGACATTATAGTTTGATATTCTTGATAACGGCTTCCCCTACGATAAAAATGTAAATGAAAAGAAAGAAATACTCTACTTGTTTTACAAGTTATATTTGAAAAATATTTTGATATGACCAATACTTTACGAGATATGACGGACAGTTCATTTTTTGTCACCAGTATAGTGGTACCCCTGATTGGCTTACGTGATTCATTTATTTAATTTTATTATTATCTTTGACCGTAAGTCCTTAATATCAAATTTCGTGAAAATCCGTTAGGCAGAAGCTGAGAACGAACATGCGGACAGACGGACGCTAATAGGCGCTCACGCGTAAAGAAATTCGACCGAAACTGATGCGTTTCAGGGGAGAAAGAAAATCGCAATTTAATTGGCATCCGAGAGATAAAGGATGATAATAAGGAATAACTGGGTGAATGCGAAGAGATACGATTCCCGTCCATGGTAACGAACGCAATATTATCTACTAACCTCTTTGGACTTAAAAACGGACATCCGGACTAAATCATTCCGGTTGCGTTGCTCCGAACGTTAATTATGCACCTGTTAAAACTCCAATTAACATTAAAAGTTCGCATGATAACTCCCGAGCATTAGTTCGTGTCTATCTAGCGCTGTATCTAACAAAGCGAATTACGGGATTGCCTCTGCTTATATTATCTTCGGCACTGCACCAGAACAGATATTAACGCTCGAAAACTCAATTCCTAAATTACAGTGTGTACTTATCATAATATAGATGCAGCGCGACTGTCCATGAAGATTGCGATAGAAAACCTTAATTGCGCACGAGTCATAAGAACAGGATACTACGTACTCTTACACTTACAGAGAAAATTTTCGCCTTTTAATGCTGCCTATGTTTTTATATTAATGTTTATATCCTATCCTTGCTAATAAAAAAGCAACTCACAAGGCATATATGAAAATGCAAATAAATTTCTTAAAAATATCACATCAAGATCGATTCCGTAATTGTTCACAAATAACCGCCCAATTCTGACTATTTTTCAATCGGAGCTTGGAAACTATTCGTTTCTATAATAATGCACTTCCCTCCTTCCCTTTCTCTCTCCCTCCCCCCCATTTTCTCCTTTCTCCCTCTCACCTCCCCTATTTACCCTATCTCTCTCTCTCTCTCTCCCTCTCTTTCTCGTAATCTCGCCGGAATAGTTAGATATCAGAGAGCAGTCTCATTACCGAACAGGAAAAAAATCAAAATCCCACTCTGCCGTACGGAAAAAAATCTCTCTCCACACACACACACACGCACTCCGCTGCGCTTATTTTTTTTTTATTCCGCCGCCCCCGCTTTCTACTCGATCCGGCAATTAATTTGAACGGTTTTGGATTAGATGGTGACACATAGACCTACATATTACATTTTCCCATCCATCTCAGCCGAACCGGATTAACGACCATTAGTCAAAAGAATAATCAGCATTTCAGCGACTCGAAAAAAAAAGAATTACCATCGCCGCTACGTGATGAATCTCTTCCTGGTGTTTTAATAAGGGAACAAACGCGGCTGCACGCTCAAGAACCATAAACCTAACTGCTTCCAAAGGCAGCTTTGCCATCGTTTCGAAATGATCGAATGAAACGGTTAAAAAAAAATAATTCTCATCGACTAGAAATAAAAAGAAAAAAACCGTTAGAGATTGAATTTCCGCTTTATCTCTGCTGAAATTTTAAATTCATTTCGTAAAGGATAAATGTGATAGATTTTCCGTCATAGTTTTTACTGATTGGCAATTGCTGACTTATTAATTTTTTTCGAGTTTAGCATCTGCTTGCAGAAAAAAAGCCATTTTGGAAATTATACCTTTACGCTGTGCCACGCTGGCAAATATACACAGCAGACGGATCAATAAGTACAGTGAAATGGGAAACGTAGAAAATGAATTAATATGTCCGATGCTTTTTTCACTATTATTCCAGAAGAGAATTTCGAGATGTTTTCGATTAGCGATCGCTAATCGAAAACATCTCGAAATTCTCTTCTGGAATAATAGTGAAAAAAGCATCGGACATATTAATTCATTTTCTACGTTTCCCATTTCACGATGACAATAATTTTTCCGATCATCTTTAATTTAAATCTAATACATTTAACTGAAGTTTGTGTCCCTTCCAATTTGCGCTCATAGTAGTTTCTAACAGAATTATCTCCTCAAATATGATAGGATCGACGTCACATAAGGATTAATAAAAACACAGTGTGATCAAAAGATACAGATATAACTATACACACAAAAATAATACTAAAGTGATTTTACTTATGAAATAATGGACCTCCTAGTAACGCATATGGGAGCCAAGAGGTTAATGACATCATATGAATGGTCATGGTGTTCCAAATACCGGAAGGGAACTAACTTCCTAAAACTGACTGTCCGCGAAAGAATGAAAACGCCCGACCGCCAAAAAAAATATCAGTTTTTGACTGCGCTGATCCACTCTAACTGTAAACCGTTACATATATTTTTTTCGAACTTCAGTATCCCATTCACAGTCAAAAGATTCTATAGATATGCGAAAGTTAACAAAAGAAGCGACTGCGCATGTAGGACAACGGCACCGTGGTCGTGGTCGTGGCATAACTTTTGTTTGACTGTCACGGAATGATTTATATGGCCGAGCAACAAATATTTTTAAATGGAGCTTTTTTTAACAATAGTATTTTAGTCAAAATTTTAGTTATGCGTCAAATTGTGAGCAATGATTCATTGATGTTGTTGGTTTGTTCCGATAAGCTAGCAGTTTTTAAAGAGCTAATAGAATATACAATTTTATACTGTTCAAATTTCGAAATGAACGATTTTGGTGCTACACGGAATACCGTTAAGTGCACTTCAATTCCATAATCCTTTTTTTTTTAATCCCCGTTATTAATATAGTAACACGCACCTATGATTTCACATCTCGTCGATATTTTAAAATCAACCATGGCAACCACAACCACCTATCCCCTCGATACAAAATTTAAAAGAAAACTCAATAATTCGTAAAAGCTGCTTGTTCATGCAGTTTTTTGGAAAGATAACTTCTTCAGATTCAATTAAGAGCGCACGCCGTATGCATGTATATTAGGAAGAATTATCTGACGTGAACGCTAAATGAAGTTTAAATAAGTAAGGAAATAGCTGCAATGGCAGACGGTAAATAACGTTTTTTTTTTCAAAAAGAATTTTAGAAAGATGAACAAATCGAGAATACGTACACAACGAGAGTATTGAATCGAAGGGCGAAAAACGAGATCTCTGACGGTATTCGTTTAGAAATTAGCGCGACAGACAGACACGCTGCCAAACCGAACGCATAAGCGGATATATTTTTTAAACTGCTAAAAAATAGACATTTTCTAAAACTTTAACAAAAATTAAAAACTAGAAACAGTCAACCGCACTACAATTTACGTCGACTGAGGTCGAATTGTTTTTATTGTGGATAATGTGTCTAATTTTCAACATTGAGCATTAAAATCCCTCTATTAGTGGGTCGTTATACCACCAAAATAAATAGGCGATAAAAAAATGCCATTCGAAAGCTCCAATCTCTCGTTCAGACAGCAATGGAACAAATCTGTTAAATATTTTTTTATGGTATCCAGCAATCTCAGCGGAGTTACTACGCTGAATTTTAATTTTAATAGTACATGAGTTGAATAATTTACAAGGAAAACGGATATTTGCAATACCTAAATATTAGCACAAATGGTACGGTCCTTTCTGACACAAGTAATATTTTCTTTTTATTTTAATTAAGCTAAAAAATTAAAAATTTTCATCAAATGATATTCTTACAGATGGCACAAACAACCTGAGATTCATTTTTCCGTATACAAAATATTATTAGAAAATATAATCATTGACTATGTTGGTCACAAAACATTCCCGTGAGCAATATAAACAAAAAGGGCATTTTGAGTTATCTTCATTATAATAAATACTATAGATTAGTGCAAAGCAATACCTACTTTTTACAGTAATTCTTCTTTCTTACTTTCCCTAAAAAATTAAAATGAAATAATTGTTTTCTAAGAAGTCGATGTGACATGAAGTAAAATTTCACATTAAGTCCATTGAAATAACGACGTACAATATTGTATTTTTTGACTACTTTTCTTTTGGTGATTTCTCATCGGCGAAAATATTTTTAAACAAACTGCTTGGGTTGATTTGACCTCCAAACGTCAAATGCAACGGTTAGCGCGCGCATAGCTCACAACCATCCAAAGCGTCACTATGACAACTACCACGCATCGATTAACACCGATTTCTCCTTCGCTTTTTTGTATTCACTTCCGTGAAAACACGGAAAAGTTGGGCTTGTGAAAAACTCTTTTCGTATACCCCATAGGGTGTGTGACTTTTAAATGTAACTTTTTATGTTTTAAGAAACATTTTACATGCTTTATTTCATCTCTAAATTGCAAATAAACTGGTTTTGAGAGATAAAATCGTCTACTGTATACTTTAATTAGGAGGAGGCGTAATTTTTAAACCTTGCCTAGTGCGAAAAAAAATGTCTTGTCCCGGTTGTGTGTGGAGGTGAGACAAAGATACGGAAAGACGACAACTCCTGAATTTAACGGACTGCGTAGGTTGCAATACTTGGCGTTTGCCCATCCGATTCGATGGTTCCGCAGGGTCCCTTTTCGGTTCGGTTCCGCGGCGAGATAATTCCCATGAGGGTCTGGCCCAACTTCGAAAAACAAAACAAAGCCTCTTTCGTCCCAGACATAAAAACGGATAAACAGAAGCGTGAACCATGTGGATGACGAATGGAAAGTTTTTTTTTACCTTACCAGACACAGAGAAAGATAGGGAGAGATTAGTGTAAATAAAAAAGGAAATTTGAACCTCTTTTAAGCAGGGAAAATGCATCATCGGCCCTGTTGCTTGGAGGCTTTTCAAATTCATAAGACCTGCAAAAGAGGAAAAAACTTAGGCTGAGTGTAATGTATAACGTTTCAAAAGATCTGATATGTTAATCATAATAAGTAAAAACGTCCATCCTGTTGGAGGGGTTTATAAACGGTTAATGGCCAAGTAGTTTAGATGTGCTGACATTCCTTCTCGTCGAATACTGTAGTTTTGAATTTCTGACCTTGGTATAATTTTTGCTCCGTATCAAACAGCACGCGAATGAGTTAATTTTCAAAGTAAATCAATGGTTAACATGCGACATTTTCGTATCGGAACTTACCAGTTAGAGCTATCACTTGCCGCTCGTTCTAGAGAAGACATTTTTGGTCGCTAATATCAGTGTGGAATTTCTATCTACATAAATTTTAATTAAAAGCGCACTACGGTAAATACACGATATCATTAATTAACCCTTATAACCTACCTATCTTAAAACATAATAGGAAGTACAAGTATTTGTACGGTGTAGTCGTATCGCTAGTGTCTCCTTTCGACCTCGCTGCCGTCCCCACACAGCGTGCACTGTCACTGGCACGGCGCGCAGACAGAGTGACGCGGCGTCCGTTACACGGTCGTGACTTGGCCATGCCGTCTGGATCCGAGGTGAGTGACCTCTCTCTCTTTCTTTTCCCGTCGCCTCGAACCTACATATGCGATCACCTCCAACATTTGTCACCACGAAAAAGAGAGAGAGAGAGAACTCAAATAAAAATCCTTTTGCCTAGCTAGAGATCGGAATTCATGCACACAGACACGCACACTAAACAATAGCTTCCCCATCTCTCCGCTTGGGTGTGTCCGCGTGCTCATTTTCGGAGTGTATTTTTTTCCAATTTTTTCGGATCCATCTCACCAAACATCTCTCTCGGAAACAGTGGAAACGCGTTTAAATCGCATGCGCGCTTGCAGCGTAGGTGATCCGGACGACGCTTTAGCTTTACTGGGTTTCCAGTTAGAATGACAGCGATTTGCGAGGGGTAAAAAAAATGAAGAGGGACTTCCGCCAATTCGTTCTTGTTTTCGGCAAAAAAGCTTCTGCGAAAGCAAGAGAGAAAATTGGTGGCGGATTAGCACGCAAACTGATGCTATAACAGCCTGAAACAATTCTGTAGAAGACGATGCCCTTTTCGTTATTTGGTTTCAAACGAAACAAATAATGCTTAGAAAACACCGGAAATTCCATCGATCGAAACGTAAATTTCAGTTTTATCGACATTAACTTTTCTTTCAAGCAACAAAATAATTCATAAATAAATATTCATTGATAAATATCGCATTTTTACTCCAGTACAAGAAGAAATTTGTAAATTGTGGCGTCAGAACTAAAGAAGCTCTTAGGAGATTGGAGTTGATTAAAACATAGCCAAAGAGATGCGTCAACGGAAGTGGTACAATTTTGTACTTTTACTTCCTGAAATTTTTAAATTAAATGATCGGCAACAGCAGTAGCGTTAAAAATGTAGCTGTTGAAATCTAAATAAATCAAAACTTTTCTGAGAAAACTATCGCAAAAACTTTCGAGAAATGAGAAAAACAATTTTAACTCCGTATTTCGATCAAGTTCTAATTTTTCTTCCATCGATGCTTAAAATGCCTCTCTTACTATGCGCATATATTATCTATTCGGTTTCTGGTTTACCAAAGGAGAAAGACAGCGCGATTAGTGCTACCAGAGGAGACGTCGCAGTATCCTAGGAGATAAACTACTTTTTAAAAAACAAAGAAATTGTCTTTTTGAATTATAAAATGTTTTGGTTCTAATTCCTCGTATAACAGAGACATTCTGTATTTTAAAAGAAAATTTTGATAATACGGTGTACCTACGCGTCGTATCTTTCCCAAATAACGAGATCATAAAGAAGAAAAATACTCTTAAAAGAAAGCTTTAATTCAGTACGCTTGGCAAGCAGGTCACTCTTGATGAAGAACTCACGCAGTCGCCAAAACAAACCAAGGCTTTTGAACCCTTTAGTAAAATACGGTTACGCATGCACCAGAAGTGATTTTTCGAGTAACAAGAAAAGTAATAAGAAAAGTAAATCGTCGTTTAGGAAAACATTAAAATAAATATCTATCACTGGCTCGAAACCATGATCGATATGATAAACGTTGATTTAAACATTAACGTATTTATTTTAATGGTGCCTTCCCATCAAAGCTAAACTTTGTCTAGAGCAGGGGTCGGCAACCTTTTTTACAAGAGCCATTTTTTCAAGTTTTGTATAGAATCCAACATAAGATGAGCCGCAGAGAATGTATAATGAAAAATAAACGTATTAAATACTGTCAAGTCACATTAAATGACTTCTATTTATTTAAAATCTGCACACATACCCATACAATGAAGTTTTGGGGATAATTCGTAAAAAGAACTCGAGAAAAAAGAATATTTTACATAAGTTTATAGTATTCCATAAAAATATAAGTAAGTATTCAAACGAAGCAAAGAAAGAGATTCTAGGACTGTAGATGAAAATCTGAGTTGAAAATGAATTTTTTTAATCAACAGCTCATACTGGATCCTTCTATTGAAAACGATTATATTATTATCAATTGAGACAGTCGTCGTCTGGTGCGCTTTAAGCGGGAGAGTGGGCGTCGGGAGCCGCAAGTAATATCTTAAAGAGCCGCATTCGGCTCGCGAGCCGCGGGTTGCCGACCCCTGATCTAGAGGAAAAAAACCCCAACATGTATCACAAGGACCATTCCCGAAAAGGGATTCGAACCCGGATCCTTTGGGTTAGAATGCGGGCACACTACCTACCAGTCTAAACCGGCAAGTCTTGTCAACATGATGAGAAAACATCTTATTCTTTATCGTTTCAGAAATGTTTACAATTTTAAAGGTCGTAACAAAAGTTAGAAAATCTCGGGAATTACGGCATCTCTTCGAATTTATTCTTCATCTTTACAAGCGTAGCCGAACCTAGGGCGCCTTTTATTTATGCAACCCAATCTACATCAAAATGAGATGGTGACGAAAATTCGATTTGAGACAATTCGTGAGAAGACGAGCAAAACGAGATTTTAATAATTACAACCACGAAAGGAGTGCAATGCAACCAGCTTTACTATTTCCTTCCCAAAACACATGGAAACTCAGGTTGATGAGTATTAAAAGCATTTTCGGCCTGCAGGACTTTTAATTAAAACGAAAGAGTTTCGAATTTAATTATGGGATTTAATTAAGTGCACGTCGACTATTACAGCGGGTAACATGATCGTAAATTTTATCCTAGAGACGCCATTGTTGAATTTTTTCGCGAAAAAAGAGCGACGAAATTTAATTCGGATACGTTCGTTTGAGATCCTGGAATATCCACCTATTAACATATCAATCGAAATTTTTGAACAGTTTTCGCCTCGCGCTTTAATCCCTCGAGAATAATGGGTTCGATTCAACTACGCACCGAGAATATTTATGCTCGCGAAACACAAAAGCAAAATTGCACCTTTATTATTAATTAGAGTCAACCCATTTAGCGTAGATAGAGCCATATTGATACAAGCACATTAATTAATTACAGGGCTTTTATAAAATTTTATAATAAAGGGAAAATGATGCTTGCATAACGATATTATCAGCGTGAAAACAATTTTTTAAATTATTCTATGTTAAATGCTATTTAAAATATTCTAGGTGATTATGATTGTCTTTGGTAAAATAGCAATAAATTCCAAATAAGCGCAAATTTATGAGTCTAAGGCTAATTGGAGATAATGTATTTCGGTCTTGATTTTAAGAGGATTCAAAATGCTTCATAAATTCTTCCATCGCCATTTATATATTTGATGCTAGACAAAGCGGAAAAAAACAAAAGAAATAAAAATATTGCATTATCGTTGATTTTATCTATAAAAAAACGTGCACAGATAGAACTGGATTATTCTGGAAATCCTGATTATTGGCAACTGACAACTATTTCCATTAAGCCTGTGGCGAAAGTATAGCAAGGAAATACGGCCTCAATTTTATCTACAAATTTAAAATACACGCATAGAGGCATGCTATACTCTTTTTCTCCATGTCACAATGAAGATTGCGTTAAACCATTCAGCAGAAAACGATAAATTGAGTAATGAAACAATTTATTTTCATCGTTACTCCCAATATGAATACTGAAAAAACTAATTTTAACTTTTTAACAGGAGGTTTACATACAAATTCATTCTCCCTTTAAAACATGAAAAATTCGAGCCTTTGACGAGCATCGACGCTTAAAACTGAATATTAACAATGAACTTAAAATCTCCATGTTTCACGCTTTAAAAGGACAGGGAGCGACAGAGCTTCATTTTATACAGAGCAGAAGCAAACAAAAGACAACTAACAGCTAAACATCGCTTTCGATGAAATGCTTGGGGAAATGCTGGCCCAAGATTGTAACAGAATTACGTATTACATCTTTTAAAAAATCTCCATTAATTATTCCCCCCAGACCTTCCTAGTTAAGTCAAAACAAAACAAACGGAAAAAATCTGATGTGGCCAACACATCACTTTCTCCATATTTGGGGTATAGATATTTAAATTATTATGAATAATATTACTAGGCAAAATTATTATTTCGTATCATAAAAGAAGACACGTCCTTGTTGCCGTAAATTACGTATATTTTGAATGTTTACAGAATTCACCGCTACATGGTGTTGGCGCTGTATACTGGTATTAAGATAAAGCGAAATATATCCGAAATGGATGGTTCTACGAAACTTAGTTTCAAACAAAACTAGGAAGAAATATTATTCTCTACAACTTTGGTCCTTACAAAGATCACCAATAACGATGTTTTTAAGGAGATATTTAACGGAAACCGAAAAACCGGTTATTTATAAATAACTCCTAAAGAATAACTCCTATAGAAAATTGTTTCAAATTAAAACTGTAGGAAATTACATTCTCTATAAGATTAGTATAGAATTGTATATACAATAATGATGTTTTAACGAAGAAATATCGCAAAAACCGAATCGGGTTTCGAATAAACCTCGACTTCCGGTTATCCGTTATTGTCCAAAAACTAATCAGTTCTTTGTGCTCATGTTAAAGTGTTATATATGAAGTTTGGTAACGATATGGCATGTATTTTTTGAGCTAGAGCGCCCACACTAACATACACACACACACAGACATCATTCCGAAAATAGTCTAAACGTGTTCTAGGGACCTCAAAACATGTATTTCCGTTGAAATCTCGAAGTCGATTTTTTTCATGAATACAATACTTTCCCATTACTACGTATGGAGAAAGTAAAAAGCCTCGACAGGCGAGATATCCTTATCGCAATTCCATACACCGTCGGTAACCCGTTTAAATTAGCCGTAGTCATCGACTCCACCGTCGCAAGAGCACGAAGATAAATCCGACAGCCGATGAGCGGTTAAAAACAACCAACTGGCCAAAACCACTCGCCCAACGTATTTTAAAACCCCTACCCCTGTTCCAATCCCGTGTTACTGTGGGGAAAAAAATCTCGAACGGCCGGGTCGGGAGGAATGGAGGGAAACAAACGAGGTACCAATCGGCGTAATGCATTCGATGTGCACTCCATTGTCGAGTAATCCACTCAATTATTTCTGAGATTTGAATTGAAATCAATGCGCATCCAATTAACGAAACAATTTCCAAAACCCCGCCCCGTGCTATCCATCGCACGATTCTTTTCGGTCGTCGTTTTTTTTCGTTTCATTCTTCCCCCGCGGGCGCCACTGTTTTGGGGATTACTTTTATTCTGCACCCGACGCGTGATGAATTTTTTTTCTTTCGTTTATTCTGCAGCGCGTCCAACAGGCGGGGTTGTATTCATTCACTTGAAAATTATACACGCGCGGGCATATATTTATTCAGTTGGAATACGGATCTCTCGTTTCTTTATTTTTGTACGCAACTCATCAATATATAACGGGGACTTTGTTCCAATTGTCTGGGGTATGACAAAAAAAAGAGAGAGAGAGAACGCCATCGAAGCTGTCAAAGTTTTTGAGGGGCCAAACAATCCGTTTCATTAGCTCCGAAATATACAATGGATCGGAAAAACTGGCTCGCTACGAGATTAAAGAGAATTTTGAGAATGGAGCTCGAATTTCCCTCACTGGGACTCCCTCGCCGCTTTCGAGCAGAAACAAATGACAACAAATTTAAACCGACTGTTGATCTCTAATCAGTTTAAATAACTACGACGTTAAGAGAGAAATAAAACCGTCGGAGAAAATACACCTTGTTATTCCATACACTTTTCTGAGGCAACTGTTATCAGGAAAATATTTAAAACAATTTTTTATTAATTTGAAAGTCTTACACAATTACGTTATTGAAATCTAATATATAAAAATGACTTCGTCGTCGGTGGGAAACTCTGTAATGCTATTTTTAACCAACTTTCCGAGTAGCTAGAAGATTGACATTTGGTAGGAATGTTCGGTTCTTACAGTAGAAGCCATTTACGAAAAAAACTATCCAAAATCGACCCGGGTTCGATTTCCGAGAATGATTTCCATTCCTCATAAGATAACATGGAAAACTCGACATTTCGACCTGCAACCTTATTTTATTTTGCTTATTAAAATTCGCATATTTGACCTACGATTTTCGGACTTGGACTGTATTAAAGAAAAATAAATGCAGTTTCTTATTCTTATCGTCTTTTATCGCTTTCGAATATAAATTTTTCGAATTTAACGTTTTAATATCACATTTTGATAAAATTTAACGTTTTTAACGTGAAGTTGCCTTGCCAACCGATTACGTTGTTAAACTCGAAATCCTATTACTCTCACGTATGCTCACGTTCTCTCCGGACCTCCATGGACCCTCCCGGCCCAATTCATGGGTATCAGAGATATCTCAGAATTATTTTTTACTTTCTCCAATATAGGTAGTATAGAGAAAGTATTGTTTTCATGAAAAAATCCGAAATCGAGATTTTAGCGGAAATACACGTTTTGAGGTGCGCAAAGGGAGAAATGATAATATACCATATAATGACCATATAATACATAATTTTATTCGCCAAAGACGTCTGGCATAACCCGGGCATCGCCGGGTACTTTCAGCTAGTACTCCATAAAAATGACGGAAACCTGTGTCCAATTTTACAATGCCTTAAACAGGAGAAAGACATTACTAAAACACTTAAATAGGAACATTTACTTTGAGCCTCAACTGGCATCACCCATAGAGTTTTTGCCAATGGAGAAAAATTGGAATCACAGAGCGTCATATATTTTTTCCAAATTGATGTTATTTATTTTACCGGCATATATAATCGAAACCCCAATAATTCATTTTCGGAAACGTTATGATAATTCTTTACTTCCGCCACATAGAAAATGAAGCAATAAATACGTACATCAAAAACCCTATAAATGGTCAGATTTTCAGAATTTGCCTTGGTAAGCAAGATTAAATTACGGTAAACGCAACTCCTCTCGCATAACGACCGCATTAACTTTAACGGAACAAGCATTTTAGGAGCTTCGATATCGTTAGTCTAAGCCGTAATCGCAGTCACCTTCCTCACTATTAGCCTCAGCAGATAACACTACAACCACCTCCGCAGAGGGTTTTCAAGGAGTTCCAAGCAGATCGGTAGAATGAATTCACACTTAAAACATTTCGGAACGGCCTCCAGCGAAGATATAAAGTATCCATTAGGTAAACCCGTCTCAGGGACTTAGAGATTGCGAGGGCCGTGCTGAATCCGAAAACAACTCCGGTAATATCGAGGTGTTTCCTGAAAGCATAATAATGCCTTCCCAAAAACCTTCCCCTCGACAACCACGCCGGCCATAACTCCAGAAGTTGTTGCGTTGATTGGTCTTCTATGCCTTCCGAATAATTCGCCACGATATCGTACCAAGAAACGGTCAAGTTGGCCAACCTGCTGCCCGGAGTTTCCCTTTCCGTACCGTTATGAGGAGCGGATCTGAATTCCTAATTAGGCACGTGAACGGCATCCACTGCAGGGATGCCAACATGAATCCAAGAGGAACTTCATGAGTGTGTGCTAGAGAGAGAGGGAGCCGAATATTGCGTCGGACCGACAACACTTCGATTAAAAGCGTATAACGGCCGGCATTCTTGTCTCCGCGGTTTTATTAGCCCTCTCCCTTAATGAGACATTCCGCTACTTTTCCCGGAACTGTTCAAACGGTGATGACAAATTTTATGGGCGAAAATGTACGTGGCAAAATTAATAATCTCGGCCACACGACTTTGTGAAGTTTAGTATCGGTTCTAACGCTGGAGGGAACCAAAACGCTCTCCAGAGTTTGCAACTACACCACGATCGTCCAATATAAACTTATATGGCATGAAGTTTGAGTTAAAAATTAACTCAAACGCGAGATAAAACAGTTTTATTCTGCGTTCCAAAAAATACTCCTCTTCGGGGCATGCGATGTACAAATAAATGTCAACTTGTCAGGACTCTGTATCTAGGAAAAAAAATATTTAACCTTTCAAATGTTATCGCTGTTTTCACTTTAAACGCAGTCATTTCATAGTCGATTCTTAAACTTAAACCTCCTACAAAATTTAAGGACTTTCCAAAATTCAAGATGCCTCCGGGGAAACGAATTATTTCTAGAACATACCTCAGCGTAAGACCCACCGACCTATATATATATATACACACACACCAGTTTGTCGAGGCATAAAAATATATTTATCTTTTTCATATGTACATATAGTCGTACAAATAAAACATGTCAACCGTATCTCGTGTTACGAAATTTATGTGTCATTCATTGCCGGTGAACTGACAGCACAGCACGAATTAAGTCTCCTAGCTCTAGCGAACCAAACAGACAAAATAACCAACAAATCTTTTAAATTGATCTACCACAGACTGTATTCCTGACGAGCCATTGGCCGAACCGACACACGCGTAAAACCAACGCGGCTAATAGATTCCCTAGAAATAAAAAACACGGACAACCACGACCTAGTCCGAGATAATGGTAACCTTTTTTTATTAAGGAAACCACAACCTCCGCCTAAACAGAAAAGTATCCCACGCACGTGTACATACATTTTTTTCCGTCGAATCACTCTTGATGGAAAAGCATGTCCACATTACGAAATGAAAAAAAAAATCCTGTAAAAGAAAACCCTCCCCATGCGGCCGTGTCGGTATCCTCTCATCGCATAACGGTCCGAAGGCGGCCGAAGAGGGGGATTGTGGGAAATGGGAGAGAAAGAAGACAAAATTACGAGCGAAGGGTGTCACAAAATAAAAAAGATACTCCCTTAACTTAACCATCAAAGTCGGTTCTCTCTCTCTGTCTCTTTTATGCATTGCGTCACGAGGGGTTTTGTTGCTTGCGTTTCGGACGTGTCAGGTAAAGCAGTATGCTTGGGTGTGCGAGGTGAAAGGTGGAGAGAGCATTGGGAGAGGGAATAAAAAGCGCGGCAAAGGTTCAAAGGTTAGCGCCGTAAGCGAGATTGAGTGAATGAGGAGAGAGGGCAATGGGAACAGGGTGATGCTGAGGGAATGGAAGGAGAGGGGAGAAGGATAGGGGAGGGAAGGAGAGAGGCAGGGAGAGATGGGAGGGACACTGAATTAAAGGAGGGAGTGAGAGAGATATGAAGGAGGAGGAGGAGGGAGATAAGGAGGGAGAGTGGATGATGGAGGGAGAGAGAGAGAGAGAGAGAGGATGGAGGGAGAGAGAGAGGATGGAGGGAGGGAGAGTGGATGATGGAGGGGGAGAGAGAGAGAGAGAGAGGATGGAGGGAGGGAGAGAGGATGGAGGGAGATGAAGGAGGGGGAGAGAGGAGGGAGGGAGAGGATGGAGGGGAAGAGAGGAGGGAGGGGGAGAGGAAGGGAGGTAAGGAGGAAGAGGAGGTAGAAAGGATGCTCTAGGAAGACAAGTGAACACTGCGCAAGGCACCGTGCGCTCAACTATTTCCCCAAACGAGTCTCCCTGCTCGACTGTGCAGATCATTATTTAAATGAAATCTTAAAGTACCCCGAAATAAGGTGTCCATCGTGATTTTAACACGGTAAAATAAACTACTCGGAGCGACGACTCCATTTATTTGTGAGGGCAGGGTATGAGTCCATCTAAATACGTGCGGAATTTTCGGCGAGTTAAAGCGAAGCACGGTCCTTTCTATTCAGTGACTTGTTGCATTTTTTATATTTTGTTACTTTAAAATTGAAACAATTACCAAAATTCTCCAGCTGACGGCGAAATCATATAATTCGACGCCTTGTTTCCGAGTTCCCAAACACCATTTTAGTCGAATCGTTTGGAGGTGAAGATTAAAAAAATACTTCGGTATGGCCTCTTTAAAACTCTCGACATCAAGGAAATTCTAAAATTAATCCAATCGTGCTAAAAGTCGAATTTTTTTTCTAACACGGAATTATACACCAAACATACGAAGCGATTATCAGGATAGTCGATGAAAATAATACATCATGTTTAGTGCCTTTTATACTTTAATCGTGTAGGTATAAAGAAAGTGTTGTTATAGGTTGTTGTTATAGGTAGTATAGAATTTTAGATGAAACGGAATTCGAATGAGATTTTACAGAGCAGCCTTTGTTTGTGTTTGTAAACCCTAATGTCTTCAGGGGCTATCCGTTTCCTCATAGTCATGTATGTTTTTTGGCTTAACATGTGACCCGTGAATTATCTTCCAAATACGTTGGATTCAAACGATGGCGAAAAACTAAAAATATATATTTTTTTACCACTGATATAGTAGGTACAAAAGCTCTTTTGTTTTGGAATGAGATGTGATTACGTAAAATTACGTGAAAAAGTCAGTTGCTGTGGCTTTTGTACCCTTCCATCAAAGTAATTTAAAATCAAATATTGAGCACCGTGTAAAAATCTTAATGATGAAAACGAATTACAAAACCTCCATGAATTCCTTTCTATCATTATACGACTGCCCTCTTCCATGAATATATAAAAACGAAAAAGGTTCCACCTTTAAATCATTCAATATTCGGAGAGCAAACTTTTAAAAAAATATTAATTCACTCTCTTATAATTGATTTATTAAAAAGGGGTTTCTCCATTATTTTCCGCCGTAACGTACGACGGACAAAAGGGCTCACAAAGCCATTTTTCTGTATTTTCTCACAAATAACCGCGGTCGGATAGAAGCGACCGCAAACAAATTGCGTTCGCTCGTTTAAATCCTTAATTGGACGCCGCCATTCTTTCCCCCTGTACGCCCGTTGCGCACGGAGAGGGGGAAAGAGAAGGGAGGTAAAAAAAACAAAACAAAACGGCAGCGAATAGTCGGGAAAACAAGGAAACGAGAAGGAAGCCGAAATTGAAGCGAAAAAATAAACGGGCAACGATTCGAGTACAATTAACCCCACCCGAACCATCCTCCCGCCCACGAACAAACGCATTAACAGCGGCGCGCGTGCTCTCATCTCTCTCCATCCGGACCCCTCCCCCCCCCCTCCCCCCCACCCACCCACCCACCTCCCGTGGACTCCACTTTCTCCCCGACCCCCTCCAAAATAAAACAAAAAACTATTGAAGAGTTCGTTTGCAATCTACGGCCACCGCCACTAAACTCCCACGCGCCGACAAATTATAAAGCGGATTCGAATTAGAACAAAACGGGGTCGCAAGGCGCGCGAGTTGCCGTGGATGGATGTGCTCTCGCGGTATCCAAATGGAGGGAATAAAAGAGAGACGTTTATAAAGAGAAATATGACAGAAAGAAAAAGTATAGTATAAACGGAGAGAGAGAGAAAGGAATGAAGTGGCTTGGAATGTAAAAACGTAGGAAAGAATGTAAAAAATTTAGAAAGGTGGGGCAGAATATGACTAAAATAAACAAATAAGGAAAGAACTGCCGAAGCACACAGTAGTACGCGTTTGTTTAATTTGTTAATAGAGTATACAAAGATTTATATATACTATGTAATATGATTAGTCTGAAATAATATTATTACAATTAGAACCTCCGCAATAAAACGTTCACAGCGAGACAATATTGAATCAATTGGCGAAATCAGATTTCGTTTAGGATTTATCGCGTCAGAGAGACAAGCTGAACGCATGAGCGATTTGATATTAAAATCGCTAAAAAAAACGGAGCGGAGAAAGAGAAAAATGTATAAATTAAAATAGAAAGAAAGTTTGGAAGAGAAATGTACACAGAAAAGAAAAATAGCGGGATAAAAGAGAAGAGTAAGGCGAAGGTTGAAACTATTGTCTGTATTCCAACAAACTACTTTAATATTTGCCAAACTTACGTCATTAAGTTAAATAAGAATGTGTACAAGAATGGACGAAAAACGAAGGGGAGATGTAGTAATGATAATAAAACGAAACAAAGCAATGAAGAGAAAAATGAGAAGAATGAAGAGACACGGAGTAAACACTACGAGCGATGGGAGATATACAACATATATATATATATATATATATAGAGAGAGAGAGAGAGAGAGAGAGTAGAGAAAAAAATATTGAGGGTAAGAGATAAAAGGTCAAGCGCCCACAGCCAGTCTCTTGTTTCCTTTTTTTTTAGGTATAGCGATACTAGCGCTCCTATTTTCCTTCTTTGCCCGCCACCTCACTCTCCTCCCACCTACTCTTCCACCAAACCGCTCTTTTCAGACAATGAAGACCCGCCGCACCGCCAGACCCAGAAGCCGGCACGTTTCACCTAAAGGCACAATACGTACGTTCTCTTTTTTCAGGCAGCGGGAAAAAGTGCAGCAAAGGGTGGTGGTGGCTTCTTGGTATGAGATCGAGGGAGAAAGGGGAGGGAGTGGGGAGATCAAAATGATTCCCTCGGGCACAAAAGGAACCAAAACAATGAGTCGCAAATGAAAAGGGGGAAACTTACGCCGAATCCGCCGCCGCCCTAAGGGAATGGAGCAGGAACATTATCTTCGGAGCGCTCTTCTCGTGCAATTCACCTCCTCCTCTTCCGAAAATTAATTTTTCGCTTTTTTTTCCTTCTTGGGTGAAGATGTTGCCTGTCCGCACATTTTGTTTAAAATAAAAAAAATGTTTCCTTAAAAGGCCGTCCGATAATGAGCTCGGCGTGTGTATACTCTGATCGATTCCTGGCAAACTTCGGGAAAAAGGTAAGAGTATGAAAGGACTATAGAATACATTAAAAGGCGAGAATCTTTATGATTCAGAGAAATTCCTCAAATTGGACGGATTGAGTTAGGTGAACCAAAAATCTATCTTGGAAAAAATCTGATGTGGCCAACACATGACTTTCTCCATATTTGGGGTATAGATATTTAAATTATTATGAATAATATTACTAGGCAAAATTATTATTTCGTATCATAAAAGAAGACACGTCCTTGTTGCCGTAAATTACGTATATTTTGAATGTTTACAGAATTCACCGCTACATGGTGTTGGCGCTGTATACTGGTATTAAGATAAAGCGAAATATATCCGAAATGGATGGTTCTACGAAAATTAGTTTCAAACAAAACTAGGAAGAAATATTATTCTCTACAACTTTGGTCCTTACAAAGATCACCAATAACGATGTTTTTAAGGAGATATTTAACGGAAACCGAAAAACCGGTTATTTATAAATAACTCCTAAAGAATAACTCCTATAGAAAATTGTTTCAAATTAAAACTGTAGGAAATTACATTCTCTATAAGATTAGTATAGAATTGTATATACAATAATGATGTTTTAACGAAGAAATATCGCAAAAACCGAATCGGGTTTCGAATAAACCTCGACTTCCGGTTATCCGTTATTGTCCAAAAACTAATCAGTTCTTTGTGCTCCTGTTAAAGTGTTATATATGAAGTTTGGTAACGATATGGCATGTACTTTTTGAATTAGAGCACCCACAATAACATACACACACACACAGACATCATTCCGAAAATAGTCTAAACGTGTTCTAGGGACCTCAAAACATGTATTTCCGTTGAAATCTCGAAGTCGATTTTTTTCATGAATACAATACTTTCCCATTACTACGTATGGAGAAAGTAAAAATGGGCAATCTTTAAATACCCAGAATACATTTCCACCTCGGAAACTGGTATATGAGCGAATTACTGTAGTCATGAACGCATACACACTCAAACAGGCGTAACAATATATATATATAAGACAATTAGGACATTTTTACATTTACTAGTCACCAAAAAGGTAAGAAAATAAATGGAAGTGCTTTAATCATGGTGAACGTACACGATGCAGTTACTCTCTTGTCATAAACTATCGGATTAAAGACAAAATAAATATTTCATCTGCAAATTAGTCACATTACCGATCGTGCAGTGTTAATGCCGATATTACAAGTTGGCCCCAGTTGACAATTTTTTAAATATTTTACTTTTTTGAATAGCAAACAATTTTATTTGAAGATTTGTTCTCATATGTCACAGAAACAAGAGCCTTAACATTTATACGCCATTCAATTCGTGTACAAATACAATGATAAGCTTTACACATTCGCCATGCTGGATGCCTAAGAACGGCATGTTGACCGTTATTGTAGCACCAAAGAACATCAACAATTATATGTAATCTTACCTCATGCGGTGAATACATTCCACTGCACAAGCACTATGAGGCCAAAATTACCTGCAAAGAAAAAATCTTAATTAATAAAAAGACTTTTTTTAAATTTGCCACCATTCCTCACCACAAACTATCAAATAAAATCAAAAAACAAAAAAGCATTTCATTTCTCTGATCAATAATTAATTTTAAACTCGATTTCTCAAAACAAAACTCTTAAAGATAAGAAAATAAAGACATTCATGTTGAACAACTCGAGAAAAACAACAAATTTCTAATGCACGAGCTTCCTTAATCCATAAAGTAACTTGTGAGGTAAAAATAAGAAAATAACCAATAAGACGCAGTTTTGTAAATATTAATTATGCAGGAAATCGCATAAAATTTAGGAATAATAAATTCTGTCACATTCTGAAGTATGTTTAAACTATAGATTCCATCCATTACCTGGAATTAAAGTAATTGTAACGCGATTATTTTTAAAACTTTTCTTATTCCTTTCGAATGAATTTCCAACGAGTCTAGGTTTCTACGATAAATATCGCTGTAACATCATATAAATTCACTACCACTTCAACAAAAAAAAACAATCACGTGCTTAAAGTGGCGAAGGAGATGAAAATAGATTCTACGGGAGAGCTTTCCTCTGTAACTATTTACGTAGTTATAAAACACTCGAGATTTTGGAAGCAAATGGGCAATTAACGAGGGGTAAGTTCCACGGCTTCTCAAGACTCTTCTTAATTTATCGGATCAAAGAGCATTAAAAAGAGTACTTGCGAAACGCGGTCGTAAATCATCCAGACAACAACAGCAAGAATCAAGCTCCGGGTTCATTTTGGGAGCTTTTCGGAGGAAAATAAACGGCTCCATTGCGCAGTTATGAACCGTTGTTAGGCGGCCAAAAACATTTAACCCAACTCCAACCAAAAGAGGTTTTAAGATCGAACACTAATCATTCATCTATTAGATGATGATGATGATGATGACCTCTGTTCTTGTTAATTGCGAAGCTTTTCTACTTAGCTGACTTCCTAAGTAGCGATTTGCGAAAAATGCTATTTGTTTTGTTTGATGTACCAAGTTTTAAAGGGATAATAATAATTCGACTTTATTTTCAAGGGCGACATTTAGACTATATAGTCCACTCTTACATAGAACCCATTACGACGAACACAAACATCCATGCCCTCGGCGGAATTCGAACCCGAGAGCTTAGTATTCGGCGGCAGATATTCTAACCACCCTTCTACCAAGGCCGGATAAAGGGTGGATGACAGAAACTCTGCGCAATCTTGTGAACTCTTTCATCTTATACCAGCAGAATTTCCAGTTGAATTTCAACGGATTTAGTGAATCTACTACAGCACAACATACAAACTCTTTAAAATATATTGTAGATACTTTTTAACTTACAATTAGCTTTTCTTAACAATTAATCATATTTGCTTGTAACAATCCGTTTCCGAGCCTATTGCATTCAAATATAACGATAATTTTATTTCCTATCATATTACTTCCGCCAAATCCAGCTTCATTTCTTGTGTAATTATGCCTCGCTGAATTATTTACTTTTATGTCTTGTAAGCAAGAAACCCGTGAAGAAGCAACGTACAGTTGTCCATGATTGAACACTGACTGGTAAATGTATACCAGATGCGTGGGCCCATTCGCGTTATTAAACATTAAAAATGTAGGATATAATGATTTAATTTACATAAAAGGTAAAATTCCAGTATTCAATAGACGAAAGAAGGTTCAATTACTTTCATCAATAAACGCTTCCTGAATATTATTCAGTATCTATTTACGTTGCTATCCATAAACATCGATCGTTTCGTTGCTTAAACAAAAGTGCGAATCGAATAACGCTAAACTTTCGTCTATTTGTAAGTTTCATTGAAGCTAACTGAATCGGAGGTAACAATGACGACCGCCTTGGTTACGCTCGGAAAGAGTACGAAAAATCCACAAAATTTCGAAACAAATACCGTATTTCTGAAAACTTCGACCGTGTAACATGCAAAATTCGCAGGAATATGATTGTACATAGTTTTATTCGTCGAATAAAGCAAAAACGAAAAAAATCGGTCCATATTTACATATTTTGATGCTTGAAGGAAGAATACCTTGTAAGTCAAGAAATGGATTCATACGTGTTATCTTATGGAAAAATGTTAATCCCCTATATTGGCAGCACTGATTAATCCTGGTTGACCAAACCTTGACCATTCACTAAGTTAGGATGTAAAGAAGAATCGTACCAAATTTGGTTATTATAGCTTTTATCGTTTAGGAGGAGTTCCATGAACAAACACACGCTTCAAAATATATTATAGATAAGGTACCACTAAAGTCGAATGCTTTTCTAACGAGTTTCGACTTTTAATCTTATCTTTATTAGTAGTAATTAGCGGGAGATGCTGAGAAATTCTCGGTAGGGTTGCAATCGTTGCGGTTGCGAAGGCTTTAGAGTTCTCGCATTCGATTTTCAAATAACTGATATAAATATACGCCGAGTACACAATTAAGAATATCTTATCAAATAAAATATTTTATATATAAAAATGAATGTGTGTGTATCATAATTTTAAAACTCGAAAACTACAGATCGTCGAAGCAAGAGAAAGGTATCATTTTAACCGGAATAACGAGTACGGTGGTATAGTTAAGTTTTTATATCGATTTGATTGACCTGTCTAATTTAAAAAACATTTTCGTTTTCTCCATTTGAATAACATAGAGACGAGTGCAGCTTATTTTTCATTTGAATTTTAAAATTACTTATAAACATGGTATGAACTTGAGACTTGAATGGTTCTACGAAGAAAAGAAGAAAGTTTATTTTTATTGAAGACAGAATCCGAATCCTGATCTAATTAGCATAAAAATGCATTTAGAATCAATAAAATACGTGATTTTATCAGTTTTATTACAATACCCATTATAAGCTACCACGACAACTCCCATTGTCGCCGAAAATGAAGTACAATGCATTTATAGGGGGAAAATTTTAACGTAGCATCATTTGTCAATTTCTGTGTACGAATTTAATTTGCTTACATGGAAACCAAATAGTAGTTGTTTTTAATTGAATTATCTTCTAATCTAACATATAAAGGAGAATGTTTGTAAGTTTGTTCACTCTGAATGATTTTAATACGAGATAGGGCGGGAGAGAGATGGATGGTAACGGAGGGAGGAGATACTAAATCCGTTGAAATTCAACGGGCACTCCTGCTAGTTGTCTTTATATTTATATATATATATATATATACTACGGAAGAGGAAAGTTAAGTAGGGATATTTAGGGCAACTAGGTGCTGAAGGAAACCCAGTGAACACTTACCGGAAGTAGAGCCGCTGGGGTGTTGGAGAGAGACATTTGTAGAGGTTAGAGCTTTCGGGATGATCCCGTCGTCAGCACAAGAGAGACATAACTCCTTCAACACCTAGTTGCACTAAATATATATATATATATATATACAATAGCATTTTTACCTTATATTTTTATACGTGGCGCCTCATCCGTTTTGTATTCCCCGATATTTTTACATTGAGATGCTCAAAACGAACGTACTTGAATGAAGACGGATCACACTCATCTAACAATAAATGCATCAGACTCCATCACTGCACAGTCCCTCTTTCAATAAAAACAGGACGAAATATAATCCCGACGTTTCCACGGAAACGTTTCTAAAAACCCTCTCTATCTCGGAGAGCAGAGGGAATTAACGCTTAGCGGTCCGCGCCTTGAGTACTTCGGTCCTATTTAACATTCTCGCGCACTAATTAGCTTCAGTTGGTCCTCTGAGATGTTGACGCTCTCCTTCACCCCCCTCCCCTCTCCCCCCTCACACCTCTCTCTTTGAGAACTTTCCGAGTCCTGAGGAGAAAACTGTAAAGGGAGGGATAAGTAAGGAACCCGTGGCTTTCGATGGGGTTTACCCACTGGGACGTTTGCCCTCCGTAAAACCGCCGGGTCAAACGCTGTGTGCCAGACGGAATGTTTGCGTTTCCTTTTCGAAGGAAGTTCTCCGCCGAGAACGAATTAGACTAACATATCAACATTAAACAAGAACTGCAGGAAATAGAAAGATAACGGTCTCACACGAGTACAAATTCAAAGATAACTTATGAGGATACTTATTCCAGAAAACTGGGCGAGAGAACAGAAATTTACGATCCAACGGTGGATTTACATTGTAAGTGACCCGGAAAACAACACTTGGATGATGGATTATTTCTAACAGTCGATGAAGATACAGAACGAAGACAACTTCACGTTTAGCATAAGAGCGATGAAATATAAACGAGTAAAATAAAGTAGAAATCGCGACCTTAATATCGGAAGGCTGAAATGCCTCAGCTACTATACCGCAAACTCATGAATGTATTCATGAAGACGCACGCCCTACGGAATTCCTACCGATCAAACTAGAGTGGAATGTGTGCCTACAGGAAATGGTTAGGGACAGTGACATCGCCTTATCGTCAATGCTATAACACATTAATATATAAAAGCTGTAGGATTTTTACCATACAAAACTGTCCTCGCAAAAATTAATTATGAAAAAAAAAACACCAAATGGAAAGAAAACATCTCCGTGGAAAGAGCACCCACTTAGGATGACTTGACTTATATTGTATCCCATTCCGATTCGCGAAGTAACGCGACCGCAAAAAATGATTGTTAAAAATTGGAATTTGTTAAAAAGGAAGTGCGTTATTTCACGATATCCGCGGAAGTCATTTTCTTCGGCAGTTTTTGTCTAGGAACTAACTTCACAGCCGAAAAAAAGAACAGCGCCGAGCACTTTACAACAATGTACGGCGTTCCAATATACAAGAACGTCTTATTTCATTTTGCCGCGACACCTCCGAAACATAAAAACAGCAACTCATCTTCAACAGCGGCGAAAGATAGGAAGGATTTGTTTTATGACGATAAGTACCGAAAGCTCCCCGAGTCATAAAAGCCTTCTCTCTTGTGCTATCGACGCGACGCCCGCGGAACGCCACCGCCACCAACGGAGCCGCCATCTACATCATCCTTCCGCGGGTGTACGGAGCAGAGAGTATGGCACTTCCCCCTCCTTTTGGGGAAAAAAGCGGGTCAAACGCGTGCACCGCAGTCCCTTCTCCACCGCCTTAAAATGGGATGGCCGCGAGGAAGACACTGCACCGCGAAGATAGAGAGTACGTTCCCCCCCCCTCCCCCCTTAATGCATGTGTTCCGTTAAATCACGTAGGTTGCGCAAGAACCCGCAATCGTAGAGGAGTGGAAGAGGGTGTATGGGACGAGAGGGAGTGAAGAGGGGGGAAGATGGGACAGACCGACAAACGACTTATTAAGGGGGAGGTTATGATCATACAGTCCCTTCTTATATTTAACCCTTTGGCGATGCATGGCATAAGATAGTCATTACATACTAGCGGAAGTGCCCGTTGAATTTCAACGGATTTAGTGAATCTAACATAAAAGTTCGCGATCAATTACTGCGTAGCATTAATTTCCTTTCTAACATGACTTTTGAAATGAATTTCTCCCGTATAGATTATAGATATTTGGCACCCAATGTAAGGTTCGCGGGTTCGAATCTCGCTGAGTGCATGCCTGTGTATGCGTATTGACAATTTATTATGCGAAGTCTGTCAGAAATATGCATTTTAAAAGTCATGTTAGAGAGGAAATTTATGCTACGCAGTAATTGATGGCGAACTTATGTTTTTAATTTTTTTGTTCTTTTTATTCACACGTTTTTTTTTACATAACAATCAATGCAACCGTTTATGTAGGTTATCAATGAAGAGAAGATTACCATGTAATGTGTTAAATAAAATAACATATATCCCTATTCTCATTTAATTTTAAATTTATGCGCGAGCCTATTTGCGTAATAAGCATTATAGATGTATAATATAATGGTTCTACTTACAAAAAGGTAAGATTCCAGTATTCAAAGGATGAAAGGAAGATTCAACTGCGTTAGAAACGCTTCCCATACGCAGTTAACTGAATAATTATCCGTAAATATTTACGTTGCTATGTATAAAGTTTGACGTTGTTACAGAAATAATTTCGATGCTTAAACAAATATGCGAAGTGAATAACGCTATTCTTTCACCTATTTGAAGGATTAAACGATGTTAATCGACTCGGAGACAACAATGATGGTCGCCTTGGCAACGCCCGGAATGAGTACGAAAAATACGCAAAATTTCGAAAAAGAATGCGTATTTCTGAAAACTTCGACCGTGTAAAATGTAAGTATCGCAAGAATAAGATAGTATAGAGTTTTAGCCGTCGAATAAAGCAAAACAGAATAAAATCGGTCCATATTTACGTATTTTGATGAATGAAGGAAAAGAACCTTGCACTCTGAAAAATAAAAAATCCCGTGTATAATTATGGGAAAATATGTCTATTGGATTTGAACCCGGGACTTTATGAAAATGAAAATAGTTTTATAGGGACCAACTATCCAGTAGAAACAAAACGGCGTTTACCGCATATCTCTACGACAAACGGCTTTTGAGGTACAAGGGATGGAGATGGACCAAGCGTTACACCGTCCGTCCGCACACACACTTACCAAGAGAATTATATATGTTTCGATTACTCACATATTAATTACATACTTGATTAGTAACAGAGATTTACCTTAGAATCATGTTAGGATTGCGGGTTGCAAAAAAAAACAAAAAAAATGTTCCAGTACGAAAAACACCCACGAAGAGAATAAGGGTGTAAAAAACCGCAAAAATTCTTGAACAGGTCAAGGAAAAAAGAATTTGAATACAAAGGAAGGGAGAGGTGAGGGGGAGAGGGGAAGGGGGAGTGGGAAAGGGGGAGAGGGAAACGGAGGAGAAGGGGGTCAGGATGAGGGGGAATGGGATTACATATAGGGGTAGACAACCTCGAGACTTAGGGAAGGCACTGAAAAGAAAGGAAAAAAAAATGAAGCCGCGCGCCCGCATATATCTTTTTATTTCGTGATTATATGGATCCCGCTCCGTCGTCCTTGGCGTCTTGGGTCATTAAACAAAGTGGTGTCTCTTCTCGTCGCCGCCTCGAAGCGCTCGCTTGAGGAATGCTTTATTTTTTTTTGATCTTTTTTTTCAAATTTACCCTTGACGGCGGAGAGCGAGAGAAAACGTATCTATCCCTGTGCCCATTCCGATCTACTCCATTTGGCCTCGAATATTTTTCTCGAGCGATGCACCCATTTGTGCATTCTTAAAACGTTAATTCATACAAACGTTTTCAGCTTCACCTTCCCAAGTACCAAAAAAAATTGAATTCTTGAGATTGAAAGCTTTGCGACACTATGCTAAAAACCTACAATACCTATTACATCTCCAAAATTAGCAAAGGAATTTGTTTCAAATTACAAACGAGGACATCCTGAGAACCTTCGGCGTTTTTTTTTTAACCGCAGTAATCGTTTTGTCCGTCACACTTCCGTGTTCGGTGAACTACTTCTACACCGCTACAAGTTTGAGCAATCGTATTTTGCAGGATTATTCAGGACCTGTTTCAATTTTTAGTCTCCAGTCGTGGATGTAATTTTTATTCTTATTTAAATCCACCCTTAATATCTGATTAGTCAGATACCTGTTAAATTTTATCGGCCAAACTTAGTATATAGCCGGCCTTAGTACCAGGGATGTTTTAGCTTGTAAGCCTCTCGGTGCTGTGGTAGCGGGTTCGAATCCTTACGCTGCCTTGTTCGAATGTACTCCACCTTGTTTCATTTCTATGCTCTTAGTAGAAGGCCACGAATATCTATTTAAAAATCGGTACATAAGAAATAACTCACAGCAGTGTTTGTACGCATATATATATATATATATAAGCAGAACAACTGTTTAAAAGCTACTGAATTATTTCTTTTACTTCATTTCGCATTTCCGTCATAAACAATGGTAGAAAAACAGGAGAGGCGAAAACATTTCTAGGACTTTTTATAAACTATGGCTAAGATTGTTGAAATGAACGTCTTTCTTCTGACGCACAACTCGGAGGAAAAAGACATTACTTTTTTACTCTTAATTTACGACATCCTCTCTCACTCTCTCAATCCCTCGAGGACAATAGAGCGGCGTGCTTTCGATAGCAACGGGCGCGCTCTCGGAAAAGTAAACAGCCGAAGAAGGACGTCTCGAGCACGCGCTCCTTTATCGTCTTGGCGGTGACGTCATCGCCGCGCGATGCCGAGATAAATGCATCGCCGGAGAACGACCTGCAAAAAAGCTACAAAAAAAATCTCGGGAATGTCAGGAGAGAGAGAGAGGGAGAAATGAAGAGAGAGAGAGAGAAAGAGAGAGAGAGAAAATGCGCACCGCCATGTGCATTCGCGAAACTAGAGGAAGAGTCGATCTGAAGATGGCGAATGAATGAAATCCCTTCAATCTTGAAATCGTCGATTTTTATCTCCAAATTTTATCTCATAGCACAGGGGTCGGCAACCCGCAGCTCGTGAGCCGCATGCGGCTCTTTGAGGAATGACCTGCGGCTCCCGACGCCCACTCTCCCGCTTAAAGCGCACCAGACGAAAATCATAAAATTGATAATAATATAATCGTTTTCAATGGAAGGATCCAATATGGGGTGTTGAGTAAAAATTTCATTTTCAACTTTCTCATTTTCATCTATAGTCCTAGATTCATTTTCGGAATGTATCTCTTTATTTGCTTCATTTGAATGTTTATTTATATTTTCATAAAATAAAAACGTAAAATATTCTTTGGTTTCACGAGTTCTTTTTACGAATTATCTCCAAAACATTATTGTATGGGTATGTGTGTGCAACTTTTAAATAAATAGATGCCATGAAATTTGGCTTGACGGTATTTAATACGTAATACGGCTCATCGTATGTTGGAAACTATAAAAATTTGGAAAAAAATGGCTCTTCTTGTCAAAAAGGTTGCCAACCCCTGACCTAGCACAACTCACGCGCGATATATTGTTCCAAAAAAATAAAAATATTGATTTTTTTCTTTTTAACAGGTTTTAAAAGTATGTAATTGTTTTGTCTGTCTGTCCGTCCGTCACACATCCGTCTCCTGCGAACTACTCATGCACCGTTTAAGTTAGAGCAACCGAATTTTGCGGGAGGGCCATAAGTTGAAATCTAGAGACTCTTAAGGATGGGGTGTCATTTTTATTTTTTAAACCCACCCTTAATGGATGATTCATCGGTTCTTTCCTTTCTTGTTTTGACACATTTTGATAAATGTAATTTCAATCTGCGTCCCACCAGATATACGAGTTCGGAAAATTAACAGGCGTGAAATAAAGTGAGTAATAAGGGAGAAACGAGCAAACGAAGCCTTTCACCGAAAAACGAAAAAGTTGTTAGGAGTTTAAAGCCATCGCGTAATATTCCGCGTTGTTGAAATTGAAAACATGCTCCAAACTTTACATAAGCATTACAGCGCCCGATGATTTAACACGCGAACCGATAACAGTGATTCGATGATTCAGTGCAAATTACGCTCTGATGACGATACGTAAACAATTTGTCTTAAAATATTTCTTCACATTCGATTCAAAATCTAACCTGAAAAATAAAAACTTCTTCGATGGAGATTACGAATATTATCAATAATTGTTTTTAATAGAAAGACGCAGGTTTCTCTAAACACTGACATAACTGGAAAATTGCGATAATGGTGTCGCAACTCGCACTGACAGAAATAAATAAATAAATAATCGTGTGTCACTATATAAAACACACAAAATGGCATCCATTGGAACTGACCAATAAAATTTTAAGGGAGAAATGGTCGCGCGATATTACACCATAATTTCGCAATTATTAACAAACCTGTCATCAACGCCGATTCTCTCCAGTTTTTGGCAGCTTTCGTTAAAAATAACTGTACACAAAAATAATAATTTAATACATATTTTACAAATAAAAACTGCGGTATGGGTGACTTTTCCCGCTAAATAATTTTATTGTATATTTCGCTGTGATACAAAATCGCGCCCAGGCTTCATTCAGTTTTTCCTGCGGATAAAATTGATCATAGCTGTAAAAGTACTTCCTGGATTTTTTTCAAGCATTCTTTTGAGCACAATAAATAAGAAAGGGCTCGAATATTTCCTCGGACAATATCTCTGCGTGATATACCGTAATCGCTGCGTAAAATACGAAATTATGCACGGCTCTTAAAGGGGACGATGGACTTGAGAGGTATTTTAATATTGATAAAATACGACCTAAAATTTCACGGCGCTCTTAAAAATATTTTTATAACGCGCATAAGAGAAAAAAACTTGATCTCGTCGGCATTTTATAATCGCATAAAAATTAAAATTCATTCTTAACGCATTGAAGAGAACAAGGAGCCATTAAAAGAGAAAGGATTTTTAACTTGTTTACTTTGCAAAAAGTATTTCAACATCGATATAACACCACTCATTTCCAAAAAAAAATAACTCAGTTACGGAAAGACACTGAAATAAAAAGCGGAATATAATAAGCTACTGCTCGACGCACTCTGTTATGTTGTCGCTTCTTATGCGAATCTATTTTGAAAGACTCCGAAAGACAACAAAAACCATTCTTTTGGGGTGTTACGGCCAGATAAAAACAAACACCAGAACGAGCACGCACGCACGCACCTTCCCATTTTCCTCTACCTTTGGACATCCTCTTCTGACACGTCTATAAACGACCTCTCGGAAAGCTTTCATCTTAACAATCCTTCCTCACCCATTCCTACTTCAACCGTCCTTCGTGCTAATGGCGGAAAAATGACGGCATATGACGTCCCCTGGTGAGAGATCAGCGAAGTGGACAAGAGCGAGAGAGAGAGAGAGAGAGAGAGGGAAGGAAAGCGAAGGAGATAAGCCATCCTTCACGTCGCATTGGATCCAATCCGTTTGTGTATGTGTGTGTATATACGGGCTGCCAAGGAAGGGAAAAAATTAACTTCTACTTCCTTTCAACGTGTCCCCGATATCTTATCGCCCTTCTCTCCCAAACTCCCCTCACGTTAAAGACGTTCCAATTCACAAACCAATTTATCTGACTGCTCCAGATGACCTCTTCTCTCTCTCTCTCTATATATATCCCCCCTTCTCCCACTCTCTATCATCCGTTCTGCGGGTCACAAAGGATGACGGGACATTCTCCACAAAGCTTTAGGAAAATCATTTTTTTCCTCTTCACCCTTTCAGGATCTCTCACTTCCTTCCTCTCTCTCTCTCTCTCCCTTTCCTCTCTCTTCACCCCTCTTTCCTCTAACTCCCTCCTCTTTACCCCCCTCTACTTCTTCCTTTCTTTCTTCACCTCCCACCCCATCTCTCTCTCCATCTCTCTTTACTCTCTCTTCATCTCTCTATCCTTCTCCCACCCCTCTCTCTCTCTCTCTTTTCGTCTCTCCCCCACCCTCAGTATCTTCCTCCCTGTCTCTCTCCGTCTCCCACGGAAAGCAAAGATCAAGAGAAGGGCCACCACCCCTCCTGCCCTTAACGGTAGGCCACGACTTTTGAAAGGTGCGATAAAGGGCGAGAGATGGAAGTTGAGAGATAAGCTCTTACGACGACGATTGACGTCACCCATCCCTTTCGGGATTATATACGAGTTTGGTTCAGAATGGACTGACAAAAAATGTTCCTCCGTTCCCGGAAGTACTTTCTCTCATCTGACGAAGTCAGTTTTCAGATGCCGACACCGAACGGAACGCCTTAAATTATCGCGTTTTTCTTGTTAAGACGAGATTTGTTTATGGAGGGCGTAATGACTGCGAGTACGCTGTTCAATCGAATAATTCTCCCCCTCTGTATGAGAATGTACGCGTGTGCATCTGTGCTTATGTTTATCTGCATCGGCATATGTCTATAATGAATGTTTATGTGAACGTAATGTATGGTACCATCACCTCTCGTCACAGAGCACGCGCTTTTGATTCGAGCGATATTCGTGTTCCTATTCTTTTTTTAATCCAAGATGTTGACAAATTTAGACCGATTATGATCTGTGGATGGTGTTCAGTAAAAATGATGATCCTGTCGCTAAGAAATGTTCCTGCGCCCAACATCTACTCATTCCGTTAAGTCGTTTTAATTCCAGTTTTCCGAGTCCAAAAATTACTATTACAAATTTTGAAGTGACTATTATGAGGGTAAATTTTCAGATAAACATTATACAAGTTTCAGATGGTAGTGACATAAAAATTATTCTAACTGGACTTCAGTTTATATATTATATATGAGACAGTCTTATTGACTTTTCACTACAAACTTAGATCGTAAATGCTATCAATACATTATTTCATTTAAGCGAATAACACAGTATTGGTAACTAAAATTCACGAAAAACTTCCTAGTGGAAAACTATCTACGCGAGCGAAACAAATGATACCGGAAAAGCGATGGAAATTCAACGTAGAATTCCATAATTGTATCCGGCCCGTTTGCATCACATAGTGTTCCATTTTAATTTCCAAAGGTCACAAACCGTCCAACAAATTATTAAAAACGTTACATCAGAATGAGTGGCAAAAGCCTTTCAATTATTGATTTCAGTCGAAAAATAAACATCGATGGACATTTGAGGTAAATCGACAACCTAGTCGCGTAGAATTTTACGTAAACCAAGGACATAAGGAAGGAAAATATTGCATCGAACATGAAAAACATATGACGAACTAAAACGCCGTTTAAGCCTCCTGCGATGCACTATACACATATTCGAAAATGGTCGATTTTCTCAACATCCATTTTGTGCCGGAAATCGGTCGGAATGGTTCGGAATTCCGTCCGAACGTTTAACCGACTGGAAAAAAAGAGAACGTTCGCAACGAATCCAAAACTTAAAATAAAAAACAGTGAAAAGAATCTTTTCATTTTAAATTTAGACGAAGACGATAAAGCGGTCACCTGGAAAATTTCCCAGCCATCCAAAGATGGAAACAAAACAGCATCACACCCACAATTTTTTTAATCCAGGCTCGCTCACTAACTCTATCTCTCTGCGTACACAACATCCGAACCAAAAAAAGCACCCTCCATCCACACACTCAAAGACACACACACACACAGGGACAAAGAAAGGTACGCACCGAACCCAAAAGTTGTTATACATGGAGAAAGGCACACAGCGTAGCAAGAGAGGTGGTCAACAGAGCAAACAGAACGGGAAACGAAGGGGAAAAAAGGAAGAGAAACAAAACAACGTCGGGAGAGAATTTTTTTTTTGTTTAGCGCTCACTGACAGACCAGCCCCCCAAGTTGAGAGGGATTCCTATGGAGATCCCATGGACCGGTTTCCAGGAAGATTGCGAGTGGAGATCAGGAGTGAGAATAAAGGAGTGAACGAAAGGGATGTGAAAGGGTTTGGAAAAGGGATGGAAAGGTAGAGGTTGGAATGGAAGGCAGGAGGAAAGGAAGAAGGAAAACTACCTTTATTTGGCGCGGTTTAGGTAGAAAATCGCCTCTCCATCCTAGCATGTTTGCAATTTCTCGATTTCAAACACAAACTTAATAAAACCATGGATGAAACCAGGATTCGCAAAGAAAAGGAAAATAAATGATCTGGCACATAACGTGCGCATAAAAGAATTGCGAACAATGTTAAAATATGTTATGCTGCACTAAAAGGAACGAAAAGCGTCTTAAATATTTGCTCGGCTGAGATAAAAAGCTTATGGATAAGTGCGAATGGGATATAAAGAAAATCTGATGTGGCCAACACATGACTTTCTCCATATTTGGGGTGTAGATATTTAAATTATTATGAATAGCATTATAAGGCAAAATTATTATTTCGTATCGTAAATGAATACAGTCGTCCTTATTGCCGTAAGTTATATTTTGAATATGTTTACAGAATTCACCGCTACATGGTGCTGGCCTGTACATTGAAAATTTACGAATAAGTAAAATATCTCCGAAATGTATGGTTCTACGAAAATTTCTTTCAAACAAAACTTGGAAGAAATATTATTCTCTACAACTTTGGTCCTCACGAAAATTACCAATAACGATGTTTTTAATGAGCTATTTGACGGACCCCGAAAAACCGATTATATATAAATAATTCCTAAACAATAACTGCTATGGAAAATTGGTTGAAATAAAAAATGTAGGAAATTATTTTTTCTACATTTTTTATAATGGTCAATGTATACAGTAATGACGTATTATCGGAGAAATATCGCAAAAACCGAATCGGGTTTCGAATAAACCTCGACTTCCGGTTAACCGTTATTGTCCAAAAACTAATCAGTTCTTTGTGCTCATGCTAAAGTGTTATATATGAAATTTGGTGTTAATATGACAAGTATTTTTTTGAGTTAGAGCGCCCACAATCACATACATCCACACAGACATACACAGACATCATTCCGAAAATAATCTAAACGTGTTCTAGAGACCTCAAAACGTGTATTTCCGTTGAAATTTCGAAGTAGATTTTTTTCGTGATCTCAATACCTTCCCATTACTACGTATAGAGAAAGTAAAAAAGAGCGATATTTGATGTAAAAATCGAGGGAAAAGAGAATGGACGGACAAAGTGAGGGAGAGCGAGGAAGGGAAGTCGGAGGGAGAAAAATGAGGGTGCGGTAGAGAGACGGAAGAAGAATGTGGAGGGAGAGGGAATAAGAGAGGTGACGAAATGAAATAGAGAGGAGGGCATTGGAACGACAGGGAGAGAGAGAACACCAGGAGGGGAAAACGGAAGCGGAAAAAAACGAGTAGATTTAGTACATGAGAGGGAGAAAGACGCGGCAGCAGGGGTGCATGAGGGAGAACATGGGAGGGAGTGGGAAAGGAGTGCGGAGAGGGGTGTGGGAGGGAGGGAGGGAGGTGGAGAGTTCGGCACGGGAAGAAAAAGTAAAGGATATGCGCTGAATGAATAAGAAGCGCGAGGGGGAGGAACGGAGGCAAATCTCTCGTCCGGGAAGAGGGAGGGAATTGCGAAGGGGAGGGGGTGGGGAAGATTGATGCCCTCCCACACAGCACACACACACACACGCCCCCCTCACGTGCCCTTCCATCCGCCCCTCGCCTTTCTCCGAATTGCAAACCTCGCCCCCATTACCCTCTCTCTTCTCGTCCGCTTCTCGCCCTAACCCAGGTCACCCTCATCCTCCTTGACCCCTCCTAAACTCCCTCCCCTTCCACGAGCGAATACTCTAACCCTGGGGTTACCAACCTCTACGATTTGGCGAGCACCATGTTGTATCCTAAAGCATCAAGCGAGCACCAAGTTGTATCCTAGAATATCAAAAGGGCACCACTAAACTTCCGCAAGGGTAGTAATGATAATAAATAAAAACGAACCAATATCAAAGTTATTCTTAATGATATTGAATACGTTTAGAAAGAAATAAACTGAGCAAATTAAATTATTGGTCTTAATAAATGGGATATTAACCTCCCTAGAAGAGCACCATCAGGCTTCCAAACAGCACAGCGGTGCTCGCGAGCACCAGGTTGGGAACCTCTTTTCTAAGGTATAAGACTAAAACTCTGCACTTTCATGCATTACGGCGCCCGCGAGCACGGGGTTGGGAACCTCTGCTCTAACCGAAAAGTTTGGCACTCTTCTAACCCCCTGAAATATCATCCCGACGCGAATCTGTCCCCGTTTCCGTCTGCCCCCCTCCCTTCCCCTCCCCTTCCGTCTCGCTCCCTCCCACTCCGCCGCACCCCCTCTCATCTAACCTCACACCTCCCCTCTCCCTCTACCCTATCCCATTCTTGTTTCGTCGTATATTGTTCCCCAAAGAGCAGTCCTGAGACGCGAGCAAAAATAGGGGACGGAAAACGCGCAACTCGTGCGAGAGAGTAAGAAGATCAAAGAGGGAAAAGAAGAGGCGAAAAACGGCGCCTTTTCCCCTCCACGTTCCCTTCGTAGCAAAAGGAGAGAAAAAGAGAGAGGGAAAAAACGACGATACGTTTAAGCTCCGGAAAGCGACGGGAGCATTCTCGAGAGCAATTTCTCGGGAATATAATTATTCGCGACGCATAGCAGATACACTAGGCGAAATATACGCCCGGAATGAGTATTGGATATGAGTATCTACAGGCATTTTTCATCTCCGGGACCAAACGTTCATCTTGCCAGAAATATTGCAAATTGCTCGCTTCCATTCCTAAATTATTTGCTGCACCCCTCCGTTTCTAAATTTTTTTCAAGTAAAATTAAAGCCGAAATGTAGGTCTTTCTTCGAACGAGCGTTTAATATTGACTTATGCAGGACATGAAACATTGGCGCATGCATAGAAGTTTATTAAATGTCGATTTTCAACAATTCCCCGCAATGGCGTCACTCCGAACCCTCTTCCAAAGATTATTTTTCGGTGTAAAACAACTTGAAGTTGAAGTCGAAAAAGTTACCAGAAAAATGTTTCCTAAGCGACACACCTACGAGGGAAGCATTTTTTTAAATTATCGAAATACTCAATTTAATCAAAACGTGCAAGGTCAGATATATATTATTAAGCGAAATATGTTTATAAATACGCCTCTCTGGAAGTAACACGGACTGTTTAAACTAATACACTAATAAGAAACTTGACTTCTTTAAGTATGTGACTTTCCACGTTAATAAATTCGATTAAATTAACCTATAAACCTGAATTCAGTAATAAAACATGATCCGATTTTCAATTACTGCTAGACACGATGACCACAGAATTTCTGGTCGATTTTAAAATATAAATGATTTACAAAAATTTAATTTAATAATGAAAAAAATTAAACATTAATATTAATGGTATTAAAATAATAAAAATGGATTCTAAATTTCCTAATATGAATTAATAAAGTACTTTTATCCAATGAACAATTTGTTTGTCCACAAATTGCAAAATCAAAACCATGATAAATTAGTTAGAAAAGTGTTTATTACCCTATTAAATAAAGATCGTCATAAAATAACATCTTTTGAACGGCGTGACAGTATTCCCGTCCGTGTATTCCCGCTTGGTGACCCTCCATATTTGCGAGACCCCTTAAAACATTTCCAAATCCCTAGCCATCTCTAAATAAAATGCCTCTAATATGCGAGAGTGGCGCTAAGCTGAGCTAAAATTATTTTTTAACAGTCAATTACCAAAATTAAACCCCGACTTTCTCTGAAAAACGAGCGAAAATATCCCGGTTAAAACGAAAAACGTGAGCTGTTGAAAAATCCGCTGAGATTTCGCGCAATAGGTTCCCAATGACGCATTATAAAATTTAAACCATAATAAAAATAAGAAAAGGGAAGAATGTAGTACCAAAAAAATCCAACGATAAAAAAACGCCCGGAGAGGTAAATAAAATAAATCAGCGGAGGAAGATTTCGTACGGACCTTGACTTTTTCACACAATAAACCTTAAATTTTTCATCCCGAATAAAAAAATACGTGATATACATAAAAAGGATGCACAGCAGATGTGAACTCCCTATGCACGACATTCCGAAATAAAATGGCGAAGGGAAGAGAGTGAAGGATATAGTGAAAGAAAAAGGGAGGCGAGGCGCGCGCGCGCATTCAATTCGCTCGCCAAGATAAGCTTGTGAGGCCTCGAAATAAAACAAAAGAAAGCTAGGGAGCGAAAGAGAGAGGGATCCTGGGAAATCCACGAATAAGGGCAACAAACACGAAAAGAAGAGTGTATTCCTAGGACAAAGGAAGATTAACGCAGGGAGAGACCAAATGGGAATTGGATGGAGGGAGATGGAGAAATAGATGGAAGAAGGGAGATGGGAGGAGGAAGAGGAAATGAGAGATGAAATAAAGAGTTAGGAAATATCTGATAGTGCAGACAGTAAATAGCGGCTTTTTAAAAAAATAAGAAGACGGACAAACGGAAAAAAACGTACACAAAAAGACAGAATACCGAATCGAAAGGGCGAAAAAACAAAGCCTTTACCTACTTTCGTTTAGGAGGAGTCAAGAATTAGACATGCAGACGAAAGCATAAGCGAATTCTTAGATATAGCTCTTAAAAATAAAGCAGAAATGTGGGACAGAGATGGGGGTAAAGCGAGGGAAAAGGGCAAGAAAGAGGTGAAAGGAATTGAGAGGGGAAAAGCGAGATAAAAAACGTGTGATGGGAAAGGAGAAAAGAAAGAGATGGAAGAGAGAGGAGAGATAAACAAGTAAAAGACGAAGGAAATAAAAGATTTTTAAGGTGACAAAATGAGAAAGATAAGAAAACGGATGGAGAAGAAAGAGGAGGAGGAAGAGTCAACGGTGCCTATATAAGAAAAAGGGACGTAAATATTCCAAGGAAGCACATTATCTCCTAAAGCGAAGAGAATCGAAGAATGTGTCTCGGAGAGTTGAGAGAGACTCTCGGGTTAAAAAAAATTACGACAAAAAAAAGGAAGACCGAATAATAAGTACGCGAGGGGCGGAGAAGAGAGCGAGAGAGAGAGTGCGTGAATATGCATTGGAGACAAAAACTCGTGACTGGAAGACACGCGAGAGACGAAAAATATTGCTATGACAAGGGGAAAAAAAACCCTTGAGATGGAGAGGCCATTTTGTTTCATCGTCCTCTCGATTCCCATAAAGTAACGCTATATAGCGATGTTCCTCGCGCAGAGCGACATTGCACTTTTTTTTACAAAAGAAAAAAGCAAAGGGATACAAATTACAGAACAGTACGCTGAAGAGACCCTCAGTGAGAGAGAGAGAGAAATATTTACGAGCGCATTATTACGTACTATCACTACTGTTACTGCTCGAGTAAAAAAAGAGTACTTTTTTATGCGCGAAATTATTATGAATGTGAATGTGAAGAGATTTTAAAAATAAAACGCCTCAAAATTAAAAAGGAAACTTTTCCAGAAAATAAGCGACGTCGCATGATGAAATAACGTTTCTAAAATTAAATTCCGATTCCCACTGAATATAAAAAAATACATCGCACAGGCATGAGTGAGCTTTCAATTAAACTGGGCTTATTTATTTCAGAAGCATACAAAATCCGTTATATATTAACCCTGTCACATAAACAATTTATAATAGGAGTACACAATTATAACGACGCCGTTATCAAAGGGAAATCAAATCCCGTGAAACGTAGGAAACGCACGGGGACACAGGATCCCTTTTAAATCCTCAGGTATAAATCATCCAAAAGCAAAGAGCGTAGGGACAAAGTCAACGAGCCAGCCAATCCCCGCCCGGGAAAAGTTTTTGTTGGAATCCGCGCGGTTTGCGTTTTTGCCCGGGCCTGGGAGAAGTGGGGGGCAAGAAATGCATAACGGGGGTTGATGCGCGGAGTTTGAAAAGTGCAAGAGAGGAGAGGGGTCGGGCAGGTGGCGGCTTCAATGACCGATGCGGAGCAACGCTCCAACCATGGGCGCGGACATTTTGAGAACTAAAAATGATGCGTGAAAACCACTTTTGAAGTAAAATGCTATACCTATATAATTAAGGATAAAGGAATATATTTATTCTTAATCACATGCGCAAAGATTGGAAGCGAAGCATAAGGTAAAGTAAAAATTACCCATTTCAACAATTTAATTTCTCCAGGATGTTGCTTGTAAATGAGCTAGAATAACGGAATAAAAACTTGACGCTCATCTTCCACGATAATATGCCTCGCACAGGCGTTCAGGCTTCATTGTTGTTTTTAAAATTCTCACGTAGCGTTTTCTTAATTCTAAGCTTGTATTTCCGCATGGCGGAATTCTCACGAATACTCGCCGAAATGTGTTAACTGTTTTGATTTCGATGAATTTAACGAGGTTTTGCCTATCAGGCAAAGTTCCTGTTCCTTTTACTCCGAGTTTATTTTGATACGAACAAAATTAATCGCAGCGATATTTTAACGGGTACTGTTATCAAAACTTTGGAACAATCAATATATTTCAAAAACAGGTCGAGCAAAAATTAGTACAGTGAAAAAATACACCATATCGAATCCACGAAACCTTTAAGAGAAATTAAAAATAAACAAGAAATTGTAAAAATGGCAAAATTAAGTCAGGCGTGATCATTTGCTTAATCATATATTTAAAAAACTTCCTTCATAATTCATATATGCAGTTTTAGTAGAATTTCAACTAGAACGGAGATGACCACACTTCCACCTAAGGAAATGTTCGAGGAATTGGAGTTCTCAATAAATATAATCATTTTTCTCTTGTTAAATAAAACGAAATAATTCCTTTATAACCTACTATCACCTATCGAGATATTCAAATTAACAGACTCGAAGCGAATCGGATTCCACTAAAAGATAAATTAGCCGCATCTGCGAATAATAATCCGATCCGTACAAAAAAAATAACACGATAATCCCTCCAATCCCTTCACCTCCCCCCCTCTAACCCCTACTTCTCCCCTCCTCTATAACCCACTCCTCCAGATTTCATCTCCCGCCCACCCATCGCCCACCACTCCGAGATAATCCTCCTCTCGTCCTTTTTGAGAGACTGATTTATGATCTGCCCGGAAGAGGCGATGCGGACGCCTCCGATCGAAAACTCCGTGCCATGGAAAATTGAAAATCAGCTAGCGAGGAGGAGGAGGAGGAGGCTGGAGACTCCTCCCTCCAAAGGCAATCGGCTCCTCAGATATGGCTTTTCGCTTTGTTCTTCGTCGGGCGGAAAGGATTTATGGCGCCGGGATACGAATGTGTTTCATCATCATAGGTGGTCTGTCCGTAGACAGGTCCGTGATTATTCATGATTAAACTTGGTCCTCCATATATTCCTATTTTCCGCAGTCTTCTTCATGTCTTGATAGCTCTCTTTCCCTTTCAAGTCGTTTATCAGCTGAAACCTTTTCCTATCTTATATATATATATATATATAAATTTCATTGATACCTCGTTAAGAGCTTTATGGAGGCAGGGACGGAGTTTGGACGGAGGAGTGGCTCTCCGAAGAAGAGGAAAGAAGAAAAAATTCGCCGTATCCATCGTAAAATCGTTAGCTCCGCGAGGAAATGCAGGAACGATGGAATGCATCCAACGAATTGCGTCGCATAAAAATTCGGATATCCGCCCGCTGCCAACTGCTTTTTAAATTTCGCTTCCTCTTTCCAGAAATTGCACCCGAGGGGGTTTTCCGAAGACGATCGAACCTCCGTTCGATTGACAGCGGTCGAAATTTGTTACGGGGCATTGCATCGTTACACATAATGAAACTGAGGCTAGGTGATAGCTGACGACTGTTAAAAAAAAAGATTTTCGGCTTTATTTATCTGTCTGATATCCAAGCGATTTATCAAGTTAGGAACGTCGATGACGCGCGATTGGCTGACCTTCGGTGTTCGGTATATCTTTTCGCGCGGAGCCTACGCAGCGTTTTCAGGGCATAACGACAAAGGATAGGTAAATAACAGAAACAGTATTCCGTTCTATGACTGCAGCACTTCAATTAGTTACAACACTCATCTATTTAATATTAAGTTGTTCAGAGATGTAAACTATGAATGCTCATTCGATTGATAAGAGGCATTATTCAAAAGATACTAAAGTTAATCTTCGAATATTAGACCTGTTCATCGTATTATTAGGGGTCCCTCAAGATTGCGTGATGAGACTTTTTATTTCTAACCTATACGAACGATTAATAGTTTTAAGTTAATTAGAATCAACAGCTGGTGAGCTACCACAGAGGACGTCTGCTCTGTACGCATGGAGTCTTACCTCTACCGTTTCGTAGCTACAGGGTTTTTCTATAAGGTACACGTGCGAGCAAGGTAAGATGGGATAATAATACGCGTTGTAGGAATGGATAGGACCGTCACACCAGCAACACCTGAAAAATAAAGCTTTCGCTCGCAGCAAAAAATATCCTCTGAAAGCCTAACTCGACCGAGAGGGAAAAAACGCCTTCATCCCGCGAATTAATGCCCTCATTATCCTTCCACCACGAGCAATTGCTGGGGCAATATAAAACCTGAAATATAAGACTATAGAAGGCGAAGGAAAACGCGGATGCCGCATTTCCAGAGTAAAAGGAACAAAAAAGTGCGTTCGCCCGAAAACCCACGGATCCTGCGACCGAACCAAAAAGCATCATCGTCTAGGAACCTCCTCCTCCCCCCCTCCCCTCCCCCCCCTCTCCCCCCTCCCCCTTCCTCTCTGGCCAGGTTATCGCCAGCATAAGGGGAGACGGAGAAAGAAGATAAAGGGATACGGAGGAGGAGACCATCTCTCTCAACAGGAGTCAAGGAGATAATCCGTAGTCGAGCAGTCCAGAATATGACCGCTGGAGAGATGGGAGGGATTTCCTGGAGGGGGACATGGAGTTATGGTGGTGCCACCTAGGACCTAGATACGGAAAGCGAAGGTTTGGGTGTAGCAGAGGAAAAAAACGGAACAACGCAGAAAAAAAGGAGAGAGAATGAGAGTCGCAAGAAATGAAAATGGTACGACAAACAAATTTATCACCATAGAAACCGAATAAATACTTCAAAAAAATAACAAAAAAAAAATTAAAAGTACGTGCCAATGAAGTTATATTTTTAAACAGGTCAATAAGCGTACGTGAAATCTTAGAACCAAAACGTACGGGGTTGCTGAGTAAAAATTAAGACGGAGGACCGTGGGAGAGAGCGGTAGAAAACGAGAGGGAGCGGAAAAGGAGAGGCGGGCAAGAAGATCTGTCGCAGATGGGGGCTTGGAACTGTCAGGGAAGGCTTTTGGGTCCGCTTGCGCCGTCAGAGGAAGAGGCAAAACGCTTGGGTGAGAAATACCGAGAGAGAGAGAGAGAAACGGAGTGGGATATAAATGGAGGAAGAGAGAAAGAGGGAAGCAAAAGAGTGAAGTAACAAGAATAATAATAAAGAGGCATAAAAACCTAAAGGACTCTCAAAAGCTAATGGAAGAAAAGTTCAAATAGAAATAGAATCAGAGGAGAAGAGATAGAAATGCGAGAATAATTTTACGAGTGGAAACGGCGGAATTCCTTTTAATCCCGTGAGACGTGCAGAAAAGCAGCGGCGTCGAGGATATTTCCACTGAACGGTCAAAATACTCGCAGCCGGCGCCGTTTCCACTTCTCGTTTTTTTTTTTTTAGAGAAACTCCGAATTACCACAAGACTCGCAAATTTTGATGTGAGAGGCCATTAAAAGAAAGCAATCAAGAAAGCCGCAGCAGATAGTAAACAGCGCTTTTTTAAAAATCGTTAATACAGAATGTTAAAATGTATGCATACTAGTATGATTAGTCTGAAATAATATTATAACTAGACGGAATCCAGAATCGATTCACGAAAAAATTACATCTCTATCTGCATTCGTCCAGGTGTTTAGCCGCGTCGGACAGACGGACGGACAAACCGAACGCGTAAGCGGATTTGTTTGAAAAACTACTTTTAAAATATGTAAGGAGCGCTCGGCCAAAATAATAATTAAAAAGCAAAAATAAGTCGATAACGACTTTTTTTCTGAATACTTCGAAACACTCTTTTTGGCGAATGAATTGCATTACGAATCGGCTCGCGAGGATCACAGTTTTCACCCATAACTCGAAACATAGGTGTCATTATGTATCTCCTGAGCTAAGCCTGCAGGACGCATGTCTTGTGAGAATGCATAAAAATGAATGAAAATATCTTGAAAAAATTCATCCCCGGGGGCTCGTGTAGCCCCAGTATCTCCTTCCACACGACCTGATTGAAATAACCGCCGGCAATCAAAATCGAAATTTCGAAAGATCGAAGAAAACCTTTACGAAAATAATTAGCGGAGATCGGGGCCATCTCAGGCGGAGCTATAATTTAAAGCCCCCATCGAAGCGAGCTGAAAAGAGATGGAAAATTTAAGCATCATTTTTTTCTAGACCGTTCGTAAATATAAGAGGATTACTGGTATTATGACAGGCTAACGGTCTTTACCAAGGGGGAATTGGATGGGGAGAAGGGGAAGAGGGGTTGGAGAGGGGAAGGGGAAGCTACAAAAAAGGCATTATCGGAGTTCGGCGCGATCCAGAATAACGACCGCATAAAAAAAACTATCCTGGGAAGTAAGTGCCTTCCTGATATCACTGGCCTAGAAAAATCCAATCCTAGGGGGAGGAAATCTGTCCATAAAGAAGCAACATTATCGAAAAAATGCGATCCTTCTGAAATTGAAGAAAAAGGGAAGGGACGACACCATGCAGTTTTTCATTTGAGAAGTTCAACGATTTCAATCGCCAGATTGAGAAGAGGCTAATATAAATCAATTCAGAAATGATAAGCCAGAATACACTGCATTAGAATAAGTTATAAAATTTCGAAAAATATAATAAATTTCAAGATGGAGTGTTGAGGAATTGAGTTGTTATGCGTGGGAGCATAAAGCTTAACATAAATTTGAAATTTAAGGAGGAGAAAAAGTTGTACTACGATAATGGATAATTAGACTGGTTTGTTAGCTTAGTTGGTTAAAGCACCTACCGGGCAAGTGGAAGACCCAGGTTCCATTCCCGATCAATTACAGAAGTTTTCTCCTTATCAAATTTCAAATATTTTATAATACACTTACCACAAAGGAAGTATAGTGGATTTGCTTGTTTTGTAGCATCATCAGATGACCCTAAGACAATCTGAAAAATTTTGCTTAGTTTTCCAGCTCTTTAGAGCTAAGTTTAAAGCAGAGACAAACTCCTTAAAATATGTAAGACCACCACCTGGATGTCGCCGGCTACTTCGCGAATTGTTTCAAAACCAAAGTGCGGTTCTTGAATAAAAATTAATTAGAGGTTGTATATGTTTATAATTTATGCGGGATAACCCGAAAAACATATACAACCTCAGCATGACAAACACCCGCGAAAGCTTCAATCAATTAACAATTAATTAATTCCCGCATTTCTCCAATTTCTCGAACTCGTCGAGGAGCGTTTCCACGGAAACTCTGAAGTTCGAGAGGAGAACTTTTCAATGAACTTTCACTCGAGAATTAATGGTGAACGCGTACAATTTCGCGGAGAATTGAGGCAAAAAAAATAGACTGCCAGAAAGGAAAACGGGGGAGAGTGTCTTCTTGAGGATAGAGAACCAAAAATCACTTGTTAACTGAGAAGAAAAATTGTAATTCGTAATAATATCCGAACAGCATAAATAAAAATACCCGGAGAGATGGAAAACAATAGTTGATCTATTGCCGTAACCCAGAATCCATTTTTTTTAGATTGAATCCAACGGATAATGAAGTTGGTGCGGCAAGTTGTGAAATAAACGCTCTCAATCACATTTACAAATGTCTGTGACGCCGAACCCGAGGAGTCAACGGTGATGCCTAACAGACCGTTTTCTCTCTTATGGCCAAAATTACCTCCATTTACGAGACGAAGGGTCGAACTTCCTCTAATGTAATGCGACAAGCGAAATGACTTGAAAACGCGCATTCGAAAGGAAAAGTTTCGATGCGGAACAAATTTTGCAACTTTTTCACGGGAAGAAAAACAGGAGCTCTTCGGCCAATTGGGTGTTCGACTATATAAAAAAAAACCCCCGAGACTTTGCCAAAAAGAGACATTAAAAGAACGCTCTTCTTCCCCGGAACTTGCAAAAATGCGAAAAAATGGCCAAGTTTTTTTTAAAGCCTAGGCCAACAACATCCTCGATAGATTACGGGGGTACAGGAAAAAATACAGCGAAAACAACATATTTAAAAACGTTTGAAGGGAGGAGATAAAAGGGGCAAGAGACGCGTAAAAAACAGCCAGGGAAAGCAATAGCGAGAGAAGGGGGGAAGAGAGAAAGCGGATGAAGTAAGGAACGGAAGTACACGCTGAGGCTGAAGATAAGGGCGAAGTTTTGTAAAGCGTTTGCAGGCGGAGGAGAAAATGGCTCCATTCACGCACGCACACACACACACGGAGACACGGGAAGGAATAGAGAATGAATGAAGAGGGATATGGAGAGAGAGAGGATGGAGTGATAGGGAAAAAGGAGGACGGAGAGAGGGAGAGAGAATGGAGAGAAATAGGGAAAAAGACGGAGAGAGAGAAAGAGGGAAAGAATGAGGAGATATAGGGAAAGAGAGATAAGGAAAGAGAATGGAGAGTGAGACAGGGAAAGAGAGATAGGGAAAGAAAATGGAGAGAGAATGGAGAAAGAACGAGGACGGGGAGAGAGAGTTAAAGAAATAGAGCATGGAGAGAGAGAGAGGGAGAGATATGGGGGGGGGGGGGGAGACAGAGAGGGGAAAAGATGATGAAGAGAGGAACAGGGATAGAGATAGAGGGATAAGAAGAGAGAGAGGATACGGAAATAGAGGATGGATAGAGGGTTAGGGAGAGAGAGAAGGAAAGAGGGTGGAGAAAGAGATACGGAAATAGATGTATAGAAGGAAATAGGGGGAGACAGACAGACGGACAGACAAACGATTTTATTTAGGGCGAAATTGAGATTACAGAAGAGGATGGAGAGAGAGAAAGAGGGAGATATGGATAGGGAAAGAGGATGGAGGAATAGGGAGAGAGATGGATAGGGAAAGAGTATGGAGAGTAATAGGGAGAGAGATAGAGGGAGAGATGGATAGAGAGAGAGATAGGGGGGAGAGAATGGAGGGAAAGGCAGAGAGAGGGATAGGGTGAAAGGATGGAGAAAGAGAGAGGATAGAGAAAGGAGAGAGAGATAAAGGGAGAGGGGAATGGGGAAAGAGTTAGGGGGAGAGAGGTACGGAGAGAGAGGTAAGGAGAGAGGGGGTTAAGGAGAGATAAGGAGAAAGAGGGGACACGAAATGGAGAAAGAGAGAGTGAACAGAGTGCGTACGTCTAGAAGTGTGCGCAAGAGGCGTGTTTGAGAGGAGACGAAGGGAGGTTGAGGATGATGCGGAGAGAGGTGGAGGAGAGAGATGGAGGAGGAGGCGGGGGGGGGGGAGGAGGAAGAGACGGAGATAGAAGTGTCGGAAGCGACCCGTGAAGGGTACTCTGTGGGCCAAAGGGGTCCCTGGCAACGCACCCCTTTCCCTTGTTCCCCGCCGTCTTAAGGACCCCTTCAGGGATTGGATGGATCTCCACAGAGGGAATGGAATAGGAAAGAAAAAGGAATTCGTGGAACGGACGCGGCACAAGGAGTGCGTGTTGCATAAAGGAGTATCCATCGGACGGCGGTCCAGAGTTTTGGTCATCCGATTCTAGCCTACACGAAAATAACATGCACGCTACTTGTAAGCAATATGGTTGAGAATAATGATTTGCGATGCTCATATTTAAAAAAATATTCACGAGTAGCGAGAAAGTAATATGCTTAAAACTGAACAAAAAAGGAAATAAAAAACATAACTATTTGTTTCATTCTTTCGTCCTAGTATCGCGTTTTCGCACAATATTACTCTACGTATTAATTCTAGTAATTTTCTTTTTATTAAAAAAAGGGCAATCGTGCGAATCTTTCCAGCGTTCGATGAATTACTTTGGAAATGCATGTTTGAATTTACAAACTTATTGATTGTCACTTTGCCATGCCATTCAATCCAAAATACCACAATGCGAAAAATGAAATATCATTATTATAGACTTTGTAAGAAAAACATGCATTCTATTTTGCTATTTTGGCATATGAAAAGAAAGGATTGCCATAAAAAATTTATAGGAAATTCTGTCTACACAAAGATGATTTAAGTTCTATTCAAAAGCACTGCAAACATTTGAATGCAATTCAATTCCTTTTACGGTAGATATGCAGAAACTCCTGGTGGACAAACGGCGAAGCTGCCGTTGGCAATTGTAAGAAACCATTGAAAAGAGTAAAGGCGCGCGCAATTCGAGCAAATACTACTACGTTAACGGTCAACTGCGAAATCATAAAAGATCCTCCCGAGGAAAAGTCAACAGCATCCGAATAGAATATTTTTTAAAGCAACCGGGAAAACGGGAACCAGTTTCCAAGGAGATATGTCAACTGTTATGCATGCCCCCGCACGAAGTCCTTAGTCTCCTTAAATCAATTTCTACTCGTGGAGCAGGGTCGGAAAAAGTCTTTCATAGGTAGTTACAGAATCGAGAGAGCTTCCAGAATGTTCGAGAAACCCACGCTGATGGAAAGAGAAGGAAAGAAGACGAAACCGCGAAAAGTTTTCGCCTGCGTCCCTTATACCTTTTCATCGCTCCGCTTTCTCGAGTAAATATAAAAGAATCCCATTACACAGCGCGTGTTTACATACATTCATATATGTATATGCAAATGTGTATAGAGGCTGTTATAAAATACGGTAAATCCGAAACAGCACTGAGCTACGTAAGCAACACACGAAGAATTGCAGAGCAAATCACATAAGGCAATGTTTTTCAACGACTGCTATCTTTCCATCGGAGTAGGAAATCGCAGATGTGATTTTTGGTTGCCTACCTTGTAGAATCGTGTTTTTCAGCGATTTTTCACGATTAATTTCAGCTCATCCTAGATTCACTACATTTATACCATATGTATCTTTAATTTATAACTATCTATCCTGAAAACGTGGATGCTCCAGGATGCAGGACTACATAAATATTACCCGTACGAACACGTAAGTTATTTATTTTTTTTAGTGCTAACCAGTTCTGAAACGAAGAAGATCATTGCAATGTTCCTTGAATCGTCCCTTTGCGCATACGCAATTAACAAAGACATTTCACGGTCGGAAAAAAATGACAAAGTTGAATGGAGAGGTGTAATGAAAATGATTTCGAATGGAACAAATTCGGAGGTAAGAGATGGAAAAAACTGATGAATATGAGGAGGAGAAGGGCGGAAGCGCCAGAGCGTCACCATAATGCTCGAAAGAAAGAGAGGTCCAAGGGAATACGAGCATAGAGGAGACGAGAAGCGGAAAGACAAGAGGAGGGCGGAGGCGATAATTTACGCCCGAGAGGACCAGAAAAGGGAAAGCAGAGAGAGTTCTCTCTCTCCCCACCCCCACCTCTCTCTCCCGGCCAAACCCATCCTCCCTCCGTCTTACAGCAGGGACAGAAGGTGAAAGGGTTTGCGTCTCACGCATTCTGGCACGCACACAAGGCTGGCGCGTGAGAGAGAGAGAGAGAGGGGGGGTTGGTTCTCTTTCGCATCGCAAGGAAGGAGAGTTTTCCCAACACCCCCCTAAACTCTACGCCCTCGCCTTAGGTAGGCGCAAAGCAGCTTAATTCCTTCGGTTAAGAGGATGCGAGATTCGGTTGCTATCGGAGAGAGACTGTGTGCGACACTATACAGTTAAAGTTGTGGTCGGGAAACTTGTACTGGGGGAAAGGGCTTGAAAGGGAAGGACAGAAGGAAGGGGGAGAGAGGAGGAGGTGAGGCGATGCTATGGACACAAGGGGAATATGGCTCTCTCCCCTCTTGGAAAATATTTGAATCGAATACCAAAGGTTTTTTCGACAGTTTTAATATGTAGAAACTATCAACATGCACGACAAATTGTGGCCGCATTAGAAACGATAACTGGCCTTACAATGTTGTCGAAATTTCACTCTATTCTCTAAATCACGTACCAAAAATTAAATATAATTAATTGTGCGATAGTAAACAATCGCGTTTGTGTTTCACTACACTTTGTATATGTATTTGTGGGCATATTTGAAGCTTTTACTTTGGGGAACAAAAGTATGCACGATAAATTACATCCAACTATGAATAGTCAGTGAAATAAAATTTCGCGTGCAAAGAAAGTATGCACCTGGACTGATACTGGTATGTTAAGTTGGACATGTTTTACAGTGACTTGAAAATGACAATGAAAATTACTCAATTGTTAATACAGGTGTTTTGATTGGTTGCATGTAAAATACCTCTTTCGCTTTTAAATATAAAATAACTCTTCGCGGTGTCCAAGCAACAAAGACGAGCACGAGTGCGAGAAGTACCTTAACCTCATCTTCTCGAAGTCCTCAAAACTGCCATGCTTAAATTACTACACAACATCCCATAAATTGACTTTTTCATCAACCTCCAAGGAATAAAAGAAACAAATTGCAAAAAAAAAGGAAAAAGTTTTTTTTGACCATCGAGGTCAAGACCGTTCCCCTCTCAAAAGAGGCGAAAAAAACCTCAAGATAAAAAAGCTCGCTTAAGGGCACCGTCGGAAACTTCTCTCGTGAAAGGCTGCGACTTTGAAATTAGGAAGAGAGAGAGAGAGATGCAGAGAATGAAATACGCAGAAAGAGAGAGAGAGAGAGAAGGAACACACCCCTTGGACCGATACAGGAAGCTACAAAGTCAACTCCCTGGGCCACATATTCCCTTCTGACCCGACCTTGGACTCTCGCACAAACGCCCATGCACTCTGACCCTGCCTACACACTCCTCCCCACTCCATCCCTACCGCCTCCCGCCCAACCCTCTGGAGTGAGATTACATGACACACACAGGGAACCGCCAAACTCCCCCTCTCCCTCCCAATCTCTTCACTCTCCCTCCGACCAGATGTAATTCTAGCCCACAGTAAAGGGATAAGGAGGATGGAGAAGGAGGAATGGGAGGGAGAGAGGGGGGCGTGAGAAGGCTTTGGATGTTCCAGGGTCCGTGGATATCCAACCGCCACCCACCCACCCTCTCTCTCTCTCTCGAACACTTCTCAGAAAACCGGCCGGCCGGCAGACTCCTCCACCGGCAACAATGGGGAGGGGCGGTGGCGATGATGGCGGACCCGCCCAATCCCTCAGACGCCACCGGCCATCGAGATGATCTCCGGGGAAACAGGGAGAGAGAGAGAGTAGAGGGAGAGAGAGAGAGAGAACGATGACTGACGCGTCAGATCCCAGACAAAATTTCATGATTAATTCATGACTCGCATTCGAAGCGGGACAAAAGGGGGGGAGGAGGGAAAGGAAGGAGGAGAGAGGGTGAGTAGGTGGGTGTGGCGATTGTGAAGAAGAATATGTTTGGTGAAAGAGAGAGAGTGGCACCACCCCTTTTCATCAATGTTGGCATTCCCGGATATTAAATATTAAAGAAAAATGCGGGAGCCCTCCGTCTTATGGGAGCGAAAAGGATGAAATTACTACGGAAAATGTCCACGAGATACTCGGACGAGGAAAACCACATTTCTGTTTATTTGGTCACATATGTTATTCGCAATTCTAGAATATAAACGGATATACATCTTTTATTAAGTCTAACGTCTACAACTCGAACTTTCCATAACTCGAAGTGAATTCACTTTACGGGACAAAATCGTTTTCATGTTCTTTTCCTTCTATAACTCGAATTAACAATAAGTCGAAAATTTTTTTGTTTCACTTGAGGTTCGACTTATAGAAATATACGCTTATGTGTCATAAAGTCAGCGATTGTAAATAAAGATATATTAAGAAATAAAATAACAAGAAGATATTAGTTTATAAGGACAATTTTAAACCATTAGAAGCCTGAAAAGATCACATCCTATTGCTATGTTTATCCAAATGCTCCATTTTAAAGGAAAATTCAAAGCGATTTTCCGCGCATAATTTTTCCATCTTCGACTATAAAGACGACCTACTCATGTTAGGTTCGGTAATGGCATCGTCATATAGTGGAAAACTAGCTGGATATTTTCTTCCTCCCTACATTATGCTTTGAAAAACGGCAAAAAAGGGAAACTACGCGAGTTAATACTTTTCAAAAAGTAGGCAGAATTCAAAAGCGTAAATTCCAATGATTTATTCAAGTTTCCCTTATTCTTTTAACCAAATATACACGTCAGTGAATGGAATCCTTACACGCATTCAATCCGATGGCTTCATCTTTCTAAGATACTTCAGCCATTACTTCAATTTCGGTACGCGCCAACTGAATGGAATGACGGAAGCGCAGAAAGAAACAGGATGTACATCTTAATAAACGGCACCACTCCATCCATGTACTCCTAGTTCAGCTACAATACCAATTTTAGAAAGTGCACGACAGACATACGGATGAAGAAAAAAAATAATAATAATAAGCCTCTTAGTTAAAGGTCCTACACACGAAGAAAAGTCTCAAGCCTACAAGCTATCATGTGACGATAGTGCGCCCGGAAAAAGCAATTTCTTTCGATGAAATGCCGATTTCATCGCGAGCTGAAGCTTTATTTACCCGTTCTATCGAAAAATTACATTAACCTCAAAAGTTCAGGACATAAAAACACGAGGAAGATCTTAAAAAGTCGGAAGGAGATTTCGGTTGGCAACCCCATTACTCTTTCGTCAAACAAACCGTTGTTAATGTTGATAAACATCGAGGCCATTGCTCTCTCAGCAAGAACAATGGATTACGCCGTGACTCAGCTATAAAGAAAAGTCCAAATGAATAAGAAAATTGCGCGGCGATTAAAAAACGCCTCGAGGGGATTCTCCTCTAATGACAATGGGGTGTGCATCACTCACTACCCACGATACAAGAACGCACCAAAAATAGAAACAAACTAATTGCTATAACGGTAAAAAAAAAACAAGGTACATAATCGCTACGTATCGCGTATTTATATTTCTCATCCCCAGGTTACCAAGATGAAAAGATGCAATTTGGATATTATCAAAGGATATGATTGTATTTGGCAACGGCGATTAAAACATTCAAAGGGTATATACATGCAGTACCCGAAATGGAAAATGTTTCGAAACGGAACGCTTGTATTGGTAGTGGAACGGAAATCTTTACGAAACGGAACGCTTGTTATAATGGACAGTATTTCTAAATGTCTGACGAAACGGAACGGTATCGTCGGCGCGTGTGACGAGCCGGAACGGCGTTCCGGTGCGTTCCGGCTCATTCCGAGCACTGGTTATATATCCAAAAGGACTAGCCTTTTGAATTGGGTACTTTCACATAAGTTACGAACATTTAGTTTTTTCCTCCAAAAGAAAAATAAAAGGCTAAAAACGTCCCTCAATCGTGCATACATTTTCATCAGTTTGTATATTTTACAACCAATATATTGAAACAATTTATTATACAAAAAATTATTAACGATTTCATTACAAATTGGACACATCTTATGTAACTAACTAGAACAACTCGCATAATATTTTACGACTGGCTAGCTAAATATTTTACGACTACACTTGTTTCAAAAATATATTTTCAATCGAACGACGACCAAAAATAAACAAGTTAGGAAAGTTCACAGCGTATCACAAATGGAGTATTTGAAAGAAATTGTGTACGTAAGAGAAATAGCAATTTAAAGTTCTTTTCTCCGTCCTAAATAATCCATTTTCTTCCTATTTAAAAATACTGCATGCACACACATGGAAATTAAAAGTATTTTTGTGAGATTGTTTATGCTAGCAACAATGATGAAGTACCTAACCATTAAAAAAAATTTTTAAGTTCAACTCCAATGAAGACTTTCTTGTTTGATTTTCTTGATAACGGCTACTCCTACGATGAAAAAGAACAGGAAAAGAAATACTCTACTATTCCCATAAGTTTTATTTGAAAACTATTTTGATATTTACGACATATGACGGAAACTTCATTTTTTGTCAACAGTAACGTGGTATCCCTGATTGGCTTACGTGATTCATTTACATGACTTTCTTATTGCATCTGACTGTAAACCCTTAACGTAAAATTTCATGAAAATCCGTTTGGTAGCAGCCGAGGACGAACATGCGGACGGACGGATAGACCGACGCTTATGCTGGAAGCGAAACGCGCCTAAAAACTACATGTTATCGACAAAAGATGGAAAACAAAATTGGTAGTTTTTTCAATCCCGTATAGTATTCTCCTCGCATGTCTTACTCGAACTATGCAGTTTCTCCCCTTCAATCTCGCAGAACCCTGCTCTATTCGAGAACGAGGAGGAACACGGTAAACAGGTAGCGTTTCGACATAGCCATCGCCGAATTCCACGCAGCACCGCCCCCGTTAAAATTCATCCCGAGACGCCCATTACGCGATGACTTCATCCCCGTGTTCTTTAACAACTCGATGCGAAGAGAGAAAGAGAGAGAGGATGAGAAAAGAAGATAGGAGAGTTAGGTAGCTCAAAAGAAGTAATCATTACCATATTAATACTTCCTCTGAGAAAGAAACGGTACTTTACTTTCCCCGCGTGGGAGCACAGTCCCGCATTTTATCCCCGCTCTACTTTTCGAAGCGACGCTTCTCCTGCGGCACAAAATTAACGTCCCGAGGTAATGAAATCGGAGAGGCCTTGAAAATAAAAAAACGCAATTTTTTAACGTAGAAGTTAACTCATTACCACACCACAAAGCGTTAACAGAAGTTTGTAATTAAAAAGGAACGAAAAGAGATTATACACGAATGTAATTACCTTCGCAGGATTGAGAAAAGGCTTGTTTACATCCTCATATTAACGAGGCCTCTTCTGACGGTCCGTTTAATTTTATTCTTTTAATATTACCCGATTGGGGCGACCAAACCCTTCCGCTTGATATATTAATTGTATGAATTTGCGGAATTGAATGACAGAATATGAGATGGCGCGGCGAAAAGCTATACAGTAAAGGAAATGTATGCAGACAGAGAGGGATATGCTGAAAGTGAGGGACATTACAGTCAGGGCCGACCAAAGGGGGACGCGGCGGATGCGAGGCACCCGGACCCCCGAATAATGGAGGCCCCAGAAGTTCTCAATTAGGTATTCAAGTATCGAGTGTAAATTTTTCAAAAACATTTACTAGAAGTTATTTGCAAACCGATTTCCAAAATAAAAAACACTCCGTAAAAGTTATAATATTAAACTGGGGCTCCATAAATCGTTAGTTTTCATTATAAATATTAATGTCGTGGAGCCCCCATTGATATTCGCATCCGGGCCCCCTTCAGTGCTTAGCCGACTCTGATCACAGTACCTCTTCCTTACAAAAATGCGCTAAGCACTATAAAATCATCGAAGTAGGTCTGGTTGGATTATTCTTATCGTATAGTTTTCGTTCTCATATTATACTCTCATACTATCTTGCATCCTTGATTTTAATGCACACAACGGCTCGTTAATCTAGTCAGAACGATATCGAAGACACAAGAAAGTAGTTCCGGTCGCAAAAATCACGGGGAGTGGCCTCTAAAAGTTGGCAGCTCTGCATCGGAGTTTCTCTCCTCCCCAGCCCCTCCAACAAACCCACGTGGCTCTGCGCCCCATTTCCCTCGGACACTCGAAGAGTACTTAGGAAGCGCGAGAGGGGTGGAAAACGAGGCTAAGAGATGGAGAGAGGGGCTAAACAGGAGGAAGAGGGGCTAAAGAGGAGAGAGAAAGAGAGGGGGGGAGGGGGCTAAAGAGGAGGAGAAGGACCTAAGGAGGAGGAGGAGGAGCAACTGAGAGAAAACCCGCGAGCCACACACCGCCATTAGCAGCAAGAAGCTTCCTCATCAACTCCCAACGAGGCAGAGGGTGACGACGCCCTCTCCCCTTCAATTGTCTAGCCACACACACACGCCCTCGCGTTAAAACGACTCGCGGCGCCGAGAGAGAGACAAGCGGCGCAGAAAAAAAACGAAACAAAAGCAAATAAATGAGAGCTTTAAAGCCACGTCGAGGCGCAAGCTTATCCAGACGAAAACACATGGCTTAAAACGTGGGTAATTTCGTTTCGAAATTTACCTTTGATCCCCCTCCTCCCACACACACACGGAGAACACAAATCAAAAAGTTTACCCCAAATACACGTTCGGAGGGAAAACATTTTGAAAATACGCTGCAGATGCTCTTTACAACGCTACTCGTTAAACCGCAGATCTGGTTATAACGCAGTTCACGCCCTCTTCAAAATATCAAGGAGTATCTTCGTACGTTCAGCTACATATAAAACAGATTGACTAACAATAAGAGGCTAAGAGGCGGAGTTTCCTCCAAAGCCGCCTTTACTATGGCATTTTCGTTTTCTTTAATAAGATGTACGCAAGGATTAATATGTTTCCTGATCAACTTAAAAATTCATGTTTAATCGAAAGTTTATGGATTATAAGAGCGAAATTACGCTGGAATATATTCCTTGACATGAAAAAATACCCAGATTTCTTTTGACGTTTATAATACCATCAAACGTCTCAACTTCCTTCGTGATGAACGAGGATGGAAATGTATGTGTGTGTGTATATATATATATATATATATAGAGAGAGAGAGAGAGAGAGAGAGAGAGAGAGAGAGAATAGGATATTGCGGAGACCATGGAAACGCCAAGAGTGTCCTTCAATCTCGTAAAACTAGCTCTGTTAGCTTTACTTACATCAGATTCCGGAAGTGCCTCCTATGAGTCAGCCTCGCGAGGCTGGCCGAGAAGCGTTCTCCTTACATCGCAAAGGACGCTAAACACGTGAGAAGCGTTTGTCTCGAATTTTACTCAACCAAACGGTATTTCCCTTAATTAAAAATCCGCAAGCTAAGAAAATTTCTCTGCGACGACGGGCGGGATTTTCCAACACTTTTTCATTTAAAAAAAACATTTTAATTTAAAAATAATAGTTTCGATAATCTTTCGAATTCCCTTCAAAAATGTTCTCGCCTGTTAATTGGCCGCCGTTTTAATTGAAGATAAAAAGGATCACCAAAAAAAAAAGGACAATTAAAACTCCCACTGATTGTAAAAAATGATTTGAAACGACTCGAGCACAAGTTGACGAGGAAACTAAATTGAACCAATCAGGATTTTTTAAAAAATTTTAAATCGATCATTCAAGGCTTCGTTGCATTCATTTAATCAGGCTATTATCGCTGTCCATCCTCTAGCGGGACATTTTTTTTTAGCTATTTCCCAGACTGTCAACCTTCGCGCCGAAAGGTTTATTTACTCATTCACTTTTACATTAATAGATCGCATTCAGAAAATTCGAAAGACCTTATTTCGAGCACGCGCACGCTGGCACATTCCACACTCCCGGTCAGTCTCCGCCGACCTTTTTCCTTACCACTACTGTCCTCGACAAGGGACGGTCCCTGAAGTAGCAAAAAAAAAGGCCGCGCTTACCCGTTCGAATTTCTCGCATTCTGTCCTCCACCTCCTCTCACACTCACACACACACACACACACACACATCGTCAGAGAAGGGAAAGAGCAAAAGGAGTCTTTAACTTGTGCCAGACGCACTCGAGCGGCGAAGAGTATGGGGCCCATCTCGACGCGAGAGATGGCCTCTTTCAAATTACGAACGATTCGCAAAGCGCTAAGCGACGAATCCCACCTCCCCCCCCCCCTTACTCTCCAAATAAAAAAAATCCAGGATTAATGTCCTCTCCAATTAATGCAACCCACTCCGGTTTAATTAACAGCGACGAACTGATTACAATAATCGATCCCTCAGAAATTTCCATCAAACTGCATCCCGTTAGGAGAATTAAAAACAAAACTCTTCCCAGCCGCGAATTGCAGAACGCGGGATCATTTACAAGCTTCATCCATAAAACGGATGATTACCGGAATCCATTAACGGTATTAGTCTCCGAATACTACGACCTGACAAAAATCGGCCAAAATCGATAACGCCCACCATTCGACCCCTAAATGGATGACGCCGTGTCAGAATCACTCTCGATGCCCCTCCTTAAAACCCGATCAATAGCTAATAAGTTTTTAGTCCGACTAATAACGCCTCCCGCATCACACCCTGACTACAAAATCCACTTTCCTCTTTCAACTATATACAACCAATAGGAAACTTCCGAACACGCCCAAGAAACTTTCGCCCGCTTCCAATTACTGGTTCTGGTTCAACACCTCTTCCCTAAAAATCTCCCATTTTCTCCGGGACGACCCTTGACCGTAAGGTCGCCACTTGAGACCTCTACAGGGTCGTCCCCCTCCCCCCCTCCAAGCGTCTGAGAGGATAAAGAGGCGAAGGAAAGAGTGACCGCTTGACCATTTACCACCCTGTCACCTCCTCCTCACACCAAACCCTCGTCCCTTTCTCTCAACACTCGACAAACTCTTCTCTCACCTCTCGTTTTCCCTTTCCGAAATTTCTCGTCTCTCTTAACAGCGCCATTGCCTAAGGGCACACCGTATATGGAGCGTGTATATAACACGAGTCTCAAACCTAAATTGCGTGCGGGTTCAATAGATTTTTAGAATTATATGGCGGACTGCTTTTCGGAATTATTAAGCTAAATATATTTTTTTAAATTTTTATATCTAAATGTGCATGTTATCCTGTAATCCGACTAATTGGCGGATGGCAGGTGGTGCAACGCACCAAAACCTACCTAAAAGTTATCTCGAGCAGGTCTGACTTTCCGATATTGATCTCGCATTGTACACGGAGAGCCTCGATAACGCTCCGTCCTACAATCGATCTCACGTTATTAGGTATTTATTTCTGTAAAAAAACTTCAGCTACCGCCCACAAATAGTAAGTTTTTAAACGGTGTTTTTTTTTGTTCCGTATAACGAGGCCATTCCATGATTGTCTCGTAAAAGACGTCTTCCACCGACTTACGGCAGATCCTAAGTAATTCATTCAAATGGGAGGCCGCATGGGACACAAGGGTTGCGTGTTTGAAACTTGTGTAGTATGAAGAAGTTTTGCGAGTGCAGTTACACATTTGAATACATGCAAATGCATACTTATGAATGCGGGTGCAATTATATTTCTCTGGGGGCACTATCTAATCTCAAACAAACTGAAATTTATTAAAATCTACTCGTTTAAAACAATGTAGGAAGGAAGTACAATTTTAACAAACAACCTGCAATTATAGCGTTATCTAGTAAAAATTTTAATTAGTTCACAATGCTTAATTCCCGCCAATAGCCCGGAAAACCACATTATACCGTGAAAATTTCCTTTTTGTTAAGGCGCCAACTGCCAGGTCCACCAAATGAGGGTCCCCGCCGAAGAAATAATTTGAAACCTATTTAAACCAATACAGCATAGCATAAAAACAATTTATTTAAAGTATACAATAATCCAAAAGCTCGAAATAGCAATTTATACGCTAGATGACCTACAGAAAATAATGACTTAAAATTGAAAAAATAATTAATCAGTTATCCTTAAACCTATGCTTCAACTCCCATACTTGCTCAAAAGAAATAAATGTCCGTTTCGTATCTGTTCCGCAACGCAACCCACAAAAGCTAAAATCGCATTTCTTCCTTAGCAAAGGTTACCTTCCCCTTTAAAAGGAGTATCCCGCAGGCCCTTTTATCGCACCCCAATTCACTGTTTTCGCAATAAAAATAAATACGACCATTAACAAAAATTGTTCTCTTACGACGATAAAAAAACACAAACTTTGGATTCGATATATTCCGACATAAACATCGAACGTAAAAAATATATCGCTCGAGACCGCCCGATTAAAGCCGAACAATCGATAAAAAACATGGCCAACGCAGAAAAATGAGGAGGTTTTGATGCCAGCAATGAAGAAGCGACACCCCTTCCTCCTGCGGACCCCCGTAAATAATGAAGGATTTCTCCTTTTTCCTATCTCCCTCCCTCCATTTCTCTCACTCTCTTCTTTCCTCTCTCTCTCTCTCTCTGCAACCCTACCTACCTCCCTACCCCCTCTAATTTCTTCCTTCCCTCTTCCTCCCCCACTCTCCCTCTACCTCCCTCTCTATCCCTAGCCATCTCTCCCTCCCTCTCTCTTCCTCTCCACCCCTCATTCTCCCTCTCTCATCATCCTCATCTTCTCTCTATCTATCTATCTATATATATATATATATATATATATACACACACACACACACACACACACACACACACACACACACACATATATATCTCCCACATTATGTATCTCCGTGTCACTTATTTCCATCGGTGCCGACTTCCTTCCGGTCAGGCCAAGAAAGAGGTCGAAAGAACCGGGAGAGAGAGGTATGGAGGAAAGAAAGGCTGCATAAGTTATTCGAAGAGAGAGAGAGGTGGGGGAGGAAAAACCCCATCACTCATACCTTTTAATCAATCACTGGTTGGACTCGGGAGAGATAGTGTGGCGAGGGATGGGTGAAGGAGAGGGAAAAAGGATGTATAAGGAAGATGGGGTGAGGAGTACGAAAAGGGGTCGAGTTTTAGAACTTCTTAGCAGTTCCGAGAAATATTTACGCAAGAGGCGGGGTATATTTTTCAGCGCGAGACGTATCAAGCTCATTTCGCGAGAAATATATCGGAGTCATTATTTTTCCTTCGCCGTGTATATGCTCCGACCTCCCCGAGCCATTTCTCAGCATCAACGATACTTTGTCTCTCTCCCCCACGCAAAAGCCCTCTCTCCCCTCTTATGTCATTTACATCTCGCGTCCATATTTTACGGGAAATCTCTCCTGTGCGGTCGCGGTCGGCGTGAGAGGGGGAGGGGGAAAAACAACAACAGAGCGAGGGAAGGAGGGGGTAGCGAGGGGGGGGAGGGAGGAAAGGGGGCGGAGGAGGGGGAGGGGGGGCACGTGTAAACGTAAAAGCCGAATATCTGTTTTTTTCTACCGAAGGAGTAATTTACGGCCGAGGAACTTTTTTAAAAGTTTGTTTATATTTTTATATATATTTTTTTTTTTGAGGGGATGGCTAAAAATGTTTTTGTGCCCGACGAAATAAGAGGACTTCCGAATGGGAAGTAGTAAAAAAAATGTGCCATGTTCGCGATTTCGAAAAACAAGATCGCGTACACGCCGTTGTTCGTTAAAAATTAACCACCGCTGAGAGAGAGAGAGAGAAAGTTCTTCCTCCGACGCCATCTGTCGTGAATCGGAGAACAAACTGATGCAACGATAAAAACAATCTGTACAAAAAAATACGACGGAAAAATGTGGGCATCGCACTCGGATATGCAAACGAAACAAATGTTTCGGTTAAAAGAAATTCCTCTTTCTCGAAACGTGAGGCGTGCGTTTACATAATCACACGCAAAAATTAAACTGTTTAAACGATCAAAAAAAAATATTTTTTTTACTCACAGAGGTATTTATACTATTATGATGAGATGAATGGAATTACTATGGAAACCCTGTTGATGCGGAAGGCGAGCTGAAGATCATCAAGTGGAGAAAAAACGCGGTTTCCATTTATTCGGCAACCTGCGGGCGCTTTTCAAAATTGGTCTTAGCGCGTAATTTTCGCAGCAGGTACTGCGCTTGTTATTATTCTCAAATAAAGGGACAGCGAGATAGAAAGAGCATCCGCACGCCAAAAACACGCCGACAGCAACCGAAAACGTTAATTGTTTGCCATTAATTTTCTCTCCTCTCGATTAAAACACGTTCGGAATACGCCAACGAAAAGCTTTTTCGGAAAAGATATTGCCCTCGAAACAAAAGAACGATCGCGTTTCACCTCTCATGTTCGATTTCGGAATGTCCACTCCCCGACGTTGTTCGCAGATGTGCCAACAAGGCCCAACGAAACGGTAATAAAAATCGTATGTTGTGTCATTTATGAATTCTAATGCGCACGATTTAGCCATAAACCAGGAGTGGAGAATCGACTGCCCCGCGGGCCTTATGCGGCTCCCGAGCGAGGTTTATGCGGCCCTCAAATCTATGATGAGAGAGCGATTCGTAAAAATATAACACGAAAATTCGTTTTTTCGCTCAGGTTACGATCGTAAAACATTTAATACTGAAATGCTAATATCTTAAGAAACCTTTATTCAGAATCAATTTTCTCTTACGTGAACCCTCAAAATCTTGAACCTTACTTTCGATGCAAACTCTAATGCGACCCGCCGAAAAGGATTCTTTATCGCCATGCAGAAACGGTTGCCCGCCCCTGCAATAAACCGAGGACGCCTTTCACTCCCGTCCCAAAAATTCACAGCGCCATTTCTTTTAACTTCTATCCCATTCTTTCGGTCCGATGGAGAGTTGGACCTGACAAAAATTTCAGATTAGAATAAACAGATTTCGCGGATTGAAAGAACTAGGATACAATACGATCGGAATGCTTATCCGATACTATCGAAACGAGGGCAGTATACTTTTTTTATAATGCGAATTAACTATAGCCGAATTCCTCCCAGTTTATCAAATTCGGAACAACCCGAGTCACAATTCAATACGCCACCCCCAACCCTCTCTCCCCCCCTCGCAACCGCGGACGCAACAATGACCAAAAACCACCCTTCTTCCTCCCTTCTAAGCACTTCACCCCTCCCCCCTCTCCCCTTCATCCCTACCGCATTTAAACAACACATTTTTAGGCGACCCTTCTTAATATTCTAAAACTTACCCCTCCTCTCTCTCTCTAACTCCCCTTTTGCCCAAAACTCACCCCCTCCCTCCCCTCCCCTCCCCCCGGTCACGTAGTCACTATCCATTTCCCCTTCTCCTCAAACTCCCCTTTCTCATTCCCTTCTCTCCGACGAGACTTGGCTCGAGTCTTTTGTTTTATCTCCTCCCCGTCCTCCCGCAGGGGCGGGAGAGGTGAACGGGTGACGTGGGAGGAGAGAGGGAGGGAGGGAGAAAGAAAAATGGAGGGAGGAGTAGGGAAAAGAGTTTGTTCACGGTAAATTACGTCCCCTTACCTCCTCCCCTATTTTATCTCCCGATATCGTCCTCCCAGCCTTTCTCCACTCCTCGACCTGTTTATTTCGAATGCCCCGTGCTCGCGGAGAGTGAATTCAAATTAAAAAGTTTTCGAAACGAGGTAGGACAAAGTTCGTGGAACGACTCGTCCAGGACAATGGAAGTTCATAATCCTCGGCTCATCTTTCTCCTTCTCTCTCTCTCTCTATCCTTCTCTCTCTTTCTCTCTCTCTCTCTCTCGCACTCGATACTTCCATTTCGATAAATCTTTCGCCACCCATATATATTTATTACCCTATTACAAACAGTGTGACGTTTTATTTAATGTGAGTCAGTTACTATATTTTTCGTCATATTTTCTTTGAATTTGTATATTCTAAATCAAGATATCACTAAAGATTTCCCAAATTTCAATTAGTACGACTTTTTAGCACAATTTCTTAAATATTTAGATTTGGAAACCTTTTTATCTTTCTTTCTTCTCTACCACTGTTTTCTTTTAATGGACTCGCCATGTTATAAAAGAATAATTCTCCGACAACACGCGAAAAAAATGAGCGATGTTTTCGGGACATTTAACCTCATTTGGTTTTATAAACATTCCGATTTTTTTCTTTAACTAGGATTTGTCACGGGGATAGCCAGGATATAAGCGGTCAATTTACGAAATGCTCAAAGATTGCGTGAAAATCAGTGCTAACACAATCTTTTAAGGCAAGACCTTCAACTAACCGCATAGTTTTTGCCAACGAGTCTAACAAAATTGAGAATATTCTGCAATCGAGACATTTTGGTAATTTGTAATTTTACGAAGTCATTCAGTTGCGTCAACTAGCGAAGACAAATTTACCAAACCTACTTCGTTTGCTGTTCCTGAAAAATTTTCCTCAACAAAAAAGTCGTGTAGAATAATGAATCACGTGACCGATTTCAGCGGTACATATAAACCTAATGATTATTTAAATTGGACATATTGAAACTTGTCCAATTCTAGTCGAGGACCTTTGGGGACTTTTCCTTGTGAATTAACAGTTTCTTTTTTTCCTGGGACGACATCGGAAACGGACTGTACTCCTCTGAAATATCCCTTCTTTATGGAAATTCTCCTATATATATCTTTATATAAATGACTCATTTATAAATAAAATAAATCTCGTCGAAAAACTGACCTATTCTGCATTTTCTCGGTCTCCCCCTTGGAATTATTCCTCCTCGCCCCATTATTAGCTCGCCCAGTTTCACGAGAGGATTAGTACAAGTATTGCAGACGTGTACGGGTCATTATATGCCAGAGAAAGTGAAAGGAACATCTACTTCTTTATGTTCTGTAATAAAATCGGCAAATCTATAAACTACGCAATTTCGTACTGTCGCCGATTGATTGTTATTCCGAAAAATACGTGGATGTAAATATGAACGACAGCACGAAAGCGAGGTTAGCGTATTTTCGTTCTATAACAGCCCGCAATAAAATTGGATTTATAGTTTAGGGTTAATGAACTAATGCGATTGCGATATTGATAGAACGGGATGAGATACAGTTACAATAAAAATACTAACCTAGAAACAACTTTAACATGGTCGCATTATAAGCTTAGTAATTTTATATACCAATAAAAAAATTGAAAAATAATACCAGATGGGTTCCACGTGCCAGTGACAGTGGCAAATAACATAAATTAAGATATTAAAATTTATCCATAGCTTTTGGGAGAATGTACTGAAATTATTCGCTGTGAGATAGGAACATGCTACTCAAAGGTTGGTATTTTCATTTTATTAAAATCATTTTTCTGATTTACCATATAAATAGCCGTTTGGCAATAATAATTTAAATTTAAACCGCAGAACCGGCGCCCTTTCGCCGTTTAATTCTTCTAAAGTTTTTAAGAGCTTCCCTCTTATAGGATTAACGGTATCCATCAATTCCAGACTATAAATTAACTTCAGCGAAGATTTTTCACGCCTTACGCTTAGTTAATCATCTAAATTACACCCGCATTTTGAAAGTTCCACTTTAGATGGATGCGGTTTTATCAGCAGAAGCCGTGGATTAAAATCATGCTCGAATTAATTAGCCGATAATATTTTTCACTGCAGAGCGCTGCATCATCCTTGACGTGTATGACATCTTGAGAACTTCCCGTTTCCAAGAAAATGCGTTAATTAATTAAGAGCTCTCTCGATGACTTATCGGTGCGAATAAAATTTCCAACATCGAGCTAAGAAAAAATATATAACGAAAAAAATTATACTTCTCAGAGAACTGTACTCAAGTTTTGAATGAAGCATTCGATTCCACAGATGAAATTCAATACCGAGTAAACTAATCGACATATTATTAATATCATTAGCTAATCCATTCCAATAAATCGTTAACGGGAATAATCGCCGCGGAGAATCGACCCGCCATTTCGTAACTATACACGGCAAACTCCTCCAGCAAAGCGCTTAAAACGGCGCCGTCGCAAACTTAAGATCATTTCAGCATTGCCTACGAACCGGACATTGAAAGACTGCCTCGTTAGCGGAAGGCGGAAAAAAACACTTTTAAAACTCTGATGAATAAAACAATCGTCTCCGAAGCAAATCCAATATCCAACCTTTTTAAAATAAGGAACTCGAGGGCGTCTCGACCGCTTTCTTTTTTTCCTCCCGCCCCAGAAGGAAAAAAACGCACAAAAGGTGCCCTTCCTGCGACTGAAAGAAAGATAAAGAAAAAAAATGATTCCGGGACAAAATAAAAATAGTCGGGGACAATGCGGGATCCAACGCTGGTTTCCTTGAAGAGGTCTCGGCGGTAGGGAAGGGCGGTTGGGTTGGGGGATAAAATGGATTGAGGAAGGGTAGAGAGATAGAGAGAGGGAGAAGTGGTGGATGGGGGAGAGTTGAATGGAGACAAACTTTTCTTCCCGCAGAAGCCCTCTCCCCCCCTCCCTCCCCGGAAAAGAGGTTTTGGAGGGGGGGGGCAGGAAAGAGACGGAGGAACTTTCTCGATATAGTGATGCGAGCAGCGCGACAATAGAGAAAAAGATTCCTGAAGAAGGAGAATTTCCTCGTGGAATGCAACTCCGGCTCTCGTCCCTGCCACCCTCTCTTCCTTTCCCTAAAACACTCCCGCACCTCTGACCATATCTTCCTCTCCCTCCATCAATAACATCTCACACACGCGCACACACCATCCGCCGCAAACACACTGTTTCACACGCATCGAACCGTGTCCCTTTCAGGAAGAACAGGAGGAGAATGTTCGAAGGAAAAAAAGATGGGGTTGGAAGAGGGTAAGGCGTCAGCAATAGCGTGGAGAAGGAACGCCCCGGAACGTGAAAAGTGCCTATGGAGATAGGGAGAGAGAAATATGGGAGGAAAAGAGAAAAGGAAAGAGGGAGAAAATGAGAGGAGAGAAAAAGGAGAGAAAAAGGGAGGTAGGAAGGAAGATGGGAAGAGAGAAAGAGGGAGAGAAAGGGGAGAGAGAAAGGAGGAAGGGAGAGAGAATGAGGAAGGGAGAGAGAAAGAGGGAGGGAGAGAGAAAGAGGGAGGGAGAGAAAGATGGAGGGGGAGAAAGAGGGAGGGGGAGAAGGAGGGAGGGGGAGAAAGAGGGAAAAAGACAATGGGGAGGAAGAGAAGGGGTGAGAGAGGAGGAAAGGAAGATAGGATGGGAGAATTGGGAGGGAGGGTGGGATAGATGATGTGAGAAGGGCAAGAGAGAGAGAGAGAGAGAGGCAGATAGATCAGAAGAAGGATGGGCACCAATCGATTCAAGAGAAATGGATTGAAGGGCGATGAAGATTGAAGAGAAGGTTGAGAGGCGGGGGGAGATGGAGGAAGTAACAGGAAAGAAAGAGAGATGGGGAGAAAGGGGGAAATGGAGAGAGGGGGGGGGACACCGAACGCGGAAAGGACTAGAAATGGAAGGAAGAGAGAAACCCTAAGAGATAAGGTGAGGAATAAAATTGAAAGAAGGGAGGGAGGTCTAACGGAGGGAAAAAAAGAAATCCTCTCTTTTCAATATGGCCGTGCCCGCAATTTATAACCGGACAAAGCACTAACACTTTCTCCTCTCCCCCTAACCACCATCAAAACCCCTTTTTCTATACTACCGCCACTCCGCGAGGGTAAAAAATGTCCTCCCCGGTAAAAAATGCCCGTGGGATAAAAAAAAATGTCCCGGGACGAAGGAAAAAGGGGAAAACGAGACGCAAGGTCATCTGTATGTGGAAGGGTTGGGAATGGGTTGGGTTGGGGTTTTAAAGTGGGTAGGGCGGCGGCGAGAGAGAAAACACTCGAATCCAATATTTCCATCCATTTTTGGCTCGGATGAAGTAAGAGTGAGGACCATCCAGAAGCAATATCATTTTGTTTTCTCGTTCTTTTCGAACTTGGCGTGGACTTTTTTATGTTTATTTAAAAGGTTTTCCTTTGGATTGTAAAAATGGATGGGTGTGGTAAATATATTTATATTACAGAACAAAGACAAATGAACACGTGAGCGATGCAAAATAAACACCAAATCAAATATTAAAAGTGCATTATACCGCTGAAATGATAAAATAAACCTACCTAATATAAACAACAACTTCCAATAATTACAAATTATCGATATTAATAAATTCCATCAAGATACCATGAAAACATATATATAATAAAATTGAGGAATCTTGGACAAACTCTAAAAAAAAATCTAATGTATTCCATAAAGTTTCATGTTTTGACTTAAAAATAATTGTAAATACACACTCTATAACGTCCGTTTGAAAAATATTGTAATTCAAGTGAAAATGCAATCTTCATTTTAATTCGATAGAACTCTCGAAGCTTTAAAAAAAAATCCCTTGCATCCCATGAATTCAAGCAGCTGCATAGTGGAGAGGAAACAAATCTTAAAATTTCGATTTCGCAAAAAAAATCTCAGAAAACGTTAATAACCGCCACATTATAAAGGCGTTAATAAAATCACTAATTTTCTAATTAATAATATTACTAAAGAAGACGTTTCCAAAGCGACCAGAATTAAACATTTAATACCCAAAATGAGGGATTGTTGTCTTACCTATTTGTGGAATTGCAGAATTGGAGGGAAGAGGGGTGGGAACGAACATCGTCGTGCTCGGAATTATTTACCTGAAACAAACAAATAACTCCATTATTAAATGAAACAATAGAGATGAGTAGTTTGCTCATAATTTTATTAATTTCCAAAATTAAATGGAAGCAAATACAGATGTAACATAACATACTATAATATAACAATTCCAGTTGAAAGTTGCTTTGTAAGTAATTTTTTAACCGCAGATTATCATTAAATATAAAGTCATGTCGCAGGCAAAGTTATGTTTGCCCTGAAACACAATGAAACGTGTTACAAAGAAACAAATTACACACAAAACTCCGGGAAAACAACGATCACTCCATTTTTACGTTCCCAGATCATTCTACACATTTGATATAATGCGCCCATTCCCACCAATGGATTCGCACGACAGTGTGACAAAAGAAATACGAACAAAGCCCAAATCTAAAAATAAGTATCCGACTCCGGTACCATACTAAACACGGAGAACGTCATCACTCGGCGCCATCTCCATTACTCAAGAAGAGCAGCCATGAATTTTCACCCGAATTTGTTCGAATCCATCTAGGGAGGAAATAAACCAACGGAAGATTTTTTACGACCGAGTGTGTGAAAGAAGAGAGAATACATATATTCCAGGCGTCTCAATCATCAATCTTTCCCCTCCCACCCACGACTTTCGCGCGCGCGGGGAAATTCGGAAACCCCCCTCCCCCCTTTACGATGGAGGCGCCACGACGCGGCACGTCCGCGATCTAACCCCCAGCACACCCGCCTCCCATCTCCATCTTACCCCACCACCTCCATTTAGTAAAAAGGGGAAGGCGAAGAAAGGGGTTGAAACTTTAAAAAGGGCGGCAGGTGCGAGTGCAGAGAGGGGATGAGGGTAACAAGACGTTCGGTTAGACCTCAAGAGGCATCCAGAATGGTCCCACGTCTTCGAGGTATGAGGCAGTGCCTTCTGCGGCGCAAGGGTTTATGGGTGAATGGAGAGGAAAGGAATAAGAGAGAGAGAGTTATAGAGATGAAGAAGGGATGAATGCGTGCCCTTAAACGGTTCCCCTTTAAAACCCTTAGGGAAAGCGCCGCTGCTCTGATACGGGAGGATTTTTTTGGAGCATCACGTTTAGGGAGAGAGGGCTTTCCGTATATCACGGAAGGAAAGGGGACTGAGGGAGGGATAGGGGGCGAAGAGAAAGGGAGAGGGAGCGATGAGAGAAGGCGGCGGAGAGAGAGAGGGAGGAAGAGAGGGAGGAGAGGGAGGAGATGGAGAGGGATGAGGGGGCGGAGAGGGAGGAGGGGCGGAGAGAGAGGAGGGGCGGAGAGAGAGGAGGGGCGGAGAGAGAGGAGGGGATGGAGGAGGAGGGACGGAGGAGGGGCGGAGAGGGAGGAGGGGCGGAGAGAGACGGTGGTGGAGAGAGGATGAGGGAGTGGAGATAGAGGAGGGGGCGGAGAGAGAGGGTGATGGGGGCGGATTCGGATGATCACATGAGGAGGTATGACGGGTAAAAATTGCAAAGGATGAATGGAAGAGACAGAGGGAGGAAAAAACCCGGGCAGTAAAAAAATCCTGTCTCGACGTGGGATTTCGCGTGTGATTCCGTGCAGTTTAATTAGTTTTTACGACGTTTTCCCTCCCTGCTATGAGATACTGGCTTACTGCTGCAGCGGCGTCGGGTCGAGAATGTCACCGCGTCATTCGTCCGAAAAATAAAGGATATCCTCACTAGAGTGTGTGTGCGTGTGGCGGAAAACGGGAGGAGCTACGCCCGCAATATTGGGCGAGGGAAGATTCGCCGGGTAGTTTTAAACCCAATTAAGGCGCGTGAGTGCATGAGCCACGGATAACGGAGCAATTTCGCCCCGGAATTACGGTCGCATTGCCCCGGCCAAATGGATGCGTTGCTCTTTGTTTTCTTTTCTTTTTTTTGAGAGAGAAGCCAGACGTAACGTACGTCGGAGAAGTTTGTCCTTTTTTCGTTAGTAATTAGCAGAATCCCGTGGAATCAGGTGACGGCAGAGAATCTGGGAGAACATACACCACGAAACTTGAACTGTATAGGAAAGGATCCTTCCCAAAATGACAAGCTATCCGGGATAAAACATAACATTCGCGCGCGGGCGGGAAAATCCAAATATTGCCGCCCACCGCTAAGGTAAATTTAAAGATTAAAATGCTGAGACGAAATTGGGCATTTGAATTTAGCGTGTTTTTGTATTGTTGTCCTCGGTAATTTCAGTGCATATGCACTTCAATAAAGGCTTAAAGATCTAAAATAAGATTAAAACTTGCTCGAAATGATCGAAGATATGAATTTAATGCAAATAAATCGTGTTTTTGTAACATCGCAAAATTCGAGCGGATCGAAACGATCGAGCAAGATTTCCTTAATTTAAGAATGAACGGTCTTTTCGAATAAACAAATGAATGTTACCAATTAGTTAGAACATTTAGACGGCTAGCTCATATGAGGAAACGGTGCACGAAATAGCCACGGCAATTAAATTTCTCGTTACTGGAGATAAAACGCTCATTTTCGAATCTTTGCCAAATTGGACATTTTGGATTATATTGGAAAGTATAAAACCAGTAAAATAAAGGGCGAGAAACTAATGAAATCTCCGCAGATCTCCCAACCTAGCCAACATCTTGTGGAGAAAAGAACCCCCATCAACCACTCCTCTGCACCCTGCAGGGTCCCACCCATGCCGCAGACCCCGATGCCTAACATGCCCTATAAACCCACCCTCCAACTCATTCTCAAACCCCACTAACATCACCTACCCCATAACAGAAGGCAGGGAATTGGGTACAGGTTAGTAGGTAGATGTACCTACTAACCTGCACCCAATGCCCTGCCTTTTACGTCGGCCTCACCAGCAATTCCCTCAACATTCGTATGAACGGCCATCGCAACAGCGTTAGTCTCAAACGACAGCTACCCGTGGCCGTTCATGCAAATAATCACAATCTTAGTTTCAATGTTTGTTTCACGGTGAAGGCCATTCGCGCTCTCCCAGACGACGCTTCCGCCCCCCAACTCCGTCAATGGGAACTGGCCCATATCCAAATCTTAAACTCTTTCTCTCCTCCCGGCCTCAATATCCGTTAATATTTCCTTCTTTCCACCCTCTCTTTCCCCTTCCCCCCTCTGCATCCTCCAATCCCCGACCTTTCCACGCTCCCGTCCCTTCCACCCCCACACCTTCACCCCAGTGTCACTGTCAAATCAGTTGTGTCTCTCTTGTGCTGACGAAGGGATCATCCCGAAAGCTCCAATAACTTCTACAAAAGTGTCTCTCCAACACCCCAGCGGCTCTCCTTCCGGTAAGTGCTCACTGGGTTTCCTTCAACACCTAGTTGCCCCAAATATCCTCATTTACCTTTCCTCTTCCGTAAGTTTATATATATACAGGCAGACCTCGTCTTTCGCGTGTTTCTATCTTTCGACGTTCCGCATTTACGACCATTTTTGTCTTTCGCGGTATTATGTTTCGCTCTTTCGCGAAAAAAATCACGGAAAAGGCTGCGCGAAATTTTCTATATATGGAATGAATCGCGTTTTCCTCACATTTTCTCCCATAGTCGGGCCAGAAAAATATTGTTACGTTATTCTGATATGTAAAAATATTTACGTAATTTAAAAAAATAGATACGTGTATCTATTTTAAAAGTATATTTATAAGACACGTGTACTTGTCTTATATATACTTTTAAATATTTTTAGGTTGCAATCCTCCCACACTTTTGTGTCCCTTCGCACGTGAAAAGTTGTAGAATATAAGTTGGCATCACCGTTCAGGACCCTTTGGTCTTTATTACGACAGGGAAGTACCGGTGGGAAAGACACAACTCTTGGCCCTTCCGATTCAGGATCATTGGGTTATTTGCTCAGGTTTGACACAGTTCAAACGCTTAAGCTTTTCGTTTTGCGCATCATTTATTATTGGTGGAGTTTCGCGGAGTTTTTCAGGAATGTAACCCCCAAGAAAGACGCGGTCTGCCTTTTTTGGGGAATTAGCCCCTGCAAGTTAGGCAACATTCGTTCATTTTTTTTCTCGATTATACGCACTACGGAACTTAAATAACACTATTTTCTGATACTTTTTTCGTCTTCTTTTAACTTGTTTAAGTCTCACTTTCATTGAAGTTAATTTTTCCTTCTCTCTCTCTATTTTTCTGCGGTCACCAATACAGAGGACAAATGATCCGTTTTTGCTGGGATGGTAACCAAACCCTGTATTTCCTATTGCCTTAATTACTTCTCTTTCGAGATTTCGTCTTTCGCGGTGTTTTCAGGAGCGTAACCCCCGCGAAAGACGAGGTCTGCCTTTATATATACATACACACACACACACACACACACACATAAATACCGGATGAACGCATATGAAAGATTTTACAAAAACGAGTGACTCATTTATAGACATTCGGATGTAGACAAAAATAATTTCATAAAACGCGCAAATATGCAGTTTTAAAAGGTTGCACTTAAAGAAATAACGTTACAACTGTATTGGACCCAGAAATCGCATTCCAATGGCGTTGTTCCATTAATCATTTCCATTTACTGCCAAGCCTCGGAGCAATTTGTACACATTTTTGCTCTCAACCAAGACCTGACCATCTTATTCGAATTCATCACCACGCATCTGTCCCTAAACAACGCTAGATTATCGCGTCGGTAAGCAAGAAATTTCCTCCGCTTCCATAATGTTAAAGGCGTCATCCGGCAGGTGAACTCCTAACGCCTCGAGTTTAAATCTAACACCACGCTATCATTTTTTGCAGGTGGCTCGAGAAACTTGGAAGACTTCGAAACATCTGCCCCTTTCTCACGGCAAGTCATAAAAAATCTCCAAGGTTTGTTTTCGCATTAGTCACAAGCCAGCGACTTGAAGTCTCTCGGATATACTGCTGCGCCGATAGCCATAAATTCGTGCTCGGAAAATGCTACCGTAGAATAAAGCTAGACAATCCCCTGATGTTGATGTTTGGCCAAAATAATAAAATCAACGAATATAATGGTGATCATTCGTGTACTCGTTTGACAACGAGGAGAAATTTCTGTATTTGACGAAAATCAAGAAAAACAATAAACAAAGAACTTATGAATCTGTTATTAAGGTCGGTTTATTTAAAAATATACACTACACATCCCTTACTATCTCTCTGGAGTCTTCAGGCTTCAGCCGAGGGAAGAACTGGTGGTCATGAGCAAGCCCTGAAAATTTTGCTCCTCTAACTTGAGTGGCGGAGTAGTTCACCATACACGGAAGAGTGGCGGACGGACCAAACGACTACATTAGCGGATTTTTAAAAACAGCTAATAATCATGAGCAAACGCAGCAGTCTCGGCAAAGTGTAAAACAAACAGGTGAAGCCAAAATGGGATAAAATGATTAAGGAAAATGATAGAAAAGCATTATCCGAAATGATATATCCTCTCTTGTCATACTAACATTAAACTTCTAATTTATCTCAAACAGATAGAAAAACGGATATTTTAATGGGAAGATGAAAAGAAGTGATAGATAATAGGGTTATGAGACTGAACATATAGCAAAGTATAAAAACTGGACATTAACTAATATAACTTTATTACAATTCACCTCAAAGCAGTTTAAGTCCAAATAAAACCGTTCGTACGAAACTCTCATTTTGCAAGCAGCTGCACCGAGAATAGAGCGCATTTCGCGTCCCTCCATTTTCATTCACTTCCACCTTAATATACTATAAGGTTCCTTTTCTTCTTCCCGTAAGACTTAACGGCAATGTAACAGGTTGTTTTTTCCGCGGCGTCTTTTTTGGCGTTCTTTAAACGACATCCGCCCTCGTGATCCAAAATACCTCGCGTGTCGAAAATGCATCTCGATCCGGTGCATTCGAAAAACATATTAAACATCCACGCTACCTCTTCTACCGGCGTGAAACTTCATGAAGAGTTTGCTTCTCGCAAAACATTCTTCGACCTAGGAGATAGTTCGCCGACCGCTCCATCACCGCTCACACACACCCTTCCAGACAAGCAACGATTAAATTTTTTTTTGTACCTTTCGATAGGCCAAAGGTTCATTAACCCTTAACAAAGCCCTTACTGTTCGTCTTCTCGTAATCGTTTTCCTCTACATCACACTGATCGCAATAACTATCCTGTCTTCCTAACTCTCAACTCGTATTACTGCAGATTGGAATAAGCTTCTTGAAATTGAAGGGCACGAGTTGGAAGAACTCCTTAACACCAGATATGGATTGGATTAATTACCTCCAAATATCAAAATTGATCCAATTTTCGGAAATTTTCATTCCTAAGATGTACGAAGTTTAATTAATGAATCTCTGTCTAGCTATCAGGAATCTCTTGTCCTAAGATTAATAAATCATTGACAAATTCATTTTTTAAAAAGAAAAAGAACGTCTTTTATTAAACTATCGGAAACCAGCGCCTTATGCTAAGTAATTTTTCCCTCACTTGTTTGTCTCCCTAGTCCTCCTATCATGCTGGGATAGAACAATGATTAAATTTCTAATTCGATAAAAAATTAAATCCGCTTATGCATTATCCAACAGCATTCAATGCACATGCTCGCGCAGACAAGCAAACTCCCACTCTATAAAGTGCAAAATTCGCATAGGCTCCTGAGCCCACACTCCCTTCTTCCCACGGCCCCATTTTGCAGCCGCCCTCCGAAGCAGGAGGGAAACTGCACCCGGAGAGACATCGCAACGTTGTTGTCCTTGCGACGGCATGACTCAACCGCACGGAGGCTGCGAGCGCCAAATGAATCCACACCCTTGGAATGAGTCCCGCTTTCCATCACTGCGATGCATTCCAGAATGCACAGCGCGAATACGGGTAAGCGCTAATTTAAAAGTTTTCAGATATTTGCGTGCGTTCGAATTTGTATGCAAGTACGTATGAATCTGTGTACACACACAAATTCATGCATAATAGGTGCAACTGGGGGGAGCATTCGCAAAAAAATAACATCTTAGTGATGGGGAACCGTTATTCCAACTTTCCTTAAGTAACTTACTAGTTTTATTAGCATAAGTAGCTAATATTTGTCAAACGACAAAAATTTCCTCAACCCTAATTGCATGGTCTTTTAAATCTGCAACACCACTTAAAATTTATACCAAAGATCTTCGAGATTTTTAGTAACTACAATAAATAATATACCTATATGCATATCCTGAAACATACAATTTCTTATCTACTTAATCGATTCATTAATATGTAAGAAATCATCATATGTAGTCTGTCCGTAGACAGAACCATGATTATTCATGGCTAAACCTATGTAAGAAATATGAAATGGTATTTATATTTTCACATAAAATAAACTCAAAATATGTAATTTACAAAAAGGCTTAATTCTTTTTAAAATCATTTAAGGGTATATTTAACAGTCCAAAATATTACAAATACATCGTTTTCGCTCATACGAACGTGACAGAATTTTCCCTTGCATAGCTGCCTTCGAATTACAAAAAAAAAAATTATTCCGTTCATCGGTCTTTCTGTGAAATCTTTCTTCCATTGTATAATTCTGAATCGTAATTCACCGGAATAATCCATTACATTCTGAAATGCATTTTGAATGCAAGACGGAGTCGAGAATTATGAGTTTGAGACGAAATTAAAAATCGTTACTTTGTAACGAGATTTTTACTGGACAGAGGCACAGAATATACAGGAACTTCTAGCGTTCACAAATATATCACGAACCTTTGTTAGGTTTCTCCCCCGTCACCATCGCTTCTGCCACCAGTATGAACTTCCGTTACAGGATACGTTAATTTCCAGAACTCACCCTTGCACGAAAACTTATTCAACTTGCAGTGTCATTACAGTTAATAAGGTTACCCGCATATCTTCTCACTCGAGATCCGAAGTTAAGCAAACTAATTAATTAGGAAGCGTTTTCTTCGGAAATTCTCGCTAAAACGCGCAACTTTAATTACTCGCCTAAAAATTTCCTTCCCATAATATAAGGACGGACGCCGCTCTTCATCGAGAGTAGGAGAAAATAAAAACGGCTAGGGAAAAAATAACAAAAGAGAAAACGAAAACGCCGGAAAGATTCCCACCGAATTCTTCTCCCGAGGCTCCTTTCTTTCCTCTGGAAACGGACGGAATTAATATTATTTTTCCAGAAAAAAAATTTTAAAAAAAACGACATGCATCTTGCGCGGCGGAAACGTGTTTACGTTTTTACCTCTTTCATTTTATTTTTTCGAAAAAAAAGGGAAGCGAGCAATTAACGCTGCCTTTCACCCAAAAAAACTCACTCTCCAGTCTCACATACTCTTGTGTTTATTCCAGTTCCCGCCCCCTTCCTCGCCCCTCATATCTGCCCCCAGCTCCCTCCATACCCACCTCCTCCACATCCCCCGATCCACTTCTCCTTCATTATGCCCCAGTCTGCCAAACAGAAACCTCACGCTCGGCGTTATCGCTCCCTTCCTCTCTCTCTCTCTCTCTTTCACCTTTCTCCCTCTCTCTTTCACCTTTCTCCCTCTCTCTTCCTTTTTCTCTCTCTCTCTTCACCTCCTTCCATCCCTCCAGAAAGCTCTTATTATTCTCGCCATCCGCCCAAAACTCGTCAGGGCATAATGATGAGACACTTTGCCCAACCCACCTATCTCTCTCTCTCTCTCCCTCCCTCTTTCTCTATCTCCACTCCCTCCCTCTTTCTCTACCTCCCAACTTCCCTCCGCATATAACGGTATAACAGACCTCCCTCGCTCATTCCCACACTCCCCCGATGACTCCCCGCTGAAGAACACTTCAAACAGCCTGGGCTCACTCCAGGAGCGCCTCTTCAGGCCTCCGCGCCAACTACTCGCCGTCCGCGGGATCTTCTTTTACGACGGCAGAGAGGGGGTGAGAGAGAGAGAGAGAAAGAGAGGAGACGAGGGAAAAGCAGCTAAAAACAAAAACGTTTTTCTTTTTGTCTTTTCTCCTTTATAGATGTAGCACATTTTAACGCTCGACGAGGAGACTTCTGAAAAGCGCCGCCGTGGCTTTTTCAATTTTTTTATAACGAGCTTCACGCATCGAAAGGGATAAATGGGAGGAAATTTATCGGCGCAGGAGATTAATTAAAGATGACGAAATGAATAATCCGCAACCGCCATATTCTCTCTTTCTCTCTCGTTTTTTTTTTATTTTAACAAGCTAGCAGAAGCTAAGGTCGCGACTTTTAAAGAAAGTTTCAAAATGGCCGGAATTAATTAAAACACAAATCTTCCGACACGGAAGACGCACATGGACGCACGAGGGTTCTTTTTCTTTAACTTTACACTTGACCTCTCTCATTGATGTTAATCGCCGAGACTTAGGATAAAAAGATATTTTTAATGAAAAATTTCTACACTATACGGGTTTATCATGGAAACGAACGTGAAAGAAAGCCGAAGAAATCAAAGTTATCCCTTCTAAGAAACAGCCCATTCAAAAATCAATACGGGTTGGAAGCATTAATTCCGCATTTTTATCGGGTCAAAGTAGAGGCCGCGTATGAAATTCTTTATTCCAAACGATTAAATACAACATAATATTTGTTCTACGAAACATGGAAACAATTAAGGAAGTAGTTGACTCTTTTCGGCTTGCAGATGTTTTGTCGACAGTGAAATCTAAAGTAAGAACTCAAGTAATCAAAGGCTGAAAAATTAAGCACTTGACTCAGGTATCCCCAATAGCCATATAAAAAGCCAATGTCTATTGGAGACACCGAAGACAAGCAAAGTTTTTGATACTTAAGTGCTTGTTTTGGATTTATTTTCCGCCATAAGACTACCTCGATAATTCTCTTAATGAATCCTCTTACCGAAATTAAAACAAAAAACAATCTTCTGCCATTCAAACTGTAAAACTCACGCGACACTCTGAGCTTACAACACCTTCACCTATTCGATAAATACTCGATGAACTGGAAATTTGATTCTCGGATCAAAATGACGGAACTTAACGATCGCCAACAATCCTTGTTGCCCAGGCGTCACACACAAGTGTACCGATATATGCGGTAAATACTTGTCCAACGCGGATTTTATTACACACGGTAAAATTAATGTGACAGTGATTCACCCAACACATACCAAACTTAGCTGCACGCGGTCCTGGATTGGAATTTTACACGTATGCACGTGATATGAGAAAGCTAGAATAGTAACCATTAATAGCGCGCGATTTATTCCACGAGGCGTTAAATTTGCGCAACGCGGTTTTTTTTGCCGACGCGGCCTTTTCCTAAACGTAATTATCGCGTTGCGCGAGGAATCATCATCAGCATAAGAAAGCAACTGCAACTTCGCGCGCGATATTACGAGAACTGAAAAGAAAAAAAATGACACGCGAAAAGACTGTAGGAATCCAAAGGGGGAAAAGTAGTCAGCAGGAGAGAGAGAGAGAAAGAGAAAGAGAGAGAGAAAAAAACATTTAATTCATCCTTCCATTTTCTCCTCCGAGATGGCGGCGAGGTACTTTTAACACACAAGAAGCGATGCATTATAACGGTTTCCGAGATGTCTTCTGTGGGGCGGAGGGAAGGGAAAGGGAAATGAAGGCTAAGAAAACACCGTACGTCCGCCGATCAGTGGAGGTAATGAAGAGTGCGGAGGAGATGGAGAAATGAGCGAAGCAACCACGGGAAGCGGAGGCGCTGCATCAGAGGGAGAGAGAGGGAGAGGAAATGGAGAGGCAGAAAGGGAAAGAAGCTTAAAGGAAGAGGGATACGCACTTCGCCAAATAACCCGCTCTCGTCGTTAACTTCGCGAAAATTTTTCCTTCCTTTCCACTCACCGATATTACGTTGTAAATTACGACCGTCGTCATGTGAGCAAAAGATGAGCTCCCCTAGGTCGAATCAATGATTAAACAACATCAAGTACTATATTTGAATTAATTCTGATAACGTTAAGTCCATTATTCGCTTATCAAATAGCTATGAGCGTAATTATTATCGACGTGCGTTAAAATTTTAGGCGTGACATTATCAGTACGAAATTTAATTCCTCTCGTATGTGATTACGACGCCATAAATGGCTACAGATTTGAAAATGAACCCATTAAAAAGGTCGGATTAACCAGTTGGGTTTTGTTTTAATGCTTCCTTATCCTGAAAATATTGGAAGCTAAATATGTACAAGTATTTGATACAAACTCGTGCGAAAGACCGCTCCAAAAAAAAAGAATCTAAAAAAATTAAAATATTCTTGTTTTATATTCTGCGCTGAAACGATAACAATTGAAAATTTAATTTCGCAGCTGAATCTAACGCAAATGTAAAATAGTTGAAACTCAATATCACATTCCTTTAGAAATGAAATCAGCGTTCACAATACGAACGACGCCTCGAGCATCACAATGCGCGTGAGTTGAACCGGAGATCCGAATGCTCGTTTCGTAGAAATCTCCTTCGCTTCCTTATTATACGCGAGACAAAGAAAACCGAGTTATTCCGTTGTCACGAGAGATTCCGCCCCTTTCCTAAAAAAAAAGAAAATCTAATTGACGAAGTAATGAAATCCAACAAAAGTACCGTGATGCGAATAAATAAAAAGACGGTCCCGCCATTTTAATAAAATCCTCGGGAGGTCGGGAAGGAAAAAGATAAATAAACGCCAGCCGACGGGAGGCTAGACGTCTAAATGTCTCCTGGAAGGGAAAAAATGTGAATCACTGAAGGATAAACAAAAAAAAACTACATCGCAAAAATTTTCGAGACTCGAAATGTAGAGATGAAAGGCGGAAAATTAAGTGCGGGACGGGAAAAAATTTGACGCGAGAAAAAGTGACACGAGATTGGCGGATTCCAAGAAGATTAGAAACGGAGGAAAATAGTCGCCGGTAATGGTGATAGTGTAGTAGGAAAAAATTAAAAACCCTTCGCATTGTCAAGGATACGTTATGAATAAAGTATAATATCTACTGAATAAAGAATACATCCTAAAACAGCCATTTAATTTCGCACACTCGATCTCAGGCTTATCAAACATATCCTTAATTAATATTGTGCAACTCTAATAGCATTTGATTCGATAGGACTTACAAAATTACCCACACATTTTCTGACAAATGCTGTCCAAGAAATTTTGTGAAGTTTACACCGTCTCCGTTTGGAATTTCCAAAAATCCAAGATCGCGAGTTTTCCATCTGATATAGAAGAAACAACTAAGGTTATCGAATTGGCTTACTTCGAGTCAGTGCAGCGCCATCTTCCATGAATCGAATACTAAATTTAGTAAACATTGGGATGCCAACTAAATACAGCAGCATAATTTATAAACGTTTTGGAATGTTTCGAAACGTAGCAACATCGATTGCCATTTCATGGATACAGTCCGATTTTTCAAAGAGACGAACAGCGAGAGAGGGTAAATGACGGTAGACTATACATTTTAGAAAATTAATTATCGCTTCCGTAATCAAAAGTAATCGGAAAGCGGTCTGGAAAGCGTTCGTTCGTGCGACCCGGATTTTCATCTTGATAAAAAATGACGCCCATATGCGCGCGACAATGCATCCATCCCCTTCGCAACCAGAAGAACACGCGAAAAAAAACATTCCCCGTGGGAACGCTCGGATAATTTCCCGCCTTCCAAATTGGGATTGCATTCGGCATATTTGCAGTCTCCTCGAGCCAACAATTCATCCATCTCTCATCGGGGATCCAAACCTCGCGCATCCGAACGATACGACGCTACATATATAACATATCCCGACGCGTGGGAGCAACAATGGGGGTTTTATAACCGTCCACTGGATACGTAAACAACTCCGGCTAGACACACCCGTATCCACGCAAATATAAATACACGTAGGCGCGCGGGTGTGTGTGTCTGTCTACGTGTGCATTGCAATACGAATTTCCGCACGAACACCGACATGAGCTTCCGAAGCGACCTCGTAGAAAACCGAATGAATTTAAAAATAAAATAATAAATCGGAAAAAAATAATAAAGCCTCACCGGTCAATATAGAAACACACGGACATGTGCATAAACAAAACTAGCGACGCATGCATTTTCATCCCGCACAGACCGATGTAGGTTTTGAGTCGATGGCGCAGTGAATAACTCTGTGACAAAGGAGTGAGAGGGAGAGGGAGAGAGAGAGACAGGGAGAAGGAAAGAGAGGGAGAGGAAGAGAGGGAGAGGAAGAGAGGGAGAGGAAGAGAGAGAGAGAGAGGGATGGAGGAGGAGAGAAAGAGGGAGGGAGGAGAGAGAGGGATAGACAGATGACTTTATTCTAAGGGAGAAATTGAGACCATAAGGTCCCCTCTTCCATTTAACCCTACGTTATTGATTACAAAATAATAACATGAATAAATGTATATACAAACAGAACTAGAGCAATAAAAGGTGCGTCAAATAAATAGGGAGCGGAGGAGAGGCAAGTTGGATGAAGGCAACAGTATATGTACATACTACACCATCAGGGAGATAGGGCGTTGACTGTAAAAGGATAGATAGAGTGGGCTGAGAAGGTATAGGGAAGGGTAGATGAGACTGCGAGGAGGCAGACAAAGGATAGTGAGGCTTGGGAAAGCTTAAAAAAAAAAAAAGGTTGGAGAAGACCCGATCGACATCATCTCGACCGAGAGAAAAAATAATACTCGAGAGAGTGAGAGAGGAGAGAGGTTGGATTGTTACGAATTTGAATGAGAAAATGAGAGTGGAGAGAAAGGGTTATATAAAGCGGCCATCAAGCCACGTGGGGTTGAAGCTATCATTGGTCTGTGGGATGGGAAGATGCGAGTCTCCGTGGCCCACGACAGGAGATGCGTCGATATACGTATATATATTTTTTTATTCGTTCGGAGAGGATCTCAGTGTGACAGAGGCGGAAAATTGAGTTGGGCCTATCGCGCGTTAAGAGGGAGGTAGGAGAAGGAGGGGGAGGGGAGGGAGGAGGAAATCAATTTCCCCTCCCCTTCCGAAGGGGGGGGAGGGGAAAATCTTGGCGTGTCGGATATGACGTATTCAGGCCATTAGAGAGTCTATCAGGAGCTATTTCACTCGAGCTATTTAGTATTTTTATTTCACCGCCGAGGGGAAAAAATAGGGCTCGTTGGCCAGCCTTATCTTCGGTTCCGATTGGAGACGTGCGCAAAGCCAACGAGCGTGAAATTATCAGAAGCATCCCCCGTGCGGAGAGACCCATTACGACATGTTGGCCGATTTACGAACTACAAAACGCTTGCTCGCGTGGTCTTCCGCTGGGGGAAACTGTGGAGCGAGATTTTTTTTAAACGAAACGCTAAAACGGATTCCAATAAATTGAATATCGACCCGACATTACTAATTGTACCTAAATCCATACCAATCGTGGCGGCTTAAATTATTAATAATATTATAACCCATACATAACAAAAAATTGATTAAATATAACAAAATTATTATTAAACTAGCGTAAGTGTCCGTTGAATTTCAACGGATTTAGTGAATCTACTACAGCACAACATAAAACACTGGTTAATTTTATTTCGTATCATAACACTCACGTAAGATCCCGCTTTGCCAACAATGCTCAGCCATAAATTAAGGGAAGCCATTAAACAAAAGGTATTGTTGAAAATGTGAATGTCACATTGCCAAAATTTAATAAATCTTACAAAAAATGCTATTTTTATCGTTATCATTATATTTGTATTATAGGTATTAAAAGTTGATTTGATGTCTGAACATATCTAGTTTGCCAGAGGGTAAGTAGGCTTTAATAAATGTTGCAATCGCACTTGCATTTTACCAAATGACAAAATACATAAATTAATACGCTAAAATATTATGAGCTTGGTTTATATAGCACGTTTGTTTTCGTTGCTACAACAAATCTTTCTATCATTCGCCATATCATCCGCGGGACACGATAGTCTGACTAAATAGATAATGAACTTATCATGTAATGCGAAAAACCATTCACATTCAGAAAACATGAGAAGCAAATGAATTAAGTAAATTTCGCGTCATTCATCGATTTGTTTAAAATTACGTTGAAATCGAGTGATATATTCGGAAGCCAACAATGCAGGTTGGCATGGAGAACTCATATAAAATGGCGATAAATCGCCTAAAATACGAAAGTAAACAATTTTCGAATTCAAAGCGAAATCCTACCACACGAATAAAAAACTTTATTCTCACCTCAGTTAAAGGGTTTTATGCTTTCTCCCTTTTCGAAAATAAACTGAACGTATTTACGCTTCGCCTTTATTGTTGTAGCGACGCAAATAAAACGAAACATTACCATAATTACTGACCCGCATAGCGTTTTTTTACTTTTTCCATATATCGTACGTAGTATAGAGAAAGTATTGTTTTCATGAAAAAAATCGACTCCGAGATTTCAATGGAAATACAGTAAAACCCACTAATTCGGACTAATATGGGCAAGGGGTAGTCCGAATTAGTGAAAAGTTCGAATTACAGAATATAATTACGTATTTTTAAGTCGTAGTTTACAAAAGCAAGCAAATTTATTTTCAAATCAGCAACATATGTCAATAATCACATTTTCTCACACTAAGGTTATTCACCTATCATATTTAATTCTTATCAAAAGCTACTGATGTTTGTAAGAGAAAATGCATTGCGGTTTCACGGAAAAAAATTAAATACAAAGAATATTAATCGAATAGAACACAATTAATTCACAATTCAGCAATGTATGTTATTTATTACATTTTCTCATACTAAGGTTATTACATATACATATTATATTTCTTATCGTAAAGTGCTGTTACGTCATCTTACTGTTACTGATAGAAAATGTGTTACTTTATTTAAAAAAGAAAATCAGCAATAAAATCCAGCAACGTATGTTAATGATCGCATACTCTCATACCAAGGTACATATATAATAGTTAATTTCTTATCAAAAGCACTGTTACATCATCTTAATGCTGCTCGGCTGCTTGTTAGGACTAACTTCAAATGTAATACATAATATCTTTATTCATTTCTTTTGGAATTTTTCTTTTTAAAAGCGGAAAATTGTTTTTACTAATTCGATACATGTTATAACTCAACACTTATCTAAGGCGACAGGAAGTAGTAAACTATGCCATCCAATTCTCGTTTAGGGAAAATCACTGTTCTTCGTAAATGGCACTCCTGATTATAGAGGGCCCGAATTAGTGAGGTCCGAATTAATGAGGTCTTACTGTACATGGTTTGAGGTCCCCAGAACACGTTTAGACTATTTTCGGAATGGTCTGTGTATGTGATTGTGGGCGCTCTAACTCCAAAAGTACTTGCCATATCATTACCAAATTTTATATATAACACTTGAGTATGAATTATTTACAAATAAGCGGTTTTTTCGGTTTCCCTCAAATATCTCCTTAAAAACGTCGTTATTCGTAATCTTCGTGAGGACCAAAGTTGTAGAGAATAATATTCCTTCCAAGTTTTGCTTGAAACAAATTTTCGTAGAACCATCCATTTCGGAGATATTCAACTTTTTCCGTAATTTCCAGTATACAGCGCCGCCACCATGTAGCGGTGAATTCTGTAAACATATTCATAATATACCTAATTTACGGCAATAAGGACTGTATTCATTTACGATACGAAATAATAATTTTGCCTTATAATACTATTCATAATAATTTTAAAATATCTATACCCCAAATATGGAGAAAGTCATGTGTTGGCCACATCAGATTTTTTTATCTTGTTAAAAGGCTGAAGGAATGACGCACGAACGAAAAAATTATAGAATTAAAATAGAGCTAAAAAAATTAGCAGAATAAATTTAGAAAGCTTGTGGCTGATTCGTCCGATGTAGTGATCGGCAAATGAATATAAAATCGAGGAAATAAGTGATACACCTTATTCCTACAGGGGCGAAAATTTCGATTATATACGAGCACTTCGGTTACATACCAACTATTGTCACCATTATTTTTTATGTCTACGATCAGATAACGGCCGTGATGTGTATCTGAAACGCGAACATCGTTCACTAAAACGTGTTATGACCAGAGGAACAGTATTTGCCGATTTACGACGACGAAACGCAAGGATTTTTGGAACAAAATGAGGAGTGTGAAAGAAAGGAACATTTACGCCCTTGTAAATTTCAAGACAGATAAGAATTACGATTCAAAGCCAGAGACGTGACAACTTAGCGAATTGGCTATTTGATCGAGGTTTAAAATTAGCCGACTTCCATTGCTTTCTAAACGAATATCGCCGCCAGAATTGGAATCGCCGTCAAAGGAATCCAACAGGAAAAGGAGAAGGAATATAAAAACGCTTTATTGCCCATGACGCGATAATGATCCGATCATTAAAGCAAACGTTTTCTCGGATCTCCGACGATTCCCTTTTGATGTAACACGTTTTGAAATGCTTCTTCGGATGATTCCTAAAAGGCAATTTCATTATTTCGCACGGTTTATATAGATACTTTTAAAAGTCGGAATTTTTTTAACTCGTCTGCTTGATCCACGCGTGCTGCTGAATAAGCAAAATTCTAATGTCTTGCCAATTCACAACATTCACACTAAAATAACAAAATTAATTTAAGTCTAATGTCCATTGAAGTATTTTTTTATTTCAGCATATTATAGCTTGAATCTCTGGGCATAAAAAAATATTTTTAAAACAGAAAAAAAATGGAACTTACCGTTTCCTTGTTTATAGTAAGATATAAGACATTTTTTCCTCAATTTCATTTGGAATAACATATATGGTCAACAAATTCCTAGAAATATATACACAATTATAATTTTCCCTAAAAACCCAAACAGTTAAAAAAAAAGCATAAAGATGATTCCAAAAGAATGATTATACTGCAAATAAGACAATCTACACCAGTGGTTCTCAACGGGGAGACATGACACCCCAGGGTGACGCGATTGTTATTGACGGGTGACGCGGATATTTCATAAATTCACAATGTATCATATTATGGCTTATAAACATAATTATAACCAGGAGAATAAACACTCGCGCTTATTTAAATGCTAGAATTTTATCTGTATGTGGTTAGGGAAAGCCCAGTTTTTCTTTAAAGGTGACTTGAAGTTAATGGAACTGTAAATGGGGTGAGCACAGCTAAATAAACTGAACATAGGGTGACGCAGGAAAAAAAAGGTTGAGAACCACTGATCTACACCAATAACACCGTAAATTAAACGACGGTTCTCTTAAAGAAATATTTCTTAGCTTTAAAAAAAGCGACACGAGACGAACGAACGCTAAATAGTACGACGGGGAAGAAAGAACTACCGTTATGTCGTCACAGGCACGTGAGAGACGGGGCAAATAAAATAAGCACGCCCGTGCGATCTACAGCGCGCTATTCTCGTGGGAACCGTGGGATAGTACGGCATTCCCATCCCACGAGAAGTCATCTGCAAATGACTCGACAGATACAGAGAGAGAGGCTGCGCGATGCTTCCATCGCTACTCATTCGTTTTTTTTTAGTACGATCCCCCGACGAGCTTTCGAGATAGAGAGGTCGAGGACACCAGCGATGTATCGCAACAGCGTTTACTCAACCGTTTAGAAGAAATCTGTCAATGATACGGTATTCGTGGAGAACCAACCAGCGGAACGACACCCATCCGGCTCCCAACGCCATCTTCCCAACCCTCTCTTTTTCTCGCTATCTCATTCTCAAACACCGTTAAATCACCAAAGAGAAGTACACTCGAAATAAAAAAACCGGTGGGCAATCTGCTCCCTTATCCAATAACCTCAGCCGGAGATCGCGAAAAATATCGCGTCCATTATTTGACTTTTCGAGAGAAAAACGCGGAAAGGATTATATATGTAGGTCGACTGTAACCGTTGACCGACTGCTAAATAAAAACTTATTCGAAGAAGTACTGCCACGTGAAGTACACAATAATCTATCCTTACGTACAAAATGATTTGACTTATTCTTAACCAATATTTACGAGAGTGAGTTGGCAATCATAATATCTACACAGCTAATGGTGTATAGTGGAGAATACACACAACGAGTTTGAGTCAGGAGAAAAAAGCGAGTACAGAAGAAATTTGACGGCGGATAAATTTTAATAGATGTTATTAGATGTAGTGATGTATCGATGGCTACTAAATAGTGTGAATAATTAACTTATCAAAGAAGATATCCAGGATACATGCTTCAAGCTTTCAGCGCACTAAGCTTCTCATCGATTCTCTAAACGGAAGGATTTTAATTCGTAATTTCAAGTATAAGGATTAAACAAGTTATTCTGTAATGTGCAAAATCCTTCTTCGCGTTGATTACATATCACAAATAGGATTTATCCTACACATAACATTAGTAACGATAAGAAAAACGCCGACGAGATGTCATTTCTACGTCTCAAAGGGAAACTAAACCGATCCCTCTACTACATATATATAAGTGGGAACGTCTGCCTCTGTCAATTTCCACGCAAACGACTGTTCGTTACTTGTGGACAGCCCTTCTCATCTCCATGCCTATTATCAAAAGACATCTCCGGAGATCCTTCAGTCGATCGATCAAATACGTATATCGACGCATTCAAACAAAAACGACGACGAAACATCTGCCGAACGGAAGACCGCATCATTTCGTTCCCCAACCTTCTTACCTCACCAAGACTGAAGAAAGATATCAGTTTTGATTAGCACCATCAACCTACAAAAAACACAAAACGTTTAATTGATCTGAAAGCCGAAACAATCCTACAGAGGCGACCTCGCCTGACGCGTTAGTCAAAAACAAAACAACTACAATATTTACGGCTGCGTTACCAACTCCTCCCGGATCTGCCGACAGAATAATAACGTTAGAACGGTTAAAATCTAACGCAAAACAATTGTGAAAATACCAAACAACAAAAAAAACGCGGAAAAATTCTTTCACCACGTAGGAAGCAAGTAGGCGAGCACTGAGTTGTATCCTAGAACAGCGTTTCTCAACCGGTGCTCCGTAACCATTAGGTTCCTTCATCCTTTTGTATGGATTTATATTTTTAACTAGCAGGAGTGCCCGTTGAATTTCAACGGATTTAGTGAATCTAAAACTTCGACCGTGTAACATGTAAGCATCGCAAGAATAAGATAGTACACAGTTATATCCGTCGAATAAAGCAAAAATGAAGAAAACCGCTCCGCATTTTCCTATTTAGATGAATGAAGAAAGAAAATCTTACGAAAATAACGTATAAACTCCCTCCCCCTCCCTTCCAACGTCTCCTTCCCTTCTCCCCCTCCCTCCCCTCTCTCTCTCTCCCTCCCCCTCCATCCCCCATCCTCCTCCTCCCTCTGTCCACCCCTTCACTCTAATTCCCTCTCTCCATCTCCCCCCTCCGTTACCATCCGTTACCATCCATCTCTCTTCCTCCCTATCTCGTATTAAAAGCATTCAAAGCGAACAAACAATCATTCTCCTTTATATGTTAGATTAGAAGATAATTCATTTAAAAACAACAAATATTTCAATGAAATAAACAACAATTTAAACAACAATTCAACAACCATTTTTACGTAAGATATGAAATGTTTGTAAATTTTTATACTTCAATAATGCCATAAATGCGAAAATTATGTTTTACAGAAATAACTGACGAAAAATTTATATTTTTAAACCTATTTCAATTCGTTGCTGAGATATACTCAAAAAACCAAAATTTGAACCGGTCATTACATTAAGACCTTTCGACCCAGTGGACTGATTTTGTCAATTTTCAGCTAGAAAATGTATATCATCAAAATATTGATATTGGTGTAGGATTCATCAAAATTGCTGAGATATCCTCAAGAAATTGAAATTTGACCGACCGATCCGTGACCTCCGGGGTCACGACCTAGTGGGCCGATTTAAATTATATTCGGCACTGCAACTTCCATGATCAGACAGACGGACATCCTCTTTTATTTATTAGAAGATTAAATAACCAATATATAATATGTGTGAGATCTTTAACTTCATTTTAATTTTTTGAGTTCATTTTTTTCTTAGATCGTTTTTGTACTGACAAGTATACTACGATGGATATTCTAACTGGTAGGTAACAAATGTTTTCCTGAAAAGTTTGTTTTAGTGCTCCTCCTAAACTAATGAATACCTCTAGGTGCTCCCCGCTCTACTCAGGCTGTAAAAAGAGCACCAACAGGCTTCCAAAGAGCACAGCGGTGCTCGCGAGCATCAGGTTGGGAACCTTTGAAGTAGAGTAGTATACACGAAAAAGGGCTTAAAAAATCCCAAGGTTAAAGGAAGAGGATCGATTCGAATGAGTGAGAGGAGAATCGAGCGATCTCGAAAAAGAAAGACCGGATCACTAGGTTGTATAGGAGAAAGATGGAAGGAGAGAGAGACAGATTGTTGAGCCGGTGACTGTGATAGAGGCATTGGATCGAGAGAGAGAGAGGGAGAGAGGGGAGGCGAGAAGAGGTAAAGGAGGGAGAGCGGGATGAAAATGGGGAGGGGAGGTCAGTGTCCTCTTGGCATTGGCCGCTTACACGTTCATCGCCTTCTTTACACGGCCGAACGGGCTGCCGACACCAACTCCAACTACAACGCCACCATCGTGTAGTCCTCCTTTCCACCTCCATTACAAGAGACAGAACGACGCCTCTTTCCCCGGAGTATAAGAACAGAAGGTTACAGGAAAGGTCATACGTGTGAGGGAATTGGGGAAGAAAAAACCCAAGGCAGCGGACATCGGTTATTACGGCGTCAGCTGGAAGAACGGAGTGGCAAGAGTGAGAGATGATGGTGGAACCGCCGAAAAAAAAAAAGAACGATCTCACTGAAAAGATCATTAGTGCCCCGTATAACTCCCTAAAAAACACCTGTGACCGATGTCGCGATAAAAGAACAGTTAAGCGACGCGACTCTTGGAGCTAATGATAACGTCTATATATCGCTTAATTTCCTTTCACGACACCATCTACCGGGAAAAATCCCGTGTTAAACAGTGATTATCGCATCCGTAACGTCGGGCATGGAAGACTGAAGAGCTTCTAACAAAAATCGCCGAAAACGTAGCTGTATTAATGTTCGTTCAATTGAATTTCATGACGCTTCCATCGTGAACAAAACCTTAAGGATTAACAATTAAGCATTTCAATCGCAACTGCTAGAGTAAATCAGCAAAAGGTTTTTAAAAATATATCTAATTGGCCAATTTCTAATCAAAAAGCAATTTCCGATCGATTAATGCGAATGTTCTAGAATTACGGGATAAAAGAGACGAAAACTAGAAGATATTTTTTTAAAAGTATATATATTAAAAGGATTGATAGGTCCTATTTCGGGCGTAATTTTATCAAATGAATCGGGTCGGATCGAATGCGACAGCACATTATAATATTTTTTTAACGCATGGCGTCCACTTTCAAAAGAATGGCAAATTAAAACAATTTACCGATTTCCAATAATTATACGAGCGGTTAATTAACTGAGAAATGAATTTCAAAGACAAACACACCAAAATATATATTTTGTATGTGTGTGTGTGTGTGTATATATATATATAATGAGAAATTCGATCAATTACGTGCAAGTGGCAGGATATTCTACCTCATCTGGCGAATCGCGTCTCCTGTTTGTGTGTGCACACGATTCGACGAGGCTCTCGAAATCTAGCTATCAATTTATTATCATTACATTTTCACTTTTTTTTTGTAATTTCAACAAAAACATGCATCGCGCGAAATAAAAACGCAAATAGATCCCGTTCAGGAGAACGGAGCATTCGCACGAACACATTCACCGCAAAACTATTTCGCCTAGAATATAGGCTCTAAAAACATGCATTATGAAATAAAAGCCATTCTAGAGCAACTACCAATCGGACGAAAACTGTATCAAAATCGAATCCGCGTGCTTTACGGAATGAAAGCTGTTCCCGGAATCGATTCCTGTGCAATCGACCCGGTTCGATGAGCGAAACTAATCGAATCATAAAAATCTCTCTGACCGCCTCTCGTTTCAGACTGCATTCGCTAATATAAATTCGACTAACTTTTTCATTGCCATTAAAAAACCGAACCGGTACACATGGCAATTTCATTAACTCGTTTTATTATTGGCTTAAAATCCAACTGAGTTGGATTTGCAACCGAAATAATGGACGAGTTAATTTGGCCTAACAAAGCCACGATAAAATCTCCCAAAATCAAGCGAATTTATAAAAAAAAGCTGCATTATACGAAATTCATTACCGAAAGCTGCAAAAATATGTCTGTGACTTATACTCAAATACAGATGCATGGCAATGAATATTCTATTTACACCAAACTCGAAAAGGTAACGATGAAGTGGTTTTTTTAGAGTCGTATTGGAACGATTGCGTCACGAAACCTTATCACGAACGTTTTATTAGCGCAATCATCGGATGGAATCTGCTTTGATTTGTCGAAAATCCAGGTTTGAAATGGGAGACTTAATATGACTTACTCGTATAAAAGACAATTGGAACGCATTTATTCATACACCCTCTAATTTTATGACGAATTTCTACCAGAGCCAAAAGTTAAAAGTCATTTAGACTCACAAAATGGGTGTCTTTAAGGGCGAAACTTTGATGAAAATCGAGGAATGACCTGGAAAAGCCTTACCCAATCACCGATGACCAATCATTAATGAGCGCATCCCGTAAAATAAACCGTTCATCATCAAAGACAGTAATTCCGGGCCAAACACTCAATTCCAAAAAAAACTTCCAATCGCTGCCATCGTCCACCAAATCGCAGGCAAAATTTAACTGCACACTCACACGCACGCTGACGTATCCAAAACGTCCCGTGTCAAACGCCTCCACGAGGAGAAACGACGACCTTCTCCTGTTTTTTTAACATTGATTTCGGAACCTATTACACCTGGTTTCGAAACCTTAAGATTTTTTTGCTCCAATCTCCATTCGAGTTCTGTGAGTTCAACGAACGAATAGGCGGGGATGGACGCCTGGATAAAAAAAAATATAATAAAACTCCGCGGACGTAGTTTGGCAGCACTGCCGAGAGCGATCGTCTAACGGAAAAGGGGTGTGGGGGAGTTCTCATGATCGGAATATAGAGGGCGTCAAAAACCCGTTTTCAGCGGTTTGGTCGGTCAGGAATGACGTCAATAAGATCGAGAATCCAAACTCGAAAAATAGAAATAATCCCCCCTTTTTTTATGTTCCCTTTGCCTTCTTCCACCGCACCTCTAAAAAGAGATATGTTCCAACAGCCATACGTTGGCAGCACTGCCCTAGGTAACCAATGCCCCCGTTTGCGTAAGAAGAGTCTGGCGATGAGAAAACCTCCAGCTCATCTGAAAAGAAGGGAATTTTTCTTTTCGGCATATTCGGCGAGATGAGATTTTAATTTCACACGAGAACTGGGGATGCATTAGTGAAACTACTTCTAATTAGGCACGTCTATTGATAATGATTTCCATATCGATATCCCATACGTTCATTGAAATCGATTCCATCGTCAGATTTCCGTCTCTATGCAAATTCATTAGGAGAAACGTTGATAATACATGGATGTATACTAAATAATGGCGCATTTAATACATATACATCATTAACTGCAGCATACTTCATAAATGTAGATAATGATCGCAGAGTTGAATTTGCAGTAACGAACGGTAAATAGGAAAATATAAATTGTCTTAGACTATTAAATTATGCAATTAAGAGAAAAGGGTGCATCGACATTTTATCCCATCGAAGTTCACAATATCGTATCGAATTACTGATAAAAGATAACTTTAGAAAATCCTCAATTAATTTTAAAATAAAACGAGGAGCACGAATAAAAACCTTCCGTTATATTCCATCGATGGGAAGAGAAATACAATATAGAAAAAGTATCTAACGCGGAATGAAAATACGATCATTATGCATCACTACAACAACTACTGTCAAACTATTTCCAGAGATACCCTATGATTTACGAAGTTTAAATCAAAGCCGATAAACCGATACAGTGAATTACCGTAATGCGCATATTATCTTTCGGATCTTATTACAATGTATGCACAATTGTAACAGAAAAAATCCCGGATAATAGCAAACGAGTTCCGAAATAAGCAGACGAAATGAATCAGTCCTTTGTCATATTTTATGCAGAGGGAAATGACCGAATTTGCACGTGTGCGAAACATTAACATATACATCCATATAAAGAGACCTATCCATCAATTATTGAATTTACGGACGAGAGGTTAATAACAGTGGACGATCGACGCAGTTTCAACATTTGCTTCCGCTCATAAATTATTGAAGAGACGTCTAAAAACCGGAGTCGATTTGCAGGGCGCCAGAACGCGCCAAATTAGATTTAAGAGGCTAATGGAGAAGAGGATGTCATCAAACTCGATCGGTTATTAGCGAATATTTGAGTTCTCGACCGATGGGAGAATTCCGCGATCCGTAGAAAAAAATTACTTTTATTGCATTATTTTCCATTGGCAATTAACTTTTCCCGTAGCAATGGAGCTCGAATATCGCTACTCGCCGAAAGCTTAATTAAATCAAAGGGATTCGATGATGGATTTGGACCATCGACCGATAATTTGAATGTAAAAGATTTATTTTCATGAAATAGAAATTCGAAAATGAGGCAACGAAATTTCTCACTACATTCCTAATCCTGTTTTCATAATTTGTATGCGAGATTAATGGGAGTAACTAGTACTTCACATATTATGTAGCTTTGAAAGCCGATAGGTTTTTCAAACGATCTTTAGCTAATAAAATTTTCGAGCTATTAAAAACTTCAATAAAAATATTTCCTTACAATCAGAAAAAAATTCCGCTATTTTCGAAGATTTTTATTTTTCGAAGCATTCCGCAATGAAAAATATACAGATCTTCTATCATCTAAAATAAGCGAAGGAAAAAATCCACTTTGTGGAAAAATTCCATAATATAAATGGAATTGTAATTTTTTTAGTGGAAGTTACATACGAGTACAATAGGTTTTTATTTTCTAAGCGAAGGAGTTTTCTTTCCTCCGCAATTACACAGCGATATTCGCGATTTCTCTAAAAAGTTTTCGATATACCATAGTAATGAATCAAATTCCAATTAAGGTACAAACGTTGTATACTGGAAAGCGATCAAAACTCCTCCTCCTCCGTCTTGAAATCCACTGGAGAACCTTAAGAATTTCACTCCTAAACGCTCCAAGGCGCCGATTCGAATCTGGCCTTGAGAGCCGCGGACTCGGCGCATCAAATGCTGATTAATCTCCAAAATGAGGCAGCCATATATAGCAGCTCGTCCGACTAAAGTACAAAAAACCCCGGCCATTCTGTACATTGATCCAATAAGACCGGTCCAGGTGATACTGGGCCAAATTTTTTATAAAAGTGCATTCTCTCACTCTTTCACAACCCTCTACCAATTAATCCTCCACATTTTCCTAAAACCTGTACCCATTCCATTGCGCCATTATCACCCACCGCCGTCGAACTCTCACTCATAAACGTAATTGTGAGTAACCAAAACAAAAAAGACGCGAAATTAAGCGATCGCGAGAGCCGCTTTCCGCCAACCCAACGCGTGGTTCGTAACGACCGTGTTTTACTCCCCCTTCCCCTCCCTCCCCCCGTGCGAACAAGAGGGAGGGGCTGTTATTACCACCGCATACTACATGCACAACGTTAGCGCACGAGGCACACTGCGTAACATCCACGCCAACTACATCACGCGCCGCTAACACAAAACAAACAAATCTTCCTCCCGATGCGATATAACAACGGCGGGCGGACAAGAAAACGCTCGTTATCGCAAAACACACAGGTGGAGAGGTGGAAGAGGAGTACAATGAAGCGGTGAACCAATTTATAAATCTCTTCCCTAGCCGTTTACCTCAAGAGCCAAAAAAAAACCAACTCCGCAGTAATTCACGTGCAGAGTGAGAGAGAAATAGGAGTCAAGAGAAGAAAAGGAGGAGGTATCTTTTGTTCGAAGGTGTTGCAGCTCAGAGGGGGAGAGAGAGAGAGAGCAAAATCCTATTCATCCTCCTCCTCCATCACTCCTCTCCCCCCCCCCCAAAAACTCCCCTCCTTTCCCCGTTGCCAAGGTTACTAAAATGTTTTCCTCCGCCCGGAGCGGCAGACTCTCCCGATCTTCCTCCTGAGGCAGTCGGGGAAAATCCCTCTCATCAAGGGTTGAGTGGCATTCGAAAAGGGAATGGTAAAGAAAAGGGGAGATATATATATATATAAAAGGAAAGGGGGATGGTTGGCTTGGATGAGCGTACCCAGGGAAAAAGCCTCCGTCCCACTGCCATCCCCTCGAGGCACTCCCACATTCCCATAATCCACCCTTCTCTATCCTCACCCCATCATCCTTTATCCCCTACACTACTTTAACCTTTGTACAATCCACCATAACCCTCTCTCTTCCTCCTTACCCTTCGCTTCCTCCCTCGCAAATTCAATCGGGTATTTTGCGCTCTCCCTCTCTCTCTCCCTCCTTATCTTCGATGAAAACCCCCTAATTCGTTCTCTTTCTGCCATCCGTCGTCTTTCCCCAATCCACTCCTCTCCCCCCCCCCCTCCCCCTTAGCGAATCCCCTCGTCTTATCCAAGGTGGTCCCTTTGGAAAGGTGAAAAGGGCTTTCGTGCGACGCCTACTCTCACCGCCAGATACTGCAAAGGTTGTCGGGGATTTTGATTTGCTAAGAGATATATCTCCCTCGCTTCCTCCTCCTTCCTTCACCCTCTTTCCCTCTCTCTCTCCTCCTTAAGTCGTTTCTTGAAGATCATGGAGTTTGGAGGTGACATAAAAGGATTTAATTCCGGTTCCGTTTGAGGCGTCGGCGAAGACGTGAGCGAAAGAAAGAAAGAGTCTCGCCCACTCATCCGCCAATAGTAAGGAAAAACATAGTAGTTTTTATATTTGAGAGAACAACGAAAGGGTTTTTCGACTGGAGTTTTATCCTTATTTGTATACCTGCGTCGTAAAAAGACAAGATGTCTCCGACATCAATGGCCGACATGGACATGGATCAAATAAGCGATACAGCTCTTTGTCTTCACAAACGTAAAATTTAGGGTTTAAGGATTCGATGGCGGGGAGCAATATCGATCAAAAGGGAAGTTGGACTTTCTGCCCGAAGTTACGCATTCCCACCGCCATACGAGAGAAAGCATGATTTATAACCCGCGTCGACTTTAACTTTCTTTACAGATGCTTTCAAAAGCACAAAAATCCGAAAAACTTAGGACCGAGTATTGACCGTATATGTAAAAGCTACAGATCACTGAGAGGTATAGGGGACAGATTGCAATTTAACATAAAAAATAACTTGGATGTTACATTTATATGTAATTAATATAAAGATACACAAATAGATACGGAAATATCATATAAATTTCATAAAAATAAAATACATTTTTTAAATGTAAGGATAAATATATAGAGACGTATCATATGAAATAAAATTCTTGAATAATAACCGCGTTCTGGACCTGTGGATATCAGAAAATACCACAGCATAATGAAAAGACAATGATTAAAATAATTTTAAAAATCAAATGCGCTTCATGTTAGACTAGAATGAGAACTAAAAAGCTTTAAAAAAAACTCAAAAACACAAAACTTAGATTGTTTGATTTATTAAAATTCGGATTTTTTCAGCCTCTACTGCAGTATTTTCTATACCATTCGATAATATGTAAAAAGTTGAGCCAACCATAAGGCCGCACAAAGTATTCCACTGCTGTCATTCATCGACGTATTTTTCAGCATCAAAAACTTTTAAATCCATTCGAAAAATAATTCACGACACTAAAAAACCAAGGAACCCAAAAAATCAAACAGCCGTGGAAAAAAATAACATTCATTATTCATCTGCATATATACACTGATAAGAGAAAATAGATATTTTCGAAATCGTCTTCCTCCTTTCTGATACGTTAAAAAAAAAAGAAACCTGTTTATCTTCCTTTTTCGCGCGCAAAAAGCTCCTCTCTCTCATCTCCCTAAATATTTTTTATCCTCCCCATCTCCGTCCCCCGATCCAACCTCTCCCTCCTCCTCACTCCTCAACGCACACATCCCGGTCGCTATGATATTTCATCAGATAGCTCTCGGGAAAGTCCGTCCTCCATTTCTTTCTCCTTTCAAACAAAGTCTTTCCAGCCATCTTTCTCATTTCTCTCCCCTAAACACATACCCCCACCTCTCCCCCACTCCACAACTCCTTTCTACCATTCCTCCCTTCCCAAATCTCCTTTGTATTCCTCCGATACGCCTCCCAAAGGCAACGCGCGCACACACACACACCCCTGTCATTTATGCCCGTTTGTACTCCTCGCTCTTTCGGAAGAATAAATCTCCCTCTCCTCCTTACTCTCTTCAATCACATAAACCTTTCGAATTTAACCCACTCCACCCCTCACTTCATTTCTTCTTCTCTCCCTGCCCTCCTCCTCACCTCCCCTCCCCCCCTCATTATCTCCCAATCACATTCCACCTCTCTTTAACCTTCTCTTTCATTTTTACATTCGCCTTCGTTCAAAGAGTGCGCTCCCTCCAGCCCTGCCCTCTTTCGGAACGGAGGGTAAATATAAACAGAGACCGTTCGAAGCCTCTCCCTCTCCCACTCTTTGGATGCAGCGATGACGAAAAATTCTCCAAAAGATAAGAGAGATCCATCCTAGGTTTTACGCCGAGATCCGAAATTTTCCGTCAGCCGACCCCGTTTTGCCGGCCTCCTCTCCGTTTTTATCCGATCCAAGATCTCGCACTGATACAAACACGCGATTCGATAAAATCAGGAGATATTTTTCCTCCGCGTAAGAAGGATGAGGGTATATTTGCCGAGAAAATGAAAGATCGATCTCCGGGAGGATATTTTTTTAAATATATACCAAAAAGGTATCGCAGGATGGGGTGTAATCAAGTCAGAGTGATTGCCGGAGATATTTCGCTAATTACCACTACGGAAAGCGATAGATAAAATCAGCTCGTCTTCTGATAGGAGAGTAAACAAAAAAATCTCTATCTCTGCCTCTCCCCGTTTCCATGGAGAGACAGAGCGAATTCCAAGGGAAATTCGGTTCTTGGTAATTGCCTTAATCCCATCAAGCCATACATAGACGCGAAGCAAGACGAACGCCTTCCACGTCACACAAAGACGGCAGGTTGAATACACTGCGAACGCTTTGATAACTTAAGAAAGTGGGTGAAAAAGTGGACGTGGGAAAACAAAGCGAACATCAATTGTTACGAGAGAGAGAGAAAAGATATTCTTAAGAAAACATTTAGCTCCGTAATCTTTTATGTAAACTTGTTTGGTTTGAGCATTAATTACCTTTCACAGATTCTACCTAAGAGATAGGATAATTTCATCGGCAACATAAAGTGTCCTTTCAATAAACAAGCAATCAAGAAAATTTGGGTTTTTGTTCCGGTTACAGGAAATCTTAAGCGTATGCAAGGATACAGTTATTTAACAAATGATATGCTAAATATTAAATTTTAACCACTGTTTAAAAGTCACTCTGAAAAATCTTTTTCCGCGTCCAACATTCACTTTCATTTGTGTTTATTGCGTAAAAGAACCAATTTTAAATCATTATATGTTTATAGGTAACTAGAAATTTGTCCCGATGCAAATCGAAAAAACTAAATCTTCTACTCAATCTGTTAGCCAGTAAAATAGGTACTACAACACTACGGTTGCCCTGGCAACGATTCGTGATTTTCACCCAAAAATAAGTATTCTAAATGTCCGACTTCTTTCACCACGTTTTGTAGGAAAGAGAAACGTTCATTACGCGCGTACAACACGTTTCTCTCTTGTATCATCGCACAACATATTTAATAAAAATCGCTAACTATCCATACTAAACACATATTTGAGGTTCGCGTATTTATTTTACACGTTTGATATTGCGGAAAGGAACGCAATGCGACATTAATTTTCATTTCCTTATCTTCGCTTGACATTCAAGTCCTGTGGATGAGCTCTAATGCAATACACTTCGTCCCGAGCGACGTTCGTCTGGAATATCGAATCGTCGAAGCGGAGAAATACCTCCATTCCCCTCTTCCCCCTACGCTCCCCCCCCTCTGACTCCTCCCTTCCCGCACCCTCTGCCTCTCCCCGCGGCGCTTTTTTAAACTCCTCAGCTCTTGATTTCCTCCTCTCTCCCATAAAGAAATCCTCCACCCTCCTCCGCAATCCGACAAAGCATCAGAGAGGGCGGATATAAAGGGGGAAAGGTAGGGAGGGAGGGGGGAGGGGCGCTAATCTCATCGCGTGGACTGAATCAGCAGATCAATCAGACCGTAAAGGTATTACCCAAACCGCTCTACCTCTCTCTCTCTCTCCATGGCTCACTCCCATCCTCTTTCCCCCCCCTCCCCCCTTCTTCCTTCCCTAACAGAACTAATTATCTAAGCCGCCTCGTATCTTCCTCACCTTGCTACTACCCCTCCGTTGCTTGCCCAAGTGAAAAAAATCCCCGTCTCCTCCCCCTCCTACATCTCCGAATGCAAAACTCCCACACACGCCTTCATCGACACGCATCCCTCCGAATTAACCTTTCCACTCCCTCTGTCTCTCTCCACACTTTTCTCTTTAAAAAATCCTTTCTCCGCCGTCACCAACCCTACCGCCTCCCCATCCCCCCCTCCCAACACACACCGTGTTCTCCCCAACCCCTCTGCACCCCTTCTTAAATCCCACCCCAACCTCATTCCCCAGACATCTCCGTAACCTGTCTTTCCCAAAAGAATTCCGCGTCAGACCCTCAATTCCCATCAACCACCTCTCTTACTCCGCTTCTGATCTCTCGCGGGGTATTTTACCTCTCTCTCTCCCTTCATTTCCCTCCCTCTTCCACGTCGACCTAAAACCCCCTTCCTCCTCCTCCTACCTTCCCACAATCGCCCACGCCGCACACCAAACCAACGCTTTGCGAACGAGGGTAGGATTCCAATCTATAGTTCCAAAACACTCGCTCCCTTTATCTCTCCGTCTTGTATCTCTCTTTCTCCCAATCTACGTTTTCTGAAAAAAATTTCCGTCTTGGTTCAAGGGAATCGAAAATCGTTCCATGAATTTTACTACTACTTTATTTACTTGTTATCTATATATCCATATTTGTTATCTTTGTTGTGTTCATCGCAAAATGCCTTAAGTTTCTGTTTACGAGCTGGTCAAATATAAATAAGCGTATTATATCATCATCATCATAGGTAGTCTGCCCGTAGACAGGTCTGTGATTATTCATGGTTAAACTTGGTTCTCCATATACTCCTATTTTCCGCAGTCTTCATGTCTTGACAGCTGTCTTTCCCTTTCAAGCCGTCTACAACTGAAACCTTTTCCTACCTCTTTCTCTTTTCTTCAATCATGCTCTCTCTTCTCAGGTAATGTCCAATCCAGTTCGCCATCCTCTTTTTGATAGTCTGTATAATGGTTCGCTTCTCTCCATGCATAGCATTTTATCAACTTCTTGCAGATATCCTCCTTTATATTCCCCGTTAGTAGGAGTTTCTTTCTTCTGAAAGCGACTTCTGCTTTCGTTATTATAGTCTTGATTTCATCGGACGTTGGCATATATACCTGGATTATCAACATGTCCATTGGAACTGCTTTTAGCTTTATTGCCATCAACGATCAATCTATCGTTCGTTGCTTTTATTTTTGTGACGCTCTTCATCATATCTTTCCTACTATTTCCTCCATATTGAACTACCGTGAATTCTTCCGAGTCGAGCTGCCCTTCTCCTTCCCATCTAGCTTCGCTCAGCCCTATGATGTCAATCCTATTTCTTATCATTTTTTCTTTCAGATTCTCTAGCTTTCCTACCTTCCTCATGGTTTTTACATTCCAAATACCTATGCGTAAGTTACCTTCGACAAATGCTTTCCTCAATATATAACACCTAAAATAACAAAATATAAAACACCTCCGTTTATCTCTAGTGATTTTTCCTACCAGTTACCCGTATAACTTTCTTAAAAAGGAAATAAGTTAATATTCAATAGTAAAGAAATTTGCGGTTTTTCCGCTATGATATCTCAAGTCGTTAGAAATGTTTAATTTTTTACATTAACTCCAAATCATTACGAATACTATAAAAGCAATACGCAGGAAACCTAAAGGGCTAAGCATTTCCTTTACACCTATTATACAAGAAAAGAATGAAGCTAACTTTACCCAAGCCATCGCTTATCTACGTCAGTAGACAGCGATTTCCCTAATTTACGCATCAATCCCGTGATAAAACCTCATTTTCTTTACGAGGGCTTAGCTAAATAAGATAAGAGAATGCTAAGTTTTTTCTTTCTCTCTTTTATCTCCAACACCGCCGCTGAGAGCATTAGATTTTTATAGAAGATGAAAAAGATTGCCGTAAATTTTGTATCACAGATTTCCCATACCAATACATAAATTTATATTTGTTCATATTTAAATTAAACTTCCGCTGGAATGTTATTACGATGCACGAATAAACGTTATTTACATTATTTTCAAATTAAAATAAATCCTTCGTACAATCTCGATGATATTTATAGTAACAGAATGACCACCTCATTAAATTTTATATTATTCAGAGCAATAAAATTTTCATCTAATGTTCCAAATACTAATTTTCGCCCCACTATTTTCATGTAATTTTGCGGTTAGAATAATTTTGTTCTTTAAACCTTTCACATTTCGCGGTTTGCTTTTCTTTCTTAAAAAAACACAAATCGTTAAAAATGACTGCTTTTACTAACCGCGTTAAAATAAAAACTACACGGAGACTTCATGGTTAAACATTCCACCGATTATACTGCATTTTTTTAAAAGCGGGAGTAGATATTTCCACCCGGAAGCTACGCTGGTGAAATTATTCAATGCAGCACGAGACTTTCAGTATCTTACAATTCGTAATACATTCTGATTCTTATATAAACACGCATAACCTAATTCCATAATATCACTCGTCGTGCGACCCATCTCCACTGCACTTAATCCTACGCCGTCCGAAGGCTTGAAAATGAATCGCGAGATTTTTTCCATCCGCCCCCTGAAACACTCGGAAACTGGACTGACCCTCCCCCACCCACCTGAAAAGCTTTAAAAATAAAATAAAGCAGCATGCGTCCAGATAAAAAGAACTTGCGGATCGGATTATCCGACCGGCCGCATTAACGCCGGAGCTTTGATACAGATCGTGCGACCGTAAAATTGCACACACACACGCATGATGAAGCCGACCTTTACCGGCATTTTGATGTAGGAATTACGGGATGGGAAAAGTTAAGCCTTCTTTCCAATCCCTTCCTCTATCACCCTCTGCATTTTTCATCTCTCTCTCTCTTCCCCCATCCCGTTTCCCTTCCGTCTCTCTTATCTCCTCTTTTCTCTCTTTTTCTCACCACATCCATGTTGTTTTTTACGCTACTTATCCTCCCCTATTCTGTCTTTCCTATCTCCTTTTTGACCTATATCCTTCCCTCCCTCGTTCCCTTCCTTTTAATCATCTCCCTCTCTCTCTCTCATCCCTCCTCTGATTCTCTCACTCTCTCTCCCATTTAACTATCTCCCTCTCTCCCTCCCTCCCTCTCTTTCTTTCTCACTCGATCGTCAGATTACCGCCGCCTTGAACGCGAATCCACGTGGCGAATTCGTCTCTTCTCGTTCGCGTCCACTCGCAAAACCGCAGCGAGATCCGACGCGAATTTTGGACCATCAAACCCGCTTTAAACGGATGACGTAAGGATTTAAGGAGATCGTTTCCGACCTCAAACTAAAGAGGGGATTACTTTCGCTCTGACTGACCGATCCTTTACGATCGATTGCCGCCTATTAAGAGGCTTCGGACTCGCATGTCATCCGTGCCTTTACTGCCGTTCTCCAACGGAAAGATCCGCATCTGAATCGGTCCTCGATAGTTAAATAAATTTGGGACGTCGTTGCTTAATCAAGGTCTACTTTCCTATTAACAATCACCTTCAAACGTTCCCTTAGTTTGAAAAGGAAAAAAAAGGCGAGAGAGCCACTCGTCTTTCGAAAGAAATGTTGGTAAATACCAACGCCGCAATTACGACAAATAAGAAACATTAAAATCGCCCATTTAACACCTGTATATGGTATTAATAAATATTATAAACTATCGTCGAAAGGGTCCGCTTTATATGCCTGTGAGTGCTTGACAGCCGATATTCATCACAGAGCGAAAGAGTCATCGGTTTGCAAGTGACACGAATCAACAATGCTCACTTTCACCCGCATAACTAATCACGGTCAATCTTCCGTGGGATGACTCGACATCTTTTTTGTTTTCAAGCTTCAATCATCACTTCTTTTAAAGTGAACCTATTTAAATAATTGTCGGTTTACCACTCATCAAATAAAAGACCATATTTGTTTATTATCGCCTAAAGCGACGCATAATACTGCACCAATTTCTCCCTCGCCCTTTCCTTCAAATCGCGACAGTTAATTAAGCGAGATTGTAGACTCGACCGTACTTTCATGAGAATAGGGTTCAAATATTTTGGACGTGATTTGATAAACGAGGTAACTCCTATAGCTTTCAAGCCACCAATTAAACCAGACGTCCATGTCAGCTACAAAAAGCCTCCCAAGTGGTGATCCACAATCGTTGATTGGTAATCATGACACATGCCTGGTTTGTTCATCCGTTTTGCAGCTATAGGAGTTAACACTGACTGTCAACGATATAAGTCATAAGGTGAGTTGGTTAAGTTTGAACTGTCAGATACTTATTGTTCATTAAATATAAATATTTTTCACTAGCTAAATCCGAAAAGGAAAACAACGATGTTCATCTCGATTCCAGCTTTCCGAAAAACCCTATACTCCCCTCTACTTTTCTCAGTTATCCATTCCGCACACGCGTGAGATGCCCTGCTCGCACGCGAATTCTCCCTTCGGATCGATTAAAACACTCCGGGCCGCAATCACTTGACGATGTAAATGCTACAGTCAAAAGCACTTCAAAGCTAAGCGAAACCAAAACGGAATTGGTAGGATTCATTTCACGGGAGAGCGAGTCGGATGCGGGGAATATGGGCAGGGGCCGGAGACGAAAGGAGGGGCGAAAGGGGCCTTCGGAAGCCTCTACAAAAATGGCGGACGGGACCCTCTGAGCGCAGTGCATTGCGCCGGAGAAAGCCTGAATCACTTCCCACCCCTAAACCTGTCTACACACGCCCATCCCCTTCCATCACCCAGCTCACTAAAAGGAATACATTTTTTAAAAACTCAAAAAATCAATGGACGGGGCAGAAAGCACTCGTCGAAAATGAAAGAAAAATCGCATAGGATCTGAAAAAAAAATTCACTCGAGGGCGTGCACGGGAAATGGAGGGAGATAGACTATATTCCCCATCCCTATCTACCATGCCTTCACGAGTTGTTGAGTGCCGAAAAGGCTTTGTCGGTAATGTGTATAGAAAGCGTCGCGAAAAAAATTAAATATTCTTTTCAGTTGAAGAGGGATTCGTCAAAATCTGTCTTTACTCCGCCGACGTGAAAGAAACGAAACGAATGAAAATTGTCTTTTTAAGAAAAACTCTTCCGGAAAAGTTAATGACTGCTGAATATTGCAAAAAAATCATAAAAATCGCGTACAGGATTAGGAATAACAAGTTTATTTCAATGTTGGGCCCGACATTTCGTTGCAGATACTCGTCGAATAGTGACGCGTTTTTGACGTGGAAATATATCGAAAATCATTCGTCGCTAAATGAACTCTCATGAACCGAGGCAATGTCTCGATGGAGTTTCCACGATTTATTTACAAAGGGGTTCACGACACTTGATATACGGGACATGGCAATGCTCCGGTTACTATCCATTTCATCCGATAGACTACATATATATATATATATATATATATATATATATATATATATATATATATATATATATCACTGGGTTTCCTTCAACACCTAGTTGCCCAAAATATATATATAATCCATGCAGTGGCGGATCCAAAAGGAGGGGAGCGATCGCCCACTCCCCTTGGATATTCTTTAGAGATAGCAAAAGGGGAAACCGAGAGGGTTGTCATGCTGCAGGAGGTTTCCCCCAATGGGCTTCACTGTGATAATTATCATACTAATCTATCATGTACTATGTTTCATTAATAGAAAATAATTTTGACCAACATTTAGCATACGAATTTTAAATTTCCCCCACCCCCATGGAAAAATAGTCAATAATTGCCCCCCTTGGGAAGTTTCTAGATACGCTCTTGAATCAATGGAATTCATTTTTTGGCAAAATTTGTACATTTATAATACCGCTGCTTTGTAAACGGTAACAAAATTACACGGGAATAAATTGATGTGTCCAACACATGACTTTCTCCATAAGTAAGTTGTCAACTAAAATCAAATAAATACGACGATAGGAACAGTTCAACTTACACGCTTCAGCGCTAGCGATTCCATTGTCACTACCACGCGCGCGAGCTGCCCACTGACAGTCAATTTCGAATAAAATTGAATATCTATTGAAATATTCCTCATATAAAATTTTATTTCAAACAAGAGTTGTAAGAAAATAATATATACAACTTTTATATATATGTATGTTAACAAAAATACAGTTTTAAGCGAAATATTTAAGAAAAACTAAAATTTGACAGGAGTAAACCGCTACTTCCGGCTGACCGATTGTTATCCAAATCTTAGCAAATCTTAAGAATATATATAAAATTGCAAATATAGAATTTCATACTGATCTGATGAATAGTTTTTGAGTTAGAGCGCACGCAAAATTTCTGTCACACATACGGGCACACACCAGGCGCGAACCCAGGATTTTCCCTTGGGGGGGGCTAAACTATAGGATTATTCCAACCCAACCCTACCCCCACCTCCTGGCAGCGGAGAGATACGATCGGTCCCGAGTGCGGCCGAAATCTCACTCGCCAAGTCATTTGAAAACGGGCATAATTCTCAAAAATTCTTTCTTTCCTCAAAAGGGTTTTTTAATTTCTTAGAAATATCTTTCCTCAAAATTCCCCCTTCGCGTCGTTCCTAGGCTATTGTTCCTTCGATATGGAAATTACTACGGATCCAAGGTTGCTTCGTTTTACCCCTTAACATGGAGAACAAAGGAAGACTGAAGTGACATTTTTCTTATTCGGTGCAGGGTGCCTTCCGTTGGTTCCGTTGGTTTACGGGACGACTGTAGTGGAGTGAGATTAAGGGGAGTGCACGGAGAGAAAATAAAAGGAGAGAAAAAAGTCATAATTCTACAATGTGCAAAAGCAAAACGGATGAAAAACATTGACTCGATCGCCGGCATTTATTACCGCCTTTCTGCCGTGACGCTCACGCACGCGCTTGCAGTGCCCACAACGAATTGGTCCCATGGAATCGGTGACCTTTGTTAAACTCACTGTGGGCTTCTAAAATACACGGGGAGGTCGCTTGTTGCTAGAGCCCGCCTTGATTCGCGTGAAGTAAACGCGCGCAATTCAAGAAATATCTTTATAATGGTTATAAAGTATTTGCTGAGAGAAATATTAGAAAATTTACGAAATAAAAAAGCATATTTGCAGAGTACCAAGGCATTTGGTTAATACACACTCCCTAGATTAAGGTTCTTATGGAAGAACCTGCTAAAGCCCGTCAGCCCCCCTCCCCCCCCTGGGTGCGCACCTGACACACAACAGAAACATCATTGATAAAACGGTCAAAACGTGTTCAGGGGACCTCAAAACGTTGAAATCTCGAATTCGAATTTTTTCATGACAACAATACTTTCTCTATACTCCGTATATGGAGAAATAAAAATGCCTAGAATATACGATAGGTTTATGAAAATATAATCGCGCAATGTAAGTAAAAAGCTATGACTCGGACTTGTTTGTGCTGTTAATGGAGAAAAACTTTCTCTTCTGTGTCAATATTTTGAAGTGTTTTTAGAAGGAGTGTCGCCGCCAAGTTAAGATATTTCGTTGCAAACCGGTCTCTCCCTTGATCAAAACCTCAATACCACTTCTGAAAGACTTCGCATAATTTTCATTTTTCATGCATTCACGTCAGGCGAGAATCTAGGTGTCCGGTCAGGTTCTCTCGTTGGACGCCTACGCACCGTGTAAATACCGCCAACTTTACGCGCGCTCTCTGTTGTGAAAAGCAACGACACTTGAAGTGAATTGGGTGGGAGTGTTGTGACGCGATGGGAGGCGAATGGTTACAAGGAGAGTGTATGGACGGAGTTTAATAGGGAAAGGGTCGGGGAATGGAGACTTTCGCAACGGAGACGAACGTCCTCCGCATTCCAGAGGACGCACCTTCCCTCACCTCTGCTTTGCGCGCTCTGTTTCAACTACATTAGAGAAACACTTTCAGGTAATCGTGAAATAGACGAGGGAACGTAATTTCGAGAGGCGTAATTCTTTCCAGCAGGAATATCTCCTCACCCTTCGCCATTCTCGTGAAACGATATGTGGAAATCGCACCTGCGATAATACTCCAAGAGAATTCGGGTTTACGAGGTGTTTGGTAAATAAGGGAAATACTTCCATTGAAAGAGAAATCACCGGCGACATTGTCTTCGGCTCCTAACAGACTGAAAAGCGTTCGTAGGCTTAAAAGTTAACCCGCTGGATATTTTATGGGATTGGAAAGTTACGAAGTAAAAGATTATCATCTTTAATACGATAATGGAGTGAGGCGAAGTTCTGAAATAAACGATCCGCGCACTTTAGAAACCTCTGAGGTCTGCATGTATCGACATCTTATGATAACAATAATAAATGTGAAAAAATCCTCGCTTGCTGATGAAAATTAAATATCCAAGTGATGTATTAAACTAGGTACTTGCCCAATAAAAATATGAATGACTATCTTCAAGAGGTTGTATCAATACTTCGAAATAACTAAACCTGATCGTGTTCGCTATCAAAGCAATCCGGGAATATTTTAACGAGTAGATCGTACAATCGTATTTTGCCCAGGATATTGAATTTACGTAGGATTTACCGTCACAGACAGCTTCTACTCGTACCTTAGAGTTTCAACATCGAAGCACACTTTCCTACTGCTTGGTGTCTACTGACTTCATTTTATCCCTTTCAGCTTCTTATGATACCTTATATACGCACATTACGCCGATTTTTGTGTATAATTATAATGATGTATATTTGCAAGTGCGTGCGAATCATCAGCACTTTTCAATACATAAACACACACACTGACGCCCATCCAATTGCGTGTAGGAAATCGAGGGGAGGCTTAACGGAAAAAAGGCCGTTCTGATGAAAAGTAAAACTCGCATCACTAACGGAAATTTTTTCTCAGCTGTTACTCATTTATGCCCGTCCCAAACGCGGGACGAAATTTTCGGATCCAGCCGCTGGGACAGGTGAACGAAAAACAACAATCCGCGGGACGAATCAGAATTTCCATTTGGAAAAAAAAGAAAAAAACAGGATAGGAAGCGGCGAAAACGAAATCGCATTATATTATTCCTTACAAAAGTAAAAATGACATTGCGGCTTCATTGCACGTTTCATACAAAAAAAAGCGAATGGACTTCCGTCAGAGGATTTCCTTCTTCCTTATTAAAGGTTTGAGTTAAAATTCCAGGTGCGTAATTTTTTAACAAAACAATCGAGTTAAGCGGAAGATAGAATTTCTCTCTGTCCTTTGAAATTATAACAAAATATTTCCAAGTTAAATTCAGTAATTATATATTGAAATTTGTACTTTTTTAATCTATCTTAGATTAGATCCAAGTTAATGAAGAATCCTTTCGGTCAATTTGAATTAAATGTTTATTGGTAAAAAAGAATTCTCTTATATCATTACAATCGTGGAATATTGGCAAAGTAGATAGGTGTACCGCGTCATGAATACATTAATAGAATCAACGTAAATGGAATTAAAAATGTATTAACAAAAGTGCTACCTAAGCATTTTTGTGATACCAACATCTCACTAATTTGTTTGTTCGAATAGCCCAGGAGAGAGATTTCCGAAGCGGCCATTCGTCCACAAAGTCCCCGATACGAAAAAAATAGAATCACACGCCTACTTGTATTCCATTTAATTGAAAAGGCGCGTCACCTGCGCCGTGAGTTTTATGAGCGAGCGGACACGCAGCCTGCTTTATTTCCGGCCGAAACTAGGGTAAAAGCTCGGAGCTAATGAACTCTAATGCTCCCCAGTTACTCTCTTAATGAATTAAGTACGTCCGACCACTCGTCCATCATAAAACTAGAACGGAATGCGATTTTCTTTTGTATGTTTATGCAAATGGACCGCGTGGAACACGACAAACGTCCCATCCTCTATTCCATGAAATGTGGGTAATGCGTCCCATGAATCGGGAGAAAATTACGCATCGGGGAGAAATAATATTATTTTCGAAAAAACAGAGGAGACTGTGATGAGATGAAAATGGAGAAAAATGTTATAATTCGCGAGCGAAAAGCATACTTTAAAAAAACTAAGTTATACTGATTAAACTATGATAACATTAACTGCGTTGAAAGAAAGAATACAAGTTCATTAAAGAACAATGATATGAGGACAGTTTGCTATCTCTCAAGGAATAAAATAAACACTGCCTTCAAGGATTACGAGAAATTATTAAAATTTTCAACGCCATATTCTGTTATCCAAAATTCTAGGTTTCGCAAATTGTTCTTATTTTTAAACGCTGAAGTGAGGAGGAAAAAATCATCAAGTGCCGAAATCAAACTTGAACTTAACCTGCAAATGTTCCTAAGCGCTACGCTACTCACACCATTAAAACATGAGCACCATCCGAGATGAAACGGTTCGACAACGTTAGCGCAAAAAAAATTGAACAAACGCGACAAACAATTTTCGTCCTGCAAAAAAAAAATCCGCCCGTTAAATTTTGACGAGTTAATAAGCCTCCCCGGTCGATACATATTAACGTCGAATTAACACCGATACCGGGGACCCTGGCTAATTAAAGCCGCGTTCTTTTTTTCAACCATCTCGCTTCAAATGGATTCCGGAGTGGCGTATTACCCCGTCAAATTAAGCTCGCCGCGACCCTGCATTAAAACAGCTCGTAACGCGAGGACCGTTTCGGAAAAGATGAAAGAGGACGATTCGAAATCAAATTAAACGATGGACGAGGGGGGAAAAAACGTTATATGCAGATTCAACGACGTTCAAATTGGAACGTGCCGGTTGTTTAAACTCATTTTTTTGCAAAATAACCAGCAAGGTACTTTATTTATCCTAAGTTTAATAAAACTTTTTCAGGACCAAAGTACTCATAGCTATACGATACTACAAAAACAAGGTTTTTTCGTCTTTTATCTACATATTATTAGGCGAAAAATGTTGTGTTTATCTTATATAAAATATTATACAAAAGTACGTACATGTCCCTTCTTCGCGAGAATGGAAGGTACATATATACATACATAAAAATTTGTATCACTTGAAAGTTTTAGGATTTCGGAAGGGTTCCTATCGAGAAAGCAGAAGAAAATTAAACTTCGTGCAAGCTCATTAAAATTTTTAAACTTTTCAAAACTTAGTGGATTAACATTTTTGGTAGTACCACTTAAATTGAACCTCACGAAAAGTGCATAATATCGTTTGGATAAATAAATAAATTTTAGTCGAATTCAAATAGAATAAAACTAACAAAATTTCCATTAGTCGAATGCGTATTGTGACGTAATGAACATTCAGCTTGGTGAATTTTTGCGCCAGAAAAAGTAGTATACAGGATGCCCTATTAGTCCCAATCGGTTTTAATGAGCAAAGCTACAAAAAAATACTAAAAAAATTTAAAATAAGTTTTAAAATGTTGTTTGATTATTCTAAATATGTCTTTACTTATATTAAAAAATTTTACTTGGAATTTTGGTTTCCCTTCATTATAACCTATTGGGACTTGTGAGCCACCTATAGGACCGAATATAACGTGACCAACAATTTAAAATATTTTTCATGCTACAATACGAAATAATATTTACAAGAGAACTTTTAATTAAAAATCATACACGATCAGCAGACATGTCGATGTAAACATGTGATTTATAAATAGGACGATTGATATCGGGGTATTTCCGTGAAAGCCGTCTAAGTAATACCACAATAACAGCAAGCCATCGAAAGTAAAAATTGACTAGGTTTGATCGATATGCTTCGAACATAAGGTGAACCTTAACTGTGGGAATTTAAATATAAAAAAGTGTAATCTTCGCATGATTACGGTACGTAACATAGATGATAATGATCCTCAGTTTCTCCTCACCGACAAAAAAATCAGAATTAGAACGTTTCCGGTTGCGTCACACACGTATGGAAACAGGCGAACAAGAGTTAGTAATTAGAGCGGTGGGTGCGAAGACGAAAAAACTGTTACGTACACCGAATTATGACTCAAAACCCGCTTGGAACATTTTAGGTTGACCTCGGGAAGCCGACAACTCGGGTGTAGGCCGCGAGGGATGGAAGGGGTGAACGAACCTTACCCCTCCTTTCTCTCTATGCACTCACCCTTCATCGCCCTACCCGCCTACTCCCCCCCCCCCCTCTGCCCACCCCCTCTCTCGGTGGCTGATGTGACGCTCCTGTCGCGGCGGCAGCACTTGCCACAGGGCCGGGGGATTAATCAACAGTCCAACACGACCATCTTACGGGAAGCAACGGTTTCGCTGACTGTAATGAACCATCGAGGAGTGGAGAGAGAGGGAGGGAGAATAGGGAAGGAGAGAGAGAGAGAGGGAGGAGGAATCGAACGGAGAGTACGTGTCGGTGTTGCCTAAAAATGGCAACCGGAGCCAGCGGCGGAACGTGCGATGACGTGTCCCAAACGGAACACTGACGTGACGACGCGACATTTTTAAGCGGGCCATGCGTGTTCGAAAAAGATCTCGTGATTCACAGATGCTATGCACCCGTGTCGACACTTCTGTTTGCTTTAGACAAATTTATATTTACATGTACATTAGTGACACTTACCAGCCGAGTCGAGCATGGGAATTTTTTTAAATTTATCGCCTCGACGCGAAACGTTAATTCATTGTTCACGAATTTGGAGCGGAAATCGATATGGGAACACATGGTGGACACTAACATTCGAGCTTTCATTAAAGAGGGATGAGTTGGATAAAACATTTTACGCGATCGCGAGTTCGATTGTAGGACAGATCGATTTCGATATTCGTATTTTCCGTAGATGATCAGAAATTGCAACAGGAGAAACGACTCGACTAGCAAGATGTTTTACGGACATTTAGGCACACCCATCAATCTAGTTTTATATTTATATATATATATATATATATATATCTAGTAATTTTGTGAAGAGAATTTCGTGCACCAACACATATCGGATAGACGATCATTATTTACACAGTGTGGGCTTTAAATGTAGATATATTTACAATGCCGGATATACAGCACGTAAATTATCTAGCGATGTTGCCCGTGTTAAAGTTTCTTTGATCGTTTAAGAACGAATCTCACACGGCCTATTCACATTCCTCTCTACTGACACGTTACTTAAAAAGAAGTTATCGATAAAAATTTACTGTATGGCAGCGATCCTCGAGTTCGTCCTCGTTAGAACACCCGTACGGTTACCGGTTAACTTATTAACCACATAAAAATACTTCAGCGAGACCACGGAAAAGTTGCCAGCGACCTTCTGCCGAGAGAAATGATGTTATGTAACGCATCTCGACAGAAAACGCGCATTGTTTCAAATACGCAAACGACGCCGATATTTTCGCCGTCCCATACTTTCTCAACGTTTCGAGGGCCTGCGGTGTGCCTTCGGTTGCAACCTGCACGAAACTCAGCACTTCCATCATACGGATTAAACGAGATAAATAAAACGACAGATCGTAAAGAGACGAGTCGACGTCGAAAAAGTCGTCCATGGCAACTGTAACCCTCTCTCTCTTCGTCGCCCTATACCCGAAAAAAGCCCGCCTCAACGAGAGCCACGAAGCGCCCTCCTCGTCCGCCACATCGGCGCTAAAAGGTTAACGAACCCAACGAGCCATTCACGGGACTTTTTTGTGCATTCTCCTCGTCGCAAGAGGGTCGCGCGCATTGGGAAAGGGAAGGAGGCAGAGAAAGAGAAATTACGAGGAGTTTCACAACTCGTAATCTCCTCACAATGGGACGAAAAAAAATCACAAAAAAATTCCCAGTCGTTCGGCCGTTGAAAGGATTTAGGAGCAGTCACGAACGGAGGAGCAGAGAAGGAAGAAAAGAGGAAAAAACGCGATTTTTTTTATCGACTCCGGGAGGATCTTCATTCTTTCTCCATCGTTTTTTGGTAGGAAAACCATTTCTCGTCAGACGTGAAGACTCAAGTTTCTACTTTAACTATGTTTTTGATGCACAGACGTTAAAATAACCAATGAGTAGTGTGTTAGGGAAAGTTTTAAAAAATGGCTAAAAATTCGACCCTTCGAAGTAGTCGCCTTCTCTTTTGTGGGATAACTGGTCCATATTCAGTTTCGCACATGCCAATAGCGGAGTAGAACGTATGTATTGCAATATGGTCAATACTGCTTCTACTACGTATTTATACGCAATACTCTAGGCTTAATTAAGTTCGTCCAATGAGTGTGGAGATATGAGTGTAATTTATTTTAAGATATTTAACACTTTCCACTCCACATGTAAAACAGATCTAAAGGAAAGATCGATAAGAATTTATTGAGATAATCTCCAGCGACATACTAAGAACAAATTATTTTTACTGCGTCAATAAATGAAAAGCATTTCTCGCTTAACCGGTATTTCCATGTAGCAAACACGTGTGCGTCGGCACACAAAAAGTCGCCGGAGCATTAAAATCACAAATGTTTCGTGATATTTTCTATTCCTACGCAATTCCACCCGTGCTTGTTTCCCAACCATTCAAGTTTCACGTCACCTTTCGGTGTCATTATGTTTCATATGAACCCGTTGTAAATCAAAAAAGCGGCGAATAGATCATAGTCCTTCCCTTCACCCTTCTCTTATTAGCTGCATACAAACAGCCTCAATAAGAAAATGGAGGTGCAAAAATATATAATTTGTAAGTTAAATTTTAATTTACAAAAATACGCCACAGACTCACGATCAACTGGACCGTTTTTCGGCAGCAGCAACGTGAATTCGGACAAGTACCTGGAAGGAGAAAGAGAAAGTATTTTAGAGAAATTGTCGTTAGATCCACACATCACCAAATATCAAATTCCTAACATTTCGATCGACAAAAATCCGTCATACGGTTAAATGCCTGCGTAAATCTTTGGAACCCAAATAAATCCTTTGGATGTTTCACCAAATCATTGAATTACCGTCAAATATAGACAAGGAACAAATATGACGATTTATAACTATATTCCGAGATTAACAGGTTCCACCGATTTTATTGAATTTCATTTCATAGTTCTGAAGGATGGTTGGAAATTTACATATAATTCTTGAAATAGCGTTTGTTATTTATTTTCATGGCACAATATCCTGCAAATCCGTTTGATTCCAAGAGGACAGCCAATTTACGGATGTATTACACCACCCGATTGCAACAGCACGGAAATTTTTGGGCTTAGTACGAAGATACGATCGAAAATCTATTTGCATAATCTATGTTGTTCCGATAATCATCCACGGATAATACCTTTCCCTTATTCTATTGAAAAATAAAAACATAGCATCTTTCGACGGAAAGATTCGCAGCTTCCCCGGCGGAAATACATGGAAACCGCCGGGCACAATCGTGCTCCAGTTAGCGGGTCACACGGTTCGTCAGAGCCGCGGACTGATTACCTCATTCGGCCGCGATGAATATCAATTAAACGCGCATCGGTCGATACTAACCGACCTGAGCTAATTCGAGAAGTTTCCATGCCCGCCACGAATTCCCCACAAGGCGGGAAACTATACCCTCGCAGGAACAACGGGGCACGCCAATTACGAGAGAGAGACAAATACATTTTTTAAAAATATTTCTAAGACGCGATCGCCGTTAACGATATATGGCTGTATCCATGACGACGAGTTAATCTCTAACACCCTAACAAAATTATGTAACAGCTGACCAATCACGCACCTAAAACAACATGGCCAACACTCGCTTTTTCGTTTTTAAACAATTTTCACAGACGCAGAGAAAGATAAATGTACGCAATTACTGCGCCATTTATAAATTATAATTTTAAAACTCGAACATTTTTCCAAAAAAATAAAGTAATGCATTTTTAAAAAGCCAAACGAGAGGAGCCATAAAAGTTTCAGGGGTTTTTGTAGTAATAAATGATAAAAATGAACGTAATCATTTAATCCGATACGGTCCTTCCACAAATAAACTCATTTAAATACACAATATCTCACAAAAAAAACTTTATACGAAATACGGTATTTTTGGTAAAACAGCGACTGATGAATGATCAGCACAATGAGACAACTATCAAACGTTATTACTCGTTTTCTATGTAAACTTGCACCACTCGGTCAATCTCCATGGCCATTTTAAATCGAGTCAACAACTACTCATATCAAGGGCTTAACGAACAATAATTGCACACGCCACCGCAAGAGAATAACGTGGGAGAATTATTAAAATAACCAGCAATTTTGAATTTCCATCGTAAGAAGCAATACTCAACGTACATCATTTCACTACGAGATTTTTCCCCGAGTTTAACCCGAAATAATCTTTTTAAAAATCAGAGTATTATCCGTAGTTTTTTTTTATATAAAAACAAGACCTGGACCTTCAATTAAACTCGGCATTCCAAGTTCTTGCACAGAATTCCGTATGTGTTTCTTACTGGCGAAACGAAAAGACGAAGGGAATGATTTCAACGTGGACGCATTCCTCCGCCGTCACCTGGCGACGGAGATTGCTCGAACGAGAAACAATTCTCGACCGCATCGATCGATCCGTAATTCACGTAAAGACCTCGATTACATTATTATCTCGTTTAATAAAAAAAACAATTTCCTCCTTCCGCCGTCCTTCGGAAGAGACGGAACTACGACAACCCGCTCTCCGATCACGTGAGGGATGACGCGCACGCAGAGAGGCACGGCCGAAGGCTACGCGGAAGCCTAATCACCAATGGACCGCGATCTCTCCGCTAATTTATCGGTGCGACGGCGAACGATGCTAGGCTATTAAGGTCACGATTCCTGGGGGTCGTCTCGCGATGACCCTTGGCCCCAACTCTCACGCACGCATACTACTCACCGGGACGACGGTGGCCATATCAACACCCCCCCCCCTCCCCAACAACCCTCCGCAGAGAGAATGGAAATGGGAGGGCGGCGCGTCAGCAGGTACGATCGCATTGAATAGGTAATGACAGGGAGAGGATTCATAGACGCCATAGGTCTATCCAACGGAGCGAAGGAGAGGGCCATAATTCATATAGAGAGATAGGTGGCATTTCGACGCTAACGAAGTGGCCATCTGCATCAGTCGAAATTCCAAAAGACAGGCGAGACAAATACACATGCGACTGATATTTTTTTGTAATTAAAAATAAATAAATTAGTATTCCCTTATGAAGTGTTAACCAATTTCTACGTGAACGTCAAGAAAGTTCTTACCTTTATGAGTTTTCTTATTGATTCGAGTGGATAAATTATGTTTTCGTTAATATGCTACGAGAATTCAAAAATGTAGACAAAATAAAATCGTCTCCATAACAACATAAGTAGGTAGTCATCGGTAAACTTATGCGAAACCGGAAAAAATGTCCCGGAAAATTATTTCAGTACGACAACCGTTTATTTAACATTAAAGGAAGAAGAGGAAATAAAGATAAAAAGGAAAAAAGTAACCATGTGACGCTTCTACAATTCATTAACAATCTTCCAAAATGGTCTTTATATCCTTGATCTCCATTGAAGATTTAATTAAAGGATGGAGAATGTTTCTTTTTCGCATCTGTTATTTCCCAACCTGAAACACCGCCAAAGTTGTTCTTTTTTTTATGGAGTTAATGATATCAAAAATACTAGAACGAAGTAAGTCAAGAACGTGTTATTTCAGTCTCTATAATTGCTCTAAACGGATTTTTCTATTTATTTTAGGTTGGAAAAACGAGGTCACTCGCCTTTCCCCTTTAATTCTCCTCTTTTTTCTCTTTCTCCCTTATCGAAATTGATCCCTTGCGAAATTAAAAACTAACATACATTCCATACGCACAGTAATATTTATTTTCCCTTATTTTCATCGGACCAGGTAAACAAAAACGTTAAAAAAACAGAAAGCGATAAAACGGAGGGAAGAATTATTATTTTTACCGTCGACGTCACAGGTAATCATTCGAATCGACATTTTGAGGGATATCCAATGCAAAATTATACGAAAACTGTATTTTTTCGTACAAACACACCACCCCGACGAAGTTACGATAATATTTCTATTCGAGAAAAGTAAACAGTAACTTTCAAATCCATTAACATTTTGCTAAATAATACCGTGTTCCGCGTGTCATTTTTTTCTCCTGTTTACCTTTTAGGACATGTATATTACGTACTGTGACGGAAGCCAATGGATAACGAATCCTTTCAAAATTCATCCATTCCTTTCTCCGTGACATAAATTCTCGTTCGCCAAATAATGCAATAAAACCATATTACGACGAACTCGTGGAGGTGCGCAAATCATTTCGTTTTGCCGAATTTTTTCAGACAAATATTTATAAAATCATAACAAAAGAATAGTTTAAAAATTCCACGTTAATTTTTTTCTGACAACAACGGTCATTTTCACCCAGTAGAAGGTAAACATAAATTTTAAATCAATAAAACGAAGATACAACTCATTTAAATACGTGCTTACAAACAGTGAGTACATATTAGCAAAGCGTTGCTGCTATTGGAAACATTTTGCAACGAGTCGTTATATAGGCATTCGTCCTGTCGAAATGATTTTTACAAGAGGTTAAAACTGTCCTTTTGATGCTTCCGTTAAACATTCAATCTCCCCAGCACCCAGCGAAAGCGACGCTTCCTACTATTATTCTAAAAATAAATAAAAACGGAAATTATAAATTTTTTCCCTCCAATGGGGTCCCCTCTTGATTTTCCGAATGAGGCGTAAATTTTTAAATCCCCGCACGGAAAAGGAACGTGGAAATAGCGGCGCCGTGCAAACATTTTCGGGCGTCCATTGTTTTTGTCCGCGCGGTCGCCGGACCAAGAAGTTAAGGGCGCTACGGCGTTAGGGAGGGGGTGAAAAAAAAAAGCCGAAGCTTAGTTCGCTTGGCGCGAGGGCAAGCAAGCCGCCTCTGGCTTGACCGATTTATTCATGAAGGAGCCACTCTCCAAATATCTCCCTTTCCCTCTTTCTATCTCTGTCAGGGTCAAAGCGAACAATTTGGGAGAGAATAGTGAACGAGAGAGAGAGAGGGGGGGGTAGGGAGGGAGATATACGGGGAGAGAGGGAGACAGGAAGGAAGCAAGGGGGAGAGACACTGGGGTGGAAGGGAGGGAGGGAGGCAGGTAGAGAGAGAGAGCAAGGCCGGGAGGGAGAGAAACAGGGAGAGGAATGAGGGAGGGAAACAGAGAGATAGGGTAAAACAGGGAGGGAGAGAGAGAGAGAACCAGAGTGGAAGGGAGGAAGACAGGAAGGGAGAGAATTAGAAAAAGAATAGACAAGAGAGCTAACAGAAGATGGCCTCAAAAGAGAGATGGATGATTTGACTACAAAGGAAGTTAGGGAGATAACAGAGCGTTAAAGATAAAGGAAACAAAATAAAGGATGTGGGAGAGAAAAGAAGAAAATTTTAGCTAAAAGCTCCCTGAAGGAGAAAGACATTAAGGTAAAATTCCTAAAGATATATATTCATGTTTAGAAGACAAAAATGGAAGATCATTGGAAGAGAAGGTGAATTATATAGGAAGGTAGGTAAGAGAGAAGATGAAGGTTGAGAGCGAGAGAAAAAGAGATAAAAAAATTGGAGGAAGAAGATTAGAAATAGCAGGCTTCGGAGGGTGACACACAGAAAGAATGACAGAGAGAGAAAGAGAGGGAGACAAGAAGACGTGATAAGGAGCGAAGGAATGGAAATGCGTCCATTATGCTAAGCAGGGGGGGCTTTTAAAATCCCTTCCATTTACTTAATCCGCAGCCCAAATAAAACCGACTGCGTAGTTTGGCGCTGAAATAGATTCAACGAATAAATAATAAAAATCAGCCAAAAAGGCCGTGGAATAAACGTTTCTAAGAAAATTTTAATCACTCATTTGAATAATAAAAAATCTGAGAAAACACAAGTGAATTTTCCCTCCTAAATAGAAGACGATTTAAAAAATTTAACGCGGAGTGTTTACTCATCAAAACCACACGCTTTTATCGCCTGAGATGCTTCCAATCAAAATCCCAAACTTTATCACGTAACGTTCAGAGTTTAATTCTCATTCTGTATTCGTGGTGAAGATGTAACATTCGCTTGTCGCGAGAACCTCTTGGAAAATAAAGCCATAAAGCAGTTTTTTCTCGAAACTACAAGCAAAAATAGCGAAAAGTCACATATAAAGGCATTTAGGGGGAGGGAGGAGGGTGGCTGGAGAGGACGAAAAAGACGAATGCAAGTGAGAGATAGCCACGGAGGGCGAGAGAAATAGAGAGAGAGAGAAGGGATTTAAGAGAAGCATCGGACAGGGGAAGGGAGGGGGAGAGAGAGAGGTGTCAAGCGTCGCAACCTTTCGGGACATGCAGCATGTCCCTGCCTCCAAACTACCCTGTTAACCCATATCCCTCGCGTCAGTCAACCTTAAAATATTGTAACACAGACCTCGCGTAAATCTTGGATTCAGTTCCGTAGCCGCCGCGCGAGGGTTCACTCCGATTGATTGATCGTCCTAACGGCCGAGTACTAATACTCCGAATAGACATTCTCCACCTCCGCTATAAAAAAATCAAGCAAACAAAATATCTGCGAGCAACGCATTACAACGGGCGCTATCAACTATTTTTTTACATGGACATAAAAATCGAATCCGTCTTACACTAGGAGTGTTTTTCTATTGTGTTTATTCGCCCACGTCGGAGAAAATATAACCATATGCTGATTCGGATCCCTAGGGCATGGGATTTACTCCCTTTGCGGTAAAACATCTGTTTACAATGTACTTATGGCGTGCATGCGAAGTTGTTAATGGTCTCCTTCTCTCTCTTATCACACGCCTTATCAATCATTTGAGGCAAAGGAAGGGCACCGGTTGCGGAAAATAAAATCTACGATACCAATTCAAACCTAAGGGAAATTTCCCGAAAGGCAAACATGGCAACCACAAAGCGATCAACTAACCAAATTTTATTTATTCGGGTGATCGAAAATAAGGTGATTTTCAACACTATTATTTTTATTCAAACGAGAATTATCGAGTTAGTCTTATATAAAAAAATCAAGAACTCGCGCATAAAAATATCTGTCACGTGTATCTACAATAGGCACAAAAAGGTTATAAAAAAAGCAGATGCGCCTTTTTACTAAAGAAGCAGCCGTCTTCTGTGGTAATTCGCCGAAAGTATATTCGAAAAGAATATACTTCAGAGAAACATGAGCCAATTACTTTTTAAGTGCTTGTTCTTGAAATTACCCTTTTAAATAAATAAGAGCCAAAAGACAATGAAAAAAATGAGCTAGTGAACTTATATTAGAGACCTCTGCTTCCTATATGAAATCGTATATATATATATATATATATATATATATATATATATATATATATATGGTTCGTTCAACGATTTAGCACTGTACGGGTTATCCACGGCCTTTCTTTTACAATATCCATACTAGGACGATTCATTTGTGAATTTATTCGATGTTATTCTCCACGCGGTAAAAGTATTTCCCAATTCAGTCTCAACTTTGAAGCACCTGGATACATTTTCAAATTTTTTCCAAAATGACATCTCCTCGGCGAAAACGACGCGTAGATTTTCCACAAAATGGCGCAGGTGAGGTTTCAATAGCTATGGAAATGACACACTTATCGCCGCGCGACGCCGTTACGGACGCCAAAAAATAAAGAAAAATTGGGTCGTATTATCCGACACAGTCATATCGACATGCACCTATATCACCCTGAGAGACATTATAAGGACTTATTCGAAGAACGCCCGAGAGAGGCCGACAATTCGAGCAACCTGATCACGTGACCTAACCCCTTAAGGTGTAGGGGAGAGAGAACGAGAGGTATCTCTTCCCTGGGAGAAAATAAAAAGGACAGAGAGCACATTGGTGGGAATTGAAGGAAGAAATAACGTCGAGTGTCCTCGTCCGGTGTCGAAGAAATGCACTTCCGAAAAGAGGAACGCGAGGGATAAAAAAACACAATCGGGAAGATTCGCGAGAAACGGTGGAAGGCTGCGATTTACGATCACTCTGGTCGCAAGAGATGTGACCGTCGGGGGAAGAGAGAGAAAAAATGAACTTCCAGTAGTGCCACTCTGCTGAAAAAACAGCGGCGCAACGAAAACTGCGACAATAAACTACGAGAGGGAGAGAAACTTGTAAACTCAAGGTAGACTACTTTAACGTTCGTGACTTTTCGAAACCAACGGCAATGTATCACAAGCATTTTTTTAAAGAATCGCTATTAAATTTATTGTTATTTTACTTTCTGTCTCGATTATTAAATTTTGTTGAACCAAAAAAGGCATTTAGCCGTCATAATATGCATGAAATTTTTATCCTGTTGTCTTTATTAATTAAATGTTCAGATAGGCATACCAATTACTCGGACGCCCGGAAAGAGACTTATACACGCATGTGATCCTAGTTAATTCCATGTAATTATGAGAGTGAGTTTATAACTCACAATATTTTATAAATTAGAGTCTAATTATTAGACAATACTTTCCGTTATTGGGACCACAATGATTACAAATAAGCTTAATGGTTACGACAAAGAAAAAACTGCGTAATTTACATAACATTGTTCATAAAATTCTAAATAGGAAGGGGGCCATACTATTTTAAAATCTCAATTATTTAGTTTAAATTACATTTAAACCTTCATGTGGCTTACATAAACCCACTGTATTAAGTACCGTAACGAAATATATTGTTTTATTAATTATATCAATAAGATATAGGTGGCAAAACTTTTTTAAAGGATTTAATTTTGTTTTCTTTCAGGAGCTTCTAAAAACATCGAAAAACAACCGTCATGACAAATTCACCATAATGGAATTTATCAATACAAGACATTTGAGTACATTTTAGAATTTCCGATCGAAACGGCGAAAAATCGATTGATCAGAACCCGAGTATTTCCAATCGTTGACAAGAGTTTTTAGACCTCATCCAAAGCGATTCGTGACGACGCCTTATTAGTTTGAAGCTAAATTCTTAGGTGAAAAAAAACGGATTGTGTCCGCTGCAATTGACACCGCACACCTGCTTACGCAATTGACACGGCCAGTCAACAGGTTTGTCCGCGTTTCTCGGAATGAGTTCCCTCTCTGCATCTAATTTTGCAAGGTGATCGCATCGGTCCAGAGCGAACCGAAGAAAACCGTCAAACGATTCAACGGATCGGCTTTCACGTCAACCGGAAGCGATGCCGACCAATGTTAGACATATACGAACGATTTTCCGATAGGGAATGATGCTGGAGGAAAACTAATGCGAGTTTAATTACAAAGTAATTCACGAAGAGAGTGGTTTACCTTCGTTAAATGAAAGGGAAAACTCAACCTTCCTACATATCTGCTTCCCGCTCTCCAATAATTTAACTTCGGACATTACCTCCAAAACTGAATGACATAAAAGTAGTAAAAGGTAACCCAAGCTAATTCCCAAAATACCTGATGGTGATCGATGTATAAATATTTAATATATATATGTGTGTGTATATATATATATATAACATATATATGTATATAATATTTAAAATACAGGGTGTCCGAGAAAGAGTGGACACATTTCAAACATTTTTAGTGAGAAAATGGATAAAGCTACAAGTGAACGGTTTTCACCGCATGAAATCGGAACTCTGAAAGTTTTACATATACTACTTGTTCTACTGAGCGTGCATGGATGTGCGCATGCGCCAAATTGAGAGAAAGCTGCATTGTGAAGAAAGACCACTCGGCAGTTGCTCCGAGCATGGCGTCCACTCGGCAGAAGGTTGCGTGTGAGTGGTGGATGGCAGAATCAAAATCCGTTACCAGCGTACAAAGAAAACCGTGCTCTTGGAGCTTCGTTTATTTTTCTCAATAAAAATGTTTGAAATGTGTCCACTCTTTCCGTGTGGTCTCCACAATGTAGCTGTCTCTCAATTTGGCACATACGCACATTCATGCGCGGTTGGTAGAACAACTAGCGTAAGTAAAACTTTCAGAGTTCCGCTTTTATACGGTGAAAACCGTTCTCTTGTAGCTTTATTTATTTTCTCACTAAAAATGTTTGAAATGTGTCCACTTCTTCTCGGACACCCTGTATATAGACATTAATCAAAACGAAACATTCAACACGTTCCGTAGAACATAACACGATCTGTTTATCATCACCGCTTCATCCACATTTATTGTTTTCATTATGAAAAATACCTTATAGATACAAGCATTCCTCAAAGATCGAAGAACTCCAACAATTAAGGTCACAAAAATTAATTAATTACAAATTTGGATTTTCCAAAAATAGACCACTTTACTACAAGAATCAATGTCAGGAAACGGGGCGTAAAAAAATCAAACAAATACCTAATAGAGATAAACTTCGGCTCAAAGGTAACCAGACGGAAACACAGCACGCTCCCACTTAAATATAACAAGATAAAAAGGGCGTAACAGATACGAGAAACTCTTTAAAAAGAAAAAATATCTCAAAAGAGAGGGCGAAAGCGCAAAACGCGTCCGACTGCAAACAATCAGGTACACGCGACCCCTCCCCTCCCCCCCCCTCCCCCAAAGCCGACAAGATAACACGACACTGCCGGTCGAAGCGTTAAAATTGCCAACGAGTTATGGGACGGCGTAGGCACGCGCTGCTCGTTTATCGCCGACGTGCGACGCACATCGCGGGCACGCGCTGGACGTGGAGAGGGAAAGCGAACGAAAAATAAAAACGACTCATTCTCGAAAAAAAAAATCACGACCGATTAAACCAAACGGTATTCGTTAACCTGTGGATCCTCTTTTGGACGATGGAGTGATTTAAATAGAGGAGCAAAAAGAGTATAGAGGGAGGATAGGAGAAAGGATGCGTGCGAGAGAAATGGAATGAAATACAGAGGCGAGCGTGAGTATTCGGCGGAATTTGAATTAAAATTCTCTAATTACCTATAATAAACATGTCTTCGTGCATTGCAAATTCGTGAAATGCGGACTTTTGAAGGAATACGAAGTCCCTAAGTATCCGGGATTGGCTCTCCATTAAAGGGAAAACGTCAACAAATAAGAAGTATTCGTGAAATCAACCCCTCTATATAATTTGCTTCGCTATGAGTCATGGTGTAATGCTGAGTCGGCGTTTTCATTGGTTGACTGGCAAGCCAATCAGGGTTCGGGACATCACCTATGTTAGCGACGCTCGACTGCAGCGTCGTTTCTAAGGCGTGGAATAAACGCGAACTAATAGAATATTTGTGATGATATGATTTCAAGTTATTTGCCGTAATAATTTTGAATAAATTTTTAATATTTAAAAGATATGAATAAATTTTTTATAAGAATAATAAGGAGATTTTAAGTTTAAATAATATATTCCTTTCCATCATATAGACAGGCTTATACTAGTATCTACATAGTACCTATATATGATAGTGTTTCCATGAAAGGAGTCATACGGCATTTTCTATGCATCGCAAATTTATGTGCCGATTTCAGGAAGGAAGAATATTATATTCTCTACTATATGTTGTCTTCCATTTTTTCGTAAGATGCATTATTATATTGAGTTGTCCTTGATATAACAAATTATAGTCAGAAAGAATTATAAATTATGATCTATAACATTTCATAGTTTCCAAACTCCTCGCTGTAAGGTGAAAGCAGCCATTTTCAACACGCGTACCCTTTTTTAGAACACACGAGAAAATTAAGGTGTTCTGTTAACCAAACTCTCCATAGCTGCATATTTAACGTGTATCGTTCATTTAATACAACGCATTATTCGAGTTTGCAGACCAAAACTGAATCTAGCTGAAATTTCCACCTTAAAATTTTCGTTTGATTGGATAAGAATCAGGAAAATACGACGTAACCAAGGGACGCTAATTCCACGCTATAACACTATGGCGATTTCGACTTATTACCTTCCGTTCTGTAACCCTATCTTTACCTTCATCGGGCAAGAAGAATCTTCCCCTAACACGGAGATCATTTTGATGAACGCATATCAGGTAGACTTAATATTACCCAAATAAGGCAAAACTCTGGATGAGAAAAGTGTTATTGCCTGCAATCTATCGGCAATTTCCCGCCATCGTAAATCCTCTCTCATGCTGGTTCGTTGGTATCAGCGGACGGGCCGTGAATATCACGCCAATCTCCAATCTCATCCCCCCCCCCAATCCCCCCCTCACTTCCCGCTTCCTCCCTCTTTATTTTCTTCCCTCACTCCTTCCCTCTCCCTTTCCAGCTCTTTCTCCCTCATTTTCCATAATCTACCTCTCTCTCCTCTTCAACTCCCTCTCCATCTCCACTCCTTTTTCTTATGCCATCCTCTTTCCGTCCCCACTTTCTTTACTCTCTCACCCTTTCTCGTTTCTTTCTCTACTCTCTCACCCTTTCTCATTTATTTCTCTACTCGCTCCCCCCTTTCTCCACTCTCTCCCTCCTTTCTCCATTCTCTCCCTTCTTATTCTCCTCCCTCCTTTCCCATCTCACTTCTCCCTTTCCCGTTTCTCCCCCCTCCTCTTTGCCCTCTCACCTCACTCTCTCCACTCTTAACACCCGTTCTCCTTTAACACCTTTCGCCCTCTTTATACCCTTCCATTTCATTCCGACCTGCTCACTTCCCTCTCCATTCCTCTCTTCCTCTTCTGACAGACAGATCAATATCGCTCTCAATGAGCAATTAGTCTTCGGCGCTCATTTCCGCTGCGCCCTGCAAAAGCATGCGAATCACGTAGAGAGTGCGGTTCATTTGCGCTCGGCTACATTCGCTTTTTTTCTTCACCTTTTCGCTTTTAACAAACCACGGAAACGCTCTCGCGACTACTTTCCGCGCGACCCGTGGATGACGCAGCGGCGCGACTCGCTCTCTCTCTCTCTCTCTCTCTCTCCCTTGGGATATAAATTCCCAGTTTCCAAATGGAACATGCGGGACCTTTTGAACGGCCTTCTTTTTTCGCTATTTTTTCTTTTCTTTTTTTTTTGGCGAGAAGTGAGCGATTCGGTTCATGGCCATCCGTCGGACGTCATAATTACGCTCGCCGTTGCAATTTTGAAAGGTACCTTTGCAGGAACGACTCCGTGAAGTCTCGCCGGTGATATGTGAGATGAAAGCCGTTTAAGCAACTTTTAGTCAACACCGTGCACAATATGTGCGCGTACTTAGGTTTATATAATAGCAAGTAGTTTCGCGTATTAATTAAACCAAATTAAATATCAATAAAATTCTACATATAATATTTGATTTGCTTTAACGAAAACTGCTCTAAATCGTGATAATATATCATATAAAGTTAAGCTCTTTGTGTTCTTTTTTTAGAAGGTAAGGTTTTTCATCATTCGTAATATTTCTCATCGAAAGTCGCTGAGTATTAGCTATAGTAGAGCCTCGACAATGTTATATGCTACATATTTTTTACCATATAGTTCCTTTCTTTCGATATCATAGCGAACTTTCCGGTTCTTAAAAATAAACCCTCTTCAACTTACAGATATTTTCTTAATATTCTATTTTTGATTGCTTTTCAGAGAAAAATTCTCGTCGAATGTGTACTGTAGAATCCAATAACGCGAATCGAAGTTTCTCCTACTTTTACACAGTAAATCATCTCGTCCCAATACTGTAAAATACAAAAACATTACTTTCCAAGCCGAGATTATATTTCTATGAATGTTTGCGCGCGGTAGCATATCTATTCAAGTGGAATAACATCATATCTTGGATATTCTATGTTCGTGATGCTATTAGTCGCGCTCAAAGAGGACTTCGATAAAAAAGATAAGTTTGCACAGGACGGATTGCAGACTTGATTTCATTTCAGCGGAAAACTTATCACCTATATTTAGCAATTTCTTTCAAAGCAAGAACGAATAGGCGAAAAGAAACCTTACTTAACGTTACCTAACAAACTGAAATAATTACAACCATATGAAATTTTGTAAAACATTTAAGGAATTTTATCATTTTTGTGCTACGCCATAATATTCTCGTTTTCTTCCGGTCGTTTCTTTGAGATTAATTTGTACTTTGTGTTAATTTTTTGGTAAAATATTTTTTTAAAACAACACAGATTAGACCACACTATACGGATATCTGCTACGGAGTTAATTTTAAATATGTTATATGTTTAACCCTTAAATAATTGCGGAGAATATTCGGAACGTTCTTGTATTGCTGCGAAGCGAATTTTACATTTGAAAAGGTTCTCGATCCTGCAAAAGGATTTCCCGACATACTAAACACGTAGCGAAACAAAAATTCATCAGAGTGTATCATTTGGAATTTTCTGCTCCACTCTTCAAATCGTATTCCACCAATTCAAGGAGAATTTGCGAAGTCCAAAGCAAGTAATTAGGTCAACCTAAACGATATCCTCTTTACTTTCGAAATCGAACGCCAGCGGACGGGGGAAAAAACATAAAGATGATTATTAAATTCCAGACGACCCAAACGACCATTGATCTTTCTTTCCAGCGCCAAAGCGCACTGCTGCAATACACTTCCCAAAAAATTAAAATAAAACAACCAAAGCTTCACACTCTCTTGATGTTAAATATATCCCGAGGATATATTAACTGGTGTTAATGAGTTTACGCGGAAATTGTTTTCGTGCCTTCAGTGCTACTCACACGTTATACCACAGCAAAAGACATTTTTTAGATTACTATAAAAGAAAAATGTCATTCTGTATTAAATAAAGTTAAATCTATTGTTAAAAATGTAACATTATTAATTGCGGATTTTACATTTTAAAAACCCAGCATATTCCCAGTTCTCTCATTTCGAAAACTTGGCAGTTAAACGGTTAATGCGCAAAGCAGCTCTTCGCACGCGCGGGCACACACGCGGATTACCGCGAGAACGAACGACTTTTTTTTCTCCTAACCCATCCCAATAGGGTCTATATTTATCCTCCCCCCCCCCCCCCCACCCTTTACCCCAATTTCCACCTACCCACCCACGCACATTCCGGAGCGAAGCGCAATTAGTTAGCGGCTATCGTAAAACGACGAGCGAATAAAAACCGCTCCGAATTAGAGGCGTGGGCCTTTCGGACGATCCTAAACGGCTGACCTCACGCGTTGGGAACGAGCGAAGAATAGGGGGCGGCCGTTATCATGCGAAGCCATGCGCTCGCGCGTATGGGATCAAAACACCGCGCTAATCGTGGGGAATTCGGTCCGATTACCAAACAACGCGTGTTCGATCCGTCGGAACGATACGAGTTCCCGAGTGCGATGCTTCGTCGACGAACGCCTCTTGGCGAGCGGTTAGGTCGGAACGGGAGAACGGTTTTTTTTTTCAAACCGTCTGATGAAATAAACGCAGTAGCGAATGCTGCAAGTTACCCTTGCACGTTAAAGTGACCGGAAACAATCTACGAGCGGGATAGAAACTTCATACTCCGGCAAGCCTAAATTTCCTTTGCACTGGCTTCAATAATACATCAGAGAGCACGAGAGAAAACCAACTATACTACATAACCAAAGGTAATACTGTATGTTAAATAATAATAACCATAAGCAAAATCAGCAAAAAAATTTAACACTGTTTTTTATCATTATTTCATATACAAATTATTTATGACGTTCTTTTAAATCAAACTGGTATTTCTTGCAAGAGTATTATATTATCCTTGATTTTTAACAAATATGGTGGTAACCTCTAAAGGATTTACTCAGCATACCTATATAAAAAGCTGAAATAAATTTTATTCCCCATCGCAAGGTATCTTGCGCTCCAATTTAAATCGGAACCAAACCCGTCCTATTGCAAAACTACCGAGAACAAACCCGTTTGAGATACACGAGTGCAAATATGAGAACAGGAGAGAACAAATTGAGAATAAAAATTATCTCGATGAAAAAATCGAAAGTTCTGGTCTGGCATTAAACAGAAAATACAAGCTTCCGACACATACATAATTACCACGGGAATCAACTTCGTAACAGAGTACCTAATTTCAAACGAGGAGAACAATAGAAATGCACGCAGTTTAACATCTGTGAAATCCATTTTCTGCAAATGACACACGCCACGTGCATTCATCGTGGAAAGAAACTTCTGGAAAGGTTCCGTTTCCCACGAATTCAGCCCGTGCGCTAATTAATAAAAAAGGAACAAGATGATGCAGGCCTAATTAATTATCCTCTTTCCAGTCGGAACGAAAAAAAATAATCCGCAATTATTCTCAGGAAAATTAAAAATTTTTCGACGGATTCAAGCTCGCGAGATGTGAGAAATGTGAGGTTGCTGTTACTCAAAGGACGCGAATACCTGAGGAGACCTAATACCATAGGAAACAGCTTTCTCACTATGTGGTGTGGATGGAAAAAATATTCATGAAGACATTGCTTCATTAATATAGATATCAAAACATAATAATAATCACTAAAATGCGCGAAAACTTCAGATAAAAATAAACCTCTCAAGTAACCTTGCTCGTGATACTCATCTATTGGGAGACTACTAAAATATAGCAAGATAATTTTTAATATTATGTATATTACTACTCCGAAAATTCCGAAATTGGGACACAGCAATATTGCAATAGTTTTAACCAAACAGGATTAATTATTTAAAATACCAAAAACATCAAGTAAAAAATTATTGCAACATATATCACATGATTTTTATACTTTAAGCATTTCGTATAACTTCTACTCCAGGACGATAAATTGCAGAACTTATTTACCGACAAGTTCGACTTCTTATAAAAGTCTTATACTATACAAAAGCGACAGAAAAAATAAGATTGCCATGCGGCGTACGTGTATCCGCCCCAATCCATTTTGCGGTAGGACTTGGCGGAAAGGGCCAAAAAGAGGTTATTAAAAAGGTTATTAAAAAGAGGAAGGAGGAGCTCATTACGCATTCTTCCCCGGCGGACTACCTAGGAAACGCGTTTACACGGAAGAGAACCAGCCTAATCAAAGGAAATGCCCGGAAAAATTCGGCTTCAAAAGGACTGCGGAAATTTTCGAGAGAAAGAAATTGGACCAAAAAAAATTAAATAACAAAAAACCACCTACAACTCCATTCATTCACTCGTAGTCACGGCATAAAAAGAATCGCTCCGCGGCAGAAGAGCAGAACTAAAAAAGTCCGCAATTAAAAACAATCGTCGCAGAAAAAAACTGAACCGCGATAAGTCAATTATTCGAGCTCCCTCTTTCGTCGGTTCCGCGAAACACAAGAGAACCGAGAGTTCCCCCTTACCAATTACACCGCAAGGAACAGAAAAAAAAGTGTTTCTAGGAGATGAGATAAAAGAAACTTTCCAAAAAGATGAGAGGTGGAGCAGTGGGATGGGAAGAAAAGGGGACTCTTTCACTTCCCTTTTTCCCTTCCCTTTCCCCCTCTCACTCACTGCCAGAGGGAGAGAACTCGGACTGATAACGGGGGCGCCTCGCCCGAAATGAATACTTTAATGAAGAGAGGGCTCTCTCTCGGTTTCATTTTCAGCGAGAACCATGTAAAGGCTTGATTAATATTTAAATGCATCCGCCCTCGCTTCCGTAAGCTGTTTTTCTCGGTCCCAACCGGACGTATGGCTCGAGGAAAGAGACGTCAGCAGGGATGGGCACAGGTTAAAGAGAGGAGCAGAGAAGGTTTGCGGTGCGCTTGCCTTGGCTCTTCCCTTCATTTATTTATTTATTTATTACGCCGTTAAAGCCTATTCTTATTTTCTGATTCGACGTTTTTTTTTTTGCTCTAGGTTTGGGTAAGGAAAACTGAAAATTAATTTTATTTTCAAAACTTAGGGATGCGTACGTACGAGCGGGTTCGTTTACCCGGGAATGAAAATGTGATCTTCTCCGATGCGAAAGTAAGCGATCCTTCGGTTCGAGTCATCGAAGGGATGTTTTATAGTCCGCGGGGAAGGGTATTTATACAAAGCAAGAGGGATTTTCAGGGTATCGCAGTTACGATGACGTAAGCATAACCCGGTATGCGAACGGATGGGAAATTAGGACTTAAGCCGGACGACAATAAACATTAATAAACATGAAACCCAGAGAGGAACGAGCCAATGGGGAATAAGAGGAGATAATGAGATAATACAGGAGGCAGAAGAGAGATAGAGAGTAAGTAAGGAATAGAAAGGAGAAGAGAAAGGGAAATGAACGAGACGAGAGATCATAGCACGAGATAGAAGGAATAGAATGCAAGGAATAGGTAAATAGGAGGCAGAAAAAGTATTGCGAAACAGAAACGATAGGAAATAGAAAACGTATATCAAAATGTAGAGAACCGGAGAAAGCGAGCAGAGAACAGGAGCGGAAAATTAAAACTATGAAAAAATTAAGCCCAGGTAAAAATAATGAAAAGAGAAAATAAACAGTCTATGTGCATTACCACGAATTGTTCGGTTCTTTAAAAGAATAACAAGTTAGGAAAGTGTACAACGTATCACAAATGGGCGCGTTTCGTGCAATGGAGTATTAGAAATATATATATATATATACACACACACACACATACATACATACATACACATATATACATACCTGTACGTAAGGGAAATTGCGGTAACTTAAGTATTATCCCCATGCCATACTTACGTACAACATTAACAGAAACTGATTGGCCTGACCCAATCACCGGACACCGGGGAGGGATACTTTGGTTCCGGGCGAGGCGAAGGGCGCGGTAGCGCCCGGAGACGACTACCCATTAAAACAAACCGAGCTGAAGGCTCGTCAATATCCTCTTCATTTGTGGCGCAACAGTCAAACGAGATAAAAATATTGGAACAGGTCTGTTATTAGTCGTCCAAGACAAAAATACATCGTCGCTATTAGAAACGTGTTTTTATTCAATGTTATATCCTCTTGACTGTTGCGCCGCAAACTGAGAGGATATATTGACGAGCCTTTGGCTCGCTTTGTTTTAATGGGTAGTCGTCTCCGGGCGCTACCGCGCCCTTCGCCTCGCCCGGAACCAAAGAAACTCTCCACTTTGTCCGAAGATTGGGTTTGTAAATGTCGAGACTGGCCAATCAGTTTCTGTTAATGTTGTTTCAATAATGCCTTATAGATTCGTTTGACTTTCCTTGGTGATCTTTTCGCTGCATTTTTGAAAATGCGGGGCTATTGTACAAAAGAACCTAACAGAATAACAACGTATTGTTGGATTTACGATATTTTATTATCAGTTTCGTATGCATTTATAATTTATTATATTTTTATGGCATGGGGATAATACGTAAGTATGGCATGGGGATAATACGTAAGTACCAAATTGCGCTTTAAAGTTTGTTTCTTCGTCATAAATAATCCATTTTCTTCCTATTTAATAATATTGCATGCACACGTAAGGAAATTAAACGTTTGTTTGTAAGATTGTTTATGTTAGCAACAATGAATAAGTAACCATGCAAGAAAATTTCAGTTCAATTCGAATTAAGACATTCTTGTTTAATTTTCTGGTTAACGGCTACTCCTACGATAAAAATGTATAGAGAAGAAAATACTCTACAAGTTCTACAACTTTTATTTGAAAGATATTTTGATATGACTAATATTTACGAGATATGACGAAAATGTCATTTTTTGTCACCAGTAAAGTGGTACCCCTGATTGGCGTACGCGATTCATTTTAGAGATTTTTCTTGTTATCTTTGATTGTAAGTCCTAAACATCAAATTTCATGAAAAACCGTTCCGTAGAAGCCGAGAACGAACATGCGGACGGACGGACGGAAAATGGAAAAAATTATAAATTAACAGAATACATTCATTATCACAGCAAAACAAAATAGAGATATGTATATAATGAAAAGATAGAGAAAGCGAGTGAAATAGTTGGCGAAATCGACAGTAATTAATGTGATTAATTTCGTACAGTCAACAGCTGAATTCGAGTCAACACTGGCGTTCCTTTTCTAAAGAAACCGAGAGAAAAAGATAAATGGAAACAGCAAAAGAGAAACAGCCGACAACAGAGAGAAAGGCACTAATTGTAAGATGAGCGAAGGCTGAACGAAAGAGAAAAAGAGAGAGCAAAAGGGAAGAGAAAATATAGTAGACATACAGATAGGGAAGAGAAGATAAAAATAAAGAAATGCACGGAAAGAATAATATGAAAATGAAGCGAAAAAAGAAAGGGAGAGAAATGCAGGAAGAGAGAGAGAGAGAGGAGAAAGATAAAGAGGGGAAAAGAGATAAATAGAGAGATAGGAAAAGAAAATTTAAGAGACAAAAATACGAATGGGAGCACATGCGGGGCAGAGAGAATGAAGATGCAGGATAGGTTAGAAAGAGAGAGAGAGAGGGGGAGAGGGGGTGAGGGAGAGAGAGAGAAAGGGAGGGAGAGAGGAGGAGGAGAAAGAATTTCTGGAGAGGAAGAGAATAAACCCTCCAAAATTAAATTACGCAACCGGAGGAGATCATTAGGTACGAAAAGGAAAGCTGCGCGCTCACTTCTACGGAGTTATCTTGAGCTGAAAAATGGCATGGGTGCGGGTAGCGAGGGAGAGAGAGAGAGAGAAAATGTGAGAGGCGGCGTAAAAAGAGAGGGAGAGAGAGAGGGAGAGAGAGCCAGAGAGTGCTGAGAGGGAATGGGTAAGAGGGAACGAATGATGAGTTAGGGTATGTAGGGAGAAGGGAAGGATAGAGAGAGAGAGGGAGAAGGTGGGTGGGTGGGGAGAAATTCTTGCCTTTGGGATTGGGTTAAGATTGCGCGTAGGCGGTGAGGTGATCAGAGAGCGAGGAGAGAAATGGAGGGAGAGACCGGCAGGAGTGGAAAGTGTTAGAGATAAGAGAGGGAGGAGGGCCTCTGAGGTGAGCAGAGAGAGAGAGAGGGAAAAGAACGGAAAAGAGGAAAGCACGGATGAGAGAAAAAGAGAGGAAGAGCGAAACGCCTTGTAAATTAAAACTGAGTTACGCGCAGTTGGATGAGAATTGAGTTAATGACCACGAAATAAAACGAGGATATGAAATGTTGGAAATAATTTAGCATTATTCCCTAATGCCTTAGCCTCAGTCTTCTCCGAGGCCTTAGCCTTTTATTATTCTCAGACCAAGGTTTAATTAATTAAATAAACATGCGGCACAAAAGGTAAGACGTTATTAGCGTCCATATTGCTTAAGAATTGCGAGAGAGGTGAAATTCGTCATATTCATCCATGTAGTGCTAAAAATTAATTCCTCCGTGGAATGAAAGCTAAATAACGCAAGTCCCTTTTAGCGTAAGCCAAACTGAATTTCACGACGAATTTCATACATAGCATAAAATTATTTCTTCCGCATTAAAGGGACATTCATCTCATCACAGTAATTTGACAGCGGATAAAAGTTTAAAAAATAAAACTTTAACTCGATTTTTTAAAGCCGGAAATTCTCCGCTAGGACTAGATTTTCAACCTATTTTCAATGGAATAAACCTACATCAATCATGACATTAATAAGAACGAAATGTCGCTCCGCCGCGAGTTTTGAATGACGCGCTAATCTAGTTAGCTACCGAATATATTTATCCAGCAGCCGAGAAGGAAAATCCGATCTCCGGAATCCGACGCGAAAGGTTTTAATACTCGCGTTCCAGTCATTTTCCCTTCTGCAAAAGCGAAACCGAGAACGGAAATGTCTTTTGAATTATTCGCGGAGGCCGTCGGGAGAGCGGCATATAAAGTTTGGAGCAGAGTCGCTACCTAAATTTTCCGCCCAGAGCCCGCCCCCTCCTAAGGAGCCGAGTTTTATTGGGCTTCCCAACATTTTGAATTACAGGACATTATCGAAGGAAGGAAACAACTCAAAAGACACTCCCAGCGACGGCGGTTTCCGCGTACTTCGTCGAATCGTTCGGATCATTTTCCGCACGCTGGTTTTTGAGTAATATACAAGCCGTAAAAACGGGAAAAAAAGTTGATTCTGCTTCTCATTTTCGAATTCCAGTTCCTCCACGACTCTAATTGGCCTTTACTTTTGCGTGTATGCGTGTGTTCGTACTGTATTACGCACTATTTGGATAAAAAAAACTGTGGAGTGTAGTCTTAAAAATTGATCTGTTCACAATGCAAAACTACAGACATGCATCGAAATAGAACCTTTGTTAAGTTATAAAAACAAACGATAAATACCCGAGGTAGTCATGAAAACAAGTTTTTATCGTTGAAAATCTGATGTTGCAGCGTTTTACGTTATAAAACCGTTATTTCTGCCTTTTCCGAATGGATGCGAGTTCTCCTAAGAACCAAACATCGTTTTTTCGGCAATGTTGAAATCGTGTCCTAATTAGAACAATTAACAATGCAGCTTAGGAATATCCAGCAGTGGTTTTCATATTTTCTCATGGGGAAATAGGCCGAGAAATTTGAAGGGTAAAACACACTCCGCTAGAGAAGCCTTTACTTCGCGGAATTCTACAAATCGGAACAAATAAGATAACAAGGTGTAATATTTTAACTATATTAATAGTAAAATTAAAGATGTAAAATCGTTGAAAAAATAATTTTATTGTGGCAGTAATTTTACAATCGGATTTATCCACCGACCCATCAATTTTGCAATGTTTCAGATATGCCGCCTCTGCAGACGTTCCTCAGCATTATACTACATCGATAAATGCATGAATCAGAAAGCGACGCTCAAAAACAGCACTACGTAAGTAACATGCATAATATAAACAACACACATTTCATGACACATTAGTTCGTATAGGAACACGAACCCGCTCCCGACAAACGCGTACAACAAAGTTATACGGAATGATGGCGTTAAACAGGGTTATTTTATTCGAATCTCTCGAAATATGAGATTTCCTCCTCCGGCGCCTCCCTTTCGCGTGATATTTCTTTACCGCCATATCCGCCTTCGCCGTATTCGAGAGAGGGCCATATCCCCGCAATAAGACTCATCCATCCTTACGACGCCGAACGAAAAAAGAAAAATAAAGTCGAGATACGTCTTGGGAACGTAATGGAAAGCCGCTTCGGTGCGAGACAAGGTCAACGCGTTTCGCGACGAGATGATGGAAAGCCGAAAGGAAGAGGAAAAACGGATACGTCGGGTGTGCGAAGGGCTGGAGGAGGAGAGGGTAAGGGAAAGAGGGAGGGATGAGGCGTACGGGATATATCTCATCGCTCACAAACCCACAAAACACAGCTGAGATCATTCGATCCCATCTCTCGCACCCCACGACCCGTATTAATCTTTAATATCAACTTTGGCGTTTCTCTTCAAAAGTACTAAGTATTTTTTAAAAATATTTTCTAGGCGGTTGCTATAATAACGTAGACATTACCTTTCTTCGAAACAGAAGAGGTATGACACAAAGAAAATTGGCTATTTAAATTAATGCGCAAATATCCAATTTAATACGTTAAAGTGAGAGGAGACATCAAAATTTTTCGCGTCTGAAGCAAAATAAAATCATAAAAAAGCTGAAATTTCGTATAGCATCTTGCTTAGGGAATTTTTCCCAGGAAAGCACTTTCCGCTAAATAATGCAATACTCTGGATTGGTAAAAATAAATTGATGGTCACGAAAAGCACCCCACTCGACGGCAAAAAGAGGTAAGGGTTTTTGGAAAATAAACACTAGAAGATTTGACGACAATTAGCCCTATTGCTACGTCACTGAACAATTATATAATTTTTCCCTCTATTTGCCAGAATTACACAAGTACAAAGATCGTTTCGTAGGACGGAAGAACCCAAAAACATTGGATTTTTCGATTCTTACAGAAATACTACAATTCCCGAGGGAAGATAAAAATAGCGGCCGAGAACCACGTTAATTGGCGTTTCATCCCCTTTCTGAAGCAGGGGGTTACTGCTAAGGTTGCCAACCTCCGGCTTTCGGGCCGGAGATCTCCGGGTCATCGCCATAATCTCCGGCCTCCGGGTAAGTAGCACAAATCTCCGGTTCAATTTCGATTGCAGCGGAAAGCCCTTTTTATGACATTTTTGCGTTTTTTTATAAATGATTCGAATTAAGATAGTTTGCACTTTAATTTCCATTGTATTTTGTTTTATACAAAAAACTTAAATTGATGATGCTCTTACAATTTCATTAATTAGCGATATTTAAAAAAATAAACAACGACTTTTAATCATATGTCCTAAAATCATGAGTGCCTTTCAGAATATTGAATATATTTATCATTACATTTAATTCCCCTTGGGTTTCTTCTAAAGTATCCAGGTTTCAAGCAAACTCCGGTTCATGAATATCTTAAAGTAGGCAACCCGTAACAACATCTCCGGTTCATGAAGATCTAAAAGTTGGCAACCCTAGTTAATGCACAAGTACGGAAAGAATTGATGAATCAGATATTAAGGGCGTCTTTTATACATACTGTACCCCTTAAGCTGCGCCTGGAGTCTCCAGATTTAAACCGCGGAAATAACATGTGGCCATGAACGATCCCTCAAATTTTGGTTGCTCTAACCCGAATGGTGTAAAAGTAGTTCACATGACGGACTGACAGACAAAATAATTACATTAGCAGAGTTAAAAAAAAATAAAACCCACTAAAGAAGGCGACATTTTCCATTCCGAAGATAGATACGTAATAAACAAGACAAAAAATTACCCTCCTCAATAAACAAAAGTCAAAGGGGAAAAATATGCGGGAAGATATTTCATTTAGATGGCAGATATCCGAGTTCCAAGTCTCAAAAGAAGCATTTCGTTTTCTTTCCAGCCCTTCTCGGCGTCGCTGTGATCGATCGATACCGAGCGAGACAAAAAGAAATCCAAGTTTGCTCGGTTGCATTTTCATTTTCTATTCTGGAATGCGGCACGAAAATTAGATCGATTAGTTTTTCACCGAAAGGTTGTTTAGACCAGGGCTGGAAACATTTAAGTCCCACGGACCATATGAGGCACATGAGACCATTTCATGAGGCCCGCAAAACCACCACGAAAGCGAACAGAGAATTGTAATATGAATAACATCACTCTATAAAAAATTATGACCGTATAAAACTTTAAGACCGTTTTAATTTGTCGTAACGCTAAAAAAAATTATTTATTCATGATTTCCACTAATAGGACTCGACTTGATAGGAAAAAGGAATGAAACATGGGAGTCTCAAACGAATAAAAAATACACGAGGGGGAAAACGTGTTGTAGTAATAGACATGAAAAACAAGAGAAAGCGAAACACGATTAATAGCACGAGAGAAATACATTTAATTTGAATAAATCACTTTGGAGTCCAATGTGAAATATCCAATTACTCCAATCATGATTTATGTCGAGGAGGTTTAACCAAAAAAAATCCAATAATACCACAGGTAGAAAATAGTTTTTTTTATTTGGTCGATAGAACCTGGCAAAAAAAACGGACACACAAAAACAGCGCGAAAGAACAGAAAATATGAATAAGAAAATTCGTCAACGAAGGAGTGCATCTGGAAGAAGGATCAGGGTAAAAATAAGGGAGAGACGAATGCTTCACAAATGAAGATTGGATAGGAAGGGAATGAAAGAGAGGGCAATAAAGAGGGAGGGAGGGAGACGAATTTCACGGAATAGAAATAAGAAGAAGCGAGGCGTGCGTGCAAGTTGGATGGATGTGGTTGTAAAAAGATATATCAAGATAGGGAAAGGGATAGATAGAGAGGGAGTTGAAAGAGGAAGGAGGGAAGGGGGATCGTAGTAGCAGCAGTAGTAGTTTATACGAGGGGATAAAGGGATCCTATCTCTGCGGAATTAAGCAGGCGAGAACGTGAGTTGGTGGTGAATGAGGAGGAGGCTTGCGGATTCTGGTTTTAAGGAAGAGGAAATATAAAAGGGAGGAAGGAGAGAGAGAGAGAGAAGCTTTAAAGGAGAGAACATAAAAAAATAAAGCAAGAAGGGAATTCCCCGAGGAAGAGAAGAGGTCCGGAAGGACTAAACATCAAATCTCTAATCAAACACTTCGAGAGGCATTAAGGAAGGAGCTCCTGGGAGAAGACACTGCGGCGATCGAAGGGAAAAACTAAGATAAACTACTTTCTTTTGTTTTTCTTTTTTCCTTGGGGAGGAGGAAAGGAAGGAACGGCCCCATCCACTCGTCTGTGGAGAGCGATGGGCTCTCGATGGACTCGGGAGGAAATAAGCGCTAGGTAACAATTACTTCCTGCATTTTTGCCGTTGTCACATCAACAGGAGGATAAATTAGGTTATCGTTCGTCTGTTACGCTGACCAAAAATCCCGGAAATTAAATCTTTCTTCTCGACTTCAAAAATTATTGAAAATACCGCAAATAAAATAAATTTCTGTGAAAACCCCGCGATCGATAAAGTAATTTCGAAAATTAAATTTGTTTATACCGAATGATTGTTCTACCATTTTAATTGAGTTGACGCCGCTTCATGACAATCTGAGATACCTCGTCCATAAATAAAGCTAGTGTAACTGTCCGTAATACGAAGACGGGATTTTTTAAATAAGAAATAAAGCATATCTAATTCAGCATTAATTTTGTTTCAAGTTAAGGTACTTGATCACTGAAAAGTATTTCAAAATGAACAATAAAGCTTAACTACGCGTAAAGTATTCTGTAGAATATGATTATGTGTTATTAAGCCAAGTGCGAAAAATAAAGAATTCCTATTCGTGTATGTAATGTAAGAAAATAATAAACGAAATCATGTACAAAAATATAAGACTATTTGTGACGAACTGAAACAGCAATAAAATACTAAATTCATTATAAAATAAAAAATTACAATATTACAATTTTTTAAATTCCGATGCAAATGTGTCTTTCTTTACATCTTACTTTAACTTAATCACTGCATCGAAATCTTCGAATTTCATCAACTGAAACAAGAAAATAATAATAAACTCTTGCCAATTTTCTATCCTTGACCTTTATAAAACTAGAAGGATTTCTTCTCCGATCAAATGCGAAGTGAAAAAAACAAAATTAGAAGAGAGTGAAATGAAGCAAAATGTTATTACTACTTTTTAAGCTCATATCGACTCCTAAGCAGATATTTTACAAATTCTAATATCGAATTTGCTGTTAAGGTATCTGAAAGTCCCTTGGTCGGTAAGAGATAGTCCCATTACACCATACACATTTCAGAATTAATATTCCCACCCTTAGCACACCATGTGATGATTAAGACATCGCATCGCCGGCTTATATGAGTGGGGTAAAAAGTAGAATTTATACTGCCTTTCATATAAAAAAGAATTGTTCTTTCTAAACAAAATTCGAACGTCTTAAAGATGCCGTAATGACTTCATGGCAAAAAAGCACGTTCGTATTAGACATAAACGAATAATTTTTCACATTATAAAAAACATTGTTACTTCATTACCAGTACATGATGCTTAACAAAAAAGAAGTATTTCAGATAAATATGTATATACTCGAAATGGACTCCACCGTTCACACGCCAAATAGCATTAAAAGAGCAGCGAAACTACCACCCTTAATCTGTAAATAATATTTTTTTCCGCGTCGCCAAGTTAAAAATAAAAACGAGGAAAGACCAAAACCGCCAGCAAAACTTTTCTCTCTCTCTCTCTCTGTCTTTCTCACTCTCTCGCAGAATTACAAATTTTATTCAGAGGCTGATAAAAAAATTTCGAAACTTCTAGAAAGTTTGAACGAGTTTATCGAGGAGTCATGTGAAGTCCTCCAACAGAGACTCAAAAGCACATGCGCCTGTCTATAAAATGCTTCTATTTTTATTATGAATTATAATGCATTATAGTTGTAGAGCTATATAGTTACATAATATTATCATAATGTTCTTTCCGCAGACAGAACCGAATTTCCCACATTATCCAACCTCGGGAGAATTCAATGCTTGTCTATGTAATCAAATCCAAGGAATGATTATGTAATAGTTTCCCCTTACACACTACATCGCAGTACTGTAGCTATTCACGCCTATACTTGCTTTAAACCAGGCCAACATATTTTGTCTTCGCCTCCTCAGCCTGCAGATAGCACTACTGCCTAATGTCGCATGCACAAGGGGTTAGTGTGAGGCAAGCGTGACAATAATAAAATCGCCACACCCGAGAGTCGAATCCCGAACCTCGGGTTAAGAAATTCAAGGGACTAACCAATACGCCATCAACTGCATGCATTAAACTCGTTCCCCAGATAAGGGAATCTTTATAAAGATCTTTCGCATCAAATTCAAATGTCTTGAACACTCGCAAATGCATTGCAAAAGTCTTCCTTACGTACGGTAATCAAACGGATTATATTTCTATGTCTGAATCGGAATTTATCCGTAATCAGCCATATCGTCCTTACATTCGAATACGTACTCATAAAAATAAACGTTCGCTGCATTCGAACTAAAACGAATGTACACTTTTAAGTTCGTAAAATATAAGTACGGGCAACTAAAAGATTATATAGACCGCAAAATATCGCGAAACGAGGCTAATATCGCCCCCAATTTCTCCCTCCCTCCTTTTTTCTCCTCCTCCCACCCCACCTAACGACGGAAAGTGGAAGCGAAACAATGATCCTCGTCCGGAAGTGTTTGAAAAGCACTGACCGACCGATCCCCCAACACACGCGATGATGCACTTTCCCTCCCGAGGAAGAAATCCCCGGTCTTCGCCACTCGCAATGAGAAAGGAGGAAGATGCGAAATAAGAGAGAGAGAAAGAAAGAGAGAGAGAGAAATAAAGAGGAAGGTTTGAAGGATAGGAAGGAAAGAAGACACCGCGTCTTGGCTTTTGAATCTGATTTTCCACATGACGCTCCAAGGGATACGGCGAATCTACATAACGACTCTCACCTTCCTCCCAACCCTTCCCTTCCTCCTCTCTCTGCCTCTTAGATGCGAAAGAGACATACACAGAAGGAGAGAGGGAGCCTCTCCCCCCAGAAGCGCAGCAGTTCCATGGAGAAAGTTAGCGGTACCCTTAGCCCTGGGTGGGTATGTATATATATATATATATATATATATATATATATATATATATATATATATATATGTATATGCATGGAATGAGTGAAAGTGGGAGGGAGAGAGAGAGAGAAAGAGGTGAGGGAGATCTCGAAGATGGAGTGGTTGAAGGAGGAGTGCGAGGGTATGGGGTATGTTATGTGGTGGAGACTTCTTCGGAGAGAGAGAGAGAAAGGCTTAAAAGAGAGAAAAGGAATCTGAGAAGATGAAACAAACGATACAGAAGGTAAAGGAGAAGCCTAATAGGGAAGAAGAGAGAGAGAGTAAAAAATTAAAAAACGCTAGGCTCGGATAAGATGAGTAAGAGAGAGAAAATGGGAAAATTTAAAAGGAGAAAAAAAACGTCGAGAGAAGTACACCCGGGTGGATGTTTGGAGGGGGGAGAGGAAGTAAAGGAAGGAAGGAGGGGGGGAAATATGGGGAATGGGGGGGAGGGGGGGGAGATAGGGCGGTTAGGGGTAAGGAAATGTTGGGTGAAAGGAGAGAAATGAGAAGTTAGTCCGCAGAAGCGAACACGCAAATCCCTCTCCTCCTCCGCATATTGTTACAGTTCAGCTGGTTTTAATAGTTTGATGGAAATTCGGGGAGAAACGGCGAAAAGAGAGATAGACAGAGAGATAGAGAGAGGGAGAGATAGAGAGAGGGAGAGATAGAGAGAGGGAGAGAGAGATAGATAGAGAGAGAGATAGAGAGAGAGATAGAGAGAGAGGCGAGGAGAGGAAAAGTGGAAAACGGAAGAAGAGAGGAAAAGGGCAGAGAGATAGAGAAGAAATATGACGAAAAGATAAGGAGCGGCACGAAATTTATGGAACAACCTAGTATTTAAAAAAAGAATTAAACGGGTGGTAACGACCGAGGAGAAGGAGAGGAAAAAAAATAAAAGAGGGCAGCGGAGCGAGATTAGCGTTACGGGGAGGAAGGAGGAGATAAAGATCTCCGCGAGGTGACGAAAATGAGGGAACGCGACGATAATTCAACTTATAAAAATGAAACTCTTAGTGTTTGCGAGATACGCATCAAAGAGGGCGCGCATTGTTGGGATTCCAACAGCTTTATTCCGTGGGAAAATGTGGAGAGACAGAGAGAGAGAGAGAGAAAGTCGGAGAGATATGGCACACGGGCACCTGAGAGTCTCGAGGGAGAAAGGTGGACAATACGGCATGAAGGAAATTGCGGAGAGAAAAAAGGTCGCCTCAAAATGATTTAAAAAAATAAGAGTCGCATCGGAGATATATACAGCAGACGGGCGCGCTTGTTATTTTTATAGAATAACGTTCGAGTGAATGGCATAAAAGAAAACAAAAGGCAAACAATACGGCGATGAAACGCTTTTAAGAACGATTAAATAAATACGCGTTCTCGTTAAAAAAAATTTAATTAAAACTTCCTTTCGCCTCTACGTTGTCTCGATTCGCAATATTTTTTCGTTTGCAAAAATTCTCGATTATTTAGAGGGATATCCTTAATCTTATGCGTCCTTATCAACACGAAACTCGAATAAATTAGGACAGGGGTCCCCAAACTTTTTATTGAAAGGGCCACATTAGGCTTTATGTACGGCAGCGCGGGCCACTTAACACTTTTCAGATGACTGATCGGGCCGTGTGAAAACTTCAAAGAGCAAGTAATTTCGAAGGGGGGGAGTGGTTATCGAGAAAAGAGAAAATATGAGGTAAGGCAGGCGGGCCGAATTATATCACTGCGCGGGCCGTGGTTTGGGGACCCCTGAATTAGGATATCAAAAGCAACTACTTAAAGGTGGACTCATTACCGACTATAATAGAGGGGCGAAAATACAGAAATGCTGACAATGGGCCGGCAATACGAAAAGACCGAAATATTTACTCCGAACTTCTCATTTTAAGCTATTATTAGTAAAGCAGGCGTTTCATTTTGTATTTTCCTGACATTGTTATTGCTGCATTCTGGATTTGAAATAATTTTAAATATTTACAGCAATCTTTCTTTCTATTCTCATATCTATTATATAAAGATGAAAGTTTGTCTGTCTGTCTATCTATGCACCCTCACATTTCTCAACTGATACAGACCAAATTTGGTACGATTGTAGGTGATCCGCGACAAAAGACCCACGCGAAAAAAGCCCCACCGACAAAAGCCCCAAAACACGTAAGTGCGACAAAAGCCCCACTTGTCATTTTTTCACTGATGTTTAACGATATAAATTTATTTCTTCGTGTTAGTCTGCCAAATTTCAATTTCCCACCTTTTGTAAAAGTGTGTTTAATTTCGTTAAAAATTTATTTATTTCTGTAAATCAATAGTCTGCTTAAAATTAATCTATCTCCGTAAAGTGATATTGTCGGGCCTTGGTTGCCGGCCCTTAGATTGTACGCCCTTTGACCGGGTCCCTAAAAATACAAAAGATCTGATTTTCCCAACCTTCGCATGGAAACAGGGAAGAAGAAAACGTAGTTCCGACATTTGGTGGTAAATAGAGGAGAACAAACCGAAAAATGGAAAGAGGATAAAATAAAGTAAACGCAAAGGCGCAACACATGAGTTAATGCGCCATTATAATGGTCGTGGACCGAAATGCGCTTCTCTTGCGAGGCGAAGACGGAAACAAAAGGCGACGGTGATACTTTATCGAGGGAGCTACGTAAATGTATACAGAGGACGGGAGAGGAATTGAAGTGACCGAAAGACGGAATAACTATGGGAAGAAGAGGGAGCTAAGCATACGACGATAAGAAGAAGATACAACAAAATTCCCAGGCGAAAAGAGAATACGGAGGGAAAGGCATTCCAAAGAAGACGAACGTAAAGAGATGATATTTAGAAAAGGAAGGAAGTAACATGCGAGTTGACGATATCAGTTTCGTGACTATGGCGTTTGGATGAAGAAAACAATTTAAGGCCGGAAAAAGGAAGAGGAATTTGTCCGATTTTTTCGCGACGTCTTAGCGTGGGTACTAAGAAGTGGGATAATTGCTATGCGGGTAAACTCCATGGACGAGTGGAGGGGAACAGGATATTTTATGCCATGGCGAAATGGCGGCCACATTTTAATGAGGATTCGTTAAAGACTTTTAAAGGAGAGACCAGAGGAGTGGAAACGGATAAAAGAAAGTTAGCTGGAGTGAGAGATACTCAAGAGACGAGCGCGACTAAATTAAACTGCTTTAATGATAGAAATAACGACGCGACGAACACAGCGGGGACACATCAAACGGTGATTTCGCAAGATCCCAAAGAAAAAATACAGTTGGTGTACAAAAAGAATGAAATGGAGATAGAAAAAAGAGAGCTTTTCTCCAAGCACTTTTCTAAGTAAAAAATTTTGTTGTGAAATTTAATTTATTCCAGTTCTGTTCGAAACAATGGACGCAGAAATGAGAGCTGATTGTGAGAGGAAGCAGGACGGGTGAACGCCGGACAATTGGACGCGGACGACTGACTACAAGCGAGAAGTTTTGCGAAGGCGACACACAGGGAGTCATTTATTAACGCAAAATTTTTAGGTTACTGAATTTTTTTGCACACATTTGCGCGGAATGCATCAACATTCCGATGATAAATATTAATCTCTTTCCTCATAAATAATTCAACTTGCGTTTCAATATTATTTATTTAATTATGTAACTGTAAATATTATTCTTCATTGTTAAAAAGTGTTTTATTTACATATTCGTTTTCAAAAAGGTTCCTCTTTTAAATGTCATAAAATAATAATTTTATGATAAAGGGAACGATATATCCATCAGTTAAAACAAATCAATTGTTTTCATTCTCCTCCTTTTAATATTTTTGAAATATATTTTATATATAACTTTTTTATAAACGCTTAGGGATGGGTTGAGTTGGAATCGAAACCGTTGTATTTTTAAGAAGCGGAGACTGCATTTCATGTTTGAGGGACGTTATATAAAAATTATCTGAAAACTTCAATTCGGTTTCTTATATATACTGGCGTCCAAAAATCCATGGCGCGAAAGTATGGTGCTCAAAATTCACTGCATGTAACGCTGATGCAAAAATACATACAGCAGCTGAAAAAAATCACATGGCCAAAATTCATCTTTCTAATATAAAGGCTCGCAAAAATGTAGCCCCTGTAAATCCGACCACCTTTAAAAACATTTGGCTCCCAGTCGGCCATGCGTCCAGTTCTCCCGCGCCCAATCGGCGGCGCCCAAACGTCACGTCAAACACACGCAGGCCTAAGACTTTCACGGACGAACCCGCCAAATTCCTTTTCTTTTTCGCTTTTAAAATTACGAAAGCGAAACAAGCCTAACGAAGTGAGCATGGACGAATACACGCAAACGACTCCCCTAAGCAATCCGGCGCGCATTGAAAAAAATGATCTCTGCTATTTTTTTTAGTTTCAGCAGAGCCAAATTTTTATTTTGTGTGTGTGTGTGTGTGTGTGTGTGTATGAACCACATCTCTCCTTTTGCACCCCGGGGAAACGCATTTAATCTGTTTTTTTTAGGATCGTTTTAAAACAGTGTCGCCGTAACGAGGGAATTCTCCCGTTGCATTATGCAGCTGGCTTTATGAAGTTAAAACAGATAAATCCTCTCTCGGAGCAAACAAGGGAAGCATGAAACGTGTGCACGTTAAGTGCCGCTTAAAAGGGGTTTAATGGATCCTAAACAATTAATCCGAGAACCAACGAAATGCAAAAAAGGCCGGAGGAAAAATGAGAAGACAATTCCGCGCCCGTTGTAGAGATGAGGGTTGGTTCGTGAAATGCAGGGACGAAGTCCATCCAAAATTCATAATCACTCTCTCCCATATTATGTTCTGAGAAAAATTTCCTCTTAAATCCGGATAAACCCGTGTTTCCAAGATGGCTGAAGAGAATGCACGAGCACGTTCGTAAGGAGATGCTCCAACGGCTTTTACTCCGTAACAAAGTTTTTTTATGAAATTATAATATTATGCGGAAGCACAAACAAAAATGTATGAATGTGCATTTATCAACGGAAAAACAACACCACGGTAGTTTTGTTACAAAGAATATCTAAGTGCACTGTAAGTAAAATCTCATATAATCCTTTGTTGTAACGATTCACTTGGTCCCATTTCCCCCTCAATTTTCTTAAAACAAAATCTTCGCGAGTAACCCCTTATACGGTGGAACATCTACAAATTTGTTTTTGTTTTTTTTAATCCGCATCTCTACTGCACTCTCCTCATGTTTTTTTTCAAAATGCACGTAATAAGAACCGTTTTCCCATTTTAAAAGGAGAGCAGACATTTTTATTTCCTCGTTTCCCCATGACCGTGGATCAGGGGCGGATCCAGAAACTTCTCAAGGGGGGGGCGATCGCCCCTCCACCTATCGAATCCGCCCCTGCCCCAACTGCCCTATATTTTGAAAATCCCTACCCCTATCAGAATCCTTCTTTCCCTTGCTATACAGACAATCTGCGACGTATAATTGAGGAATTTTTTGCGCGGAATGAATTTAAGAAAGCGCCCAGTGGAGTGCAATGGGGTTATCCAAGGAGGGGGCGATCGCCCCCCCTTCGATCCGCCACTGCCGTGGATACGATTACTGTTTTTCCTCGTATGGAAGCCATTTTAACGCCATCTTGGATGGCGAAAGACAATAAAATACACTCTCGCAAAAAAAAAAGCAAAGATGATAATATTTCAACGAGAAGCAAACTGCAGTTTACCGAAAGGTCCTCAAGAGGGGGTGGAAGTACCTGAGAGGGAGAGAGAAAGAGGATGGGAGGTGGAGAAAGTAGGATGAAAGATAGGATGGGAGATGGAGAAAGTAGGATGAGAGATAGGATGGGAGATGGAGAAATTAGGGAAGAGTAGGGAGGCGGGAGGATGTGGCACACACACACACCTTACTCAAACGGCTTTTCTATTAAGAGACTCCGCTTTAAAAAAAAACGCTTTACGGCATTTGTCCTCTTCTCTCCCTCTCCTTACACTACGTGACCGGTTTTTTACACTTGAATCTCGGGAGTATGCGCTTAAAGAGGGATAAAGACTCGATGGAAATCGATTAAATGCGTCATAAAACCTCGAGGACCAAGTCGCAATATTACGGCACCGACTAATGGTGCAATTTCGCTCACACAAAAAAAAAGAACGTAGGGGAAAACAATTCCCGTGTACTTTTATCTCCACAGCCTCTCACAGGAATTACGAACCATTTTACGGAACATCCCGGCACGAAAAGAAAAAATTTTAAACGCCCATCCCCTAATTAAAATTGCCTCCTCGATTCTCCGCTAGTAAAAAAGACACTACCAAATCGGGGGAAAAATTCATCGTCTTTGCCAGGTGAAAAATTAACGTTCAAGATTAATTTCGCGAGGTACATAAAACGATATTTCAAAGAGTCCGAAAGGCTGAATGATAGTCTCTTCATCGGACTAATCCATCCGAAAAAAAGATATCTAGCGTAAAGTGAATAAATCGCCCGGTTAAAAGGGAAATAAAACACAACTCTTAAAAATTAGGCCAGTGGGATAAACCGCGGATAAACGATTTCCGATAAAAGTTGGCAGATAAAAAATGATCGCCAACGGCAGATGCATCATTCAGAGAGAGAGAGAGCAGATCCAAGACGTACTTTTTAATGAGCTTCGGCCTTTTGAGTGCGGTTTTTAAGAGCTTCGATCAATGGCAATTTTTTCAAAAAGCTATCAGTTCTTGGGATTTCCTCGGTGTAATTCAGCCGCTGACGTCTCCGGCATTCTCTCAGATTCGAATAGAAACTTTTATCATGAAAACGTACATTTCCCTAATACTGGAGAAGAAAGAAGAACGTTAACAGGCCAGATATTTTGCGTAAACTAAGCTAGGTATTCTCAGTAAAAAATAAAATAAAATGCCAACAAAAGTATATAATAACGTTCAGTATTTACATCAAACTACCGTCGGACTGCGCGCCGAACGTGTTTATTTAATGTCAGATTTGAATATTCCACAACACAACCTCATTATCTAGCACCAGTAAACAGCACCGGCATAAAATGCATATATATATATATATATATACACATACATACGAGCATACATTTAAGCAAACATTCATGAATATACGGAAGGAATATTTTGTGAAACAACTAAATAGCTCACGGCCGTAAATCTCTCGTTAAAAGTCAAAATGCTAAGTAAGGCAACGTTTACACCGGCTCTTTATTTGGAGACTATTATTGCGCGCTTTTCCAAAAAAAAACACAACACGAGCGTAACAACCGCTGGCTTAGGCGACCGACAATTCCCAGCTATATCAATCAGCGGCCGCAGTTTGTCGGAGGCGGAAGGATACGGTGTCGTCCGCATTCGGCATGAAGAGGGCAGGGGAAGGGCGGGATGGGAAATGGCATTCCAGTGCCATTGTATGAGTGTGCGCGTCTCTTTCTCTCTCTCTCTCCTCTGCAGGGAACGCGTACGATCAAATAAAGAAACGACTCTCTCTCTCTCTCCCTTCCTGCCAATATATTGCTGCCTAGCTGGCTCGAGTCGACCTTCGGATGGCGTTTTATAGGCATGGGATCGAGTCACTACGTCTGTCGCTTTTTTTCCGCCGCCGAAACCGCAACCAGGACGGATTGGAAGACGAATACGAGATCGACACGTGTTATAGAGACCTGCAGAAAACTACGTGGTTCGCCGTTTTCTGCCGCCCTAAGACAGAAGATGCTCATCCATACAGAGCGGCTCTTCTTTATACAAATGAAGTCGGCGTAGTCTGATAAGTAGTGTCGATAAATTCTCAAGAAATGTTAAGTGACCTAAGGTGATTTATTTTATTTCAAACTATGACGGATTTGAAGAACTTATATATGACGTGAATATAATTCCAAATATCGTTGCGAAACATGATTTCATCTGCACTTCGTGTTTATCAAATAACCACATATACGCGTTCAAATTGTCCAAGGCAACATTTTCAGACATATTTGCAAGTGAATGGGTTTATGAATGGTAATGAATGTGTTTACGTTCGCATCGCTAATTCCGTGACCTAAGGTAATTATTTTAACCTTCGATTCTACTGGCTAAATTCCAAGCATAGCTTGCTGCCGTAATATAAAATGGACCCTTCACTACTATCTCCTAAACAGAAAGTCAAACGGATGTGAAAAAATCCGTTGTTTTTTGCGTTATCTTATGGAATTTATAAAAATTCATAAAAGAAGGATGTGAAAAACTTTACGACGGAAATCAAAAACCGGTTTAAAAAAAACTTTTTTTTAAGTAAAAGCTAAAAAAGCTTTGCACTTCAGCCTACAAAAATAATTATTTTACTAAAATTCGTACAGCTTAAATTCGACTGCTCTCTCACATGACGTCAACACAGGCGAGCGGACAGTCAAAATCGAAAAAAATGAGCAAAGTCGCCTTTCGTTAAACACGAAAGCAGAGAATAATTTCATCTAGTCACCGTGGTGGTCTACTATATTCGATTTACGTCCTGTTACATTCGCCACTTAAATACACTTCACGTTTTCGGAAATTTTAAATTGCACGAAGGGACATTTTTAGAAAATTAAAAATAAAATCCGGAAACCTGCTTTCTAATTTTTGCGGGACTTCATACTTAACGGGAAATGACACGTTAAAACCGTCAAAAGTAAAAAGTACTGTGAACCCTGCGTCGAGACAACCCCGTCTGAAAACGTAACTCGGCCACTCCGGTTGAAGCGAACTCGTGCGCATCACAGGTAGTACCTGTCTCGACGATACCTAGAAACGACGCGTTCGTGCAATATTTAACCCGCGATCCGTAAAACAAGAGCCATTCGGTACGCTTCGCTCCGCTGAGATACGAGGGATCCGTTTTCCGACACAGGGATCGCAAAAGACAAATGAGGACGAGAGCAGAGATTAGGAATAAAACACGAGGAAGCGAGGAAACTTAAAGGAAAAGCTATACGAGAGGAATTAAAACTGGAACGAAGAGCGCGACCGCTCTCGGTTTATTGCGCAGGGTGTATGAGAGAGGGCAAAAGGGATCAGGTTTATGAGCTGAATATTTAATGCCTTCCCGAAAAGGGTTCGGTTTTTGGCAAAGGGCGCGACAGTGGTGACACGTAGCGTGAGACTGAGGAAGGAGTTTCTCTTTCTCCAATCCCATCCTGGATTAACATTCCAGAGTTTCCGGATGGAGGACCGTTGAGGAAGCGAAGGGTAATGACTAGGATGAGAGGAAGGGAAGGATCAGGTGGTGACGGAACGCGGAATCGGGACGCAGACACAGAAGCAAGACGCTACATCCGTACACATGCACGCATATATCATAATATTTTTTTTCTCGTGAGAGAGGGTGGCCAGCGAACGATCACATTAAAAATCCATAAGATAGCAATCCCAAAAAGGAATGGGATGAAAGTTGTGATTGGACTTGTAAAGATGGTGAGAAAAAAGTATTCCTCGATATAGTTTCGTTTTCGGGTCAAGATTGTTGCCGAGGAGGAAATGGCGAGAGAAAATTCGAAGAGGAAGCGTGACGCGAGGATAACGGCTTGCGCCGTCGACGAAATTAAAAATGCTTTTAAAAACTTACGCCTCTAGCGAGAATATGTCTGAGCGAGTCTTCGTTCGACTTATACATTAACGTCGCCCGATCTACCTGTGCTTTTATGCAACACAAATTGGCATTAAAAGCAGAATTCAATGCTTTCTGGATTGTCTAAAATGTAGGGTTAGAAATTAAAGTTCCATTTTCACTTCTGCTTTACACTCGTCAAAATCAAAGAAGGCAAAAAATTAGACATTCAAAGTGGAATTTGGCTAAAAATCAAACGAATTTTATATTCAATAAAAACTCGATTAAGTTAGATTCGATATTTATCGGAAATGGAGGTCGTGAAAAGCGTGTCCGTTTTGGCAACACGATTAAAACCCCTACGTCACGTGATTACACATCTTTATCCGTATTTGTCTTAATATGATACTTAACAGACTCAACACGGATGTTGAGTTTAGCTTAATCAAATGTTTGGATTAAACACGGGGCCGAGAAAAACTATCCACCGTCTGAATTTCACGTCGTTTACTTTAACCGATTAAATTACCACGACGGGAAAGCTTTCAGCTTAAGAACTCCACATACACAATGTGATAAGTATACATACGGAACACATTCAACGTAATTTTTCCACCTATGGATCCAAACAATTTCTTGTCTCGAAACGCAGATCTGCTTGAGATGATGTTTAAAATGCAGTTCACACCAAAGCGTTTTTTCTTTCTCAAATCGATATGTAGCTTACTTTTCGAGCACGTTTCCTTTGAATCCACGGATCAGACGTGCATAATGCATCGAAAGACTCCCAAAGCCGTATCTTATGATTTAATATTATCCAAAATTATGACAAATATTATTGTTACGATATAAAAACTATTATATACGTATTTTTGAGTGAATGCATGAGACTTTGACATAAAAGACAATTGGTAATGGAACAAATATTAATATCGGATTCCTTAACGGTAAACAAAAACATAATACATCGTTCGTGTCTTCTAGATTAATTCTCGTGAAGACGCATAGAGATCATTTATTACATTCAACTGTTTTGATTCTCCTTCATATAACAAAAAAGACACAGTAAAAATGATAAGCACGAATAGTTATAACCCTACTCACTCAAGAATTTGTTCTTGAAAATTACTTTCTTCTTATATATCTTACAATGGCAGAGAGTACAGAAGAATGCACGTGTTTCTAAAGACGACTAATTTTAATTTTCTCTGAGAATGGGAAATTAAACAATGCATAACTTTAGTGTTCCCTCATCGTCACCAAATCCTCTACACGTTTCATCTTCATAATCTCAAATTCGAGGATGATATTTCCACCTCTTCAACCCTCGATAAAATACCGTTAGAGTCAATAGCCTCGATTATCGCAATTCTTAACCCCGAAAATAATTTCAGAAAAATAAGTAAATTTCTCCCGTGTAAACATGGGAATGTTCCCCTTAGCAGCGCAATGAAAATTACACCCCTCATATCCCTGGCGATAAACATGCACGGCGAAGAAAAAAACATCCCATTCCAACCTCGACTTGATGCGAAATAATTCCGAATTCCGGGTGTACGATAACAAACCAAAAAAAATCTGATGTGGCCAACACGTGACTTTCTCCATATTTGGGGTATAGATATTTAAATTATTATGAATAGCATTATGAGGCAAAATTATCATTTCGTATAGTAAAAGAATACAGTCGTCATTACTGCCGTAAATTACTTATATTTTGAATATGTTTACAGAATTCACCGCTACGTGGTGGTGACGCTGTATACTCGAAATTAAGAAAAAGCAAAATATCTCCGAAATGGATGGTTCTATGAAAATTTGTTTCAAACAAAACTTGGAAGAAATATTATTCTCTACAACTTTGGTCCTTACGAAGATTACCAATAACGATGTTTTAAAGGAGATATTTGACGGAAACCGAAAAAACGATTATTTATAAATAATTCCTAAACAACAACTGCTATGAAAAATTGTTTGAAATAAAAGATGTAGGAAATTATATTCTCTATAATATTTGTGTCGAGTTGTATATACAATAATGATGTTTTAACGGAGAAATATCGCAAAAACCGAATAGGGTTTCGAATAAACCTCGACTTCCGGTTAACCGTTATTGTCCAAAATCTAATCAGTTCTTTGTGGTCATGCTAAAGCGTTATATATGAAATTTGGTATCGATATGGCAAGTACTTTGTGAGTTAGAGCGCCCACAATCACATACACACACATACGCACACACACAAAGACATCATTCCGAAAATAGTCTAAACGTGTGCTAGTGACCTCAAAACGTGTATTTCCGTTGAAATCTCGAAGTCGATTTTTTTCGTGATCACAATACTATCCCATTACTACGTATGGAGAAAGTAAAAAACAACCAAAACACGTCGTAAGAATGAAACCCAGAGAGAGAAAGAGAGAGAATGGAAAAGAGTGAATCAGAGGTCTCCGTGAAGTGTCAAGAGGGCAAAGGAGAGAGGCAAAGTGGAGAGAGGGAGGGAGAGAGAGAGAGAGAGAGAGAGAGAGAGAGGGAGGGAGAGAGAGAGGGAGGGAGGGAGGGAGAGAGAGAGGGAAAGAAGGAAAGGAGAAATCCGGGAAAGTGAAACGGCTGTTACCTCTTTCTCTCCCTCTCCCTCTCTCTCTCTTTCCACAAGTTAAGCCCATCCCGCAAGAGATGAATATTCCTTCCCTCTTAATTACTCGAAGGCAGATCGTGCGACACCCTTGGATGATTACAAAAGGGAAAAAAGAGAGGAGGAAGGGGATACCCCCCTCTCTCTCTCTCTCACTCTCGTCCACCCACACACCAAAACTCTTCCCATTTACCATGTTTCTATTCCCCGGAGGAATTAAAAAAGAAAAGATTTTTCGATTTTTTAAAATGATATATTTCCCTTCAACCCAATTCCACTTTCCTCCCTCCACCAAACCGGCCTCGTAAAATATATTTTAAAAATCCCATGTCTTCCAGATCGTTAATGAAAACAATCGAAAACTTTTTTCCGTCTCCTATTTCCCCTCCCCTCAACAACATCCGACCCTTTTTTCTTACTCCGGCATAAATATCCTCTCGAGGATCCGTGAAACTGCGGACCACTCGGAAAAATGTTTCCGCGAATGAATTAAAAGGGCCGGCAATGAGTTTTCAAATAATAACAGAGATAATAAAAAAAAGGCATGTTTAATTTGCGATTAAACTTTTTATTGTTCCCGTAGGAAGTCGCCACTGTCGATTTTTTTAGTATACTCCATGCAAAGGAAAAGTGTTGATGAATGGATTTATGCATCGGTTTCGGTATCGGATTAAAAACGTGAGCGACAGATTCCCATGGAAGTGTTATCGGAAAACGATAAGCACTTTAAATAACAGAATAAAAAAATCGATTAAACGCGCGAATGTAATATTCGATGGAAAAAGCAGCATGATACGCCGGAAAGCTGTTTGCATTTTGTAAAGACGTCAATAGACCAAAAAAAAACATTTCAACGGCAGAATAGCAGACAATCATACCGGTATCGGATCGTTTTATTTGTTCCCACAGAGTCCGTAATGAAAGGCAAACGTGAGCTACGTGAATACCCTAAAACATACAGAACATAAATTCTAAAATAACGGAATTGCCTTAAGTCCCCAACAAGGAGTTGTTAAAAGGTATACGTATTTATATAAATCCTTTAGCATTTTTTTATAAAACTTACGCTCATAAAAGCAAAAAATATATAACAGTACCGGGAAAAAAACAACAAAAAATTGGATTAAATCGATAAAAAATTGGTAATTAATAGACATTTTAAAAAAGAATAATTCTTGGTCTAAACAAGTTTCTTATCATTCAAAATTTTCGCATAAAATCTCCTAAACTTTATATCCGAATAGAATCTTGAGCGTTAATTCTTGGGCAAGGTTATCTCAAGAGTTTTACGGCCAACCGAGTGATACTTTGGATTCGAATTATTCGCCACCGAGTCTGGAAACTTTTCTTCTAAAGACGCTTTAATACCGTACCTCAGATATATTTTATAACTTTTGGCACGCCAGCGGTAATTTTTACATTGACGTCTTCTTAGTTTTATCCATCGACTTAATTTCGCTTAAAAAACTCCGTTGTTTAGAAGATACCAATAACGAGAAGCCCTTGCCAAAAAAACTTAAAAGATTTTCCGATAAATATTCTCGTAATCAAAATTAATTTAATAAAATGTTCTTTTATCGCACAGATTCATGACTTAACGCAAGAAAACCTTAATCCAAAAGTATGCATCCCTTTCTTCCACCAAATAAAAAATAACTTTTTTCAACCTACATGAGGCAGAAATACTCCTCTAATGAACAAACAAAATGCATCAGTAATTACCCGAGCTACACAAAAGAACGCATAAAATCAAAATATTTAGCCGATACATACAATTAAAAACCATCAAACGAGAAAAACGCACAAAATTCTTAATTAAACAACGCCGTTAATTACGATGAAGACCAAAAACACGAGTACACTCACGAAAACTTCAAACCTTTTTCTTTCGTTCCGTAAAATTTTAAAATTTAAATATGCATGCAATACCTTTTTTTTTTTAAGTATACATATAACAAAATGAGCTCGCGAGAAAATGTGCGGCGGCGCTATACTCGAAAAATAAAAACGTTCCCCTTATCGCTTGAAAATACCGTTCCAAATTACCGGGAACGTAAACATACCAAGGCGCGGTAAATATTGATTTTGTTCCTCCCTCACTCTCAGCCACCCTCCCTAACTCACTCGCTCACACACTCGGGGGTAAACCTCACGGGATGTTAATGACGAGGGGGAGAGAGACGAAGAAATAGGAGAGAGATAGATAGCTATACATATATAGAGAAAGCCCTAAGATAAACTCCGAGTGTTTCTAAAATGTTAAAAGGGCTTTGTAACGGGTACGCTTGTACCCCGGTCAAACAGGATTATAATGATTTTTGATTGTTTTTAGCGATTTTATTCCTACTCACACTAAGTACACAGTATTTTTTTTTAGAAAAGATCCTCATCGGCGACTTCGATTCCTCTCTGTACACTGGTCTATAAAAAGTCTTACGATTATTTACTTTCAAAGGAAATGATTTACGTCACTTCTGCTCTTCGTGCTAACATGGCATTTTCCTTTTTACAGGCCGACGCTCATGAGGCTCAAGAAGAATTAAAAAAAAAAGCTGAATTTTTCGACCCATCTCGTTTAATTATTTACAGACCTCCGACGTACGCAACCGTAACATAACGCGCAGGATAACCTAATTTTTTCCCTTATTACTCTTTTCCACATACATTACATTAACGGCAAACATCAGCCATGTTATGATGCATACATTTTCCGACGAAACGTAGGATGGAAGGAAAGCAGGTGCAAGACATTAAAGGCTTCACTTAACAACGCACGCTGCCTGCGTCTAATGGTTTAAAATCCCTCCGCCAGATAAACTGGTGGGGAATTAAGATTCGGAAGAAACATTCGCACAGTTCGCAGTTTCGACGTCACGGTAGTTACGGGAGACAAATCAGCCGCGAAACACGGGATTTAAAAACCGATTGGGAGACATTTTGGAAAACATTCGTGACGTGAACAAAAGTACGACCGATGTAATTGCCATCAAACCTACAAAAAATGTTTTTTTATGCAAATAAATCTTGCTTCTTCTAGAACGATGTAATTGTAATGAAAAATTGCCCGAGAATCGGAAAATACAACTTGTTATTAAGTACAAGTGAAAATGTTTTGTTACTTTTACGTTATATATTCGTTTATAATAAAGGAAAAATCGCTTCCTCAGCCTGTTAGTAAACATCTGAATCCCAGTTAAACCAATAATAGAATCACTTTCTAACTTATGTACCAGGCTGTCACATTGAGAACATATACACCCTAGAAATCAAGTATATGGAAAAGTTATTTAGACATATAAAAACTAAATATTACGAAATATTTGTTACAGTACATCTTGCTGAGATATATCACCATATGACAGCTACTCTTAGCTGAAAAACTCGTCTATTTAATCCAACCGCTGCATAAATACGAATGATAACTGTATCAATTATTTGATTCAATCCACAACAAGAGTTCGAAAATCTACATTTTTTAATATATTTCAAGATAATAATCCATTCATACAGATGTCATTAGGGTTTAGGGTAGAGATCGCCAGAGTTTCCGCAATTGCGGCATTAACCGCAACGCCTGAAATGAGAAGGGGTTGAAAATAGACGAACGCCAAGAAAACCAACTCCAGAATCGAACCGTCGAGACATTTCGTCTCCTCCGCCCCCCTCTCGCGATCCCCGAATAACCCATCGATACGACCGTCCTTAAACCGGTCGGAAACCGCGAAAACTCATCGGGAAGTTCGGTGGGCGCAGTTTCTAAGGTCCTCTGGGGTCGCAAAACAAGAAAAGGAACTGTGAGAGAGAGAGAAGGATAGAGAGTGGGCACTAAAAGGACTATGAGAGGAGCGGGCAGTTAGGATCTAGAGCAGGGGTGGGCAAACTACGGGCAGTACGGGCAGTACGCGGCCCCAAAGAGCATATTATGCGGCCCGGGAAGCCTTGATGAAAAAGCGATCCGTAAAATTTAACACAATTTCTTATTACTTTTGGTAAAATTATGATAATAAAACAGTTTTAAAAATTTAGACCTAAAATCCTTGTTTGTGCTTGTTTTTTACTTACGTATGATGCCTAAGAATCTAATTAATATCCGATTTAAACTCTAATCTGGCCCGCCTAAGCACTGACACCTTTCAATGTGGCCCGCAGAAGAATTCGCAAACACCGACGCGTCCCACCATGCAGAAAAGTTTGTCCATCCCTGGTCTAGAGAGAGGGATCAGAATTAGAACCGATGAAGGGCCTTCTACGAGTATAAAGGAAACAGAGAGAGAGGACGATAGAGAGATAGATAGGGGGCCACGGCGGAATCCGTAAAGTGACCGATTGGATTGGATTAACACTCCTCAGTCCGCTTTAAAGTTTACGAATTGAATGAAGCAGAGGAAGATGTAGGGAAAGTTGGGACATTCGATTCGGCGGCGATGCTCGAAAAGTGCTTAAAACAAGGCGAGAGAGAGAGAGAGAAGAGGGAGAGAGGGAATGGGGTATTATGGAGAGAGAGAGAGAGAAGATAGGAAGGAGGGAAGGAAGAGTTTAGGAGGGAGGGAGGGGAAAGAGTAGGGAGAGAGGGAAAAAGATGGAGGGAAGGGTGAGAAGTGAGGGGAGAGAATAGAGAGGATGGGAGAGGATAAGAGAGAGGGGAGGGTATATGAGGGAGAGGAGATAGAATAGGAGGGAGAAAGGGGATAAGATAAGATGAAGAGGAGACAGGAGGAAGGGAGAGGGATGAGGCTAGGAGGGATAGGATGGAGACGGGATATGAAGAAGAGAGTGGATGAGGAAGAGGGTGGATATGAGGAAGAGGGTGGATATGAGGAAGAGGGTGGATATGAGGAAGAGGGTGGATATGAGGAAGAGGGTGGATACGAGGAAGAGGGTGGATACGAGGAAGAGGGTGGACATGAGGAACAAAGAGAGACGCTGAAATGACGAAGGAGAAGGAGAAATAAAAAAGGTATGGACGGGGGGAAAGGGAAAACGCAGATTTCGAATGCATTTCTCGCATTGGAATTTTAACGAAGATGACCAGCAAAACGAGAGCGGGTGAATTAAAGCCAAATGACGACGATTTCGCGAGTCCGGAAGTCCACTCGATTCGGGCGGTTTAATTTCCTAGGTGAGCCGGTGGCTGGCACGTACCAGTTAACGCGCTCCCGGCAGGGCGCAGTAATTGGAGGATCGAACTCGCGTAGAATGAGGAAATGTTGGGAACTTGTGACTGATGACGTCAACAAATTCATTATATTACTAGGGCGTTTGCATAATCTGATGGAAGATGAAGAGATAATAATTTTCGCATTTGTTTGTCCGCTATTTAATTATTCACGAAGAAACCCGAAATTATTTCATTTTAAATAATTTCATTGTTAAATGCAGAAAGGACTTTTACTAGTGAAAAAATGCTATGTCGTATCCTATTCGTCAAATAACAGTTCGTATTATTTTATAAATATACCATCACTGTCGCCACAAGATAGTTTCCAAAGTTTCATTTTGTTCTCATTTTAAAACAGCAAGAGAAAATATTATTGCAACGCGAATATGCTTTCAAATGCAAATATGCAAATGCCAACGATTAAAAATATTTTGATGAACCTCGAGTACAGCTTGAATGGCACTTGAAAAATAACGTTTCGATGGAATTTAAAATTAACTTTTCAAAGTTTTCCAATTAAAACAAAATACACATTCCTAAGCAATAGGTCAAATAAAGCTTAAAAACTTGAAATTTAATCATGCCCTAGGCATAATGAACAACGCGAATAAGTAATCACTTTCAGATCTCCTTAAACTGCCTTTAAAATGCCACAAAATCAGTGCATTCAAAGGCTCACATACGCAGAAACCATTTCTACGAAAAAAATAATAAACCCAATCCACGTTCACCAAAATTCGCCCTCCGCGTTGGACCAGTTGGCCACCTCAGGAGCAAATGGACTTACACCAATTTTTCCCTCTCTCGCACAAAACTCAATCGGGAGAGAATGACGACGGATCAGGCGAGATATGGGCAGAATGATAAGGTAAAGGATAATTTCCTCACGAATCTCTCTCTCTTTCTCACGCACACACGAACCCCTCCCTCTCTTTCCTTTCACCATCTTTGGTCTTTCCGGGAAGAAAAAACTCAGGAAAGTCCCTTCGTAAGAAAGAGAGAGAGAGAGAAAAAGAACATTGGAACACTATATACCATTCGACCGCCTCCACCCCCTATCTTCCTCCCTCGCTCCGCCACACGCCAATCCGACGCTGATCTCACTGGTCCAGAGAGAACAGGGAAGAAACGATAGGTGGAATAAGAGAAAGACGCAACGCAGAAAATATCGAGAGGAAGACGCAATGGATGAAATCTCCAGGAGACTGATAAGTCCTTTCCAGACAGAATTGAATCCGGCAAATTGAACAAATCGGCGATGAAAGGGCACCAAGGTGAAAGGGGCCTCCAAGGGGTCAGAAGAGGGGAAGAGAGAAGGTCATAGAAAGAGAGTATGGGAGTTAAAGAGATTAGGAGAAAGAGAGGTAGAGTAAAGAAGGAAAAGAAGATAAGGATTAATACATGCGATAGGCGAAAGAGAGAGAAAGAGAGAGATTGGGTGGAAAAGGGCATATGTCACACGCAGAAGAAGCACAGTAGAGCCATGGAGAACGAGAATGATTGAGGGGGAATAAATAAGAGATGGGAAAGAAAGAGAAAGACTAAGAAATGATAAGGAGGGGGAGAGAGGATATGGAAAGAGAACTGGAGGAAGAATAGTCAGACAAACAGACATACGATTTTATTAAGGGCGAAATTGAGACTATATAGTCCCTTCTTATATTTAAACCTACGTCAACAGTTGCAAATGAGAATAAAAAATAATAATAATAATTTCACAGAAAATAACCTGAAAGTAAACAAATAGAAGAACACACAAGCAAAATATTCTATTACAAATTCGTAAAACTTCTAAAAAAGAAAATTTGTGATAAAAACCTAGGAAAGACCTGACTTGGCCAAAAAAAACACGCAGGAAAACACCCACGAAGAGAAGGAGGGTAGAAAAAACCTGCGAAACCTCTAGTTACATAAAAGAACAATAGTGGAGTTACAATAATACACACACAAGTTTTAAAAGAAAAGATTTACAGGAAGGAGTTATGTAGAAGGAAAATGTAGAGACATTTCCAATGAGAGAGGAAAAGTTGCAGAGGAAAAAGAGGGTAGGGAGGGAAGGATATGGAGAAATGGGAGAGGAAGGGGGAGTGAGAGGGAAAGAAGAGGGAAACAGAAAGGGAGAGACAAAGAGGAAGGAGAAAGAAGAGTAAAGAGGAGATGAAGGGTGAGGGAGGGTTAAGAGGGAGATGGGCCCGTGATAAGATTACGGCGACCGAAAAAACTGGTAGAATATGAAATAAAAAAGATAAGGGATTCCCATAGTCCCTTAGAGGTTCCACGCTACCGCCTCCAAAATAAGGACGTAGGAGGAAGTGAAGAAGAGGGAAGATGAAAGAAGGAAGAGAGGAGGAGGAGGAGAGAGAAAAGAGAGAGATAGAGGGAGAGCGAGGGGTTGTAAAACGAAAGAGAAAAGGTTGAAGGTTAAGAGTAAATATTTCGCAAGTTTATTTGTGGGGCGAGTCTCGAGGTTGTGCAACGTCATACCGAACAGGGAAAAACAGAAGAAATTCGAGGACGTAATCACCCAAAGGAGGACTGTGGAGTTAAGAGGTGCAAACACGGACATGTATGGAAGAAATTCCAAGAAAGGAAAGCGAGAGTTGAGGAGGAAATCTGAATTTACAGGTACCGAGAACGGATTCCAGAAAGAGATTACGTGGAATAATTGGACACGGCAATGAAAAATAAAAACGACAAATAGGAGGAAACGGAGGTAAAGCTTCCAGTGATCAAAATCGGCCGGTCAGAAGCGTAAAGGAGAAATCGGATGCGAAATACTCTCGAAAATGAAGATTCTGCTGAAGAGAAATTTAATGTTATAATAGCTACCGTAAAAAAACCTAAGAACCAGATTACCGAGGGGAAAAAAGACGAATGCTGGTGACAAAATATAACGGTAGATCGCGGCGAGATATAGGCTGATATCACGAGAAATCAATTTAAAAAAACAATTGCCCCTAGTGCTTCGAATTTGAAACATTTGCTACCTAAATAAATTAGATGGATAAAGAGAGGGCATGATACAGGGGATCAGGAATATGTAGGAAGACCATAAAATACCTACATAATAAATTTTTCAAATATAAATTATTAATTTATGAACAATTCTAGTGTTTAAAAATATGACGCCAAGTAAAATAAATATAAAGTTAAATCGAGAATAAATATCCCATTTTCTTTCCAATGTCACATAATTGGTGGTGATTTTATTGACAATACAACTTAATCTAGTTCCGCGCCACTTGTAACCGCAAAACGCCGACAAGAATGTAGAAAAAAACAGGATTTTTTTTAGGCGCGCCAAATACGACAGCGGGATCGATTGGATAGAGTTAGCGTGAATAGTCAGAGAAACGGCTTTAAAAAAAAGAAAAACGCGACACAAAAAGCGAGGAAGATAACAATTGGCGCTGAAAAAAAATTGAAGAGTGGGAAGCTGCGCGACTAGGCTAAGTGGCTAAGGAATCCGACCAAGAAAACCACCCGTCCTGCAAAAAGCCGCCACCCACTTTTTTTCTTCTTCTTTAATCCTCATCATTACCCATAGGCCACACACCCCCTCCCCCCTCTCCCTCACAACAACACAAGGATCACACGACCCATAGAAACGCATTATCTTCGCCTCGTCCGTTATTCCCATACAAACCTATCCCACTTTCTGCATCTATCTTTCCATATCTCTACGTTGCTATCCTCAAGCCTTACTCCCATTTAGAAATCTAATGCGTCCTATTTCTGCCAACGCGAGGTCGTGAGATTTTTTTAAACGACCTTAAATCTGGTTGTAAACGCGCTTTAATGGTTATCTAGCTTCTCAATAGTGTCGCCATTTACACTTCGTTGAGAAAATAACAAGGGCAGCCTACGAGCGTCAGACATAGGTTTGCTGTCGCGAAATGCAAACGTTTCGAAGACAGTCTCGAAAAATTTCAAGTTTTAATTAACAATCGGATTTGATATATTATCCCTAAACTATATACATTTATATTCAAAACTACATATTGCTATAACTATAGAGTTCAAATTGATTCTTGGCGCTCTCAATGAAAATTTTACCGAAGTCAAAATCTAAACCTCACCTTATAAAAAAGTAATTTTAATTTGCTTAAAGAAAATATTGAGTACGTGGTAAATAAAGTCCAAAAACTAGATAACTACATTTTTAATACAACTTTAAGACTAAGATCGGCATTTAAACAAGGAATATGGCGCCCAGAATTCCACAACTAAACACAATGACAAATTCTCGACTTAATTAAAAGATTCCTTAACTCTGTAAAATAAAATCACTTCATACTCCAACGGCATTCCAAAACCAACGGCCCTCGCACACCCTTAATTCCAGAGGGGAAAAAATACGAATCGTAAAACCCTTACCCAGTTCCGTGCAGTACGAATTCAAAAAAATAAAATCTATCCCCCAAAAAAAAACCTTCGATAGCCTCCTTTTCTAAGTACATCGATTCGACTTAAAACGACGGTAAAAAAAAGAGAGATTTCCCATTGGGGAAAAAAAGTTTTGAAAAAAAAAAAATAATACCAGGAAGAGAGACGCAGACTCCGCAATTCTTCTATGGAAATTCGCGGAAAGCCACCGTGGACCAGACGTCGGTTGCTCATTTGGCTCTTCAGCATAAAAAGAGGTTAAGACGGAAGGAAAAGGAGGATTTCTTAAGCATCCAAAGTGGATTCACCGTCGCTAGAATCATTTTACCCCCCTCGAAGTGCCTCTCTCACACTCTTCCTCTCCATCATTCTCTCTCTCTCTCTCTCTATCCTCCTTTTCTATCTTATTCTATCGAATTTACCTCTCGAGCAGAGCGCATCCATCTCCCTTCGATTCGTTCTCCCAGGAGACGGAGAGAAAGGAAGGAGAGAAGATAGAGAGAGAAGAAATAGATAGAAAAAGAGAGAGGGGGCGTGGACGGAGAGAGAATGTAGGGAGAGAAGGAAAGGTGAAACGAAAAGAACGATTGAGAAGGGGTGAAAGACGGAAGGAGTAGGAATGATGAGATTAACATGAGAGAAGGTAGCGAGAGAGAAGAAAGGAGAGAGGAAAATAGAAGAAACAGAGAGAGAGAGAGGGAGAAGTGAAGAGGAAAGAAACGCGGAATGAGAGATATAGAGAAGGAGAGAGTGGATAGGGTTATAAAAGAATAGGCGCGCAAAAAACGCCCAAAATTCGATTGGAATATAAGGAAAAGATTTTCCCCGGTCCATTTGACGGCCGTTGGGCGGGACGACGGGATATGGAATCGGGGATAGGAGTGAAAACAGAGTAGGGGATGGGGAGGTGGAGGAAGAAGGGGGTAGGGATAGGGGAGGACGAAAAGGAAAGGATTGACGGAGAGGTATTTTTCCGACGCCTAGCCCATCTCTATATATGGCCGGAGGTCCTATTGCTTACTGATGACCCGAACGCTGAATCTACCGAAAAAATGTTTTTTTCCACGAAGGAAGGTTCGAATACAAAAAAGGCGAGACGGAAAAAAATGGATGGGGTTACGACTAAATCCGAAAGTGGTTAATTTCATCAGAATCATAAAACCTATACCATAGATATAAAAAATACGCGAAGGAATAAATTCTTTGATAGCACACACGACCAAAATATCTTTTCATATTACGCGATTTAATTAGTTCCGTTATTGGTGCGAAATGACTTTAATTTGAATGTATAAAGAAGCCAATTGAAATTGTGATATAATTAATCGTATTAATCTAACAAACTCCACATTACATCTCAAATATACATCCGCTCAGATTATAAACATGAATTTATCCTGACTTGAGAGTGTGCCACTGAACTCTTCTTTTCACCAGTTGCTCTCAACTCCCGGCCCTGAAGATTGTAACCGAAATACGTACCGGCCCGAAATTTCCAAATGCTTATTGGCTCCGGAGTCTTTCCTCCGTTTTTCTACATTTAATTTAGCCAGTGAATGCTCACATTTCCTCATCATGAATTTATCAAGCAAACACTCGAGCATTTATATTTTTGGTATTCTTTAAAAACTTCTAAAATTTGAATTTTTACTTATCCGGAGTTATAACTTGAGTTTCCTTGCAAAACAAGATATCAAACAAATTCAATAGCAACTGTATCTCATCATATGACACACGCAAAAGATTGTATTTATCCAAGATGAAACTACTGTGTGTGGTTACTCTGTGCATAAAATGACGCAACATTTACTCGTCGTCGTATCATCGTTATTCCTGACTGCTGTTGTACCGAAATATAATATTCGTTTAACTCGCATCTCACGGTGACTTTTAGATATCATGCGGCTGAGAACACTTTATGGAAAATCCAGCCGACACGAAAATCATCTACGTGCACTCGCTCAGACTCGGATGTCGTCTGGACTTCCCTTTTCAAGGAGGAAAACGTCTTCTGCCGACGACTCCTCTTCTGTCTCCTCCATATCTCCGCCAGGCGGCGTTCGAATTCAACGGAGCGAACGGCGGTCCCGACCCTTATATGCAGAAGGGATGCAGAAAATCAAGGACCTTTGGTGCAGAGAATCTCGAGCATTCCAGAGAAGGGAAGGCGGCGGGGGCGGGTTGAGATGTGAAGGGGGCAGAAAGAAGAGGACTAAAAGCATCTTCCATTCCGGGAATACATTGACCTTAAAGGGATCGAAGGTTCTTCTTTTTAACTCCGATCCATCTAGCTAAAGGCTTAGCGCGTAGTTTTCCTTGTCTATGCAGAAAGGGTGCGATTGCATGGTGAATACGTCGGAGAGAGAGAGAGATTAAATAAAAGGCAAGAAAAGGGTGAGATAAAGAAATAAACGGATGGTAGGTCAGGAGGGCGTCCGCATTTTCAGATCGTTCGAACGCTGATTATCACCGTGGTTTGTTTTTTAGGGAACTTTGAAATCATTTTTTCTCTCCTCGGTTCCAAACAGCGAGTCTTCCTTGGGATTGGTAATTGAAATTTGTTTGGTCTTACGGTTCGAACGGGAAACATGCGAATAAAAAGATTATATGACTATACCTAAAATGATTTTTTAATATTTGCAACTTAGTTCGAAAAATAAAAAAACTTTTTGTGACTTTATAATTTTATAATCTATACATTCTTTTCGAATTTCACGGCTAACCAAAACCTTCTTTCTCTAGTATTTCATATGAGTAGCAATAAATGATTTAATGGTCTGTTATTATCCTTATGATAATGATCAGGCCTGGACAAATCTGACCCAAGTTTAGCAGCCCTTCCCAAAATCAAAGGTTCATGGTAGATTTCAATGAGATGCGATTTAGAACGGAGTTTATTTATATCAGTATAGAATGAATGCACACCAAACATACAACGTAAAAAATATCATCTATTTAATCACTCCACTGAATTGACAAAAATATTAAAGAAAAATATATTGTTTCCACTAAAATTTTGAGCCGACAACGGCGAAACGGCGTCTAGATTTGTCTAGCTCGGAAAATGATAGTCCTCCCTAAAACCATCTTAGAGCTAATTACAGTAATACATCTTGCTACAACAATGGTACCTCGAGTGAGGGACCTTCGATACAGCAACGATGTTCAATTACTAAAAACTCCTGTCTCCGTCAAAATACGAAAGATGAAATTCCACGATCAGTAGACCAAGAACGCGATTAAATCGACGCACGTGACGCGAAAGCGTACTTGCAAACAGTTGACGAAATGACCGCGCGAGATAATCTTTCGAATGTAATAAAATTGAGGTGACGCATCTTGGTGAAGAGATTAGACGGGCGATGAAAAGTTCAACAGCTGACATTGGACGGGTTCTTTGAACTGACATTATGAGATAACAATTGCTCCATTCGGTGTCAAAGTACACTCAACGATTACTTCAAGCCATCCTCGGAGACTGATTGACAAGCAAAGTCATTTTTCACCATGTCACAAATCGAAGAGACGTACCGTATCGAGTCGCAAACGATTAATAATTAATCAAAGCTGAGTTACTGAGAGACATAAATGGCCTAGTTTTCGTAATTCAATAATGACATTAGGCAATGCGTAAAGATACACAAACTATCACAAGGACGTCTATTTACCAAGTAGAGAAGTTAAATAAATGTGAATTTTCTCCGGAAAAAAGATCTCATATAAAATTATATATTCCTGGAAAAATCCTCTCTGAAAAATACATCCGGTTGCCTTTAAAAAAAGCTGAACTAAGCCTCTATTCATTTAATATAAAGTTTGCAGCGCAGCGAACGATAAGTAATGAAAACAGCTAATTGTAAGACTACATCGCCAGAAAATCAACATCTGAAAAGAATGGCCTCTAGTCGAGAGAATGATTAAGATCGAGCAGTAACACACAAAAGAAAAAATTAACATAATTTAAATTGTTTCACGTGGAAGTTTATGGAGAATACATTTCGAGAACGAAATAAAGTTTTTGCCTCAGTTTCAAGTTGAGCTGGCACGAAAAAAATTGTTTGATTCAAATTACGTGTCATTGAATGATGAAAAAATCGTTTACAAAATACGGGTAGTTACAGCGACCCTGCATTTATATTTTCTTGTTAAATTATTAGGGCAAACCTGAGTAAACAATTAATCCGGAATAATTAAAACTCTACGGGGGTTCATGAATCTACAACTACTTGAATGATTTCCGCTGATTTTCAAAATACGGAGCAACAGGAGTCGGGAAAGAAACGGCAGTTAATTATCTAGAAATGACAAGTTGTAGAAGGTATTAAATATAAGACAAGTGCATCGAATAAACAAATTTGGCGCGAAAAGACTCCAGAAAAGCAATTTAACTCTACAAATGACGAAAGAAAATAAAACGACGAAACTTCGATTGAAGTTTGGTGATTTCCGAACTTCAAAAAGAGCAAAACGGACATGTCCGTTGTGAAATTACAACTGCCAAGTTTTTAAAAATGAAATAAATATCGGGAAATGTGGAAAAAGGTGAAAATATTAAACAAATATTATTGCGTAAATTGCAAGAACCTGCCAATCTTGCTGAGTGAAAATAACTTCGATGTATTTTAACAGAAGATTTTATTTATGGCGAAAAAGTACTGCGTCCCTTTAATTTCGACACGACATCGCCGCAAAAAAAGCTTGTTAAACTCTACGAAACCAAAATAAATAAATCCCAAAATTATATTGTTACAGCTTAAAAATAAACTTAGAACGTCCTCGTCTGTTTTAACAACCATCCAAGGGCTTTAAATACGGCGAATAATCCCTAAAACAAAGTATCAGCAAACAAAACAAAATCAAATTGCTCCCACGTATGCACCCTAAAAAAATAAACTCGACGCCGATCAAATTAAACAAATGTGAAGTCGCCATAGAAACGGACACGAAAAGCTAATCGCATTAGGAAAATCCATTCCCGAATCTAGACGAGGCAATGAAAATCCAAAAGGAAACAACCGAATTCGCACGCGTAAATAGGATCGTCAGAACGTAAAAAAGAAAAGTTTGTCAACATGCGATTCGGTTCGAAGCCAGAAAATCGAGCTCCGCCACGCACGGGAGGAGCAAAATAATCAAGATGGCCCCTGCGAATCCGAACAAAAAAAAACAAAGCGTGGCCGACGCGCGGTTTTACCAATTAACAGACGCCGCGAGGAGCAAACCCCGAGATGTGCCCCCCTTGTGTTCTCTAGCAAGTGAGTTACGAACTCGCGTCCGCACTCCAATATGAGAGCGGCGGCATCCCGCACGAAACTTCGAATGCATTTTCCTCCCACTCCTCTTCTAATTTGGCGCTCGTAACCAAGTTTCCACGGAGACGGAAATGAGAGGCAAAACGGTCATGGCAATGTTGACGACCGCGTTTATTTCGACTATTGCAAACCTTCTTCTCTCGGAGTGCGAGGTTTTCCGACGGCCAACCCCCTATTTAATTAACCCCTTTATTTACCTCGCGTGAAACTAAAATATTTATGCGCACAATCTGATTCCTCCGCGCATCACTGGGACCGAAACAAGTGCCGCGAAGGAGAGAGAAGAATTTATAGATTTCAGGGACTCGTTTGCCGGAGAAAAATATCAAAATAGAGTCGGTAATCAAGGGAATTTTTCTTACCAAATAATATTAGTTTTGTTACCTCTGGAATTTAAAATACACGTTTAATGGTGTTACGCGAATAACCAAAGGATAAGTGTAGTTTTCACGGATGTTTTCTGCAGCTAATATTATAATTAAATTGAAACTAATATTAAACATTAGTTAAAGTTAGTACCCGTGCCCTTTGGGATTCGTGCAGATTTTCAGAGTATAATTTTTCTCCTTCTTAAGCTTTCTTGCATGACTCCGGAGTCACAAATTGAGATCTTGCGACCACGAATTACGCTATAAAAAGTTATAGGCACGTTTTTACTGGACAACTGGAATGGAATATTATCGTAATATTCTCGCCCATCTCTTCAAAGAAGAGAAATGATAAGTTATTGCTAGATCTGGAGGTCTTTTTCATGCAAGAAGTTGTACGCGGGCGTTAATTATACAAAAAAATAAAATTATCAAGTTGATTATTAGTTATTTATATTTACAAACGTCAGTTACATATTTTAATACAAATGTTTTCTACGTTTCCTTATAACTTTAAAATGCGCCAGCGGGAGGGGGGGGGGAGGGGGGGGGGTTGCGACTATTTCAAAAACTCTCAAAGGAATAACGCCAGATAAAATAGCTTTAAAACCCTTGAACTAGAATTTCACGTATTCCCAGTTGACACAGAACGCCTCGCTCTCAAAATACTCCAAACGACGTGAAGTGACTTAATATAGAAGACTGAATAAGTTACATGAGGTAGGCTGGGATATCACACAGGCGAAAAAAAAGTTCAAGCCACGTAAAGTAGATAGCAAGGCACAATCGGCCTAGTAGTAGCGTAATTTTCGGGCAATTTTTTTCCAAAAATCCATACAGCAAATATCCATAATCCAAGACAGAAACAAACAATAAAACACCTACGTAAATATATGAAAAATTCAAATGTAAAATATCTCAGAAATAAAACCATTGCTCCTTAAAACTTTCCATAAATATTTCCTCTTGCTTGCATCGAAGGTACTTGACATTCCCTTTGATGTAAATGGACGCAGTTCTGCTAAAATGACTTCGAGAAGACGATCTGAGGCGTAAGGAAGAGCATGGGGGTGGATACCAGTAAGGAAAGAGAGCTGCGAAAAAAAGCCTCCTCCTCCGGAGGGCACCAAAAGACGCGTCCTACCCACAGGAACTAACGCAAAGGACGGAAGAAGTATATATATATATATATATGAGGAGCGGTCTTTCTCTCTCTCTCTCTCCGATGTTATGGAGACCGTGGAGGAAAAGAAAAACAAATGGCGAACGATCTCCGTCGGGCAAGGGCGTGGATTTCATAAGGATTGAATTTTAAAATGTTACGGACAAAATTGAATGGAATATATTAGTGGCTGAAATATGATGATTATTTTAGAGTGAAAGATACAAATGTCTAGTATTCAATAATATTTTCTTAAAAACAACTCGTCTATCTATTGCTCAAATGGTAGCCAAGTATTAATTTAGATCAAAGGCACAAGTTCGAAAAAAAAAACTGCGACGGTATTACTGAATAGGTAAACGGTCGTAAAGTTAAAAATCGGTTGTCCAAAAATAATTTATTTAAATCTTAACGCTGTAAATTCGTGCTTTGCCGCTGACGGACCTTAATGTCAAGATTTTATTGCGCGAGACAGGTCGTTTCCTTACGTATTTCCGCTCTTGTGACCCGGGAACATTATGAAAATTGCATTCAAAGATAAAGGCGGCGGAAACGTTTTTAATGTCACATTAAATTTTAATGAAATAACGGTTTTTGTTTCGTTGAGCCGTTTTAGGAATTAAATTCAGTCCTAAAAATGTCTCTATCGCACGAAGAGATTTCATTAAATACGAAACGGTATTAATGGTCGTGGACGGTCATATGGATAAAAATAAAATTTCGAATTCTTTTCCAACTAATCTCATATTTTTACGGTCCATCTTAAAACACGCGAAATAAATAAAATCTTCAATTCTTTCAGGATCCTAAGATTTTACCGGTAACGTACAACCAGGAAAAAAATGATTCCCCATTACGAGGCACCCGATTTAATGGTGCATAAAACGCGGTTTCCGTCAAATTTAAAATAGTTTCAGGGTTTCCTTTGGTTTCTAAAATTCAAATTACACTTACATTTCGTCACCATGATCTCCTTAACGTCAGAATCCAAGCATATTTAATAACGAAACGGATCCAAAGATACGCATCAGGGACTTTAATATGAAGACAAAGCCAAAATCGATGCAATATTAAAATCACACGACCAAATTAGAGGGGAAAAACTTGCGACGGGGAAAATTGGAGGATTTGAAGGCGGAGGAGGGGTGGGTGAGGGGCGAAGGAGGGGTGGGTGAGGTGTGGAGAGGGGGGTGGGGAAGGAGGTAGGGCTGGATAAGGGGGTGGGGGTAGAAGAGAGGGTGGAAGAGGGTGGTAGAAGAGGGATGGGTGAGGGGTGGGGTGTAGGAGAAGGTAAAAGAGGGGAGGGGGAAAGTAGGGGAGGGGGGGTGAACTGCTCATCGTTGGAAAGAGAAATTTTGATAACATGACTCATTTATTCGACCCATGATTTTTTTCGCCTATTACTTGGCCAATGCGATGAAAACAGAAACATAAATTGAAATATTACGGCGCGATAATTTGGACGGCAATCTCTTGGGATCGACGCCCGAGAAATGATAATAACGCAATCTAACGCTCTTCGGAAATTTAATTGGAAGGAACTGATATCGGGGAGGGAATTTCATTTTTGCGCAAAATGAATAATTCCGGCTTCTCCGACAAAATTAATTCTCGTCGCCCTTCTGTTGAATGGGCTTGCGCATTTATCTTACGGATTATTGTTTCACAAAATAATTAAAGTTGGTGAAATCTCACACGCTTAAATATGCAGCTATTTTAAAATAGATGTCAAAGAAAAAATAAATTAACGACCGGATACTTTACGTGGCTTGAGATTATTAAGCTATTTCACCATAGCCGTCTAATTAGATAAGTAAGCCATACTAAAAAAAAGCCACAAAAAGATCCATCCATACAATCATGAAAAAAATTATAACCATTAAAGTTTTATACTCATATCTACGGCAAGGCACGTCACCGTGGCAACCGTTCCATTCAAATGTCAGTGGGAGCCATCGACTCAACTCACCTATGAAAAGAAAGGAAAACTGCAATTAGTAAAAGTTTATAACAATTAATGATAGAAATACATATCCGAACAAAACTGTTAAAAATATATTACGAAAACGGTTAAAACCAAAAACAATAACTAGAACAAAGATTCTCAACATGCGTCCCACTATAGGTAGTACGCATGAACGATGAATTAAACTAGAAGCTATAAAGATATGGGATTGTATCCGCGATCCAAAATAGCCAACAGCTAGAAATGGATAACAGAAATCAACAAAATGAATCAGGGCAGGAAGTTTGTGGTAATATTCTTTTCCTCTGAATGCCAAGAAATTGAGAATCCCTTGTACATACTACAATATGCTTACAACTAGTATTACTAATTTTTACACTGTCTTTTCACTCACGGACATTATTTTAATTTAATTAGCTTGTATTAAAATATTCGCTCGACTGTCGTATTTGAATCATAACTTTCTCATTTAGAAAGATTTGAATTAAAATAACCTTTTCTTCCGGGAAATTCTAAATAAGATCTCGGAGAACTCCGAAATTCTTCTGTCACGCCACTTCCCATTTTACGTGACGAGCTCTTTTTATATGAATCTTCTCGCCGAACTTTATATTTTTAGCGAGTGGCTCCTCTTAAAAACGTCCGGAGATGGAAAAACGTAAAAATAAGCATAATAAGACTTTATTTTCATCAAAACTGACACAATGTATAAAAACCATCGAAAAAAGGAATGGAAACCAAAAAAGTGTCATTTTTCTAACATTGCCATAGCAACCAAATCGTCAGTTCCACTGAATAAGAAAAGCAGAGATGATGATGATGTAAAACCTTCAAAGAACGCCGTCTCCGACGCATCTATTCTCTCGATTTACGTTCGAAAACTTAACCGCCGAACAGTTGACAATCGCCTCCACCTTTTCGACGCCGAACGCAAAATCCCATTCTTCTCCGAAACCGACATCAAACAAACGAGACGTAAAAAAAACACCAGCGACATAAACAAAACGCGGAAGCCAATATGCAGCCGTGAAGAAAAAAATATCAAAGAGAGATCCCGAATCCAAAAGAGGAAAAGCGTAAAAATATTCGAAAAGACGCGTATTTTGATAGCGTTGGGACCTCGGTCGAAATACGTACGCCCCGTCGTCTAGATGCGATAAACTCTCGAGGAAAAACACAACGTCTTTGACGCGAAAGACACGTCCCATGTCTGCCTCCACCTTCTCCTCACGTCCGAATGATAAAAAGAACGAGGCATAAATATATAAAATATTCCTCAGGATCTCGGCATGAGAAATTTTCTCCTCTTTTCTCTCTCTCTCTCCATCTCTTTCGAGATTTCGTCGGTAAAGAGAAGAGGGCGAGAAAAGAAAGCTCTTATTGTCGTCGCTAAACTTCGCCCTCAAAATGTTTTTCTCCTGCGTATTGGAAAACGAATTGGACCAAGGCGTTTGAAATACGTGCTGAGCGACAAAATAAGGCGGAAACGCGGAGGATTTTTTACTCTCTTTTCTCTTCGCTTTCTAGAGAGTGAGAGAGAGAGCTGGGAAAAGGACCCGTAGAAAAAGTAGCGACCATATGCGATCCGCCGCCATCCTGAAAGAAAATCTGGTGAGAGCTCCTTCCGACCTTTTTTATTTATACATCGAAAGGAAAGAAAGAAAGACACGGTTTATAAAAGTGCAGGCGCAATAAATCACGATTCGCGGAATACAAATATTTTTTTTCTTCAACGCCACCGTGAATCGTGAAAACTCGAACGTTAAACGTCATATTTAAAAAAATGAGCTTCTGAAATGCTGGTCAGAAAGAGAGAGAGAGGGAGTACGTTTTGTAAACGGAGTTGTCGAGGAAAAGATTAATGTGAAGAACTGTTTTTCGTTGAAAAAAGTGACTGCATCAATCTTTGCTGTTTTTTTATAAAAACATTTTTCTAGCGTAAAGAGCCTGTAAATCGCTTCTTTTTTCCTTTGTGTAAAGTTAAACTTTTTCTCAAGATCTGGACTTCTATTAATTTTTCTCCCAATGCAGTGAAAAATATTTAAGATTAAAAATTTCACGGCAGACAAAATTGATCCTCAAAAACTTCTGGTGGAACAGAATGCAAACCTCTTTATGTTTTACTTTACCTTAAACCTTATATTAACGGGAAATGGTAGAACAAATGGAGCTTCATTTGGTGACCAAATATGAAAAAGCGCGTTTTATTTATTGAGATTTTTATAGGATCTCTAAACAAAATTCTTTATGAATTTATTTAATGGCATGGAATAGTTTACTCAATAATTAATTTAAAATTTCCTATCTACACTCTCAGAATCTTATCGATTTCCCCAAAGCGTAATAAATGGCATCTTAGATCTCACACATCCTGCAAATTTCAGTCTTGTACGTATCTTTTACCGTTTACTTGATACTTTGATTTAATCGATTTCACAGACAGACAGGGTGAAAACATAATCGCGTTTAGAAAATAAAACTCGAAAAATAATTCCGCCCAAATAAAAATAAGACGGTTAGAATTTAATTTAAATTCTTTTTGTGTACATAAAAATAATTCTACGACAATATTTATTTATTTATTTACCGCAAGCGGCATTTTTAAGTCTATACGAACTCAGCTTCTATTTTTCTCTCAATCATCATGATGTTGTTCATTCTATTTATTTAATGAATTATATTGATGGTAAATATGTATAAGAAAATGACATACGAGAGCAAAAGTTCATATTATTGAACAAAAATAACAAAAAATTAAATAAAATCGTTCATTCGGACAATCGGATCTAATGGGGTCACATAAGACTCCACGCGCCTACTCAAGGATTAAAAAAAAAAAATAACCTGGCGACAAAAATCCAAAAAGTTAACACGATCGGGAAAACGGAAAATTCGAACGCTTCACACCCCTTCCCAACACCTCCGTGAACGGAAGAGCGATAAAGAAATATCCCTAACGCTTCGTCGCCTGCGAAATCATCTCGATCTCACACAATCCCCTTCGACACAGCATCCCCACCGGACGGAGACAAAATAGAACGTTTCGCGACGCAAAAAAATAATACACGACTTGACAAAATATCTCGCAACGTCGTGCTTGAAAATAGACCTCAAGCAAAAAAAAAACAACCCCCTTCCAAGGCCAAACAAATCGCCCCGTGGGAAAAGGTTTGGATCAAATCGAAGAGGAAACGTAGGGAGAGAGATAAAAAATAAACGTCATTTCTAATCCGTCAACCCTTTCTGAAAATGAAACACGAAGGTAGAGAGGGGGGAGAAGAAAAGGAGGGGGGAGAAATGTCGCCGTTGAGCATCGCCGAGAGTGCAAATACAATCAATCTCCCTCCCCATTTTTACCTTTATCCTTCCTCCCACCCTTTCAATGCTCCATCCAAAGAGAAACGGAAAAAATTGAACCTTTCCCTCCGTTATGTAGGTCGACTGAAAATCGCGTTTTCCGTCTAAAAGACGCGTTATTCGAAGCGGCACTCCATTTTTTTTAAAGAAGAAAAAATAATTATTCGTGCCTGATTTACGCCACCTATAAAAACCTTTCCATCTGCAACATTTATATATATTTTTTTAAATCTTTACGCTCGTGCAAAAATTAACACAGTATCCTTTATGTCGAATTCCCAAAAGCGTTCGCATTGTTTTAAAAAAACAAAGTATGTTCCATTTCTTATCTTTTTCGGTTCTTTTTTTGCGCCGACGACAAAATCTTCGCGAGTTCTAGATTCGCATATCTTTTAACAAAGACGATTTTCCGACGGCGCTCATATCTACCCCGATGCATCATCTGAATATTCATCACGATCTACATTTTTACGTACGTAAACGTATTATAATGACGTCTGCTGCTTTAGAGATTATCTATAAAGCAGTTAAATCGCTCGCGAAGACATGAGAGGGAATGAGAACATACTGCCGTTTCATATTATTTCCGCTGAATACGATTGCGTCTACAGACGTTTCCAGGATTGAAGCATTTCAAAATAATGATTTATACATGTATAAAAAACTGGTTATATTTAGAAATTTTTATCAAGTATTAGCAGCATATTTTTTATCAATGTGTTTTAACGATTTAAATGCCTTGGGTTTTACTTTAAGCGTATCAGTTTCTTATTTACATATGCCCTATCCTTAAATGATATGTTAATAATTAACGGAGTCGCATGGCCTCCATCGCTTGCTTCTTTCAAGAAATCGTTCTATTAGTCATTTTACTGAATTTTAATGTAATACCGTATAAATCTAAGAAAATGCTTTCCGAATTAGTGGATTTCGAAAGCATTTTTAATAACTCTAGCTTAACATAGCTGAAATATATAATTAAAATCTCGTTAACAAGGAGAATTTAAAAAACCATCTTTGTTTTTCATGAACTGCAAGAATGCTCTTTCCCCGCCTGCAGCTTCGGCTGAAATTAGGGGTGAAAATAATCGAGGGCCGAACCCAGCTAGATCAGCACTGAAATTGGCACATCTCCGGATCAGCGAGCAAGGGAACCTCGTTTGCACTGTTACTGTTTTTTCGCCCGTTTTTTCCGAGATCGTACATCCACAGTTCCGTCGATGTACAAAAACATCCCTCACCGCTTCCTGCAATAAAATAATTAACTGAGAAGACTCTGCGGTACAATTAATTACACAGTGTCCCCCGCGATAAGCGATCCCGGTTAGACAGAGCGAAATGGAAACTTGAATTCATAAACCGTGCCGCTAATATTTTTAACTCGTGCATTAAGCAGAGATGTTCGAGGGAATAACGCGTCTTAGAATTTAATTTTCCGATCACGGAGACGTTTTTTTTTATTTGCGCGAATCGATAACCCACGAGGAAAAATAAAACCAACGAGGTTGGCGCAGAGAGAGTAGGAAAGTGGCGGAAAATGGCGGTCAGGTCTGAGGCGAGAACAAGTGAATAAAGAAAAGAATATCGGGGGACGATTCACGCCTAAAGGGCTGCCGATAAGAAGATAGGCATAGAAAAGAATAAAGGGGGGCCCTCCAGGGGTGGGGGGGGGGGGTTTATGGAGAAGAGGGAGCTTCTCGGTAGGTAGGGGTGTGAAGAGAGGATGAGTGAAAAGCTTTCAACTTTTTCGACAGCTTCGCTCGCGTCATTACAACGCGCAGGGGCACGTGAGAGCATTGTAAGAGGGGCGAGGGGAGGGGGGATAAATTTCGCTCGAATCGAAATCAATTGGCATTCCGAAGGGAGGAAATGGAAAAAAGAAGAGAGAGAGAAGGCAAAATAGAGCCAGAAGAAAAGAGTTTAAGGGAACAAAAGAAAAAAATAGCAAGACAGAAAAAAGGGTTAGATGAGATTATTACTCCAATATATTGAATCCTTGAGGATAGACTTTTATACATTTCAAGTTTTAGTGATCTCATTTATGGACGCGAAAAATATTAATCCAATATCAAAATTATTTCATATATATATATATATACACACACACACCCAGGGTGTAGCAGTATTACATACCTTAATTTACAGGACGGTTACTGGACATCAAAATAAGTGAAAAGTTTATATGAACATATACCCTAAGTGCCTTCCTTAAAAAGTTATAGCCATTAGAAAATTTCAGCTCCTGTCACAAACCGACGTTCCGAGAGCATTTTCTTCTTGTCGAGTGGTGATCGCCCTCGAAGTCTGACCTGACGGTCTTACTCCGAATACACAAAGTAATACTCATATGTATTACGTAATTTCGAGTCAGTCTGAAGCCATCTAAGCTTGGTGAAGCACGTAACATTACAGTACTAATCCAGCATGTACAGGAGCTATTCATTTCCTGAATTAGCAGACATGCATCTTGTACTAGGAGAGGTGCAATGGAAATACTGCAGATGCTGTTAGAAGATACTGAGAAAAATATAATCGGAGAGTGCCAAATCGTCGTACTTTTCTTTCTATTTACCGCCGAATTCGAGAGAGGGGGGCAATTCATCGAATACGACGGGATATTGGCCGTCCACGTTTTGTACGTAACGCACGGATGGAAGAACAGATACTCGAAATCGTTGAAAGAGAACCTACCATAAGTACGAGACGTCTTGCAGCTCGTACAGCTACCTCCCATTCTTCTGTACACCGTACATTACAAGGACAGCATTTGTATCCCTATCACATTCTGACTGTGCAGTAGTTATTACCACACGATGCACCTGCAAGATGTGCATTCTGTCAATGGGTTTTGCAGAAGTCGGCTCAAGACCCTGCGTTTACAACGAAGGTTTTTTTCACAGATGAATCGTGCTGCACTAGGACTGGTTTAACCACCATTCACAATGACCATGTGTGGTCAGATGAAAATCCTCATGCGATTCGATCTCATCATCAGCAACGACAGTTTTACATCAATGTGTGGGCTGGAATTTTAGGTGACTACCTCATAGGCCCTGACATTTTACCGGCACGAGTTGGCGGCCGCGATTACCTTAATTTTCTTCGAAGAAACTTAAGTGAACTATCGGAAGATATGCCCAACAATACGCGTCTTCGCATGTGGTTTCAACGCGACGGTGCTCCACCACATTACAGCCGTGAAGTGCATCAATGACTTTCTGAAAATTATCCTGGACGCTGGATTGGTCGTGGACGTGAAGCTCCAGTTTCCTGGTCTGCACGCTCACCTGACCTGAATCCTCTCGATTTTTTTCTGTGGGGATATTTGAAAACCAAGGAAACAGAGAGGAACTGTGGTGTCGAATTCAACATTTTACAACTGAAATAAAGAATACACCTGGAATATATGAACGCTTACGACTTTATTTTTCACGCAGAGCTGAGTTGTGTGTCCGTGAACATGGACACAATTTTGAGCGTATCTTATAAGAAAATAAAGAGGTTACTAATAGCCTTTGTGTTTATTTTCTTCTTATTATAACCTGATAAAGTCAAGAAATATTTAAGGTGTGACAATGGAAGTTGAAAATAAAATGACTAAGTTTTTAAGGAAGATCCTCAGGGTATATGTCCATATGAATGTTTTCACTTATATTTGATGTCCAGAAACCGTCCTGTGAAATAAGGTATGTAATACTGATACACCCTGTGTGTGTGCGCGCGTGCGTGTATGTGTGTGCGCGCGCGTGTGTGTGTGTGCGTGTGTGTGTGTGCGTGTATGTGTGTGCGTGTATGTGTGTGTGCGTGTATGTGTGTGTGCGTGTATGTGTGTGTGCGTGTGTGTGTGCGCGTGCATATATATGTGTGCGTGCGTGTGTGTGTGTGTATACTACGGAAAGGTAAATGAGGATATTTAGGGCAACTAGGTGTTGAAGGAAACCCAGTGAGTACTTACCGCTGGGGTGTTGGAGAGACACATTTACACATTTGTAGAAGTTATTGGAGCTTTCGGGATGATCCCTTCGTCAGCACAAGAGAGACAACTCTTCAACACCTAGTTGCCCTAAATGTAAATATATATCGACATTTTATCTGCGACAAAACTTTATGGACAATGGCATTAGTGAAATTTCCTTTAATTTTTGGGTGGAAAATGAAAGGGTGGTTTTAATACTCGATTTATATTCAGAAGCTAGTTCTTTTATCCAAATGTGCATGAGAAATGCCGACGCCAAACCGCTACCTTTGCATTTCACTGTTCTTTGAATCCGTCGCAATCAATGTTAGTTGAAAAATTCTTGAACGTTAAATTTTCAATAATACAACGATTCCAACCAAACTGCTATATAATTATAACCATTGTAAAACTATTAATGCTAATGTAGAATTTCTCTTCGTGCGACGAATGGTCGAAAATTTATTTGTACAGACACACAACTCTGGATGTTAAAACATTAACAAATTGCTCGCAAAAATAACTGCTAATCATACTTAGAACGCTGAATCGCGCGATTCATGAGGTAAATCGAGAATTACGTGGAAATATCGAGTAAATGTCGTCACACGAGACCTTCGCTAGAGAAAGACTGGAAATACACAAGATGACGAGCAGTTCTTTTCGTACGAAGTGACGTAAGCCCGGCCTTGAAGAGAATGAAATTTCACCAAGTTAAACGGAAAAAATCTTCGATTAATCATTTCGTACATAATAAATGCAACTGTAGCTCTTCGAGTCGAATTTTCGGCAGTTTTAAGAAGGAAAGTTTCCGTTGCTATACGTCGACGTGAAGGCTCACCAGGAGACTACTTTTTTATTTCCATATGGTTTCAGTTATGTAGGATTGTTCTTTATAAAATGAACCACTTTTATTCTAATTTCAACTAACGATACCTTGTTAAGCGTTTCACAGATTATAGAAGAATGGAAAGGTGCACTTCAATTCGAAGTTCTCGATAATTTCGCGAAGAATGCACAATAGCGTTAGATTAAATATTTTTTCTAGTAGCCGTTATAATATACTATATAAACTTGCAATTTCTTTTTCCAAGAAAGGCAAACATTTTAACATGTCTCCTTAGCAACCACTTACAACATGTACTTATACCATTAACGTCAAGTAGTTGAGATGAAATACAGGAGAAACTCGGATAATTCCGTGATATTAAGAAACTTGAAGGCTATTAAACACATGTAAACATTTTGCTGTTGCTAGGGTGCATTATCACGAAATTACACCAGCGCGTTCTACTATACCTCACCTACAAGTTTCATGCACCCCAACTGCTTCCAGACTATGGTTTAATTTCGTGAATCAGCTTAATTTAAACTGCCACAGAATTAGCCGTAATTAGCCGAGTATGTACGTGATCATTCCTATCTATATAGGTATGTCCACTTCGTAATATGTGAAAATAATAACTAAATAAACTTAGAGTATAAGAAAAACAATCATCAAAGGCTATAATAAGTACATTTGTCCTTCCTGGGAGATATATAAAACACCCTTTTGCCATTAGTCTGCTACGAGCGGACACACCCTTGGCTTCTCAAGCGTTTTCTTCGACAACTGAACCCGATAACCAACATTTTTTGTCATCCGACCTCATACTTCGTCCAATTTTTCTACCGAGAACTGGGAGAGAGAGAGAGAGGGAAGAGAGTCATGCAACGAAGGAAAAAAAGTCCGTTAACGTTAACGAAACACGGTCTGATAAGTACAGTACACTTTAAGAGGACGCGAGAACTGGACCGTGAAATGTAACGCGCTGCATCGAAAACTTCTTTGAAAAAACAATTAAATAAAAAAGAACAGACGACACCAAAAACCAATCGACGAAAACTTGCGGAAAATTTCGGGCAAAATGAGAAAAAATTGCTCCTCGTGTTAATTCCAAATCAGTCGCATTATAGCGAAGGAATCAGTGGCGTCCATATGTATGTAATTCGTCGCATTCCCAGGAGATAAATGAATTAAAAATATTTATAATTATTTAGAAATCATGATTATTTATAACTAATACTTGTATCAATAAGTATAGAACGAGAACTCAATAAAAAAAATCGGAATGTGCTTCATCGCCACTGGTGAAGTGCGAGAAGAGAGAGAGAATAGGAAGGCGACGAGAGAGAGGAGACAAGCTTTTTATCTTAACGCATTCATTGCGAGCATGCGCTGGAGAGAATAGCGGAGTAAACTGCAAGAAGAGAGGATAAACAAGCTGGCGAAATATAGTTAGTCACTGTATGCGTCGAAACGGTACGCTTCTCAAGGTTTCGACAACGAATCAGACGAAACCTTAAATATTTGTTGACATAAACAAGCGAACAAGCCGCACTAATGTGTATAAATGGCCACATGCGGCCCGTTGGAAGCCAGTTTAGCCTCCTTGTGCCAGTTCTTTGGTGCTTTTTTCGAGCGTAGCTAAGAGACAAAAAAGTACTCCGGAAATGAGAGAGTAATGGGCATCTCCGCTAACGTTCCAAAATATGAGGGCGCAGCTCTTCCTGCCACGAAAATGACAAGAGACATGCGAACTTCACTTCCTTAACAACAGATAGCGTACTTTTCTGCCGGCGGATGCTGAATAAAAAACGACCCCGTCATTTGAAGCTTTCCTACAGAGTAACGAAGGAGTGTTTTTTTCGATGAGCGACGATTACCTCTTTTTTGCAACAAAAAAAATCGAGCGTCGCGGAAAAGTACCAGCGGTTCAGACGACGACGGTCTATAAGAAGTGAGGCAGGATATCTGATGGTAAATCTATTGGGACGAGGTTCGGCGGTTTTTTCTGCATAGCGGGCCACATTCGCATTTTCGAAGGCCGATTTCAAAGTCGCGAGAGCTTCGGCTGGCCAGATGAGCGTTTGCATCAGAAAATATCTACAGATTGTGTTCCTACAGTAGTGAAAATCGCGTCTAATTAATTTATTAACGTTAAACTCAGTCAGTCATAAAATGTTTTATTTAACCATAAATTTTACTAAACAAATCGTCTGTTTGATTTTACCTGTAAGTTTTTCATTATAAATTCACAGGCCGGAAGAGTCACTCTAGGGGACTGCATACGGCTCCAGAGCCGTATGTTGCCGACCCCTGTACTAGGAGATGAAAATCGCAAATAAAAGGACCTATTAAAAATAGCATCACAGGCTGCATTTGTATTTAATAACAAAGACTGATATGAAACAAATGGCTGTTATGTTACCATGTCATTATCATATAGCTACCACTCACCTAATGCTTTAATGTATATTAATGAGCAGTTAATATCTATGGGATAGAAATATGTCAGAGTAATTGACAAATTGACATGCATTTTAATAAACCCAGCTGAAGCAAATAGAAAAGGAGAAATTAAATGCATACCCTTTCAAACCGTCGATTCCTAAGTAACATCCGTATTACAGCTAAAACCCCAAAGTAATTAATAAGAGAGTATTAAGTTTCCAATTATGTTAAGTGCCTCTATTTATTCTGCTCGAATCGAACACCACCTCTCTCTGCCTCTTCCTCCAGATCCTGTTGTTTTAAACTCGGATTTCTTTTTTTTATGAAAATCTTCCTCGTGAATGAACATTTATACTCGACTTTTCCTTTGAGCCCATGAGGAAACAATGACACTCTCGACGATAATAAATTCGAAACATTCTAAAGTAAAATTTACTTTGTCGCTCTCGTGTTTTTAATACAAAGACAAAAAGCAATTAATCTCGAAACGACATTTAAACAAGCAACATTTAAATCTTAAAAAATACGCTTTACGCACATTTATTGTTTCTTTTCAATTTTGAAATGTATACAATTTCTCAACGTTAACTTCTAATTCAACAAATTCAAATTCACTACGCAATCCCCCCCCCCCCCCCCCCCCCCACCAATACGAATCTCAACAACGCGCTCGGGAATTTTTATCTATTTAGATCATTGGATCCAGCCTTGAACTTCTGCTTTTATAAACAAACGACTTATCAGCAGAAACAAAATGACGACATAAAGCTCTTTTGTTAAAATAACCCGCTGAAAAAGGTGAAATCGCTGACATTTTTCGCTTGCATTTCAAAAATGACGACCAAATGCTACAAGCTATTATAACAGAGATTTAAAACATTCATTCTTAGAGCAAGAGATGGCATAAAATGTAAAAAAAATCGAAAGTTTTCTTTTTAATGTGTAAAACAAGATCATTGAGGCGTCTCTTGCTTCGAAAATGGATGAAAAAAAGATTGGGATGAATAGTAAATTGAAATGGTGAGGGAAGAAAAATGAAGTATATGTTAAGACAGTAGTGTCCAACCTACGGCCCGGGGGATGGATGCGGCCCCCGAAGGGTTTTCGTGCGGCCCGTCAAGCCATGATGGAAGAGTAAAACGAAAAATTTTTAACACAAATTCATGGATTTTTATAATAAAATTTTTAATATTGGAATGTTTATTTTAAGAACCTCATTCAAACTTGATTTTCACTTAAATGGCAGACCATAATGTATACCTATAGGTAACTTCCGCTTTAAAATATAATCCGACCCTCAGGAGAATTGCAACTTCCAATGAGGCCCGCCGAAGGATTCGCAACCATCGATGTGGCACGCCATGTAATAAAAGGTTGGGCACCACTGTGTTAAGGGAAGGAACAGAATTATGATGGATATAAGGAAATCGAGAAGGGAGGAGGTAATGGAAACGAGGGGAAAGAAAATTATTTAAAGAGGAATGAAGAGGTTGAGAACAAGCAAGGAAATTTCAACCGCGAGAAGAAATTACGACCACGAACAACCTCTCAAAATTTGGTTGCTTTAACTTCATATGCGTAGAAGTAGTACACCGGACACGGAGGTGTGACAAACAGACTGACGGACAAGACCATTACAAAGGTAAGACTGCGGGTGTAATGAAGATGGACGTAATGAAGGATCTTCTCCCCGTCAATTGCTCCCTCCAGCCCTAGTGCTCGAAGAGTGAATGACAGACGAAGGACGCGGGGCGATGGAAAAAAATCCCGAATTGGGATGCAGAAGAGGGGAGAGGTACAGAGAAACGGGAGAAGAATATCAAGAGAGCACACACACACACACACTGTCATTGGTTGGGAAGATGAAAATCTTCCTAAGGGTTTTCCCTTTATACCTCATCTGAGCACCCTCGGAGCGTAAAAGGGAGAATATGGGCGGGAGTGAGAGAGGAGGGCAGTTGTTGGATGGGGGGAGAGGGGGGGGGGGGGGGAGAAAGATAAAGAGGGAGTGGGAGTAGATTGGTTCTGAACGGCTGAAGAAGACAAGAATGAGGGTAATAAGGCTGGTCGTTGCCGAGGGTCTGAATGAGAGGAAGAGAGGAGATTGGACGGGGTTATAGATTCTATTATCGATACGACACGCGCGGTAATTACATCGATAAAAAAAGAGCCGTTCGCCGAATTAAGACGTAGACGGAAAGATACATATTTGCGCGATTCCATACCGATACAACGGTTCTTTTTAATTGGAAGGAACGTCTTTTTTATTTCCATTTTTTTTTCGAAGCTCTATAATTGTTATCCTGTTCGCGATTTTATCCAACCTGTATAAATGGTCAGAAATCGGAGCTCTGCAATAAGGATAATGGCTTCGTCAACAGGGATTATCTTGAGACACACGATATTAGCAGTCCAACAATACCAAAGAAACGAATGAGAAATATGAAAAACGATAGATGTTATTTTATGAGTACATAGCAACCGAGTAACAACTATTAACTGCCAGATTAATAGCCAAATATCTCCCTACCTTTTTCGTGGATTTTATATATGATGCCCTCTCAACTAAAGCGTTCAATCCCTGAAATCGCATAATACGTTAGAACAAGTAGAACACTCATAATGAGAGTATAAAAAATTCTATTAGATTGGCGGTATTTAATGAGTGCCTTAAGAACTAAATGGTCGAGAAACACACAAACTCCGAAATAATGTATTGGTAGAATTGCTATAAAAATATGTAGCGAATAAAAGCACTCAACAAAAAGAAAAACAATTCGATCTGAAAATATCATAAAACTTGGATAAATATTACTTTTGGTCCATCAACACCGACACTTTACAAAGATAGCTAAATAACGAATCGTACTGCTAAAAAAAAAAACGTGTTTAAATTGGCAAAATGAATAGCAATGCCGGATTTCTTTTTTTTTTAATCAGATCGTATCAGCGCTTGGAATAGTTTCGAGAAATAGAATGGCTATATAAATTCAGCGCGTTAAGAATGTTTTAAAGGAAGAATGGTAGGAATAAAAGTTCGAGGGAGAGATTTAAGAGGAATGAAGAGCTATTGAAGAGGAGGCGAGGAAGTGCGTGAGTGGTGTTGAGGGGGGTGCTCGAGGAGGGGAGTGCGAGAGGCGGGGGAGGAGGGGGGAGGGAGGGCTGAGGGAAGGGGGGGAGTGTGAAGGAGATTGAGGGGGTCGCTAGGTCAGCAAGAGAAGGGGCGAGAAAAAGGATGAGATCCGAGTGGTTGGAAAGTAGCGGAAGAGAAGAGCGGGGGGGGGGGGGGGGGGGGAAGGGAGTCGATGGATAAAAAGGGTGGAAATAGGGGGAGGGAAGAGGAAGAGAGGGTTTAAAGGCGTGAAGAACGGAAACTTTTTAGGGCAATGAATGGGATGGAAATGGAGGGAGGGATAGCGGAGAGAGGGAGGGGGAGGGGAGATAGAGAAAACTCGAGAAGGTGAGGAGAAAAAAGTTAAAAGAGGAAGATTTTTGAAGGAACGAAGAGGAGATAGAGGGGAGAAATGAGAATGGAAAAAATTGACAGAAAAAAGAGACGATGGATATAGGAAACAAACAGAAAAAACAAAGACAACAGGGAATGAGAGAGAGAGAAGAAAGAGAGGAGACAAACGAGGAACAGAAATAGGAGGAAAACTAAAAGATAAAAGCAATAACGAAAAGGGATAATAATAAACGAGAAGAGGAAAAGAGGAGGAAAACCGAGATTAAAAAGATAGATGGAACGGTAATGAAGCGGAGTAAATGGAGAGAGGAAAGCGAAAGGTGATAAAGAGAGATGGATTGGATAGAAGAGGGGAGAAATAGAAAAGTGGCATTTGGTAAGAGAAACGAAGGAATGATTGTATAAAATGGACTGGGAAAGTAGAAGAGGAAGAAATGAGAGAAAGAAAGGGAGAGGAGATGAGAGAAAGAGAAGGGGAAGAAAGGAAGCGTTCGAAGACGAAGAGAGGAGGCCCGTAAGATAATCTAGGTACTCCTATCCTCCAGGAAAATGCAAAAAAAACCCTTTTGCGAAACGGTCTTTCGTTCTGATTTCTCGAAAAGGCAAAATAAAATAAGCACATAGGATCCCAGTCGCCTCCTCCCATTTTCCTCTCTTCCTCCAGCTAACCCTTTCTTTTACATTTCAGAAGAGATATTCTCTTTGCACCGATAAGATTATGCGCGCGTTATTCGCCGTTAGAGAAGATCTAAAAAAAAAAAAGATTCGTCTTTTTATCATTATAATCTCTTTTTTTCGAATGCGCGAATAATGTCTGCAGTCTCTCGGCTTCGCTAAGAAAAAAAAAGAGGACGCCGCCCTCGTAATTTCAAATGGACCTAACACGCTAAAAGGGAGAAGAAAAAATGAATTTGCGTTTTTCGAGTTTTCGTGGGCCATTCCCGCGCTTTTGCGATGACAATTACGGCTGTAATATTCAAGTATATTTTATGAAGGGATTATCTCGATGTTTTTTATAAGCAAAGAGGCGCGCATTATCTTCGGTAGAATAGCAAGGATGACTGCGTAAGAAATTAAATTACCGTAGCAGAGACACTCGGATTTTAGGGAAAGAGGGCGATTGTATTTTCGGAATTTATCCTTCGCGATCCCACAAGAAAAAATTCTCTCTTTATAGCATGTAAGCATGTAGGATAATGAGTACTATTTCAGCAATGTTTAGTCGTGCAGAAATAACCATCACGAAGACAACATGATAAATGCATCCGTCAAGATTTTGGCTTCAAATTTTCAGTATTACGCAAATCATCTCCTTAAACGCGATTCGAAAACTATCCAAAGCCGTACTTAACGTTCCATTAAATATACGTCATTATAAAATAGCCTAATAAGAAATCGATGATTACTAAAAATAAGACTTTCATAATTATCTCGTGAAATTTATCGCGTATAGAATCTGATTCCATAATGCGACTCGTTATTTCATGCAAAAAAATAATCGATTAAAAAATGTGAGTTCTTCGACTGCTTGAAGTTATTTTACACTATCTCATTTCAAGACTCAATACTTAATCTAATATTTGAAACTCGAACTTGAAGAAGTTAATGGAATAAATTCAACTTATCGAAAGTCGATCGATGCAAGTCCGATTTTAAAACTAGGAAGACAGAAGAGAAATAAAATCCTCTTCGAGAGATCGAAATTCAAGTGACAGCCCTCAATAGTTAACGGGTTTCAATCGTTTTTTTTTTAAGATACCGACGGGCTATATGGTTATACTTTTTAAAAGTTATATTCCTTTAGAGCAGTGTTATTCATTTTTTTTGCATGCGCCCTTTGGACAATTTCGTAACTACCTGGTACCACCACATGCTTTCTTAAAAGAGAAATTGCCCTGAAAAATGTAAGCAAAAGTGGAAAAATGTACTCTGTACAGTTGCCAAATAGCTTTATTTACGCAATTTAATGAATGTCGAAGTTGATGAGTGATTGTGTTATAAGTGGCAACTGAGGTAACACCAAGATTTTGCTCGTACCATTTTTTAGATCCTTCTGGTATCACTTCGGGTATTGGTACCACACTTTGAATACCACTGCTTTAGAGGGAAAAAAATGCACAAAGACAATCCAGCAAGTATGATCTACATAATTAAACAAACCTAGCGCATGAAAAATACTCTGCGGATCTGTAATTATAAAAAATCGATCTATTTTCAGCTTTCCGGATTCCCATTATGTAAGTTCTGATTTTCATTATCGAATCTGCACTCTCTACCTCTCTCTCTCTCCGAGATTTCTGTTGAAACTTTCTCGGGTGAAAATTTTCGAACGCCACCGATTCCAATCTTTTAGGGAGGAGGAAGAAGAGTTGTCCCATTATCTCCTCGTCCGGAAAATGGGCTGAATTAATCTCTCTCTCTCTCTCGCGGAAATCTTCATGCAAATTCCATCTCTCTTCCTCCTTTTCCCCCACCCTCCCAATCCCCCCTCGAGGCGGCCGGATTCCATCACAACACCGATTACGTGCGAGATCTAACTACGAACCCCATCCCGCCGTTAATTGAAATGTTCTTCTTCTTTTCTTCGAATCGAGTCAGAGGGAAAGAGTAGCTGAAGACGCCGAGCGTTCTCTTTAAAAAAAAAAAAAACTCGCGTTCTTCCGATCGCAGAGATTTCCTTCCGAGAGTTCTGCCGAAAACTTCGCTCTTCTGTGGTGCGGCGGCGCTAATTGCTTACTCTCATCGAGTAGATAACGTTCCCATTCGAAGAGAAGAGGCTACGCAGACGAGATACTCGGTTTACTTTCTACATCGTAGAACCGCTTTCAGAACGTTAAGCATTAGGCTATTCGGTATGTTGCCAATAAAAGGGAGAAATATCAACCGTATGAGATTTACCTATACCTTGTCATGTACATATTATTGGCTGCTCTCAATCAAAGAATATTTTCGGTGCGATTTAAATTATTTGAAATTTTGTCGAATTGATTTTTATTTTACCTTATTTTACCTTTTCTCTCTTTACCTGTGTGTTTTTATGCATTTTTCATGTTTTTTTTAAGTTCTGTACCTACTCGACATTAATAATGAATAAATATTTATCGTATAAAATCGTGTGGTCTTAATAGAAATTTACGATCCGATTACGAATGTAATCTTGAAACGACGTCGAAAGTTTTGAGGTTGCAACCGACAGTCTCTTAGTTATTCGCGATTCTCCTCAGAAGAGTGTGGGATTTTAAGTTTAAGAAATGTATACGCATACGCAAAAAGTAGATATCTTAAAGAAGGCGAGCGATTATGTCTAAGTTTCCAAGGTTACTTGCGTTGCATTCATGATTTTACTAATAATCAACGAATACTCGCGTGATCCAGGCTTCGCTGTGACGGATCACAAATTAAATCGCAAAATTCTCTCACGATATTTAACCATTTGCGTCGACATGCCAACGTTTCGAATATGTCGCTACGGTAACGATGAAATGCATTTCAACATTTTCGAATTTCAAAAACCGGTTACTTGCGCGAAAAATTAACTCGAAAGCCCATCCATCAAATACCTCGGAGGCTTTTTAACGATCCGATCCAACATAATTCTCAAATTTACGGCGTTCTTTCCATGCAAATTCCCCATTTACGTGGAAAAACCCATCAAAAGAATCGCATAAGCGCCTTTTTTGTCCGTGTAGATTATTTTTGTGCACCTCTCGAAAATTACACGTTCTCCCCTTAATAAAACGCTGCACCACCGTGCGCGCATACTGCATACGTAATTTCCCAACGCTAGCATTGAAGGGGGGTAAAAACCTTCAGATGTCCGCTTCAAGGAATTCTTTAATCGTTTCTCAAACGACTGCATCCTAATTGAAATTTCCGCCAACAGATGACTCCCCTGCTGAGACGCTCTTAACTGCAGGGGCACCTTAATGTTTTTTCTTTTCTTTTTTCACTGACGGCGAAGGTCAAAAGAGGCTCTCTCTCTCTCTCTCTCGCTTCAAGCCGTTCGACATTTGAAGAACAGAGCGAGCGGAATCAGGGAAGCGTAGTATTGGTTGGACTCCAAGAGATCGCTCCTTGTAATTGCTTCGTTAAAATGGAATGCGATCTAGACGAATGCGGAAACCTGCATTTATTGTTTACAGAACTTTCCCCCTTCTCCCCTCCCTCCCCCATTTTCCTCCCCCCCCCCCCTCTCCCTTCTCAGCAGGAAATTAGGGTCCATCTCACTCCGCCTTTGGATTGGTCGGGGAAAATAGAGGTGTCAAACGTGCACCACGCGCGTAAGAAAGCAATATTATATTCGTTCCGCGAAAACCATGTTACACAAGCAGTCCGCTGCTCTCGAATAGAATTCGGTTCATTTTTTCAAATACGAAACGCACAAATTTTTAACTCAAAAGTTGACAAAGGCTAAAATCAACCTTGATTGGTCCTAAGCGGGCCGCGCTATGAAAATTTTGCCCATAATAACAATTTAAATACAGTACTGTGATATTTATTTATTACCACAAGAAATTTTACTTGCAATTTTATGTGACAAAAATGAAGTGGCAAACAAATATAATTTACAACTTTTAATTCTATTTTTTTATATAAAAGGAATGAATTGGCTGAGTTACTCCGTGCTTTGATCGGGCAGCACAGAATGTGTTGTCGGGCCGCAATTGGCTCACGGGGCCGTATTTTGTGCATCCCTGTTTTAAGGCTATCGAAAAAAATAAAAAATTCAGCGACGGAGAAAGAACTGAATTGGTTTGTCTGAGCTACCAAAGGCTACCAATCTCAGTATTATATAAAAATGCGCCTTACTAAGTAACCTTGAAGATAGAAGACTATTATAGCTTTCCCTCGCAAAGAGTGTCATTTCATCGCTATGAGAAAGTCACCTTGAACTAACACGTTTCACGCATTTTTTATATACGATCAAGAGAGTTAGTGCTAAAATATCACAAAATCGATTAAAATTCGTTTCGTCGAAACAATTCATTTTTATGGAGAAGTATTCTCTCCTGTTTCACGACATTTGCAGCTTCGCGGGCATAAAATACCTAGAAACAATTGAACGATGAGATATATACAGAAATTTAATCTTTCCGAGTTGCTCACGGTCTTCACTCGCAATGGATACTCGTAAAAAAAATAACACGCGAGATTCGGTTCCAAGAACATAAATTCCTAAGCATAACGACAGTATAATTTTTAAACATGCTTTTAGTCCGCTATTCAAGATAGAACTTTGTATAATTCCAGTTGTGTTGAATTTTTCCCGCAATAATATGGAATTTCTAATACGTTATTCACTTTTTCGCAAAAATAAGTGAGGATTTTTTTGGCAGACATGGAACAGACGTACGTGAACGAGGGAGATGCTGAAAGACGAACAAAGGGTTTCAGGAGCAAAGAACGGAGAAAAAAATGACTTTCTTCGAAAAACGTCTCGGGAAAAAATAAAACTGGAATAATGTGCGTCGTGAGAGAAAGAAAAGAATAAAATGAAGAAACAGAGAGGACAGAGAATGTTAAGCGTAAAACTGGTTAAGAACACAGAGAATATGACGTCATGCACTTACTCGGTACCTGAAATGCGAAAAAAACGAGAGGATGAGTCTCTCATAGACCAGCAAAGAAATCAAAACGAGGGAAAAGGTTTATTTGAAGAAAAAAAATTGACGTTTCAACGGAATTGGGAGGCAATTCTTTATTCTGGCATCCGAAATGCACACCATTTACCTACATCTTTTTAAATTAATTATAAATAGTAAATACATAAATAAAAATTAAACAATTAATTGTTAAATGAAAAATCTTTAATTAATCCATCTACGTATAAGCAATGAACGCATTTTTATTTAAAATAAATTATTAATTAAAAACTAAGTAAACCAATGTTATTTTTAAAATTTTTAATTAACCCATAAATGTTATACATAAGTAATGCATTTTTATTAAAAACAAATTAACCAATCTTTCATTCTGATAACCAAAATTATACCCAACAATCGGTAGAGTCACAACTGAAGGCGCTTGCTAAGCAGCTGATATACGGTAGGAGAAGTTTCCTTCGTTGGGTTCAAGCATTTATGAAAGCTAAAACATTCCATTTTTAGAACTTTTCATCATTAAATGCATCCAAGCATTTTGTAAATCGATTTAGTTCCTGCAATCGCGTGTTTTCAATAACTGCTATGAACTGACGCGGGAACAGGTCTCGATATTTTCGAATTACAAATCTACTAATAACAAAGCAAGCAATCGCATTCTACATATGAAAGAACGGGTTCGTCCCATAGCGAAGTGTGCCAATGATGATCAAGGTAGCTCAAATATCCACACAAAACAGTTAGTTCACCACTGAAGACGGCTGATTTGTAACACATATGCTTCTCCCGATCGTTTTGCGGCTATCGTAGTTAAGAGGCTACCGGAGAGAGGGTTTTCGACCCGAATTTTCGTCGACTGATTTCTCGGAATCCGCTCAACGTAAAGGGCTAAAATTTTGGATATAGAATGTCTAAAACAATATAAATCCGGGACGTGTCTCACTTTTTTGAATTGTTGTTGTTTTTTTTTCGAATTCTTCTAAATTGTTAAATATCTTTTAATGGAAAAAAAAAATGAAAAATATCGCTCGCACGCCGGAAAGGTCATATTTTTCTCTTTTAAATTATTCTTAAATTGTCAATGTAGCATAATTTTTGACAAAGAAATCAGTAGAAGTTGTAATAACTTCGTTTTAGCTTCTAATAGTTCACGGATCTGGAGACTGATCGCGCCACCGTAGTTCTGACGTCATCTGAACGGTCCGCCGGCTTGTCACTACTATGAGACGGGGAGGAATTTCCTTTTGACCGTCTCCAGGAAGGAGAGAGGAGATCTATTCTCCAGATGGCCCTCTTCCATATGACTAAGAATGAAACGTAAACAAAATATCTGTTTACGTCCAATGAAGCTCTTTAACTTAGGAAAGAATCGACTAACCGCCAGAGCTGCCTCGATAAGACCAGGCCAGTATTTCTGCTGTAGTGTTGCGAGTAGGTTGTCTGCAGTCGAGAAATTCTATAATATATTCAACGTTTACTTATTGTTTCGTTTTGTGGTCATAATTTCTACCTTTTTGCTGTTTTTTTTAGGTTTTTGTTAGTTAGGTATTTAGCCTTTTCTACGTTGTTTTTGCCTCCTTCACAATCATTATGGATCGCAAGCACGAACTAAGGCATTCCGATAAAAGAAGAAAAAACCGTGGTGGTGATCGACTACGATTGTGGCGCAAATCTCAGGGTGCGTCGAGAAATGAGTCAGTTTCGGAAACTTTAACATCGTGCGTAACACCTCTTGAGAACATAGAAATGACGACTCCAGAAAACAACCAGAAGACTCCATCCTCTCCATCATTGAGTGGATCGTACTCATTAGAATGTTCATTCAAAGAAGCTTCCTCTACAGTATACAATCTCACAGGACGAAGGGTCGTGGACCTACAATATTTTTTGCAGCAACTACAGACATTGGAAAACCATGGACCATTTGGTTGCAGATTGGTGGACATGATAGTAACGGGCGAGAAAATGGAAGGTCTTCGAAGTTGTCTCACTTTTGAATGTAAGATGTGCCAATTCAAAGGACATATATGGACCGATAAAAAGAAAGAACCGTCGAAGCTCGACATAAATACTGCATCTGTCTCCGGATTTCTGAGCACTGGTGGTGGTCATTCTCAGCTGGAAGAAGTTTTTGGAGCGATGAATATTCCCTCAATATCTTCCAAAACTTACATTCGATACGAGCAGAGGTTGGCAAACATTTTACTGTCCGCCGCTGTAGTTGAGATGGAAAACGCGGCGAAAGAGGAAGCGCGACTTGCTGTGGAAATGGGAGATATTGATGATGATGGAGTCCCTCTCATTCCTGTAGTTGCTGATGGCAGCTGGGCAAAAAGATCGTACAGAACTAAGTACAACTCATTTTCTGGACTTGTAAGTAGAATGTATCTTGTCACAATTAGTTTTTTAATTCTGGATTTCCTATTTTTGGGGTAATTACAGAGGGTTATTTCGTTAGGAGTTTTTTGAATACCTCAACATAGAATATTTCTTTCTATCATTCGGAAGAAATCGGTCAGAAGCGAAAGTCTCATTAACCTGCTGAAACTGATACCGATCGCGTAAAATATAAATTTTTTGATTAGTAAGCTATGTGTTTTTTCCTATTTTTGAATGTCAGTCCTCGGGATGGCATATATCATAGAAGGCACGCCAGCCGAACGTAGCACGCCCAACATTCATAATCACGGTGTTCTCTATGGTTAATTTGTCACAATTTATACAATTTCCTTAAAATATAGAATCACAAAAGTATATAAGTATATGCATTTTTATTTCGTTGCTTATGTTATAGAAGGACGTTTAATAATTTAAGGATATTCACATTTCATGAATTATTTGATGCATGCATTCCTTTCTTCCTCAGGCAGCTATTGTTGGGTATCGAACAAAAAAAGTTCTGTTCATCGGTATTCGCAATAAATATTGCACTGTGTGTGCAAGATACGCAAATAAGGGAGAGGACTCGAAGCCTCATGCATGCTTCAAAAATTGGGAGAGTACAAAAAGCTCCAGCAGTATGGAGGCTTCCATTATTGTTGAAGGTTTTAAGAAGAGCGAGGAAATGTATGGAGTGCGCTACAATAAATTGATTGCTGATGGAGACAGCAGTGTCTATTCGGGGATTTTGAAAGCACGCCCATATAGGAATACCCCAATAGAAAAAATTGAGTGCAAGAATCACTTGTTGAGGAATTTCTGCAAGAAACTGCGTGATCTTGCTTCGAGCAGCACGAGTGGGCCTCTTGAATTACGGAGGAAAATTGGAGGGAATATTCTAAGGATCCGGGGGTCCATTAATAAAGCGATCCTACATAGAAAAAAAGAAACCCCGCCCCTGCTCATCTCACGTTGCAAAAGGAAAGTGAAAAAAGCTGAGCCAAGCCTTACTGGAGATATGTAAACATATCTCGGTCGAGAAATGGTCGAGGCGTGATCCTTGGGTAGCTTGGGGAGGGGGATGGGTATTCGTGAATCCCGAACGTACATAGTTCTGATAGAAGCCGTGAATGCCCGTAGCGCCACGGTCAGCACTCGAATTTTTCGTCTCTCCGGTAGCCTCTTAACTTTGGTCACAATGACATCCAATTCCGACTTCATTTGGACGCACGAAGCGACAGACCTGAAATTCCACACGACCTCCATAACTCGGTATGGCGATTATGCATAATTTCAACGCCTGAATTCTTCGGATGATAAACTGGTCAAAAAATGCATGCCGCCGCCCTAGGTTAAACAGCAATTATTAAGTCGCCTGTTCTGTTGTGGCTTTCCCTCGTCACTCGGCATACGTCCAGAAAGAAAGTCGCGTTCATCCCACGCCGTTCTCCCCATAGAAGGCCTTCCAATCGTTCCTCCGTTTCCACGCGAATCGCGTGCCAATACACCGTCGCGGCAATAGTAGTCATCGTTAAGACGTTTCAAACAAGGGCACGGGCGTCGAACCAAGCACGTTTCATTCGAAATGCAACCGAATATCGCATCGCGTGGAAATCTTCGATTCTAATACCTTACAAGGTACGCTAATGGTCAAACGAGATTTTTACTTCACGATTATCTGATTTTCGTGATCTATTACCGGCGTCGAAGTATCCGCCAATGACTGTTTAGCCTCCACGATGAATTATAATCAGGAACGCTTGGATTCTTAAGCAAAGGTGTACATCCCGATTCACGCGAGAGTCTCGTTCCAGGAAACCGTCACGCTGTGCGAAAACGCGCATATCGATAGTAATTTTACCACTGAAAACAATGGAATAAGGATCGATAGCGTTCTTACTAAAATAAAACATGTTTCAATTGGTATTTTATGAGCATTTTTAAATAAGATTATAATAAGGTAGAAAATCATTAAATATGCGCACTGTAAAGCTCTTTTCGTTCCTTAGCCCGACGATGACGTCATAAATATTCGAGAACGAGAGGTTGAATATCCTAAAATATTCAACCGACATCCTTCAAAAGTGTGACGTTGACGTGGGAAGACCTAACACGGATATTGGACTAAAACATTTATTCTTGAATCCCCGGGTTCGATTACCTCTTTGAACGTCTATTCGCGCTAGGAAATACCCGGGAATATTTTCAAGACGCTTTTTATTATCATTTTAAAATACGTTAGAATAGACCTGCGGGACTTTGGCATTCGTATGTGTAAAAGAATGGAGTATATTTTTTTGGTTAAGAAAATTTTTAAATATTTTGAAATTTTATCATGACAAGTCCTGTGAAATGGAACTTTGTATTTCTTATTATTATATGTGTATGTATTATGAAAATAAAATAAACCAATATTTATGTATATCTAACAAAAAAAAATCCAATCCCAAGTGCGCATGACCTTAGTCGCGGAATGACTTGATTTAGCACTGATATGCGTCGCTCCTGTCGCAAGATTAAGACACCTACAGTGAGAGTAAACGCGTACAGTAAACACGCGTAAATAGGGAGATACCTGTATTTGGACGACATAGATTCACGATATGATTATAAACCTCCCCTTATGACTGAAATCAATGTACCATTTACGTTATCTTTCAAAACATTTTTTTAACCAACAACCCAACCTGGAAATATGTTGCATCCCCGCGATTTACAAAAATGGCCGGCCTCAGAGTTAAAACACGAGCAACATTTCGACTGCGGCAAAAAAAAAAAGAAAAAGCAAAACTTTTTTTCTTCTCGTCCGGTCTGCAATCAACCACTTGACATCCATGTTGTGAATATTCATAAACGCTTTTTTTTCTCCAGCATGTAGATTAATAAAAAAAAGGAAGCGACAACGACCCTTAAAAAGTTAAAAAGAGCGGTCCGCACGACATGGGCACGACGACCCGATAATGGAGTTTCTGGAAAAGCCCATGTCCGCGGAAGAAGGAAAGAAAGAAGTAGGGAGAAAAAGCTAAAAACAAAAATGCCGGGAAACGAGTGCGTACGAAAAGGACCGTCCAACCAACTCGCATTTGAGGAATCCAACCCCTCGTGTAGCAGAGATCAACAGAGAGAGAGAGAGAAAGGGCAATACTGCAAAGCCGTACTGGAAATTGCGAAAGTCTCCCGTGTTGAGCTTGAGGTTCGAAACGGAAGAGCAACCCGCCGCTCCACTTGTACGATAGGATATATGTATATGTTATGTACCGCGAAGGAACTTTTTTTAAAACCACTTCCGCGCAAGTACTAATACTACTACTACACAGGGAAAGAAACCTCTTTCTCTCTCTCTCTCTCTCTCTCTCTCGGGCGGCGAATCGAAAAGAGTTGGGAAAGGCCAATGAGAGGGATGAGTCGACATGTTGTACAGGAGAGCACCCCCTTGTTACATCCTCTGACCTACTATCGCGACCAATGGAAAACTTTCGTTAACTCTCTTACACAAGGAAAAGTATATTAAATTTTAGAACGAGTACGACAACGGCTGGACTGCCGCAGATATATTTTTATGGGCAAATAATCGATGTGTATCTCATTAAGAGGCTATAGATGTATTTTGGAATTATACAAACAAACCGAATTTCTATTAAAAGACGAAAATTTTCAATCACAATATGAGTAATATATGGTGCACTGATAACATAATCTTGACCTACTTTGTTGCTCAAACGATAAAAAATAATCAGATATTTTACCATTCCACTGAAAATTCTTCACCATTTCATAACATGTCAGTATGTATTGATGAGAAACTACTGTAATTTTCTGCACATAATACGCAATTTTTCACGAAACATTTACCAAAAAATTAGTGTGTATTATGCGTGGCGAAAAATTCAAGCATTTTTTCCAGCCGTTCAGTAGTAGTTAATTTCGGACACATTTTCACTGATAAAGCATAGTTATTATGTATGTTACGTTTCGATGTCTTTTTAAATTTTAGTTTCAATGCAAAAATAAGAACAATCTTCTACTTTCTAACTTGATATACTGGCATCGTGACATTGATCTTAATATTACAATATTTCCGGTGTGGGTTAACACGGAAAATTATGGAACGCAATTAAGAAAACAACGCCTGATTAAACATTATTAAAATGATAGAGCTGATATGTCTTCAGTCATACACAAGTCCAGTAGAAATTAAACGAGCCTCCAAAAAAGAAGTCCTCGGTCGAGCAAGACACTCAAATGTCCCGTACTACTTAATAACAAACGCGTTTCCGTGGTGTAGTGGTTATCGTTAGAGCCGTTTTTGGGAAAATCAAATTGTTGTTAAAAATGCGTAGAAAAACTTCCCTTAACTATTGAGCAATGTCAACCATTTCTTCAAAGCTTCTATTCTGTATGATAAAATGCCTAAGTACGACATTTCATTCATTTTCGCTCTATCGTTTAGGCTCTTAGACCCGCGAACAGATAGACCCACAGACACAGACGGCATTGCGAAAACCACTTTTTCGGACTCAGGTACACCTAAAACGTATATTTCCATCATAATCTAGAAGTCGAATTCTTTCGCAATAACAATACTTTTCAATATACTTCGTATATATGAGGAAGTAAAAATATGAATCGTAATTTCTAAGGGCGGGGAGAACTTCAAATGCTAACAGGAAATATGCTTGGTTACTAGACAACAATAGATTAGTGGTTCTCAACCGTAGTGACATGACATCCCAGGGTGACGCACAGGGACGGCCCAAGGAAATGTGCGCCCCGGGCGAGATAGCACCTTCAGTAAATGCTTGTTGAGATATTTTCCAAGAACGTGTTAATTTATAAATCGGGATGTAACAATAACTGACAATGAAAAAATAAAAAAGGCAGTCAAGGTTATAGCCTGTTCCGCTATATGAATTGGTATCCAATAATTATTAACTTCCAAGTAATGCATAGATAGATGATCGGAATAGCGCTCCCAAGACTTTGACGCCCCGGGCAGCCGCCCTGCTTGCCCGTACCTCGGGCCGGCCCTGGTAACGCGACGGTTATTAAGGGGTAACGCGAATATTTGATAAATTCACAGTGTATCAACTGTATTGTATTCTGGCTTATATACATAAATAAAACCAGGAGAATAAACTCTCGTGCTCATTCTAATGCCAGAATTTTATCTTTATGTGGCAGTGAAAGCCCAATTTATCTTGAAGATAATGGAAGTGTAAACGGGGTGACGCATAATTGAATGAACTGAACATAGGGTGACGCAGGTAAAAATAAGTTGAGAACCATTGCATCATAAACATGCAACCAATGATCGCTGTTCAAATATAAAACGCGAGATGACACGACCGTCCACACGTTTGCTGTTTTCCTGAGAAACGTCTTCAAGATGCATTAAGACCAATTTTGCAATGCAAAACGACAGGTTTTATAAATATCAAGACGGGTCATCTAACTTCGCGTTATCTCGAATAATCACACACAAACGTCACGATTTACGTGAAACGAGATAATATTTTTTACGGAACGATCGGAAAAATTCGTGAATGTCAAACCAAGGTCGACGGCGTTGCGCCATATACATAGTATGTATCCGTAAAGCGACCGCGTTCTTTCATAACGCCGAGAAAGGCAGAGGAGAATAAAGATTACGTGTCGACGAGATATGCAAGTATTAATGGTCAATTTTAACTACCGTAAGCTAAATGGAAAACTACGTGAATGCGTTTAGTTTCTCGAACCGTTTCTTAAAGACAACCACTGTTGGATTTATACGTACATATAAACCTACCCTAGCTTCATTTTTTTCGGGAGAATAAAAAGGAACGTAAAGCCGTTGGTCATCTTGGTGTTTCTCGTTAAGAGTAGGCTAATGTCGGCACCGGGTTTATCTCCTCTCTTGCTTTGTGATTTAGACTGACAAGCCTACTAACGCTGGTAGTCGTTTGAAGTCACAAGGTCCCACAATAACAAAACGGGAGAATAATTTTTTAAAACTTTAAAGAGCTAATACAAAGTACAAATTCAAAGAAAAAAACCGCGGATTATCAATCAATGCAAACGACCGTTAAATGTTTTTTATATAACGTTCGTCAATTGTTTCTAGTCCGATCTCTTCACCGTGAATTTAGATTGAATAATCTTTCCAGGGCCTATTTTAACGTGCAGCTCTAATAAGTTTGTGTAGTTCTGAAAGTCCAATGTGCAGTTGTTAATTTAAACATTATTACTTATACTACAATTGGCAGCTACAAAAATACAATCTACTTTTAACTAACTTTGAATTGCATTTGACTACTTTGTCTCCATCATTTTTTATTTAAGTGTAAACCTAAAAATATTAACTGAAATTTGACAATTTTAGAAGAAAACAAAAACTTTTGAAAATTATTGCATGTGTCCCTACTAAAATGTATTCAAAGAAACCACACCCACTTTTCAAACATGTTCGCCTGAGGTGCATTTTTTTAAACAGGTTCGCTCCGGTCACCAAGAGTTACCCTAACAAATTATTTTTGTGCAGCTCTTATTATAAAATAATCTTATTAAATTTCTGGAAATATTTACTCTGCAGGCGAATTTAATTAACTTTAGAAGGCAAATTCTTCTATCTGAACGAAACTAAAAACAACTATTACATTAATATTGCAGAATCATGTAAGGATACACATACAGACTTGTATTAAATCACTGTTTCCTATATTTAACGGTTGAGTGCTAATTCGTGTCCATCAAAAAGCAATTTAATTACGATTTCGATGGAAAATTAAATATGAACTTGCTAGTTACCTTACGGCTCGAGAGGTAGAACGATGCAGATTCTTATCAACAGCAAGGCGGGGAAAATTTTACAAATATTTCGAGCTGGAAAGTTTCATATTACATTTCATGCTAATCTGCGGATCGCTATTAACAGTATGTACTGCAAAACGAGTAATCGAGCATCGAGGAATCCATCCTGAATTGCTGTTGATTTTGTTTTGCCAGTGACCTAGTTCCAATAAGCTTCCAATGATGAATTGCTTTGATTATTGTTACGGAGTTTCATAGAAAAAAAATTTCATTTTTATCATCTCCGCGTGATTTTCGATAAGATTCGGATCTATCTTCTTTTATTTTCATTTTACGTGTACAAATTCAAATTACAATTGAAACGTTCTTGATAATTGGGTCGAGATAGATAGGGATTCAGGCTCACCGTTTATATTTTTTTAATGAAAAGTTTCTTTATTGGGCCGCCACCAGGCTGACGGTCGCTCTTAATTGAGCGCGTCATTTTTTTCCCGTTATGTATGGCGGAGAGACTAATAAGACACGCCTCGAATAATTCCGAATTCTTTGACGTTAATTTTTTCTCGTTTAATTGGCATCATTAAGAGGATGAAAAGTTAATTTATTCAAAGGGATTTCTTTTTTAAAAAAAGCTCCTGAGCAAGTCGTCGTAGTTCTGTCAATAATGGCGTCCATTGAATAGCCTCAAATTGAATGACCTTAGAACGGCTGTTAAAAATCCCAACTAAACTAAACACGAAAAGATTGCCGATGTAAAAAAACGCCAACTGAATCCTCGTCGTATCCACTCAAATCGATCGTGAGCGATGAAAGACAGGTGTCGGAAAAAAATCGGATGTTTGCTCATATAACCTCATCTCTTCTTCGCGCGAACAAACATAGATCCTACTATCTAAAAACATTCAGGCAATAAAAATCAAATTCGACCAGAGAAAAACGATAACTAAAAACTCAATCCCTCCGTCATTTATGACTTTATCAATATGTCATTTCACAATTTTTAAAAGTTTCCAAAAATCATCGGCAATCGCGAAAAATACAAATTGGCGAAAAAATGTTAACACGCGGACACTTGACGATTATCAAAGTCACATCCATCACAAAAAAACCTGAAAATACCATCGGGAACGAATACGAGCAGTTAGGTTGAGTGACGGCACAAGTACGTTTTTTTACTGGAAATACACACAAAAAACGACTCGACGATCCAACTCCGTTAACTAGCACACCTTTTGTTTTTCTGCGGAATCGAACCAGCAGCCATCGACATGGTTCATCGGACAGGAAAAAAATGAGGTTAAACGTCCTACAGCGTCGATGCGCTAGCGAGAAAAACTAAAGAGATCTATCTACAAACATTTACGAGATCTCCGACGCCTCTTCGCGACAACAACAAAAATCCGACGCGCATAAACTCGCCTTCTACATCGGATCAGCGAAACATGGCAGAGTACGAAAATGGAAAAACTCCGAGAGCGCCGCAATGCTGAGCCGCCCATCTTCCCGTTCCCCTCCCCAAACCCATAAAAAAAAAACAAAAACCCCGCCACGCACCAAAGACCGCGCCGCTTATCCAAACCCACCTCCCTACATTAATAAGAATTTTCCAGGCCAACGAGCATCCATTCGGAAAAGCTTAAAAACCTCCCATCAGGACGAGGAAGGCAGAGAGAGAGAGAGGGAAAACCCTTGAACGATGGAGGAAATGACGACGAGATGAGAAGAGAGAAGAAGGATAAAGGAGGCGGAATAAAAAGAGAAAACAGGACGCACGATACGACGAATCTGAATCGCCGGGGAAAACCTTTCCACCTTAAAGACGGATCAAAGGGATTTCCGCTTTTCTTTTTTTTCTCTCCTCTGTATCTCCTGACGCAACCGGAATGGGAAGAGGGCGAGAGAGGTACGGTGGTTAAAAGGACCAGTGAAAGAGAGCAGCGAAGCGAAAGTGACTGCGAAGACAGAAAAATGGCGTTCGGCAATGCCGACATATTGGATTCGCGTTATCTCCCAATTTTGCAAAAACAAATAAAAATGAGGACATGTAGTAATCAGCGTTTTTTTTATTCCCGAGAATCACTAATTGAGAGCGAACGAAAGCAATACGGAGAAACAAATTGATTAAAAGATCAACAGAGCGGAATTTTTCTTAAACATACCAATATATATATATATATATATATATATATATATATATATCAAAAACCAAAAGGTATAGACTTCGTGATATAGGAAAAATTCCTTTAACTAAAATTATCATATGGAAATTCGTTGATATAATACAGAATATTTATTCAAAACTTTAATTAAAATTAAGTAATACTTCAAGTATGTACTTAGCCCGTCCATGTTGTCGTTGTTCTAATTAATGTTTTGCCAACTTGAAATGAGATTTAGTTTATATCATTTCGACACAAATAATTTCAGATCATCTTACTTTTCTTTGAAAACAAACGAATGATATTATGCAAACAAATTAAATTCGTTTCATTGCAACGATATGTCTCTGAAACTATATAACGTTAATATTTCCTTCATCTTCATATCTCCCGGAAGTTAATCTTAAAATCAGAATGCTTTGGTTTGCATTTCCCAAAATTTCTGTTCCGCTGCTACTCATAGATTTCAGGGTTACGAACGCCACACAATCGGACAAGCGATACGAAAAATTCTCTAGCATTTTTTCTCTTTCTATGCGATTACGCTGGATCCAAGGAAAGCGCCGAGTACGCAAGTAATAAAATATACGCTTTTAGGGGGGAATACTATACATTCACCGCATTCCCTCTCCACATCTCCCCCATTTGACTTTCCCATCTCCACGCCCCTCCCAAACATGACCTTCCCATCTCTTTCGATTCGACACGAGGTGGCCTCATCAGGAGGAAGCTAGAGTTTTCGGAGAGAGAGGAAAGGAGGGATAAAGGGTCACGAATCGACGCTTTTTTATATTCATTTCTTCGAAAAGCATAACGAGAAAACTTCGAAGGAATAGTTAAGCCATGCTCCGAGCAGGAGTACGAATAAAGTTAGCCCACGCACATATGCACATACATAGTTAGCTCGTGCGTGTGCGGAAAAAATTCGAACTAAACAAAAAATCGGGCAAAAACCTTATAAGAGGCAAATAACGGCATAATAAGGGCGAAGACGTTCACCCAACCAGAAGGACTGCGAAAGCCTCTTTCCGCCGAAATATGGGAAGTGGGGGGAAAAAACAATTCCTTTCACATCAAAAGCCCACACACCCCTAAATCTCGGACCCTCGCCCAATAATCTCACCCAAAAATCGTTTAAGCCTGAGGAAAAAAAAATACCGGACTGCGTGCGTCTTCGGCACGCATGAATACGCTCCGTTATCTCTTCAAAGCAATTTGAGCACGCGTGCCCGCGCGGGCGCGCCATTATCGCGGCCGAATTCACTCGCTTTCGGTCGAGGACGGATTACGGCTCGGGTCATGATTATTTTTTTCTCCTCCTCCTCGCGGAATCGAATAGACGAAATGTGATTGGGACTTTTAAAAAAATGGGAGGAATTTGTGGCCGTGGTAAGCCTCGCATTCACGGGAGACCTCAGAAAATTCGCCGATCGTGCGCTGGCGTGGGTATGGAAGCGCGTGCAAGTTAACCCAGACTATGAGGACTACATAAAAGTAGGCCATCGCGTCGTCACGACGAAAAGAAGTCACGTGAGACATTTTTAATCACTTTTATACACTTCTGCGTAAAAAATATTCATTGCGTCTGAATAGGATTACCAAGGTTGGGTTGGATAAACTGCGAAATGAAGGAAGTTCAAATTTTATGCGTGAGTGCATAACACTAATCACAAATGCAAAGATTGAGAAGGAGAAAAATTCTGAACTTGAGCGGGACTCGAAACCGGGTCTCCCACTTGCCGGGTAGGTGCTTTAACCAACTAAGCTAACAAGCCAGACTAATTCTCCAAACTCTAATTGGGGTATTTACGGTGACGAAAGGGCTAACTCAAACAACTTCGCTTGAAAATAAAATTTATGTATTTATTTATTTATTAATAAACAATCGGCTTACAGCACGAGGCCAATTACAGCTGATCAATTTATATTTATAACTTACGTATGAGAAGAGTTTAATGGTTTCGCTAGAGACTGTTTATTGGATCTTATAAAGAGGCATCATATCGCTATAAGACTCGCTCTACAAGTTGTAGAGATATAATCCAAATTAAATTCTCGTAAAACAAAAACATTTTTCATCTTTTATTGCCCCGCATTCCATTTAATTCCTCTCCCCTGAAACCTAATGCATATTTTGTGTAAATATTATCTCTATGGGCGGACGACAACCAGAATTTTTCTCCATGTCACACCTGAAATTTACGTTGACCGACAAAGTTATACAAACAGAAAGTAAACAGCTTCCTCCATTTCCACAAATTAAACAATAACAAAACGTTGCTATGGATTCTTTTCGCATCTAAAAATTGTATTAAACGAGCTCTTGGGTCGTAACATCAAAAAAGGAGTAAATGCAACGTTCCGAGCTTTCATCGAAACAGACCTTAATATAGAACTCAGCATCTCCACAACCTTTTGACCTTTCTATTTCCGCCGCTGTTTCTTTCTTTCCCTCTCTCTCTCTCTCTCTCTCCACACAAAAAAAATAACCCTCTTCACCCTCTACCTCTCTCACCGCCGAATTCTGCTCCTTGCTGCCCCATTCGTTAAGCAGTCCCATCACGGGGCTGAAAGGCTACGCCGTGCTCCGCCTGCTGCTTCCATCTCGCAGTGATTTGGGCTTCGCCGCACGGAGAGAAAGAGCAAAGGGCTCTGTCCCTCTTTATAAAACAGAAATAAACGGAGTCTCGCGGGACGCTGTATAGTTTCGGAGCGGTACGTGAAAAGCTAAGTCGTTCTTCATCATTTTCAAAGGCGCCGCGGGGTGGCGATCTCACGAAAAGTTACTCCAAAATCCTCTCTTCTCGCTCTCCCTCTACCTTTCATCCTATTCTCCCCTTCATCATCTTGTCCCCAAAAGGAGCTCCATTTCCCGTCGTTTGAAAGAGTGATTTGAAGAGTATGAGACTTTGATGTTGGTGGATGAAAAAGGAAGGACATTTCTGAATAGCATTCTATCGAGCGCTTCACCGGAGATGCTCAGCAGAAGAGTTTGGAAGGATTAACTAAAGAAAACTACGAGAGCTATGCTTAGGTTTGTTTATAAAAAATGTCTCCAACAAGTCCCTTTTGTTTAAAACTGGACAAATGCGGAGATCTTTGTAAACGTCATTGTAATGTGAGAGATATGATTATCGGTTAATTCAAAGTTTGTTATACACTTCAAAAAATCCAACTCGTTCCTAATATTTAAAATCAAGCAAAAATGCTTTCCAAATTGCATGGAATTTGTATATTTAATTTTCTTAAGTGCTCTGCATTCAATGGAAAATATCCTGGGCTTGAGGCTAGTATTTGTTTACAATACAAGAAGTCGTGCCAGCCATATAACAACAGAGTTGAAAACAAAAATATATTTACAAATTACCAGTTTATTCTTGCTACCAGAACAGCGATGGGTATGACTAAATGCGACAACTATAACAAACATGTTATGCCGCAATGAAGACATTTTGATGCGTCTTAATATTAGCGTTTATAATTATGCTTCATTTGTAAAACCGCCTTAACGGTACAAGAAAATTTAAGCATTCGTTTCAATATGACATTTTCATTTATTTATTTTTAACTACCTCACAAATTACCATTTTCCGCCTTTTTTAATGAGCATAATAACAATTAATTCATAAAATGCGTCTATGCATATAGTAGGCCACTAGAGCCATCCTATATATAATTTTGGAAGTGTCCGTCCGTCCGTCCTCCCCTGTATCTCAAAAGCCGTTTGTCGTAGAGATATGCGGTAAACTGCGTTTTGTTTCAACAAGCTAGGAGGTCCCTAGAACACTATTTTCATTTTCATAAAGTCCCCGGTTCGAATCCAGGAGACAAGTATAAGTCCCATAAGTTTACACGGGATTTTCGATTTTTCTGAGTGCAAGGTTTTCTTCCCTTTATTCGTCAAAATACGTAAATATGGACCAATTTTCTTCATTTTTGCTGAATTCGACGGACAAAACTCTACACTATCTCATCCTTGCGATGTTTACATGTTACGCGGTCGAAACATTCAGATATACGCAATTGTTTTTTAAATTTTGCGGATTTTTCATACTCATTCCGGGCGTTGCCAAGGAGTCTCATTGTTGCCTCCGATTCAACTGCTGTCCATTAAACCATCCAATAGGTGAAATAATAGTGTTATTCACTTCGCACTTTTGTTTAAGCGTCGAAATTATTATCAATTACTGCGTAGCATTAATTTCCTCAGTAACATGACTTTAAAAATGCAGATTTCTGACTGACTTCGCATAATAAATTGTCAATATGCACACACAGCCATGCCCTCAGCGATATTCGAACCCGCGAACCTTACATTGGGAGCCAAATACATTAAAATCTTATAACGGAGAAATGCATTATTAGTGTTAAATGTGAATTATTGAGATCAACTTATTTTACAAACTTCTTAATTTTTTATAAATTAATTGAAGATATACCGCGCAAACAATGAGCGGTTTCAGCTAGTGTAGCATAATTTGACAACGAACAACAGTTATTTATATTAAATATTCAAGAAAAAACTTTTAGAATCAATCCTGCGAAAATTACCTCAAAAATTTTCCAGCTTGGAATAAAACTTAAATGTAAAAGTGCAAGAATGACCACGTAAAGACAAAAGATCCGAAAACAAACAAACGAATGCATACAAAATATTCAGGGTGAATCTGTCAACAGATTATTTAAAAACAAAGTTTAATGTTCTCAGTTAATAACTAAGTTATCACCCGTCGTGTAAATGTTCCCCTGAAGGCCAGAGGTGTCTTATTATATCACGCCATTTGCATTGGACTCGCTACTTTCTCGCCTTGACCGACGCGAGAGAGCGTCCGAACACAAGAGTTAATCCACGCGATTATTCGCAGGAAAGGAGAAAAAAAGCTTGAAACGCGCACTCGATGCAAGACTAATGCTTTCCTATTTTTTCCTACATTCGAGGTCCCGGGTTCAACGCCAGCGAATGGGAGGGCGTCGTGAAAAGAGTTGAGAAGCCCGTCATCAATCATCGTCTTGCCGCCCCATTGTGAGAGAGAAAAAGAGAGAGAGAGAAAGAGAGAGAGAAAGAGAGAGAGAGAAAGAGAGAGAGAGAAAGAGAGAGAGAGAGAGAGAAAGAGAGAGAGAAAGAGAGAGAGAGAGAAAGAGAGAGAGAAAGAGAGAAAGAGAAGGTGAGAGCACGGCCTCCACTGAATAGCACTTATTTATTTCCGCCCCGACGGCAAAAATTCTATTTTATCGAACTGACTGACGTCGGAATTATCCGAGAGGCCCCCGTCGCCCCAAAACTGCGAGTGAGACTGATGGATGACGTAATATGTTAATTTAATTTGAATGGAGGGGGAAAGAGTTCTAAAGAAATCTAAAAAAAATGGAAAATGACGGATTTGAAACGTAATTTAGTCAAAGTCTGGAGGGGAGCTACTTTTTTCGAGTTTTCTGGCAACAAATTTGGAAATCAGTTTATATGTATTCCTAAAATATATTCCGCGTGCATTAGTTGATAAGAGGATATTGCCAATTGAGACAATGCTGTGCTAAGTGATGAAAATGTAGTACTGAAGAGAATAAATAAAGGTTATTAACTTTTAAACCAAAAACATTACAAAAATTATGGTATAAATTAAAGCCAAAATAAGACAGCGGTATCAGAGATTATTTGAGATAAGCGTGTTTTCAGAATGTGAACCTCTGAGAACGAGAAATGGCTTCCCAACATTTCAATGGCTCTTTCCATAATTAAAAAAGGCACACAAGGCTTCATCGCTCCCAAACAAAGATCCGAATTCGCTGAATGTACGGATTCCGCAAAGCAATTATACTACGTACCAAACTTAATGATCGCTAAGATGGCGTCGAAATATGAGGGCGTACCCTTCGTCAACTAATCAGAGGCATCCGGCGTTGCCGCCTCTTTGGTTTCTGCTCAGGGACCCTTTCTAGTTGCGTAGCAGATTTTGGTGGAGGCGGTAGGGTTTATTGCGTGAGAGATGTCTGAGCGAAAATCTGTGAGACGTGTTCTTCAGAGTTCCGCGCGGAATTTAGTTTTAAGTGTACGAAATTACTTCGAGAGGGAGAAAAGTAATGGTGGATCGTTACTTGCTATTTCGAAGGCTGTAAAAAGATCAGCTGCTGCCCTTAACTTGGGAACATCTACAGTCAGAAGAATAACCAACGAGAAGTATTCTCAGGAAAACCGTAGTAGAACACACAAAGAAAGTTATCGAGGAGGCTTGGACTAAAGAAGGAATATTGGAAGAGGGAATTCAAGAAATTATAATAGCATTGACCTCAAGTTCGGATTCGAATACTAGCAGTGATGTCAATATTAGCGAAGATAACGTTGAACTGGAAGAATTAGGAGTTTCACCTTTGTAGAGTTAACTATAAAAATAATAAAAATTATAGAAATTATTTATATTTGTTTCATTCTGTTTAAATACTAAGGAAGGTAGGTATTGATTGAATAATTACTCTTTGTTTAAAAAATTAAGTGTAAAATTAGATAATTACTAATATGCTGTATTGTTTTGCCATTTACTCATACAAATATCTCTTTTTTTGAACAGCTTCAATTGAACACTGTCAATCAGTCAACAATTTGTCTCCTGATTTAAATATATCTTAATGTTTTAATAGGTAAGAAGGTAAGGTGAATGATGAGTTATAATTTCCTCTTGACTTCTTATTAATAAGTTAAATTTTCAGTCTATGCCAAGTTGATCAGTTCCTCCATGGTGCCTTTGCCCAAATTTCCAGCTGCTAATTAATTTCCACAATGTAAGTATTTTGGAGTATTAAATTACCACACTATTAAATGAGTGTTTTGAAATTCATTATGCTATTCCTCTCTTTTTTGCAGAACCAGTTAATTCCAACCAATGTTCATACTTAAGTTTGATTATAAGTATTAATTCATAAGTTATGTTAAGGCAATGCTAATAATAAAAATAATCTGTAATGATATAACTAAAACTTTCATCAATTAATTAAGACATATTAATTAATTTTATATGGTGAAAAGTCTTTCATTTAAAAACAATTTCATTCTTTTCTGCAAGAAAAGTATATGATTCTGTTACATGCCTTAGTTATCTCTTATGTGCAGTTTTGAATTCTTCCATGGCTTGCTGTAATCCCTACGCTTCAAATGTGCATACATTTATTTGCATGTGTCAATGCCTACTGAAAATCCCTGTAGTGTGTGTTCATCCATCTATCCCACAGTGCTTTTACTCCCATTTTTAGTGATAGTCTGGCCATTTCATACTCAAATCATGTGTGTGCTTCAGCTTATAATGGTTTACTTATTCAGTGCCTTTTCTACCAAATGTGGTTCTCCCTATTATCCTTATTAAAGTGTAAATTGTAATTTATTTGTATAAGGTCAGTGTCTACTTAAAATCCCTGAAGTGTGAATGTGTTTCTCCCTCTATCCCACAGTGCTTTTCCCTTTTTAGTGCTATAGTTTTTATATTTCATGCTCAAAGCATGTAAGTGCTTCTTCTTCTTTATAAGGACTTAGCTTATTAAAGTTTAAATTGCAATATATTTGTATAGTGGCAGGTTAGTGCCTGTGTGTACATGAAAGTGATGGATTTAAATAACTTTAAGGCAAGTGAAGATAAGTGATTATTTCAAAGGTATTTTTGTCTTAACTTTTCTCATTATTATGCATTTCCACTTTATTTTATTACTTACTGTTCATGCTTAGTATATAATTCCATTTCTGTTTATTTTATATCCTAAAATTGCTTCTCTTATTTTTACTTCATCTATTTACAAATAACCTAAATTTTATATGTAGCTACTCTATTTTTAATTTACTCTGTCTCTCTACCTATCATTATATTTCAATAGTGACATTGATGTGGCTATGATTAATCTAATGTCATATGTTTTTCAGGCAGTTATATTACTTTCTTCTTTTTATGAAATTCAGCAATAATAATATGCTGACAAAACCGGTTATTTTATTCTAGTGTTGATCTTACTATTTATGTGCACAATTTAATCGTGTTTATTGTTATGTTTTCTAACCACTGCTTCTTTTGCAGCTCTCTATATCTTAGTTTACCTCAGGTTTCGCAGTTTTTTCACATCCCTCTTCTTGCGGCCGTTTTTCTGCAAATGGGGTTTTTGCCTTACTGGTTTTTCCCTGTAAAAATGTTCAATTTGTTTGCAGTTTTAAATATATTAAGTAATTTTACTACTTTGAATTTCTTTAATATTCCCATATTCATGCAAACGTTTACTCTGAATCACAGTGTATATAATATGTAATGGTTTATTGTCTTTGGAATAAGTAAAAGTACCTACTCAATGAGAAGCGTTATTTTTATTCCTTTATCCAATCATGATTTCCTAATAATATGATAATTATTAACTTATGTGTTTGCTTTAATTTGTGTAATGTATTTGTTATATTATAATATTAGTAACAACAGAAGTAAGAAAATACTCGAAATGTTATTCTTCTGTAATCCAACTGCTACCTTTAAGAATATTTTTCTCTTCTTCTTGATGTGGTCTATTAACTATTTGCAATTATATAGAGTTGATTGTTAATAATAAAAATAAATAGATGAAATTAAATATTGCGTATTTATTCCTACTCCACACCCTCTTCCCTTTCATGATGCATATTGTACTACTTGGTTTTTTTAAATTAATAGTTCAATAAGACCTAAACTTTTAGAATGCTGCGTCTTTACAACCTATGGCTAAAATTTCTGTATTTTCGGCAATACGAGATAGGATACGGAAAATATGGCAGTATTTTCATCTGGCTGAAATGTTACGAGATGGTTCTACGCAGTTCTACCGTTATATACTTAACAGCTGCTTGAAAGCAGAAGCAAATAACTGTGAGAACGGAACATATGTTGTGGTTATACATGTGGTCCCTTAGAAATCTCACACCATTCTTTTCCCTCGTCCTTCCCTCCTTGTGTTTATTATACTACCTGCTCCGACATTTGCCATTCGCATACCAAATAGTCTCATCTTCCTGCTAACTTTTTTTCTACGTATTCTCAAAAATGTAAAATATAACATCCTTTTCTCTTATCTGTCATTTAAGCAGAGAATATTCGATATTGTTTAAATGACAATCATATAAAATAGGTACACTATAACGTGGAAAATATTTTATATCTACTTATGAAAGATAACGTAGGAAGTAATATATTCGTAGTTACTAAGATAATATTACCAAACGTAAATACTCGTAATTTCATTTTATGTAGCTTTAAATGTTAAAGTTTTCAACATTTTCATAATTCCCGTATCTGATCCCACTCTTACAAAGTCTTATCCATCCAGCGACTCTGTCCACTTGCGAAGCACTATAATTGGTCCACGTTTGTGGACTGATTCGGCAACAAGGTTCCCTTTCCACACATTTTAACCCCGCCTCCCAGCGATCATTAAGTTTGGTACAGACCATAGGTCAGATGGGAAAACGATGAGAAAAATGTGATTTTGTTTTGTTTTGAAACTACTCCACGATCATTGAAAAAGAGCAGTTTTTCGGCTATTTATGATTTCATTGGCGATCTGAGTTATTTTTATGAAGAAAAATTATCAGTTAAACGAGCCTTCGACGAAGATAGAAAACCAAGTGACGATCACAGTTTCCGTCCATGATTGAGCGGAGTGCTTTCTCCGCGATCCTTATAAATCTTTTTACGGAAACAAACCAAAAGCGAACCCAAATACGCCTAGAAGGCGCTCTTTCGATCGAATTTATTTTGAAAGCGCGTCCAAACCAAGGCCTTAAAAATTTCGCCGACAATATTTTTCAGAGATGATTTTATTTTTTATTTCCACGAACTTAACTAAATTTTCCAAAAAGATACTGTCGGCTCGCTTGACATCTAGAAAGGGGAGTTCACATTCCTGCAGGTTTTTGCTGAATTTTTCTCTCCTATGAATTTAAGAACAAATTTCAAGAGCGATTTCAGGAGATCAAAAATAGAACCACCTAATTCAATATTAATGTTGCCATAACAAAACTACTAGCAACAACCAATTTTATCTTCGTCCACATTCTATCATTAATTTATCTTATAACTGCAGAAATAAAAAAGGAAGCATTAAAATGACTTTCGAATAGAAGGATACGACTTCTTGAAAGTGTATTATTCTTTTAAAACTTCCTGCAGTATGCAGCTGTTTCTTTCGATAGCTTTTCCGTTCAAAATCAACCAAGAGATTTTATGAACTGAAGAAATGAAATGTCGACTCTTTCAGAAAAGACAAAAACTCCAACAATTTGAAAAATGCGACTTCGTGATTGTGAATGAAATTTCATGACTTCGATTGCCGCGCACAATGTAGACACTTGAATTGCTTTCCTTATTTCATCAAATATCATATTTTAGTTTATGTTAAAGAGAAAACTCACAAATTTATCAGCAAATCTATTAAGCTATATATTAAACATGTCATGCAAAATCCCTCGTGAAAAATTTAAACGTTAAATCCGAACGCCAATCCAATTAGTTTCCCTCCTGAAAAGTTTTCAAATATTCAATTTAAACCATACCAAAAACGAGTTTTCCCTAAAGATGAAAAACGAAATCCTTTGAAATATTTAATAATTAACAGATAATGCCGTCGTCGAAACGTTATTTCCACGAAGACAGGAAATTACGGAATCGACGCTTAATAACTTCCGGCCCTTTCGGCTTGAAGCATGACTTTTCTCCGGGTTAACTTTCCCCATATTTTTTTTTAAATCGCCCGCTCCGGGCAAAAACAAACAACGTACGGAATCTGGCGAAACAAAAGTCTCGCAATCTCCGGTTGCTATCAAACTGCTTAATCCAAAAGATAACATAAATGGGGGAAAAACTGCAAAAACCGAGTGTAAGGAAAATTAATTTTTAGTAAAAAAATCCTCCAATTTTCGGGCCTTGTATCAGAAATTTTCTTTTTAAACAAAGGAACGTAGTTACTCGCTATACTAATCTTACCGCCTAGACCTTGGAATTCGTTACATAAAAGGTTTCCAACCCTTCTTCCCCTATTTCATTTTTTTTGTGCGCGTCAATCGCACAAATATAAACCGTCCCTCTCCGCCTCTAGTCGAGCCTTTTCAAAAAAAGAAAAAAAGAAGAGCTCAGCGCGTAGCGAGCCATTAATTTCTAATTCCGTGAACTTTATGAAAACCTCCCCCACCGCCCTTCCCCAGTAACATAAAGATCCTCCATCTGCATAATGAATGACGCACGCACGCACACAAAAATTAAAACCGTCGGAAACCGGAACTTTACCAGAGGGCCCAAAAAAAAAAAACAACCACCCTCCACGCATTTTATGTAATCAAAGAGTTATATTAAATTAAATACATCCTCGCGAGAGGATGAGATTCCGCCACTGTTTTAATAAAAAATATAAACAACACATCCCTTTCCTATTAGGACCAAGAGTACTTTATGCTTGCATATGTACATTTCGAGCAAATCAAACAAGGGAATAAACTAATCCCGCATCGGGAAATAGCAGTAAGAGACGGTTAAGATGTCGATCCGGGAGGGAAGATTGGTTTGCACATTCAACCGGTCCACTCCCTCCATCTCTACCTCTCTCTCTCCCTCTCTCTCACTCCCACTCCACATCTCCCGACGGCCGCAGTAACGTGCTTAGAATGTATGCGAGCACATACACACACACACCCGGGGCAGAGTGAGTGTGCACACATATAGAAATGCTTTTACCTTGATTGCATCGCATACGCTCGTACGTCAAGGCACAAAAGCCGATTCGCCAAAGAGTCCTGGGAATGCACGCGAGCTCTTCGGGAAGGGAGGAATACACAAGCGGCCGCATGGAAATAAAACGCACACACTTCCCTTTCTCTCTATCTCTTCCCCGCGCCTACAGCCGCGATAAATTTCGAAAAAAACTGGTAAACTGACTCTGGGAAAAGAGCGTCGAGCAATCCGCGCGAGAAAACATCATTTATTTACACCGCCGATGTTTAAAAAAAAAGAAGAAATTTCCGAGACTGAAATACGAGCGATTCGACAAATAAAAGGTAAAATAACAGATCGCCGAAAAGACTGAAAGCGACACCTTGAAGTTCTTTTACTCCAGCACCATCTGCTGTTGTTGTCGACTTCGGGTATTATTTTTAAACTCGAGTTATTTTTTAATTAATCGCGCCCCCGTAAGCTAAGAAGAAATCAGAGAACAAAAGCATGCGGACACTGGAACGAAACTATATCTTAGGGACGATGTTTTGAGCAGCAATTAACTCGGCGGATTATGCCGAATCGGATTGTGCCGAATGAAACTCGACTACGAAATATATCGGTCAGCGAAAATGCGGAAACCTTGAGGTGATATGAAACGTTTGCTCAGTCCGGCTGTTCTAATGTAGAAAATAGAGCAATTATATGTAAAAAATAAAGAAATAATATGTAGAAAATAGAGCAATATTATGTAGAAAACAGAGCAATAATATGCAAAAAAGAGCAATAATACATAGAATATAGAGCAATAATATGTACAAAATGGAGCAATGATATGTAGAAACTAGAGCAATAATTCTTCATTCCAATATAAAAGCTTGCTTTTTAAATACGTATAAAAACAATTCAAGAAAAAGCACTTAAAAATGCTCGTTTTTTAATTTTTTCAACCACAGGACGAGCACGATAATTCTCTGTTGAATAAAGTATAAATAATGTTTCCATCACCAGCTGAATTCAAGCCAAAATAATTTTTTATTAAATGAATCAATTCGTTATTTTAATTTAGATCACCTAAAAAATACTTTCATCTTTATGTCAACAATGCATGAGCGACCTTTAAACCGTATCAACCAATGAGCGCGCGTTACTTCTTTTAAAATAAAAACTGGGAATAAAAATCAGTTAAAGCTGCTCGTTAAGATGATTGCATTGGGAATGAAAATGCAATCCAGTTCCTGCCGGATTTTTCTTATTCCTTCGTTTGGAATGTTGCCCCTCGACACATATGCGCGCGCACCCACATTAATAAAGACATTAATTTACATCCGCGAAAAACTTAACGGATTAAATTCAATCATAAAAATAAAACGGGAAAAAATATACGATTCGAAAACTCGGATTTTAACTCATGATTTCAACTCCCGCTTTTACAGCTCCGCATTCAGGTCATCGGGGAAAAAATCTCGTCAGTAAAATAACAAAAAACTATCGCACCCTAAAAATCCACGCGAAGAGAAGGCAAAAATTTGCATCGAAATTCGATAAGTCGCAGATATTGCACGTGTGATAAATGCGACACGAAAATAACAAATCCATCTATATAATTCCGACTTGAAATACCCGGAAGGGTCAGGTAGACCTTAATTCGTGCTTCCTTTAGGAATTCGAATGGAAATCTTCAACTAAGCCGATGTAAAAACAATGGTTTACCGATCGGCAACTCCTTGAATTGAAATGAGCGACGATTTACTTGACATGGGAAAAGCAATGATGGATTGACAAAAAAACTCGAGTACATTTGATTCCAAACATTAATATCGTTGATACTACGATGAAATACCTTCAATTTTTTATTACTTTTATACCAATATCCTCACACTTGACTACTTTTGTTATATTTTGTAAGTAAACTTGAATGATCTTCTTCGGATTTCTGATACAAGTGCGTTTTTTAAAGCGTTGTTTTTCGTGTTCGCTTCGATTTAAAGAACTGCTAAAGTGTACACATAATCTGTCTTTCGACATTTTGAACCATAAATACCTCATAATCAGCCGGACACGAAAAACAACGCTCTTCCGTACAATTTGTGGCTGGCTTAATTTTTGTTGCTGCGATGAATAATCTGAATGAGGTCAAACGATGGTAAATACTCAACAGTTCCGTTAGCTTGACTGGGCGCTTTGATGGGCGATAACCATCCCTCTATCAAGGCCGACAAAATGATTGCCCGACATTTTAAAAATGATTATCATTGTTAATGAATGTAAGCCATTGGCCTGTTGGTAAGGTATATGCTTGTACGAAGCACAACTTTTCAACCCCTTTATACCAGAAACGGTGAGGGGTGGAGTAGCACATTCTCCAGCATAATTATTTCATTTTTTGGACTATTTTAAACGAAAATTTTTAAAGAAAAAAGCGCTTTAAAAAACCCACTAATCCGAAGAAGATCATTCAAGTTTACAAGAGCGTTTTTTAAAGCGCTTTTTTCTTTAAAAATCGCTTCTACATTCGATTCATCCGTCTGTGTTTGTCCGTGTACAAAATAAGTCATAAAAGACGTAAGTTACAAACGCCGAAATTTCAGGATAAAGAGATAAAGCTACATAAGGTGAAAACTTAGTGGATCCAGGTTTAGAAGCTAGGGAGTAAATAGAAACATGTTTTATTAAATTGTAGGAAAAAACGCCTTATCTAACTGCTCTGCAATTCTTTCCTCACTTGTTAAGTTCCAAAGTTGGTAACACAAAATTATTTCCTCAAGCTCTGAAATTTCACTGTGACCTTGAATTAGGTTCCGCTATAATTATTGGCATATACTTTACCTCCTACTTACCCGCATCACTCTAGAAATTTTTAAAACGCAAACGAACGGATTTACCTGCTATATCATTGAGCACAACGGTTTCGAACGAAAAGACAAGAAATAAAAACCACGGTAAACCTTACTTCATCTCTCGAGAGCGTTTTAAACGACCGGATATCGATGGAATGCGAAGCCACACTGAGCAAGGCAAGATGCATCCTTCCATTCCTGAGAATGACATTATAGGGAAACCCTCGAGAAGATGAAATCGCAAGAAATATTCCATTGACGAAAGAAACCTACAGTCGTTCTCGCAAAACAAGCGAATCGGAAAAATTTCCCCTACAGGAGGCAGCAGGCATTCCTCTTAATTCTAGACACGAAAGCGTTGAAAAAACGCCGAAATTTTTCAAAGTAACGCCAGCCTGAAAATACACAAAACGCTTCAATTTCCACACCGTCCCTCCGCACAAGCCTCTTTCTCCACGCAACCTAGAGACAGTTGAAGAATGATATATCCCACGCGCCGAGCGTACAGATGATTGCGCGTAGGCCTCCCTCGCGTCACGGGTCGGTATGAAAAATTGATTCATCGCGTCTTCCCCACAATCTCTCTGCTCTCAAAGGGGAGAGAGAGGACTGCCTGAGAGTCAAGGGAAATTGAGGGAGGGAGAGAGCGAGATGAAGGGAGAGAAGGAAAGGAAGAGAAGATGGGTGAGGTAGGAGGAGGGAGGGGGACGGACGGGGGAAGGGGGACGGACGGGGGGAGGGGGACGGATGGGGGGAGGGGGACGGATGGGGGGAGGGGGCTGACGGTGGGAAGGGGGTGGAGGGTAGGGAGAAGGAAGCGAGAAAGCGGGAAGAATAAAAGGGGAGACAGGGAAAGAATGGGAGTAAGAGGGGGAGAAAGATGGGGAGTGAGTGGGAGAGGGAAAGAAAGGAACAGGAAAGGAGGGGGTGGAAAGAAAGGGATAGAAAAGAAGAGGAAAGGAAGGGATAGGAAAGGAAGGGATAGGAAAGGAAGGGATAGGAAAGGAAGGAGAAAGAAAAATGCACAGGGATCGAAGGAGAGGTGGTTTTTATACATGAAGAAAGAGGAGGAGAGTGTAGCAGCAAGGAAAACGGAACTTGGGATTGGGGTGAGTGAGTCCAAAGGATCATCCATCGTCTCTCCAGGGGGAGAAGAGGGGATTTTGATAAGAAACGAAGAGCGGGTAGCAAGGAGGAGAGAGGTTCGTACGCCATCACGATACCCACCGCACAGCGGGAAGTGAGGATATATATATATAGAAGCCGACAGACGCAAACGTCCCACAAAATGACTGATGAATTCGGTTCAATTTCGCGTTCTTGGATCCAGGTTATAAATACGTCCAACCACGCGCATTCCAAAACGCAGAGAAAAGATTTCGATTTCAGGTTCCTTCCGGTGTGATGGAGAAGAGACAGGGAAAGTTTGCAGAAAACCATGAATTTTGAGTTTCAGTCGTTTTAACGCGCCGAAAAAATCCAATTGCATTCCCATCCGGGGGTAATAATATATTCGACCTCTTTTTTTTTAGAACATGGAGTAATAGAAGAGGTGCCTGAAAGCCATTGAACGAGAGATATTTCTCGAACTTACTCGGTGATTCATCGTTCCCTTAACCAACCCGTAGGCCAACATTACTATCCTCGCAAGTATCTTTACCTAAAGACCTCTTCTTCCTCTCTCCGTTCAAACTTGCCAATTTCCCACCTCTATCTTCCTTTTTACTAAAGCAGCAACTTTCGGGTTTTTTTATGCCTCGCGGCATTTCCATTAAAGTTACCGCATTTGCGAGGCTCTTAAAAGCCCAACCCGGAAGTCTTCCGATGACTTTTCGGGATTATTTTAAAATTAGCATAACTTAAATCGAGGAAATAGGAGCTGAATTATAAATGTCTTGGAGCTGTTATTTTCCCGATGAAAATCCGGAAGTCGCAGAATTGATCCCCCAAAGCAATTAATACTAAATTTTAGAGGCATCCCTTTATAGCTTCGAGTATTTGGTATTTTACTGATAATTCAATATTCCAGCTGGTACGTACTTGAACGCCTGTACAAGTTATTGTATGCGAAAGATTTAAGGCGTGAGACGAATTTGAGTTCATTACCGGAATCCGTGCACGTCGTGTCAATAAGAAAATGTTTAATAAATTGTAACTTAGACCGGTATTTCTTTATTATTGTACTAGCATAACAACCTGTTCCTTGCCAGGGGTATTTACGATTAATATCTTGAAGAGCTTATGTAGGTATCTGTCATGAATTTTAAGTCATAATTGCATCTTTTTTTACCCCCGTAAGTATTTTAATATCTGAAAATCTTACACAAAACTTCCTCGTAGACTATGTTGACGGTCTTTCCATCTAGCTAAAGAATATACAAACTATTTGGGTTACTTTTGAACACGCTATGTGAAATTGATCATGAGAAAAGTAGTGGGCACGTAAGTCAACACCGACGATCTTTAGTGATTTGACCTTTGGGCCTTATTAATTGTCGTTGTAAAACAAAACTTAACGGGAAATTGTATTTGCTTAGTTATCAGTGTTACCTGTTTGTAATTTAAACAGATCCCGTCATCCCGTTTCAAAAGGACGCTCAACCGGACACGAACCGGAATGAACCTCGGAAAAAAAATTTTGAGCTAAATGTTAAACATTTTTTTTAGCCAAATGTAAAAAAATAACACCCAGATTCACATCTCCAGGGTTTCCTTAGTATACATGCAAACTTTCAGATCTCTTATCCTTCGTGGTCTTGGAGCTATGGCATTTTTATCAACTTGATTAGATATTTATAATTTTCACTTTCTAATTTCGATCTTCTAATCTTTTTAATACGCCATACCGAAATATAGACAACGGTCCAACAATGCAAATCAAAATTCTGAGTCGTACTACTTCATATATATATATACACACACACATATATATATACACACACATATATATATACACACATATATATATACACACACACACATGCGGACCCATGTCTAGTATATGACTTTTTATCATTGTTTTTGGATGCACAACTCACCACTAAAATTTGTACCTCTATTTTTTAATCACCCTGTATACATATGTGTGTATACGAGTGCATATATAGGTGTATATATAGGTGTATATATAGGTGTATATGTATATATATATATATACACGTATAATTTAAACCTTTAAAGTGTCCATTTTCGAAACCGGCCGATGAATAAGTTTCGACGGAAAGACGCGCAGGAAACGCATTTTTTATTCCCTCTTTGGGAGCTTGACGTTACCTACTCGGAATATAGAATGGGTCACAACTGGACAAATCGACTCCGTACATTTTCTCCGTTTGAAACGCATGCAAATTTGAGTCTTCCCTTTATGTTTCCGCAAAGCGAGGCCTTCGCTCGCGTCCTCTCTCACTATCTATCCCTTCCCCTTTGTATCGAACACACACTCGCTCGCTGACCGGAAAGTTGCTAGGCCTACTTCTCCATTTTTATTCCAAGTTCCCGGAATTCTTTTTTTTACGCTTTCGAGAGTGCGAAGATAGTAAAAATGTTAAGGACTCGAATGCAATTCTTAGGTGCCGATATTCACAAATGAAGGAGTAAAATTTGTAATATATATATATATATTCCTTACCGGTTTCAACATTTTATGCATATTTACACATTTTAAATTGTAGCGAGGAACAAAATTTTACACATTTATATAAACAATTAGTTGGTCTCTTGAAGGAAGATGGGACGGAAGGAATATGGACGTTGGAGTCGTTAAATAAGCTCTGCTCGCAATCTATTTCAAGCCAGTATTTTCTTTAATTAAATCGCGCGGAAGCCAAATTAATTTAAAAATATAAAACATTCTTACCTCACGCCAATCAGCATTTTTCAGCGGCATTATATTTCTATATAGTTATTACCTGAAATAAAAGGAAATAATGCTGTTAAACGACCTATACAATAAAACATCAGGTTTTATGGATTAATCGTAAATTTGCACTGAAAACGTATATCATACCGAAAAAGGTGTTGATAACTTTTCACCTAACAATTCCTCAGAAGTTTAAAAAATTCATAAACATGAATAAATGTCGCACACCAACTCATGTAGATTAGATTGATCACACTTGATAACATTTGCACAATCCGGCATGATGATACATTTGATTAGGTTTTAGACGGCATTTTATTGTCAAAATAATTTATCTCGAAACTAGCGCGAGCAAACATTTTCTCGACAACACTTTCAGTTTTAAAAACGACATTTCAAAAATCATTAACACATTCCCATATACCGAATTCCCATTCAATTTCGTCTACGTTTGAAGCGTACACCACGGTAACGTAATTTCACTCCCGCCGAAGGAGGAATCTATGAAATATTTATCATTTTAAAACAAAGAGCCTTACAATGAATAAAATGGACAAAAAACATATTCCTCCTAAAAGTGGTCAGCCTGACGATAGGGGTTCGAGAGGGCGGAACTGGGCGAGGCGAGACTCGGGAGAAGCCGCACGCCATAACACGGCCCTACGGCGCTCAAGGGAACGAAATGGATCACGATAGCGCGGAGGAACGCGGGAGATCTCGCAGCGTGCAGATATGTAGGTCGTGTAGTGCGCGCTGAATTGCTTAGGGGACTGGGGGAATAAGTACGCGGCCGCAAAGGCAGAGAGAGAGAGAGAAATGGAATAAAAAGCACGAAGTCAAAGGCACGTAAAGAGATAGACAAGAGAGAATAAGAGGACGCTGGAGGAGGACTCGGGCAAATAACGGTGTGAAAAGAAGTGAATAAAATAAAACTGCGGGAATGGTTTCGGTACAAAGCAATAGCGAGGAATGAAAGAAAATGAACGAAAAATAAGAAAAAATCACAAGTGAAAACAAACAAACAACAACAAAATTGTGATAGTTATAGGAAATAATACGCTGTTAGTCAATAGTTATCGGCTGCTAGCTGATTGCATTTATAACATTAAAAATTCGACAATGTACATAATGTACGATTAGATAATTCAACGGAAGTGCGGAAGAATAAAGAGGAGTGGAAAGGAAGGAGTAATAAGAAAATGCCCGGGAAAGAGAGGATAAGGGAGAACGGAAAATTATAGAAAAGTTTGAGAAGGAAGACGTAAACGTCAAAAGCGATATCGCCATGCGAAACAAAATGGAGATAAACATGAAAGTAAAAACTGCCAACTAATACAAAGAAGGAGCGGGAGAGAGAGAGAGAGAGAAAACGGTAAAGTTACATAACAGAGATCTACAATGACAGGCGCGGAAAAAGATATGAATAATTAAACGAGTCGCCGTTCTGGGGGAAAACAATGAATCGGAAAGATCATCAATTATTAGATTCAAAAGGAAGATTAATAGAGACGTCGACTGACAGTGAGATATCGACTGAGAAGAAAAATTATATCGATATAACAAGGAGAGAGACCGATACGAGATATCGATTCTAAAACTAGACGCCGACACACAAAAGAGAATTTAGGCGTTGAAGAAGGGTAGAAAACAAAATTCTGTTCCGGTGATTCCCGCATCAGAAGGCGATGACAATGAAAGAGAGTACTGAGCATATTCCTAGGAATTTCAATAGAGAGAAAACCCTGCACATTTCCGCTATCTTCTCCGCCTCCGCCACTGCCTGGCGTCCGGTGACCACCAGCACTTATTACTTCCCATTCAGCCAAATAATACATTTCAAACAGCCAAACAACGCAAAAATACACAAGTTCCATAATCTTAGCCTCCAAGAAGAACAAATCGGATGATAATTGAATGTTATAAAAACAACACTGAAGACAAAAAACACGCGACAGTTAAATATGATAGAGCATATGCAAAATCGCGTTTTAAATTAACAACGGAGAAAGCAAAAACAAAGTGCGGACGTATGACGGCGGAGACTATTTTTCACAAACGAAAAAGAGGGAAGAGTATTTAAAAGGAAAAGAAAGCGGAAGGAAAATAAGAGGGAGAGAGAGATATGAAATAAAAACAAACGAGAAACGATTCCGGATAAAAGCGGTCGGAGAAGGGGGAGAGAGAGAGAAGAGAATTATTGCGACGGAGCAGTGCGAGAGGGAGATATACGAGGACAAAAATTTTTGATCGCAGAGATTGCTTTGGATCCTAAATACACGCAGCGTATGCGAGGAAATATATGGGGCAGGAGATGAAGATGTTGTGTTCGCACAGATATGGAGTGAGGGGGGGGGGCAGGGAGGGAGAGAGAGAGGGAGGAAGAAAGAGTTATAAGGAAAATATGGGAAGAGATTAAATTTAGGAGAGAGGTGAATAAGAAAATAAAAATTATAGGAAAAAGACAATGCAGTATACAAGAAAAAGTATAGAGTGGGAGAGAGAGAGATAAAAGAGAGAGAGAGAGAGATAAAAGAGAGAGATAAAAGAGAGAGATAAAAGAGAGAGAGAGAGAGATAAAAGAGAGAGAGAGAGAGAGAGAGGTCTTAAGAGGATTTAAAAACTGAGTGAAAGTCGCAAAAGGCGAGAAAGAGAGGGATGGAGATAAGATTATGGAGCATACAGAATACAGATCAGAGGCGGGAAGAAAAACAGAGGCGCTGAAAAGTGGCCGCGACACGAAAAAAAAACAAAGAGATAGGAGCAGAGAAAACTCCTAAACCAAAGTGAGACGGGAGAGAAAGAGAGAAAGTACGGGAGAAATAAAACCCTAGCCAAATAGTACAGAAGAAAAATAAGTAAAAACATAAACATTTCAGAGAATAAAATAAAATAGAGACGCAGAGGACAATTACTACTACAATAATGGAGTGAGAAATTAGATTTTTAAAAAGGTAAAGACACGGAGAGGGCAATGAAATTAAAATAAAACAAGGATAAAAAGATAAAAGGTAGGAAAAAAGAAATTAGGAGAGTAAAAGAAGCGAGGCTCGACGCAGTGAAAAGTGGCGATATCACAGTTGAGATAAGGAAAACTGCGGCGGACCGGAATGCGAGCGGTGTGGGGGGGGGGGGAAGATTCGAAGGGGAGATACGATAAAGAGAGAGAGGAAGGGGGCGCGGAGATAAGGGGGGAGATAGGAGACCGCCAGAGAGGACAAGAAGTGCGAGAGGTTGAAGGGTCAGAAAGGGGGAGTGAAGCATCTGGGGAGAGAGAGAGAGCATAATCCTAGTGGTTCTCGCGAATGAATGGAGTTCCATGAGGTCCCCCCTTCATCTATCATTCGGAATTCCAGTTTTTTGGCCATCGTGGGAGGGAGAGGGGGGGAAGTTGCTAAGGAACGGAGAGAAGAGACAAATAGATGGTCCTAGCATCTTCAAGGGACCGGAGCATCACTCGAGAAAATAGCGACGGAAATAAAAAAAAACATCAAGGGGGAGATGCTGGTCTTCATCGCAGGAGAGTGATCGAGATCGAAAAGTAGCATCTTCTTTTTTTTGCGATGGTTTCTGCGGTAATTTTTTTTTTTTTTTGCGGCCAGAGTGAGAATTTTTGGCGATTGGGAAGGTAAGAGAAGAGGACACCAAAAGGTCCAACGGAGCGTGGGAGGGGCAAGGGAGAGAAGGGGGCGGTAGAAACCGTTCAGAGTGGCCAAAAAAAATGTGTAACCCTTTTTATCAGAGTTCAGGAGAGGATAATGGAGGAAATGGCATATAAACGTGACTTTCGAGGAAAGAGAAGGGGTATGAGGAAGCGCCGTCTCATTCGTGGGAGGAGGAGGAGGTTGAGGAAAGATGAGAGAAGGAGAATGACCAAATAGTACCGAGCAGGGCCACCGAGAGGGCGGGGAGACCGGGGAGAACTCCACGGGGCCCTGGGGCTCTGGGGGCCCGAGATGGAGTGGTCACAAGATTTTCCTATCATAACAGGTATTTTGTAATACACAGGTGCAAGTCATGACAGCAAAACGCGATGATGAAATCAGCTATTCGGAGCAGCGAGTTGGGGCTCGTAACTGTACATACTTATAGGTTTTCCCCCAAAAGATTTTCGGGAATTCAAAATCTGTATTTGATTTCAATAGTTTTCTTTAAATAACAATTACCAACATTTAAGTGAATCTGGGCCAGTAATTAAGTAAATTTATTATCGCTTAGATGTGACATTCATTTAGTTAAAAATCGAAGTAGAAAATCAAAATTTATATTTTTTTAAATTCGCTGAAGAATATTGACCATACTTTTCATAGGTGTTGCAGAAATTCATAATTCCTTTTGTTTTATAATTTTAAAAATATTTCTCGGAGGGGGGGGGGGGGGCAGAAGGTTGTTTTCCCCTGGGCCCGTTCTCGCTCTCGGCGGTCCTGGTATCGAGTATGTAAGTATGTATGTATGTAATACCTTCCATCCGCAGTGTCTTGAACGCGCGACATGGAAAAAAAAACTCGTGGGGGCGAAATTTTCGCAAGCCGTGTAAGAAACTGACCGTTTAGGATTTGAGGTCGAATGCAAACCGTCGCGAAAGGACGAGATGAAGAAGGATTGTATTCAATGGGATGGTAGGAGTACAGGAAATGTGCTAGAACGATGGTTTCTCGGCGACTTTCTTAATTCACGCCGACATTCTTAACGAGGTTAAGATCGCTTATCTAAGGAAATTGTTCCCAAACCTTTTACAGGCGCGGAAATACCATTTCAAAGGCAAATTCTCACGGCAAACCAGCTTTTAAACAGGATTTTTAATTTTTTAAGTACGGGTATTACAACCTCCGGACGTACCCATTTGTTGGTAAAGCACTATAATCAATTTATTATAGAATAATACTGCCCTAATTACCTATCATCACATCCATTTTGTTGATTTAATCATTAAACAAAGTTTTTCGCGGCGGCGGATCTTTTTAATTCCTATTTTTAAAAATGCCTAAGTGTTATAATAACTACCGAAAACAATTTGAAATACATTTTTTCAAAGAAAATAAAATTAGCTGAGTTTTTAGAAACATAATTACAAGCGATATTTATGGATATTGAAATTATTTTACGAAGAATTAGTATCAAGTATCGAAAAAATAGATCAAGGAAAAATACACAAATTTACATTAATTTTTTAATATGTAGTAATAAAGTGTAATGATGAAATAAAAAATACCTATTAAAACGTATATTAGTACAACTATCATTTTAAATTAATGTTTTCCCCTTTTTATTTAAGATGCACACCATGCTTTTAAAATGCGCATAACGATAAAAAACTATGAATAGTTAGACAACAATTTTATGATTCAATGAAACTTTTAGGAGAAAAAACTTCCGATTTTAAATTTGTATGATTTGTGCTTGCAAGTTAATGAAGATTGTGTGACCGTTTATGGTTAGGTGATTAGAAACGCAAGAAACCCTAAACCACAGTTTCTGTTGGTGGAATACGAATTATTAGTACAAAATACAACCGCTTTTACTATCAGAAATTAACATTTAATCGTTTTTCTTTGTACCTCACTATTCCTCCGAGAAAATGTCCCATTGTGTTTTAATTTAAAATCCCGGTTAATTAAAGAAAATAAAATATATATTTTATATTATTTTAGATTGCTACTAAAGATCACCAGAGGCACTCATTCCGACATAAATTAAGGAAATACATTAAAATTAATTCCTACTACGAAGAGGAAAGATTTTCCAACGCTCTTGCGATCGAGAAAGTAACCTTCTTCTTAGCTCTCAGAAAACATATTCCACAAAAACAAAACGCAAAGCCCTCTTACAATTAGATACACCGTTAAAAATCGCAAAACAAAGCGTCTCTTATTATTTTTACTATTTATCGTTAAGACGGGAGATGTTTTAGAAAACACTACAAATAACTCTCATTAGCAATTTACTTTGAATAATACATCAACTCCGCAGCAGCCAATAAAACAAAAGACCCACCTCATAAATATTTAACTCGTTGCACTGCATTCCCCTCCTTGCAAGTCCTGCAAAAGGTTTTCCAAAAAGGACGCGCGCGCAAAATCCCCATTCCCACGAGATTTAGATCGCAAGACTTAAAACCTCGCGTTTCTCATACGAGAGCCTCATCGACCCAAATACGTACTTATTCCCTCGTGACGCCGCGGGCCGCATGCGGAACAAATCAAGGAGAAACTCCCCAAAGGGGAAAGAGAGTTAATTGATCGGAAACGAAAGATATTTATTTCTCTGAAAGGGAAGACACGCGATCGAGACGGGAGACGAAGGAAAACAATCAGTTCCTTTCTGTTCCAATCAACCCTCTCTCTCTCTCTCCCCTTGCTTTCACGAGAAACGGCGCGGAGAGGGAGAGAGAAAGAGAGAGGGAAAAAATGAAATGGGGAAGCGCGCAGAATGCATCTCTCCCCCTCAAAACGACGTTCTTTTTCTCCCTTATTTTACGGTTCCCCGGAGAGATGGAAAGAAATAACAAAACACACAATAGACCCCGGGAACCATGGCTCGAATAACAATTGCCCTCATCGGGAAACATATAAGACCTTACAAACACACACGAAACGCAAACAACATGTCCGCACACTTCTCAACTCCCTTTTTTTTATTTTTCGCCCGCCCTTCCCCGTTCTCCCTTCTCCTTCCTAATGGGACGGGGAAATTATTTTTGTTTTCCATCCATCCCTCCCGTCATCCGGTCCATGGCCGACGACAAAAAAAAATGAGACGGAGCGGAAAAGAAAAAGAATACCACTCCATTTACCGCGCTGGTCCTAGATGAGCTCTACTCCCGGGCGGACCCATGCGAGCGCACAAGTCGGAGAAGAAGCTACGCGACGTTCATTTGTTAGGACGAGGAGGAGGAGGGCTTTTAGGTGGAGGCGTGGCTGGAGACGTCCCGCAAAAGAGGCTGTTTTATTATTTTTTTATTATCATTTCTTTTTCTCCTTCCCGTCATCATCCGGACTAGAAAGTCATCGCCACAAGGGCCGTCACCATGGGATCGATCCGTTCCTCTGATTAAAAACGTCACGAACCCGCCTCCCAAGGTTTGCTTCGCCGCGTTTCTCCCCATCCTCCTCCCCCCCCCTCCCCCTATCCCCTTCTCTCTCTCTCTCCCCCCGCCCCCCTCTCCCTCCCACCGATGCATTCGATTTCGTATTAAGAACTCGCATTAACATTATCAATCGGAAACGTGAACGAGCTTCATTTTTGCGAAAGATAGCTTTTTATTCCCACAAACCGCCGAATCCGTTACCTATACGAAGATTTTATTTTTTTTTTTTTACGATTCGAAAAGGAAACCCGATTGAGAACCCACACCCGTAAAGCACATACAAAATGGGCATTTTTCAAAGGATGTTTAAAATAAAATATCTGCGCGTCGATATTTGATTTTTGTACGTTTGTAAAAAGAGAGGTAATGGAGGGGAAATTTTTTGTGAAATTCAGAAACAAATCTCGTTCGCCCGAAAAAGTAAAGGAAAATATTCCTCACTCCGAAAATCCGAACGTAATAATAAAAAAAATCGAACCGATTCGAGGCTTTAAATATTTTCGATCGAATCCGATAAGCAAGTGGGACGGAAGAGGAATCCGATTGATGGAAAGACCACCTCTTCCATAAGAATTCGCTCGCCATACACTTTCAGTATTAGAGCTATTATAATCCGAGTGAATTTCGCGGAAACCGATTGGCGAAAAGGGACGAGAGATGCGCCGAACATATTTTTTGTTTCGACAAAAAAATACATTTCCTGCCGATCCGCGCGGATGGATTTCGAAAGAAAACTTCGCTTTCCAGGGTTAATTTCATCAGAGGATGACGGACGAGGAAGATACTCCTCGTTGCTCCCCTTTTTCAACACTCGTTCGTCTTCTTTTGTTTTTTTCGACTCCTCTTATTGTCGTTGACCGACCTGCATTACGGTACAATTGGTCTCACCCCCTCCTGCCCCCTCCCCCTCTTCCCCTTTTGCCGGGCATTGACGAAAAAAAACACGATCGCGGCACGGCTCCCACCGATCGAGGCAAGACGTGCATTAACGGGAAAAGGCACTTCGCCCGAATAACACCGAATGCAACGGAACAAAAAAAGAGAAGATCGACAAGCAGTTTGGAAAACGAAAACAAAAACTAGGCGAGTGAGCGAGCGATCGAGTTGACGAAAAAAAAAAGATCATACCCTCCCTACGTGAACTATGCCAATGGAGTACGGGAAGAGAGAGAGAGGGTTGGGGGGTAGTACGAGGGGGAGGAATTTGTGTGAAGAGGTACGAGTAGTATGGAAAAAAAACCTGCAACTAAGAGAAACGGACGGTGTAATAAAAAATGGCGCTTCCCATAAACGAAAGAAGAGCGAGCCATTCTCCGTGTCTGCCACCGTCGTAGCGGTTTTCAAGCTACGGACGGAAAAGAGAAGAAAAAAATCGAGTTAGCGGGTTTTCTGCATCGAAAAACCTCTCTGCGAAACTCCCTTTCGGTCGCTAGGAATTACGTCGCCTCTCCCTTCACCCTCTCCACCCTTACACGGGAAAATCGCAGCCGTCGATTGGCCCAGTTTCGAGCTATCAGCCATCTTGCTTCGATACAGTCTTTTTTTTTTAAAAAAAGGACACTTTATCCGGTTATTTTCTCGGTGATTAATACCGGCGAATCTCGGTCCAAAGCTTCATATGAATCCAGCGGCTGTCCAATTCATGATTGGCGAGCACAGAAACAACGTTTTCGGTACCGCCAGATCATTCTGTAAAGGTTAGGCCATTGTTAACTAATATTAGTTTTTAAAAGGATATTAACAGGACTTTTACGTTTAAGTTCCTTTGTATAGTTTTGCTATTAAATGAAATTTTCAACGCGGAAAATAAAATTAAGAAGCAATCAAGAGAATCGTTTCGAGACACCAGGCGCACTATTTAATGGAGGGAGAAGGTTGCAACTTAATCCAGTTTCCATCAGAATACTTTAATAGGGGAAAAAATTAGAACTGATTCGTCCTTTGAAATACGAATGAAACCGAGAAAACGAATTTATTGTAGTATTATGAAGGAAGTAATTAGAATAGGGGAATTAAATTGCTCTTGTCTGATTTAGATAGTAAGTACAAAAATTAATCCACGTAAAACAATTAAGACAGAATTAAATTAGAAATGGGAGTTCGAGGAAACATTCCATATTACGCGCGAAATCACTCTACAGCAAGCAAAACCTTAATTATTCTTTAGCATAATACGCGATATCGCGAGTGTTTGCTTCCGTGAGAGAAGCTTTGAATTTCCATTTCAGATTACAGCAGTTTAAAATCATAACCACTCGACGAGAGTCATCAATTTTATTACAAGTTTCAAATAAATTAACGGATCCGTAATCATAATCTAATTGCTTCTGTAAAAATAATGATGCATAAAAAAAACGTCCAGTTTCACGGACTGAATTTTTTCGCCATCATTCCAAGTAGGATCTCTACCTCGTTTTCGTGAATCGAACCTCCGGCATTCCGGCGCCTGGACCACTTTCCCGGAGGAGGGCGTGGAAGGGCTACATTCCGTAGCATCTTCGCTCACCCTTCAACGTCACGCAACCCGTCTCAAGCGTCAGTGATTCATATATTCATTTGTCTGTGAGTGAGAAACGTGTCTAAGGTCGGCGCGAGCCTAGCATGCTAGGGGAAGAGGGAGATATTAGGAGAAAGAGAGAGAGAGAGGAGAATGCATTGTTCCTTCGTACGAACGAGAATTCCTAAGAAAAGGAACAAGGTAAGGGAGAAAAGGAGGTGAAGAGAGGGGAGAGAATGAAGTGAAAGTGGCGAAAATGCCAACACGAAAAATGCGTGGGAGAGAGAGAGAGAGAGAAGAGAGGGAAAGGCAAAGAGGAAGGGTAATGGAAAACAGGAAGGAGACTGAAGGGATGGATGGAAAGGAGGAGGAAATTGAATAGATAGAAAACAGGATGGAAACAGAGAGAAAACAGGAGATGAAGAGAATAGGTAGAGGGGAATGAGAGAATAAAGGAGAAGAGGATAAGAACGATGGAATAGAGGGATGGAGAAAAGTGCCGGAGGAAAAGGGAGAGGAATAAGAGACAAAGAGAGGATAGGGATATAAAGGAAGAAGGAAAGTGAGAGAGAAAGGATGAAAGATTAGAGAAAGCGAGTGAGAGGAAAAGGGAGACATCGGGAGAGGAAGCGAGGCCCGGAGAGCGGGATAGGAAGGAGCCCATTTCCTTACAACCCCTTAACGACAGCAAACCGACCGATTTTGAACGCCTGAGACAGAGATAGAGAGAGAGAGAGAAAAGGGGTCCGCCGCCGTCTCGTCACGAAGGCACGTATTCCGAGGGAAAGAGAGAAAAGCCACGGTCGCAGGAACACACCTAAAGTCACGAGCGAGAGGCGAAGCGAAAGAGAAGAAACGGTGGAGGAAAAAATAAAAACAAAAACGTCTTAGGTATGCGTTCTTTTTACGGGAGAGAGAGGGGAGGGGGTGGGAGGGAGTAAAAGAGAAATAAAGATAGCAGATACTGCCATCACCTCAGGGATGCAAAGTATTACTTTCGTCGGATTACTCGCACCGCAAAGGAAGAGCAAGGAAAAAATTTCTATTATTTTCACCTCTCCCACTCTGCAGGAATGCGACGGGTTCGTTCTTTTTTTTTAAATAGAGGACGTCACGAGACATAGGATAGTATGCGGTATTCTTGAGATGGGATGAAAACGTAGTGGCAATGACTGCATCGACAGGAAAATCCGAACCGAATCTCCAACGGGCGACTGTTATGTTGTAATTTCATAAATGAAAAAAATACTACGCAAAAAAATGTGATACAATGCGAAGTAATGGTAGTCGAATTTCGGATTGCTCCATAGTATTTGTGTTAGATAATAGTACGACGCTTTACGAGTTTATACGGGGAATTTTGAAAGAAGAAGCTTTACAATTTCTTTCTAGCTGTCCCGAGTACCCTTTACGCACGCTTATGCTCGTCAAATACGCAAAATTAATACATGTGCAGAAATTCCAAATTTTTTTACTAAATGATTACATGGCACAGAACTAAGAGCAACTCAAACCTAAACGGTTTACTTAAGAATTAGCAACTGAATAAATGTTGAATATTTGATCAATCGAAAGAAAAAATTCAATGTCCAGGATGTGTACACAGTGCACGGCTACGCTTGAGCAATCCTCCAGTTGCAAATGCAGGAAGTGAAGAGCGCGTTCAAATTTCCGGTTATTAGCCGTTACGAGAGAATCTCCTATGGCAGGGAGAGAGAATGGAGGAGATATCGGTCAAAATATTCCGCGAATTCAATCCACAAAGGCAAGGCTATGCATGGAAACTAAACTAAGCCATTATCTAGTAGCGCGCGTTCCCGTTAAGCCGATCGAGCTGTGTTAATTGGGTTGCATAAAATGCAGGATACTTAACCCTTTTTACTTTCCCCATACGTAGTATAGGGAAAGTATTGTGATTACGAAAAAAATCGACTTCGAGATTTCAACGGAAATGCACGTTTTGAGGTCTCTAGAACACGTTTAGACTATTTTCGGAATGATGTCTGTGTGGATGTATGTGATTGTGAGCGCTCTAACTCAAAAAGTACTTGTCACATTAATATCAAATTTCATATATAACACTTTAGCATGAGCACAAAGAAGTGATTAGTTTTGGACAAAACCGGTTAACCGGAAGTCGAGATTTATTCGAAACCCGATTCGGTTTTTGCGATATTTCTCCGTTAAAACATCAATGTTGTATATACAATTCTATACAAAGGTTATGAAGAACCTACAACTTTCATTTGAAAGAATTTTCCATAGCAGTTATTGTTTGGGAATTATTTAAAAATAATCGGTTTTTTCGGTTTCAGTCAAATATCTCCTTAAAAACGTCGTAATTGGTCATCTTCGTGAGGACCAAAGTTGTAGAGAATAATAAGTTTAGTTTGAAATAAATTTTCGTAGAAACATCCACTTCGGAGATATTTAACTTATTCGTAATTTCCAGTATACAGCGCCGCCACCATGTAGCCGTGAATTCTGTAAACATATTCGAAATATAATTTACGGCAATAAGGACGACTTTTACGATACGAAATAATAATTTTATCTCATAATGGTACTCATAATAATTGAAATATCTATACCCCAAATATGGAGAAAGTCATGTGTTGGCCACATCAGATTTTTTGCTGTTAGTGAGTTTGAAGGTGAGGAATGGCACGAAAGAATCTATTAAATTTTCCCCCAGTCCCAACAATACTTGCTTATCTTGGATACTGCGACTCCTATAGAGTAGAAGATAGTTTAAAATCACCTACGAATAATCTAATAAAATGTTAATAAATGTATACTAATCCTAAAAGCCTATGCAAAAATCGGTTAAAATACAAAATTGCGCATAGTTTCGTTTGATAATGTACGTGTAATTTCTTCTGCGTGTTTTCCTTATCTATTTACTTTGCCGCTATCCAATTCCGAAAACTCCATCTTTGAGTTTTCTGCGCCTCGAATGTCACGAGCATTGGGAAAGTGAGGCACTATCCACAAGCACAGCTGTTCCGCTAAGTATCCATGCGCAGAGAGGAAACGAGGCGCAGGTGGTGAGCTTCCGAGAAGCAAAAAAGAAAGCTGACACACGAATTTTTAAACCACAGTTATTAAGATATATAAATACATAAGGGATACACTCTTTGGCAATAAAAGAATGCCCCGGGTTTCATCATGCGAGTAACCAAAAGATTCGGTAGCCTCGAGATGTTTCTCGACCATTCCATCTCAGCTCGTTCGAAACTTCCCGTTATTTCTCGGATATTCCATTTTGAATGACTCAAACTTCCAAATATACTTGAAACTTTCTACGTTGGAACTTATGACATTTATAAAAGTAGCGGATATGTCTCGAATATTTTAAGGCAATAAACCAGATACACAAGAATTCCTATAGAAAAATGTTAGGCTCAAGCACAACTTGAAAGAAAAGGTAAGTTTGCGCGAATGTTACCGATAATGCATTCATTATCCATCCCACTTTATTTCAGCAGCAATACTTAAAGATTTTTGTTGTAACGTTTTTTATTATATAATGAACTGCCAACACAACGTGCCGATATATTTTCTTTAAAAGATTCTCATAGTAATATTATCGAACGGTTACTAGTAGTAGTTAGGATGTAGTATACTGTTTCCGACAATACGAATTTACTCATGTCATTTCCATTAAGTTATAGTAATCGTTCTACTGATTAAGTAAAAGTCTATAATTAATAAATTTTATATATAAAAGGTGATTATTTATATTTTATCGCGTCTCATCATGATAAAATTGAATACGTACATTTATTAGAAAAAAAACGTAACCGAAAAATTTGGGACGCTAAATGTTTAATAGAAATATTTACTGGTACTATTATGCAACATCGACATTGCAAGTATGTGAAATCTGTACTGAATGAACGCCGATTTCGAACCATCATGAAAATAAAAATCGCTTCTGAAAAAATTTAACTCATTCGAGCGCGAGGTACATATCAGGATAACAGTGAAGGATAAGCGATTACATTGTAACAATCAATTATAAAGCCAGGGACTGGAATTTAAAAAAATCGAATTGGAATTTTAAGCAGGATCGCTTCAAATGTCTCAACGAAGCAAGCGACATCAGTTTGTGATGAAGAGCTTAAGTTAGACGGGATTAACACGTTAAAATTTCCATGTCATGTATGTACTACAAAATCAAACATATTTCTGGATTGTTCCGTAAATATTAGGAAGGTTCGATAACCGACGTTAACGAATCTCTTGAGAATGTTCCAGAACGCGATGAAATTTGTCGGATGTTCCAAGGTAGATTACATACATTTTGAGAAAGTTCCAGAATGTCTCGAAGTTCCACGCTCGATTTATAAATAGCATGAGAATATTCCAGAATTTCTCGAATGCACCACCATGTTACATCATCCAAAAGCATCAGGTATTTCTCGAACGGTAAGGGCCATCCTCCTCCTCCAGATTATTCTAGAACTTCCACAAATTTCTGGAATGCCTCATGATGACGACGAAATATGTTACAAAACTTGCAGAGAGAAATGCAAGTGCTTCGCTGGAAAGAACTGAAGGGCATTTTGGACGGTCAAATAATTTAATCAAACATCGTAGACTCTCCGTGTCTTATGCTTGATATCATGGGAATTCCCTGACAATCTATTTCCTTAAAAAATTGAAGTTTTAACGCAAACAGTCGATTCGCTTAGTGTTACTGATGAGTATTCAAATAAACCGCGGTAAAATGGCGAATCTACAAAAAACGTATCGTTACTTCCTTACATACTTAATCTAATACAAAATTTTGATTCCTACTTTTAAAATTCTGAGCCATCATATGAGAAACATACATTCGCTACCAGGAAGAGCTAGACGTTTTACGAAGGATGTGATAGAATGTGATAGAATGTGATTATTATGCCACAATGACGCCGATCACTAAATTGAGTGCAGACGGAATACGGAAGAGGGATAAATTCGCCAGGAAGCGTTAACCAGTCAACCGGTTCAGGTGCTAAAAAATAAAAGTTCGATTCGCAATTCTCAGGGCCAAAGGCATCGACAGAAAGTTCAAATTTCCAAAATAAACGTTAACGAATAATATTTTTTAAAAAAACGGAATAAGCCTTTCATCGACATAAATCGGGAATGCCATTAGAGTATTCCAGTTCAGCTCCTAACTGACAGTAAGAATTAGTCATCCAACAAAGAATTTGTCCGCTTTAATCCAGCAACTTACTGATAAGGTTCCTGCAAATACAAGAAAACCCATAACCTCCATTTCCTATCATTTATCTGACCTTCTGCCCATATGACCGAAAGAAAATATTCAGCTCTCCCCCACAAAACTTAACATTCAAATGTGTTCATATTCGTTACACCTTTTTGTCGGTGATAAATGTGCCCTATGAATTGAACTATAATGCCTGGCCGAATAAACAAAAAATTATTTCTTTAAATGCGAAATATGTACTCTTCAACCGATATTGATTCAGCTGACAAAAGATCTCCTCGAGAATCAAGATGAGACGCGCCCTCGAATCGCTTAAATATACAAAGCTTTGCACGCGAGTGGAGCATTAGGCCTTAGAAGTAATGCGTAATACAAAGAAATGATTGAGAACAAAGAGATTCATTCATCTCCAGCACGTAGAATTTGTCAGTATTCTAAAGATACTCTTCGCCAGTGTTTTTTTTCCTTCACGTGTGACTATTGTCCGGCTGAATAAAATTAATCGTTGTAGTAATTGGTCCTCGTTTCCATGCTAACATTATTCATATTTAAGCGCAAGTCAAAGATAATTCAAACGAAAAGAATTTGTAATAGAATAGAAAGTGATAAAAACAATTCGTTTCAGTAATTTTCCCGCTTCTAAACATCTTTACTCTTTTAAACACCATTCTTCCTGCACCCAAGACGGTTCCAAGACTCATCCACATTCATACTTCTTTCTACCATACGTCACGTTTTCGTAAACTCTACTATTCAAATTTAAAAAAATGTTATTATACCTTTGGGCAAACATGAACATAATGTGTACTCCACATTAGAAAAACAGTTACAAAGACAACTTCTTGAGAAAATAAAGAGAAAAACTATGTTGTGTCAAGAAGTAAAACCTCAGCTGCGAAATCCGAGTTATGACACGGAGGAATAACGACAAGCTAAAGGAGGTTGTGCAGAGTTATGCGGATTACAAGACGGTGCGGAGAAGACGGGGAAGGATGTGAGTGGGGGTCAGATGGGAGGGAGAAAGGATGAGGGGAGGGAGGGGAGGAATGAGAGAGAAGGAAGGAGGGATGGAGGGAGGGAGAAAGGTGGGAGCACGAGAAAAAAAAGGTGCCGATGGCGAGGCGGCCTCCGTGATACACAAAAGAACTTGGCAATGACGTTGCAATGAGGATTTAGGCGAGACGGGGAAGTGGAAAGAGAGAGACAAAAGGGTTGGAGAAAGAGAGAAATGTGGGGGATAAAAGAGGTGCAGGTGTAGCCGCGCCATTATCCATTCACGTCACATGGCGGAGTTAACGAAAACAACGCGCACCTTTTTTTCCCCGTCCCATATTGAACGAATTGTCGTCCTTGGAGACAGGATGGGCAGCGAGCCTCTCTTGCTTCCAAACGCTAAAGACGACGTGTTCAGACAGACTCGTCGCGGAAATGGAAGTTTGCTTTGGTAATTGTTACAACCGCCCGCGCGATGCGAGTCGTGTTTTTTTTATTCACCGCTTCGGGACGATAGCGAGTAAATAAATAACCTGCGCTGCGCATTTCCTCACAATGGCTGGCAAATGAACGGCTTTCGTGACGATTCAAAGTAGACACGGCAACGTCGTTAGTATTATTTTGCTGCAAATAAGATTCGCGATTCCTCGTTTGTAGCAAGTTACCTCAAGAGTACGTCATGATGAACTTAAAAATGAAAAAAGACCCTAAACGGATTATTGCTAATGCTGCAGTACTGAAGAAGTGGTTCTGGGGTTAAATGTTGTTAGCAATATTTTTGTTTCCTTCATTATTGGTATGCCGAGTTGTCCGATCAACGACCGTTTCTTACGATCACATTGCACAGTTTTTTAAATTCAAAAACACCTTAAGACTTTGCTGAAAGTCCTCGTGGAGTGGCATGACATGAAAGGACGGAGGCCAAGGGAAGGAAAGAAAGTGGTATCTGAGAATTAATAGTCTACGGAACACTTCCCTCGTAATGATCGCGGCTACGGCTTGGAGATTTGCGAAGCAAAATTTTCCCGAAAAGAGCACATATAAAAGCATCCATAATATATCACGACACAAAACAGAGCTGACTAGACGATCTCGAAAAGCGACATGAAAAATGGCCACCGCGCAACAACGATATAAACAAGCGCTTAAGCCGATTTAAAAAAAGAGTCCATTTAAGTAAACATTTGCCCCAGAGTAATATTTAGAGAAACTGCTCACTTATAGGGCATTTTATATTACTTCAATTATTCTAACAGAAACTTGGGAGTAAAATTCACCACCGCCAGTAATAAATTACCGAAACATAAAAAAGCCGATATAAGTGAATAGACGATTATCTGGATATCTGAAACGGATTTCTCTTATTTACTGGATATATATAATCCCTTAAAAGTATCTCTGAATGCTAATGCGACAGTCAAATGGGGCGCCATATCAACCCGGGGTATTATACCTCATCTGAAAAGCTATACATCACGTTTTTTCTCCCTTGCAGGATTCTTTCCAGCGCCCACATTAGGGACGGGTATTACCCATAATGCATTACCGCAGAGGAAAAAGGGAGGCAAAATGCGGTACGGTAAGGCTGCAAAGGGCACTTAATAAAAGGCGAAGTGATTTCCCGATGCACTATTCCATTATTCTCCTCAGATACAATCTAAAAAGGAAAATTCTACCATTTTGTTGCCCCTGGCCGGACATCTTGACTGCCTGCAATCCATCACTTTGCGGCACCATTACAATGTCGCGCTACCCGTCTGAGCTGGATTTTTCTCTCGTTTTTTCGCGGTTTTCCCGAAAGAGGGCCGGAACGGTCATTATGGCAACGCATAATGCATGCATAGATTTAATGCATTAGAAGAGGAAGCATACATGCAGAGAAACCATATATTTTTCCGCGATAAAGCATCAAGAATCCCTTGTTGGGATACATTATTAATGATATTACCTGAATGTCGACTTTAGAGATAAAATATCCGAAGGACTTTCGAGGTAAAATATCCGAAGATTCTAATCACACCATGTCTGATAAATAAAGCAATATTAATTTTGGTGCGTAGACAACTGAAGTGAGTGAAATTACAAACGGTATCCATTACGGTGAAGCATATACTAAGCATACCGATTCCGTTAAAGTGAATGCCGTCTATATTAAGATGATAGTTACAGCATGCCTGAGAAATTTTCCATGCTAACTTCGCTTTCTGTTAGACCTTTATCATTCAAAACTTGCACTTCTAAAAAGATATTCCCTGAGAAAAGGACGAGGAATTTTACTGTTACCATTATTATTTATCCAAACAATACAATGAATTATTGAGCTACCATCATGGTTATGGAACTTTATAGATGACCTAAGCAGCTCCGATAATCATAAAACGGTTGAGAAAACCGGATGAAAATATCTGCTACAAAACAGCCGTTCCGTAATCATCAATCGACATTGATATTTATCGTTGTTTAATCATTCTGTATGATGAATGCCACAAACTAACAAATTGCATTCCATATATTCCCTGTCCTTGCTAACCAACAATAAGCACGTTTGAGCCTATAGAGAGGATTTAACGGACTTCCAAGGAAAAAACCCTTAACGCAATGGAGCAATCGTTAAAAACGATTTTTAAAACAGCAATGTCACCTTCGCCTTTCCGCAATCGTCCTTATAAATCGCCTCCGTTCCACAGCCGCAAGGAAGAAGCCGTGCAATTAACCACTTCCGCCTATTGAATAAACCTACTCTTCCTGAACCCTCCCTCCAGGATAGGGCAAAACGAAGGCGTCGCTGCGAGATTCTCCCTCTCTCTCTCCTGGGACGTTGTCAAGTCGTGTGCGTGCGAGTGCGTGGCACGAAGCCAATAACTCGGTCAAAACCACATTCCATTAACTCCTGCTGCTATTCGAGATGGTAAGAATATGGGAGATGCGCATCAAAGCGAACAAAGCAATAGAACAGCGGAGGTATCTTTACGGCATTTTTTTAAAAAAAGAACACTAACGCTTTCTCGTGAAAAAATGCATTGTTTCACGGAAGTAACTCATCCGAAGCAGCGGAATCGTCACGCATTCTCCCAACAAATTCCAGCGATTATAGCGCTTCGCAGAAACCAAAAACTCATACTTCTGAACACATTTAAGTGGCAATAAAGCGACTTATTCACCGCCAAAAATAATTTTTGCTGAGGATTAAATGAGATGCAGCTTATACCATGCACCCCCTAAATATCACCAATAAGTTAACAAATACTTGAATGGAATGAATACATTATAATTAATCAAAAAAGCACGGTTAAGCTTATAAGATAGCCGAAGAGGATAAATCAATACCTAACATATAATACTATATCGGTATTACGATATATTCAACAATTTCAATGGAAAATATTCTTAAGTTAGACTTAAATGAAAATATGCCATGCATATTTTTTTTAAAGACGTAAATGGACCGCAAATAAATCTCTACGGCAATACCGTATCATGAAGAATAGTGAGGGAAATTAGTTCCAGTAAGTCCAAGTAATACACCATCCAATAAAGAAACCTATATATATATTTTGATGAGCTCCAAAAGGGAATTAAACGATCCTGAAAATTTGAGCTTAGTGAGAGGCATTCAACGAAAGCGCACGCAAATAAAACACTCCGCCATTAAACATGTCTGAACGTAATACCGATATTGATGGAAGGCGAGCTTAAAATACATGGAAGATTTTTAAAAAAACGAAAGAAGTTATCCAGATTTTCGTAAGTAACGGAAAAGCTATAGCTATATATCACGTATAACATGCATTGATACAGAATCAGGTCGTTTAATGAGGACATTTTTCGCGTAATCGGTTCTCTTTTCCACCAAAATATTCATCGAAGACCCGATATGCGAAAATCAAGTATCGGTTTGATGAAATAAAAGTTAACAGTTCCAGCCGTCAACAGAAAATGGGTATTTTGTTCCTTACACTCTAAACCGTTACTGACGACTGGTTGTAAAAACCGATATAATCTTTCGCTGACGCAAGAGGTGTTAGCACGATTTTTCTTCGAAAAATTAGGACGCGTTAATACTAATAATTTTCCAAGATATCTATAATAGTAATAATGACGACGATAACGACGAGCAGCTTCAAAACACCCCATATTTGGCTATTCACTTATAACCTTGACTTAGGAAGAGGATGTCTCCCACATAACTGTAAACGCCTCTTGGAGCTTTCCACTCTTGGAAACTAGAACCTTCTACCAATATTTTCTCTAGATAAGAAAACGACATATCCAGATAGACAGCGTAAAGTAAGACACTAAAGTAGTGTTAAATTCTTATATAAATTTTAATACCCATTCGTCTCTCGAAAGTTTCTACAATATATTTTTAAAGGATAAAAGTTGGACGGGTTGGCGAAATATGTAACCCCAACAGCCATAAAATGTAATCCGCTAGAGAAACCTTAATTCAATGGAATTCCATAATTCGGAAGAAATAATACAACAAACTATATAACAATTCCACTATATTAATCAAAATCACGAGCATGTTTCGACGTAACTAATCTCCTAACGATGACGTAGTTACGTCGGAACCTGGTCCTGTTATTTGTTAATATTATAGTGTAATTGGTGCATAGTTTGTAGTATCATTTGTTCTGAACAAAAAATTACTGAAAAATCTCAATATGTATAGATATTGGAGGTACATGGTTTGTCATGCGGATTACAGACACAAGGTGAGTTCGAGGTATTCTCTTTGTTTTTAAGTTAAACTTAAAACACAAAAAATTAACAACTAAACATTTTTTTATTTACTAATAAAGCGTGAGAAAATGCTTCACAGCTTTTGTGACACGTAGACTAAGAATTTTATGAAAAATTCATTCTCCCAGTCTAACCATGTTTTCTAATGAAATGATGCTGTACTATAAGGGGCACATTTCTAATGGCATTTAATATAGAATCCGCAATAGAACACAACGGCAACCCGTAAGAGAATCGATTTGGAATTGGAAGAGAGAGAGAGACGCATCTTCAACCGAGGATTCTCTCTTGTTGGATAGAGCGAGGCGTGCGTGAGAGGAAGGACAGTCGAGGATAGAATTCCAGAGGGCGTGGGGAAAAATCCAATCACGTGCTCTTCCGTTTCCATCCACGCGGAAACAGTTTATCCCGCCGAGCGATTAATTGCGACAACACACATCCGCGGAGGACGGACCGGTGTAATTGGAAAAGCTTAAAACCCTAACTCGATTCTCTTCGATCGTCCCGACCAATGAAAAGGTTTGAACGGCGTTAAAGAGGGTTCCTATGGACGCATAAAACTCCCCTCTATCTACGTAATACTCTGAAACTCTATACCAGAATTCACAACGTGCTCATCTGCGTCAATTAAAACATTACCGACAGATTATTCAGTTATACCAAATTATACTAATGTTACTACCAAGCGGCAACGAAGTTAATGGCATCTCCTGTCCCTACACTCAAGACAATGCACATAACTCCGAATAACTGAAAGCCTACCACGCAGTTAGGCATTCTACGCGATTCGCCATTAAGTCAAAAAAATATGCTATGTACAATATTCCATATGAGTTATTTTTTCATTTATGCAGAAAAAAGTGGGCATTTGGTACTTAATTTAAGACGCTATAAATTATAGTTAATACAACATCCAACAGTAATTCGTTATGAACCGAAAAAATACAAAGGAAAAGACATTCTAACGAATTAATATGGATGAAATTCCGTTATAAATAATGAAAATCAAAAAAGGAAGAAATACTATTGGATCAATTGAAAACTGGTAAATCACTTATTTCCTTTCTTCTCCGTCAATAATATTTCCTTGTAACAATATTAATAAATCAGGTAAAATATCTCAGGAAAAATATAAAACACTTAGGACTTTATTGGTAGAAAAACGGATGAAATATCCTTCCATAAATATATAAAGAAATCAATCCTAGAAATATATTACCCATTTTAATTGCATCGACAAGATAATACTTTCTCTAGAAAATCACAACTCGCAAATCCATCCTAGATACAAGAATCAACGTAGATTATTAACGCAAAATTTCACAAATTCTTCCCTTCCTTGGGAATAACATTGCAAGCGTTATTCCAAAGGAATTCGGACTTTTAAATTTCGTCCTACTGCATCTAAAGTAGCACGGATATAAACTCTTCAAATTCCAATTGACAGCTTTAAAAAAGGAAACACTCGGAAACAGAAACTGAAGCTTCCGGAACGTTTCGAGTAATCCTTAAAGAATCCATTGTGCATCAATTCTGGAAAATATATACAATAAAAAACTAATCGAAAGTTTAAAAAATTAATACTTTCTCTGTACAAAAACTAACTTTAGAAATGAAATGAAGTAAAACTTCAAAGCCATTATTCAAGAAAAGCTGTCTCCTCCAGCAAAAAAGATCGCTAGACACGAAAACGTAATATTCCTCACACACTGACCACAAAAACCGATTCATTTCTCCGACGATCAAATAAAAGGATTCGCGGCAAAAACACGGCAGGAAAAAACTTTAAAAGTGCAGAAGTTCTGGTAACCTCTTACAGAACCAGGGGAAAATGTATATAACCTAATAAGAAGTACCTCCAGACTCAGAGATTAAAAAGAAAGCGACAGAATGAGAGATCCATCCACACGGAAACAAAAAAACACCTTAATCATTCTGGTGTTGGAATTTGAAAAAAAAATGTGCGAATGCACTTCCCGGTTCAATCAGGGTGATTGAACCTCTTCAAACGCCGTGACAAAGCAGGAGAGGAAGAGAATGGAGTGATAGAACGAGAGGGGTGGCAACCGAGATAAGAGAGAGAGAGAGAGAAATGGCTTGAAAATGAGAGGGAGAAAAGTGATTGGATTGAGATAGAGAGAGGAATTGGATTAAGAGAAAAATAATTGGAGTGGGAGTGACTGAAGAACTGGAAATGTAGAAAAGAAAGTGGAGTGGGGGGAGAGAAATGAGGGAATTAAGTGGATAGAGAAATGGCCGACAGACAGTCTAATGACTTTATTAAGGGCGAAATTGATTACATTTAACTTTTTGGTCAGGTATGATGTAAGACACAAATTGATAACAATTTTACAAATACATTAATTACCAAAAAAGAGGTATTTAAATGCACGAACCGACGAGAAGAGGCGGTGAAACGATAGAAATTCGGCGAAAAGATGAAACCGGAGAAGAGAAAAATAATAATAAAAGAAGTGGAAGAAGAGGAAGGAGATGGCGGGAAGGAAGAAAGATCGCAATGGAGTGGCTGAAAGGTAGCGGAGATGAGATGAGGAAAAAGTAAAAAGGGTGATGGGGAATAAAAGAAAAAAGGGATGAGGGGAACGTAGGAGGAAGGAAGCTTGCGTGGGAAGGAAAGAGAAAAGAATGGCGTAGCAGAGGCGGCAAAAAAAATTGCACGCAACATTTCCGTCGATCGGAGTCATGAGCGAAGGAGGCAGGGCGGATACCCTTTTAAAACACTTGTAAAAGGAAAACCTCGCGGGAAAGACAAGAAAGAGAACAAGAGTGGAGAGAAAGAGGAGGGAGGGAGACGGAGAGAACTGGATGAAAGAATCCGAAAAAACACCAGGAGAAACTTGGGTTTCGCTCCCTCTTTTCCACTCCCTCCTCCACACTTTGCTCCAGAGAGCGAAGGACCACGCCCCACGCACAACGAAGCGGAATGCGCAGTTGCCAATTCAGTTGTTTTCGCGCCAATATTAATTTCCTAGGGTGCTACTCGCTGATGCCGAGGAAAATAAAGAGGAGCATTTCTGGAGGGGGTTAGGGGAGATTTTTTCCTGCATAAACGTGGACATCGGAGCAAACCGAAATCCGAGGTCCTAAAGACGTTGAAAGCGCAAACTTGAACTGGTTGAAGAGTGAAACTTCCAAAAGTTAGGCGAAACCCAAACTCCTCTTAAGAGTGGGTTCGCCGCAAAATTCGGCACTGCTGGCGATGGAGGGGGTAGAGGATGAAAAACCGTGTGCGTCCTCCGGAGAATGGCACGGGAAAAATCATTTTCCAACATGTTCCTACAAAATATTTTGAATGCGAGGCTGGAGGGAAATGTTAAGCTGTTGCCATGAGAACGATCCTGTCGAATATCGAAAGTAATGTGTGAAATGTCTCTATTTCAAGACAGCTAATAGCCTTAATACTCTAAAATGGTCAATAAAAAGTTTAATTACACCTATCTCATTGCTTACGCAAGATCAACAAGTGAATACTGAATGTATTTTGATCGACTCAAGTTCTCATCTAAAGAATAAAATGCATATTAAATAATAAATTAATAAATACATAAAATATGAATCATCGATCACACCTGACTGCTTGAATCGAAACAGTTTAATTAATTAGCTCTCGTAGACGTAAGATGGCCAAGCAAAACATTCATATTTCAGCAACAAAGTAGCCGTTCTCAATTGTGAGAATGCTGAGAATACTATGTCGATTGCCCTTCAGGAGGAAGTATTTGATATTTTTAAATGAAGTAGCAACTTATCAAACAATAGTTGTTAAAAGAATCCACTTGTAACACAATAGTGCGCGCAAATTTTTCAAGACGGTTTCCGAAATCAAAGACATGGTTTATAAGATCAAATATTATTAAACTTGTTTATAACTATTGCAATATCACTTTCCACCTTCGAATCAACCAATCTAATTTTCTATCTTTATACATATTTTTTTTGTCTAACCCTCCCAGTCAACCCTACCAATATCTCCTCTTGACTAATCCATTCTTTGAGGACACATTCATACACAATGGGTAATGTTTAGGGATGAATACCGGCATTGGAAAACCGGAATTAATACCGGTATTGAATTAGAACTGTTCTCCGCACAAAACCGGTTTCAATATCGGTATCAGCAAAAAACTGTCCCAATACCGGTATTAAAAATTGTCGGTATTATTTCATCCCTAGTAACGCTGCCAAGTCTACTTCAGGTATTTGGAATCTCATGGAGGTGTTGTCAATTGCCCAAAAACAAACCCTCGTATAGCATGCTCGCCGTGTCTCTTTCCCTTAACTTCCATCATAACACACAGTGTTGTATCTGATTGCATTCGACACCAAGCCTTCTCTTTTATAATGTCAAGGTAAGTGACAAAGACGCCTTTAATCGACTATGACGTCATCGACGGGATCGGTCGACGTAAGCCGGGGAAACGCGACGGGCGAATTCTAACACGCTACAGGCGAGATTGCATTCCATTTAGCGTGCGCGAAACGAGCGGGGTAACTCTTTTGGCCAACGTAATGCAGTCTAGCGCTGCAGCGTGAAGATACCTTTAGCGCTTCATTAACAGCCAGTCGCCCGGCGAAACCGAGCACTGTCTCCGAAAATTTAACGAGAACTCCCTAATTGCGGTGACCCAAGGAGAGAGAGAGGCTCTCACGAACCACGTCCGAATCTCATACATACACACACATACACACACACACATTACACTTTCCAGAAGGAGACTTCGTCCGGATTTTGGCAAACTGCAAAAAAGTTTACCCGTAGCAGTTACAGTTACCGAAATCTCTCTACGACGTGGGAAGCAGAGAATTTGGTCGTTTTCGTGAGAGGGAGGAGAGGAAGGTTTCGCTTAGAGAGGTCTTCATGCTTCACGCCAAGTTTGGCCACGCTTTTGAAAAAAAAAACAAAAACCTTTGCAATTCCCTAAAAAACGCTTCGATTCGCGAAAAAATAAATGATTCACGTAGCAAATTTAAAATGCTTAACCGTTACAAAAGAGGACAGAAACATTCTCATTGGTAAGTTCAAAAATTAAATCAATGGTAATTTATGGACCTTGCGTAACGGTTTGAATACAGGTACATAATCAAAACTACCGTTTCAAAAGAAAAAGGAAAAGCAGATGCGAAATTATTTTTTAAAATTCGCCGAGCAGTGCATTGCAACTGAGGAAGGTTCACCTCATAACCTAAACGCTGATTTGGTTTATTATTAACGAGAACCACACAACTGCCAAACATTAAAGTTGTTCATGGATACATAATCGTACATTCGCCGTCGCACGTGCCCATCTTTCGATGAAAGCAATCATTTCCTCGTAACTCGAAAGCTCTTAGCCGTCTCGCGATCCCATCCCTCGAGATGAAACTCAAAACGACGCAAATATAGATCCGAACATCACGCCACGCATGCCGTAAAGCGCTTAAAACAAGAGACGAGCGCGCATTCCGCGCGGGATAAACCCCATAGAATTGAATCTAGCTCAAACCCGATTCGGAGGCCGATTCGCCCGCCATTTGCGCCCGTTATTACCGCTGAAACGTAGTTCGCCCTCACGAGTCGTCGATTTTCCATCCCTTTCATCTCCGGCGCGATGGAAGCGGAAGGAGAGAGGGAGGGAGAGAGGAGAAAAGGGAGGTAGAGGTAGACGGAAAGGGGAGGAGGGAGTTGCAAGCCTCTTGTGGGAACATTAACTTCCGCTTCAATCTCAAGCGACCCTTAACCTACTCTTTCTGTTAATGCGTCCCGTGCAGTCGAATAAGTAAGAAGGAGTGGAATAGGGAGGAGGAGATGAAGGAGAGAGAGAGAGAGAGAGAGAGATAGAAATGAAGGAGGAAGCAAAGAGAGAGAGAGACAAAACTGGGACGTGGATAGACACGAAGAGGTCAAAAAGAAGTTTAAAAAAACTTTTTAAATGACATATTTTGCATTAAAAAGTACAAAATAAATTTTGATCAACTAGACTTGATTAAAAACTCTTTCAAAATCAAACGACTTTTTAAATGTGTAAGAAGGATATATGTATTTTTTGGGGGTGAGGTTAACATAAAAGTTATTAGCAAAGAAAATGTTAGGGAGAAAGAGAAGTGTTGGAGAGAAATGACAGGAAAAATAAGAGAAAAACAAGTTTTTTAAAAAAAACAGCAAAAGCGGATTCTAAAAAGGGTTTTTTGGAATGATCACGTAAATTTTCAGTAACTTCGGCCTCCTCTCCTTACAAAACGTAAAAAATCGAAAATCAATATAAATTATTCCAAACACCTCACCGCAGATAAGCAGTTGTAATATGTTCATCCCTTTTCGAAAACCAATTGAACGTATTTACGTTTAGCTTTTACTGGACTACCAAAGTAAACAAAACTAAACTTTATCATAGTAACGGATCCCTATAGATAGTTCATAAAGAGTATTTAAAAGACGGACGAACCCTAAAATCGATAGGTTTCATGTTAAAACAGTCCTCAAAATCTTAACTTCACAGGTCTTCTTTTCCACACGGGCAGACGGATGAAGTGAAAACATAAGCGACTTTTAAAAATGTGCTAAAAAGACGAAAGAATAGAAGAGGGATGGATAGACAAGGAAAATCACGGGGTAACGAATGGGAATAAGAAATGCAAAGAGGAAGAGAAAATAACAAGGAAAGTATGGGAGTGAGAAAGGTAAAAAAAATAACGGATGAGGAGGAAACGAGAAGTTGGAGAGGAATGGGAGATGCAGAGATAGAGCGAAAGAATATCAGGATAGCCTGGAGAAAGGAGAAGCGAAGAGAGAGAGAGGCGGAAATACAGTACACACATAGATAACGCGCGAATAACGGCGTGTAGGTAATCCAAAGTCGCTTGCAGAAAATCACACGAGATGACAGCAATGAGGAAAGAGATAGACGTATTTTTGACTCAAAACGAGGACGCATCGCGATTACACGACGCGATTAGGAGAAGATTGGCTGAGGCAAGCGAAATGATGTCGGGACTAAAGGCCTTTTAATTAGCCCCGTCTGGTGTGCGTTTAACTCCTTTCATTAAGCGTCGCACGGGAAATCTTTAGGGAGGAAGTAATGGCGGTTTAAGTTCGCTCGAACAAGCGTCAAGATGTAACTCCTTCTCTCGCACCTCCAGATTGCCGTACAGAACGCGTCAAGCTCCTATTGAGGATAAAAGCTAAACCGTCTTGCGCACACGCGCTGACTGGAACAGGATCCAAAACATCAAGACTATCTTAAAAGGTTATGGCGCCCTAACTAACAAGACCAGTCAAGCGAATGTCGTCATTTTGATCGAAACAAGAGGCAGCACGTTTCGATTCTCAACTTGTTTGATAAAAGAAGAAATCAAAGAGGAGGAAATTAAAAAAAAAAGATTTCTTCTCAGGAGTGTTTGCGTCGGCCTCGTTAAATAAATTTTTCGAAGAAGGGATGGATAGGTAGGTGGTATCTTCGTTTCCCCACGCTTTAAAAGAAAACACGCGAAATCTAATTAACCAATTATATTAAGCTTTCCGTCTTCCGAAGGAGCTAAAAGCAAACTCAAAAGATTTTCTTTCATTTTTTTTACGGAGCCTGATTTATCGTTCATCTCCTCGCCAATTACTACCTTCCACCTGATTAAATCCTACTCTTTCCTGTATCCCTCGATACAAAGAGATTCACGTATCGACCAATTCCCCTTCTTGAACGAACTCCAATTATCCTCTAAATAAATTTATAACGACAAACTAAAATGAAATAGCGACACTAAACTCCTTTTAAAGAGAGATAATTTTTTTGAAATTTGGCAAAACTTTTCGACGAATGACACTTTTTTTTAGCTAACCACGCCCCCTCTCTGCGCGAGAATAATTTATCCCAAATTTAGAGCCATTTAAAAGCCAAGTCGTGTCAAATTATTGAGGCATCGAGCAAAGTAATTTAAATAATCCCTTCAAACAACGAGCTACTTTCTCGAAATTTCCGTCGCCGTCCTTCCAGAGCCGAGCGCCATCAACTTCCAGAAAGGATTTACGAATATATGCCAAAACCCTTATTTAATTCCTTAGAGGACTTAAAAGAGTTATTACGAGAAATCCTCTTTCTCCGCCCTCTTGACTTCTCTCTCTCTCTCTCTCACCTGCTTCTCTATTGCCCTTCATCTCTTCCACTTCCTCCCTTCGCTTTAACCTCTCTTCTCTCACTCTCTCCCAGATTCCAAATCCACGCTAAGCCAATACGATTAGCTCAAGAACAACTTTTATCCTAAGCTCTCTCTCTCATAAGAAATACAAGGCGATATTGAATCCGAAGGCGATTGGACGAAAGGGCGTCAAATTACTACATTAAAAAAAAGGGGAAAATTTTTAATGTCCATTTGGTAATGGTTTTCTTCCTCTGATGCAGGTTGCCAATAATGTACTTCGACGAGATAAGCTTCTACCTGCACAATTTTCATTCAAGATGGATTCATTTCCGGCCTTCCTAGCTGCTAGGATACATCTGCCCAAATGCTGAGGAGAAATTCAATAGTTTATGTCCGCCCCATCATAGAAACTCGAGAAAATTTAACTTGGAAGTAAAAAATCTATTGCACTATGGCATATTTAATAAATCTGAGCGAAAAAATCTCACTTCCTGATGCAATAAACGCGACTATTTTTTCAATTATGTTGCTATTTCATTTTTACCAATACCGTTCAAAAGTTATGAAATTGAAATCTGGGATTTAATAAGCCGCCTTTGCAACAACTACAAAAATTAATACAATTCGAACAATTCCCAAAAAAAAACGTCCGCTACAAGCTAAAGTTGAATGGCGGGCCTTTTCCAAATAATTATCAAATAAAAAACGAAAGAAACTCCATCCCATCAAATCATTTCACGGAGAGAGAGAGAGAGATACCATAGCAAACATGAGCGAATGAATTTTTTAACAGCAAAATTACTAAATAGTAAATATAAAGTGATCTCATAAAAACTTCCAAATATATCACTCCTTTTTACGAAGAAAATATTCTCATTTTTTAACTCTTTTTTAAGTCAAATAAGATCGCCGAGAAGAGATCTTTACAACGTCTAATATAATCTTCTTTTGAATAAGTTTTCCGTGGAATCTTCTCGAGTTGCGAATTTTTCTTCCCGAACTAGAGGGAATTCTTTACACTTTCTGCCGGCAGGTGGCAACAGCGGCAAAGATTAAGCTCGAGATGGAGAGGAATAGGAGCAGCTAGCGGGGGGGGGAAGGAGAAAAAGAGGATCTTGGACGTAAAACCAGGTGTATGCGGGAAAAACTGGCTTGTTGGATGCGAGATGGATTAAAGACTTCTTCATATGACCTACGAGACAATCTCGGGACAACCCCCTCGGGACCTTCTTACGACAGACATCTGTCATTAAATTGCAAACCGAATTCTACAGTTAAAAAAAACTTCGTATCACGATGTCTTTACATAATTAATTTCGTATAACGACGAAGAGGCATTTTCTTTTTTAAATCTCGTTCTCACTTCGGAAATTATGCATTACGAAAATCTCCGGCTTAGATATAAAAAAGGAAATCTTCACTACCTTTCCAATTTGGAACGTAGGACTAGAAAAATACAGGTACTAGCAAAAATATAACCGAGCTGAGCACATCCACGACGCGAAATGTATTCCACGAATGGAGAAAGATGCTGTAAAAACTAATTTTTTTGGAGGCAGAGGCGCAGGACGACGGGGGAAGAGAAGCCTATGGAGATACAATGATCGAGTGAAATAAAGAGGGGAGGAGGAGGGGAAAAGTCGGTAAATGGAAGAGGCCCGAGAAAAAGGGCCGTGTGGAAAGGAGTGGGAGGAGCCACGTAGTTTTAACGGGAAGGAGGGGGAGGGAAAGGGGTTGAAGAGGGAGAGGAGTGGTAAGAAGGAAGCGGTGGAGATTATGGGGATAAGAGAGAAAGAGGGTCTTATGACAATGAGGGAGGGGAGGGAGAGAGAGAGAGAGAAAGAGAAGGGCGAGAGGATGCAGAGAAGATAATCCTCCAAAAGTATCAAGAGAGGGAAGTCCATGGGGAGAAGACCCGAGGATTGATACGGAGGGAGAAAATGTAACGGAGAGAGAGGGACCGAGGAAATGATAACCATTTTCAAATGGAACTCCTTTGGGAATTAAGAGGGAGAGAAAGATTGAATTGTGAAATTTTCTCGCTTGGGAATTAAAAAATCTATATATATATATATATATATAGTATATCGACTTCAAAATCGCACTGAGGAATCGACCTCGAGTCAAGGAGAATGTTTCGTTTATTTTATATTCAATTCTACTCACTCGCTCACTTATTTTTATAAATCCGCATACCATTAATTCAATTAAACACGCCGCTACAAAAAAAAGAGTAAATCGAAATTCGGAGATGGCGATAAGGAGGGGGGGGGGAGTAACAGGGGAGGGGGAGGGAATCTCTCGACGCGCCATCTATGGAATTAAGTCAGTTTCATATGATGAGACAATAAATACTATTTTGTTTAAAAAAAGACATTCCGCGTATTTATTCCGCCCCTACCACGAATCCCATTTTAATTAATAAACCGCTATGACGTTCCTAGCCCCCTAAGTAACATACGCTTGATTACCTTCCCAGACGAATTCGAATCGACGCAAGTGTAAATGTTTTCTGATTAATTGCTTCGGAAGTTTGAAAAATTAGAAATTCAACAAAGTTGATACACTAAATATGTATCAAGTCTGTTGAATTTCTAATATAATTATGTTATGGATCATATATTATATATATATGTGCATAAAAAGTTGAATAGGACACACGTTCGTATTTCGTATATTAAACAATAAACCATTGCCATCAAGTCCTTTTAACTCAAGTTTACTTTAAGTCACAACTCCGTATACGTTCTAATTAGAAACTGCTAAAATTCGCCAATTACCACATGCCTATGTAGGGCATTTACCTTTCATCGTTAAGATCCGTGACTGAAAATCACGATATATCTGATTCGAAAGGTTGTTTAATCGTTCCTATGATAAAGATTCCATAACAAGCCTGGCGTCCAGATTTACTTTAGATTTTAAAAAATCGACGTCCACGGACTGAAAAAACAACGGCGAAGCGGATTAGCCCAACATGCAAAACAGGAACGCATTCCAATCGCGAAAAAATAAAAAATAAAAGTAAAACGCCGGCGCGCACCGAAATTTCGAACGGGAAATGAAGAGAGCGAAAGAAATAGAACAGCCGTAATCCCGGGAGAGATAAAAAGAAAGAGCGAAGGATAACAATGAGAGAGGCACGTCAAAAAAGGAGACGAGTTGTAATGAATATTTCGAAACACGCGGATCTAGATATCAAACGTAGAAGCGGATAGGAGGGAAGGTGGGGTGGGGGAGGGGGGGAAAGGGGAAAAAGAGGGAGGAAAAGGATAAAGAGGGGAAAAGGGAGAGGCAGGAGATGAGGTGGAGATATGTAGAGGGGCGAGAGAGGATAAAGGGGATGGGTAGGGAATAGAAGAGAGAGGGAGAAGGGGATGGGAGAAGTAGGGGGAGGGGGGTGGAAGACAGTTTGTGGGGGGGAAATACGAGAAGCAAGGAGTTTTTGGCGCGATGAGGCGGAGCAAAGGGAGAGGGGATGAAATAACAGATGAACGACGCAGGGTGCGGACGAGTAAAGAGTGCGGCGATATGAATTCGGAAGGGAAGTTTAGGAGAGGATGGAACGGAGCGGGCCTTGAAGGGGATGGAACGCAACGAAACGAATGGAACCTTTCGATTTTTGGCAGGGGAAGTGCCTCCTCTGCCGAACTTGAAAACTATCTGCGATTAGCACTTTAACGACGGAGAAAAAAATCCCCTTCTCTGCATCTGAGTATAAATCTGAAGTAAACATTTTGTAGTCGCGTCCTGCAATAAAATTAAAACGCTTTTCGGCTATGAGAAATTGTTTAAGATTATCCAAATATTTTAAAATGGAAATGAGTTTAGCCATGTTACAAACTGACGCACTGAACAAACATTCCCACAAAATTTATTTATGTTAAATTAATGAAAAACACAAATTTAATAAAACGTTTTATGTTACATAACAAGAACTGACGACTCGATTACGTAAATCACAATTTGCTGTGAAATTTTGGAGAAAAATTATTGTAATATAAAATAAAATGGAAATAAATATGTGTTCCTAATTTTCAGTTTGTTTACTAATTGGGTAATTTAAAAGATGTCCGCAGAATTCCAAGCAGAGACTAATTGCTCTTCCCGTCCGCAATTCCAACAATGGCACACATTTTAGGAAGATATCACTCAATATCAATTTTACAATATAATAGTTTCATCCTTAGTGCTTCTTCAGCGAACGACAATTTTCCCGAGCACTAACAAATCAATAATTGCAATTTATTGCTTTAAAAATTACACGAATCAACTTCGGCAAAACGTGAATTTCATCACTCCCGCCTAAAGGTTAGTATGAACGGGCGGTAGATTTAAATGTGATTTTACGACGGATTAGCTTGATTATCCCATCAAATTAAAAACATTTCGATATTAGAAATAATCAGAGCCGAAGTGAATCAAACAAGTAATTTTGTCTACCGCGGAAATACGTAAGCCCCCTCTGGAAGATATGGAAATGCGAGGACGAGGGCTTTTAGATTTCAAAAGGATGAACGACCGATAGTAGAGCTAAGCCGGAGGATAATCTGATGTATGTATTCGGCTTACTCAACCTATGGCTACAAGAGTTAACTAGATCACCTATGGATACTCATTTCCTTCTATAAATGCGTTTTAATAAGAGAATGGGAGTATAGGGAGAGGGAGGTATGGAAAGGCGTTACAGGGGGAAGAGGCGAACACAAATACGAGGGGAGAGATAGATACTTACTAGGCAGACAAAGCAAATTCTGCTTGTGTCGAGAAGGGAGAGAATAATGAATACCGGAAAGAGGGTGGTTGGTAGGATACGGGAGTGACGGGGAGGAGTTTAAAGAATAAATTATGAATGTGTGAGTAAAGTGGGGAGGGCGACTTAGGCAGGAGGTGCAACAGGGGGAGGGAGGGAGGGGGTAGAGGGAGGAAGCAAAGTAGAGAGAGAGAGGAGAAAAAGGAGACGGAGAGAAAGGAGGCAGAGAAAGAGGGGGCGGAAAGAGAGGAGGCGGAGAGGACAGACAGACAAATGCCTTTATTTGGGAGAGGTTGAGGCTTGTTAGCCGCTCTTACACCTTAGAGCAGGGGTTCGCAACCTGGTGCTCGCGAGCACCGCGGTGCCCTTTAAGTCTTTCCGTATACTTCTGCGATGCTAAAAAAAACGTCTTTATTGCTCGTCTGTTATCTTTCTAAACGTACGAAAGGACATTTTTATTCACTTTGACGTTCATGTGATTTTATTAACGATCATTCTAACTTTAACAAAGGTATAGCGGTGTTCGCTGGGTGCTCTAAAACAGTGTTTCTCAACCGGTGGTTAGCGTACCCTTAGGGGTACGCGAGAGAAGTCTGGGGGTACGTGAGTTATGGGTTCCAAAATCAAACATAAATCCCCGCAATATTTTATTAATAGCTTTAAAAATTTATTTTTATATTAGATATTTTTCTTGAGATACTAATAAAGCTATCATTATAGTAATATTTATTTTTTCTATTTAAAATATGTAAAAATGTTCATGTTTTACGTGAAATTTGATCGAATCTTTCCTTTCAATTTAATTAAAATGTTTTTTTTTTCATAAAAAGAAGTCTTGTGCAAAATCTGAATTTTGGCGCGGTAAACCTGGCAACCCCGCTTCGTTCATCTTCGACATGCCTCATTATTCGGTATAGAGTCAGTGAGCTGCCAGCATCCTTTGCAGGCGGACGTAAACAGTCGAATATTAATTATTATGCTTGTTGGCATCAGAAGTGATAAAATTGCTACATTAACAGTACCTGCATTAATTTTTGTTTAGTGTTTATAATATTATAAGTGAAGGGTTTAATATGGGCCGATTTCTTGTGAAAACAAAGAATAAAACTGCAGATTTGGCAGATGATAGTACCCAGGAAGTTGTGGTGGAAACCCCCGTAGCGAAGAAATCGCATTTTACAGGTGAAAGTGAAAATTCTTCTGAGGCAAGAAAAATACGCAGTTATAATTCCCAATATCTTAAATTTGGGTTTACAACAAACGTAAGTGTACCGCCTTTGCCACTTTGCGTGATTTGCTGCGAGACTTTATCTAACCACTGTATGAAACCGTCTTTGTTGAAACGATACCTAAACACAAAGCATCCTACATTAAAAGACAAATCAATTGAATATTTTACAAGAAAATGTGAATGTATAAACATATCTAGGCTGTTGTGACAGTGTACGCAAAAAGCTCTCAACAAGATTTACAGGCTTCTTATGCAATCGCACAAATGATAGCAAAAACAAAGAAACCATATACCATTGCTGAGACGCTCGTTATTCCGGCTTCTATCAGAATCGGCAAAATTATGTTTAGCGAAAAAGAAGTCGACAAATTAAAAGCATCCCACATTCGAACGACACAATAAGAAGAAGAAATGACGAGATGGCCGAAGACACAATGAAACAAATCACCGAAAAAATTATCGAGAAGAAACAGTTCGCTTAGCAATTGGACGAAACAACAGATATTTCCAACTGCGCACAGTGTTTGGTGTTTGTCAGATACATTGACGACGAATATGAAAAAGGAATACGTGAGCAAATATATTGCTGTAAAGAATTCGACACTAAAACAACGGGGAAAGAAATGTTTAACTTGTTAAATGAACAGATTTTAAAATATGGATTATCATGGGAGTGGTGCACATCTGTGTTCAGACGGAGCAGCAGCAATGGTAGGTCGATATAATGGTCTTATTGCTCTACTAAAAAGTAAACTCTTCGATAAAGTGGACTCATTGTATTATTCACAGAGAAGCATTGGCTTCAAAACAGCTGAATGAAGATTTAAACTCTGTGCTAGAGATTACAATGAAGACAGTTAACCTCAAAAAGTTGCGGCCTCTAAATTCACATCTTTTTCGATCGCTATGTCGTGATATGGAATTTGAACATATTACTGTATTACATCATTCCCATATTCGATAGATGTCACGTGGTAAATTTTTCAGCCGTGTATTTGAGCTATAAAGGCTGAAATTGCAGTTTTTCTCACAGAAATCAAATCTGAGTTAGTGAAATATTTTCAAGACGAATTATAGATTTGCAGATTAGTCTACCTTTGTGACATCTTTGATAAAATCAATAAATTGAACCTACAGTTACAAGGTTTTAATACAAATATCTTAATCTTGCATGATAAAGTATATGCATTTAAGAAAAAAATAGCATTCTGGAAAAATAATGCTGTATCTGGAAATTTTGTGTCCTTTCAATATCTTTCGGAGGTTTGTGTGGAAAATGAAATTATTTTGGATGAACATGCCAAAACATTAATAAAGAAACAATTGACAAATTTGGAATTAAGTTTTGAACGATATTTTCGAGCATTGATGATGCTGAACACAAGCAGAAGCTTTGGATTGTGAATCCGTTTGATGACAATACCATGAGCAAGCAGGGATTTCAGAGGAAATAAATGAGCAACTTTTTGAGCTCTCTACTGATAAGTGTACTGAAGATGCAAGGCATGGGACTTGACAACGTTCCAGAGTTCTGGCAGAAAACGAAAGTTGACTACAAACAACTGAAGAGACAACAGAACTCTTCCCATTGGCATTTATGTGAGGCAAGTTTTTCGGCTATGACTGAATTAAAAACTAAATTAAGAAACCGTATGTCTCCAGAAAATGATTTAATTGTGGCCCTCAGCAGTGTGAAACGTAGGTTTGCAAATTTAATGTCATCATTGATGTTTGTATCAAATTTCGCATTAAAGTAATCATAATTACTTATATATTATCATAATTTTTCTTGCATAAAAAATTGTATCATTGAATCTGCCTTGCCTATAATGTTATTAATCATAATTATTATTATGTTTCTAAAAAAAGTATGTATATATACGCATATAAATAAAGAAAACTTAAACTTATTTTATATTCAACGATTTTTTATACGCAAAAACTGTCCTGGGATACTTCAAATTTTTGGGGTACTTTTTTAGAAAAAGGTTGAGAAACACTGCTCTGAAATGTAACTTGGTGCTCGCCACATTGAAAAGGTTGCGAACACCTGCCTTAGAGAATGGAAGGAGAGAGGAGGGAGGGAGGAAAGACAGGGAGAGAAAATGGAGAGAAAAGAGGGGCAGAGAGAGAAGAGGAGGAGAAAGAGAAGAGAGGGAGGGGAGGGAGAGAAGAGGAAGGGAGGGAGAGAGAGAAGAGGAAGGGAGAGAGAGGAGAGGAAGGGAGGGAGAGAGAGAGAGAAGCGTAATAGAGGGGGAGAGAGGATGGGAAGGTAGAGGGGGGAGAATACGATGATAGAGTAGACAGGAGAGATTATATAGGAGATGGAAGGGGGAGAAGATAAAAGATTAAGTGAGAGAGAGAGAGAGAGGAGGCGAGAGAAATGTGGTGGGCGAGGAGAGGGGAGGGAGAAGAGACCGGAAATGGAAGAAGAGTGGAGAAGTTTTTGAGACTAAGAATAAAGGGCGAAGAAGACAAAGATACAAAAAGAGACTTTTCAGAGCCGGAGATGTTGCGAGTACATAATACGCTATTCTTCCTCAAAACTCAGTCTCGCAGGCAGTTTATGCTAACGCCCGCAAGAATGTGGGCGATCTAACGGGATAGCCGTCGTCGGAGAAATAAACTCTCTTAAAAAAAGGCTCGTTATCGTGCTCTGGAGGCGATTCCGAGAGTGTTCTGCAGGCGGAAATTCCAAGTTTCGCACGCCGGTTACGAGGCGAAAAACATTTTCACCAGTTGGCAATTTCGAAAATTTTCTAAGGCGATGAAGACGTGCATTTTTCGAGAGCGTCGTCGGTGAGCGAATGTTATGCGAACGAAGAGATGTTTCGAGAACGAAAATAAGACATCGTATGGAATCATAAGGGGCTACTTAAACGATATGAATATTTAAACAGGGAACATCAATCAAACTAGGGGAACCCAATTGTGTCAAACGACAGATAACTTGAATAAAAGAAAGGATTATCGAGCTCGCATCATGATTTGTGTCTGATTTACCAATGATGTCCATCCAATCGTCAAGGCGGGTCACCACTGTTTGACGGCCTATTTGTATCCTAAATGGGCACCTGGCCTTCCCAATATTTTTAACGGCTGTTGAACAGACGTGGTTTGTCAAAAAATGCGTTCATTAACGGGATTCAAACCACCGTCAACGCGAAATAATAACCGTTTCGATTGCCTACCATCGATTTATGACAAAGAAGACTGCTTTACATAAACAAAAGAGACCGAGCCACAAGTAGCCGTCATTAGCGTAATATCTATCGGTTTATACGACCGGTGGACTACCACTGAGGATGTCTACCTCGCAGCTGAAATGTTTACCTTTTTTGCACTATCATTTTAAAGCTAGAGGAGTTGTCGCGAACATCACTTGAATCTAAGCCATTAACTCTCGAATCCGATAGTTCATATTTTTTATCATTTTACGAATCGCCACGGCGAGTTATCAAACTTTCGTCGGCTTCATGCTTCCGCACCATCGCCCCAATATTTATTTATAAAGTTCTTTTCTCCCCTTTTTATCATGACGTCACTAAAGCTTTTTTTCCTCCTCGGATTCAAAGCCTCTCCTTTTTTTTAAAAAATATTCCAAAGTCGAAGTTAAAGACAAAAACAAAAAACTCCGAAGAAAGCAACTCGACTCTTCAAGAAGGATCGCGAGACAAACAGATCTCCATCCCATGCGACATGCAATGCCCCCCGAAAATATAAGACGCTCCCGAAATCATAAAAAAAAAACTGACATGAGGGAAAAGGGACTCGTGCAGAAGACTTGTTGGAAATGGAGACATCGCGAGGGAGAGAGAGAGAGAGAGAAAGAGACCGGGAGACAAGCGGAATGGAAAAGAAAATCCCCCAAAAAAAAGAGGAAGGGGGATTCTCCCCCTCCTACTCCACCCACTCCCCCCCTCCCCCTCCAACCCCGCATGCCTTGTGTCCCTAGCGGCGCGATAAGCCCGTAGAAAAGGTTGTTTCAAAAACGGGAGTGGGAGAGAGAGAGAGGGCGGGTTGGAAGGGGAAAGAGGCAAAGCAGGCGGAGATAACGGGTGATGCATACGGCGAGGGAATAAAATATTAGAGCGACGGGGGAGGCGAACGAAAGGGAGGGAGAGAGGGTATGACGAAAAGGTTGCGAGAGGGACAAAGAGGAAAGGAAAAGGTGGGGGGGGAAAGTGCAGGTATGCCTGGAAAGGAGGAGCTGAGGAAGATGAAAAGGGGATAGCGGAAAGAGTACGGTTAAAGTAAAGAAGTAACAGGCTAACAGAGATGGAAAGAGGGGGCAGGAGAAGGGGAAATATAAACGTAAAAGATGAAGAGAAGCATGGAAGAAGGATGAATATAAGAAAAACAAAAGAAGAGCACGGGAGAAGTAAGCATGGGAGAAAATATGTAGATACGGCGGAGGAAGGGAAAAAGAAGAAAGGGGAGTACACCAATGGGGAACGGGAGGTCTGCCGGACCGCCAGGTGTGGAGAGAAAGGTATAGGGAAAGAGCGCGCGGTGTAAACCCTGGAAAATATATCAACCCTCCGAATCCAATCCGCAGTCGAGGGAAAAAAACAAACATTTCTCTCCCAAGGATTATAAAAAATATCCCACACGGTTCCATCGCATAATTGAATATTTCGGGTATTATTATTTTGTAAAGTTCGCTTTGATTGATTGTTTGCCGAGCGCGGAAGATGTATTTTTTTATTATCCCCTGGAATGGCGTAAGATAGCAATGATAAATTCGGCGCAGCGGTGAGGAATCCTCTCGCGCGCGACAACGGGACCTCTCTCAGGGAATAGCGGACTTATTTTGTCCTAGAAACTCACAGCCGTTGCAAAAATGCATGAATATCAACGAAACGATTTGAAGAGGAATATTAAACAGAACCTTAAATGAAATAATTAAACGATCTAAACCAGTGGTTCCCAACCGGTGTGTCACGACACACTAGTGTGTCGTGGGCGAGGTCCAGATGTGTCGCGAAAATTTAGAAAAAAGGCTCAAACTTCACATTAATTTTTTAAAAATTGTTATTCGACAGATTTTTATTTCTTTTTGTTTATTTTGTTAAATAATGAATTTTATTTATATATATATAGATATAGATTTCGTTGTACATACTCTGAAATGACCTCGGTCATATCTGTACTAATTTGATGTTAATAAAGAAACATTTTGTTATATTTTTTGTTATATTTAGTGTTTTATTGTTAAATGATGAATTTAAGTATTTTCATTATGTTTTAATCAAGAAAATTTAGTTTTTATTTCATGGTGTGTCGCGAGAGCTGGATCATTTAAAAGGTGTGTCGCCAAAGCAAAAAGGTTGAAAAACACTGATCTAAACATATGCTTTAAGGGTTAAATATCTACGCTTAGTTGCCATGGCAGAGTGTGCGACAATTTTAAACTTTTCCGCACGGCGGGCCACATCCGCACTTCAGAGGGCCGAACGAGTTAATGAACCAGAAGTTATCTAGAGTTTCTGTGGTCTCATATTAAGCCAAGATCAAGTCTACATAACTTGCTAGCGTAACAAATTCGCCTGAAACTGTTTTTGAGACCATCGTTCTACTGAAAATATTTTAAATTGCCCATGTTAAATTTTCCCGATCATTTTTTTCACTACAGCTTCGCGAACCGCAAAAAATGCGCATGTAGCCCGTGGGCCGTACGTGAAAGATATTAAAACCAAAACGCAAATAAACAGATGATGAAGCGATTCCATTTTCTCCAACTTATAAGCAAGACCTTGTTTGCAAGGAAACAAGACCACCGACACAAATCCTTTTTACTCTCCCCTGCGAATTGAAGAGGCTAAGTACGTATTCCAAACTTATGATCCCAGAAGAGCCAATTACGGTAGTACTAGTGAAAACATTACGATCCACGCTTTTACGAAAAATAACAAGTGGTTGAGGAAGTATGTTAGTTAGTCCACGGTTGATTTAGTAAGTCGTTAAAGCGAGTCCAAGTACGTGAGGGCGAGCGCGCACCACTAACATAAATACATTTCGAGTATCCACTACGAACTAACGCGCGTGCTTGCGTTTGCGCATGGTGGAAACACTAGGTGTCTTCATGCGCAGGCGGAAGTGCGTCACGGAACTACTTGTGACGTAGGCGTCGGGATAGTGTGCCACTGAGAGGTTTGGGGAGATATTCGCGTTGTTTGATTTATTTGGTGCTTTGTTATTACGTTTTGTTATTGTTGTTACATATATATAGTGTTGTTATATACTGCCGTTGTTATAGCGTTTCGGTAGTTATAAACAAAATATCGGTAGTTATAAACAAAGTCGGACGGAAAATATCAAGCATATTTTAAGCATGGAAATTAGCGTGGAAAATGAAATTAATTCGCAGGTAAATGAATCTAATGATAAAGTTATAATACATTCACTTAAAAGAAAAATAACCATTAATGATGAAAATGAAATTAATTTGCTGGAAAATGAATCCAATGATTCACAGATCTGTACACGTAAGAAAAGAACAAAGATTACCGATGAAAAAATTCAAATATTTCTAAATATGAAAAGAGAAGGTGAGACGGTCGCTAAAATGACCAAAAATTTAGGCGTATTTAAATCTGTAATTTATAAACTACTGGTAAAAGTTCAGGCTTGAAAGGATGGAAGAAATCATTTCAAAAGAATATCTTTCCTATCATTTGTGACTATTCTCGTACTAACTAATATTATGTTCATGTGTTTCTCAAATATTTTAAGCAAAAATTGTAAATGTTATTTAGTATAACATACATTTAAGATATAACATAATTTCACCAAAACTGAAAGCCCATTCTTTGTTGCATAATATTATTATTTAATTATTATAATGTGTAAAATATACTCATTAACAAGGAATTATTTAATTAACATTTATTATAACAAAAAATACTTGAACTAATTTAATATGGAAGACCTTGAAATGCTAAATCAAATAAATAAGATAGTACGGACATAGTTTTATTCGTCGAATAAAACAAAAAAATCGGTCCTTAGTACGTATTTTGATGAATGAAGGAAAAAACCTTGCAAGTCAAGAAATCGAGTCATACGTGTTATCTTATGGAAAAATGTTAATCCCCTATATTGGCAGCACTGACTAATCCCCGTTGACCAAACCTTGATCATTCACTAAGTTAGGATATAAGCATGAAATGTAACAAACTTGGTTGTTCTAGCTGTTATAGTTTAGGAGTTCCATGAACAAACACACATACATACATACATACATACATACAAACTCTTTAAAATATATAGTAGATTATTTTCTGCAATCCAAATACGTCCCTGAATAATTGAAGTAACTGTTGAAATGTGTTTCTGATTTTATATTATAATACAGTCCAAATCATCTAGAAACCTTTCACCGTGTCACACGCAACATTCGAACAGCCGCCGTTTGTGTCCCGTTGCTGACGTCATGCGCAGAAGTTTGAAATTCGTCCACCTGATGAACACGCCTATAGTCTTTCCGCCATGCGTTTGCGTGTGTGCGCATACACACACGCCAGAAGTCCGATCACGCTTCTATGTCGTTCCGTTCTTTCTGGTCGAATGTTTGCACACGAGGGGACGAGGACGAACGAGAATTGGGAAAACAAACGAGAACCCAAGATAAAGGAAACGGACAAGGACGGCAAAGTAAATTCTATCTGCGTTTTATGGCCGTAAAAATAAAATTTCTTTTTATAAAACACGAGATATGTTTTCGGCCCGGAGTATGAATTTTCATCATCCTAATGGCGAAAGAAACTGTGAATTCTCATAAATAAAGATGAAAGTTCCGAATGGCCCTCTTAACCACTCGTAACGTCAATGTATTTCAATTAGGTACCTTAAAGAAATTAAAATAAAGTGTTAAGAAGAGGATTTGGATGCCGATGTGGAAATAAGAAAATCGCTTCAGCTCTTCGCGATTCCTCGTCTTCAAGCCTTTTTCGTGAAATCGTCGTTAACCAATGAACTCCCCTCTCGGTGTTTTACGATCGGCTTATTTACGGTGACAATTACGTACACAAATATTCACGTTCTTAAGAAAAACTCAGACCACAACACTGAACCACCCTCTACTAGCGCCAATTTTATATTTAATCCCAGCAGATTACTTGATTTTACGAAATTTACATCTCCACCGTTGAAGAATGAACGAAAGCGGCAACAAATTAACTAAAAGTCCTCATTTATTAACACAACTTTCCGTAGAAGAACGCGAATTTCTTTCTCTGGGCAATAGAACGGAATATTTGCCAAAGATACCGAATAGGGAAAGGGAAATATTTTTATGAAATAACAAGGAAAAATGTGTTCCATATATGGGATACACAGAGATTTTCAAAGGCGTTTTTTACTATAATATAGAAACAGACTTTTTGTGTACATGCAATCAAAACTTATCCAAATTGGCGAGTAAATACTGGCCATTGAGGTGTTACGTTCCAATAGGATCCCACAGAGTTTGTAACAGTTAAGCCAATCGTATTTTCTTGTTTCGTTGCTTCTCCCTCCTTCCTCATCAAGAGACCCCCAAGGCTGCGAATTTAAGTAATTAAATTTTCCTCGCGGCCTGATTAGAAACATGCCTGTCGAAATCCATCAGCATCTCGCTTTTTCTTTCCGATACAGGGTGTTTCACGCCCCCTTTTTTTCTCAGCAGAAAGGGCTTATCTCTCCTCAATTCTATACTTTCGACGTGGCCTTAAGGGTACTGAATCGGTAAAATAGACTTTTGCTTAAACCTTCTACTCGTGGGAGGAAACTTTTTCTTTGTTTACTAGATTAAGGCGCGCACAGTGGCTTTCTTAGTCCATCTAATCTCTTACTTCAATGTTCTATTTCAGTTGACGTTAAAGCTTTAACGTACATGGTAGTTGATTTCAAGTTTTTGCTGTTTTGGGTCACTTTTTACCACAATATAGTAGTTGTGTCGTACCTTTTTTTCTTCTCGTTATTGGACAAATGAAAATGTCGGGTGAGGGTTTTGTTGTTATGGGTGGCACTATGCTGAGTGAGTGCTTGAACAGTGCAAGTTATAACGAAGAAGTGCCACAACCGAGTTTTGATCATGAGAGTGAAATAAACTGAAATGCGGGTGTGAGAATATGGTTGGAGAACATCATCGTCATTTTTTACAGTTTACAACCAATATTTTTAAAAATAATTCAGTTGATTCCTAACTCGATTGTAGTAGGAATCTAGAAGGAAGAAGAAAAAAATAAGAATTTTCAGGCCTTGAAAAAAAATATTCTAAACCATTAATTAATTTTGAGTTTTTTCAGTTTTTCTTTTTGCAGTATACATTTGTACTCATTTTTCTATAAATAAAACTTTCTCACACCGTCGAGTTCTGTTCTAATGAATTACCACAAATTGAAATCCACAACTTAAAATTTTCTATTTTTTTTCAATTTTGAAAAATGGGGTCATATTTGACCCCACAATAGTAGTTACGTGACCGAAAAATAACGATAGCAGTAGAAGGTTAAAATAAACACCAAGATGTATCTATTTAAAAGTTATTGACTGCTACTAAAGCTATGTTCACTTGACAGCCGAATGTAGATTTAATTGTCAGCTATTGCGAACGATCTTCAATTATCAACGCTTGACGGAATTTGATGGCATTTAATGAGATATGAAGTTTATTTAAGCCCTTATGAAACTTCTAATTAACTGATACGTCCCAAATACATATTCAGACGATGAATTTTAATGGTTTCTCTCATACTAAATTATATCGGAATCCGTCAAGCGGTTCGAGCGATGAAAGATGCGACAGACAGACGAAAGACGCGTTCTGCCATCTCTTCTCTGCTAAAGAACGCCAAAAATACAATATGTTCTAAGACCGCGCTTTGGATTGGCACGAGTTTCGTCACTCGGGTCTAAATGACAGTTCAGCGGCGAAAGAAGGAGTCGACCTACATCGTAATTTACGCCGAGTATCAAATAAGGAAGCCTTTAATATATATTTTTTCCGTGCGCGACCGCAAGAGATCGCCGAACCCGACACCTCGAAAACCATCGAAGTCGTTCTCAGACGGTTAGTGCACGCTTGGAACCCGATTTTTATCCCTTCACCCCGCGAACGACTTCTCGCGGACTCGAAAGCGACATTCCTGCCGCAGACCGGTAATCGAATGCGAGCACAACCCAGAAAATCCCAACGACGAAATGACGACTCGAAGGGGAGTGTGGGGGAAGGCGTGACGTAAGGGGGGAGGAGGGAGTGGCAGAAGGGGGGGGGGCTAGGGAGTGGCGGAAGGGGGGAGGAGGGAGTGGCGGAAGGGGGAAGAGGGGTGGGGATGGCGATCCCGTGACCGTGGAAAAAGGCACGGACAGTAGGTCGGGTCCAGAAGACGGACTCTCTCTCAACCCAACAAAACCTTCAAACCAATGGCGTAGCGTACGTGTAGCAAACAGGTGAAATGCACCGGGGCCACCAAATGAACCTGGCATCCTGTGTGTTTCATGATAAAATTAACGACAGGCGCCCCAAAATCGAATTTTGCACGGGGCCCCATACGAGTTTGCTATTCCACTGCTCCAAACCCGCGTGCTTACTACGTGGGCGTGACGTGAGGGTCGTAACTAAAGACTTCCTCCAGACACCCAAGAAAACGTCCGTGTGCACGCCCACCACGTCTTCTCACGGGCATGCAGATATATTACAGTGGAAACCTACGCGCACTCAAATACTTTCAAAAATAACAAACGTCGCCATGCCACATTTACATTTCCTACAAGCCGCTAAAATGAAAGGCGTGTAACAGGAAGTGGTGTTGCAATGAACGTGCACTGATTAAAATCTCCATATTCCTTACTCGGACTTTTGAGAAAAACGACCAGTAGTACCTGTATGCTGTTGTTTTAATTTACAACGTCGCGACCTCAACGCTCAAGTAGTCCAGGCTAAATTCAATGAAAACTGCGAAATACATATTCACAAAACTCAAATTACCCACTTTGTAGTCAAGCAAAAGAGTCAAATACTCTTAATGTACATAATATACTCTTAATATTTTTCGCATAAGAGGAATGGTCTAAACTGCGAAAAAAGCTACCACTTAACCAACAAACCTCAGATTTCGGACTCGTTATTTCCAATCAAGGCGTCTACTTATGCACCGACATCCTTAAAAAAGAAAACAAACTCAGGGCAACGGATACCGTAAACCACCCGAATGATTCTTTCCCATCCGGCGACCTGAAGCCAGCTAAAACAACAGTTGAACGACTCCCAACGCACGGCGAAACCAGTGACGTGGAAACGGATGGGAGTCGTAAAAAAAGAGGGAAAGAGGAGTTGGTCTCGGACGGTTTACTTGATTTATTTCCGCTGAAGAATGCGTTCCTGGAAAATATGACGATTAAGAGAGTTTCGCTTCACTTTTTTTCTCTAGCTTGAGCCGAAAATGTTCGCAACCCGACCAAGTGAGATCCGAAATACGTGATTACTGTCTGATAAAAACATGTTAAACGTAAGTTTTTGTATTAGCTTAGGTCCACGAAAAACCATGGAAACGTTTATCGGAAGTCAACGTCCTAATATCGTTTTCTACACAGACACCTACGTTTAGTACAAGCAATTAACAACAACGACATTTTAAACCAGTTTCTGTACAGGCTTAATTGGCGAAGAACTTTGCAATATTCCACAGAAATAAGCAAATAACCAGGAAAAAGCAAGGGACGACGAAGGGGAAATTGGTCAACAAAATTTCCATCCGCGGATCATTACTCAAGCAAGTCTTTTTTTTGTGACTCATCGACAACATAAGGCGACTGTTCTTAAATCGTGGCGCGAAAAACTCTCTTCCTCCAGAGATAACATATTCCATGGCGATATCCGAGACGTTAAATTTTGGTTGTACATTTTTAATAACCAAACAAGACATAAATAACGGACGAATTTATTCAAATGTACGCTCTGCTTGAATAACAATTCTTCGAGAATTTTTTTTAATACAGCCGCGAAGCAATTTTACATGCTGCAAATTTGCATAGCCCTCTGGAAGTTCCATCGCTTTGAGCTATAACACGCACTTAAAATTACCATAATCATTTCTCTTCCCGAGGCGCTGGCAACTTAGAGATATTAATATCCGCCATTTTATCGGAAGGAGTCCCTGTTACTAATAAAGTGAAAGTGAAACGCTTTCTTTGCCAAGCTCTTTCGCTTCTTTAGAGGCTAACTAGGTTATAACTTTTAGAGGAAAATTCCATTTCAATACAATGGGATACTCGACAAATGGAAAGGCGTCCCGCTCCAAACGATCATTTCGGAAGAGTAAATTCAGCGGATGAAACGCAGCCACGGCCAAAAAAAAATTGCTCGATAATATTTCTTTACTTCTTAATGCCCACTGACAATTCTTTCAACTATAAGAATGGATAGAGATGGAATACAATAGACGAGCCATTCCAAACACCACGTATAACCACACTGTGGCCCGCGTAGTTGTTTTAGAATAGCGGTTTAAAGATAGAATCGATAATTTCGAGTGTAGCGTATAAACAACTACTAGCTGGAGACCGATGCTAGATTACAAATAATTAATGAGGATGTAATGATGTTGGCCCGTGATCATATGCTTCGTGTGGATGTTTCCTAAATTGGAAAAAATTAAGAATATACACTAGGAGTGGGAAACCTTTTCTACATTAGTGGTCCACGATTGGAAGTTGCCAATTCTTTCGGGCGGACCATATTAGAACTTAACTCGAAAGTTACCCAGATATTCTGAGGTGTCATGTAAGTGAAAAATCAGTCTGAGGTTTTTATGGTTAGCATTTGTATATTTTGTTTTATTATCATAATTTTAAACTTGAAAAATATTAAATTGTGCGTTAAATTTTACGGATCCCTTCCTCCTCATAGCTTCCCGAAAAAAATGAATGTTGACGAAAATAGAGAAAGGAATACGCGCCCCTCCCTCCCCCTTCCCCATTTCCAAGAAATTCACTATTCTTTTACATCCACGCGACAAAACGGCTTCGTCGGTTTTCATTTTTAAATTTACCTTCGTTTTCCAAAAAAGTGAAGGTCTACGAAAGCAAACAAACGTTGGCTCAAGGATGTTTTTCTTCAGGTAACATCCGGACTCGAACAAATGAATAACGAAAAGGAGGAGGCTGCTCCGAATCCCGACGGAGGGAGACGCGCATCTCTGGACCCGAGAAACAATTGACTACGTGTTTCTGAGGAAAGCTTAGGCGGAAAAATCCCACAAAGAATTAATTATATAATACTAAATGAAAAACAGTTTTGCTTTTCCAAACATATACATATGCTGCGAAGTTATTTATAATTTAATTCCGGATTCTTTAATTTCTTAAACACAAAAAAAGCTTTTATAAATTCACGAGGTTTAAAAGAAAAATATTCAGACGAAAAATTGGAGGATAACGAAAAGTATCTTTGCTGTTGCTAATAGCCAAATAATAAAATAAGGCATTCCCCTCGAATTTACTAGAAAATCCGTTCCGTGTTGGATTAAAATGACGCAAGATACCGATGAAAAACAACCGCGATACAATGCTCATAACGACTAAACCGCCGACAACAATGGTCACGCGAGGTCACCATTGTTTGAATTCAAATTTCTTCGTCGATTTTCGGCATTTTCTCTGCGCTATAGCTGCAAGTTTTATCTTTCATGACTCATTCGCAGGCGCTAGATGGGTGCGGTAATTATGCGGAATAGAATTGAAGGAAACCGTTTCCTCCCGAAGGGCTAATCAGTAAACACTTTCCCAGCCAAAAATGAAAGTTCGTCATCACAGAAAAATTAACTTACCAACCGACTGCGTCGATTGACCACACCCTCTGTGCAAGAACTGCAAAAACAACTCACCTGAAAAGACAAGAGAAAAACAATGTTAAAAAAAACTTTCGTTTGGTAAAGTTATAAAAAGTCATAAATTGAAAGGCGAAACACATTCATTATATATTTAATCGGGTAAAACATCTGAGATTATGATGTTTTATACTAAGGCAATCAGGCTCTTTCAGTAGTAACACGTAATCATGCAGTCACTTTTATTTGAGTAATCCCTACTCTGGAATTAAATTTCGTCTTTTTATAGACAAATTAATCGTTCTCGGACATGTCATATCACTAGTACACAAAGTGCTGAAATGCATTTGAGGATAATTACTTTTGTTTATTTATTATCTTAACGTAAATGGATGATTTTTTTCTTTCAAATCTCTGCGCGCACATACGAAAGAAAGGAACAATAAAAATAGCGATTTAGATTTTTCCACTCATAACTGGGATAATTAAGTAACGCCCGAGTTCAGACACACCTTATAAAAACGAACTAATACGCTACATAATAATAACCTCAACCTGGAAAAAATTGCCAGAAATCCACAAAGTTGCGCCTAAAACAGTTAAATTTACTGAAAAAAAATACCTCCCCCTCCATCCCTGAGCGTTAGGGAAGGAGAGAATTTTTATAGTAAAACAGAGAGTCTTATTTAAACGATTTGGTTTTAAAGCTCGGCTTCTTCCGCGCAATCAGATAGTTTTATATGCACACACTTCCTCCTTCGAGGCAGAGAATAGTCTAGAAGAGAAAGTGTACAATTCTATCGAAACATACGCGCCTCTTCTTCGACGTTCGGATTTCCCTTCCACTCCAATTCCCCCATACGCACCCTCGATGGGTCATTTTTTCCGTTTTTTTTTGTAAAAAGGGTTCGATCACAGAAAGCCTTGCCGAAAAGCGTCGCACTCTATACAATGATGTGGAAACATCCAGGAACCGCCCTTTTAGGTAATCGCTTCTTCCTTATACAAGGACTGGTTTAGTTGCCATAGCGATGACTAAACAAGCAAGAAACTTGTCACCTCCACCCTTCCTTCCCTTTCCTCTCTCCTCCCTTTTCGCTCTCCTTCCTCTCTCCCTTCACTCCCCCACTCTAATTCCAAGAGCGCCCAACACAAGAGAAGCAAACTTCCGATTCCCGAAGCAGAGTTCCCATCTCCATTCCCCAGCGAACGCAAAGGTCGTATTCAGGGGAAAGAGAAAGAGAGATAGATAATAATTTTATTGTTCCGGGACAGAGTCCCACAGAAAATGAATACAAGGTACGTTAACTATAATATACATAACAAGCAACTTCAATTATTGAAGTGCGGAGACAATTATGTTGAATACAGTACGCAGTACTACACATATTTAATAACAATACACACATACGTAAACATGAACATATAATGTAATTCTTCCAGAAAAAAGAAATAAATAAATCATATATAAATCGTATATAAATCATAAAAAATATGACAGGTCCAAGCTAGGAACATAAATTTACGTGTTGAGAATTAATAGATAATATACTATAATCCCAGCTAGGAACATAAATTTACGTGTTGAAAAGTAATAGATAATATATTATAAGTAATAGATAGATACTTTATTTTCAGAGCGAAATTGAGGCCACAAGGTCCCCTCTTCCATTTAACCCTAGAGAGAGAGAGAGAAACTGGTAAATACACAGAGTAAACCCGGAAAACTTACGTATTTGAGGAGATGATTGGGAGGAAGATGGAGAAGTGAGAGGAAGATTGAGGGAGGAGGAAAACCGTTTTTAGGTTAAGGAAAATTTCATCTCGATCATTCCTAGAAGGATATTTGGAGAAAGGGCGTACGGAAATATTACGCGGAAATATTACGCTCGTAGAGACATGGGGCCGAGTTTCTCTTCCGGTCACGTATTGGGGATTCCCTGGAGTAAATGGGGAAAAAATAACCATCGAAGAAACGAAAAGCTCTCTTAGCCGAATGAAAAAAAGGCAAAACACAATCTCGAAGACTGACATCGTTTCTATTCCCTCGGTAACAACTCATTTAACTTCGGACGCGTCCCATCTGCCTTTGCTACAAAATGATTGATTTGGATGACTAATGTAACCAAAAACATGTGAAGTTAACCACAAGAGTAGGTGGCAATTTATCGCTAATTTTTTACCACTGAAGCGACAGACAGACAAGCGACTTTTAAGGTCCTTTGTCTGCCTGTCATCGTTGGTATTAGAAGCAACGATTGATGAATTATCGTCGATTACTGTTTCGTATACACCTGTAACCGTCAAAAGACCAGTTAAACCGCATCAGCCTTCTGTTACACACTTTCCGTCTTCAGTGGTATCTACGTAATTAGCACCAAAGACGGCTAAATTATAACCTACTCTATGGTTAACTTTACATTTTTTTTGGCTATATTAGTCATCCATATAATACGAATGATGACGCAGCTATGCAAGCGAAAGCACGTATGGTACATATATCCAACCGTTTTAGATATTTTGGATAATACAAAGAAGCCGTCGTCAGCGTTAATTCGCAGATTGAACTAGGAAGAATTTAGCAGTGACGACGATGTTCAATTATTCATGTTGTTCACTCCACCGTTTCACGTCTAGCGGAATTACACATACAATTTACTTTCTACGGGCCGTAAGGTGAGGTCACTTATTTGATTTCGAGTTACACGTCTTGATATGTGGTGGTATACCGATGTCTCCGTCCAAGCAAAGATTCGAACCATATATCTCCACAGCCGAATGACAGACTAACAGTCTACCAAGGCCATCATGTCGGAGACGGGGAAAAGGACTCTCAAGATTCGATCGACCTCCTTCCTCGGTAATCTACAGAGTAATTAATTCACGGGGCCACTCGACGAGCAAGCGCGCACAGCCCCCTCTCCCACCCTCAACGATTTAATTTCATGGCGGAGGGGCGTGACGCACTGTCCGCTGTGCAATGAACGCGTCCTTGTTTGTCGGCTAACCCGAGGGCATCTGCACGCCATGTTCGTTCCTTCTATGGTCGGACGAAAGCCTTTTATTTTTTTAATCTTGACACGTTTAATGACACTTTACAAGCGCGAACTGTATCGAACGAGATCCTTTATCTCAGCAAAATATACGTCCATTCAGTATCGCGACAGAAAATTAAGTGCCGTAAATGCTGTGATGGTTTGTTTTTTTTTCGCCCCGGAGACTGTTTCCTTTGCATCAAATTTTCGCATCCCATGTTATCGCGAGCGAATTATTAGAATGATGATGAATATAATACCCGCAGTCACGAATCAGTTGAGAATAAAGCTGTCAAACCGATCGCTGATATTTTTTAACATTAAAGGCTTTATTAGTCAAAATTTGCAGCTGATTTTTTCAAATGATTTTTCAGCTATAAAAGTCGTGTTCGTCTTCAATTATATTGGAGAATCGATATCGTTCATTCGATTTTTTAAATAACTTTCTTTGTATTGGAGATCCGCAAGGGAAGGTAAAAATAATTCGACTAAGAAAGAATTCGAATGATAGAACTCAACGTCTAAGTTAAAGCTAAAGAGGTATAATTATAAAGTTTAGAAAATATTTTCGTCTCACTATTTTTTAAATTATTTTTATCAATTTGATTACATCTATAATCAAATAACGAAGTTTGTATTTATTGCTAATAAAGCCTCCAACGAACAATAAGTCCTAAGTATAACTTGAAGTCGAAAAATGTGACTTTTATAACTTAATAACAGAATTTTTAACAATCATCTTTAGGTATCTCGCATATGTTGCTCCATTATTATTAATGAATATGAATTCTTTATCTGTCCACACTTGGCTTGCCAACACTTCTACGGAATACTTTACTCGTACTTAACCATTATTGCGCACTTTGAAATGCTCTTAAGTGATTAAGCACTTCAATAAAATTAATGTTGAATGTTTGCTTTATTTCTCATCTATAAAATCCCGTCATTACATGACGAGCAATTACACTATATGATTGGATAACGGTAATTTTATAGAGTAGAAGAGTGAAATAAAGTGACCGTTCCCAATTTTCTCACCTTCGAGCGTCCAACGATACCAAGGACTAAAAAATATCCAAAAAACTGGGATTTTTAACGTAGATTAAACGCGATATCTCGAAATTCTCTAGATTAACTGTTGCTCGCAGAACATTACGGAGAGAAGACTCGGAAGAGATTTTGCACCACCGAGGCGACATACGCGGTGTGTCGCAATACGGCGGGGATACCACGCCGGTTAAAGGGAAATCGGAAAACTCGCCGTCTCGCTGCAGGATTTTCCGAGGAAACGATCGGAAAACGCGAGACCGTCGTTCCGTGACGCGAGTTTGCGAAAATGACAGGCGAGAGTCGCGAAAGAGGACGCGTTCCGTGCCAGCCAACGGTTCGCAGGTCAGCCGTTTGAATCTGTGGTTACACTGTATGCACGTTATGAGGAGGAAACCAACACGCTATATATCGGAATTTGCTGGCGGCAGCGCTTGCAAATCATTCGCCAGGGCACAAACTGTTCGGCTGACGATCACGCGACGAATGACGTCATTGTGTGACAGAAAAATAAATGTCATATATTTCTGAGTTGAGAGTAGTCATCCGCCCGACAAATTTAAGACGCGGTCTCTTGATTTCCAATTACCATATTTTTTCCTCTCTTCTTTGTTTTACATCTAACTTCACCAACGCAAGTTTAATTTTACTTTAATATATATTTTTACCCTCCACGAGATTTTCCGGGAATGGAACAGAAGTTTGAGACTTTTAAAAAATTATGAAGCATTTTTCCCCCTTTGCAACATTAAATAATTACCCGATATTGCCTTACCGATCTATTATATTGAAAAGAGTTGGAAAGTTGTTGAAGTCATTCTCAACTTTCGGAATGCTCGCGGATTTAAGGATGCAGTTCGGCCTCTCCCACTGAATTTACTCGTTAAATATAACAGAGGTATTTTATACGTTGGCCTCTGTTATCTAGCGTAATTTCACGGAAGAATAATTAGGGAATGGATGCCGATCAAACTGCGATTCCACCATTGCTATAAACTCCGCATTCTTTTGAAGATTTACATGAAGACATTAGCTCGGTCGTTATAATTACTTTATATTTCCACATATAATTACGAAAAAAGCTATAAAATGTGCATTGAATTCCTGGATCACCTTCGGGGTAAAAACATCCTTAACTCATTTCCTTTTACTTTCGCAAGGTTTTACCGGGCTACTTTATTCACATTCACTTATTTCCACATTGGAAAAACGCCGTCCCTCGGAAATAGGTTTTCATATTAGGTAAGAACTGCCGAATCGGCGAGAAAGTAGTATTAATTGGATTTCCCATGGCGAAAATATCCCAGTGGCGTCATGAGGTAAGATCAGATTGATATAAAAAAAATTAAGATCTACAACAATGAGATGAACATAGTTTCTTTTAATTGGGTGCATTCTTTACCGTTCAGGCTATATGAAGAACACTTTGGTGGTTAAGTATTTTATAATCGCCAGGGAATTTGCAATACCAGAAAAAAAAAGGAAAAATAAAGTCGACGCCATAAATATTTCATCCAACGGTTACATAAAAACTTCAACGACCCGTGACGATAGAAGAAAACCTCGAGCTGGAGAATCCTGGTATCCTTGGCGACCACTACATTAGCATATCCGTTTTCGCGAGGGATTTTCCACGTCTTCGAGAGTTTCCCGCCTCTTGGTCGGATCGAAAACGGACTTACTATTCGTACCTCGCCATCGCGTGCGCCTCCCTACACCCCCCTCCTCTTCTGGGTGGAAGCATGCGGAATGCTCCGAAGAAGAATGGGTTTTTATTGTGAGAAAAGTGAGGTGATGAGATGGAGAAACTCCCAAAGCGACTATGAGCACGAAAGGGACTCTAAGACATGGGAATTGGAGAAAATAATGATTGTACGATTCCAGCTGCCGCCGGCAAATATTTTTAAATCTCTCCAAAAATAAAGGGGCGATGAATTCTGAACAAAATGCGAGAAAAAGGATTCGGAAAAATTTGAAATGATTAAAGATAAACGAATTCCACGACAGTACAAATATCTCGAAAGTATTCATCGCAATATACTTAGCAATGACGAGAAGTAGGTTACTTTCCTAAAGATATTCATCGTCCCTATTAAATTTGAAAGAATCAAATGGGTTTGGCGAGTTTTTGAAGAGTTAAAATCTTTTCCCACGATCTAATTAAATAAATACTTTTCATGATAACGTTGCCTTCCGGAAGTTAGAGACACAGAGGTATCCTTACATCCCATCGTGAACCAGCCATTTATGCAATTATATACTCATAATTCTAGAAGATAGTCATCTGATTCAATTTCTGGCGGTAAACTAATGTTTAAGTGGTGGCGGTTAGTGTTTTGCCCTTGCACGCAATGGGCCAAATTTTGAATCCGGGTTGTCCATGTGCCCTCTTCGTGCTACTCGCAGAATCTGGTTCAGCGTCTTCCAAAAATAAAAGGTTAATTTAAAAACAAGACGGCCTCTTTGTGAACAACACAGCGGTTAATATACTAAGAGTAAACTCTTAAACAGGGTATTCAAAATGTCTCTGTACAGTAGATAGATAAAAATTACAGGTTGGCAACACTGATGTTTACTATTTTTTAAACAATTTTCCACTAAAAAATCCTTTCTTCTAGAGACAAAACCATTTTGCAAGTGAGGTTATGACAATAGTAAACATCAATGTTGCCAACCTGTAATTTTTACCTATCTACTGTATAGATTTTTTGAACACCCTGTATTATTTAGGAGGCAACTCCGGTGTTGTTCCGTTACGTCTTTCTTCAAATCAATGGTTTTCAGACTAAATAAATATCATAACTTAAGCCGCGTAAAATATAAAACAGACGAAAGTTTCCTTGGACAGGACAGGCTGTCTATCCTAATCCTTCCAAGTGCATATGATAAAATCGACGTTTAAAAAACGCTGGTTTTTCCCCTCACACAGACGGAAATAAGAAGGAAATAAAATCCTCTCCTTAATAACGGTCGGCGACGGAAGAAGAATCTCATCCATCACGGGCATTGCATCACCGATCACCGTCCTCACCCACTTTATTCGCCAACACAATCCACTCGACGGTGGGGAGGAGGGGGGAAGGGGGGAGGGGGGGGGGCAAAAAAATCCCGAAAACCCAGGAAAAGAATCGAGCCGTAATTTCGAGCACGTCTTTATTATAGGACAGCGCCTCCGTCGGAATATGAAAGAAAACTAGAAATACCGTCCGAGCATTGTTCCAAACGGGCGGGTGAGAAAGTAAATGTCGCAACAGAGACAGAGAGTGAGGGAGAGGTTTCTGGGAGTGAATCTGTGGGCACGCGGGACGCGAACAATAGGTGGCCTCCCTCTCCTTACCTCCCCAATCTTCCCTCTCCTCCCTCTCTCTCTCTCTCTCGGTAGAGAGAAAAGGAGCTGAATGAAGAGGAGAGGGTTGGCCTGAGAGAGAGGTCAGTGACCCCGGATGGTCCCACGCTAAGTGAGTCAGGCAGGAGAGATAGAGAGAGAGAGGAGGCAAAAGGTGGAGTTGGGTAGAGAGAAAGGCAACTCTGCTGAGATGTGACAACACGAAAAGAATTCCATCCGCCGCGAGATCGCGCTCGAATAAGCGTTCGAACTGCTCGAATGAGACGAAGATCGAAATTAGCATCGAGAGGAATTGTGGGATTGACGAGGAACCCGAGCAAGTAATGAGTTGAAGCGTGCAGTAAGGAGCCGAATTAATTTTTTAATTTTAAAGCTGACTTGAATTTCTTTTGAGACGGGCGTTTCTTTTTTAATTCGGTTCGCGGACTGACTTTCGTAGGTGTTTTAGGCTTGAATGATTAGATAAACAATAAGAAACGAGTGTGACAGTGACCGATGTCCGAAGGTTTTGTAATTGGAAACCAGCGATACAACTGCTACAGAAATGCGATTCATGGTAGTCCCTGGTTATGTTCTATTCTGATTGGAGATCCCAGAAGGTTAAAAAGGTTAAATGCGAATAACTCTCCAAGAATATACGTCAGACTCCATCTAAAGGAAACGCCGTAGACTTCATAACAGAAACGGTTTTCATATGTTTGATTGAATAAAAAAGGAGGAAAAATAGAAAAGTGACAACCCCTCTTGAATATCGACGAAATGATCATAAGTGTTAATATAGTTTGATAATTATTGATTTTGAATCTATGTGAAAATGGAATGCAGACAAGCAGCGTCAGAAATTACGAAAAAACCTCAATATGCAGAACTGGTCAAAAACAAATCAAATTAATTATATACTAATTACGAGATCAGATAATATAGCTCAGGGGTTCTCAACCTGCGGGCCGAATGGGGCCAACTAAGAGATATTATGCAGCCCACCGCCAGTGTTTCATAGTTCTCAAAACTTTCTTCTTTCTCATATACGAAGTATACTGAGAAAGTATTGTTATCGCGAGATTTTTACGGAAATATGCGTTTTAGGTGTCGCTGAATCCGAAAAAGTGGTTTTCGCAATGCCGTCTGCCTGTCTGTCTGTTACTGGCTCTACAGCCTAAACGGTAGAGCGAAAATGAATGAAATCTCGTACTTAGGCATTTTATCATACTGAGCAGAGTATATGAAGAAATGGTTGACATTGCTCAATAATAATAATTTCGGTTCTCGTATTACGCGAGGATCGCAATAATTCACTCGAACCTTGATAAGTGGACTGTATAGATATGCACAAAAAACATGAGATACTGCCCCGACTAAGGCCACAAGAGTTGGTATTGCTTACCTTCTGCTCGTTGAGCTTCCTCCGTTCGTGTCACTTTCTAAAAACTCCTCCACCGGTCATGAGCCGATGACCCAGGATAAGTAGTTTTTCGAACTAGCCCTAGAGGGCAGTAGCAAGAGAAAAGCAACACTCCCTCTAGTGGCCTTTCGATAATTTAAAATGGCGCTAAATACGAAACATACCACCCACCAAATTTGGGTACCAAATTTAAAAACAAAAAATTAATGTCACGGATCTTGGGAAAAGCAGAACCTTAAAAAAAGATAAAAATTTCTATACATAGGATACAACAATGTGCATGTAGCTCCTCAAGCTAGGATTGAGATAGATTTATGAGGATAGGTCGAACCGAAAGCTTCGCTTTGGAAGGGGCTATCACCAAAGACTTGTCGAAAGAAAGGACGCCCACGGTTCAGGCAAGAAAAGAGCTACACAGCACACTGATGCAAAAAACAAAAAAAATAAAAAAATAACTAAACTATCTGGTCCTAAATGTAAATTGTAAGTTACTAAGATTCAATAGGTAATTTAACCAGTCGAGAGACAGGTCGCGTTATCATACCATGAGCATAGCGAACATAAACGACACGAACACGACCGTCTCGACCTGGGAAAAGATGAGATATTCTGCCTAGTATCCAGATCAGAGGAGTAGTTTTCTCTTCCTTGATTAAAAGTAAATCTCCTTCTTGAAGGCTGGGTTGTTCGTTAAACCACTTGGATCTTGCTTTCAAGGTACACAGATATTCGTTTGACCATCTCTGCCAAAAATGTTGAGATATTTGTTTAGTTAATTGCCAACGAGATAATCGATTACTAGAAGTGTCCAATAGTACGGATTCCGGGGAACTCGCAAGAGGTGCTCCAATCAGAAAATGACCAGGTGTCAATGCCTCCATTGATATAGGATCATTTGAAAGTGCAGTTAGCGGTCTTGAGTTTAAGATTGCTTCAACTTTTGCAAAAACGGTAGACATCTCTTCAAAGGTTAAGGAACGTTCGCCTATTATACGTTTTAAAAGATTCTTTGCACTTTTTATATTAGCTTCTCACAGTTCTCCATGATGAGGGGCTGAGGGTGGGTTAAAATGCCAAGTGATCTCTTGATTTGAGAGCTTATCAATTACACTGTCAGTCCGAAATAAAGGCTGGAATGATTTATTTATCCCAAGAAGGTATCTATTAGCACCTATAAAATTCATTCCACAGTCAGAATAGATGTGCGCACAAAGTCCACGTCATGATACAAATCGTTCTAAAGCTGCTAAAAATGATTCTGTGGAAAGATTTGAGACTACTTCTAAATGACAGGCCTTTGTTGCAGAAGAAATAAATAAACACAAATAGGCTTGTGAGATTTTAGCATTCCGTTTTAAGGATTCTTTTATATAAAAAGGACCGCCAGTCCACCCCTGTGTGTAGAAATGGACGGCTCGGTTCCACTCTAGCTGTTAGCTGATCACCCATTAAAGGAATTTTGGGATTAGCCCGTAATTTGAAACAAACAATGCATTTGAATATACGACTGCGAATGATTCGCCTAGCCGACAAAATCCAGTATTTACGAGCAAGCAGATATTGGAGAGTAGCCTGTCCAGCATGATGGTATGCCTTGTGGTAATGATCAATTATAAGATTCGTTAATGTAGAATCTTTAGGAAGTAACAAGGGATACTTTTGTGGGTAAGTTAAGCTAGAATTTTTAAGCCTGCCGCCCATCCTGATACAACCTTTTAAATCTAACAATAAGAATGGTGTTAACCTCTGAATTATGGGGGAGCAGGGCAAATCTTGCTTTAGGCGAACCATCTCTCTAGCAATATAATAACCTTCCTGACGAAAGATAGGCTCATCTGTTATAATATCCGAATATACATCAGCACCTAGTAATAAATCAATATGTCCTGGTTTATCAAAGTCAGGATCTGCTAGATTAAACGAATTAAATTTTTGACAAACAGTACCACAGATTGGAGAAGTTGGTTGCTGTGCCGTTATTTTTGGAATAACTATTGCAGAAACATTAATATCACTGCCGCCCTGGCGTGGCCTCAAAACAAACGAAGTAATACCCTTTGTCGATGAAACAGAAGTGCCTGATAATCCCAGGTAATTAATGTGAATATTCTTACGAGGAAGCCCTAATCACTGTTGACAATGTGAAGTGATGAAACTGGCTTGTGACGCAGGATCAATCAATATTCTAAAATTTACTAGAGAACCAGTGTATGTCTTGATAAAAGCCCTAGAAATACAAAAGAAGGTTTGGATTCACTATGATTAGTTGTACATGACATTGTATTAATGGTAGGTCCATTCGAAGAAGAAGAGATGACGTTGACTCCAGTTGAGTCCTCTTTCGAGTTACTAGATTTGACATGCAACGATTTAGTGTCTGTTATCACAGAATTAGCATTTGAACTACTGTTAGACTTGTTCCGTGTACACAATAATGACTGATGCCTACAAGAACAATATCTACACACCTGCTTTGAAAGACAGTCTTGGGATTTGTGGACATCACCTAAACAATTGAAACAAATATTTTTTTCTTGATGAATTCCTTTCGTTTCTCGATGACGAATGCACTAAATTTAGAACATTGATAAAGCCTATGTTGTTCAACACAAAGCAGACATTTAATCTTTTTCCGGGCTCGCTGTGAGAAGTAACGACTAAAGAGGTTTTTTGAAACCGGTTTACTTTGCATAGACCCCTCTGAGTAAGAACCGCTAACAGACTGTTTGCATCCAGATGATGGTAAAATGTTAACATATTTACGTCCAAATTCTAATAAAATATGAACTGAGGGAAAATCTATTCCATGGTTCTCAATCTCAAATTGTTTCTTGGTATTCCTGTCCAAAGATCTAGAGGCTAAATAAAAAAGTATAAATTCGGCTAAATCTGGAATCTGCATAGCTAACAAAGCGTTCACATTCTCCGAAAACACATCGATAAAATTCTGTAACGCATCAACTGAATCATTTTGGAGACGAGGAAAATTAAATAACTTATCTAAATAACGGAAAGCAAGTACTCGTTTATTCTCGTACTGCTGTACGAGCGTTTTCCACGCAATCGCATAATTCTCGGAAATGATAGGGATACTCGATACTATGGTTAAAGCTTGCCCTTTTACACTTGATAAGAGATAATGATATTTTTCAACGTTCGATAAACTGGAATTTGAATGTACTAAACTTGTAAAAATGTCAAAAAATTGCTTAAAGTTAGCTAAATGCCCATCGAAAACGGGAATATTAATCTTGGGCAGACGTAAAGTACGTGAAGAAAGAGGTTCTTCTTCCCTAAAGTTAGATGACCCCGACTTTGGAATAAATTGGCTAGCAACAGCATTCTAGCGCCCATTCTGTCTCGTCAGTTGTTAAGTTTAAATCAATTTCTAGCTCCCGCAACTGATCAGTCATGCTGAGGAAAGTTTTATAATCGTCTTCCAAGGATGAAAATCGACTGGCAAATAAAGATAATTCATTCCGATTCGAAACGACCGTATTTGACAATACATAAAGTCGTTCAATCGTACGTATCGTGGCTTCACGTCGCGATTTAGCGAGAGCATAATTTCGCTTGAGTACATGTAACGTCCGTGTATCACTGCCTGATTCCTTTTCACTGTCTTGAAACATAGTGAGGCTTAACTCTCGTTAACCAACAGATAAAATACAACACCCGATAGTTTTCAAGGATACAAAGATATATATCCAACTACAGAACCAAATGATACAATTTCAAGATACTAAGATACATATAGATATATGACACACAACAGCAAGATAGCATAACAGGTCAAAATGAAGATACTAAGAGTTTCATAAATATACACTTTTCCCAAGATAAGTAAGCATCAATGATACAAGCAAAATGTCACGATAATTCAATTTGACAAAGTATGAAACAATAGCCTAGTCTGGTCAAAACAAACGAAAATCCGGCCCGAAGAACCACAATGTTCGATTCTCGTATTACGCGAGGATCGCAATAATTCACTCCTACAGTGGACTGTATAGATATGCACAAAAAACATGAGATACTGCCCCGACTAAGGCCACAAGAGTTGGTATTGCTTACCTTTGTAACTCCTTCTGCCCGTTGAGCTTCCTCCGTTCGTGTCACTCTAAAAACTCCTCCACTTAGGATAAGTAGTTTTCTCGAACTAGCCCTAGAGGGCAGTAGCAAGAGAAAAGCAACAACACACCCTCTAGTGGCCTTTCGATAATTTAAATGGCGCTAAATACGAAACAGCTGACATTGCTCAATAATTAAGGAAAGTTTATTCTACGCATTTTCAATAACAATTTGATTTTCTCAAATATGGCTGTAACGATTTTGATCAAATTTCGCGCAGTTACTTGAGTTTACGTCTTCAATAATACTGCATAGTTCATATTTCTCAAAAAATGAATATAAGGCTAGTTTATTCTAGGCAACTTTAACAATAATTTGATTTTCTCAAAAACCGCTATAACAATTTTGATAAAATTTCGTAACGCTACTTGAGTATACGTCTGCAACAATACTACGTATTTCATTTTTCTCAATGAATGAATATAAGGCTAGTTTATTCTTGGTCAACTTTAACAAAAATTGGTTTTTCTAAAAACCGGGTGATAGGATTTTCATTTTCTAAAGATAACTAAACGACGCATTAGTATATGAGAAAGTTTGTACAATGTATGTTGTACCGATTTTTTTTATTTACCTACCAAATATTATTTTTACATTTATTTAGTATCGAAATTTCAACATTAAAACCCTCATCTTGATTTTCACTCATATGGTACCTCTGAATCTATTTAACTTTAAACCAGTCCGCCGAAGCAATGGCAATTTCCAATGCGGCCCACCTAATGATTCACTGCCACCAATTCGGCCCACCATGCAGAAAAGGTCCCCCTCCCCCCGATATTGGACATCGTGAGGGAGAAGATGATCGGAAATCGTAGGAGGGATTCCGAAGTGGAAGGAAAAATTACTTCTTCCACGGCGAACGATTGAACATCTCCTATAAGAAAACGCTTGATGTCTTTGTCGGTGCCTGACCGGACGGTCTCATCAGTTAGTTATGCAAACTGGCTGGTAGATGGCAGCACTTGCCAGTACAATTAGTGCTGCCCCTCCACTGTAACTAATTGCGGCCGCACCTATATTCATTTACGTAAATTGGATGGATGGTAAATACATAATATAATAATAACAATACAATTTATTTCAGCGTTGGCATATACATTTGCATGGTTTCGTCACTTACGTACATATTAACGGGGAGCCCAACTTAAAAATATAAATACGAAACAAATACCATTTAAATCGTTTTAAAATTTAAGAACATTAAAAGAAACCAATTAACATTTAAATGATTTGTTATAGATAACAATAGAAAAAACAATCACATTTTAATTTCTGGTGGCCAATATTTAGCAATTTCTTCTAAAATTAATTGTTATTTTAATACGAGAACTAAATTAGATTAACATTTTGAACAAGTAACGCAGTGAATTTCGAAAGATTTTATTTGAATAATACTTTTGTTGAACTTTATTATGTCTTCTGAACTAAAATTAAGAATTCGTGTCTGCGGTTCCATGGCTAAAATGTAAACACTACCGATACACTCACGTAATTAATTACGTTAGAAAAGTAAAACATTTTACTACGTTATTTAAAATCGATTCGTTCGAATATCTCAATCTATTATTCAATTAATTACGATGGAAAACACAATTAAGATCAATAATTTTATATCTATTTAGAGTAATAATAGGTATTCTTATTTAGTTTCTCCTGTTATTATGTTGACATACAAACTCATATTCCGCGTAATCAATATTTACTCATCACTACGACACGCTATTTTGTGATTGTTGGTTGTTTATTTAGCAACTGAATAGAAAGCGTCAGTCGCCATCATCAGATACATTGAGCTTTAGGAGATTATTCGTTGGTTGGTTTTGGTTAGTTTGTTGTTTTCATTTGCTTTCGTTTCGTGTCCATTTTTTGTGTTCTTTGTTTGTTTTCTTTGTTTTCGTTCTTAGTTGTTCATTTTGTAGTCTATGTTTATATTCTTTGGTTGTGCTCTTGATTTTTGTTCCTTGATTACCTATTTGTCGGTTTACACCTTTTATGCCGGCTATTGGTTACAGTTTAATTCATTTCTTTTTTCTTGGTGGTTTTTACATTGAACTTATATTCTTTGGTTGTACTCTTAATTTATGTTCCACGATTATTTATTTGTCGGTTTACATCCTTTTCTACCGGGTATTGGTTAGCGTTTAATTCATTTCTTTTTTCGTGGTGGTTTTTGTAGTTTTCGTATTGGTTCGTTTTGTGTTCTTTCCACTTTATTTCAAGACTCCTAATGTAGTTTACAGAAAGGAGAGGAGAAGTTTTAGTATGTATCAATTTCTCAAGCTGTCTTCTAAGCGGGAAAAAGTATAACTATTTGCAGTCCGAAATGCACCCGGGCGAAGCCGGGTACGAAAAGCTAGTCTTTTGATAAACGCCAAAGCGTAAACAAGCGACCGACATGGAGATAACGAAGGCATAAATAAACTAGTTTATCAAAAAATAAGAACGTGCATTTCATAAGAGAGAAGGAACATATGAGCGTATGACGTACGCAAAACAAGTGTTCGAACACATCTGCGTGGACCTCGGAGTACCGAGCGAAAAATAAAAGATACGAATCACGTAAAAGCGTAATAATAAAAAAGAAGACTTAAAAAACGATTTGAGGACTCATCCGCACGAATTCGAGAATCATTTTAAAGTCACCATCGATTTGCCGAAAATTATGAGGAACGACACCTTTTCTTTTTATTCGGAGTTCCCATCTCAAAAATGAAAAAAATACATTCGAGAGAGAGAGAGAGAAAGAGAGAAAAAAAACTCGGCGAGGCGGAAAGAAAATTTCAACCTCTCTCGATTGCTTTTTTATCCCCGCAGTTTTTGCAATAAAAAATGCGCGTCCATTAAGGAGAAAATTTGGAAATCCGTTCGGAAACGCTTATATACTTCCGATATTTCGCGTCCTTTAAAGCGAAAATTCCATCTCGGTCCCCAAGGGAAGGAAAGAATCTTTATTTTTTCTTACTTCTTCCGTGACTCGATAAATTCCGTCTCCACTCCGACCGAATCTTCTTCCTCTCGGATTCGAGGAACGTTTCGCATTAACAGGAACCTTAAAACGCTGCTCATTCTTTTCTCCTCAAGAATTATTACGCTGCCGGACCTTTTCCAACACGAATCCTATACATGAAAGAGCGCCACACACAATATTTCCCCTAAATACTCCATCAAATTAGATCCATTAATTTAACGATTAGAGCTTAATAAATTAATGAACTTTCTCGCTCTCTCCCTCGTCCATTTTTTATAGCTATATACTCAGAGCTATGTTCTACACTGGCAAAAATAAAACCCTAGTTCGCCCGGAGAATCGAATACAATCGAATTAGCATCGACTTAAACTCTTCGAGGTCACAGCATAGCATCGTTTAAATGAAAAAAAAACGATCCGAAATCGAATTCTTTGCCTTTAACCGAACGCCGTAGCCATTCCTTCCTACGTCACGCTCCTCCCCTATCAATTTCCCCCTTATCTTCCCTCCCCCCTCCTTCCTCCCCCTCCCCTCTCACCTCCTCTTCGCCTTCAAACTTCCTTTCGATGTGTGCAATTATATAGCGACGTGATTGCTTGCAAGAGAGGCGGCGAGAGGCGGCAGATAATTGGGACTTTCCCAAGGACTTTCAGAGACGTAGAGGATTATATATCTGCGAAGGTGAAACGGAACCTCCATCTTTCTCCCCCAACCATCTCTCCTCTCTCTCTCTCTTTTTCCCCAATGGAGATGAGCAAGAGTAGCCCTCAATTTTCACCGATGCCTAGCGAAATAAGTCTTTTATTCGGGGAAGCGAAAAAAAAAAGAATTAAAAAGGAAAGAGAAACGGAAGAGGAAAATCGCACGGACGAAAAAAGGTTTCGAGAGAAGAGAGAGAGAAAAAGAGGTAAGAAATAAAGGGTTTAATGGAGGGTTTTCGAAAAAGTGATGGCGAGCTGTTCCTTCTTTTCTAAAAGCTAGAAGGGTTGGTTCGATCCGGAGCTTAGCGGGAGAAAAATTAAGGGAGTGCTGATAATGGAATTCAATCAAGGTGGATTTCCATATCGGATTGAAATCCGTTCATATCGACATGGAATCTCATTATTGACTGACGAAATATTGTTTTAAATAATGGTGTTTAAATATTCGATAAAACATCTTTATGCATGGAAGGGATTCTTTTCTTAAAAAATCGCCATCAAACGAGGTAGCTAACGGCTAAAATCCGATGACGCTATGTGCCACGATTTAATTATGTCGCATCAAATGAAATCGATATAAAAAACTGCGAAAAAACTCGCCATTATTCTCGAAACTAATGGAATGATTCTTGACCACTGGTGCAAATGGAATTACAACTCCCAAATTCTCCAGTTCAATTAAGGTATATGATGATACGGTCAAACATCTGCAGGCATTTTTTGTAATCACCCGTACAACATCTACAAAAGAAAGGAGAAAGTACTCGAAAGATAAAACCTTAAGATTAAAATCTATCTAATTAAAAACTAAAAACTTATACAATCCAAAAGAAAAAAGCAAGACTTTTCGGCGTACTTTATTAAATTACGCAAAAAGTTATGTCATCAGACTCCAGGACGAATGCATGATTCCGCGAAAGTCATCAAGTTCCATAGACTATAAAAAGCATCGAGCCCCTGGTGTTCGACCATTGGAAGAATGAAAACTCCAAGTTTTCCCTAACAACATCAAGAACATCTACGAGAACACTTCATTCGCGTTAGAATTAAACGAAGAAAACTTTCAAGCAGAAAATGGAGACGATTCTCCATTTCCGAAATTATTCTTATCTTTGCTGGATATTACATATGAACGTTAAACCAAGAGCCTTGTCATTAAAAATTTTAGATCGTCTCGATAATTTTTATCGACTGCAAAATATACGCAACCGAAAGATTGGTACAAAAAAAACGTTTGGACGGAACAGACGAGACGCTTATAGTTTTTAAAATCCGTTTTTCCATGAACGACAGTCATTCCCCGTCAAAAATACTATAGACCTTGAACTCCTGAGCAAAAACGAGCGCCTATGAAACAACGCGGGTAATCCAGGGACGTAGGCGCGTGGAGGTCTTCGTCACCAAGTGACCGGAAAAGGGACGATCGAGAGGACTGAGAAGATGAATAGAGGTGGCAATACAAAAGAGCGGAGATTTCGACATGGAAAACGTTCCATCGGGTGTGTGTGAGCAAGGCGTAGTGGAGCGATCGACGAAAGATTTCACATCCAATCGTAGAATCTTCGAGATACATATTAACAGCAGAAAGAATCAGTCCCAAGGACAGATACGATCATGGACGACTCAACGGAGTAGATTCATGGAGCTACAGACTAGAAGACGTTAAAGATGAAAAAGAATTTATATACATATATATATATATATATATATATATATATGTATGTGTGTGTGTGTATGTATGTGTGTGTATATATATATATGCAGATAACATACATAGCGTACGAGGAAAATTATCATAATCATCATCAGTCTATGCGTAACCAGGTCCGTTGCTATTCATGGTTAAACCTCCACATACTCCCATTCTCCGCAGTCTTCTTCATGTCTTGATAGCTCTCTTTCCCTATCAAGTCCTCTATCGGCTGAAACCTTTTCCTACCCCTTTCTCTTTTTCCATACAGTTTTCCTTCTATCACATTAAAATTAATAAAAGATGAAAGACATGAGCCGCGCGTGTCTACACGAACGATTCGACCTTCTCCAGATGCGCGATAAATACTTGTTGCATAAAGTGACTACGACAGCATTACTGCATCCGGATAGTACGTGACCCTGGCCGGGGCTCGAACCTCGACCCCGCCGCCGACGCGCAATTAACTCTCCGCCAGACAGCGCGGAATTGAAATTTTATTATCAGTGCGCGTGATAGCGACAGACTGATCGAAAGACAGCGAACGTTGTATAAAAGGGCACAGCGGAAAATCCAGACGAGAATTGCATTTCATCCCGCGGAAGCGAGCAAATTAGATTCGAATCCAATCTTTGGAATCGTCGGCTGCGTAAGAGACGAGAGGAAAGGAGGAAAAGGACGAAGAGACGATAACAGACAATTACTCGAGATTTCGAAAGAACGGAAGATATATATATTTTTTTTAAGAGTTCCGGTGCACTCGCTGTTTCCCATTTAAGCGGGAGCACTGTCGCGACCGTGTTTACGGAGAAGGAGAAGCGTGTTAAAATCCCCATTATCGCGCTAGAGGGAGCAGAAGTGCGCACACCAGGACTCGAAGGAAGAGCCGATTTACTGCGTGAACGTTTCGCCTTTAAGAGCATCTGTTAGTCGTATCTTAACGTTCCCTGCTCCTCCGATCCCCAGACCCGACCTTCGTTAATTAACAAGCTTTTAAAGATGGAGAGAGAGATAAAAATTGGGCGTACACAAGGGAGCCAGCCGTCTCTCTTCAATGCGGTGATATTCACGCGCAACGAGCGAGCGAAACGACGTCTTTTCGTTCAATGCAAAGCGCACGGAACTCCTTCCGCTCCAATGCGGTATTATTTCGCGAGATTGGAAGCGTGTCGGACACGCGTGTTACAGATGTGTTTATTTTTCTGCGAATGCGCGAAATGAAACGAGATGGCCGATCGCGCTATAATTTTAAAATGGAATCACGTGAGGTCATAAACGGAATATAAAAGCGGTTCCGCGAGAAATTCGTCGCGGAGCCTTGCATGCTAATTTTCCTTCAGAGGCGAATTTAAAAAAAAATCACGTTATCATAAAGTGATTATACCGCTTTTACGGAGTTCGCCTAATTAGCCATGACGTCTTTTGAATACCTGAAATTCAATCGGTAAAAGAAAACGATAATTTATTTACTGTAGCATTCATTAAATTAATTCTATTAGTGGATGCAATGATTGCCGAGTTTTCTTCGCTAATTACACTGCATGCACAGCCATTCAATTTGCAGCAAAAAAATAAGAGGAAAAAAACCTCCCGTTCCATTTTTTGCTATTACGAAAACGTTTGATCACATGTAAATTACCATGCTCGATTCCATCTAATTCGTTTGCTTGTCAGCCGAATAGTTTCAAAGCCCTTGGCAACATTGAGCATGGAACGAATTGCAATTTCATTTCACAACGTGACGAATTATATTTTCAGATCACTGCCTAATTAGTCTATGCTATAACAAAACTGTTTACGGATGCATTACGAAAATCCGATTAAAAAAGTTTACTTTTTCTAAATCTCAAATTTCCAAAATAAAAGATCAATTTTAGAATAAGCGTCATACGATAATTTTTCCCATTGAGTGTATTACTTAACCAGAAATCAGTTAATAGCGTTAAATCCACTTGATACGGAAATTCGAAACACGCCATTAAAGTTTCACTCTGCAATTCGCTTCAATAGACGTTATTGACACGAGTTGCTCGTGCAAATTTCGTTTGGCCTATTTCGTTTCGCAGAAGTCATTATTAAATTAAGTCATCGACAACTTTGCGTTTGCCTGCAAATCGAAATTTGCATGTTGTACCATCGCTAACGATTTCTGCGCGAAATCGCAATAAACTCGGATACATACGTCATTTCCACTCATTACTGAAACATTACGTAAGGAAACCGGAAGGCCTGAGCGACCCTCGGTGCCTAGCGCCTATAAAATTAACCGTTCAAATGTCAAAATAAATCGGAACTGTGTTCGGGAATGATACTAACACGATACGCTCGGAGGCATTATGCGCTCCAATATTTAGTTTTCGGCCTTGGCACCCGACAGTTGGGTCATTTCAATAATGGCGCGTTTATATGAGGGACGTCAAAATCGGTTATCAGTTTCCGCATCGATATCCGACGAACTAGCATGCTTATTAAAACGTAGGACCGCACACGAAATAACAGTGGATTTTTAAGTTTTTTAAAGAAAAGTATATGTACTATAATTAAATTATTCATATAACTTCGTGAAAACGTAACCGAAAAGTAATGTTTCTCTAAATGAGAATGTAATCGAAAATAAACGACACATCCAGAAAATAAAAGCTTTTTAATTATAATTACTAAGTATTTCTTTTATGAAATTAAACATTTTAAAATAATAATAATAAGACATGACTTTCTCCATACGTAAGTTGTCAACTAAAATCAAGTAAATACGGCGATAGGAACAGTTCAACTTACACGCTTCAGCGTTAGCGATTCAATTGTTGTCACTACCACGCGCGCGAGCTGCCCACCAACCGTCAATTTCGTAGAAAATTTAATATCTCTTGAAATATCCTCATATAAAAATTTATTTCAAACAAGAGTTGTAGAAAAAATGATATCTACAACTTATATATATATTTATTTATTTATTTGTTTATTTATTTGTTTATTTATTTATAACAATCGGTCAGCCGGAAGTAGCGGTTTACTATTATATATGTTAACAAAAATTCAGTATATATATATATATATATGTTAACAAAAATTCAGTTTTAAGCGAAATATTTAAGAAAAGCTAAAAAATCTGACAGGAGTAAACCGCTACTTCCGGCTGACCGATTGTTATAAAAATCTTTTCAAATCTTAAGAAAATATATATAAAATCACAAATATAGAATTTCATGCTGATTTGATAAATAGTTTTTGAGTTAGAGCGCACACATAATTTGTCACACACATACGGACAGACACACAGACATAATCGAGAAAACGGTCAAAACGTGTTCAGGGGACCCCAAAGCGTGTATTTCCGTTGAAATCTCGAATTCGATTTTTTTCGTGAAAACGATACTTTCTCTATACTACGTATACGGAGAAAGTAAAAATCTAAATTTAAACTTTTTAAATGTCAATTATCGTAAGGAGTACTTATTGATTGGTTACCAGTTTCATTACAAAGCCAAAACAATTCGTCCCAAATCAAACAACCCTTGAAGTCTTAGCTGATCTGATTTAAGAAAACTCGTTTTTTTTAATGCGCGAATAATTATATCGTCATTGTTATCTTATGCCACTATCAATCCATTATCTTCCAATAAAATCGCATCTGAAAAGCAAAATACTGGGTCGTGATATTATATACATACGCATATTAAAATTTTAAAAATCTCCATAGAAATTGAAGATCAGTAATAGGATTTCTATGCTGACCCACTATTTAAATGCATGCTCGGAATGTATTTAATTTATTTCCGCTTCACCAATCTGAATATGCAGGGTAATATGTAGATGTTATATCCGTAGAAATAGACGAGAGTTGAAAATGGCGTCATTGAATCTTTTTGTTCGGTTTGATATGGCTACGTGAAAAGCGAATGATCCTCATAATTCTAAAAGTAATACAAAACATCATACCTAACCACATAAATCGATTAAAAGCACGCTCATTTCGTTTCGAGTCATTTTATGACAATTTAAATTGAACAAAAATTCACTTCAAATGAGAAATAAAATCAACTTGGGTATTACGATAATAAAAATACACAATTTCCCTTTCATCGCTGGTTATTAATTTTTGCTCGCACTTAGCATTCGATGATTTCGTTGCAATTCGGTGACGCTGCCGAAATTCGAAAATAATAATTTCCCATCATAAAATTTTGAACTACAAGTATACAGTAGCAAAAATCACACATTTTTGTCGGCGTTTTAATATTTACTGTACGATCCGACGTGAACATAGCGACAAAAACTTCGAAAAAACAAAACTCGTACGCTACATATCCATGCTAAAAATTTCAAACTAACATCCGATGGAGGAGCTGATATCAAATCAAGACAATGAAAACCGTTCAAAAAACGTTCGCGCCAAAAAAAAAATACATGCGTTTCGTCTTACCTTAAACATTTCTAGTATAGCGACAGATTTAAAACAAAATAGTGCGACCGAGCGTTGAAATGTGTTATATTCTGGCCACGATTCACTATAGCAAAAATCTGTCACCTCTACCAGATAATACAAACACAAATTTGTCCAAAAATGCGCGAGGATCTTCCTAATTGGCAAACTTAAAAGGTGTCCTACCTCTAGAAACGAGAATAACGTCATCCTACGTAAATCACTGATCCGTAAAATTAGAGAATTCCGTGTTCGTTTTCTCTTCTCCTTCGTCTCATCTTAGGAGTGGTTCCTCGTAAGGGTCGCCTTTTTTTAGCACCGCCTCGCCCTTTACACGGCACCGAGGGTAATTGCAACTCGCGACGCTACGTCTCTTAACACGGCAAGTTTACGCGGCAAGGTTCCATCCCGTGCAGAAAGGGGGGGGGGGACACACAAAACTATGTTTACTGGTTGTTATAACGGAGAGCGGAGTTTGGAAGGAAGGACGCGACCTAATAATTTTTTTAGACAAAAGAACAGCGCAGTAGCTCCAGCGTCTTCAAGAACTGGGTTTATCTTTAGGACGTCGGGTGGAGTATCTTTGTCGTCTGTGCGCGGCTGCCGTGCGCATCTCAGCAGTTTCGTGTGTTTATCGTCCTTTTCTCTTCTGAGATGACATTTTTCGCATGGAGTAGCGCACACGGGAAGAAGCGACTTCTAGGTCATGGGACGTTCGCACGTGTTTGCAACATCTCCGGTAAAAAAATGCGTTACCGACCTCAAGAGAACATGCCGAAAAAATTACGATTTCTCCCTCTTAATAAACTTCTTTTGATGTATTGTGAATTACACGAACGGCGAAGGCTTGTATGAATTCCTGACCACTGGTTAAATTTACTTTCTCGCCTTGAACAATATATAAAAATATAATTTTGCGTTACGTTTTTTTTTAAATTAAATTAAATTTTTCTTTTAAATGTTATTCGACCACCCTTAGTATCCTACTAAAACTTCTTTTATTAAAATTTAGGCCACGCTCTTATCCACCTTGTAAGCATTTAATTAAGTTTTTCGAGATAAGCGCCATTAAACTGATGTAGCACTCAGATTTTTTACATATAAATCGCAGATCGCACTTTTTCTCTAAGTAGTAATTAATTGTTTAATAATATCACCTATCAGAAATATTTATCTAAAAGTTTACATAGAAAAATATAAATTGCCACACGCATATCTACATTACCAAATTAATTATGCATTGAAGATTTTAAAATGCGACGGAGAAATATTATCGAACCTGTATAAAATGAATTCATAGAATAGAATACCTAGAATCTTTTACTGGACAATGATATATCATCCATTCCTCTAAAGTTCAGTAATTTAAATTTTCCACTACTCGAATTACTTTTGCACTTCACTAGAGTGCAATGTCCTGAGGTATGTAAAGAGTCTTATGATCAACAAATTCTCTTGATGGTTGTTTTTCATGAAAAACTATCAAAAGGTTGAATGAAACTCTTTGCAAAAGCATTATGAACCTACTTCATCCAAGACTTCCGAGTAGCAATAAAGAACTTGCCAAGGTAATCATTCTCAAAGGTTTCATAATTAACCCCGTCGACATTTTTCAAAGATAAACACAGAGGGAGGAAAAATGCGTTCGGATAACTCCATTAATATCCCTCCAACCTCTTGAACGAGGATCCAAAAAAAGCAATCGGACTTTTCTCAACATCAAAAAGTCTGGATAAAAATTAAACACAGAGAGGTTTAATCCAACAACGCACGCCCTCATCCAACTAAGTAAACAAACCCATAGCCGATGAAAAAATTGCCCACCAGATAGTCTCGAAATTAATATCCTCGGAAGGCTGGAAGACAAACGTTAACTGTCGGCCTTAGAAGCCCTCTCCATAGAATAAACGCCTCGCAGCACAAGAGACCGTGGGTTCGATTCTTATTTCCCCTTCGAACTCCTCATTATTATTAAAGTTCTCTGATTAAAGCATTCAACCTTTTAAACTTTACACTTAGGTGAATAAAATAATAATACTGCGTATAAAAGGCATATTTACTGATATGTATAAGGTCGAACGGTGCAATCTTATTAGGAATACACGGCTACTAATAGGAATTTTATGCAAGCAAACCTCAGCGATGTGTTAATATTAGCATTAAAAGCGCACTAAAATGCAAAGATATCGGGGGGGGGGGATCTTAAAATTTGTTCTCCCTCAGATCAACTTCAATCCAAAAATAAAATATCGAATGAAAAAGGTACATCTATTAAACCCTTTTAATATCGATATCAAAGGATTCGTTCCGAACGATCGATAAAATCCACCGCCTTTCGGTAAACCTCTCACGAAATGGGCCAAATATACGTACAAACGAGAGAAAACATCACGGTAAAAAAACTCTCCTCATCCTCTTTGACCTCGGAGGCGTAGAACAGATTAGAATTAACAAGCGGAGAATTAAAACCGTATAGTCCTCGGTACGGCGGGCATAGAGAGGGAACTCGCTGCAATATGCATGGGAGCGTGCGAGTCGCGAGGGCCGCGTGTGTTACTTAAGCAAAAGGTTTAATATACCTTCCCATCCCTTTGGCAACAGCTACGCCATAGGCATGCAGATGCAACCACCCCTTCCCCCTCGCATCTAATAGACCCAGATACCCGGCCAACCCAATCCACATTCTCTCCTCCGTCTACAGTCCGCCTTTAATGTCGCGTTCCCTACGAGAGTAAACCTGAACAGGCGTAGTTTTGAGAGGTCCGCAAAGTTATGAATCCCATACCTGGATTCATTACTTTTTATTCTCGGGCCAAGAGGGGAAAAAAAGGACCGCTTTCCTTAAACAGCCTTGCACTGCGGTCATTTCATACGTAATACGGATTGAAATGGATGAAACGTCAGATAATGTTATTCGCCGCCGAATAGAGAACGTTACGCATGTTGGTAACTAATTTACCTCCGCGGTTCTGTTTCCGAGGTAAATCCCAATTTCGAGTGCTACGGCCGATGAGACGTTAGCGATACCATTTCGCCGCACGAGCACAACGATTTCACAGTCAATTTCAACGCGAAATCGTTTGGTTAAGCAAACAGACGAAAGGTTCCCCGCGAGGCGTACGGATGACGGAGCTTGCTAACGATGCAATACGTGTCCAAATATGAACGGGATGGGAAATACTCGAGCGAAAGAAAGACAGAGGTCCGCGAAGAAGACAATGGCCATTTCATCAGTGTTTGCGAGAGAAACAACGAGAAAAAGCCGGAGATATGTTACAAAACGCCTCCGCTGCAAAATGGACGGAAATTGTGTCAGGGAAGAGTAACGCCGAAAAAAAATTACCAAGTATCAAATCCTTGATTGATGTGGACGAAAAAAACGTTTTCGTTGCGCAAAAAACGGACGCAATCTAAAATATGTAAATGATTTTTTCTCCTTTCGATGACTTGACGATACAAGAAAAAAAGACATCCAACACGAAAAAGCCACCCAGTACGAAAAAAAATTTCTCCCATACAATCCCAGAAAATAAAACGAACATCAGACATCCGAAAAAAGTACAGAAAATAAAAACTTTTAAATATATACACACGCTGGCATTTTATTTTCGGGGAAAAGGGAGAAATTTGAACGTACGGCGAGAGAAAGGTCACCGGAGCAAGCGCGTCAGTCGGCCATTAGTAAAAATAAAAAAAGAAAACGAACAAACCGCACCTCCCGAACCGCTCCCGTCGTCAAATAAAAGAGAACGCTGGGGCTTTATTAAGGGAAAACAAAAGGCAATCGAAATTCCCCCTTTTTCCTCAGCCGCCCTCCAATTGTTGGGAAATTGAGTCGATCCTTTCGGACAGAAGAACAAATGGAGTGCGGATATCTCTCTCCCATTCGGTGCAGCTGCACTCAAATTGAAAGACCAGAAGAAGAGAAAGACAAAAAGAAGAAAAAAATTACCTCCGATACATATAAATAATTGATCCCTTTCGGCGATTTAGGTTGGAGAGGAAAGTAGGGAGAGGAGGTGTATTAGGGCAGGAGACAAGAGGTGAAGGGAGGGTCGGAGAAGGGGGAAGGGAGGGTCGGAGAAGGGGGGAGGGAGGGTCGGAGAAGGGGGGAGGGAGGGTCGGAGAAGGGGGGAGGGAGGGTCGGAGAAGGGGGGAGGGAGGGTAAGAGAAGGGGGGAGGGAGGATAAGAGAGAATAACGTAGAGAGAGAATGGAAGAGAGAGGTAGAAAGAGAGAGAAGAGGTAGAAAGAGAGAGAAGAGAGAGAGAAGAGAGGTAGAAAGAGAGAGAAGAGAGGTAGAAAGAGAGAGAAGAGAGGAAGAAAGAGAGAGGGGCAGAGAGAGAGGCAGAAAGGGGTGGAGAAAGCCAAAAGAGAGAAAATGGTAGGAATAAGAGAAACTGCATAAAGGGAGGAGGGGAATGGGGAATATAGTGAGTTGCGTTAGAGAGTAACGGACTGAACCGAAAAGTGGTCCGCCTTTATCGAACCATTAATTTGCGAAAAATGAAAAACAAAAATCGAACGGCGTGCTGGAGGGGGGGAAAAAATGAGCGTCACACGGTTTTGTGCGCTCCGCCACGGAAGGATCGTTCGATCGGATGCTAACGGCACAGAAAAAAATTCCCACGGGGGTGGAGGGGACGGAGGGGGAGGAGGAAGGAGGGGGGGAATGAGGGGGGAAGGGGAAAGAGGGGGACTGGAATGAAAAACATTTAAAAGAAAAATATAAGAATGAATTTTTTATATGCGGCCTGGATTGAGAAAAGACATCTGGCAAAGAGGAGATGGAGATAATAAATATATATATATATATATATATATATATATATATATATATATATATATATATATACACGAAAATAGAAGCAAAAACTTGATTGTGTGAGAACGGGGACGATCCGAACATCATGGGGAGGATTTTTTTCACTACTCTCCTAATGGCTTTTTAGGATACTCTCTCCGGAAAAGAATTAGGCGCTCCATCTTTTTTTTCCAGCGAGTCACACCCCACTCCGCTCCTCCCACACCCTCCTCCCAATCCCCCCCACCTGCTGGGTATTACTTCTTTCGTGGAGACGGGCGCCGACCGCATATTTTGTCTGTTTCACGCAAAATGGATCGATGTATGGATTTTCTCTCTCCGCGACAAAAGCTTTAATACTTGGGTAATTGCAGCCGATGCTCACTTGTTCTTACGTCCGTCCTCCCCTATTCACCGCGTCCCTAGGACCAAATTGGCCAATTACCATGAACAACCAGTCTTCCGCGATGGGCTAATATCCACCCAAGATATAACCCATCACGAGTCAAACGAAGGCGGATCGATTTTTTTTTTCGCTTCGAATTCAAACCGAAAACGACGAAGCCGCTTTTTCTGCCTCCAGCCTGCGCTCCAATAGTTCGGACGCGTTCCATTACGACGGAAAGTAATTTCTACGGAAGATGGCGATTCTAATGGTCGCGAACCGGCTAATAGAGCGGCTACATAATAAACGAGAATTCCGAAAATGTACTATAGAAAAAGGAAGCGAAAAATCCCGGGCCGTTGCAAATAGGACGCTTTCAGTTTCGGATGATTTAAAGTGGAATTTCCTTTGTCACGAGGAAACTTCCAGTTCGCGAACGATTTGAAGACTTGGAAACGTGTAGGTACAGCATTCACGTATCGATGAAACAAAAATGTCCACACTAACAAGAGACGATCGATAAGCAATTCCTAAAAGAAAGTATATTTTGACAAGAGAAAAAATATGAAAACGTCCAAAAAAATAATGTTCAACAGCGATTTTAAAGACAAGGTAAACGACAAAACAAAAATAAATAGCTAACAAATTAACGATTTTCTGTTTTAAAGCATTAAAAGTGCCAACAATGGATCTGAATATTTTAAATAACTGCAACTATTCCAACATTAAAAGAGTTCATTCCGAAACAATGCAACTATAGTACAAGCATTTAGAACATTATGCTCCCCATCTCCAGTCATAAAATATTTTTACAAGGAACAGCACTTCAATCCGAAAGAACTATCGGTTTCAGCTCCTATAAACATTTCCAGAAGTTAAAAGCTCTTCGTAACAACGTTAGCATAGATTAGATATTTAATTAATATTGACTAATTTTATGGGAATCTCGATGATTTTAAAGTTTTAAACACCTCCTCAATTAAACTTTCCTACATGCACGAAAAGCATACAAACCCTTAGATATGCACATATATTAAATTCCGCGTCATATTCTAAGGAAACATTCTCGCGTGCGCGAGAACACGTTTCCGGACGACGCATGCAAAAATCTCTCCCGACGGCAAATACGTACACAAACGCACGCACCTTTGAAAGACTCTTATAAGGGGTGGAGTGGGGGAAAAAAAACCCACGAGACAATTTTCCCATCATTACCGAAATCCCTCGCAAAGCTTCTTCTCCTTCTTCTTCTGCTCCTCTTTCATCCTCGCCATCCATGGTTTTTCATCCCTCCGCTCCGTCGAGGCAATCTCATCCAATCCCTACGCGAAATCTATTTCCGATTTTCCTTCCACCCCCTCATAACGAGGATAAACCCCCCCTCCCCCTCCTCCTCCTCCATCCCCCTCCCCTCAACCTCCTTTACTCCGGAACCGAAACGAGCATTCTCTCCTCTATTCTCTACCTCCTCTCTTCCCATCATTATTTCATCTTACATCCTCCTCCGACTCCCCTGCAGCATTTGCTTATAAACTGTATGGCCTAAACTACAGTACTTATGTGTAGATATAAATGCGTTTCACTGAAAATTACGTAAGCTCGTAAAATGGTTGGCTGGAAGAGGAAACTTTTTATCCTCAAAAGCTCGCTAAATAGTCATCTCTTCCTTCCTCATTTTTTTTACCTCTCCTTACATCCCATCCCTTCTCTCTTTCCCTATCGATCTTTTCATACCGCCCTGCATCCGTAAAAGAAACTTTATATCTCACTTCCCTCCACACACACACGCGCGCACACACACACCATCACGCGCAAACACAAGCACGCTCCAGTATAAACCTCATTCTTATCTCGCTTCCACCTTCTTAACGCGCTCCCTGCTCATCTTTTTTTTTTTGGAGAAACTCGCCCTTCCCCAACCTAAACCCCTCAAAAAAAAAAGAAAAACTCTCCTCCACTATCCAACCCACGCGGGATAACCCCATAAGAGACACACAACCCCTTTCCAAAAAGCCCTTGGCTGCAGACTTTTTTAGGGCCTGAACAGGGAATACAGGAAGAGAGAGATAAGGGTCCCAGGGATGTGTGAAAGAGTTCGAAGACCCTATATTAAGGCCACGCTCTTAATACAAGCACTACATAAGATACTTTAGAAACCGCCTCCCGTCTCGTCTTTTTTACTTGATACGACCTCTCGGACGCGATTTTTCTGCCATGCCACTTAACAATACCCTTCTCCGTAAACCTAGCTATGGTGCTTCTATTACGTAGCTGACAAATTCAACGTTGAGCTTTCCACTCAATATATACCAAGTACACGCTACGTGATGATTTCTGTGAAAGTCAGTGTAACTAAATAACCGAAAGGCGGAAATCCTTCCCACGATACCAAGTAAAATACCGTGCTACTAAGGCTTCTCTCGTGTTTAGTTGTTACTCTTCCTTTGCCCATGCCTACCTCACTAGTTATATACTTTCGTCCCTATTTCTGCGTTCATTCAACCCATTCGTTAATATGTGTTCCAAAAATAGAACGTATTTTGAGCAAATTTATGTCGTTTGGGGCTCTCGTTGGAAAAATGGCGGAACAAAGGCGTGCTCCCTTATTCGTTTCGAAACGAGGGAAACTCATTTTCGGCAATATCAACGTTTCTATGATGTTCGTAAAAACATCACGTGACTCTTTGAGGCAAAGCAGAAATCGATTCAATTCGTCCAATGATCGTGGTGACCTAAACTTATAGCCACGATGTAAGATTCGGATCGCAAGATTATATTTACCAAGTCCCAAGTAATATGATAATTTACGTCCAAAATTAGCTTGGAATGAAGTTCAAGAAACAAATATTATTCGGTTAAAAAATAAATATTTGCAGATTCATCGCATACGAGCGATAAACGCTTTCATCATTGTTTACAATCCATGATATCTATATGCAAAACACGATAATATTTTAGCGATGTTTATAGAAACATTTTAAAGTCCGAAATTAGGTATACAAAAACATTTTCCTAATGGCCTGTTTGATCTTTTATAGAAAGGCTTTATATATATATATATATATATATATATAAGCTAAAAGGAAAGGTAATAATAAAGGTGGCAACAAGGTGTTGGAGGAAGCCCAGTGGACACTTACCTAGATTGGAGAGCCGCTGGGGGTGTTGAGAACACACGAAAAACCGAAATGAGTAATTAGTTTTATTGGGATGTCGAGAATCACTTATCTAAAAAATGTATATGACCTTCCATTCTGAAAATATCGAATGTGACTATCAAGCGGCTTGAACAAGGGGCCAAGGCTTATATCCGCTCGCTCTGGCGGAAAGCAAGCGAACACATGTGTGCCTGATACGTAGTACTGCATAGTCTTAGCACGGTATAGAGCTTTTCTTAATTAGATTTCCGAGTTACGTAGCACTAGATTTTACGGTGCACAGGCTATAATTAAAATCGATACACGTGTACGATGGAAACTATAAGGTCTTATTAGGCAAAGTATAACAACGGAATACAAACTTCGATATTTATGCCGAATGAAAATTTCTATCGCTAAATTGGCCCGGCACCGCCGGAGCTGTGAAGGAAATACCCGAGAGAATTTCAGAGTGAAATTTAACAGAGCTTCGGGGCAAAAATTCGTGCTGATTAAATAAACGTCATCGGATAATTTTCCACCGCCCGTCACGCGATTTAAAGTGATTTGCTTTACAATTTTACGCTGCGCTTGTCTGCCCCCTTCCCGTACGATTGAATAACCATCGTAGAATTAATTAATTATCATTTAATGCTATTGCCTTCTGTTCATTACAGTTTGAAGCGGCTATGCTGACCTAATATTCGGCATCACTGCTAATTTGCTAGAAAAGCAAAGTTTTCATGTGGGTATGAGGAAATCATAACTGCGAGCACAAATCTGTGTAATAGCGCTTTCTCTTGTAAAAATATAGAAAAACCTCATATATGCCATATTTAATTTCACTTCAAACCGCTACACATCGTAATATTGGTTTTAAAAAGTTCTATTTTATATGGATTGTAAAAATGTGTAAGAGCCGAAAGTGAAGTGGTGAAGACAAAGTATTTATTTTGGCGTATAATTTATTTCTTAAATGCGTAAACTAACTTGTACCGATATTGAGATTAGACTCTTCAGTACCTCCCTATACCCTTTGGTCTGCCCTCAAACTTCAAAGATTTGACGCGAAAATTAAAATGAGGGTTGAATCCCCGTGACGCAACAATGAAAAAAGATTCTCCCAGGAAAAGGTCTCATAAAAATTCATATGCAGGGTATTGAATCGAAAAAGCGTTAAGTTTTTGACTGATGGGGCTGTGTTGATGATGGTTAACCATACCGCCACGTCAAAACAAGACAAATCGCCGGACTTAAATCTGGGTCATCAATTAATCAAGGATGCCGCGATGCATATCCCGTGTCCGAGTAGAGAATCAATCATCCGCCAAAAGAGGCAAAAAATACGAACGTAAAACACGGAAAGTGACTTGTAAATACCCTTGCGTGGGTACCTACTGGGGTCTTTCTAAATATAACATTCATGGGAGCAATTTGTCCGAAAGAGGAACGCTTTCTAAAAACCCTAATTTTTTACAACTGAAAAATTATGCGAAGTTTCTTTAACAATAAACCAATTCGAGCAATCTTCGGCAATCCTCGATATTTCCGGTCTATCACATGGGTTTCAATCTTGAACTTACATCACAATTACACTTGTTGCAACAAGAAACGGCACAGTACCGATGATATCGATAATCGTATTATGCCCTCACACTCGGCTTAATCTGGTTAGTGACCCAGTAAAAACTATAGCGACGAAGTCGGCTCGTAATTTTATCTAATTCACTTATTACAGGGGTGCCCAAACTTTTTCATATCATGGGCTACTTTCGTCCTGGTAATTGTCTTGCGGGCTACTTATTTTTTCAATTTATAAAAAGGGATTTTAAGAATGAATTATACTGCAAATTTACCGGAAAATGCATTTATTGTACATTATACATCAAACAACATTATACAACTGATTAATTGAATTTAATTTTGATTTGCGCGATTATGGGCACGTTTACACCATATCTTCAGCTAATGATTGGTAATTGGGCATGTAACTAGAAACAGAGAGATGTTCATTAGTGAGAGCATTTCTGGTTTTTGATTTAATTAAGTTCATATTAGAAAATAGAACTCCTTACTCAGGCATATAAGCTTAATGCCTGGATGGATGCCTGGGCGACACATACCCTCCTGAAGGGCGACCGGTCGCCCATGGGAGGTGTTATGGGCACCCCTGACTTATTAGATACACAAATAGGAGATTTTAGCGTCATGAATGGCAGTAACATTATCCAGCCCTGAATCACTGCAACTCTGAACAATATTCACGCAACGAGAGCTCGAATCTACTTAGATATTACAACAAAACGGTTCGTGACGCGCAGTTACGTAAGAAATATTCGTCAAACCGACCCGTAGGTGAAGAAAGAATGATTTTTTTTGGACCTGCCACGTAGTAAGAACCTCAATCAACAGTTCACACGATCGTGCTACACAATCTGTCCCACACACACACACACTACCTAACTCCCTCCTTTCTTTCCTTCCTTCACCTCCTTTCCCCTCTTCTCTCCCACAACACGGCGCAGGAGACATTGACCCCAAAGACTGACCCATCACTTAAGTCGGATCATCGACGACCAACTACATATTCCCTCAGTTACACTTCCCCTACTCCCTCCTCCCCGCCACTCCCTCTCCCCACCCCCCGCATCGCTCGTCGGTCTTTCATGCGGTCAAACCACTGCCCCACCCATTCTTCTCCCACTCCCCCACTGCCTCCCCACTCCCCCCCTCTCTCTCTCTCTCTATACATCTCCCCTCTCTCACTCCCTCTCTCTTCTTCCTCCCTTCCACTACACATACAGAGCTTGCGTGAGGTACGACAGCCAGCATCGTCACATGGCGTGCGTCAATTGTTGGACCGCGGCAGCACCCTCTGGTATAGGTTTGGGAAACGAGCCAAAAAGACGGACGGATAAAAAAGCGTTTTTTTTATCCTTTTCGAAGATATTTTTCTCCCCGTCCGATTTCACATTTTTTTTTTGCTGGTGCTACGGTGAAGGAACGTGGCTGGAGATTTTTTTGTTCTACCGACTCGTCTCCTGCTCTTTTCTTTCGGTACGTGTTCGAAAATTTTAGCTGAAGGATTACGACGAAAAAATTGACTGTCGTGCCGCCCGAAGAAAGGTCGACGATCCCGCGGATGAAAATGAAATCCTTTTCATGGCTTTTCGTCCCCTTTTTGGAAGAATCGACTTGACGACGGGTCAAAAAAAAAAGATTAAACATCAATCACGCGAAGTGGAATCGACCCTCGTTCACCAAATTGACGTCGCAGATCGCATTTCCATTTCATCCTTTTGATATTTGAAATTCCAATATGATTCAAGTATTATACGCTTATTCCAACAACGCCACAATGTAAAGTTTATAATTAAACCTGTCATTTATAGGAATGTATTTCTCATATTTAATGATTTTCTGACTGTTATAAAAATCTTCTTAAAAAGAAGTTTTTTCAGCATGACAGACTTCTGTCTACAAATCCTTCGGAAACATACCAGTTAACGTGAGAAAATTATAATTCTACGATTAATATAAAAAATGCTTTGGATAAAATCCCTCCACCTTTTCTTATCACACATATATAAACAGTGAAAAATAAACAACGTAACTCATTTAAAAAACACTTTTAAATAACAGTTGATACACATAGGTTTAGGCGTATTTTAATGAACCGAAGTTGAAAATTAAAGTTATTTTTCATGGAAAATTTCTCCGGATTATAAAGCCTTATAATTCGCCACAAGCTCTGTCAGCACAAATTGGCGATACTTTCAACGAACAGGGTCCTTCGACCAAGTATGAAGACCTCCAACTGCAACAGCTTAATATTTTCTCGGGGTGAATGGAACATTCGGACATCATGAGCTACGTGTAAGACGATCGTAAAACGCAACGCCCCCAACTCTTAATCCCGCCTTGAAAAAACAAAGCATGCGAATTATTAGAGAGAGGGAGAGAACGTCATTCGAAGACATGCCAGTCCTCAAATTTCGCACGACCTTTCACGCGATTGTCTGGAACAATGCCCGACGATAATTTCAAACTTGTTGTCTTTCGTCTAAGGAATTGAAAAAACTAAAACTTGCGACCCTAATTAAATTAAATCTCTTGAATGGCGTTTCCTTAAAATCGTATTTATGGTCTCTACATATTATCAGAAAATAACATGCCTACATTCGCATCAGATTCACAGAAAATGTACGAAATTATTGTAATGATTATCGGCTCATCTTATGATGCCCATTGCCGTCTACTGGGTCAATTTAAGTTCTTCGGAAAATGCACTTACGTCATTATTAATGACATAACCAGTTTACTATTTTTTAATTTTGATTATTAGGCAATTTAATCCAATTTAAAACTGTTTGCAACTACGGATAATTCGCACAGAAATCGACCGCAACTAAAATAATAACTTAAGGAAACAATTCATCCAACGAACGTAAAAGCTCCGTCATTAATAATTTTCCATTAAATCGTCGAAAAAAAATCATCCGCTCGATTATTTCTCTCTCTCTCTCTCTCTCTCTTCCATTTGGCGTAAGGAGAGAGCATTTGCATAATGAGCTTAACGGAACTCGAAGGACAAATGAAACAGAGGAACTCCCTGTCTCCATTCCATTCGCCTATTCGAGAAGCTTGTCCATTCTGCCTCTGCCCTTGGCTTTCGAACAACAGTATTGCGGTTACACCTAATGGCGAAGATCAGAACGGAGAAACCAGTCGCGTCGATTGAATGAGAAATAAAACCAGAACCGAGAGAGCTATCATGCCAACATATGACATATGAATACAGGCTAACACGATTCGCAATCTCCTTAGTTTAAGGATTAACAAAGTTACTATAGCCGATGACAGAGGATTATGGCGCGGCGGATGATACAAAATACTGGGAAATATCTGGCCACGCTTAAACTGAAAATGCTATTCAATCTTAGATTACAATACTCTTATCGATTCACCGACGGCCATAGCTATTCAAATTTTCGCATCATTACGTCATTAACACGATTCCAATTCTTGAGCGGCGTCTGATTTCGCTTCCTAGACACAAATGAGATATCTCTCAACTGCAATGCGTATCATTAACCGGTGTGCAAATACCTTGAGCTTAAATCATCACCTGGAAGCCGCTTTTAAAATGGTTAATCCCTAGTGCGATGGAGAAACTTTTAACATCAACAAGTAAAATGTTTCCCAAACTCTTCTGGATAAACACCGCTATATTTGTTGACCACAGTAGGTTATTTTCATTACAGAAAGTAAGGTCACGCGCGACAATTAAAAAGTTGAATGTATGTTTTAGCGTGGAAATCAAAACGAACGTAAAACTAAGAATAGCCTCGCGTTGCGATTTTCTCAATTTTTTTTTTTTTGACACGCGAATTAAATTCTTGAAACCGAAGGAGGAGGGCCACTGCACATGTGAAATCGATTTTCGCACATTAGCTTTCAAAATGCCTTTGTTTCATTTTAGAAAACAAGATTTCGAGACTCGTTTTCTCTCCGAGTACCAACTTCTGCTAATGAACTCTAGAAAGAAAAAAAGAAAGTTGCCGAGTATTCCATGGTTTTCCATATATTTCTCGATCAACTTGAAAGTTCTGTTGACTACAATTATTGAAAAAGTCATTGTGTTCCTACGATATTTTCTGAAAATTTCGACATCCCTCTCTCAATTTAGGTTGAAATCGATGTAATCCAACATGCTGTGACTTTTTTAATGATCGCAGGTATATTATTATGCCTACAATGAATGCATTGTATTGAATCGAGGTTAGAATATTATACAGAAAATTCAATAACATCGCGAATTCCAACCTCTGCACAACGAAGCAAAAAAAATATTGCTTCGACAAACACGACGATGTCTCCTCCGGACCAAGTTTTCCTGCACATGCGGCTTTCCTGACGCGGTCAATCCTATAAAAAAATCATAAAAAGTACACAAATTTCTCATAATCACGGAATTTGCTTGTCTTCATTGATATTTACAGCTACTGGTTGACAAGGGGCGGGGGATGACTGCGGGAAGGATGACTTTTGACCTGAAATCTACATCACAGAGAAAAATCAAGAAAAGTTCTGTCCTACGAAGGATTGAACGGCTTAGGCAAAATATTCGAATGGAAGTCAACTCCATCAAATACGACCTAAATTCTAAGAAAACCGAAGAAGTTTCTCCCAAAAAAGACGAATAACTGCAAGAAAAAAATTTTTAAATTTTTGTTTGCAATATTTCTTCTTTCACAGTGGATCACTTTTGGGAAAACACGCCAACACGCCGCAAGCCATGCGTTAGCACCAACGTTTCGGCCTTTGCCCACATTCAAGGTAAACAAGTCATTTTTCGAGTTTTCCTCCAAACAGACATGAAGATTTGGTATTTGACGAAAGGAAGGGAACATTTCAAGATATTCTTTCGATAACAAGTTAAAATGACACCAGTGTTGTCAGGAAACACCGATATATATAAACGTTTAGCATATTGGTGTGAATTTTTTATTTCGGTGAAAAGAAATTGCCGAGAAAAACGTCCTTTTTGAGTTTAAAAAATACACTACGCAGAAAATTTGTCAATTGGGTACAGCTTCTTTCGAGTGTTACAGTATTTCTGATCAATAAAATAATCCATTATAGGCTAGAAAATGTAAGCCTACCGACTTTTCTTATAGCTATAAAAGTATATTTATATAGTTAATTTGAAAAAACATGAGTGTCGTAACTCAACTTGGAATCTTTTTTGTTATTATCGAAATTGATAGAAAACCATTGCTGAAACGCCTCCTGACGTTGGAGTTCATCCGACCTAGAGACAATACTTAATGCATTAAATCTAAGAGTGCTTCATAAAGAGGCTATATGTGTAAATGAAATCGGTGTCTCTCGATTACTTCCCTTGGGAAAGGTTCGAGATTGCAATTTCGTAGCCTCCCAAGCAGGCGCGCGTATTCTAAGTTCCATGCACGCTTTCCCAAAAAACTAAAACGCGTGAGAAAAGACCTGACGAATTATATATTAATGGCTGATTTAAAAAAATGGAAATTACGCCCCTTAGGCTGCCTCTGGAGTTTCAAAGTTCCAACCGCGGGAGAGAACAACAGCTAAAAATTTGGTTGCTCTACCTTGAGCGGTGCAGTAGTAGTTCGCCGGACACGGAAGTGTGACGGATGATCGGACAAACGATTACATAAGCGGATTTAAAAAAAAACGCCAAAAACTATTCGTGCGACTAATTCCAGTTTTTAATAAGCGAAGTAACCGCAAATCATTTTTTGAAACACCCCGCGGAGATTTCACGTAAACAATGCGCATTCTAACTCATGATGATATTGTTACAACTCCTTCCGACGAATAAGCTCATTATTTTATAGATCGTCCTTTCGAGAACGGAGCGCGCATTATGATTCGAAATCACTCTACGTTCGAACAGACGCGTTAATCACCGAAATGGAATCAAATTATTGAAATAAGGCGAGCTGATTCATCTGATAGGAAAAGGTTGCCCGAGCAAAAAGCAGACGAAAGCGTTCGAAACATTACTGCAGCAACTAACGAACACGTACAATTTCGACCGACTCATCAAAGCCTGTTAAGTCTTCACACCGGAGTGTGCAAACTAAGCGTTCAGTAACAGATTAAAAAGAAAAAAAAACTCCGGATCTTTGAGCCTACTCGCGTCACCCTGGAAACGAGAAATCGCAGTCACAAGCAAGTGCGCCCACACACACACACGAACACTTCACGACAATCCATGGAATACGTCAGCTTCTGCTGTCGTTACGTCCCTTATCTCTTAAGGGGCGCTGTGAGGGCCCTGCGACCGCAGATTATTCAAGACCTGAGAGTATTCAGTTTGACGCGTTTTTGGCACCCGCGTTCGCGGTGATGGAATCAGGGATGCCACTTCATCCGAAATGAAATAATAAATTCAAATCCGATATCCTACGAACGAGCATCTCTTGTATTTGGATGGATTTTTAAACAACATTATCATCAGGTGATGATTCTACAGTGCAGTGACACCAGGGTCGTCTCTGCATATTAAAATAAAATCGTGGAAAAAGTACGTGTTCGATTCGCTTATTCTCCAAAATGGATAAATTCCACAAGATAACGCCAAAAACAACGGATTTTATAAAACACCGTACTTGAACCATGTCCCGCCACCTTACGGAAAACAAATACGTATATAAAATTCGATGAAGTCTCCCGAGCGAACCGCTATTAATTTATTTCCCTCAGTATTCCCGCTCGTTTAATTATCAATAGGAAAATCTTTTTATAGCCTAAATTTCATAACACACTATGAAAAATATTTTAATGCTTATCCCAGAGATTTATCTTTAACGTTTAAATATAAGCTGTTCTAGGAGCTTGATCACGCGTTAAATCTTCTTGAGGGCGAAAGAGTCACTCGCACGCAGCAAAGATACACTCACGTATCCTCCGGTAAACCGGAACATTCCAAAACCGATAAAAACACACCGGGTAACGTATTACACGAATACTCTTATTTTCAAGGTACTCGATTTTTCTACCGACTTTCACCGAACCGATCACTTTCTCCTGCCCTACCCTACCAAAGACTGGAAGAAGACAAAACACGCTCGAATTTTTGTAAAGAAGGAAAAAAAATCGCGACCTGGGTCAATAGGGATGTTTATTCGATGAGCATTCATCCCCAATGCGGTGGATTCGTTCGAAATATTTTCTTTTATTCCGTGACGTCAGGCCACGCGTTTTAAATTATACAAGCCTCGAAGACTGTCATTCATATTCAGCCGCCACGTCGACTTCGAGAGCTGCCTGTGCCTCAGAGTGAAAATCTAACAGAAATAATCCTCGCGTAGCATTGGAAGGCCGCCTCAGAATGGCGTAGACGGGCCACACGAATAATTTTTACCGGTGCACCTACGTAAATTCACAGTAACAGTAGTTTAGAGACCTCGCCCGCGAAATTATGAGGTCCGAGGGAAAGAAGCAACACTGGATTTTTCATCCGCTGAAGGGAGCTAAAAATACTTCAAACTTGTATCACGAATTAGGTTAATACATCAAATGGTATATAAATAAGTATGCATCCACGCTTCCGGTATCGCAATTAAAATTAAATTAAAATTAAAAATTAGCAATTTTTCTCGTCATGATTGATATCAAAACCAGAATTTCTCTTGATTTAACGCTTCGTGAAGGACGCTATTTGAAGTCACGATAAAAATATTTTATGTACGGCAAATGAACTACACCGTAATTGTTCTCCTTTCCATTAAATATTCCGAGTAATTATTAATCTGCGAAATTTCACCAAAATGATTAAATAACAAAACAAATTATAACGTAGACTATTTCCATTTTAGTGTCTAACTTTTCAGCCGGGTCCGCAGTTGTGCACTGCACCAGAAGGTAATTTGAATTAAATTACAAAATTTAATATTCATTCCATTGCAATGACTTCCCGCAAAGGTACGCCTCCATCAGCAGGGTCTGAAAAACATCAAATATTGCCTAGCAAAAAACTCTCAGGCTAATTTATGCGCGCAACAATTACGGAGGACAAATCAATAAAAAACGGTCATAAGCATTCTCATTTCATTTAAAATGACGGCAATCATGCATGCAACACCTTCGTCCTTCGGAGTCATTAAGTCGCTGGTTATGCATCCGAGGCGACCACACATCTCGTGTGACTGGGATTCCCGAGGTGTCTTGTGCTGCAACGTCACCGTCGAAGTGTTGCCAAGACTGCATCTCCCCCTCCCCCTCCCCTCCCCTGCCCTCCACCCCCTTCAGTCAGAAGAAATATGGCAGCGCCACGGTCGTTCGAGGAGAAAACCAACCTCCTACTCACCCTTCATAGTTAAATAAAACGGCCTGATAATTTGATAAAAACATTTCAAAAGACGCATCAAACAGTGCAAGATTGGGTGAAATTTTACAGAAATGGATTTCGAAAGAAACGCATGTTATCTACCCGGAGTAAAAGAATACTCAAAACATAACACGACGACAAACTTCAGTCGTTTTAATCCGATTCAATTGTCGATACATATACCGACAAGTGATATCCGACGACAGTCAAAACTACGACGAAAAATTGATTTAACGCGATGGGAGAAACGGCACAAAAGCGCCTAATCACGGAAGCTCCAGGAGAACACAAATCCCACTCGTTTGCCAGAATCATTAACGCCCTGACAACCCTACGCCAGATAAAAGTTTGAACTTTTAATTATCTGTGGCGCTTATCGTCAAGTTTGCCATCCACCGGGTAACACACCGCTGAATGGAAGAGATGCGAGCGGCTGCGTTTAAAACTCCCGTGCCCTTACTCAAGGTCTTCCGGCGTTGGTGGGCCTCCCTTTTCCTCTACGTGATCGGAAAACCCACTGGGTTTTCACCAGGGCCCCACAAATGATGCCTTCGCAGCTTTCAGGTTAGAAGGACCGCCACCTAAGGCACGCTGGGCCTCAAGAAGCATGTGCACAACTAGTCCGAGGCGATTCGCGTTCCGTTTACCGAAAATATGTATAATGCAAAGAATGTTCAGCCATTTTCAGAGTTCCCATCTCATTTATAAGGCGTTCAAATCAGCACGAATTTTTTTTTATAGCTTTGAGATAACAGTTCACGCCACTTGTAGACAGGAGATTGAGGAAGATACATTCGAGCTATAAGGAGAATTGAAAACAGGATTCGGAGCGTAAGGAACATATAACACGAATAAAGTTATGATAAAGGAATGACGTCGCAAGAGGACAATAATTCAAATTCGATAATGAATCACCGTTTCTTGAATATTTCCTATTTCAAGGAGTTGTCAGACAAATAAAGTGAAACACCGCTGTAAAAATGTACTTAATGAAAATGTTAATACAACCAATGAACAAGAACGACACATTAAAATCACGACACTTTTTAAAATCATGGTAAATGTGTTGTTTTAAGAAGAATATTTTCCCATAACCTTTCTGCTGCAGGTGAGAATAGATTGCAAAATTTAATGACATCTTAAACACGCAGGTAATTAATAGAGAAAGGAACATATTGAGACGAAAGTTTGGATCCGGCTTAATTCCTTCAGCAAAAATATCGTTACACTTACATAAAATTATTCCTGAAATGTAAGTTGGAAGTTCACCATACAAAAATCAGTGCCTGATATTACGACATTTGAGAAAAGAAATTGCATTCATCCGTTTAAGAGCTTCATTTCGTGGAGGAAAACCAGAAATGGCGATCGGCAAGAAAAGTGAGACGTCGCCGAGCTTCAAAAGCTCTGCTAAAAGCACGGCAAAGTTACGAATACGTCCATGTTGTGAACTATTCAACAAACCATTTAGACATGTATGCATGAAAAAGTCTCGAGGAAAAAGAGACGAGAGGTATCGCTTCAACATCCAAAATTGAGCGCTTAAATAATAAAGTTCCGGTATACCCTACAGTTCCTCGGATACAATTTCGTATGTCAGGAACAGTCACGGAAAATAAAATGGGCGGAGGAAATATAATCCCGGCAAACATACTTTTGGGAGGAAAAGACGTCGATCAAATCACCTCGCGTCGCGCTATAATTAAGTTACGACGCGGGCGAGTGAAGAGAGGGAGGGTAGGGGAAGGAGTAGAGGGGAAAGGGGTAGAGGGGAAAAGGGGTAGAGAGATGGAAGGGGTAGATGAGGGAAATGGTAGAGGAAGGGAAGGGGAAAAGGGGAGGGTGGAGGAGGGGTGAGGGGTAAGAGGTAAGGAGGGAGGGGTAAGGAGGCAGTAGGGGGGAAGGGGGGAGGATGAGAGGAGGGGTATAAGTAGGGAGGGTATGAATAGGGAGACGGAAGGAGAGGGTAAAGGGTGGTGGAGCAGGGAGATAAAGAGGGAGGAAGAAGAAGAAGGAAATATTTTCACAAGTTACGCCACGCGTGGGTCGGGAAAAATAACGCATCCAGGAAAGACTCGAATCTATCTACGTATCGTCTTAGAAATTGAATTTCCATCATTTTTCGCCTCTCCTCCCTTACTATCCTTTCGCAAACCCCATATCTCCACCTGACACTCTCCTCTTCACCCGCCATTGTTCGTAATAATTTCCACCCCCTGCTACTCCCACCAAGCCCTTCCCCCCTTCGGATTCCCCCACGATCCTCGCCGTGTACCCTCTTCCCTTATCCATCCGCCATATGCGTCCTTCGAACGTTTCCTTCACAGCCATTCAATAGAGTAGGAGGGTCCTTCCGGAATGACCTTCACTCGACCTTTCTTCCTCTTGCCGAGGTGCTTCACCATCACAATAAAAAAAAAACACAAAATATAACCTGTCTCAGCTTCCTCCTATTCCTCCCTTCCACATCTCGAACGTTCCTCGAAAATAAAAATAAAACTTCATTCCCGACGCCGAATAAACACTTTAACTCGGCGCTGGCTCGTAACTCATTAATTCTAGCAGCTACCGCGAAGACATCATGGCGGCTTCGTCAAGGCATTAATAACGCCAGACACTTTGTCGTGCTTGGTTATGAACAAATAGGTATCTATCGTCAAGAGGGTGGAAATATGATAATTCCGGTTGGGAAACAATAGCCAGGCGAATGTAACTACGAAGGATATCGACTAACCTTTTAATCCGGGTGCTGAGAGAATCCCATTCTTCTAAACCTGCGAAATGTAGCACTTGTCGAGTCCATAATGGCTTCCGGCAATAAATAGACCCCTCTTCTATTTCCGAGCCATCGTTATGTCACCGTTGTATCCTTACCAAACATCTGATCGCAAGGATTTTCCGACGATACTAATGAAGAAATTGATCGACTTATTAGCATCCAAACTAGCCATTTCCGACGTCCAAAGAACAACTGTACGTGTATCTCAACGAATGCTTCTCTCGACATCCCGACCAATCAACCAATGGGAAGCGTTCAATTCCTCCGTATTCCACGTTCGTAAAATAACGGGCGATCCACCCGACTCCTTCCGAATTCGGTTTCGATAATGTACCGATCATAAAAACTGGAGACAATTATGGCAGCGTTCCACCAAAGCTCACGGAGCGTGGCGTAGACCTACGCTAACAAACAAGAAGACGTCTACTCAGATTGTAAAAAAATGCTATCAATAAAGATGTAACGCTTAACGATATGCCAAGCTTCACGGTGCACTTGCGACAGTGTTGCCACGTTTCGGAAATCGAAATTAAGAGGCCTTTTTCGTCTAGCTAAAGATTTATCAATTAAAGTAATATAAAACAAACTTTTATTTATAAATTTTTATCCAATTATGAATACATTAGTTTATGAGCTTCGTGAATGGTGGCAATTGCCTTAACTACTAAATAATCAGTTACTGCCTTCGGACTACTTTTCATATAAAGAGTGATACTAAAAATATTCTTGCGGTTAATTTGAATATTACTCAATGATAAACACAAATTATAAACACAAGCTGTATAAAATAACCTAGAGTAAAGACAAAATAAATAATAATATTTACCTTAATCATTAACTCAATCCTTAAATTAAATGTTGCTGCAAAGGCAAGCTATTTCCGAATTTCAATTTTTTCTACTAATTTAAATTTCAAGTCTTCGATATTTTATTTTACTCAATTTACGGAGGAGAAAATATTTTAATTCCGTTTATGCGAGCTATTTAGCTCTTAAAACCTGCGTAACTATCGTTCCATTTCTTGTTTACCGATGATAAACAAGCGTTTCCATAGCGACACAACACGTAACCCAGACTCACCTACCCGCAAGACTCAAACCTTTTTAATAACTTTTATATTAACCTCACTTTATATATATATATATAGATATAGGTATATATATATAGGTATATATATAGATATAGGTATATATATATATATATAGGTATATATATATATAGGTATACATATATAGGAATATATAGCGGTTTGTAACCACTTTGGAAAGATACAAAATTGAGGCACTTCCAGATGTGCTAGAAACTTGAAATTTGGTAGGATTATAGGCTTTTGGTCACAGTAGAAGGAAAAAATCCGAAACTTTCGAAATTCCCACTATGAGGGGCTATTTTGGCCCCTTTTTGCCCCATAAGAAAACATGAAAATTGGTGTAGAGGTTTTTATATTTGCATTTTAAAGTTACTTCCCGTCAAGATACGAACTCGAGACTTCAACTATCGGATAGGATATAAATTGTAGTTTCTTATTTTTGAAGACAGAATTCAAATCCGAGTAGAATTAGCGTAGATTTATAGTTTTTATCGGAAAAAAGTGGTAATTTTTCTGGGTCTAACAATAGGCTTCCTAGGCAACAGCCTTAATGCTTTCATATGGGTAAGCTTTTAATGGAATCAGAGGCTTATATTTTAATGCCATTAATGTTAAACTATGCCTAATGAAGGAAATCCGATATTGATATAATCCTCATTTTTGGGGCTGTTTTGCCCCAGTATTGCTCAATACGAGAACAAAAAAGATGAGGCAGCTCCATATGACCTAGAGACGTGAAATTTGGCACGATTATAAAAATTTCATTGCAATCAAAGTTCAAATAAAATACTGCGAAAATTCCAAATTTTAAGGGCGGTTTTGCCGCAATTATGCCCCATACCAGTGTGAAAATTATATGGCAATTCTTAATGAGATACAAAGATGAAATTTGGCAGAATTATGGGTTTTCATTCAGGAAGAAATCCGATATTGTAAAAATTCGAAATCTTAGGGTCTGTTTTGCCTTATTATTGCACCATATGAGGAATAAAATTATAAGGCACTTCTAAATGAGCTACAAAGTTGAAATTTGTTACGGTTATATGATTTCGTACAAAATCGATTGGGGATAATTTGAAATTGTAAAAATGCTAAAATTTAAAAATGCTTGCAGAATGCAAGCACACGTTAACTAGTATAATATATAGACGCTTCTTACACATGATATATATTATATATATATATATATATATATATATATATATATATAAAATATATATATAATATATATATATATATATATATATATATATATATATATATATATATATATATATATATATATATAGAAATTGTAGTTTCTTATTTTTGAAGAAAGAATTCATATCCGAGTAGAATTAAGGTAAATTTATAGTTTTTATCGGAAAAAGATGTAATATTTCTGGGCAACCAGCTTAATGCTTTCATATGGGTAAACTTTTAATGGGAATCAGTCATATATTTCTCCTTTAAAACCTTACTAGTGTAATGCCCATTGAAATATCAACGAGAGTAAAGATTCGGTCGTTCCATCTATTTATGGAGATCAAATTGGCATTAGAAACATTAATTGTATTGAAAGTCATTTCCCTCTCTCACCCTCCCTCCCTTTGTCCCCTCCCTCCCTCTCTCTCGCATTAAAAGCAATCAAAGCACGTTTACACCCATAATGATTGTGTAATAGTACCGATTACGTACCTTTCATATTACTCGTGTTCCGCTTCGTTGTTTTGTATACGACAAGAAATGTCTTCAGCCTTGATATCCAGACTAATTGAATATAACACCGCCTCCACCAGTAAAAGGTAACTTATGCAGGTAATTTCACCAAATTTGAAGAAACGAGTATAATAAATGTTAAAATACAAAAGATATTTATAAAAATTTATTTTTATATCCATTACCTGTTACTTTCTCCATATACGTAGTATAGAGAAAGTCTTGTTTTCATGAAAAAAATCGAATTCTAGATTTCAACGGAAATACATGTTTTGAGGTCCCTGGAACACGCTGCGATTATTTTCGGAATGATGTCTGTGATTGTGGGTGCTCTAACCCGAAAAGTACTTGCCATATCATTACCAAATTTCATATACTTATAACACTTTGGTATGATCACAAAGAGCTAATTAGTTTTTGTACAATTCCAGTTAACCGGAAGTCGAGGTTTATTCGAAACCCGATTCGGTTTTTGCGATATTTCTCCGGTAATACGTCATTCTAGTATACATCGATCATTACAAAAAATGTAGAGAATGTAATTCCCTGCAACTTTCGCTTGAAACGATTTTCCATAACAGTTATTGTTTAGGAATTATTTATAAATAATCGGTTTTTACTTTCTCCATACGTAGTATAGGGAAAGTATTGTGATTACGAAAAAAATCGACTTCGAGATTTCAACGGAAATACACGTTTTGAGGTCCCTAGAACACGTTTAGACTATTTTCGGAATGATGTCTGCGTGTCTGTGGATGTATGTGATCGTGGGCGCTCTAACTCAAAAAGTACTTGCCATATCGATACCAAATTTCATGTATAACACTTTAGCATAAGCACGAAGAACTGATTAGTTTATGGACAATACCGGTTAACCGGAAGTCAAGGTTTATTCGAAACCCGATTCGATTTTTGCGATATTTATAAGATATTACATCATTATTGTATACACTGACCATCACAAAAAATGTAGGAAATATAATTTCCTACATATTTTATTTCAAACAATTTTCCATGGCAGTTATTGTTTAGGAATTATTAATAAATAATCGGTTTTTTCGGTTTCCGTCAAATATCTCCCTAAAAACGTCGTTATTGGTAATCTTCGTCAGGAACAAAGTTGTAGAGAATAATATTTATTCCAGGTTTTGTTTGAAACAAATTTTCGTAGAACCATATATTTCGGAGATATTTAACTTTTTCGTAATTTCCAGTATACAGCTCCACCTCCATGTAGCGGTGAATTCTGTAAACATATTCAAAATATAATTTACGGCAATAAGGACGACTGTATTCTTTTACAATACGAAATGATAATTTTACCTCATAATGCTATTCATAATAATTTAAATATCTATATCCCAAATATGGAGAAAGTCGTGTTGGCCACGTCAGATTTTTTTATAAACCAAAGACAGACTGCGAAGTACTCGGTCGGGAAAAAAACAGAAATCCCTCATTTTTTGTCGGCAAACATTTTTAAAGCCGGAGTCTGGCGGCAGAACGAAGAAAAGATCCATTCCGCCGCCAACACTCAATCGTGCAAAGACATCCATCTCGCGCGTGTACGAGGAATGTCTTCCCATCGAGTGCGAAAGCAATAAAAAAATAAACTTTCGCTTGGACCAAACTCAAGAGACGCCAATTGCCTCGGCCTTTTTGCTCGGAACGATACAGGCCGCATGCAAACGCCCACGGGACCTCGGATCCGTGGAAACTTAAACTCGGCAATTCTCCTCTTTACGCCAATCCGACGTTCTCAGCCCCCGCAGTCGGACAAGACGCTGAAAACGTTTAATATCAACGGCGACATGACCGGAATTTAAGGATTCTATCCTCGGGTAGAAAAGGTTGGGGTTGTCAGATTACGATCATTTGAAAAAATATGCTACATAATTAGGCGATCTTTACTAGCGAAGCGGCAGTAGAGGAAAGCCTTACAGGCACGTTTCCTCCGTCAGTCCGTCCGCATGTTTTATCTCCTAAACTACTGGGCAGATGTCTATGAAATTCTCCTTTTTGGACTTTAGGACAAAGAAAAACAGAAAATAATATAAATGGTTCACATAGCTTAATCAGAAGTGCCACTTCACTGGTGAAAAAAAAGAAGTCATAACTCGTAAACTATTACTTATATCAAAAAAGTCTTAAAATAAAATTTGTAGAACTACTCATATAATATGTTTTATTAAGGACAGTTATGTCGAAGGTGTAGCCGTTTCCGAGAAAATCAAATAAGAAAGTTGTAGCTAACTTTGAATTTTAATATTTTTTAAACAAACTTCGCAGCAACTGAATTAAACAGGATCTTCTAGAAATACGTTTTTCCGCGCACCTACAGCCTGCATCAAATGAAAAGAAATGGATTATTCACGACGAAGAAATGAACTTAAATACGTTCACTTTCATTACGTATACACACAGCTTTGGCAAATGAAAATAGATGGATTATTTACGACGAATGAATGAACGTGACCGTAAAGATTGCTACTGTTCATTTCTAAAGAGGTATGTTTTAAATAATTTTAGTGGTGTTACTAATTACTTCTGATTATAAAATAAACGGGTAACTCACAAAATCAATATTTCCTCGGCATTGCTTATGATATATCGATTTGCAGTGCTTAGACATTAGACTAAGAGATTAATATATTTTTGCCTGGTAACATTAATCGTAAAGAAAGCTTTGTCCACCGACAACGAGTACACCTTTTCATTATTGTTAAATTTACGCTAATGCTTCCTCACATCGTGAAATTATACGCAAAAACGAAACAAGCTTTTCGCGTCCACCCATCTATCAGTCTACCTGCTATCTAATAAAATTTCCGCGACTGACTCAATTATCTCCGTTTCAAGGAAAGGTCACAAAGTGCCGAAACTTCTTTTGCGCGTTTAACCGAAATCGCCGGTAACTATATTTGATGTTAATTTCACGAATTAATTTAGGCGAGACTTCATGGTGAATTACTATCAAAAGAATTCTTCCTCGTGCATAATTTGTCGCGGGATCCCTTTTTGGAAAGTTTTCCGCGCACTTCGAGAAAAATGTGCTATTTTTGGAATAGGTACCTTTAAAGAAATTTATGCCCGCCACCCTTGCGTTGATTTGCGTGGGAAGTTTATTAAATTGGTTCGACTCGGTGGGCAGGAAAGCCATTGAATTAATTAAGAAATTTAAGTTTGGCGAAACTACGGCGTGGAATATGATTCTTTCCGTCTACATTTGTTTCTTTTATTTCAACGTTTCATACTTCTTCGGCGGTTTAAACTGGTTTTGCGTCGGAACGCAAGCGCGACTGTCGGATTGGACAATTTTGAAAATTAATTTCATTGAACTTTTATTACTTTATGATGATGAATGCCGAGCAGCGAAACTAAAAAAACGCTCATTTCAATCTAACAGACAATCTTTTAGACGAAATTTTAATACGAAGAAAGCACAAAATTAATAATGAAAAAGCTTAACTTGCGTTTCAATTAAAACCAAATCGGAAAACCTAATTCCGCAATTAAAAGCATCAAAGTTTAATAATATAGCTTCTAGCTTAAAGGGAAAAACACATCTGGACGTTTATCTCGAGTTGCAGACGGTACTTTTCTCGGTAACATAAATCAACGGGTAACGTAGAACGAACAGCTTGAAGTAAATTTTGATAAGATCATTAGAAGAGGTGGCAACTTTTATGGACAACGTTGTTGATATGTAAGACTTTTGCAACGGCTAAAATGAATAATACTTCATTACGTTGTTCCACAGTTTAGAGTGTGCTGACATAAAAAATCAACATATTGCACAACAAAATTAGGTCTTCTGCGCATAACTTTATATACTTAAATATGATGGCAAACGAATTCTAATTTTGATATTATTTTCTTGTTTTATATATATATATATATATATATATATATAGAGGACGTGGGCGTAAAAAAATGGGACAGGATCGAATCCCGGTGAAAGCTATCTGAAGACACACAAAACCAGGGATCGGCAACGTTTTACCGTTGGATGCTACTCTTTATCAAAATTCATAACCCATGACCCTCCGCGCGTGCCACCCTTAAATTCGTTGTCTGTAACGCTTATGAAAAGTGGTTCTTATATTATAAATAATCCTATATATATAATGCGGTATCATTAAAATGCAAAATAAAATTGAATTAAAGTGAAATTATTTTTAAAATACATACTTTTCGTAATTATTCTCTGAAATATCGTGCCACTTAAAACCTCTTCGCGTGCCATCTTTTGGCACGCGTGCCATAGGTTGCCGACCCCTGCACTAAACATTTCTCCTCTGCTTCCCTCTCTCTCTTTAACGAGTGAAATCTCTCTCCTCTCACTCTTTATGTGAATCGAGAGACACTCGCTATATCCCTTCTACACAGACGTCGCGAGAGGGGGGTGCAGACTCACGCAGTGCGCGGGAGCCCCAATATATTTGGAGCTCCACAAAAATACTTAGAATTTTTCCCGTAATCTGCCGTAAGGCATTCGAGGTAGTAATATCCTTATGGGAATGAAAGATTTCATCGCTCGAAATGAAGACGAAAATACCCATCTCAAGCGTTTGGAGTTGTTTTGTCCTATCCTGATAATGTTAGCATTATAGAAGTCTCAATGTATTTTTGGAATGAAAACGTAAAAAAATCGATAAAAATCAAAACGGTATAATGATTTCATATGTTTTTATACAAATGGGGGCCCCAAAAACTTGGCTTGCGTGGGGGCCCCTAAACAGTAGTTACGCCCCTGCGCGAGAGATGAATAAAAAGAATAACCCACCCATTCTCCTCCCTCTGTGCTCGGAACCAGAAGAAACTTTCACTCCGTACCTCAGAAGAGATGGAATACTAAGGGTGAAGAGGGGAAGGGAGAGGGAGAGGGGAGCGTGAAGGAGTAAAGGAGGGAGATAGAGGGAGGAGAGAGAAAGGGAGAGGAGAGGGAGGGAGAGAGTGAGCGATGGAGATAGGAAGTAGAGATCTGCACGGATACAGATTTCCGTATCCGCACCCGACCCGTACCCGCAGGCTACATGTCAGTATCCGAACCGTGCCCGCAAAAATTTTTAAATCACCCGACCAGATCCGACCCGCAGGAATAAATCGTCCGACCCAACCCGACCCGCGAAGCAGATACCGTATCCGCAGGCAAAAATTATCTGGAGCAACATCTACGAGCCAAAACCCAAAAATTCAAAAGAAAATGACTCTCAGCAGAACATATCAATGACCCTCTCTTAAGGTAAGGGAGAGGGTCAAAAGAGACCCAAAGCCTTTAGGGCAGGGGTCAGCAACCTTTTCAAAGTGGTGAGCACTAATTTACATTCTGGAGCAATCAGCGAGCACCACTATACTTTTGTAAAAATGGGAATAATAAAAATCAAATCAAATCTACTTCAAAGTAATTAAAAATGTCCTTTCGCACATTTATAAAGAAAATAAGAGAACAAATCAAAATAATAGAACTAGGAAACGATTTTTAGCATGGTAAAAGTGCACGGTAAGACAGCTAAAGAGACTACGGTGCTCGCGAGCACCAGGTTTCGGACCCCTGCTTTAGGGTTATCGGCTTGGAAGGGGTAGGAGAAAAGACTGAATTTTGAGTTTAGCACGGATGCTGATTTTCGTATCCTCACCAGCAGGCTATATATCCGAATCCGACCCACATCCGCAAAAATTCACGCTTTCATCCGACCCGAACCGCAGCTTTTCGTGCGGATATCCGCGGGTCAGGTCAGATAAATTGCGGATATGCAGATCTCTAATAGGGAGGGAGAGAAATGGAGGGGGAGAGATGGAGGAACAGAATGAAGAGAGAGAGGCACAGACTGCACAAAGTGTCGGCGCATCCCATCGCGCCGTGCTGCGCAGTTTAAAATGGCGACAAACACTTCCGAGGATGACGCGAAGAGAGGGGTGGTACATGGGGGAGGGATCGTGAAAGAGGGGCAACAACCTTGACCTCACGGATGTGGAAAAGGGAAAGTCGCGTGCGCCTCTGGATATTTCCGACTCCACGCGCTCGGAAAAAGGACGGCGACATGTCTCTTCCATTAAGACCATAAGGTCGAAAATATTCCGAGGTTTGCCTTAGCAATTGGTCGGAGGAGACTCGCTCTCTCTGCTTTAACACCGGGAAAGCTCTTGGCGCCGGGATTTTAGGAGGAAGAGAAGGTAGCGATGCGATGGAACAAATGCGAAAGACGTTAACAAGCAGAAAAATAATAATCCGACCGACCTAAGTGCAGTCATCCCCCGGTTTTACGACAGGTTAGGTTCCAGGCCACCGTCGTAAAGTGGAACCTATTATTTTTGAAGCCTGTGGCCATTAAAGAAGTGACAAAAATATGTATAAAACTGTCTAAAAATTAAAGAAAACATATGTAAACATTTGAAACACATAAAAAGATAAAAATAATTACATAATGTACACAATATTTCTTAGCGACATAAAACTGGATTCGGCGGCTTAAAACTGGATTATTGATTCTATGGCGAAACGGATGTAAAAGCGGATCGTCGTAAAGCGGGTGCTGACTGTAATAGATTTTCTTTTTCACCTTAGCTACGGTCCTGTCACTTCCGGTTCCATTTTTGGCTGGTGGAGTGGTTAAAGACTATATCGACGGTGATATTTCAATATATAAGGTGTTCACACAACGAAACAACATCTTTCTCCTCCCTAATTTATTGGCAGCCTAACAATCTCGACAGATATTCGTTCGGCTTCGAAAACCATTCATCCCCGTGACCTCCAACAGGACTAACAGCGCACCAGACGGAGATCCTCCATTCGGAAGCCTTGGCCGTCCTTTTTACACGTGGAATTATGCCAAGTCGCCGGAATAAAAACTCCCATATCCTTGACGCCATTTTTTTCTTTTTTCTAGGAACCACATAAAAAACTAAGGCTTTATCCGGCGAATATCCCAATGGAAAAAAAGAGATTTCAACAGACGATTCGCCTTCCAAAGTCCCTTCCGAATCGAAACCTATTCACATTTCTTTGCCGTTCCACCGCGGCAGCGATAAAAATCAAAATGGGGTCGTAAGATCGTCTCGCCCTTCACCCTTAAGACGTCTAAACTCGCCCTCCGTCACCCCCACCCCACGCCTCTCTCCCGCGACTTGTCTCAGTTTCCACGGGGTGACAATTGACGACCTCTTGAATTAAAAGAGGGGTTGAATAGAGGGAGAGAGAGAGAAAGAGCTTACCGGCTGCAACCTTTTGACCCCTGGGGAGCCCCCCTAGCCACACATCTTCACCGAGCCACCACTTACAGTGAGTCATACACGTGGGTACTCCCCGCCTGGGTGGAAGAAATGAACGGCGCACATTTTAACCGAGAGGGTGCTTTTACGTCAGACGGAGACGTGCTGAACGCCTAAACACGTGGCAGATGACTCAAATATTTCCGTTGGAATTCTTTTGGAGACGATTGATAGCAACTCTTTTGATAGTGTCGACGCGTTTCTCACCTCCATTCGATCGATGCTAAATAAATAATTCCCGGCGGTCCCCCATAAGTCAAATAATGAATAAATTTACTTAATTACCCCATAAACAAAAATGTTGCAGGCCTTTTACAATGAGCTTAATAAATACAAGAAAGGCGAACAAATGCAACCATTTCTAGGCAGGATTCGACCCCCCCTCCCTCCCTCCCCCCAACCCTAACACTGGGAAAACACGTTGATCGTCCCTCTAACGCTGCCCAAATAATGAGAAATATACTTCTCCCAAGTTCAACTCTGGTACCTCGAAAACACGCCAAGTTAATCCCTTATAACATTCAGTTATAGCACAAAATGTTTCAAACGGCTGCTCGTTGTTTTTATGCTTTTTTTTTTACATCTTCCTTTCGGCTGAAAAAAACAAAACGTGAAATTTCTCGCTTCGAATTAAATTCAAGTCTTTCAACTTCGTCAAGGTGTTCCCTCCTTCAATCGAGATTGGATAATGGCCACCCTAGACAACGAGTCAATCTTTCTGCACGCCACTCTTCCAAGAGCCTATCATCACCCCCGGCAACTCTTCAAGAAGAATCCTTCGCCCAAATAATGAACGGTTCGAGGATCGATGTAACGATTATCTCCGAGTCTCTACGTAACAATGGGTTTCTTGAGGCCACTCACAGCGTCTTCGGGAATATGAGAGTGGGGCGGAGAAAAACTGACGGAAAGAAGAAAAAAGGTTTGTGATGATTGCGTCGACAACATTGAAGACGGACCAAATAAAAGAGAAAAAGGCTCTCTTCGAAAAATTTTTTAGGGTCAACTTACCATAACAAAAGAAAAAATATTCCCAGAATTGAACGAAATCGCATAGTTGGGAATTGTTTTCCGCTCCCAGTCAATGGTATATTTTTATGAAATATGGACGTAAATTCGTAAATGTGAGTATAAAATCCTAGGTATTAACGCCCATACACTATTTCCAATCTGCTGTAATAATATTCAAAGTTTCTTGATATCGGCGAATATTTAGTGCATGGATGGCTAACTTTGAACACATGTAGAGAATTAATATCTCAAATAAGGATAAATAATTAAATTTATGAATCTTCGTAGTCGATAGACTTGCTTCTTCCCAAAGTTAACTGATAACGGTACACTGACGGCTTAATTTGAAAAGTCCAGTAGCCCCTTCTACATGCGAATGCACTAAATTCCATACTACTTAAGAAGAGTTTTTCAGACTGCAGAAAAAAAGCCGTGATTCTAAACGAGAAAGTTTTTCGCATATTTTTATGCAGCCAATTTTTTTGGTTCGCTTAAAATCTAGTGGAGATACAATACAGGAGATTTTTTTTAGTCAACCTCACGTGAACCTACCATCAGCATAATTTGTATTTTTTGAAATTACGCTGCTGACCGTCTACTTTGAATCTCATCCTGAAACTTACGAATGAGAACGTAAAAGCAATTTGGTCACAATCGCATCCATCGACTTAGCCGTTTACTGATTATTACAAAAATATCCAAAGTCAGCCATCATGTCCTCCTCAAAAGATCAACGATAGGATAAAATTTTAACTGAGTGATTCTAAATCAGGCGATTTTCAAATTCGGCACCGGGAAAGTTCAGTTTACCCGCCATTTTACTAAACGACTGTATAAATAATATAGTCCCGAGTCCAATATTAACTTTTCATTATGAGAAACGCAGCTCTAATCTTCCCTAACTTTGCTAGTCAGTCGAAATAATCACGTGTCAGCTATTAAGCAAGCAAATCTCTTCTCTCTGTCTATGAAACAGGCTCGCGTGTCGGATGCATTACAGCGGCAGTGTCGAGTGTGGCCGGGCAAGTGCACGGGAGAAAAATCACGGACAGGTAGGTACTCTTTCTCTCTCTCTCGGCAGCGGTTCTTTACCGGAAGCAAGGGTGGGACGCGGTATCCGGCCTGTGCACAGAGGGCGGAGAGGGGGAATAGGAGGGGAAGGGGGGGTGGTAATGGGGGGAGAGGGGGGGAGGGAAGCGGAAGTGGCCGACTAGTACGAGCCATTCGCCGGGGAGAGGTAGGAAGAATAATGCGAAGAGGAGACAGCAGAAAAAATTAACATTAAAAATATAGATTTTCGAATTCCGCCGAGAGTTGAAATGTTTTCACGCTATAGGAAACCACGCTTGAATCATATTTGGAGGAAATTTTTAAATCGCGCAGAATATGAAACATTGTTCCGCTCACTTTCGAATGCGATCAATCGATATCTACGCCGAGACATTTTTTTTGTAAGGAGGAAAGATTAGAGGTCATTCGTGTAAACAACTCGATCGAGATCGGCGGAAGATGGAAATCGTACACAAGTCTTAATCTAAAGAAAGAGCGATCAATTACAGAATATAATACATTTTGAGTGACCGTTCCATGTAAAACGAGACTATTGGAGCGGATATCGCGATTTTCTCATTGATGAAATATTTAGTTCGAAAGTTGATGACGCATCTGTTATCTCAAATCGGATTTTACGAAAAGAACAGCGGAATGGAACACTAACCTTCGAGAAAACATTTTTGCGTCGCAAAGGATATTAAATCGAGAAATTTTCATGTCGCGTGGACGCATGTACATACTTCATCTTATTGCGCAAATGTCAACGTAAGGAAAAGCGAGTTTCTATTAACGCCGCAAACGATCGGTTAATTATTATTGCGTTTGCATTCCGAACGACACGCAAACTCGATGTGTTATTGAATATTTATCGATTTGATGCTTCTCGGAAAAATCCTCCGCGTCCGGTATCATGGAAATCGCGTTCGCACAAGCTGGCAACACCGCCCTCGGTCTTTCTTACGTGGAGACTGAAGCATATAAAGTTTCTTTATGTCCCTCTCTTCTGTCGTCAGCCGAGTTAACAACCACTCCAAGGGACATTTTAAAAATATCTCTTAAGGAAAACTTGAAGGTGCCACTCCGAGATCGAAATCACCTTTGAAACAAAACGATGTTAAATCATTCGGCAGCATAAACTTCCAGCATCCACCTTAGTGACTAAATCTTACGTTATTTCGCGAAATTTTCACATTTTAAAAGATTTTTCGTCAATCCCAGACCAAAATCCTCGACGGCTGCCTTTACGAAAGCACACATCCGACTCGTTCGACGCCATGTTGTGGACGAAGACAAAAAAAGCATATTACGCCGTAATAATTTGAGGCTTCGCTATCGTGTTTCTCCGCTGGAATGGAAAGCACTTCCTTCCAGTTATACTGCGTCTCACTAAGAATTAAGGTCAGTCTCGGACGTTTCCCGAGTTCATTTCACCCTGGAAAACGTTCGCCAAGATGTGAACCAAAGCAGAGTGCTTAAAACGCACACCTTCCCCTGTCGAACTAGACCGATAAAAAATAGGCGAATACTAGTTATGGCCTTTTGATACTGTATTTGACAAAGAGGAGGAAAAACTTTTCCCTATTTTAAACAACATACAACCCATCTCCCCAACGTTCTAACCTGGGAAGCGAACAGCGCAGTTTCTTAGAAAGTAGAACGATGATGGGAAAGTCCATTGTTTAGGGGAGCGCTAGAAACTGTGGGGAAATAAACGGAAGCGAACTCATGTTGGTGATTTGTTTTTTTTTTAAATAGGCTAAATCAATAGGGCAGAGTTTATTCTAACTGGAGTCTTCTGAAATTCTCTAGCCGAGTTAGTAAAGACCACCACATTTGAAGAAAAAAGCATTAAACACACAAAATGGCTGCGATAAATTCCTTGGAATGAAAGAAAAAATAGTTCGCAGTTTATTTTAGCACATATAATAGATTTATGGAAGATAATTTGTTGAAATAGATCCTTGTTACACGGAAAATAAAATTACATTGATCGATATAGAAATAGTTTACTCCCATTCGTGCGTTGAAATCACCAATCGAGGCTCTACTCTCTCCTAACTTGCTCAACGAAAAGGAAAATAAATAAGCAACGTGGTTATATAACAATAAAAGAGCAGGTTTATTCTTAGAACGAGCCATGGAAAAGTCTTATATCGAAAGAGATTGTACTTAAACATAAAATTTGAAAGCGAAAGAATGCAGAATTTCCTGGATCAAGAAAGAAAACTATAACGTTATTATTTGACCCTATATTCGAGGAAGATTTAAGACAAAGCTGGGCGTCTAGTTTAAGAGAAAATGTACTCATAGCCCCGTGTGCCATCAAGGGAAAAGCTACCTTATTTTAAATTTGACGCGTATCTCGAATGCAGGATATTTGATGAAGGCGATGGACGAGTAAATTCAAACATTTCATAAAAGTTATCTCGAAAAAGATAATATCTGACTTAGACCTGCATCACAAATTCCCTAAGTAATCTTTTTTTGAGATAGAGAGAGAGAGCGAGCCCTTGGCCACGACGTCGTTACGTTAAAAAAAAGGGACGGATTCCACGCTTTCCACACCCGATTTAAAGCTTTTTTTCTCGTCAAGCGGATGCAGACACGAGATAAAGAAAACCATCTCTCCGTGGAAGCGAGACGCAACGTAGTCCCTGCACAGGCGGCCACTCCGTCCAGCCACTCCAAACGTAGAGGCCACCACCCCTTTGACTCGGAACCCATTTCACGCGATGCGACCTATTATTAGCCGCGAGACTAACGCAATCGGAAGAAGAAAAAATAAAAACTCGGAGACAGTGCACTTCGTTTTCGAATTCTATCGGCGGCCGCGTGCCATGCGCAAAAAAGGCATCGGAAGGATTCGGACACGGGGAAACGCGGATAATCACTTCTCTCCAATTGTAAGATTAATTGTCCTCGTGGCAACTGAACTCTGCAATTGCGTTAGGCGTGGTCTGGACCGTTCGGAAAACGAGTATGGCGAAGTGACCGTAATTAAAACATCAATGTTATGCAAAAATATAAATGCATAATAAATACGCCTACGCGGTTTCAGGAAGCGTAAAGGTTGTCGCACACTGAGACGAAACGAAGTGCAACCAGGAGAACCGAATCGAAGAGAAAAACGCGAGCGTCCGCACACACAGACGAGGCGAATCGAGCCCCCCCCCCCCCCCCCCCCTGAATCCGCCCATGCTGTATATAGACGCGTAGCACGTATAATAAGCGAAGGGAAGCCATCGTGGTCGATAATGACCGAACGAGACCGAAATCCCCGACCGACTAAATTCGCTTGCGAAAACTCGTCCGGAATTCTACCCCGACGAATCTGGACGAGGTTGCGCCTGGCCGCGTGCGAAATATCGCCCGAGTGTACGCACTCCTACCCAAAATGCATTGATTCATTCCCAGCCGAATTCTTTGTTTCGCTTAATTGCGGCTTCGCTTGGTCTCAGTGTGCGACGACCTTTAGGTGGAACGGTTCGAGAATTGGCCTTCTACGGGGCGAACCCGGTTTCAAAGATCGAATTTTCAACATGGGCTTGTGGAGTAATATGCAAACCAGATTCGACATGGAAGTTGAGCAGAGTGATAGAACGTTTTGCAGATTTAGGCCAATTAATACCGAACGTTCTTCCTCGAGCTACTTGGAGTTAACACTTACTTCAAAACAGGAAGTATTCTCGACCTTTGGAATGCAGATGATTATACATATTAAGGTTCACTCACCTTTTGTTCTCAAACTAAAACCCATAACAGCTCGTCTTCGTGGCTATATAAAGTAGCCGATGGTTTTATTGGCAACGGAAAACCCGATCCCACCGTTAAAAATTCATAAAAACTACGAAACCAGCCTTTCTTCATATGGATTGCAACCATATATTCTCGGCATACTATAACAACACTTATTGTAGTAAAAGTACGCACTCAACATTAAGAATCAAGTGCGGTCTTCGGCCGAATCCCATTCCATTATACAACTGTCACGGACTTAGGAGGACTTTTACAGTTCCTAACGGTCGCCTTTTACTTTACGATTCGACTTTTCCGACGCGTTTTCGAGAATCTTTCAAAGCGACCACCTCCGGCACGACTCCACGACAGGCGTCGAGAGGGAAAGAGTCGCCGCCTCGAGGGGGAGGGTATGGGTGGAAGGGAGGAGAGCCGTAAAGAGAGGGAGGAGCGGAGAGAGGGGAGGGTAATGGGCAGGCAGGCCGTTACACCGCGCGCCGCCACGATGCCCTGGGAGCTCTCACTCAGGTCACATCTTGATCGCACAACCTACGAGAGTAGGAAGGCAAAGCGATAGCACACCGGCCCAAAGAAATAAATTGGAAAGAGAACAAGGTGGACCTCTTAAGGAAGCTTTAAAAAGATCTATCGAAATTTCAATCTTTAAAATAATAAACGAAGGAGAACGATACCAATGCCCTGACGAACGTAATTATGGACATATATTTGAATATTTTTTACATTTTTTTTCTTAGAACGATTAACCTTTGACGGCGTTAGGTGAGACACCACCTGAGTTATACGTAGTGCCAAATTATCCCGGTACTTTCTTTTCCAACAGCATATATTTGACAAAGAAATAATCCAATTGTATATATAGCTAGCAAACGAATTATAAGAATAAACAACGGCGGTCTTGGAGACCGCTCCTCAGTTACAACGTTATCACAATTTTACCTCGCTATTTAAAGGTTAATTTTTATTTCGATCTCCTGGTAAAGACTAGTTCAATACACTCGCACCCACATTTACGGCAATTTCTTTCGTTCTTAAGCTCCCTCGCTCGCAAAAAAAACAGTTCACGTGCGGAAATTGAAATGGAAAAAATCAAAAACATCCACCTAATAAGCAAAAATACTCGTCACGACTATAAATGGCTTTGTCTTCTGCAGAGAGGAGTTGTGCACCGCCACCAACCTAATTCGAGCCACGCCTTGGTACATATTTCTCAGTTCCACATTTAAATACTCAATGCTCCCGAGGATTCAACAAGAACTCCTTTGAACTCTTATAACTAACGAATGAAAAAACACATCTGCGCTACCTAAAAAAGACGCTCATTTTAAATCGGCGGCGTAATGGATTGGGATGCGTCCGACGCCCCACAGTTTTTACACCGCCCCCGAAAGTGGCCCTTTTCTTCTCTTCTTTGCTTCCGATCGCAATAACGGAGGCGATACCCGTTTGAAATCGTTCGAACGTGATCTCTCTTTGCTCGCTTTCCGGAGGGCGGCGAGAGGAATGGAAACTTTTTTATATCCCGCACACACACACACACGGCACCTGCAACCCCACGACCTCCACGCAGGTAGTGCCCGAGTGCCCTTCTCACGCACAAACAAGGGGTGTCCCCGGGCTTTAAAAAAAAATCCCTCTTTGTTGGATCGGTGGGTCGATCACACCGCATTGCTAGCGTGAATAGAATGGGTGAATGGCAGTGGGTTAGCAAAAGAAAGGGACCCTGGTACGGACTGAAGGGACAACACGAAAACTTTTGAGTGAGGTCCTAAGACGACTAAGGTTTCCACGTCGACCACGAGTATGAGTTTGAGGTGTTCATCACAACTCGTATCACAAGGTGAAGGTCGCTTTTAAAAAAACCCAAAAAAATTATACAATGGCCAATGACAATAAATTAACCTCGGAGCACTTCATGTAGGCATATTCTAAATAACGACCCGAAGGAAGAATTTTGAAGTTCGAATCGATTCCACGTTATCTGAGCCGCTTCAAATCCAAACCGTTCTTCTCTCGTTTCGCTATCGAACAATAAATTTAACGGTCGTTCCCTTAAGCACTTTGCGAGATAGACCGCGATCTACGCCCGAGTCAATTTTCGTTCCAAAACTCGATTTATCATGTGATAAGCAAATAGAACGAGAATATAATGCAAATAATTTTAAAAAACACGGTTTCGCTAACCATTTCCTCACTTCAGGACAAAAGTACGAGTCTCGATCAATCATTTCGTTATGACGGAATGAAAAGTTGGAAATCTCAGATATCAGGCGATTTCTAAATAACAATTTGGCGAATTTCTCAAATAGTTTCTACATTTTTTTCAAATTTTCGGTGCAAAAGAAATTTTTGTCCTCCGACGTCATTAAAAGTAATGAAAAGAAAAAAATTGACGAAGACAAGACAAGTCCGCTCGACGGTGCGAGCCTTGTTCAAGTTCTATCGATCTCTTAATAAAACGAATATAAAATCAACAAACAGAAGACCGAGGTGAATATCGTGTCGATGTTAAATTAAAATTCAAAATGTATTTCGTATTTTCCAAGCCGCGCATCCCAGCTTCGTGCGTGACAGAGAAACGTGGATAATTGAAATCGGAAATCAAATGTAAGCATCTAGGTACATCCCGAAAAAGAAAAATGTCGAACTTTATCGCGACTTTCAAGAATGGCGTAAAACGGAATGCCGACGACAATAATTCGATTTTATGATAATATCGACGTCTCCTGCTTTTATCTCGACAGTTTCTTAGTTATATACGAATGGGGATGATCCACGCAGGATAATCTACGACGGAAATCTGAACACCTGTACGAAGACAATCTCTCATCCCTGCCTTTCCCTCCTCCGCAAACGAGAAGTCGAATCGGGCACGTCCATTCGCGTGGCTCAAATACATAAAGCGTGAAATGCGACGGACAAACACGCGTTTTTTCCATCTCGTTCTTTTTTTAATGCGGTACAAGGCGACGACGCGACGGGACACGCGGGATGGGCGAATCTTAAAAAAACGGGCTAAAAAATCTCGGAGTGAAAACAGGCGAAAAACGTTCTAGGGGGCGTGCAGATTAACATCTCCGACACGCTGACGCGGAATCTCCAAAGCCGCACACTTTATGGAAAGCCACCAATCGTAGATCTGCATCGGAGAGACCTTGACTTGAACAATCTCATACATTCGTTGCTTCTCTTGACGCGGTTGAGCGGCCATAAGCCACGGTCGAGGTAGATAAGGAACGGCTAGGAATTTTAATTAGGAGTGTATATATGTATACACATTTATTTATTTTCTCGTTTGTACAAAGTTCGAGGAACTTTTCATGATTTGTATTAAAGACGTTTGTAATAACGAGGTTGTTATAACGAGCAATAGGTATATAGCTTTATTTTCGAAGGGGGCTGAAGTACACTTCTTATAAACGAACACCTTGTATTAACCGATTTTGTATTATCGAGGTATCACTGTATCCATATTTATTTATACGCACCTCTTGGGACGAAATCGTTTTCAACAAAAACAAAGGTAATGACTACTCTTACAGGAATATTAAGAAACATAAGTAAAAGAAATATCCGAGGCCGTTAAATTTTATAACTTCGTTCGGATGTTAATTCCTTTATCGCGGAAATTCCCCAAGAACTAATTTGATTTTCCATCGCTGATGTAGAAGAAACAAAACAAAACTTTAATTGGATCGGCATTAACCGCCAACCTGAAAAAATTGCCCTGCTCCTCCTGATCGAGGAAAAATAAAGACCTAAAAAAAACAGTTCCCGAAACCTGTGACCGCTTTCAACCGGTGGGCGGCCCATGTTTTAATGATTAAAAACTTAGGTGAAGAACGATCGTGATGAAGGTGGTCCAAAAGCATACATAAGATTAGAAACGATTATGGATCATAATTACACAAACATTATCTCGCTCTCTGCTCAACAGGGTGGTCCGTGTGAATGTGAAAAGGCTCTATTCCCTGGTCTAGATAACTTGATTCGCCCGGGGCATTCTCATGGTAGCGATGCGACGTCCACAAGACACTTCCGTGGAGATAATAAAAGTGAGCTTTTTTGCGTCGTTTTGCAGACTCTATGACTGCTCCCGGGGTGAAAATGTATCGCCTCTCTGCTCCTTATTGCTAGCTATGTTATTATTGTCATTTCTTATCATTCATCAAGCTTGCATTACCTCGGAGTACGCCAAATATTTTTAAAATGCTGTCAATTTGTAAAGAATGCTTCATATACATTGTTCTCTTATCTATTCTATCTTTATTGCCTGACTAATCGAACAAGTTGTTATCAACCTTTTAGCTATTGTTCTAGAGGAGTAAAACAGACGCAAAGCTATGTGCGTCGCTTCCGCAGTGTTAAACAGGCATCGCTATTTGACTGTAAAAACTTAAATATTTCTACGTAATTTTTTTAGCATTATTTCTTCTATTTTTACATCTTTGTGCTTAAAATGACGCTTACGTAAATATATTATGATAAAAAATTTTAATGATATAATATCATATGGTACTTAATATATCTTGAAAATTTAGTTCGTATATAATGTAGAAAATCCGAACAATAACTTCAACAATGAGAATTATAAATCATAACATGCATTAAAAGGCTAAATAAACAAAATTTAGAAAGAATCTATCGTTATTATTACTGTTTGTGCTCGCATTTTCCACACAGTGCAGCGGCGCACCCAGTACGCCACGCGCCCAGTTGCGTGACATCTTTTGACGCGCCCAGTTAAGGGTTAAGAAATCTAATCGTCGTGCTGCACCGACGCACTCTTGATTCCTCATACGAAATCGTTTCGATAAAAAAATTTATTTCAGGCTTCCCCGAGATTACGGCGCAACGCGATCGAAAATGACCCGCGAACCTAGTGCCCTTGAGATATATCCTCTCCTTCGAACTGGCCGAAAATAAGCCATGTGATGTCGATCAAGTTCAGGAAGGCGCCATTGGCCTTGGAAAAAAAAGGTTCGGAGTCAGTCCTAAGATTATCTAGTGCTTGTCTGACACGTAGGGACGGGATTCTAACAACCGATTGGGTGATTGTCACAGCCTGGGTTGCCTACTCTCCGGGTTTTGAGACTAGTCTACGGATCTACAACATATGAAGCAGTGTTGAATAGATCAATAAATAAATACGTTCCTCACATTTGTATGAAAACTAAATAATGTGTATCAAACATTTAAAGACAGCAAAAAACATACTTTTTCTACTTCACCTATGAGAAACCCCGGGTCAAATTATGAAATCTCCCGGTGAGATTTGAAATTCTCCATTGACGAATTTGAGGTGGCAACCCTGGATACAGCTAAGAAGAAACAAAGAGCCACGAAGCTCTCTCGTTCCCCAAGGCGACCTGCACCAAGCAGCGAAAAATTATCCAAGGAAATGTTGAGTTTAAATTCGCCAAACCCACTATCAGGGCAGCAAAATAGCTTGCGGCAACCGACAGAATTACCTTCGGAAATCAGAAATACTTTTCACCAGAAATATCCAACCCTTATTTCTTGCAGGACTGTTACTAATATACCTATATATATATATATATATATATATATATATATATATATATATATATATATACATACACACACATATTACTTTATAATACAGTTAAACAATATATTACTCATAAATTGAGTATATGTTTTTTATGTTGCTGCTGGGTATAAACCTTTTGGCTTTTTTTGGCGAGTTTCGCTTCCAGCATGAGAGCCTATTAGCTCCGGTCTGTCCGTCCGCATGTTCGTTCTCGGCTTCTAATGAACGGATTTTCATGAAATTTGATATTAAGGACTTGCAGTCAAAGACAATAATACAATCACATAAATGAATCACGTAAGCCAATATTGGTCATATCAAAACAGTTTTCAACAGTCCCGTTGGCAAGGGCGGATCTAGAAAATTCCCAAGGGGGGGGATTATTGACTATTTTTCCCTGGGGGTAGGGATATTTTTAATTTGTACAGTAAATTCTTGTCAAAATTATTTTCTATTAATTAGCCATGGTACACGATAGAATAGTATGATAACTATCACAATGAAGCCTATTGGGGAAAACCTCCTGCAGCATGACAACCCTCTTGGCTTCCCCTTTTGCTACCCCTAAAGAATATCCAGGAAGGGGGGGATCGATCGCCCTTATAACACCCCCCCTTTTTGGATCCGCCACTGCCCGTGGTTGAAGTGCTTTGGGGGAAACTACATAGAACCCATCCTTCCCCTTGCGAAATCCTCCATTTTAAGACCCTCGAATCCCCGGACCTCTCTCAACAAAGCGAGATTTATAACATTTTTCGCGAATCCCACGCGTAGACATTTTCGCAGCTCGAAAACTCTCTTCCCTTCGAACGCACCGAAGCAATCCGCGCAGCCATTTTTAAACACGCGGTCATCGCAGAGAGAGAGAGAAAGAGAGAGAAACCTGTTTGCTCCCTGGGCACACCAGCAGCGGCGGAGGAATAAAACGCTCTCCACGTCCGACGTGCGCGAAAGCCAGGCAACTCCGCAAATAAGATCGGGAAATTGCCATTTCAAGCACTACCTGCGGATGCGAGACTCGCCGAAGAATTGTGGAGGTAAAAAGGTTCCACAGACTCGAGCTCATCTCTGAACTCGACTCGTGAATTAATTCCGACATCTTTTAAAAGTTTTTAATCGCCGATTTTGCGACAGGAGACCAAATAAAGTCACACATATATATATATATATATAGGGCAACTAGGTGTTGTAGGAAACCCAGTGAGCACTTACCGGAAGGAGAGCCGCTGGGGTGTTGGATAGACACATTTGTAGAAGTTATTGGAGCTTTCGGGATCATCCCTTCGTCACTGGGTTTCCTTGAACACCTAGTTGCCCTAAATATCCTCATTTACCTTTCCTCTTCCGTAAGTTTATATATATATATATTCGCTCAGGAATTTGGTAAAGATGTCTCTTTACCAAGTTCCTGAGCGAATACGCCTCTATAATGCTCGCGTAACTTAGCAAATATTGAGAAACAACATTAAAGTGGCAGTTTACGGCTAGGTGGCTTATTAAGACTTTTCTTCGCACACTTCGGGAGTAATATAACAAGATTATCATCATAAAAGTACATATTCCGATTTGAATCAGCGAACCTAACGTCACATAGAAACCGATTAAAGCGATATATTTGAACGCCTACGGCATATTTTCGAAGGGAAAAAAAACAACGCGACACAAAAAGCTGTATTTTTCCAACAGTTACGTAAGTACACCCAATAATATGCACACCTGTGCACAGCAGAGTAGACGACCGTTAAGGGGGTGGGAAAAAAAATCTCGTTTCATCCCCGAAAAAAACACTACCGCGGAATACCTAATCGATTCGTTTCGATTTTTTCCGTAAGAATCCGAAATGAAGACATTCGCGGATTTTTTCCCCCTCACTCGTCATAACCACGGCATCACCGACTCAAAAGTGTAAAAGACGAAACGCGAGAGGTTGAGACGAAAAAAAACTTCCCGAGCGAACCTCAAACACACCTGTTCGACACTCCAAGATGGCGAGTTCGACTCCGGTCGAGGGCATCGACATCGTCGTTGCACTGACCCTAATTCCGTCCACGCGTCATCGCGCCGGCGAATCGACGACAACGACCGAAGAGAAAGATGTCATTTTCAGGCGTCGAAAACACCGATAACGGAAAGGACGGCGATGAATTGGAGACGAATCATTCTGTTCGATTGCTCCCGGATTCCGCTCTCGTTCACCAAAGTATACGCGGAGGACGATACTTAAAAAGAAAAAAAAAGGTGACCGCGGTCGGACACACATTCGGCTCGCTCACCTGTTGTTCCTCGCAAATCCTGAGCTCCCACGTCGACCGCTACGAAGACCACGAACAGCAAGACGACGTGCGCCATCGCCGACATCCTCAAGGAGCACCTCTGCCTGCTACGTAAGCCGCCGCGGCCGCCGCCGTGGCAAGACGGCCTCTCCCGAGACGTTCCTCTCCTTCCCACGGCACTGTAGCTTCCTCCTGTTCCTAATCCCGATCCGTTCGCATACTCCAATCGCCTATTCCCGTCACTCCGCCCACCTCCACCAGAAGCAGAGCCACCGAATGAAATCGGCATAGCACAACCGAACACCTTTTTTTCTATTTCTCTCTCGTAAACCTTCTAGTGTTATCCAAAGGAAAAAGCAGGGACCTTCTCGCCTTTGTCTCCCCCTCGTTAAACCTCCTCCCCTCCGCTCTCTCACCTTTTAGTTTCCTCCCTCCCACCCGTGAATATTCCACCGTTTCTTTTTGTTTTCAAACGCTAATTACAAATATCAGGTCGGATGTCGAGAACAGGGCTAAAGATGACGACGATGATTGGTTTCTTTCGAGTAAACTGTCGCCAACTTGGACGAATTCTCGTCGGGATTTTCCCCACCACGACGAAGAATTCTCCCCCGATTGTGGCTTTGAACCTCAAAAAATCTTCCAGCCAATTTTCCTTTTGTTTCTTTCCTTTCGACGCACGTTAAAAACGTTTTTCCAAAGAAAAACGTTCTCTTTTTTTTCCTCTCGCACACGGAAGTTTCTTGCCCCTCACAGTATTTCTATTTTCCACACGCGCAATTGAATCGGACAAAGCCAGTCTGCGAATTGAAGTACCTAGTAACTAGACCGCGCGCACCTTGTAAAAAAAATCAGCACGGGGCAACGGAGCGCATCCCCGGAGCCCAAATGCCCGTTTCGCCGCTACCAGTCCGGATCCTTTCACGGCCGGAGGCAGACTGAGAGAGGAATTCTCTACGTCGACTCCCTCCCCTCTTACGCCCTTCTCCCTCCCCTCTCTCCCACCCTCCCCTTTCCCCCCAGACCTCCGGAGTTCGCTTCCCAACCCCCTCCCTCTCTCTCTCCCGCGCTCTCTTCCCCTCCTCGCCCGACGAGGCCTCGCAACGAGTAAGAGGAAACAACGAAACACTTTCGAAGTTTTTAGGGAAATTTAGTCGAGAATATTATCCGATGTCATTCGTCTTTAACATCCCTATCCTCGTGATTATTTATCGTCCATTCGTTAAACGACCGTGGCTACGTGGCGTTGCCCCGTTCGGTCTTACCTAGCGATTCGATCAGTTCTTGGTGAAAGGTTTGGTGTATAATTTTATTTCGACCATCGAGATCTTGTTTTTGACTTTAGTAGCCTCTGGAGACGGTTTCGGAGGGTACGTATTCCACCCCCTTCCCCTCCCCTCATCACTATATAACCTCCCCTCCACGGAATTGAACGCCCCTGCGTGCTCCGCGAAGCAAACCAAGGAGTGCGGCGCAGGTGGAGGGTGGGGGACGCCACGACAGGGGACCTCTGGCGGGTGGAAGACGAGGCTCGGCAGGAAGGGAGAACTACCTGTTGAAGTTCTGAATCTACCTCACTCTCTTTCTCAACGTTCGGCGACGGAGGCGCCCCGTTCGTCACTTCCGATAACTTCGCGTGATGCTATTAGTGGAGACGATGAAAACTAAGCGAACTTTACGAAGTGGGCCGCATAAAATTGCATCGCGGTAATTTTTTCGAGAGTTTTCCGGCAATCAATTTAATTGTCTAGAAGTGTAATTCGAAAAATACTTGTAAGGTTTCACGAATTTCTAGTGGTTTCTTTACGTATTTGCACGTTTGAGCAGTTCGGCAATGAAAAATTCAAAACCATTCATCGAGCTCGACTTATATTTTGGGATCCTAGTTGATGATGTGGGTAACTCATGTAGCCGTGATGTGACTGAGTGAACTAGGCACGCATTTGAGCGAAACGTCTGCTCCATTGCGTAATGATAATTACATTTATATTTAGATTACATTATCCTGTCAGCTGTTCGGTAATCCTTTCTCGGTGAGAAGAGAAAGTATCAAGTAAAGCTTCACCTTTTTTACTATCGTCAAATACATTGCTACATTAAGGATAACGCAACCATTTTGCTTGCCTCACTAATGGAAAAATTCCACATAAGCATGTGAAAATACTGCGCATTTAATTAAGAGGTGAATTCACTAAAGAATCATCGAGCTCATCTCATGGCTGAAAAAATTTAAAAAAGCACTCAAATATAAAAAAATTGAAAAAAGTACTTTTATCAGATATCTCTCTATACGAATAAAAAACATAACGACGGTCGTGTCAGACGCTCGGCCTTGAAATGATTTGTCATCGTGAAGCATTAAAGCGGCGTATTTCTCGAGAACCGTTCGTCGTAAAGATATGCGGTAAACGGCGTTTCGCAGATTTCTGACTGACTTCGCAAAATTTTTTTTCTACGCTACTCTCAACAATTCAGACGCTACATCTACCTTCACATATTTTATTTATCATTTTTTTCTTTTTTTTAATTATGGACAATTTATAAAAGTTTGTCAGTTTTCTTTGTCGATTCTTTCTGACAATTCTAATATAATCGGCGGATCTTTAATAAAATAAATAAATGTGTTACCACGCATAAATTATCTTCTTTCTGCTATATTAATTTGCTATTCGTGAAACCGTGTTAAAAATGCTAATAACTCGATAAAGAATCGAGTTAGAAAAACTAAATTTAGCAAGAATGCTCGACTCATATATTGTAAGGTGGCTGCGAAAAAAATCTCGGAAAAAGTCCTGGGTTCGACTCCAAGGTAGGCATTTCTACTTCTCATAAGGTAGGAAGGTGGGAGGGAGGGTGAGAGAGAGAGAGGAATAGAGAGAGGGTGAGAACGCGAGGAGAAGCAATTATTTTTTAAGTTTAATTAAAGAGAAGTAGCCGCACGGAGCGTGGCACGGGGTTGGGGGCCGGAGGCGCCAGGGGCGGAGCCCAGTGGCGTACTGATAGCCCCCGCAATGCGGGGGGCTCCGAGATTGAGGGGAGCCCCAATAGTTCAAACCGTACTGACTGAGATATCCATAGGGGGGCCCCATATTATTTGTTGCGGGGCCCCTCGGATTTTCAGGCACGACACTGGCGTAGCCCCTAGTCTCCAATAACCGCACCGAGGTTATGAAAAACCAGATGCACATTTCCGCTACACTGCAGCCGTCTTCAGCGGTAATACTGTTAAATATACCTGAGATAAGTATTTTTTAATTTTTTTTACATTTCGATAAGTGCTCGTTCTTTTAGCGGGAGGAAGATTAAAATAATAAATTTTAAAGGAAAATTATGAAATCAACCATATCCATATTCAACGCAATTTATTTTTTGTGAAACACTTTGTGTACAATCGTTAATGTAACTCGCGAGGGAGTTAAAAGAAATTCCGAATGAATGACCAAGCAAATGCTTCGTTTTATTTTCATCCGTGAACTTTTTCATTGCTGTGTCAATTATAATTATCAGCGCCATACAGAGACAGCATCTAAGTTTATTACCCTTACCTGAACACATTCTCGTTATTTTGCGTCAATCTCGAGCTACTCGGGGTGAAATCGAGTCCAACAACAAAATTTCAGAAGCAGGAGAACGTGAATTTAAAAACTAATAAAAATCGAGAAAACGTCCCCATTAATTTATATAAAGTCTTTAGATAGCGTTCTGAGAATGAAAACTATTTCATTTTCACACATTAAAGAGACTGGAAAAATATGTGTGAACATTGTTCGACGGTAATGAAACTTTCGGTCGCTTAAATTTTACAAAACACTGACTCAGTGAATACAAGGTGAATCATTAAGTCTATAAATGTCGTATGAAATGTCGCAGATACACTGATGTAAAACAAATCTTTCTCGGAAAAGTCTAACCAGCTGTTTCGTCACAGTAATGCACCAGCGCATTCGATGCTGCAACTTATATTTTTAGTTCTGTTTATAGCAACCGGCTCATACGATTTTAATTTTCTAAAGATAACTAAACGACGCATTAGTATATGAGAAAAACAATGTATGTTGTGTCGATTTTTTTAAATTGCTGTATATCCAATTTTTTTAAATAATCAAAATCGATGCCTTTTTGTTAGTCACGCTCAATATCTTTTCAGGAAGAAAATTTAAACGGGAACTTTACGCCTTTTTACCGCTTGACATCAACGTAGATGGAGGAAGTGACGTAACTATGGTGACTCAATCGGGAGAAAAATTTTTCCGCAGTCTCGCGAGAGAAAGAGAATTTCATCGCTCATGCATTCGGGATTGAGGAGAAAATAGGTCAGTTTTTACTCTTTGTGATGGTCGACTCCCTGATGACCTTTTAGTGTTGACGCAGAGTTGCTTACAATGATTTACATAACAGGAGGAGGACGGCAGCGATCGAAACATTTCCCGATAACGACTGATTGTTCCTTTAAAATCCGAGCCATTAGATTAACGAAATCGGAATAAAGAAGGTCAAACTAGTTTATATTTGCTAGGCATTCTTGTTCGCGAATTATAAAACATACAAGTCCTGAAACTTTAGTACCAACCAGTGGCGGATCCAAGGGGCGAGTGGGGGGGGGGGGGGTGAGTGGGGACGATCGCTCCCCCCCTCTTGGATATTCTTTAGGGGTACAAAAGGGGAAACCGAGAGGGTTGTCATGCAGCAGGAGGTTTTCCCCAATAGGCTTCACTGTGATAATTATCATACTATTCTATCGTGTACCATGGTATATTAATAGAAAATAATTTTGACAAGAATTTACTGTACAAATTAAAAATATCCCCCACTCCTGAGAAGTTTCTAGATCCGCCCTTGGTACCCACATGTTGATATTCCTGTTTAATTACTATGTCATTTTGGCGGAATTTTAAGGTTGTGTTCGTAAAAAATACGTATATCAACAGTAATCGAATAATTTATAAATCCAATCTCGATAACATCGAAGGCACATCGGGGTCTGCTCAGGGGCACCTTAACTATATGGGCTAAATGGGCTGCAGCCCTAGGGCGCCCGGCGCCGCCGCTCCACAAATAAAATATATTATATATTTTTAAACTTCGCATCTTTGTAATTTAAGCTCAAAAAGTATAAATTGTCGTAGCCTTTTATTTCTCAAGAGGCTCACCATCTATTACATGCTTCAGGTAGTGAAGATGTGGCTACTTCCCTGTAATTCATAAATATTTTGGGCAATCGGAAATGCTAAGGGTTTTCTGAAAGTACGTACTACGTAGGACGGCAGCATTAAAAAATTTCACTCGTCGCACACAGTATACTGGACAGAAACATAATAGCTATACTTCAGGGACTCCGAGGAGAAGTGAAGGTCTGGCGAATTTACGAGGGCTTAACGAAGGTTCAGGATTACATTGGAAAATTCTCGGGCCATGTGATTTCTTTCCATAAGCATTTCTCGATGCCAAAACATGATGATATAAAGGTTCATTCATATAGAATGCACACATCTACGAGACGAAACGAGTATAAGCTACGTCTGTTTGTACAAATATCCATACCACTTTAGATGGCAATCTGGACCTACATATCCTGTGATAATTGTTTCTCTGTTCCCAGGAATCTTTCTCTTGTCCTGTGGCTAGTCCGATGTCTTTACAAAGAAAGTAGTCGGCAGTATTACTGTATTAAATACGTATTAAATTTACGTGAATGCAATTGCGATGTACATGTACTTATACAGATTGAATCGTGTTGTTATTTTCAACATTCTCCGCAATCCACACATTAGGAGTTTTGTCCTTCTTTAGAATGGATCGTGAAGTAGAAAGAAAGTTCCATTCCAGTGCATCGAAAGAAAATGAATATGCAAATTGGAGAAGATGGATTAAGAACCGCATAAATGAGTCTTATATTTTTTTATCAAAATCAATTAATTACTCAACCCGAAAGTCGTGGTAACCTGTCCTTTTGTACAGAAATATCTAGTTTTGCGGTTTACCTTCGTTAGACTTAGGCAGCGCTGCCTTAACCATTGGGCTAAATGGGCTATGAGACACTAACTTCCTTACATATAACTTCTGCTTCGTCACATTTTTCATAGATTGTGTCAGATTAGATATTCGTACGAACAATAGTACAGACATAAACATCCGTGTCATTCGGCGACGGCGCTATTGCAGCGCCGCCTAACGATGACGATGAGGAACGATGAAATTACATCTAATGCAGAGCTTAGTTTGAGGACAATAATAGATTCAAGTATTGAATCTACATTTCCTAATGTTGCTGCTGCTTTGCGCATTTTTTAAGTATTGCTGCTACAAATTGTAATGGTGAAAGATCTTTTTCGACGCTAAGAAGACTAAAAAACTATCTGCTTTCATCTTTAGGAGAATGCCAACTTAATAATTTAAGCATATTATCAACTGAATCAGAATTATTTAAAAATATTGATTGTGCAGAAATTATCAACCAATTTGCCAAAAGTAAATGTAGAAAGAAGTACTTTTAAGATATTTTATTTATTTATTAACTGCGTTATTATTAGAGTTTCTATTTAAAAAAATAAAAATGTGTATTGTTTTCATTTATGATTAATAAAATTGATATGTATTTAGGTATTTACTTTTACATTAACCCTAGAACTACCAAGCGATTTTCACTACCATGGACTACCAAGGACTACCAAGGGGAGGGAGGGGGGGGTGGAAGGCCTCAGAGGCCCACCATCTAAAATACTTTAAGAAGCCACAGTAATGTTTTGAATCAATTTTTATATATTTAGAAACATCATAGGAATAAAGCTATGTAATTTTAGTAAAGTATTTGAAATTATATGTACAATACCTACTATAAAGATAGAAATGTTTGCATAAAAACATTCCGACGTTGTCTTCCAAGCAAGCAAGAGTCGATCCTGTACGGGGCTCTCAAAGTCCTCCACTTCGGCTCTGCAAGCGGAAAGAAGCTTCCACATATCCCGTTTCCTCACTAATAAAGTTCGCCACTCCTACCTCTCTCTCTTTTTCCCTTTTCTCGCACCCAATAAACAGCGACGACGACGAAACATTAAGTCGATTGACAACACGCGTCCAGTCGCTTCCGAAGCGTGAAGACTACTGTGATACTTCCGGAAAGGGAGAATTCGGAAACGATCACCTATTTTTGCGTCATCGCCAACCAAGTCTCCCCCCCTCCTCCTCCCCCTCTCCGTCCCAAACCCCTTCTCATCCCCCTCCCTCCCTCTATTCCTTACCGAAAAATACTAGGAATCTCGCGAAACTTAATATGACCCGCCATCTGACACGGGTGTACCGTTTCTTCTTGGACACAATGCGCAAGTCGCTTCAAGAAATTGATATCTTCCGTAATATTAGCTTCTGTTTTTCACTGTTCGCTGTGGAGAGAATCTTTTTGAGGGTGTCTGATTTGTCGAGATAAGCGTTCTGGGTATTGCTAACTCTAAGGACACCTCGCGACGTGATTGGTCGAAAACATGTGGAGTGATCTAGAGGGTTAGTGGCTGTTCAGCCGCAATTCGGTTTGGATGGTTGCATCCGCCGTTATTAATCGGAAGAATACGCGATTCACTGTTATTATATTTTTTCTTCGCTTCCAAGTTAATTATTGACTCGTTTACGTCAATGTTTATTCGTGTGTTAAGCTTAAAATTGAGGAGGGAGTGATACACAGAAAGCGGTTATGCCTAGAGCTGAGTTCGAGTCAGGTCGGGAAGAAGACGCCGGCCGACAAGTTCACAGGTGCCGAGACAAGCGACCCTTCCGCTCCTACAAGAACGAATCAACGGAATAGCGATGTGAGTACTGTTTTTACCTTTTTGATGCATAAGTTAAGGTATGAAGGAAATTCGTATTTAAAGTGAAAATCGAAAGTATGGAACATCGAAAACGGCCATCTTCTCGTGCCTCTCTTTGTAGTATATGTACTTCCTTGCCATCTGATCTATAGTATCGACCCCTCCTTTAATGGAATTATAATAAATATTTATCTAGGATTTTTCGGTATCATACGGCATCTTCTGGCTCGCGACGAATTCTTTTGAAATGGAAAAATTACAATGCAGTACGTTATCATGTCGTAAAATGCACTATTTTCACCCTCAAGGTCTGTGCCCTGGCTTGGGCCATTATTCGTTTGGGAAGGGTCATTCTTTTCCTGGCTCCCTGAACCCGAGGTTTTACGAGACCGCGGGTTGACCGCCACTTCTTTTTGCTGTCATACTGTCATAAAACGACCACGATGCCATATTGCTTATTGGTATGAACCAAACTAATGTCGCATTCATATTGAAAGAAACAAAACAAAAATCCCCCCACATCCTCGCTTGCATGTAAGGTTTTTCACACCGATACATTGCTCTATGAGAAAACAAATAAACTACTAATAATGAGGGTGTGGAAATGAATGAAATGCAACATAATTTGAATATAAATAGCAATACTGGGAGGTGGGAGTTGCAAGAATAAAATTGATCAATCAGAAGGCACTCTATAATTTAGGCCACCCGCTTGTCAAGGCATGCAGCCAATGACGAAATAATTTGCAGAAAATTGAAATATGCATACATTGATGGAAAACTTCAAGTAATTGTTATCTATAAGTCTCTGCATAACGTAATTCAATATCAAGACGTCATCTTTATTTTTAATAGAGATACATACGAAAACAAAATTTGTGGGCCTCGGAGTCTCTCCCCCCCCCCTCCCCCTTGGTAGTTCTAGGGTTAAAACTTAGTAGTAATCCCCATCCCACTATAAGAGGGCGCATCATGTCACTATAGCCCAGGGCGCCCAAATGTCTTAAGACGGCCATGGGTCTGCTTATGAAATTTAGAGACTGGATGTGCCTAGGAACATTTTTTATATGTTTAAAACATACCAATAATCAAACAAAAATATTTCTTAAAGTATAATTAACATTTCCACCAATTACAAATTATTAAGATCAAGAGAATTCAAATTAATTAAAAAACAAAACGCATCCATATTTGTTGACGTATAAATTGTTATTATTAGGTTATACAAAAAGCTTTAATTTAATTGAAGCAGGTGAAATACTTGACATTCTTGTTTCTTTAATTCGAAAGTTTCGATTCGATTAAAAAATACTAGAGAAATCCATAAAATTTTAATTCAAAGTTTCGGTTTTTATTGATTATAGCCGAAATTTAACGGTGTAAAGTTATTTGAGGAATCTTATTAACTTTTGATCACATTAAAATTCATGCAAGTAAATCGACTCATGAAACTATTCTTCTCACTATTTATTTTGAATTCGGAAAATTTTACTGCATTTAGTAATTTTGACAACTGTTTTGAGGGATTCTTTCCTAATTATTTTATCCATACTTATCACTTCTACAATGCAATGGCGGGACCGTTGTGATCTACGACGAAATTTCATCACCATCCTCGGATAAGATCTTTTGTCGCAAATTTATATTTTCACGACATAAAGAAGAAATTGCTTTAAATTTTTACTAGTAAAATTAAAGAGGCTAGTAGACATCACAATTTTTTTCAGGGGTCACTAAGTAGTAGGTATGAATTTCAATAGAATTGTCTTTTTTGTGCATAAAAAATTAAAAGGTTGACATTTTTCGGCGAATAAGTTATTTTGGTTACGCGACTATCTTTCAAATATTTCCTTTGTTGTCATGTAAACATTGATGGGAACGTGAATGGAAACGCAATTAAAATATTTGTATCGCTAAGTAGAATACCTAGCTAAATCTCAGAGGATTACTTCTCAAAACTGGGACTTCATAATTCACGCTTCAGCAAACCATGTAAGAGAGGAAATTGTTCGAAAATCACTGTTTTCTTCTGAAATAGTTAGGAATAATAACACAGGCCTGCGAAAATGATTTTTTTTCTGCTATTTCAAGTTGAATATGTGATTTTTATTAATTTGAGCATGCTGAATTCATATCAAATGCCCGTTTTTTCGTATCAAGTCAGGATTTTTTAGACAAAAAAATTTACGTTAAAATCATGAGTTTATGAATGTATATGTACACAGACATGGAGAAGCCATACGATATATAGTCTGACAGCCCCATATAAACATCATCTAGGGTAAAAGGTTATTTAAATACCTTTAAATAGGATGATTAGGGTCAGGATGTTTCCATTTTCGCTATGTTCCAAATGAGCGTTCCATAGATTTCCGGTTATGTTCTTGACGAGTAACTTCTCTTTTTAAGGTCCAACAGTAGTCGGCCATCATGGACACATCCCACCGTCCCTGATATCTTCTTTCCATCTCTTTGATGTCCTGAAGAAATCTCTCACTCTGTTCTACACTGAGGGCTCCTAAATTTTCAGGAAAGTAAAGGAGATGAGAGTGTAAAATATGTAATTTTAAACTTATGTTACATCCCAGTTTCTGCAGCTTGTCTAACATACCTCCCACGATTTTTTCATACTGGGATCTTTTACATTGCCGAGGAACTTCTTAACGACGTTCTTGAATGCATCCCATGCCTGAAGTTCTATTTCACTCATGGTATCAGTAAATTCGGTGTCCTTCATGAGTTGCCCAATTTGTGGTCCATCAAATATGCCCTCTTTAACTTTATCTTCGGATACAGATGGAAACTTACGGTAGAGATATCGGAAGGAGGAACCACTCTTGTCCAGCGCTTTTACGAATTGCTTCATGATACCAAGTTTTATATGCAAAGGTGGCAATAAAACTTTCTGTGAGTCAACTAAACTGGCATGTTTCACATTTTTCGTTCCTGGTATGAATCCTTCCCTTTTAGGCCAATTTTTATCTGTCCAATGTTTGTCCCTCGCTCTACTATCCCATTTACATAAGAAACAAGGGAATTTAGTATAACCTCCTTGTTGACCCAATAAAATCCCGGAAACCTTTAGATCACCGCACAAAGACCACTCATGTTCGTTATATTTAATTTTTTGTAATACAGTTTGTAAATTTTCATGTGACTCTTTTAGGTATATTGAATATGCGACTGGTATGGAAGCAAATTTGTTTCCATTATGCAATAATACAGCCTTTAAACTCCTTTTTGAAGAGTCAATAAACAAACGCCAGTCCTTCGGGTCGTAGGTTTCTTCTCCCAACTGCTGAATCAAAGCAGGTATATCACAGCAGAAAACCAGTTCACCTTCTACATTTACATTTACATCAATACCCTGCAAGCCGCTAGAAGCGTTTGGCAGGGGGTGTCACAACACCAAGTGAACTCTAACTAATTCCTCTGTTGGACTGTCTTATCGCGTCTGGGAAAAAGGATCTGTAGTATTTCTCTGTTCTAGCGATTGTTTCGACATATTTTCTCCTGTACTCTGATCTAACATTATGTTCACTAACACCGATGGGGACGACTATGCCGCGTACGTCTTCAACGAATTCGGAGCTTTCGAATTTTTCAAATAGTTTCCTTTTGTAATCAATTCTTCTACTCTTCAACGTCTGCCATTTCAGATCCCTCAATATCTCTGATACACTCGCATCATACCGATATTCTCCTTTTACAAATCTAGCCGCTCTACGCTGAACCATTTCGAGCTCTCCAGATAGGCCCTCCTCGAAAGGGTCCCAGACGGCGCAACAGTATTCCACGACGGGTCGTATTAGGGAAAAGTATGCGATTTCCTTCACGTTCGAGGGGCATCCCCGCAGGACTCTAGAGGAAAGCCCTTGAATTCTGTTGATAGCTAGTTAAGCCTCTGGAGTGAGGCCTCCTTCAGCAGGGGGCGTGGGATCTGGACGCGGCTCGCCTTGCCCTTTAACCAACCCATGCTTCCATTGTTCTCTCTGGCTTTAGTGAGGCGACACTGACAATTAGACAAATTATGTGGAAGGAGGTTATACCCCCTCCCCCATTAGACAAAGATTTTTTAAATATTTTATTCAGATTAAGTTGCCGTTCTATTATTAAATTTCTTAATTTATTTCAAACGGCGACTAAGAATTAGTTGTTTTTAACGAGCTATTACATTTTAGCATGCGTCAATGTTATCTGAACAAGCTAGAGGTACGTACTCAGGTACGCGGAGCGGTTGGAGGGGAGGGCTCAGTAAACCTTGGCAGTTTCCATGAAACGGGCGAACGAAGAATTAATGATTGACTGCGGTATATCTTTATGGCACTTCATTATTCTTCAATACGCACCATAGCCAAACTAGAGGCGGACGTAGTGAAAGTCGAACGACATCCGACTCCACCGCGTTGCCGTCGACGAAACCAAACGAAGCTTCCGATTTCCTCTCATTTTCTAAATACATTGCGGCGCTTAAAACTTATCTGCGGAATAATATCTAACGTCTTGGCCGTCTTAAATATGCACCGAGAACTTGCATCAACAAGTTATTCACGAGTTTGCAAAAATATTGCGTGGATAAAATGTACTTTTAGTTTTCAATAAGTCACTTAGTCATGGCGTTGTACCTAAGGAATGGAAATTGGCCTTTATAACGCCGTTACACATAGGTGGGAAAAAAGACGACAGAGAAAATTACAGGCCAATTTCGCTTACCTCCCTATCTTTCAAGGTTCTCGAGCACATTATCGTTAGCTCCGTGATGGACTTCTTAGATAGTCAGAACTTGCTAAGTAAATATCAGCATGGCTTCAGGAAGACGAGATCTTGTGAAACACAGCTCGCTCTGTTCGTTCACGATATACTAAGATCAGGAGACCGTAAGACTCAGTTAGATGCGGTTTTCCTCGACTTCAAGAAGGCTTTCGATAAAGTCCCGCACAGTAAGTTAGTGAAGAAATTAAATGACTGTGGAATAAATCGAAAGATAATCGAGTGGATCAGGGACTTTCTTAATGAGCGTGAACAAATAGTAGTTATAGATGGATTTAAATCAGATTCAGCCAGCGTAGCCTCAGGCGTTCCACAGGGAAGTGTAATCGGCCCCCTACTATTCATTTTATATATAAACGACTTATATAAGGTTATTAAAAGTAAAATCAAGTTATTCGCGGATGATACAGTAGTTTACAGAGAGATTAACAGTCCTAATGATCAATTATTACTTTCTGACGACTTAAATGCAATTCTCGAGTGGTGTAAAGAGTGGCAGTTAGAATTGAACTTAGGAAAGTTCCTTTATGAGATTCTGGGGAAACAAAAACATTGACAGGACGAATTACCCTGTTGAAGGCGTCCAGCTAAAACTAGCCGATTCCGTCAAATACTTTGGCGTTACTTTAACAAGCAACCTCTCATGGGATATGCACATACGAAATATATGCGGGAAGGCTAAACAGAAACTAGGATTCATCAAACGCATAGTAGGTAAAAGTGAGGAAAAAGTCAGAGAGACATGTTACTTCTCGTTAGTAAGACCGCTATTAGAGTACGCGTCGAGCATATGGGATCCGTACGTGAAAGGATCAATCTCAGAGTTAGAAAGAGTGCAGCGAAAAGCCGCTAGATTCGTCAAAAATTGTTACATAGAAACAAAAGTGTTACAGCCTTGATACAGGACTTAGGATGGGAATCACTAACTGAGCACCGATCACGCTCTAGGTTAAAACTTCTTGAAAGATTTAGAACGCATATATTCTCCAGCGATGTCGAAGAAATAATAAGAGCGCCAACTTATATTGGTAGAACGGACCATCCTCGTAAAATAAGAGAGATAGCCTGTAGGACTGAGAGGTATAAAGGCTCGTTTTTCCCTAGAACGATAGCTGAGCAGAACAGAAGTTACGAAAAGAAATCAGCCGACGTGGAGTGATACTATACATTATTATGCGCTTTACCTTGGTGCTATTGCACCCCCTGCCACACACCATTGCGGTGGCTTGCAGGGTGAACTATAGATAGATAGATACTTTTATGATGAAAAGTTTTTCTTTTCCTGATATTGTTTTAATTTTAATTTTTGTAAATGAAAAGTTACCTTTGTATGTGTCTGATTCCACTAGTCTAATTTAAATATATTAACATTATTAATCTTTTGCAATTAATACATTTTCCATTATAATTATTTATACTAATAGAATTGCCCGTTAAAATTTAACGGGAGAACGATCATTCGAACATTCAGAAAGCGATACGCTTCAAATATAATACATCCGAATACTTTAAATAAGTATTCCATAAGGTCAATGTAATTTTCTGTGATGGTAAATTATGGCATCTATATATACATATGTACTTTGTTCTTTTTCTTAGGATGTGATTTGCCAGTCCCTTTCTCAGTTGTTCTTGTCCTTCGTTTACCTGGTTATCTCTTAGCTTCGCGACTTGATCTGACAGTCCTTTAGTTCCTTGTTTATTGGTTTTAATCGAACGTTTTGGTATTTTTCTTAGAGCTTCGTCTAACTTTGTACATCTAGTTTCATAATCAGAATAAAATTCAATTTACATACAAAATTCCAACAATCCACACGATCAGCAAATCAGCAATACAGCGAATCGTACATAAATATTGAAATCAACGAAAGAATAAGATAATCTAATATTATGTATGTAGTTTGTTTAATTTTATAATTATTATAACGGATATCTTCTGACGTTAATGCACATCAAATGAAGGTTATGAATATATTATCGATACTTTTAAGAATAATATTAAATACGGAATCTAAGGTTGTATTTATTATGCAACTAAAATAGTAAACAACACTGGCAGAAAAAAACAACGCAATGTTTACCGTTTTCCTAGCACTCAAGTTCGATATAAAAATTTGTTAATTTGAGATTTTTCATTTAAAAAATTTAAAAAATTACATGCCTTTGTTTACTTCGTTTAAACTTTCGTAATAATAAGAAGAAATTTTATATTGTATTGTTGTTCAATCGTGTGCATTTAAAAAGATAAATTAGTTGGTCAAAAATAGAACATATCGATCTAAATATACTGTCACCACGATATACATTTTTGTAAACAATCCGATGTCAAGCTTATATTGACATATCTCATTATACTCGTTCTCATAATAAAGAAATTAGTTTTGTTTTCGGCTTATTTGTATTTAGTATATTAAGTCAAATCTAAACATACCGTTGAATCTCTATCTATAATGAAATTTCGTTTAATCCCATAGATTTATATATCTTTTATAATTTATAACGTGTTTTTATAAAACCTTTCCATTATAAACCACCTATGCATTACTTACAAGTGGATACCAATTTACATCGCGGAACAGGCTATCATCTTGATGTTATCCATTTAATTTTTTTCATTATCAATAATTTTTACAAAGTGATGAATAAATTAACATGTACATACTTCGAAAATATCTATGTACATATATGTATTTACAGAGGGAGCGCTGGAGTGCTATCTCACCCAGGGCGACAAAATTCCTAGGGCTGATCCTGATCAATACGACAGAAATAAATTAAAATACTAAAAGGAATGAAGTGCTGGTACTGTTCTATTATACCACCCGCAGTAAATCTTTAACGTAAAATAATATATTTAAATGAAACTAGATTAAAATATTGAATATAACTTGCATACAACTGTTGCGCTTGTCAAATATTTCGCACCCCCCCCCCCTCCCCCCCTCCGCCTTGAGAGAATCCTGTGTACGCTACTGTGTGTCTATATATATTGTATTATACTTGGTCTAGAATATAATTTATAAGGTCGCTAAGGAAACGTTAAATATCCTTCCCATGACAGATTGGCCGGTCTCTACATTTACAAACCCAATCTCCGGACAACGTGGAGGGTTTCTTTGGTTCCGGGCGAGGCGAAGGGCGCGGTAGCGCCCGGAGACGACTACCCATTACAACAAAGCGAGCCGAAGGCTCGTCAATATATCCTTTCAATGTTATATCCTCTTGACTGTTGCGCCGCAAATGGAAGGATATATTGACGAGCCTTCGGCTCGCATTGTTTTAATGGGTAGTCCTCTCCGGGCGCTACCGCGCCCTTCGCCTCGCCTGGAACCAAAGAAACCCTCCACGTTGTCCGGAGATTGGGTTTGTAAATGTAGAGTCATGGGTTAGGAAAGCTACCGCATCTTCTTCACTATTTGGTAACGGTGGATATATTACACATTGATCTAAAATAATTGATTCCACTACTGCGGGTGGTATAATAGAACAGCTACATCTACATGATACCCTGCAAATCACCAGACTGGTGGGTGGCAAGGGGTGCAGCACACCAAAACCTACCTAATAAAGTCCCTCGTGAGAATCACTCTCCTCTTATGATCTCGTAGGGTCCTTGGGAAAAACGAGCTCTGATATCGCCAGGTCCTACAGTCGATCTCTCATATTTTATTCTCGTGATCGTGCCTGCCCATGTACGTAGGTGCCTCTAATATTCCTGAGACCTCATCTAAGGGAACTTCCGACCTAAATTTCTCCAGAAGCCTTAACCTAGCGCTACTTCTGCGATCCTCTAGCGATATCCAATTCAACTCCTTCAAGAGTGATGTGACGCTTAATTTTGCTCATATTTTTGCTTAACGAATCTGGCTGCTCTGCGTTGGATTCTTTCTAACTCAAGTATCTGTCCCTTTTCGTATGGATCCCATATGCTGGAAGCGACCTGAGATCTGACCAATGATAAATAACACGTTTCTCGTACCTGTTCTGTGCTACTTCTTACTATTCTGCCTACGAAGTCCAATTTCTTATTAGCTGCACCTATGATCCTTCGAATATGCATATTCCACGATAGATCACGACAAATGATGACTCCTAAATATTTAACGTACTCTGCAGATTGGATATTCAATCTATCAATTCTGTACCCCGAGTCTAATTCATTCTTCTTACTCTTCCAGAAACTCAATAGGGAACATTTGCTGTGATTAACTTCGATTTTCCAATCTTGACACCATGCTGAAAGGGCGTTTAAATCTTCCTGGAGCGATTTCTGGTCATCCTGGCTCATTATCTCCTTATATAAAACGGTGTCATCTGCAAAAAGTCTTATTTTGTAGCGAACTACCGAGTAGATATCGTTTATTTATATATCAGGAATAGTAGTGGGCCTATGACACTTCCCTGTGGAACATCTGATGCGACTTTTACCGGGTATGAAGATTTCCCATCAATAACTACTATGTTTTCTGTAGGAGAGGAAGTTACCCAACTCACGATATTAGGGTTTATGCCGTACTTTCCTAGTTTTCCTATTAATTTATTATGGGGTACTTTGTCAAACGCTTTCTTAAAATCAATGAAAATGGCATCAACCTGAGTGTTTTTCTCTTCGCATTGCAACAAATCGTTTACGAACAGGGCGAGCTGCGTTTCGCATGACCTTCCTTTCAGAAACCCATGTTGGTTTTTGCTTAGCGAAGAACGACCATCTAAATAACGCAGAACAGAGCTAACGATTATATGTTCTAGAATCTTACACGATAATGACGTCAAGGAAATCGGTCTATAATTTTTGGGGTTCTCTTTATCACCGCCTTTGTGGATGGGCGTTACGTATGCTAGTTGAATTTTACTGCTGTAACTTCACCACCAAAGAGAGTACCTACAGTTAATTTTCTAACCTAATGACAATTACTTAAATATACTATACTTACTGTAAAATATCTCGAAAGAACAAATTAAAATTTCGCATTAAGCAAAACAGAGAACTTAAAAAATATAAACAAAATATATATATATATATATATATCATTGCTTTTACATTAAAAGCATTCAAAGCACGTTTATACCCATAAGGATTGCTTACCAATGGAATTGGTAAGCAAGGCAACATCCCATTAAAATGGCAAGATTTCCTCAAACAGTGTGAATTAAACGTTTAAATTGAGAAATTTCGAAGTGTAGGCGGAAAAAGATACATAGAATAAGAAACTTTATAATGTTTTCTTCAAAATGGTTTATATCCGAAGATTGTAGGTCAATTCTTTCTAATTTTAATCTAAAAAAGAATGAAAGCCTGCACGTCGAAATGTCCCTTTTTACGTGTTCCTTTACGGGAAATAGAAAATGTTTCCAGAAATTGAACCCGGGTCTTTATCTCAAGTTTAATACGTTAAAACGTAATTTTATTATATCGTAATGCTAACCTGAAAATCACATCAAATTCGGTTCATTAATTTGCGAGATATTAAGCTTCAGCCTTTGCTGACAGACACGCAGACATTGCCTTTTATTATAGTAAATGATTTATTTTTTCGTTTGTGTCAAGGTAAACAATGTAATATATTATTGTTGCTGTCTATACATCTATAAATAAAATTGTATGTATGTATGTTTTTTTATAGCTCAGAAACTACAGTACGGTGTTAAGCTTCTATAAAATCTGAACAGAATTCCCAAGCTGCATCACTGAGATATAATTTGGCATCCATAAGACTGGAGCAGAAACTTCTGAATTCTAAAAGGCGTTGAATCATATCAAATTCCACCGTGTGGTACAGTCAATAATTGGCTTTCTTAAGCCAAATTTTTTCACCAATAACATTGTTTGGGGTGCGTAATTTTATACACACGTTTCTGCACTGGTCAATAAATTACTTAATCGTTGCAGCTGAGGATACCGTGTCATGAATTGCTAGTTGAATGGTTTGAGCTACACATATGAAATGAATAATATTAGAATGTATTGCCGTTATTTCCGCGAGCACCGTATCTTCACAATGTATGTGGATATCAAGTAACAAATCAAATCTAGAAGCAGAATAATCTACATTCTGCTTTCTGAGAGATCTGAAAATTCAACACAACATCCTCGTCTATCTCTTGTTCACCAAACTTCAGTAAGAATTATTTTCTATTAATTTGGTCATACATACTTGGATTGTCTAGAAAATTTTAAACCCATTTTAAAATCGGTTCAGGTTCATTTCAAAGATAAAACAGAATCATGGTTCGGAGCAGGCTTTCGGTTCAACTCCCTGAATATTTCAGTAAAACAGAACTTTAAAAGGAGTCAAAATTTGAAAAAATCTATTATCCCTTGGGGTACGATATTGAAAATCTTGTCTATGGCATGTTTTTTCAGTTTGACATCCCACATGCATTTTTGAAGTTGTTACTGAAAAATACATCAAGCATCAAGTGGATCAACTCCTTTAACAAATATCTTTAGTTTCAACAGAACTCTGATCTACCCTGAATAAGTTGCAATTGCATGCCATTTTAAGTACACCGCTCCCCGGTTATAACGCCGCGGATTCGGATATAGCGTGGCTCTTCCTTCCTCGCCGTTTCTATGAAGGGAAAGTCGTGGTTTTTGATAAAGTACTCAAGTAAAAACAACAAAAAATTACCGACCTTTCAGGAACTGACTAAATAAATTTCTCATGCTTATTTTAATTTTTTTTATTTCTAGTTTCCAGCAATTAAAAATTTCTTTAAAAATTACGTCGTATTAGTACGGTGTTGAAAAATACACTCGCGTCCTCGGTTATACCGCGGTTCTTTTATACAGCGGGTAGCTACTCCTCCCCCGGTACCCCCCGTTTTAACCGGGGAGCGGTGTAATTTTACTCGTACATTAGTAAAACTAATTTTTAAATTATGCCCACCTTTATTTTCAAATAATATGCAAATCCAGTACTTTCACATTTTTTATTAAATGACAGTCTTTAGTCACATGTTGCAGTTTTCAATCAGCTAATCCTAACATTGCCTAAAATGTATATTATTCCTGAAATTCTTTTGCATATGGTTAATAACATGGATCGAATTATGCATGATTTTTTATCAAGAAACCATTCAGAAAGGAGCACCAGGAAATAGTAAAACAGCAATTAACTTCTACTTGGTTGCCAGTTAATGTAAACAATAATGATTCGTTACAGCAATTTTCACCCATTAATCTGGATGATTCCATAATTCAGGCCACCCTGGAAAATGACATAAACCTGACAAGAGGCATTCTGGTCACTGTAAACACGAGCTTAAACACCATATATTACACTGATGGGATAAAACCAGGAAATCCAAGGATCGTAATTGATAGTAAAATTTTGAAGCAGTAACAAATGCAACAATTTATTGACAAAATTTTTACCAGCATGCCTCCAGAACTTTATTAAATAACAGAGGTTACTAATAACCAGACATTTGGCATTTATTTACAAGTTATCTTTATAGCTCTATACATTATTTTTTAAAAGAAATTCAAACAAAGTTGTACACAAAAATGGAAGTTCTTAAGAAGCATATTTACACAAAACCTGTCATACCTACTCTACTAAGACCAGGACTATCACACATCAAACTACAAACCCTCCTCTTACAGAGGAGGCATAGAAAATATATCGAAAGTACAAAACAAGATTCCGCGGGACGCAAATAATCAATTAGTTCCGTCAAGGCTTTCAACATTTCAATAGCTGCAACCACCCAGATGCAATATCAATGCAGCGGTCAAAGTAACAGCTTTTCAGACTTTTCAAGTCAAGGAACAACTTACAAAAGATTTGTATTTACAATTTTTTCAGTCACAACCTCTGAACAAGGTTAAATAATGGAGTAAATGGCAACCTTACATAGCAGAATATTTTAGTTAGATATTTCAATACAATATATACATTCTGTCAGTAAATTTGTACAATAAATCTATGTTCATTAGGCAATTAAAATGCTCACCAAAACCTATAAATAGGCTATATCCCACAAATAAAAACTGGATTTCAAACAATGCCAAAAGAACATGTTGTGTGGGTTCTTAACATCAAGCTATTTTAGTAAAATTGGATATTTAGTAATACATGCTTTACCAGAAAATAGGTGCCAAATCATACAAAAAAACACTACATTTCCTGATACCTGTATAAATGATCCAATGAAATGAGCACCATTTCTGGAGTATATTTACTTTTTCAACAGATGCATATCTAAGGTATGGATTGCCAAGCCACTTAATATTAAGTCCAGGACTTGAAAAACTAGTCCTTCAACATAAGCACTATTCCTAGAATAGTCTGTGATAAACAGTAATCAGCACATCATTGCTCAAAAATACAATTGTTTCAATATCACAGACTCAATACACAAGTGACAATTTTTCAGCGTCAACAAGCCCAACCACCCCTCGTAGATTTTTACAAACCAAACGTAGGTATTCAAATACATCTACAATTAATAGTTAAACAAGTTAAAATTCAGATTAACAAATTGTCAAGGATTTATTAAATGATAAATAAATAAGCAAATGTTAAGTGGGCATTTTTAAACATTACATTGAAAAGCAATTGGAAACAATTATTCATTACCATTAAAAATGTCCCTAGATCTTTTCTTACTTCAACGACCCTAATTTCTTTTTTTTTAAGTGCACTTCTCTACTGCTTTTTTTGCATTCCTTACATGGCGACTCACCGTTCTTAAAAATCAGCACTACAACAAATAGCTATCAATGTGCAGTAATGTACAGAGTCGTGGCAACTGCAAAACCTCGACCAACCACTTTTAATAAGAGGAAAATGCATTAACGGGATGGTGTCATTTATTTTAATTAATCACACACGCTTTTCTCCAAAACCAACTGGAATACTCGTACAAGAATATGTATGTGCAATGCAATTACCATTTCCTAACACCAGCCGCACTAAAAATACAATGAGATGGTAGTAACAACAGAAAAGAAACCATTTGTGCCCTACAACAAAAACAGATTCCAATTATTACAAGCAGCCACCTTTTTTTTATTTCATCTTTCCCCTCTCAAATACTGGAGATTTTTTCTTCAAAAAAACAGCAATTCGTTTGAAACAAGTCTTTCGTCATAATATCAAATACACTTGTGAAAAAGCCATGCCATTATGCAGAGTATCAAACATCTCTATCGGAGTGATTGCAATTATCAAAGCAAAAAAAATCCACAGAATACACGCCACACAAACTCACTAAATTCATAACCAGAAGAAAAATTCCTATCACACTCACACAATCAATCCTTCATTAACTTCTGAATGAACTTTGTTTTGCTAAAAAAATGTATAAAATAATTTCTGAAGTCAACTGTCTAATATATATATATGTATATATTAACAGGATAAGGAGGAGGAAACTTAGTCGCCCATGGGGTTTCTCAAGGGAGATTTTTGTTAGTACAAAGGCATTTGATACACAAAAGGGAAGTCACTCTTTCTTGGCTTCGTGGTCCATGCAATTCCATAAATACATTACACTGCCAACATAGTGTCACACCCTTAAGCCACAATCAGAAAAGGCATAAGCCCCCATGGGGCCCACAGCAACTGGACTTTATCTGGGCTTCTCAGACGAGGTTGCTGAAGCGCCAGACGAAGACGCTCCCCGACCAATCGTGTCAGCACGTCGGTAATACAGCAGGTAAGGTACACGGGGGGCTTTGGGCTTCAAGACAGCTGCCTCGGAGATTGATCGCACCAAGGAATCGTCATAGCGGATCCAACCTCCAAGTCCTTGGTGGTATGCATCAGTTATATAGTGGCCTTTCGTGGCTTCGTTACCGTCGTGGTAAACCACTGAAAAAGAAATATTAAATTATGAAAAATCACTGTAATGGGTGTACTACCATAGCTCACAAAACACTGACAATTGAATGACACAGCAGGATTGGTTTTCGGGCATTTCAAAAAACAGGAAAATGTAAAGTAACAAGGATAAGGAACTTAGCAAAAACAGGGAAACTTGATGTAACACTCATGAAAGATAATTACCATATTTGACCGAATATAGCCCCCCTACCCATTTTTCTCACACAAATCTAGAAAATATTTTAATACCCTGAAAGGACATGATCATTTTTAGGACTTTAATGTCATGAAACATGGTGTACAATTTGAAGAAATATCAAACTTGCACTCATTTAATAAAAAAGTACCAATTAGCGAATGATAAAACGCCATGCTAATTGGAATTTTAAGGTTTTCAGATTTGTACCTCAGAATTCAGAGGGTATACTAACGAAAGAGATATTTGACAAGGAAATGAACAAAAATACATTTTTAGGGAGTAAAAATAAACTTTAAAAAGTCGAAATAACATACCAATTTATGCAGCAATATAAATTCGCACTTTGCTCATATTTCGATGCGCAATGCTAATCTATCTTTCGTTTGTGTAATTAACAATTCGAGTTTAGCCAGGCAATTACTCCATTCTCGGGTAAGGTTAATTTTATTGGTATTACTGTATTTGCTCGTGTAAGCTGCGCACCTTTTTTCCCAAAATGTCGTGTCGGTAAACAAATATACGTTAAGCTAGCACCCATGCCGCATCTATTATTCTATTTCTAAATTTCGGTGTATTTAGTCATTTTCATTAATTGTATAAAAATTTTAAATGAGTTTTAAGTTTATTATCGGGTGCTCCCCAAACTCGACGGCTTTCTGCTACAATCGTCACGGCGCATGCGCAACCAGTTTGGGTTGGTGGGGGGTTTGTTCTCACGGCGGACGACGCCTACCATGTTCAGATCCGGCATGCTTCCTTTATTCTATGATACGTCTATGAAAGTCATAGCCACCGTGATCACTGATCATAATTTTAGTTCACCAAAAAAATGACGACCGCTACGGTAGGGATCAGTGACCATATGGCTGGAAAATTACGTACAGCAGAATGATCGCTACCGGAGCGATTTCTGCCGAACATGACCAATATGACGACAAAAAGTTGTTTAACAAAAGAGGACTACGGAGGAGATTTCTGCTAGTACCGATATAAAGAGATCACCCAATAAATTCGTCACGTAGGAGTGTGAAGATGCTTAACTCGAGCGTAGCATTTTTGAGAAATAGGAATTGGTGATTTAAAAAACCCTTTTTCGGCTGAAATAAATTTTTTTCCCTTGAGCTGGCTCAAAAACCGGGGTGCGCAGGATACACGGGCGCGCGGCTTACACGAGCAAATACGGTAAAACATGCAATTTGACGATAATGAGAGCGATCAGGTAATTGAAAAATCCTTCCATATGGTGACGTCAATCAGCCTTGCAAATAAATATTCGCAACCCGAGTAGTTTAGTCTTACAATGGATAGAAACACTTACTGACTCGAATGAAATTCATCGTTATTGAAGCTTTGCACACTTGTTTGTACCCACCAAATTTTTAATGCCCGAAAATAGCCTCCCCCCTCAACTTTTGCACTTCATTTTTGGCCAAAAACAGGGGGGCTATATTCGGTCAAATACGGTATTTGTTCTAGAAAACAGGATTTAAAAAATCTTGAATTCCTATTAGTTTCTATACAAAAATAATTTGAGTAAAAAAGAAGAGCATAAAACTACAAAATAAGCATATGTAAACTGCATGGTAATAGGAATTAATAATATAGTGAAGATAAGCAGTTTACCATCATACTTACCGTTTATCAAAGGAATAATCTTACGGCTATAAAATACAGTATAGAACCTTTTATCCGGCGAGTCTGGAATATGGGGATAGATGGTTATCTGGAATACACTCATAAACAATGCTCGGAAAGAGCTAGAACTCACTGGAATGGTGTTCTGCTCCATTGCATGTGTCAATAATATCGTTCCGTCTCGTCAAACATTTAGTAATATTGTTTTGTTAACTTCATTTAATAAAAATAATAAAATAATCTTTCCTCATCTCAGTACATAACGAATAAATCAAACTTTAAATAAATTGTAAATGTTCTATCATTTAGTTTGCATCCACTGCTTTCAGTTTCACTACCAGATCATCCATTCTGTTTCGTAATATTTTCCATTTCAAGCACTATTATAATATATACCCATACTGTACAGTAATAGAAATACTACAGTAATCAGCAGGGTAGGCTAGATGGTGGTGATACTTGAGCGACTGCACCAGGCTCTGCACTTAAAGCCCCCGTGCTCTCTCTAAAAAATATTTGGCATACTTATAAAGTACACGCATTTTTAAAGGAAATCTGAAAAAGCATCGAAGTGTCATAGCGATAGAGACTGGTTTGTTTATTAAAATTTACTATTAAAAATGTTTGACGCACTCTTTGCACCGGACCCTGAGATTTTCATAGCCGGCTCTGGTAATCAGGTACTTTTGCAGCGATTTTCCCCGCACCTACACAGTTAATGAAGCACTTGTCGAAGAAACACGACGAATAATGCCAACCATCGAATATCGTCTTTCCTTCGTTATCGACGTCATTCGTAATTGCCAAACAAAAATGCCATGCCTCCTTGCCAATGGATCGGCCCATAGCAACGCGCTTTATATAGGGCGAATATTACCACTATTTTCCATTTCCTCCTTTCTCCCATGGTTATATAATGTAATCAAGAAATTAACCAATACGAAGTCAAGGAGTCGCCCGTTCAAACTACCCACCGAACCTCCCCTCATCCGCTCCCATCACATGACCATGGCTTTCGGGAGAACGAGGCGGCCAGATATCCCGAGAAAGGGTGAACTGAGGGTCGCCACTGCGAGAGGAAGCGATTCCGAGTGACGGAGAGGAGCGTATACTACGAGACGGGAAGATTTTCCTCGCAAGTCGTGTATGCTGAAAGTTTCCTGAGGACACAGTGTAACTATAGACCAATACCCATTAAGTGTTTTATGTTGCGAGACAAGTTTTACGTCTCAAGGGCATTTGTTTTGCTGTTATGTTATAATTTCCTGTAAAATATAGCATTTAGTTAAGAGGTTAATGTGGCGTTGTTCTTTGGTCGCCACACTTTCCTATATAAATTACTTGTTCTCTTCCAAATTACGTGTTCACTTGTTCACAGGAGCGCAACCAACGCTCAGTGGTGAGCCGGGTAATTACTAGCGAGGCTTTAAATTTAAACTTTTTTCTCATAACAAATTTTGGACAAATGCTTATTTTTTAAAATAGCCGGTTAACTGGATTTCTGGATAAGTAGAAACCGGATAAAAGGTTCCATACTGTAATCCCATTTAAGAAAATAAATTTTTTCAGAAGGAATTTTTTATTCATAGCCTTGAATTTGTAAAAGTAGAAACTGATATGACTGAATAAGTAATAATCCTAGTATAATAAAAATCATTCTCATTCTGGAAGATTGTACAAAATTAATGCAAGTAACTCAATAATGGTCAGTTCAATTTCAATACATCTTTCACAAGATACTAAGCAAATCCCCTTAACTGACCTAAAACAGGTGATAATCTATGATAATGACATGGATTCAACTTCACAAGTTTACTTTCTCTATTTGATTAATCTGTGAAACAGTGTAGGATATTTTTCTTTTCAATTTCAAAAATAGTTACATTCAAAATACAAGCTCAAGACCTGAACATGTTGACATTAAATTAAGAAGTCATTTTTCCAGTCAATTAAACTAGTTTGGAATTAGCTTGAAAATTACCGTATTTACCTGAATGTAAGACAAGGTTTTTTCCAATTTTAGCACTTGAATATCGCCGATTTCCTTCAAATTTGCCCGGTTGGTAGCAGGCCAGGAATAATGGAAGTTTGTGAAGTGAGATATAAAAACTTTCTCATTCTCGAGAAAAACCATCTTAAAATGTTAAAAAATTCTTACGGCTTGATATTAACCATAGATATCAGCTTACGCAAAGTATCTATGGCAGACTAGTTGCTAACGAGTCGAACAACAGGTGTAGACATTATCTATCTGCCGTGGTTTGAATCCCATTTATTGCAATTTTTTGAGGTATTTTTCCATTTTTTTATTAACTCCTACCAGATTTTTGACAAAAGAACATTATGGTATTCAGGAATGAGGAAAGTGCAGGAAAACATAGGTGGGGCTATGCCTTATGTTATATATAGGAGGGGAATTGATAGGATCAAGGTTTGAGGTAGGGAAATGGTAGAGGGCCAGGTTTAACATGAAAAGGAGCAGTTCCTTGGATGATACCTGTCGTAAAAGCAGGCAAACCAGAAAGATTGCCGACTGGAAGAAAAACGGGATATAGCATCATGAGAAGACACTATTAAAATTCATGCGCTCGTCCATCACCAAATGAGTGTGCCGATTTTCCATGAAATGATTAAATATGCTTGGTACACCTCAAAATTGAGTGATGGAAGAAAATTTTTTAATTTAATTATTTTAATTTAATTTCTAAAAAAAGACAATAATTGATTGATTATTGATTGATTTTTTAGTTTTTAACAATAAGAGAAATAAGCTACTTTGACAACAGATTGTCACCACATATGAGAGTCCAATGCTCTTATATCGGGAATAGATTAATGTTACATATGCTTAGTTTTTGTTTCCTGTTGGTCATTTGCTTCTTAAGTACATAGCTACCATTAAATAGACTGTTTCTTACACATCCCATCATATGTATCTATGCTGATTGTATGTGTTTTCTGTTCAATGTTCATTTTTAGGCATGTTTTGCTTCCAGCGTGAGTGCCTATTATCATCAGTCTGTCTGTCTGCATGTCCGTTCTTGACTTCTACCAAACGGATTTTCATGAAATTTGATATTAAGGGCTTGCGATCAAAGATAATAAGAAAATTGCAAAAATGAATCACGTACTGAAGACAAAAAATGAACTTTCCATCATATCTTGTAAAGTATTGCTCATTCCAAAATATTTTTCAAACAAAACTTGTAGAACTGGTAAAATATAGTACAGGCGACTCCCAAGATACGACCGTTCGAGATTCAACCAACTAGAGAATTCGACCGGTCGAATCGACCCAGCTGATCGATCGGTCGAATTAGAAACTAGTTTATGCGAAGTAATTTTCGGCCTGCCCGACCACGAGAGGTTTAGTTTGTCTAGACATCGTTATTCCTGCTCTAATTTTTGAATTTGTGCTTATTCAACATTCAACTGTTAGAGATTCGACCGTGTTTTCAGGAACGCATCCCTGTTGAATCTCGGGAGTTGCCTGTATTTCTTTTCCTATATATTTTTATCGTAGGAGTAGCCGTTATCAAGAAAATCAAACAAGAATGTCTTAATTGGAGTTGAAGTTATAAAATTTCTTGCATGGTTACTTCTTCATTGTTGCTAACAAACAATCTCACAAACAAATGTGTAATTTCCTTACGTGTACATGCAATATTTTTAAACAGGATTATTTATGATGAAGAAAAGAACTTTAAAACACTATTTCCCTTACGTACAGGTATATCATCTCTTTCTAATACTCCATTGCACGAAACGCACCCATTTGTGATACATTATACACTTTCCTAACTTGTTTTAAATATCATTCTGTATGGAAGATATATATATATGTATATGTGTGTGTGTATATATATGTGACAGCCCCGGTGGTGGAAGGGCTAGCGCATTGGCCTACCATCACTAAGGTCGTGGGTTCGAATCCCGCCAAGGGCATGGATGTTGTGTCGTTTTCATAATTTCATATTTCATCAATCATGTGTGTGTCAGATGTGGAAGGCAACGGGAAACCACCACATCATATGTGTTTAATCCCTCGTCATTTCAAACCAATCTTAGGATTGAAAAACCATGAATGAATGAAAAAAATATATATACACACACACACACACACACACACACACATATATATATATATATATATATATATATATATATATATATATTGCTGAGAGAGAACCACATTTTTTATGGGAGATTGAAAGGGGAGGATGAGAATGGGATAAACGAAAAGGAAGGTGAATGAGAAAAGGAAATGAAGAATGAGAAAGACAGGGAGAGATGGATGAGAAAGATAGGGAGGAAAAAAGAAGGGGATGAAATGGGAGGGGAAAAACATGGAAGAATGGGAAGAACAGAGGGAATAGAAAAGAAAAAATGGAGTCTTCATATTAACTTATTATTTTATTAATATTTACCTATCATTTTAGAAAGGCAATTAATCCAGTTCTTAATTATGATTATAACTGAAAATTTGCACTTATTCTATGAATATCATCTATTTGATCAATTTCTTACATCAAACTAACACAAAAACTAAAACATTACTTTTAAAACGTAACTGTACAGGAGAAACATTAATGGTGCAGTAACGATACTAAAAATGTCAAACACCAAACAAGCAAAAAATAGAACAAAATTTAATTGCCTTCCAATCAAGTGTAAAAAACAAATTCTTTAAAATTACCATTCATGACACACTAGCACAATTACAACTAAGAATCTACATCATTTAATTCTAGCTTGTGTCAATTTCATGCCTACCATTGGCCATTATATATTCTTTGCTAAGAATATGCCTTTAGCGTTGAACATTATAGCAGTTACTAAGAAAGCTCAGCTGGTTGGCTCAGGGGCAATTTGGAAAAGATGAAAAAGTTCAGCTTACTATTGAGTAAATACAGTATTTTGCTCAACAATATCACATTTTATGAAATGAAAATTTAAAAATCCTTGTAAAAAGAATATGAATGGCCAAGTGAATAAAAAGCTAAACTACACATCAAACAAAAGCTGCTCTCGTAACTAGGCTTGTGACAAAAATCTTCTCAGTTACTACTCCTAGACGAGTAGTTAACTCTGAAGCTCTTGTAATTACTTTCCCCACCAAATCCACTCAATGGTAGCACTGGTTAAGCCAACCACATCCGGCACAGAGGTGGGAGATTCAAATCAATTCCACACCAAAGCACACACTAACTACACAAAATCAAAACTAAGGACTACCTTAACATCTGTGGTTCCTAAATTTGATGTATCTGATTGTGATGCTTAAACAACAGTTTGAAGCAAATAATGCTTTTCTTTCGTCTATTTGAAGGTTTAATTGACACTAATTGAATCAGAGACAACAATGATGGTCGCCTTGGCAACACCCAGAAAGAATACAAAAATCTACAAAATTTCGAAAATAATTGCGTATTTCTGATTGTTTTGACCACGTAACATGTAAACATCGCAAGAATAAGATGGTATAGAGTTTTAGCCGTTAAATAAAGTGAAAACAAAGAAAATCAACCCATATTTGTATTTGAGTGAAGGAAAAAAACCCTTGCACTGTGAATAATCAAAAATCCCATGTAAACTTATGGGGAAATATAATTGTCTCCTGGATTCGAACACGGGAAATGAAAATATTTTTCCAGGGACCTCATAGCAGGTAGAAACAAAATGCCGTTTACTGTTTACGACAAATGGTTCTAGAGAAATACGCCACTTTAATGCTTCACGATGACATAGCATTCTGATGCATAGGTGGTACGACGACAGAGGGGTGTTCCAAGAATTGGTTGGGATCGGAGTATATTGGTATAGGTGGGAAAGGCATGTGCAGATTGGGGGTACTCAGTGACGTGGATGGTCTAGTCGGGAACGGTGTGCGTGGAGTGGGGGCACTCAGTAACGTGTATTGTTTTCAAGGCCGAGCGTCTGACACGACCATCGTAAGTTTTTATTAATATAGAGAGAAAGTGGCAGATAATGGTAGTGAATGTATTTTTTTTTTCGGGAAGCAACTAGCATCGGAGTATTGGCTTCTTTGAAAGCCTCAGTGTGAAGCAGAAACCTTTTAGAAAATGGACGTTTTCCACTGAGAGTGTTGTACAAATCCACTTGGGGAAATTAATTTTCTAATTATTAGTTAATCCGATACGTAAATGTTACTGTTAATCGGATACGTAAATGTTACTATCTGTTTAATTACGAGGGTGAATCAAAAAGTTCCCGGAATGATGTCAATAGCACCGTACCAGAGTTCAAACAATAAGATACCACAGCTGTCTGAAATTAGCATGATCTTAGCTATAAACATACAATATTTGTAAGAATTCATTCATTTGGTACAAAATAACCTCAATTTTTGTAACCCATTGATTCGTGAGCATGGACAATTGGAAATTTGGGATCCGAGTGAACATTAAGTTTTTGACAAAACATGGTTGAGAACTGACTGCCATCATTTGGGATTTGCAGAAAGTTTGTTAGAATGATGCACCAAAGGAAATAACATTTTATGAATGGGTGAAATGGTTTAAGGGTGGACAAGAAAACATTAAAGATGACCAGTGAAGTGGGAGACCATCAATGTCAATTAACAAGGAAACTGTGGTTGCCATCCAATTGATTGTGGAAGAAGATTGACGAGGGTCAGTGCAAATGACAGTCACAAGTTTGGATATCTCATATGGCTTAGCTTAATCAACTCTAACAGATCGTTTAGGATTGAGCAAGATTTCTGCTTAATGGGTGCCAAAAGCCTTGTACTCTGAACACAAGACTCAGAGGGCTGATCATGCAGTTGAGTTTCTCAACCGAATTGATGCCAACCCCGAAGATTCCTTCTACAAATTAGTGAATGGTGATGAAACCTGGATTTATCAGCGTGATCAAGAAAGAAAGATTCAGTCCAAACAATGGTTATCAAGGAAGTGGACCAATCAAGTTCAAGGCTGAGCGGTCAGTCAAGAAGGTTATGGCAACCATTTTTTGGGATTATGAAGGCGTGATCTTAGTCGATTTTCTCGAAGGACAATGGGCAGTAACAGGAAGTTATTATGAACAGGTCTTATGGAAATTGAACACTGCTCTTGTGACAAAATGGCCTGAAAAACTGTGCTTTGAGAATTGCATTGCGAACTGCTTTCTCATCCACCCTATAGTCTGACTTGGCTCCTTCGGAATTTTTCCTGTTACCAAAATTAAAAGATCACATCAAAGCAGAGGCATAACTAGGGTCTTCGGCGCCTGGGGGCAAGGTATCGTTTTGGCGCCCCTAAGGGGGTGTTATATTTCTAGTCTGACCCATATGACCTTTTTCTTCTTGCCGCCAAGTTCCAGGGGGAGGGGTTTACAGGGTCTTCTGTACTTAATTTAGTGTGTTGACATCTTTAAGCAATTCCCTGTTTTGCTACCATATGCAACAAACATATCTGGATTGGAAATTGGTGCAAGGCTAGATGGCAGGAGATACTTCAACTCAATTGCAAACCCCCCTAGCCCGTTGGCACAACATCGTTTACAACTGAGATCTAGTCTAAGGAAATATATAGGCAAAACAAGACTGTAATCCAAAACTCGAAGAATGAGCGATAACCCTAAAGACTTCGGGAGAAAGATGAAAAGGTGGCAACCTGAGTGGCCACCTCAAATTTGTCAATGACCCGGAGATTTCCTAATCTGACCCGGTGATTTCCTAATTTAGCCCGGAGATTCTCATATGTGAAGAAATTGAAGTATGTTTACTGTTTTTAAATGTTTAATACAAAAGAGATAATTAGTTTTCATAGAAATGTGAATGTGATGAGCCATATATTGTCGCTCTCTCACGCAACTTGGCGGCTCCCTCGAACACCAACGAAAGATTGCAGTGGTACCTACTTTATAACAGCACCACCACTCCAAAATCACCGAATAAATGTAGTAATCAGAGCTTCAAGCCATTCGCTGAGATTCAGAATTTGTCGTTGCCGTAGATATGGTGGTAGCAAATACACCTAAATGCGAGTCACCCACAGAGTTTTAGCTGCTGATGCGATAAGATTTTTTCTGTGCGTAATTCACAAATTAGACATTTCTTTTAAGATTCTAAAGTCTCATATGTTTCCAAACTGAAAAGAAATGTGCTGACCGAAGAGAAAATGTAATAACGAGGCCGTCGAAACTGTTACTTCATAGAGTATTCTGACTTATTTATGCACACGTGTGGCCATATAGCGTGGGTTTGGGATAGACTTCGGACAAAACCCAAGCGATAGCTATGGTCTGTAATAAGCACCATCAATTTTTAGACTTTCTAAATCGTACTTTCATCACATCATAGCTAATCTTGCTGCCTTGAATTGTGCAGTGTCTACGGCAGGGGTCGGCAACCTGCGGCTCTTTAAGTATTTGCATGGGGCTCCCAACAGCAACTCTCCCTGATAAAACCTCCAAGAATGAAATTGGCTTCGTAAATTATGTTAATAGAAATTGCAGAAAACTAAAAATGTATGGACTCATTACGTAGAATAAACATTTGGTTTACAGAGATAATTCCAAAAAGTAAAACAACAGCAAGGTTAAGGAGGTGAGAATCACCCCCCCCCCCCCCCGTCAATGACTGCGGCTGCGTTTTATACACAATTTGAACAAGTGGCTCTTCTTAGGAAAAAGGTTGCCAACCCCTGGTCTAGGGTGATCACATATGATTGACTATTTTAAGAGACAGATCCTTAAAAAAAAAAACCGGACTATTAAAAATTTTATGGGACCTTTTTTAGCTTTGAAATTAAGACAAAAAATATTCTTTCAAAGTATATAAGAAAAAAATATATTCTTTTCAAGATTCTACACAAGATAAACGTCTAGCAAATAAAGAGAACAAAACAATTATTCTTGAATAATAAAACTAAATTGCACACAATACTAAGAACATATTCACAAAGAATAGTTTTGTCACCGTAAGAAATAAACAATATTTCTCGTAGGATTGTTTGCGCTTCAGAAGATCTTCATTAGTAAGAACAATTATAAAAGTCTACAAGAAAGATATGTAGTTGCTTTTCACCTACAGCTCTGCTTTTACTGCACTTCTGTCAAATATGCTCATATTGTCATTCTATTTATTACAACATAAAGAAAATATTCTTTCCACAAGAGCCTTAGAGCCTGGTACTGACTTAATAATTTGCATCATCTTACAAAATTATTTTTTCGCAAGATTTTAATATCCCATTCCATTTATCTAGGAGAGATGAAATCTCGTTTGTAACGTTTCGTAAAAGTGTCATTTTTGTAAGCTCTTCATACATTACATTACATTAATTAAGTGCTCGAAATGGAAAATATTACGAAACGGAACTCTCGGGAGGAAACCATTATAATTCAAAATTAATCGTCGATATTTTTGATACATGTGCGGTCTGGGTTCGTTCCGGCTCATTCCAAGCACTGCATTAATTACATTAAAGTACGGAAAATGTGGTTACCCTAAGTTTATCTGAAATTAATATATCTATTTTCATAAAAAAATACGGGACAAAGTATTGATGTCACACGGGACGCAGGACATTTAAGGAAAAATTGGCCGAAAAACGGGATGTCCTGTAAAATACAGTACATGTGGTCACTCTGGTCCGCGTATGCTGTTGACCGGAGAATTTTACCCTTAACCCGGAGACTCAGTGTCAAGTCCGAAGGGGTGGCCACCCAATGCGGGACTTAACAAATATTTTGTAAATACATATTTTTCTCTGACTCACGATTGCCATTTCTTAAGTCTCAGGGCCCATCTAAACGTAAAGAAGCTACGGTATCACTATACCTAAAGATAAATACGAGAGTGATTCATTGCATCTCGGGCCAGTTCCCAGAAACATTTTTTGATGGCTCACGCCTCTTTTGTCTTAATCCGTTAGGATATTAATTTCAGAGCCTTACCGGCATATGGGTGCAAGGGTTGCATCGCACTCGGGTGGCAACATACTAGGGGCAGCAATTCTTGGGCGGAGGGAAAAATCTCTCTTAAGTTTGTCTTTTGCACAATTTATTTCTTAAATTAAATACAACTTTTAATCTAAAAATCGAAAAAAATCTGGGCCAGTGTGCTTTTATAAGTCCGTAAGGAGAGGCATAAACTGCTTGCACCCGGGCGGCAAATATGCCCAGCGCAGGCCTGATCACGTTACTCCGCGACCTCCTGGCGGATCTGCTTTCATTGATACAAATCGGTCCGTGAATGTGCGCCCCTTAAGCCCTGCGCCCGGGGGCAACTGCCCCCCTCTGCACACCCCTCGCTACGCCTCTGCATCAAAGAGTTTGCTGGGAATCGATATCTGAGGTTAAACAAGTAGTTTTGAACTGCCTTCAAACAAACAATCCAAATTTCTACAGAAATGGGCTAAAATTATGGCAACAATGTATGGAGAAGTGTTTAGAGTTAGATGGTGGATATAATGAAAAATAAATACTTGTTTTGGGTTTATTCTACTTTTATGAGATCATTCCAGGAACTTTTTGATTCACCCTCGTACATGATTAGTCAACGTATCCATTTACAATGCATGGATTCTCACTAAAAAGTCAGGGATTGAAATCTCTCAGTTGGACTTTCGTTGCAGCTTATATCCGAGTAAATACAGTAGTTGTTCTCCATTTATTTCCATACATATTCGGTGAAGAAAAAATAAAAGTTAGATTGGACATATCGAAAAAAATCTTGAAAAATCGTAATTTACCCAATTCAGTAAACCACCTTTTAATACGAAAATAGCATACATTTGTATATTGTGCACCTATATTTTCAGAAAGTTTTTCATGTTGATACTCTGGCCCACGAGCATAAAATAAAAAAGTTTGGAGACCGTTGCTCTAAACTGAGAAGTTTTTGGACAGGAAATCTTTTGGGATAAATAACACATGGCCCTCAGTCAAAGTAGAACTGTTCTTGGTTATTTCAATATGGCACAAAGTAAATAACCTGGAACTCTTTCAGGCATGCCAATTAAGGAGTTAAGTAAAATAATTACACCAATTCATCTATTAGATGCAGCTAATATGAAAAGTTAACGCTTACCTGCAAAAAGCTTGTACTGCTTCTGCTTGACTCCATATTTTGCCTTGTTTGAGGACATTAATTCTGCAACACAAAAAAGCATAAGTTAACAATATTCATCAACATTCTAAAAGGATTTCATCAATTAGGCAACTTGAATTTTAAGCCTTTAACTGCCGCATTCATATAACCAAACAAACTGCATTATTCGGATTTGCCAAATGTCATTGAAAAATAAATCCTTGCTACTATGGTATTCTGCTTTTGCCAGTAAAAGATTAATTAACACAGCATTATAGTATTTGAAAAATATTTCTATTTTTTATGCAATAACTGAAAATGAATTTAGGAAAGAAAATAGTAATTAAAACTCCTGTTTTACGAAAAAGTTACAATTCTGGGAGTATGGCATTTAAAAAGTGAAATAAAAATTATAACAAATTTGCCAAACTTACTCTATCATTCCTGATAGTAAAGCTATAACTTAAACTGATGTTGTGATGTTGTTAATAATCAAAGTTTATGTTTGAAATTACAATATCATCAACAGACTGCCCAACTGAAAAACAATACTAAAACTAGCAATAAGCAAGTATGTGGAATATTGCTCAGAAGTGGTGTACAAATGTTTAACATAAAATTTTTAAAAACATGAAAATGGATCAACACCACAGGATGATACTTTAAAATAAATGTACAGAAATATGGGCTGCAGGTGATAAGATATATACAATTCACCTGTGAAGAATTCCGAATTAATATCTGCCTAGTTGAAAACAGAAAGATCACTGGGAGACGATCTTACTGTCAAGCACCAGGCAATAAATATATATATATATTGGGCAACTAGGTGTTGAAGGAAACCCAGTGAACACTTACTGGAAGCAGAGCCGCTGGGGTGTTGGAGAGACACATTTGTAGAGGTTAGAGCTTTCGGGATGATCCCTTCGTCAGCACACTCTTGTGCTGACGAAGGGATCATCCCGAAAGCTCTAACCTCTACAAATGTGTCTCTCCAACACCCCAGCGGCTCTGCTTCCAGTAAGTGTTCACTGGGTTTCCTTCAACACCTAGTTGCCCAATATATCCTTACTTACCTTTCCTCTTCCTTAGTATTTATATATATATATATATATATATATATAATAGATATAAAATATGAATAAATAAATCTTAAATTTGATATTATCTAAGTTGATTTTTCTGATAAATTAAACAAATGATTGGAAAAACATAACTTGATTATAATTAAACTCATAATAAAAGCATACTATCAATTTGTTCATAATGACCACAGAATGTAACCTGTATGCTTGTTATATCTATTATATTTCTATATTTGTGCTAGCTATAATAAATTGCTTATAGTTACAGTAAATTATTTATTTTTTTAAATCACTGAAATACCTATGAAACTTAAATAACATAAAACTTAAAAGAAATTCTAGTATGACTTGGAGAAACACTTTCTCTCCAAACAAAAATTCAAAAAAACAAAAACATCAACAATCATTTAGGAATCAGCACAAACAACAAAGGTGAGGACACCTTGCATCCACATCATTCTGGCATAATTGTTTGGTATCCTCATTTGAGACTCAATACTTACTTCCATCCACCTTGAGATCAACAGTGAACTCCACACTCTTGACTATCTTTGAACATCCATCCAGTTTGTAGTCAAACCACTTAAGATGCAAGATAAGAACAGGGGGAAGTTCCTCGATGGTAACCTGCTGCCACGCCTCAACTTCACGGTGTGTTTTCAAGCAGGTCAAACCTTCCAACTGGTCTTTGCCCACAAGCAATTCCATGGCATCTTTGACAGACTGTGCTTTCTGTTCAACCAATACAAATCAAAGATTAATTGATAAAAGAACTTCTTAAAATTTCACTGAACATAATTTAAACATTGTGAACATTGTATTTCATATACTTGGGATATAAAAATTTTAATTACCTAATTTTGAATCATTACAAAACCAGAGAAACACAAGATGGCCACCACTTGTAATCTATCTATTATAATAATGAGCTAAGAAATCCGGTCACGCTATACAGAGTTAGATGGGAGAATAAAAAAAACTGCCCAACAATAAACAGATTTTCAATTTTCTCGATCAAACTTTCAGGAATCACTTGGCTTTTCAACTTTCCAATTTGAAACTACTAGCCACATTTTACTCCAAGAGCATATCTTTTCGCCATTTGAATAACATGGGTAGAGCTGAAACTAAGCAAACAATACTTTTTTCTTTAGCATTTTAAAATATCTAAGAAATGAGATTTAGATGCAGGATTTTCAGTTATGTCGAGAAAGCTAAAGAAATTAATTTCCATATAATAGAAATTCAAATCTTATTCGAAAAATACCAAAAATTACATTTTACGACAATTTTTTTTGTGATTTTTACACAATTCATCACCATGACAACTTCAGTTGTTCAAGTCTATTGTTGGATCAATCCTAATGCATACGAAATGTATAAGAAATGTGAAAAAATTGTATTTAAACAGTTTTTAAGGATTTTCGGATGATATTTGAATTTCTATGCTATGGAAATTAATCTTTATAATTTTCTCCAAATGAAAGCACAAGTTTCGCATCAAAATCGTATTTTTGAGATATTTTAAAATTTTAACAAAATAATATCTGCACATCAAAAAAGTCTATTTATACATTTTATCTTATGGGAAAAAGAAACTATCCCACAAGAGTCAAAAGGAAATACCTATAGAAATTAACAATTTCTCGAGAAATCTACAATTTAATACAAAGTATACTTCCATCCGTGCTGCCAATACATGGGATTAACAATTTTAAATGTTAAGTACGAATAATCACAGATATAAAACCAATTCTGAGCAACAATAGCCATAAGTAACATATTATTTACCATTATCCTTTAACTATACCCATTTTCTACACTTATGAAGCATGACCTTGAAAATCCTAGTTGTATGCTTACTGCTGCAGCCAATGAAAGCTCAAGAGACTGTCGATGGGGAGGGGAGCAAGTCAGTCGGTCTCACGCCATCGTGCTGTTCACATTGCTCCGAGCTCGACTGTGTTGCCAGATCTACCGCGTTTACGCCTTAGCGTTCGCATGCGACTTTCTTCAAGAGTGGATATCAGGCAAGAGCGTACTACTTTCCCGCACCTCTCGAAAACTTCAAATGGTGGTGGAAGGAGAAAACGCCCTGACTGGCTATTCGCTGCGCCACAGTCAAGCTTCATAAGAGTAGAAAACGGGTATAATACAGGTCAAAATCATGGAAAGTAATTAAACTCAAGGAGAAAAAGACAACAGTGGAGCACAAACTCACTGGAGATCTCGCCAAATGGAAATATTGCTGAAGCTAGGAAAAGAGAAACGGAACAGGATAGACAGAAAAGATTGAACGATCAGAACAAATGAAAAGTGAGGCATAGAACTAATGAATCACCAGAAGCAACGGTAAATCGACTGACAAGCAACAGATTTATAGGTGCAAGAAAACAAGCACATGAAAGTTCATTACAATATGAATAGCAATTATTGTAGATTAGATTATTTATATTTATGTAAAAAATTCTAATTATTTACTATGTTTAATGAATAAATCTTCGTTAACATATCTTTGCCAACAACTTTTATATGCCCATGACAATTACTACTTTCTGAAACATTCGATTATGCAGATTTTATATTTATTATTTTACATTTCAGTGCACTGCTGTCATTAATTTTTATTTTATTACTTAATTCAGGCATACCCAACATATTTGACGGGCAATTATGATAGTATAATAATATTATACAAGCTCATCTTCACATAACATAGTTGGCATAATTACCAAAAAAATATAGTAAATAAACATTCATTTTGGCTTTATTTACGTTTGAAATAAATGACTTCAGACAATCCTTTTATAATTAACATTAAAGTAATAATTATTTTTAATCGTGATTTTAATATATCATCCACATTAATTGTTTACATAACAACCGAGTTCAATTGTTATAATGTGCAGTATACATTGACACTTGATTTAAATATCTTTAAGTCTAATATTTTATTTTGATTTATTTATATACAAACTAATAATACTTTATGACAAATCTTTTGTAATCATTGCTACAAAATATCGTCCATCTTATTTGATTACATAAAAACCGAGTTTTAAAATCTTAACTAATAAATTCACTTATAAATTATGCATACAAGAAGACCAAACAATGCAAGGACACAGGTTAACCATCATCTATTTTGACGAGATTTGCTTGATTGTCCATCAGGTAATTAGAAATCATATTGCAATAATTGCCAACACTCGATAGTTGGGTTTTGCTTAAATAATATCCAATTTTGTTTTTCAGCAGAATATTTATATTGGAAGTGCTTAATCAATTCAAAAGTGACAATGAAAATTACCCTATTTACCTGAATATAAGACGAGATTTTTTCCAATTTTAGGGCAAGAAAAATCTTGAGTTGTCTTATATACACCTAGTACAGAATAACTTCACATAAATCAATCATATGTCTTCAAAGTGGATGAAAATCATTTTGGTGCCTGCAGATGTAATTCTATCATATCACAATGAAAATCTGGGGTTTAGAAACCTGACACTTCATGCACTACAATGTAGCATAGTGCAGTGAAAGCTAATCAGAACAGACAGACAGACGACTTTATTTAGGGCAAAACTGATATTATAAACAAATTGTTGATAGCAAAAGAATTCATTACAGTGCCAGCAAATGTCATTCTATCCTACTGCAGGTGTAAGAATAAAGGCACTGAGTTTCTGTAACGGTTTATTTAACAACACGTTAACAGAAACAGGAGAGGGAAACGCAGGGTACACTAGAAAGGTCGTGATCGCACGTGGATGACTCGGAGTCACTGGTTCCCTTCTGCACTGCTGAGAGCCAAGTCCCGCAGCAGGAATAACGATCTCTGCATCCGGTCGCTCAGCGGCCAAGGTATGCACAAAGAAACTATCTTGGCAAACTTAATAATTGTAATTACGACTGGAATGCAAAATTTGTAGTAATTGAATATAATCATATAGTAAATTTGTCAAAATTACTGGTTTAAAACAAAAACATTCTGGAAAAATAGAAAAATTCTGCCTTGACTGGGAAGACCCTGGTTTAATTCCTGATCAAGGCAAACTTACCCCCTATTTCAGAATTTCTTTATTATTCTTATTATAAAATACGGAAACTCAATAATTAAAAACAACTACTTAAATCAATATAATTGCACCACGGTAACAAATTAAAAAATATTCCCACTACAATCTAAATCCTTTTGAAAATTTGTTTGAGATTTCGGGCTGCAGATGGGTTTAGAGAATTAACATCCACCTGTGAAGTATCCCATATTTCTATATGCCCATTTGGAAACAGAAAGATCGAATTAAACTGCCAAGCAAGACAGGCAAAAATACTTACCAAGGATATACATTTATGCAATGATAAGCTGAAACCAGCTCAGTCCTGCTCACACAAACCAGTTGTTAATTTTTCTTGGAATTTGTCAATTTTTTTAAATATAAAAATTTACAAATATCATATTTAAAAATGTTACTGCCATCATTGTCGACAACAAGAGTTAGTGTGATGTTAATTTGTTTCAACTTGTCTCTGCATCTGACCTTGTGCTCAGCACACTAGCTACTCATGGCGTCTATGTGTTGTAATTTAGAATGTGCCAGGTGCTAGATGTAAAATATGATTGTTCTTAGTCTGTCAGATACATTAAAAACATTTTTTTTAAATTTCATTAGTGTGTTATCATTTTAATCCCATCAATTTATAAGAATTTTATGAAAAAAAACTTCTGAACTTCACTTGTCTTGAAAAATTCACATAAAAAGATCCTGATTTATGATTCTCCATTTATCAAACCTAATGATAATCCATTTATTGGGAAAATCTTTAGATAAATAGAAAAGTTTCATGTTAAAAACTGGCTAAGGAATCACCCACTGGCTGTAGCTAAACACCATCAAAAAATCAACAAAGGTCATATTCAGAAAAATCAAATAAGAATTTGAAAATACTTAGAATAAAAACTAATTTTTAATACATTTGATTTACTTTGTATTTATGTATTAATATATAAACAAAACATATATATATATATATTAATAACTGAAACACCCTGACTAAGATTTTTAAGGGAGCTGGTTCTTGATTTTTTTTCATCTCATCACTGCATGTAAGGATATAAAATAAAGCATTGCATCAGCACATTTACACCAGTGGCGGCTATTCAGGTGAAGTGAGTGAAGTGCCACTCCACCTATTTTAATCGAAAAATACGTGTTTATTTTAAATAATTGTTTACTTTATATTAACTACCTATTTTAGTATATTGCAAAGATGGAACATTGCATTTTGATGTTATGAATGCACGTTCAGTCAGTTTGTGTGGCTGGATTGACTGTGAGCCTCAGCCGAGTCGTTTGGATCGTGTGCCTAGCGAGGTGAAGAAATTGACCTAGGTTGAAAGTTTTCCATCACCTACATGCGGTTGCCATGACAACGTGACGTCATTTGGCCTCCCACTCCTGCCTCTGCGATGCTACTTTTGCTACACTGCGGTGCCAAGTGAAGCGCTGAGAAACCTACAGTATGTTTTTTTCACTTGTGAGTAAGCAGGCGAGCGGATTCTAAATTCATTGCAAGTGAGTGGTCACCAGTGGTGAAAGTGCATCGAGTGGAATTCCACAAACGATTTTATCATTTTAAACTGTCGTGTGAGTAATTTAATAATGCTATGTATTTTGTTAGTGACATTATTTGTAATTTGTTAGAAACATCACTTTGTAGATGGAAGGATGAAGACAAAAAAGACATTTTAAATTGTGGACGACTTACATATTTACTTGCCTCAAAAAGGAAATTAAGAAAAGTGGAAAATCTTACCAAATTACTTTTTTAAAATCTTGGTTTACAGACTTTATATGGTTATGCAGTACTCGAAATTTGCAGAAATTATTTTGTTGGCCTTGCCTTGGAAATTTTCAAAATATAAATTGTTCTCTACACAAACAAAGAATCTGTGGAACATTTAAAGTGCAAATTACATTTTAAAACTTTTGAAAAAGGCAGAAATACTATTGCTGATGCTCTCAAGGAAAATGTGCGACTGTTGAAAATGTCCGTTTAAATTGACAATTCCTGCAACTAGTGATTGATGTAGTGTTATAGTTGAGTATGCAAGAACTTGTGTTTAGGGGACACGACGAAACCACTTCTTCCTTAAATCGTGGAAATTTTAAGGAACTGCTGGCTTTGTTAATATCCAGAAGTTCTTTAGAAATTCAAAACCATTACGGCAAAATTAAAAGTTTTCAGTGGTAATTCAAAAACAATACAAAATGAACTAATTGAATGCATTTCGGAGTACGTACAAGACCATGTGAAAATGGAAATTAACAATACAGCATTTTTTTCGATTCAAGTTGATGATACCACAGATATATTTCAGAAGTCATTATTAGGTACGTGAATTCAGATGGCACACTGGTTGAACGGTTTTTAGGATTTTACGATGTTAGTGCTGGTAGATCTTCTGAAAATTTGTTTGATCTGCTAGACGGCATTTTAAAAGAATTTTGCTATGAAAATAAATTAGTTGGGCAGTGCTATGATGGTGCAAGTGTAATGTCCGGACATTTAAATGGTCTTCAAAAGAGAATTAAAGACAAGGCGCCTCAAGCTGTTTTTGTGCATTGTATGACCCATTGCCTAAACTTGATACTACAGCAAAGTTTTAAGAAAATATCTAAGTGTTGTATATTTTTTGCAACGGTTAGTGGAATTCCTTCGTTTTTCCATCATTCGGCAAAACGAACGCACACAATTGAATCCGTGGCCGCTAGACGAATTCCAACTGTGGCTGAAACTCACTGGTCGTCCAATTCCAGACTTCTTCAGGTCTTTATTGAAGACTGGGACAAACTAAAACGTGTTCGAATCAATTATGAACGTTGAAGCATCAGACGAGAAATCTATTCGTCTGTGTAAAGGATTTCTAAATGATATGAACAATTTTGAATTCACGTTTTTGGCCATTGTGTTCAATGATATTTTTGCTTTGACTGATGTTCTTTTCAACGTTCTGCAGAAAAAATCTTTAGACATTAATTATTGTGCCACTAAGGTAAAGATAACTTGCAACTTGATAAATAATAAAAGAAACAAACAGCATTTTTCTAGTGTTTGAGAAAAGTAAAAGATTGACGAGCATAACTCTGCAAAGAGTTCATTCTGCTTCATCAGAGGATGAAGTTTTTCTTAATAGCAGAATTTTATATTGGACAACATTCTGACGGAAATGCAAATGAGATTTTCAAGACTGTAAAAGACTGCAATTTCTTAGCCTTGCTGATGCAAGAAAATTTGAAGATTATGCTAAAGATTTTCCTTCTACAGCTCTTCAAAATTTATAGCAATCCTACCCACAGATATTCACCAAAATTCAACGTTTGAAGAACGATCTTTGTCTCTTGTATGCTAATGAATCCTACAGAAACTTAACAACAGAAAAAATTCTTAAGGTACTGCAAGAAGATAAGGATATTTTTGAGGAAACTTATAAACTGTTCTGCTTAGTTCTGACCATACCTTCTACAAGCGTTTCTGTTGAAAGAAGCTTCTCCTGTCTGAAGAGATTGAAAACTTACACAAGAAACATGACATCACAAGAGAGACTTTCATGACTAGCCAACATTTCTGTACAGAAGGAACTATTATCCAATCTAATCGAAAACCAGTCTTTCTATGAAGACATCACTGATAAATTTGCTGCTCTGAAAGACAGGAGGATCGACTTAATATACAAGAAATAGAGTAAGTTGTGAAAAACATTTACATATTTGCACGTACTGTAGCATTAGTAAAATTTTAGTTCGCAGGCATTGGGGGCATTAACATAAGTACGCATGTATGTTGGCAGTGATGAGCTGAAGCCGGCTTGTGCGAGCCGTTTGTTATTTTTTTCCGGAATTTGCGAGCCGGTTGTTAAACTTTTAGAAAATTTGAAAATTTATTGATTTTGTCCTTTTAAGTATATTTTGCTGACATTCAATTAACAGCAATGTATGAAATAGAATATATTATGAACCGAACACCTGTTAAGCTAGCGGAACGGTATTACTAAACTAGAGCAATCTGGTGCTCTTGGCATGTAGGCATCCTGCCACCCTTACCAAATTTCCTTACGATCTTTTTTTTTAGAGAGCTGTTTCTTAATTTTTTCCAGCTCATCACTGTATGTTGGTATATACTAGGTAGCACTTCACCTACTTTTTACCACATGAGCTGCCACTGATTTACACATCATTTTTGCAGCATTCACTCTTATAATGTATTTTACTATATCCTGCCTCATTAAAATTCCTTACCAAACATATTTAATCAATGCAGTTTTTAACACCCAGCATGTAGTCCTAGTGTTGTTAAGCATAGTCTGAATACACATTCTTTAGGGAACATCCAAAAATTATGTAATGCAAAAAATTCAATTCTTTAGCCCCCCAGTAACAAAAATGAAATCACCCCTTAAAATTATGTCAAATTTTCCAACCCCTCTCCCACATTAAGAAATACAGGATATAGTTTTTCCTCACAAAATAAGATTTTATTTTAGTACATTACACAAACTATATTTATTTTTAACTTTTATTTAAATTTAATAAGTTAATTAAAAATTAAACAGAGTACCGTATATACTCGTGTATATTACGAGTTTTTACAACCAAATTTTTATTGCAAAAATTGGGGATCGTACTATACACGAGTAATGCATTTGAGGATTTAAAATTCATGTACCTTCACGGGCATTTTCGGTGAAGTTATGCATTCTAATGGTAGGCTAACCTTAACAGTGAGGTCCTTTATCGTTGTTATGTTGCTTCGTGAAGAGTAGAATCTTTTTCATATATACAGCTTCAAATTCACAAATACTTGATATAAGTGACGATTTACGGGCACTTCCTTTCTTGAATTTTATGTATGTATGTATGGATGGATTGGAACGAGTTGGACTAAAAGTATCGTAGACGGCGTAACTTTATGGAATTTCGACATCTTGGAAAAAAGAAATTACTTTGTAATATTCAACAGTCTTTATTGTTTCTTCAATCACACACTGATCGGTTTCTACTACAAAGTCATTCTAAAGGTGTTACGTCGGTTAGTAACACCATTAGAATGATTTTGTAGTGGAAACCGGTCGGTGTGTGATTGAAGAAACAATAAAGACCGTGGAATATTACAAAGTAATTTCTTTTTATCCGTTATCCCTACCTATTAAATAGATGAGCGAGTGGAACCTTTATGTACGCGGAACGTAATCCAGACGTACTAGAATTGAAACGATTTTATTTCATCTTGTGCAATCATGATTCATATCACTTTTTATTAAATGTTTTAGGAGTAAGATACTTAACTTTTCCGAATTTTAGTGTACTCGCAAGAAATACTATTTATGACATTTACGGTCTATTCTATGGTGGTGTGGAAAATCAAGGTTGTTCGATATATCTCACTCGTAACCATCGAGCTATCGAAACGAAATATGTTTATCGACCATAGTGGAAAGCTGGGGTCGTACTATAAATGAGATATATGAAAAAATCAGGTTTGTTCACAAAAAAACAGGGGTCGTACTATACATGGAGTCGGCATATACACGAGTATATACGGTAATTCAATCCTTAAGATTGGTTTGAACAACTTAATAATAAACACAGATGGTGTGGTGGTTTCCTGTTGCCTTCCACACCATGCACACTGAAGAGAAGAAAACCTGGTGCTGGCATTAGCCTACTATTAGGAAGAGCACCATGGGGAAGGACGGGTGCTGATTTGTGTGTTCTCTTCATTTTTCAGTTCCTTGTTGTCTCATTCTCTTAGTTTGTACACACACAAATAGAGGACAGGATAACCTTTGAAAAAATCCTACTTTTGCAGGATTCGTGCCCACTGCCGTTTAGAACAGCAGGCAAGTGGTAGGCCAGCACCTTACCCACTACACCACCGACAACCCATAAAAAAACATACCGTCTTCTAAAGTTGGAATGGACAATACATGCGTTTGTAAAAAGATCTTATCATCAGCTGAGTCGTTCATTAGTGAATAATAAAGTCATTGGATGGCCTAGTATGCATTCTTATCCGTTGGTGTAATACACAGACATTTGCACTCCTAACCTTCAATAGGGTTACACGAACTAAATTAAATTAGAATTTTAATCATAAATTATTTCTTAATTCGGGCTAAACGATTTGAAAAATGTTGACTTGAAAATAATTTCCTTCATCTGTGCTGGAAATGCAATTTTATCTTTTTTGTTGACTACAGGGTGGTAAAAATATTATAGTTTGAGGGCACTCAAAAGTGTGCCGTGCAATTTAAAAGGTTGAAGAGCACTGCCCTAGAGTGTGATTTATGAATTTTCCCTTAACCATATACATTTTTATCAATCAAGGAACTACAGTAAAAAGAGACATAAGAAAGATCAGAAGCAGCACTGCCAAAATCTCTCCCAATATATCATAATGTGATACCAAAAGAAAAAAAATCTGACGTGCCCAACACGACTTTCTCCATATTTGGGGTATAGATATTTAAATTATTATGAATAGCATTTTAAGACAAAATTATTATTTCGTATAGTAAAAGAATACAGTCATCCTTATTGCCGTAAATTATATTTTGAATATGTTTAAAGAATTCACCGCTACATGGTGGTGTCTCTGTATACTGGAAATTTACGAATAAGTCAAATATCTCTGAAATGGATGGTTCTACAAAAATTTGTTTCAAACAAAACTTGGAATAAATATTATTCTCTACAACTTTAGTTCTCACGAATATTACCAATAACGACGTTTTTAAGAAGATATTTGACAGAAACAAAAAAAAACGATTTATAAATAATTCCTAAACAATAATTGCTATGGAAAGTTGTTTCAAATGAAAGTTGTAGGAAATTACATTCTCTATAACATTTGTATCAAATTTTATATACAATAATGATGTTTTAACGGAGATATTTCGACAAAACCGAATCGGGTTTCGAATAAACCTCGACTTCCGGTTAACCTGTATTGTCCAAAAACTAATTAGCTCTTCGTGATCATACAAAAGTGTTATATATGAAATTTGGTGGTGATATGGCAAGTCGTTTTCGAGTTAAAGCACCCACAATCACACACACACACAATCATTCCTTAAATAGTCTAAACATGTTCTAGGGATCAAAACATCTAATAAACTATTGGTTTTTCAAAAAATTTCTATCATATACACAGAAAACATCGAGAAAATAGTCAAAATGTTTATTTCCGTTGAAATCTCAAATATGATTTTTTTCATGAATACAATACTTTCTCTATACTACGAATATGGAGAAAGTAACAACAAAAAATCAAAACAACGTAAATTCTGTAAATTGCACACTGTACATTGAGAGTCATTTAGCTATGTCCAGGTGGAAATTAACATTTAAAAATTTCCTTTTTTCTCACATACAAACCACACCCTAAATTTTGTAATTGTAATATTCCGGAAAAAAATGACGTATGACAGTAACTCTTGAATATTATTCCAACTAACCATATATCAATTATCTTTCAAAATACTCAGTAAAAGCAAATTCCAATGGCATCAGCTTATACAGGCCATTCCCGACTTACGACACTAATGCGTTCCTGAAAATTGCACTGATAGTTGAACATCAATTTCCCATACACATACATGTTATTAATTGAGATACATTCTAGGACCTTGGAAAAAATATGTACCAAGCCATACTTAAGCTATAAATTAATAGTTTAAGAACCAACAAGTGTTATATATTGTATAATAAACATTTTAAGACTTAAAACAATCAATAAATTAATACCTACAATGCGGACGAGTCGTAACAACCAATTGAATATCAGCCGAAAATACGCACAAGAAAGTACACTCAGAGCGCATCACATGTTGAATATCGTATGTCTGGGGTACGATATCAGATGTTGATTCGAGGTATCAACGTAATAATGTTGTAAGTCCGGGTTTAATGTAATTCGGGAATGGTCTGTACTTTGAGCCTCATTTTTTCCTTCACCTTTTTAAACTCTTGAACAAAGAAAATTCAGAAAACAAAATCTTATTTTAGGAATCACAGTTAATGCCTCAATTATTTGAAAATGAGAATAAAGAACAAAAAACATTACCTCAATGTCCAATTGAAGAGTGAAAAATGGCTGCACATTGTCAGTTGAGGTCTCTCCTAATCGCTGCACACGAGATCTCAGCTGCCCTCGAAATATGTCAGACAGTGGAGTCCTCTCAAAATCAGCACGCCTTGTCACACTCCCCTTGTTTTTGGGACCCATCACCTACAGAAAGAAAATGCAAGAAATAAACTTGACATCAACAAATTAAAATTGGAGAAGAGTAAAAAGATTGTCAAAAAATTACTCCACATGACAACATAATGCACATGGACTAACAGGAAAACCTGAACAATTATTACTATTACTTCATTATGTTCTCACTTCTTTGGTCTATTCAGAGAAAATGTGCATACACCACATCTGTGGTTTACGCAACTTCAATTTACGTGATTCCACTTTATGCACCGTTTTACATTAGGACAATGGTTGGAGTTTGAACGACTCGGTTCAGTTTATGCGAAGCCTTAAAGCCCATCCACATCTAGATACATTTTATGCAAACATTGTATGGATATATAAGGTCAAAATTAAGTGCAGGTGATCATAGTGAATTGAAAAAGAGTCAAGTGATTACTTTAGAAGTTAAATTAGATGTACCGTATATGCCCAAATATAAGGCGAGTTTTTTCCAAAATTGTCCCTCAGATAAGGGGGTGTCGCCTTATATTGGGACTTTGATTATTCAAGTTTTGGTCACATAACTTTTTTCTAGTTTTCTCGGTGGGAAAATTAGGGGCCGCCTTATACTCAGGGTCGCCTTACATTCGGGCATATATGGTAATTCAAACATCGGTACTAGCTACATCAGTCATGTATTGGGGCTTAGCGAATCCATGGTAAGGACAATTTTAAAGAAAGTTGAACTGAAGATGGTGTCTAAGTCTGAAGCATTTGGTGCTTCGTTAAGTGGTTCTCAAACTTATAGTAGCAGTCATAGGAGTGAGCATATGAGTCATATGGAATGTTTACTTCTCTTGGTGCAATGAACATACACGAGGTAGAGATAAGAATGGTGTTACTGCTGCAGTTATTAGAGAAATGGCCTCGAAGATTTATGAAAAAAATGCAAATGAAGTATCCTGTCAGCTTGTCAGATAAGGGTTTTCATGCAAGCAAAGGTTGGCTTTACAAGTTCCTAGAAAGAAATAGGTTGCACTGTATTAAGAAGAAAGGCGAGGAAGCTAGTGCCGATGATGAGGCAGCTGAAACCTTACCTGCACAATTGGAGGATATCATTAATGAGGGGGTTACAGTGTTCAACAAGTATACAATGTGAAGACTGGATTATTTTGGAAGAGGATGCCTGATAGGACCTATATCTCAAGGGGAAAAAAATTTGCTACAGGATTCAAGGATTCTAAGGACAGACTTACTCTGTTGATTGGGGCTAATGCTACTGGGGATCACAGGTTCAAGCCCTTATTAGTTTAAAGGGGCATTCAAAGTGTCTCTCACCTGTAATTTGGAAGGTAAATCAGAAGGCATATGTCACCCTAAGTCTCTTTAATGAATGGGTCTGCCAACATTTTGTACCAGCTGTTAAAGAATTCAACAGGGCTAATAATCTACACAATAAGACCTTACTAATTGTAGACAATGCTCCTGGTCATCCTGAGCGAATTGCAGAGTTATATGATAACATCCAGGTTATGTTTTTGCCCAAAAACATAACGGCCTTGTTGCAACCTATGGGCCAAGGGATCATAGCTACTTTAAAATACCTGAGATGCACTTTCTGACAATCCATCACAGCCACAGGTGAAGAAGACAAACCAACTGTTAAGGAATTTTGGAAGGCCTATCACATCAAGAATGCAATCGCCAACATATCAGAGAGCTGGAATGAAGCCAGCAAATCAAATTTTCATGCTGTTTGGAGGAAGCTGTCCCCTTTATTCATGGCAAACTTCAAAACATTTGAGCCTGTTCAGCAAGATGTTACTGGCAATATCATAAAGATAGGCAGAAGGCTAGGGTTCGAAGACCTCAAGAGGGATGCTGTGTACCAACTTCTTGAGTCTGATTCTCAAAAACTCACTGCTGGAACTGGATGAATAGCGACTTTCTGAGCCATAAACACCTGAACAGGAATCTTCGCCATTAAAGACTGGCATAATTTTTTAGTTTAATGGAAGAGGCCATGGCCAATTTAAATGAAGATGATACCAACAGAGAGAGAAGCTCAGCAGCCATCTCAACAATTAAGAACAGCTATGATGTCCACACGAAATTGTATGCAGAAAAAAACAAATCTCAAGAAGCAACTCAAATTGGACACCTTCAGAAAAACAGCAGCACCTGATAGGCCCATTGCTTTAAAGTCGCACATGGTGTTAAGCAAATGGTGTCAGAACTAAAGGTAAAATTCAACCCCATTTTTTACATTTAAAAAAATAATCATTTAATTTTATAATTTTTTTATTTCTTTTTATCAGATATTATTATAACATATTCATCTGAGGTCAAAATGCCTTTTAAATTATCAAAATCTGCCTTGAATGGATTTCCTCATTATAACATTGTTCCTATGGGAAAATTGGTTTCAGTTTACACGACAGTTTTCAGGAATGCATGGTGTGCATAAACCTCAGGAGTGGTGTATTGAACAAACTGACCAGAGCAAATTTGTTTCAGAGAGAGATGTTTACAGGAAGTATGAAGTAAAAAAAGTCTTCAGTTAAAAATTGTCTTATAAATGTTATGCAGCACTTACATGACTTATTTATACACTGTGTGCTATATAAATTTTACAAGAAAATCTGCAAGTTTCTAACAAATACTTTTTCTACTACTTTGAAGGTTAAAAGATAAAAGTTGTTTACAATATTTTTCCACTTTTAAGTTTCATAATGGCAGTTCCCATCTTAACTCATTTTTATTGACAAATTTTAGTTTCTTACTAGGTGCATACTTTCATTGCAGATATTCTTAATCAATGATGTAGCTAAATCATTCCATATGTTTAACTGAATAGCAGCAAATTCTTTTAAACTTTTGCACTCGCAAGTCAAGTCTGACTCGACAGCAGTTTGGCAGTCGAGTGTAACTCGATAACTGTTTTGGAGGGTGAGAGGCATGGAATTTGATAAATATTTTTCGGTAGCCTACTTGCAATTGCACTTTCTTACACATCAGGAACCCCTTAACTGTAAATAAGTTGGCTTATCAGTATATCCTAAAGATAAATAGGTAATAGTGAAAATGAAAAGAAATCCAAGTGCAAAGGGTTAAAATATAAAACATTCAAGAAATATCACTAAGCATTTGTAATTTAATTTAAGTGAATTCTAGATTACGATAAGTATAACTTTACTATTCTAGACCAATTGGGAGAAGGGGATCTGGATTAACCCTAAGTTCAGACTCCCCAAAATATATAGAAAAATGCATTGGACGTGTAAAAGAGGAATAATAAACCTATAAAATCTAAAGCAGTACATACTTGATATTAATTTTAGAGATGATCAAATATTAAATATACACTTGACCAGTTTAATAGGAATATACATCGTTTAAAGGTTACTACAAAGCTTACTTTTCATGCAACTACTGCATTACACACTACACTTTTCAAAATTAACTTTGGAAAACTTTATATTCTTCACACCTTTTTAATTTTTTTCATACAAAACATTTTTTGATTTCCCTTTAACATTTTTTGATTTCTCTTTAATATTGGCAAAGAAGCTTAAGACTGAACCCCACATTAAACAAAGTTCACAGGGTGCAAATTAACAAGGTTTTACTGTACAGCAATCATTTTTTCAGCACCAATATTCAAAGTGTTCTAAAAGTGTTTTCAAAGTTTAGCAGAATTCAATCCGTTTAAATTCTCCACTGTTATCACAACAAAGGCGTAATGTTCAATTTTCATATTTAATTTCATTTTCTGAAAGAGTATTCACATAGATATAATGAAATTAAGTTAATATAGGCTGATTAAAAAGTATGTTACACCAATTCATACCGTACTACATAATGGAAAATTGTATACAAGCAGACACTTTTGCAGGCAGTGAAAAATATCTGAACACCAAGTATATCCATTATTTTTAATTAACGATGGTGTTTTATGATGTGAGCTGCCATCACTGACAGACAGGCACTAAGCATTACATGAAACTGAGGGTGGCTTCAGTATTGTATGTCATGAAATCATATCCTACTTAATGAGCATAATCAATATTCATATTACTCCATGTTTTCAGCCAAACAATGCATCATTTCGACAAATATAAAATGGACTGAGTATAAAACAAAGTAAAACAGAAACATTACTTTTTAATCACAAGAAATTGGAAAAACAGGATGAGGATTTACAAATTAAGTAAAAATGCATGAACATGAAATTCACAGTTGTTATACCTCTATAGACATGTTAAACAAAAGACATCGCTAAAAATCATTATCTAAGCTTTTCAATTCCCAAGACAATAAACCACTTCAGTTGCAAAAATAAGCCAAACTAACAACACAATAAGGAGCATGACAAATTAATCAAGTAAAAATGTTCCAGGGAATCCCTTGACTAAAGAACAGTAACCTTTAGCCATTAAATTTCTTCCTGCATTATTATCCCCACTGTGACAGACCGTGAAAGTACGATTGACTTAACATGGCTAATTTCAGTGGGGTTTTAACCTTACAGAAATTCACCTATAAAGCTGTTTCTTGCCCACAAGCAAACTTTCATGTGAGGCATAAGCAATTGCATAATGTGATACTGTTAACAAGTCATTCCTTCATTACCTTGTAAATATCTAAAGACTGTGTAAGTCTTTGCAGCCCATAGATCACAGAATTTATTTCATAATCACTAAGTATGACTGGGAAGGCTAAAGTGCTATTAAAAGTTTACAATGTCAAAATATGAATTCTAAAAAGGTATTACCAATTGAAACCCTATAACAATCACCCCTCAAGTCGCAAGTTTGTAGATGATGTTAGCGGTAGTTAATTAAATACTAGAAAATTGTGTTCAAAAGCTAATCTATACCTTCCACTCATTTCCATCAGCAATTTCAGGTTCTGGAACAGGAGAAACAGGATCTACAGGGACAACCTCACCATTTGTTAATCCCTGAGGCTTTGATGTATCTTCAACAAGTTTCATTAACTGAAACAAATAAAAAAATAAAAATAAACTCTTGCCAATTTTCTATCTTTGACCTTTATAAAACTAGCAGGTTCTCGCCTCAGTAGCACTACTCCGATCAAATGCTAAGTGAAAAAACAAAAGTAGAAAACTGACAAATGAAAATAAATTTGATTACTACGTTTAAGCTCACATTGACTCCTAAGCAGCCAATCTTCTATCCTATTATCAAAGTTCAAGTCTCACTGACATCATTCCTCTTATCATGTACTTCTGAAACACCCTTACTTAAAACAATGTTTGAAATACTTAATGATAAATAGGGTGATATTTTACAAGTTCCAATATCAAACTTGTTATTCATGTATCTGAAAGTCCTTTGGTCAGTAAGAGATAGTCCCATTACACCATACACATTTCAGATTTAATATTCCCACCCTTAGCACACCATGTGAAGATCAAGACATCACATCGCCGGCTTATATGAGTGGGGTAAAATAAGTCTTTACCCTGCATTTCAAAAAATATTCATACAGAAAATGAAATTTGAACATGTAAAAATTTTCATATATGATATCATGAAAGACTATTGTCTATTAACATTCACAAACAAGGTAATAGAAGTAGTTTAATGTAATGGGAGTTGAATGCTTAATATATGATTCCTTAGTAGTGTGACTGCCAGTTGTCATAAATGACAGATGGGCATGAATTAAGTATTGAATTAAAATTAAAAGTTTAAGACTATAACTAAGCAGTAATTCAAAATAACAATATTAACATTTAATGAACCCTAAAAACAAATTTCAGCTAAACTCACTATTTTACTTTGATGATTTTAAGCATAAATTAAATTTCTGGATAATTAAACTTCTTGAAAGTTGATTTTCCTTCTTCATGTTCTAAGAATTTGTTTATTCAAGGCTCTCAATTATCAAATTAATATAACATAGCCTAGAGTTATTGCCAGACTGCAACAAATAAAAAACTAAAATTGTAGCAAACAAAATAAAAAATCTAATTAACAGAATAGTCCAATCACATCAGTTTAATTTGTTAAAACTCGTTATTATTTGTACTGTAGATACCTATTCAAACAATGCACAAATACACTCGGTATGACATCTTTAATCTGCACAACTCAAGAAATAGCATCACATATTAGTTATTTAGGTGAAAATGTAATGCTGTCCTGTATCTAAATCCAATTTGGTATAGATACATAATCTCATGGAGCTAACCTTAACACTGAAAAGTTTTTTCATTGTTACAGTCACATAAGCTATTATTTTAATAGCTTATAAAGTTGTGTGTATAGGAATAATTTATTAATGGTGTAGGTGTCATTATTTTATTTGTCACACATGCATTATGAACTTTTACAGGTCTTCAGTTCACCTATAGTATTTCTTAAAACTCTAAAAACTTAAATTTTACCACAATGAAAAATTTTCAAGGCATTGTAGAATGACAAATTCGAAAAAATTCCCTAGCAACAGAAAGTTTCACAGAATGACATGTTTGCATCAATGTTAGTTCAAAACTGAAAGCTACATTAGATACATATAATCCTTGCACATAAACCTTCAATTCCTAACAGGGTTGGTCATGCAATCAAAGAACATTCTAGTCAAAGATCAAATAAATAAGACACAAAACAACTCACCTCCAGCATTTCATCATTAAGCCCGTTGAGGAGACATCCAAGAAACTCTTCAGCATCTTCCTGCCTCCCTTCTACCTTAAAGGCATCTCCACCCCTTATCCCATTCATCATACGATAGATGTAACTGGGCTCAAAAGGTGAACCACAGGGCACATCCTGCATTGCACCAGACGGGGAACTGGATGACCCCAATGTTTCATCAGTGGCACCTGCACGGGCCCTTTGCATCTTCTCCCGTCGGGGCATTCTCCCAAATAATCCCATGAAAGTTGCAGGCAAAGACTCAAACTCTTTCACAAGTTCCACCCTAGGGTAACAAACAAAAAGCAAATGTTTTCAGAACCATGAACATGGAACAAAACACTTGATAATACCCTTTTATATGAAGGGGAATATACCTGATAAGTGCACTGAATAGTAAATCTCTCATAGCTAATGTCAAAGCTATGGATAATGTTCACATTAGCCAAAGGGGACTAGCTAATGTTGACAATAGCTGAGTGTACCTGGCTAATACTGTCTAATAGACACATGCATCAGAATGACTTTCTCAAGCAGGTCATAACATCAAATCATGCGCATCAATTTTAAAAGATACTCTGTATTTCATGTACCAGCAGTCCAGTGCCCAAGGAGAAACACAAAAGGGTGATAAGTTCAAAAAAGTGATTTTCATATCAGAAAACATGCAAAATAAATGTATATCCAGTAGAGAGAGAGAGAGAGAAATTTGGCAAATAAAAAAGTTGCCAACACATTTGGCACCATGAAACTATTGGCTAGAACAAGTGTTCCATACCTTTTCGACATAACGAGCACCAAGATATTTTTAGAACATCAAGCAAGGACCCCTACATTTTCTGAAAAATCTGATGTGGCCAACACATGACTTTCTCCATATTTGGGGTATAGATATTTAAATTATTGTGAATAGCAATGTAAGGCAAAATTATTATTTTGTATCGTAAAAGAATATAGTCGTTCTTATTGACGTAAATTATACTTTGAATATATTTACAGAATTCACCGCTACATGGTGGTGGCGCCGTATACTGGAAATTATGAATAAGTTAAATATCTCCGAAATGGATGGTTCTACGAAAATTTGTTTCAAACACAACTTGGAAAAAATATTATTCTCTATAACTTTAGTTCTCACGAATATTACCAATAACAACGTTTTTAAGATATTTGACAGAAACAAAAAACCGATTATTTATAAATAATTCCTAAACAATAACTGCTATGGAAAATTGTTTGAAATAAAAGATGTAGAAAATTATATTTTCTACATTTTTTGTAATGGTCAATGTATACAATAATGACGTATTATCGGAGAAAAATCGCAAAAACCGAATCGGTTTCGAATAAACCTCGACTTCCGGTTAACCGGTAATGTCCAAAAACTAATCAGTTCTTTATGCTCATGCTAAAGTGTTATACAGGCGACTCCCGAGTCTCGACTGTTCGAGTCTCGATTAATTCGAGATTTCGATCCCACCGATTGATAATATACGAGGAATAAACATCGCGTAGTTATTGGTTCCGACCAAATGCGAGGTTTAGTTTTGGTGTAGACATAGTTATATATGCTCTAACTGTTTGAATTTGTGCTGATTTCACTCTTTTTTCTGTTAATCTTTTATTTAAATTTATTTATTTTACTGATTTATTTATAAATTTATCACTTGACATGGCATCTAAAAGGAAATGTAATAGTGATAATGTAAGGGAATCAAATAAAAGAGTGCATAAGATTCATAGTTATGAATTGAAATTAGAAATTTTAAAGCATGTTGAGAAAGGTGAAAGCCAAGCTGAAATCGCAGGATCGTTGGGAATGTGTCCTTCAACTATTAGCACTTATGCGAAACAGAAGGAGAAAATTCTAGAACGTGATAAATTCACGTAATTTGATAACAACAATAAACAGTCCTAGGTGCGGTGTTGTGATTCCTAAAATGGAAAAACTTTTAAAACTTTGGGTAGATGATCAGTGTCAGAAACACACTGAAAGCCATACTGAAATCGCACGATTGTTGGGAATGTGTCATTCAACTATTAGCACTTACGTGAAACAGGAGAAAATTCTACAACGTGATAAATTCAGGTAATTTGATAACAACAGTAAACAGTTCCCCACCCGATAACTCCTCTTCTTCCAACTAAAATCTTCTAACTTCTCAATTAATAAACCAAGTCCAGTAAGCGCAGTTGAAAAAGATTTAAGGTATGAAAATATTTTTAATTTTGTTTCTTTATTCTTAAGTTATTTTGTGCATTTTTAATAACTTTCATAATAATTTCGCTGCGATAAATAGTTGTATGTATAGATAGATGTACGCAGTTATGTTATCCAGCTCGCGTGAGTCGTTTGTTACAAACGACTCCCACGATCCAGACCGGGCTGTCTGTAAAGCATATTGCATACATCTATCTTTGAAGTTCAAAACACAAATTTATTATTTCCTTTTTAGTGCAAAAAATAAGTTATACATTTAAAATATTTATTATATAATTTATTTATACTTTAATATTGTTGTATCAACATATTAGTAATGTTATTTTCTTTATAGAACATGAGAGGAGACTTTTTCCCGAGATGCAGGAACGTATCCCCCGATTATAACATGCAAGTATATGGAAAAATGGCGTTCGACACTCGAATATTCGAGATTCGAACACGTTTTCAGGAACCCATCCCCAACGAGACTCGGGAGTCACCTGTATATGAAATTTGGTATTAATATGACAAGTACTTTTTGAGTTAGAGCACCCACAATCACATCCATCCACACACACACATCATTCCGAAAATAGTCTAAACGTGTTCTAGGGGCGTCAAAACGTGTATTTCCGTTGAAATCTCGAAGTAAATTTTTTTCGTGATAACAATACTTTCCCTATACTACATAGGGAGAAAGTAAAAATACACTTAAGTTATTTCTGATGTATTATTACATTTAGGAAGAAAACAAAACAGCAAATTTAATTTTTGGAGCTCACAAGCACCAGGCTGGAATGCCCTGGGCTATTGAATCAAAAGGGTTAACCAAGTACAGGCGACTCCCGAGATTCGACAAGGACGAGTTCCTGAAAACGTGGTCGAATCTCTAACAGTTGAATGTTGAATTTATATATAGATAATTGAATTTTCTCCTTCTGTTTCACGTAAGTGCTAATAGTTGAACGACACATTCCCAACGATCGTGCAATTTCAGTATGGCTTTCACCTTTCTCAACATGCTTTAAAATTTCTAATTTCAATTCATATGAGTCTTATGCACTCTTTTATTTGATTCACTTACATTATCACTATTACATTTCCTTTTAGATGCCATGTCAAGTGATAAATTTATAAATAAATCAATAAAATAAATGTAAATAAAAGATTTACAGGAAAAGAGTGAAATCAGCACAAATTCAAACAATTAGAGCAGATATAACTACATCTACACCAAAACCTTGCGTGGTTGGTCGGAACCAATTACTCCGCGTAAAATAATTCTCAATTTGATCGGCTAGGTCGAAATCTCGAATTAATCGAATCTTGAACGTTCGAAACTTGGGAGTTGCCTGTATCTAACTTACGGGGATAACCAATCTTGATATTCAGCTTCTCTCGTCACTCGTGATTGTACTCACAGCTGATTTTCTTCCATTCCTTGAACGTAATGTCTTGTTTTTAGCAATAACGAGAACGACAATTGTCTTGGTTGGGGCACAGACCTGATCTGTCCATGAAATATAGTAAGCTTGGCAAATAATATTTCTACAAGATAGGGTCACAAATTCAGTTTACAGCAAATAGTACCTATGGTTTCTACTCTTTTAAAAACACACACTAAAATGACATAGCTAGAAGGCTAACGGGATTTTTGCTCTTGGATATTTTTCATTCATTCATCTCATCTCTGCCCATCTACCCTAAACTTCTAAAATCCATTGGATAGGAGCCGAGATCTTACTTAACGTTATAAAGAACGTAATATATGCTACGAGACCATTCTTTTAAGACATTTCCAAACGTTATCCGACCACTCTAAATGGTCAAAATGAATCTTAAGAAAAATCATGCATCTTTTTAATATATAAGGTACCAAAATCAACTTGCAGAGTCCCTGGAGAGAAGATACGGACCCATGGTTGAGAACCACTGATCTATCTGATACAACTGTATGTCTACTGCAGTGGTGTAGCAAACTCTTATGGGGCTCCCGTGCAAAATTCAATTTTGGGACCCCTATCATTAATTTTATTATGAAAGATATAAGATGTCAGGGGCATTTGGGGGTCCTGGTGCATTGCACCGGTTCACTACATGTATGCAATGCCTCTGGTCTACTGGCTTTTCTACATTTATGTTTGCCTGCTGCAATGCTTAAATCACATATTTGTTACTATCAACTTTTTTTTACAAAATCTACCACTTTCCTTCTCTTTTCATTACTTTTTCCTAGACCAAAATCCCAAACATCACTACAGTAGTCTCTCCCATAATGCAATGTATACATTCTTAGAAAACATTGTGTAAAAGTAAACCACATTCTAGGATACCTTAATTCTATGAGAAAAAAGGTGAGAGGGACCATTCAGTCTAGTTTTCTGTATTAAAGTTCCACATAATATAGTAATACACGGAATAATTTAATAATAAATCGATATATTAATATTAAAATAACTCAAATTTTCTTAAATAAAATTGGATTAATACAATAAAAATCACTCAGAACTAAGCGCTTGTCACTACATCAGGGCTTCTCCAACTAATATGCACGCAGGTTCGCTGAGCTATGCGACTGTACTCAGGATTGATGATGAACTGACAGGTCAATGTATCACAATATAACATCCTGCCATCCAAAGATGCTACCATGGCAAGGCATTTTTATTGGGCAGCTGAGGAGAAGGACAAGATGAAATCTTCAGACCAATTCTCGACTCAAAATATGATCATGACCCTAGGGTAAGAAAGCTACAGATTAGGATGTTGCCAATAGCAGGTGGACAAACATTGCATGTGAAGGAGAGATTAAGTATATAATTTTTCAAATGAATCGATGTTTATAATTTCTTATCACAATTTTTATTCAAAATATACCACAACCTGCTTAAAGTGAGTTAACAATACACAGGATTATATTTTTCATTTACCTTGAGGGCAGCTGGCAGCCCTATTCAGATGGGAGCATAGCATACCAACAATTTTCCCCATCTGAAAATACTTAGTTAATCAGAGAAATCTGTCTTTGAAAATGGCATAAATGTAAACCCAGACAGTGTTCTAGAATACTATGCCACACTATAAATCACATGTACCTGAAACCATGCTATAGGATACCACGTTATAGGCGGGCTGACTATACCACCCTTGCATTGCCCCACTGCAGCATTTTTATCTCTTTTGTCCTTCATTTCTCTCATAGTACATTGTACATCTCATCCAAATCCTTCTCATAATGATAGCACATTGGCAGATATGCTTATATAATCAGTAAGTTTTAACATTAAATGGTCACTTAATTGCAACGTGTCCTGCTTTCTTATCTGAAACAAATGCTACTTCCCTCTGGCTATCATTCCTCCACTATATGTTACTCTGAAATAATCACTCCAATTAACCTCATGCAAAACTAGGACATTTATCTTGCCTCTTAATTTCTAGCTTTAAATTTCCTAATTTCTTTCTTAACCCTCAAGTACTCATGTCAAAAATATGTTAGTAGAGGTGACTCCCGAGATCCGACAGGGATGCATGCCTGAAAATGTGGTTGAATCTCAAATTGTCGAATGTCGAACGCCGTTTTCCCATAGACTTGCATGTTATAATCGGGGGATATGTTCCTGCATCCCAGCTCGCGCGAGCCAGATCAGACCATCTGCAGCACAATCCTGCATACATCTATCTATCGCTAACCGTTTTCTTGCTGCCATCCCATGTGGACTGCTGCAAGGGTGCAATGCACCTCGGGATGGCCCGCCATTATGCACAAACTACATACTTATAGATACCATTCCAATATAAGTTGATTTAGCGAGTTTGCTACTGGTGTAGTGTAGTAGTGTAATCGTCAGTAAAAACTGTATGGTAAAAATGACTTATTTACTCTTCAAAACTGAAAAAATGGTTCATATATGAGAATATATAATAAATATATAACCATAGCAATTAAGCAGTAGTATTACAAAATATAACAATATGAAAACATTTTCTTAAAATTTTCTATCGAGTAAAGCGCAAAATAAATCAAGGGTGCAATATTTTATGCGCGAGTTTCTAGTGCCTCCTATCAGTCATTTGCTCATTAAATTTTCAGTGCCGTGCCCGTGGGCACATGTGACATGTTTAAAACATTGTAAAAGTCAGCTACTAGATGAACGAAGTTAGTTGAACTTTAAAATAAAAAGATATGGATGTTTAAAGTTGATCTGGGTTGATTTGACCCAGACGCTAGTACTCATGGGTTAAATATTATGATGTAATAAGTTCCTACCCTAATTTCCAAAGTATTCTATTGCTTCATCACTCTATTGATATGAGCTGTGTAAGGATTTCATCGCTGCCAGGTGCAACACCAGCACCAATGGGCACGCCCATATACCTTCTTTTCAATGAACACAAACTGAGGTTAAAAACCATATTTTTAACATGATCATATGAGTTATGTCTGCAAATACTGTCAGCTGCAGTTAAGGCATCAAGTAATTTAAATCTACTACAGTATGCATTAATGTTAATGTACTGCCCACATAGCATGTAGATAAATAAATTTCACCCTAAAAAATTTGGAATCTTATAACAAATTTTCATCAAAGATATATTAATTGCAACACAACATGCACCTACATTTAAACTCTCAGAAGATAACAAATTCTACTAAGTATATGCATATCTATACGACCAAGGAAATGTTTAGTGCAGTGTTGCCCAACCTTTTTAGAGTCGCGGCACCCTTAAGCGACTTTTCAGAATTTGGTAGCACCCCTCCCTATCCACCATCAGTAATAATCGTGATGAAGTTGAACCCCTAACCCCAATCTTCATATCTCCTTTCATTTTGAAGCGCCTTTGCGATCAAATGAAGGTCGACTTAACTCTAGTTTGCATTTCTGAAAGCCGACGATGTAAAACGAGGCTAAAAATGGGAAAACAATATTTTTTTGCAGCACCCTTCAGAACACTTCACAGCACCCAGGTTGGGAAACACTGGTTTAGGGTTTAAATGCACAGTTTAACCCGCTGTTGGTACATCTTCAAAATCAAGATGGACATCTTGACAACTGAGAAAACGTAACATTTTTATAATATTGAAGCTGTAACTTTTAAATGAGTTTAAAGTTTTTTATTGTCACGCAAAATAAGCAGTTGTCATTAAAAATTTACTATCAATTTCTACCTATATTTTTGCCAGAATAAGTTGGTTTCTGGTATCTGTTTTAGCTGAATTCATCGTGGACTGCTGACCTAACTACTGAAGAGATTTCTGCTGGCATCGGAATAAAGAGATCACCCAATAAATTGCGTAACACGGGCAGGAGGGAGAAGATGCTTAACTAAGACAGACTTTGTTTGAGAGAGGGGGAATAGTGAAGAGCCTGATGTTTTTTTAAATTCTTATACAAGCACAAATTTATTTTTTCTCCTCCAAATTGGCCCAAAAATAGAGGTGCGTGTGCTACATGAGGGGACAGATTACATGAGTAAATATGGTAATTAAAGGGAATAGCAAAAAAATTAAAATTCTTAAGAATTTTCATTTTTATTTTCACCGAGCAGTAAAATGAGCTGGTCACTTTAGGCATGGCATCCAAGAGTTTAACCACTCATCTGGGTATGCCGTGTATAGACGTCATGGCCGGATGCACTGTTGTTGGGTATGACGGATTTAGACGTCATGGCATTTTTAATGCTGATTGCTATGGGTATGCCGGGATTTTCCATCCCGTAGCATCTCGCACTTATAGATGGGTTCTTCTAGTTTCGTCCTACCTACCACAGATGGCCTTGTCTTCCTTTTTCTTTGAGAAGCAGGTCTTCATAAGGGAGCTCTGTATATGCGTTGCGGGTTGCATTTCCATGTACGCCACTACCTGAATGACCGTTTATGACACTGGGTTTTTTCACACTCCCTTGCGAAAACTCACACTTTTCTCTGCATGCACTTTTGTCTCAAGGGTAATCCTGCTATTTATGAATGTTTTCCCTGCTAGTAATCCTAATGGTATATGTGAAAAACAAATGTATATGGAAGGCTCAGTTTGCTTCTGAGAATTGAAAGAGACGTTTCGTTTCTAAGAGAAGCATTTTTATCAGTTACGCTGTTTTATATTTGCGGAAACTAGATGATATTTAACTTTATCTATTTAATTACCCAGTGGGTGGGACTTGATAAAAAAATTACCCAGTTGAGTGGTTAAGAAGCCCCAATAGAAATGTCTTCATGACAGATAAATTAATTGCTTCTTAGGTTCTATAATCACAATGACTTGTACACAAAATCTTTAAAAGTAAGAGAATCACCTTGTTTCACCGGAAATGATTGAATTTTAAATGTTTTAATATTAATAAACTAGAACATGCTTATGGACCAGCCTAATTGAGATTATCTATTTATATACAGAGTAAACTCCTAGTTATCAGGAATCCCCGGGGAATTGCATTTTCCGGTTACGTGAATATTCCGGTTGCTTAAGAGTTTTATTGGATAGGCTTCAATAAAGCATTTGGATACCAAAATAAGGAACAGATGCAGAATTGTACATTCACCTTGGAATTGCTAACCTGTAGACTAGGTACTCTACTCAATTGTTCTTAAATAATTCCTTGACATTCAAGGAAGTAATGAAATTCAAATATACATGTATTCAACATGTTTAATTGCAATATTTTCGTATTTAATAACTGCATTACATCCTATAGAACTTCTTGTATGCCTATCGCTATTAACTTCTCTTTTGTTCTAATAACACGAGTTAAGGGTTAATTTCGTCCAACCTTTAAGATTTTTTGACAAAAAAATTCTTGTCCGAGAAAATGAGAGAAATTATCTATACCCAACACAATGAATTAGCAGAAATTCTTTAGGCATATTGATATTAAACAAAAGAGAAGCAAATAGTGGCACGCAATCATGACACCATTACATACAGTGCAGTTAGTAAATATAAAAATAATGCAATTAAACGCATTGGATAGTTATACATATATTCCTTAACTAATGTTTAAAAAAAGTCGCAAAATTTATCGGCAGCTTCTTGGTCTGCAGATTTTTTATCACCCAAAACATCTAGACGTCTGATCTTAAAACGTGTTAGCCATGTATCTGAAAATGCATACGGTTCACTAATATCAATTTGCTCATAAAAATTGGTCCAGAAATTGGGGCTCCCTCAGAATGTTTTATAGAAAACCATTCATAAAGACCAATATCCTATTGCTCAAGTTTCAGCATATAAAAATTCCCTCGATTTTTACCTATTCTAGTTGTCTCAGAAGATGTAAAAATTTTCATTAACTGTGATTTCTGTGCCTTAATGTCATAAATAGTGGAAGAACTGACATTGAACTCTTTCATTAAAACATTGCGGTTCTCACTTTTCTCTAAACGTTTTATTATATTAAGTTTCTGGGTTAAGGTAGCACAACCCCTTTCCTTTCAGTACCTTTAGCGCATATTGAAGTTTTAGGAGGCATTTAAAAAGGGTGTGCAAAATATTTTATTTAACAGAAACATTGAACTCAAGAAACATCCACAATTTATTGTGTATTGCAACTGCTGAAAATGTAAAATTTAGCGGTAACATTCCAATTTAGATGTAAACAAAAAATTGTCGAAAGCGCCAATTTTAGCAGTAACATTCTGAATTAGATATAAACAAAAAATTGCCGAAAATGCCTATTTTATCGGTAACATTCCGAACTAGATGTAATAAAAAATCAAGAGGCAGGAAATGCCGGTTGCTTGAGAATTCCAGTTGCATGAGTGCCAGATAACTGGGAGTTTACTGTACATAAAACATAAAACAAAGACCAATTCTCAAAATCTCAAAAAAGGTTAAAAAAATTTTAATCAACATTGTTAAAATATGCACCCAAACTAGTTACAGCTCCTAATATAGAGAATGTCTGTTCCATAACAAAGGATATAGTACTAATAAATCCATAACCAACTCTCTGGAACAACATTAGGCAGACCTTCCAAGCAAAAATGCTAGAACAGCACTGAAATCACTCAAAAAGCCATACCCAATAATTTAATCTACCACAGGTGTAACACTCATGCATTCATTAGGGAATGCATAGTTGACTTCATGTGGACAAAATGTTGCATAATATGAAGCAATAAATAGCAGAGGCAAACATGCAGTTCTAACAGAATACTTTTCTGAATAAAAATGTATAATGGCATGCAATGTTTATAAAATAGCTTTAATAAATCTCAAAATGTAACTTCTAAACACGGTTTTTGCATAGTTAACAAAGGGATGCAACTCATAAATGACTGTGAAAACGGACAAAGCAAAGTCATTACATATCAATGTGAGAAAAAAAAAGTTTTAGTTATCAAATTTCATGATTAAAATGTACCATTCTGCAAAGAAAATTGCAAGTACAGTAAAACTCGTTTATAACGATCACGCCTAAAATGAAATCTCGGCTATAATGAAGAAATGTCTCGGTCCCTTGAATTTCTCCACAAGGGCATTGGTTAAATTTCTCGGATGTAACGAACACGCATTTTATGAATTCTCGGCTGTAACGGACAAATGTTTGGTCCCGTGGCAAAAAATGCCCCACATATAACGAATTTTGGCAAGCAGAGCGATAAGTAATGAATAGTTTCCGCCCGTTTACCGCACACTTGTTCGTATAGGTCCCCTTCCTCCATCTACCCCTTCCATACGAATTTCCACGCTCCCTTTGTTTTGAAATTGATATTAAAAAGGTGAAATGTTCATGTAAATTAATGACCATAATAATAATATTAATTGACCATTTTAAAAATCGTATGTAATAGCAATCGAACATTTTACATGTCGTGACGATAAGCATCTCTTTGCATATTTAAGTATGGCATTGAAGTCGACTCACTGCAAATACAGTAAAAGCTGTGTTATCCGGCTATCTTGGGGATTGTGGAAAGCCGATTAGGAGAAATAGCAGGTTAAGGGAGCGATTTCCGATTTTGACATCGCAAATTTAGCAATAACCAAAGAAAATTGGGCTTAGGTTCACTATCGTACTCCCCAAACATAACTATGCATGGGGTTTGCATTTTCCATTTTAATTCTTCCACACATAGTTAGATATAGACACTATTTACCCATTCTTATTTAATACGTTGCTACGCTCACATGCAAAACAAAAAGACTATTGAAAAGTTTAGGGCATCCGGGAAGTTTGGGGATTACGGCAGTGAACCTGTTCCCAAAATTGAACTTATTGGATTATATCTTTCTTATTTATCTTTCTTACTTATCTTTATTTACTCTATTAGAAAAGGAGGAAATTATTTAATTCTTCTGAACATTTCTGTGAAAACCAGTCATATAATATTTTATCCAGTTCCTCAATTTTTGGCTTATGAAGCATATGATGTTTATTAATTGATTTACTCATCTCAGAAGATGACAGAAATTTCATTAATTTAGCCTTATGAGCCTTGATATTGTAGAGCATGGAAGATCCGATGTTGAATTCTTTTGCTATGGCTGCTCAATTTTTTCCTTTTTCAATTCGTTTGATCAGCTCCAGCTTTTGTGTTAGCATTAAAACAACCTTTTCTCTCCTGTTCCTTGCTTTTAGGTATTTATTTTGATGCCATATTCAATGGATGGGTAATTTTTTTAATAATAAAAAGCGATAAAACTGGAAATTGTAGAAGTACACCAAAACATCTAGACAATGCAAATGGCTTTCGTAACCAAAAACACCATGCTTACTCGGCAGCCACAGAAGTATACGAAGTAAATACGTTATATATACATCTTATATTTTAAGAAATTTTAAAGTGGAAGTTGTGGTATTACACACATACAATTCATAAAAAAGAAAGAAATACAAAATGAATTGTATTTGTGTAATTACCGGTATCTAAGGCTGGTCGGTTCTAAATAGTATTGTTATATGGGATGTATAGGCCAAAAACCATGTTTCTCGTATATAACATAGTCACGCTTATAAAGAAGCAATGAGTCAGTCCCCTCAAATACGTATTAAATGAGTTTTACTGTATTTTTATCTCATGAGAATGGCATGCTTGACCAGTCAGCAAATGCTAGAATTTATTAAAAATAATACCAGAAAGCATGAACAGTATACTCACATGGCACCAGTTATTGGTGTCGGTGATTTGGAGGAATTAGTACGGTCAGCTGACAAAGGTAGTGACCTTAAAAGATTGTAGAAAGGAGGACAAGCTAGCAGAGCTTGCAGAGTGGCATTGACATAGCACCAATTGCCACGGTTTGTAAGCCCACGAGGCTGCAAAGGAGTCATTGTATACTCCAAATCATAATTTTGCAAATGTTCTGGAAAGAAGAGCAACCTTTTAGAATGCATATAATTTTAAACAGGTAACCATACCAAGCATTTAAGTTGCAAAAGACAATGAGAATTAACAAATTGATTTTTAAAGCCAAACTAGCAAACTTTACATGACTAGCTAAAGCAAACCAATTTCAAATCATTTAAGCAACTAATGTATTACATAGATCCAACAGCCAATTATCCAACATTAGTTAAATTCTAAATAAATTGAAGGCCCTAAATATATAACAACTTAATGAGTAAAATTTTATGGAAATACTACTTGTATGTACTATTGAACATTTGAATTAAAGCAACATTCTGACATATGCATAAGTTTATAACATATTCTTATTGGCATGTGAAGGAACAGAAAATTTCCTACAAGACAATTCATGAATGCTTGAGATTAGGTGAATTTGTTTCTGAGATACCTTTGGTCAAAAAGAGATGATCCCTTTACGCCATACACATTTCAGAATTAATATTCCCACCCTTAGCACACCATGTGAAGATTGAGACATCACATCGCCGGCTTATATGAGTGGGGTTAACTTTAAACCACATAGAAATAAACAAAAACCTACCTCCAAGCCTGTACAAGACAGGATCATCACTCAGAGTTGATGACCGAGGCAGCTGACCAACAGAAGGCACAGTAGAACCAGATTCATCCACTGCAGGAGATGAAAAGGGACCGAATCTTCCTAAGGACTTTTGACCCTGATGACCTTCACCATGAGTAAGGGCATGGGAAGAAGGGTGAGAATTAGGAGAAGCAGTATGCTTCTCCTTGAAAAGGCTGGCCCAGGATCGGCCAGAATCTTGGAGAGGGGCTTGTACAGGCACGGATGCTTGTGTTTCAGGAGGGTTGGCATTGGTTTCTGCAGGGAATGTGGGTGAAGTGGCAGGAGGAGACATGGAAGTCCTAGGGGAAGTGGCCTCAGCAGATCCTTCTGCTGGTGCTACAGGAAAGACAGCCTTTGGCGGGGCAGGCTCTTCAGCTGTAACAGCTGGGGTATTTGGTTGCTCAACCAAAGTTTGAACTGTCCGAACCACCACAGGCACTGTCTGTGTTTGAGGTGCAGTAACATGAGGGAGAGTTGGTTCGGCAGGAGTTGGTTGTGGAATATGACACTCAGAATTTTGGGGAGGTGGCTCAGGTTGTGTCCTTATGCCATGATCAATGTTTCCAACCTCAGCATCAACTTGTGGCACAGAAGCAGAGGCAACAGGCAAAGGACTAGTCTCTCGAGGTTCCACCTTAACCGGCTGTTCTTGTGGTGGACCTTGAGTCTCATAAATTGGTTCATTTTTTATCTTTGCTAACGTCTGCCTTTCAACCTGCTCTTGGCAATGGAGGCTGACCTGTTCATAATGTTGTTGCATGGGAGAACTGACCAATTCCTCTTCTACTACATCCTCTGGCTGCTGATAATGCTCAGGAGGTTGGGACTGGAGCTCCTGTTGGTTTCCAGGAGGGCTCTGATGGTGGTGGTGGTGATGATGAGGCGGTGGTGCAGGGACAGTATAAGCACCATATATTGGAGCCGTGGCATACATCTGCATAGGAGCTGGTGCCAGGTACAAAGGTGTACCTGTGACATTTTGTGCAGCTGCCACATTGCTCTGTGCAGGAGGTGGAGGTTGATGAGGACTGTAGAAGGCTGGGTAAGGGGCATAGGCAAGAAATTGGGCATGGGGTCCTTGGTGAATGTAGGCCTGCTGCACAGTAGCCATGGATTCTGGAGAGGGTATACCATGCCTGTCATCCCTCTTCCCTTTGCCCCTTCCTCTACGTGGACGATCAGATCCTTGAGAACCAATGCTACTTCTGTGAGAACAGCTTCCAGACCCTTCCACAGGTCCATTCGGGTCCACCTCTAATGGATAATGGGGTGAACCAAGTGGTGATTGGTGCCTGTTGTGGTGATGGTGGTGGTGATAACCAGCTGGAGGTGGTGGCATTGTCTGGTAAGGGTGAAGGCTGACACTGGCAGTGACGTTGCTCATATAAACATTGGAGACATTCGACAAAGGTGTCACCATTTGGGTGGCCTGCCAATCAAACAAAAGCAATTACAATCACAAATTTTGTATCTATTAACCATTTCTGATTTGTATTACAAATAGTTAAAGCAGCAAAATAATAATTCTAGTAGTACATAAATTCTTCATAGAATAATCATATCTAAACCATCACACAACACAAAACTGATAAACAGACCTAGAGGTAGCAGAACCAATGATAATATAATTGCCTCACATATACATTTCATTAGCATGATTAGGCTGTATGGATTATATTTAAAAATTTAAACTTCATCCTAAAAAATTACAATGTCCCAGGCAAGTATGAAATTTCACAATTGTAATTTTCTAAATGTTGGTGGTATAACCTATTTTCAGACACTGGTAGTAATGGCATTTCTATAATTCCCTATATAAGTTCTATATAATTCCCTAAATTACTGAAGTTCACTACAAATGAAACTGCTATAATAAATTAGCTGCTTGGAAAATCAGCTACAAGAAATTAATCATGATAGACTAATGAGACAGCACAGTAGCTTCAACTACCCATTACTTGAAAAGGATGATTAACATATAATTTGACAGATACAACACAATTCTGCAAAATATACTACTAAAACTAACAAAGAACAAACTCGTACATTAAATCAAAAATTTACATGTTAAAACCATAATAGATAATCACTTGTTATGAATTGAATTGTACATAATTTTTTGCTCTTAAGACATATAATGTACAAATAGTTAGTGGCAGCTAACCTTTCTAGGCATGGCACTGTCTCCCACGTGATAGAAGATGAAAATTATTATGTTTGTAAAGTAGCATGTAATCTTGTACATTGGTACTTAGATATTATCAGATGATGGTCAGAAAATTCAATTTTGGCTGCAAGATGGTACTGTTTGTCTATCCACCGCAGAAGTCACTGAAGTAGTCCATAGAATTTATAGGGTCACCTATTTCTACACACCAACCCAACACTAACCCTTAACAGTTTTATGGATAACTTGTGACTTCTGCAGCAAATGCACAAACAGCGCAATCTTGCTGTCAAAATTTTAATTTTCTAGCCGACACCCGATAATACTTAAGTACCTAAACATTTAATATTGCCGATTGTAAATATTGGAAGATTCATCCAAAAGCATTAAAATCCAATTCCTTTATTTAACAAATAATTAAAACAGTACCTTTAATATCCTGTATGTGAAACCAAGAGCACGTAATGTTTAAGCATTTTGTGCTTCCCATGAGTCTATAATAAAGACTGACAAATGAACTTTTTTACAATTTAAACTTGTCCAGTGAAGTTTTAACATTAAAAAAATTCTCTTGACTTTATGTTCACATATCTCCAACTTCCTGTCAACTCCCTATTGCAGTGGTGTCCAAACTTTTCGGCCCGAGGGCCACATAGCTAAATTTTGCCCTCTTCGCAGGGCACACCCAGTTGAAAGTAATTTAAGAATAACTTAAGGAACTAAGGATTTAATTGTGAGTTGAAATTGCCCGATTTTTTAAAATGCATTTAGCTATTACGAGATTAGAGAGGTAAACAAAATATATTCCTCTTTAAAATTTCCTTTTACATTGCGTCCTTTGTTAAACTTGTATAGCCCAGATGAAGATACTTGGTGGGCCAGATGTGGTCCGCAGGCTGTAATTTGAGTACCACTGCCCTATTGCATTAATTGCTTTTATTCCAAAAATGCATAAACTAGTAGAAACACTAAACAGAAAGGAACAATATGATTGCAAATTTAGAGGAGGCTCTGAAAGAAAACCTGAAATTAAAGTTACGTTCCAATTGGAGAAACTATCCAACAGAGCAGGGGTTGCCAACTGCATGCCCCCAAAGGGCTTTCAGGTGTCCTGGTAATATTAGCAAAAAATGTATCTATTCATATGATGACTTCATAGGAGTTTCAATGTTACGATTTTCCAAATATAGAGATTACTAAACTATTTATAGCTATAGTACTCCAGGTTGTGTAATTGCCAAGTAAACATGCAAAATGTTTAATAAATTCACTTTTCATTGGTTCATACTGCCCTTTATCATGAAAAGCAGCCTGTCAGCGTTGAAAGGTTGACCTCTCCAAAAGTATGCCTTTAGGTTCACAGCTTCTAATATAGCAGAAGCACTAACAACTAGGAATAACATCTGCCATATAAAGTCAGATATTTCATATAGAATGTTAATAGGGTTCACCATTTTTCAAAAACATCAAGTTACAAGATTAAAGATGGGTAATGTAAAAAATTATGCATTGTATACCATCACCATGACATAGTACTGAATACCAACCACCTCTCCTAAACAAATAAGACATTTCAATGGTTGAAGAAAGAAAAACAAACATGCAGAAATTTAAATCTTTATTTACATAGTCTTTCAGCGATACTTACAGAAATTTTCTGTTGTATATTTCCATTGTTTAGCTTTTGTAAGCAAATTTCCTTTATGAAATAAGGTATCAAAAAACATGCAAATATATCAATAACTTTTTATTTATGGATCAGGATACTATACAGTTCATGGTTTACATATCATATTCATTGTAACTCAGACCATAAATCATCTGGGCATACATCTAATATCTGACAAGCATTTATATATTTAAGGCAAATGAGAGCATGACAAGTAAATTACTCCCAACTTAGAGAGCTATTAATGTAAAACATTCTGAGGCTAAACAGTGATGAAACTTATACTAAAGAAATGTCAATGTCCACCATTTCCACAAGCACTTAATTAACAAAAAGAGAACAATAAACTCTGTAATACACATGAAACACTACTTTTCGTCTAATGCCCTAAACATTTTTATCACTAACAACTTTCACATCAACCACATGACTCCATATTTATTCAGAACAACAGACAAAACTTGGCTTTAGGTTTGGAATAATCATCCCATCAAAAGCACAATCTTAGATAAATCAATAAAAAATGCATTGTTAAGTGAAGATGGAGCAACAACCATAACTTATCCTGCATTAAATGTTTCAAAATACACTGCTGCATATGCCTCAAATGCTAAGTAATTATCAATAACATGCAAGGTTAGAATTTAACAGTCCTAAGTCCATTATTATTATTTTATTTTAGTAAAGAATCGTCTATTTGATCTATTTTATCAAAATACCATTGTTTCCTTAGTTGGAAAAATCAACTTGAGAAATATAAAAAGAATTTTGATTTGAATTAAAATACTAATTATGAGCATTATTTAACACTGTAAATGTATAAATTATACGAAATAAATGACCTACATCATTTTAAGGTGAATCAACAGCAAAAAATATCTTCCTATCGCTAATGAGGTAAAAATATTCAACCAATCGCAAAACTCCACAGTGACATTTTTTAAATGTTAAAATGGATATAGCTTCTGCAAGACTGTAGCACAATTATATATAGTAAGTCGTTTGGATTGGCTTACTAACTCGAGCATGGTTAACTGAGCTATTAAACAAAAACAATGACTAATAAAAACATTTATATTCAACAGTCAAATCATACTCAATGGATACATTAGTTTAAAATAAACACCAGAGTATGCTTTGGTTTAAGGATCAAGAATACACTTTCCCACTTATTATAGAAATGGAGGCTCGAAATACATTCTATGTAAAAAAAACGGATCAAGATCTATGGAAAAGTTCAATTTTCTGAAAACCACCAACTACATAAAACCAACATTACTTTTAGCTGCACATTCATTGCAATAACAATATATTTTTAACAAACTTTACAAAATGACTACCAAGAATAAAACTTAAAAAGTTAAATACAAACAACTATGTTATCAAGCAATGGAATTGACCAATTCTACCATTCTAATAAAAATGATGAACAGCAATTCCAATCAGATATAACTGAAAATGAGTAATGTCATCCTCTACCTTCAAAATACAATTTAATAATTTAATATAGATCACTTACCGGGTACATAGGTGCTGGACCAGCTGCAGGCGGGGGAACAGAAGTAGTGGGAGGGGGAGGTACCACAATTGCATGGTTAGGAGACTCTGGATTGGGAGCATATGTGGGCCCTTGAGGAAGATGGGTAATTGGAATAGGCGGTTGGCCAGCATATTGAGGAGAGAGCTCTGGTATATCTTGTTCGGTCACTGGCATCACCAAATCTGGTGGGCCATTCACAACTGCAAGAAAATCGTGCAAAATAAGCACTAATCATAAGGGCAAGAAATACAATACACAGGGTAACGCAGGCTACATTAATCAATTTATAATAATGAATTCAATGATAATCGTCAAGTTCACCACTTTAAATTTTTAAGAATTTTTGTTGAAAACACGCTCTAACAAGTGTGAAAATAAAACAAACTGAATATTAACACCATGTACTTTTAACATTAACAGCATATCTTTCCTCATTTCTACTAAAATAATTCGAAACTACTATACCTATATTTGATATAATACGTTCAGCTGTTTGTAAAATTAAAGCTGTTTTATTTCATTCACTAAAATGAATCGCATCAATGTAAGGCACTGGGCAAGATACAATTTCTTAAGAATTTATATCTATAAACCATTTCATGTAAATTGTACTTATTGTGGAGTATGTCATATTTACTTCTAACTATTCCAATCGCAAAACAAAAGTTAACACTTAAAAGATACTTCCAGCGACACTTAGAAATATTTTATTTTAAAACTGCATATATGCCACTGAAAGTTTCTCAAGTCAACACAATTACAAGTGATGACGCCATTTCACATCAATAATCATAAAAAGTAATAAACAATGTTTGTCTGTTCCATAACAAAGGATATGGCATTAATTATCACATATCCAACTCTCAAGAACAATACCAGACAACCCCCAAGAAGAAATGCTAGAACAGCATTAAAAAAACTTGAAAAGGATCGCCTAGCAGGTTATTCTACCACATTTGTAACACTTTTACAATCATTACGAATGAAAAGTTGACTTAATGTGGTATATACTCAACATAGAATGTAATACTCTTACTATAATTGCAACAGAACACCAAGGAAAAATTTGACGATACAAACTTATTAGACACGCAATTTGTTCGCTAACTTAAATGTAAAAATCTCTAATTAATGCTGAAAAAGCAAGAAACCAAAGCACGCTTATCAGAAATGCTGAATCATCTTTCTGAATCCGTGGCCATCGGATTTTGGCAGTTCTCATTTATCATATATTAAATTACAAAACGTTGCTAAAGATATTTTAAGATGAATTTAATGTCCCTTGGAATGAACAATGGTAACATTACGTATTTATTTTCACATTTACTACAACAGTACAGTGATTCACCAAGAAATTACCATATGCAGGTGATGTCCATCCTTTAACGGAGCAGTTATCTTCGTTATTAAGCCATGGAAACTCGGGTGATTTTCCTGGCGGTTGTGAAAATAGGACTCGGTGAAGATGATTTCGTTCCTTTTCATTGGTGTTCTCCAAATCAAGGAACTGAAACTCCTGGTATAAAAGGTCAATAATACTTTTTTAAAGTCGACTTTAAGCCAAAGTTTCAATCTAATTAGTGAATTAGGACAACAGATTTTTGAAAAATATTTTAGCTAATCAAGACATAGAACACCATTAGGTGACCTACATATTTTCAGATTGGAACTAGTTACCATTTAATTCTAATTTAGGTAATTAATTAACCGTATTTAGGGGCAAAATTTTAATTTAAAGCTACACCACGTGTACAATAGACATGATGGCGTAACGACATTTTGCGCACCTCTAGCATGATGGGCAAGTAAAATTTCGTCCAAGTTAAGTTAGTAATGGCCTAATTCAAAAGTTATAATGATATGTACAAATATCGATATTTTAAAATTCTATGAAATGACATTATACCTGAATTGTTGTATCCATTGCCCCTACTTCTTCATCGGCATGTCATATCTATCGAGTTGACGACATGTTTTCTTTGAGAGGACAACTTCCATACGTGCGCATGCGTGCTTCTTGAAACGATATGTAAAATGGAATCTGATTGGCGTAAATATGGGCAGGACATAAACTAGAGCCACTACCATGGAACTACGCTTTACCGGTGTAGCTGGAATTACATCGCGAAATAAATGACAGTAGCTTGATATAGATAATAAATTATATAAATAATTAAAATTCAATTTGTTTTTCCGTTTATTAAATTGAAAGTACCATTTGTATTAAAATAATTGTCGGTGCTGCCATCTATTATACACAATACGCGTGATTTACAAATGTTCATCGGTGTACATGCTTCACATAGGTTAACTTAAATGCAGTACTAATTTTATCAAAAGACATAAATATATGAAATTATCTTCATAGCAAAATTCACACATTTTCACGTTACCAATTTAAAATTCATCGTCATTTGCACTAGATCTTGCTTTGCCAATTTGTTGTGATTTGCTTCGTGAAATCAATTCGTCTTCAAGATCATCATCACCAATTGAGTCTAAATCAGAAAGTTCATCACCACCATCAAGATGGAGATCGGACGAGTCTGACTCTAGCGCACTTTCGCTTCCATCTTCGTCTACATTCAATTCTTCCTCGTCATCTTCGATTTTGTCTCCAGCTATTCCAAAATTTCTAGTTCCAGAATGCTTGGATGATATCGCTGACCGACTGGCACCTACCATTTCAATAAAAAGCATTAGTATCGTCCGAGACCTGACTATTTTAACAATAGGTTGTATGCATAAAATATTGAAAAAGTAACCGCTACCAAAAAAAATCCTTAAAGCACATGCATCTTTGAAATGTATAAGGTCGTTGGAGGAAGTGCGTGCGCAAACATAAATACTCAACATCTGAAATCATCACAATAAAGAAACGACGTTACTTCAACTTAAATAATGAAAAATACAAGGATGTGCACCACATTCTCTAGCTTATTAATGTTAAAAAAAATTCCTTGTGCGAAAATCTCACCTTATTGATAATCATATTTTTACCAATTTTACGCATGCATTTTTTTCAATTTTCATACCAATAGAGACAAATCCTTGAATCAAAAATTTATTTATTTAAAATATCTAAAGAGCCCTCAGACCTTTTTTTACAGTGAACATTTAAATAAAATAATAGAATTACAACAACTAACCATTAGAGAATTTAAATATATCAGCAACATAAAGCTCTCAAAAGTAGGGTCAGCTTAAGGCATGGACAAAGTGTGCAAAAGCCAATGGCAGCAGGATAAACGGGGCAGCCACTATCCATTTATCCATTAACTCTGGGTTTTTTCTGTTAACCTTAAATAAAGTCTGATTTATAGGCATCCACTGAAATCACAAAATTTTCAACAATGGGAATTATATACTCCTATTTTAGATGCTATCAACCAGTCTTTTGATTTTTAATGTACTTCAGCTCAGTATATATACTTTTAAATCACCTCCACTGGCAGATGATATTATTAAGCCAATTTTAAAATGATATTTACTATGTACTGTTATTATATCTACCATATTTTCCCATAGATACTGCATGTGTTATCTATACAAAAAAGTTCTGTCAGTGAAGAAAAACAACGGTGCACATTATACAATGTAATAGGAGAAAATAATGACATATAACTGCAATTTACCAAAGTATGCGCTAATTTCAAACAGAAAATACCATCAAAAGAATCTAGCCTAAAACTACGTTTTCAGAATCTCATTTCATTACCCTCGTTGTTTATAGTCATAATGGTGCTGTTCGCAGTGGCATATCCAGGGGGGGCTTTTGGGGGTTAAACCCCCCCCCCCCCCCCCCCTCAATGAGTAGGGGGCCCCATGGCAACCCTTTTGCCCAGGGTCCCGCGGATCCTAGAGACGGCTCTGGTTATCATTTCCGCTTTATGAGATAAGGATAAATTGGGCATGGAGCCACCAAATGTGAACGTTATTATAACTATTTTTGTTGATTAATAGGGTTTTAATTGAATAGTTCATAAAACAGCATTAGCAAAACAAGAAAATCTAAAGTTTAAAAATTTATCCCTATTTCAGGTAAAAATGTCTAAGAGAAAGACAAGTTCCATCTTGAATTTTTTTAAAAAAAAGAGAGTGAAGAAACTATTGGTAAAAATTACGACGTGGGAACTGCTACACAGATTCAACCATTAAAAGATGAAAAAGATGGATTGCCTTTGTGTACTTCTGGATCATCTTTAAGCTATCACCCATACGATATTGGCTTGTATATAAACCGGAATATAACCGAAGCAGAAAAAATCGAAGTGCTAAGCAATGTATGGATTCCAGATAATACATTCGTTTTTCCTGCATGTGGACCAAGAAATCTAAGGTTTCAGCTGAAATGGTTGTATCGGTGGCGGTGGCTTGCATATTCCAGCGTCCAAGGGGGCGTATTTTGTAAATTTTGTGCTTTATTTTCTTCTGTTGGAGGAATTGGTCAGCAGCCTCTTAGACAACTTTGCTCAGTTGAATATACCAATTGGAAATATGCAATTGAAAAATTTAATATGCATGAAAAATGTCAATTTCATAAGAATTGTATTGATGTAGTAGAAAACTTTTCGAGAATAGCATCTCAAAAGCAAATGCCGATAATCTTACAATTAGATAGTGAGGCGAGGCGTCAAGTGCTTGAAAATAGAAAAAATATTGTACCGATTGTAGAAATGATTTTGCTCTGTGGAAGGCAAGGTCTCGCATTAAGGGGTCACAGAGATAATGGTCCTATTTCTACCGATGGAGAACCTGAGGAAAACGATGACAATTTCTGTTCTCTTTTACGTTTTAGATGCAAGTCTGATGACATTCTGAAGCAGGCATTATCAAGCTCTAGCAGAAACGCAAAGTATGTAAGTCCCGTAATTCAAAATGAAATTATCGAGATTTGTAAAAAGCTTATTTTAAAAGAACTTGTAAAAAGAATCAACGAATCAATATGTTTCGCTGTTATTGTCGACGAGACCACGGATATTAGTGGTGTGGAACAATTATCTTTGTGTGTTCGCTTTATAGAAGTAGATAGTTTCATTATAAACGAAGTTTTCTTACGATTTGTTCCGTTAGTGGATGTTACTGGGAAAGGTATTGCTACGGCAATAACTAATAACTTACGTTTACTTGGAATTGATATCAACAAAATGCGAGGACGGGTATGATGGTGCAGCATCTATGAGTGGAATGTACATTGTACAATGGTGTCCAGGCACATATTAGAGAAATTGTTCCTACAGCACTGTATGTACACTGTGTCTCCCATAGCTTGAATTTAGCTATTAGCAACGCTTGTGAGATCACCCCCATACATAATTGCATGGGAACTGTAGGTAAAGTACATGATTTTTTCAATACACCAAAAAGGCAGGCTGTATTAAAATCAGCAATTGCGGATAATATTCAGTCTTCTGCAAGTTGTAAAAATTTAAAACAACTGTGTGTGCAACAAGATGGATAGAAAGGTATAATTCTGTGACAGCTTTTGTAGAATTACTTGATTCGGTTTTAAAATCTTTAAATACTACCGTATTCACCCGAATCCAAGATGACCCTGAATCTAAGACTACACCCCATTTGGATGATTCCAAAACAGAAAAAAGCTCCAATTGACCTTCATTACTACTAAAATTATAAATCTTGTCAAATATTTATTTTCTCTTATACTTTTCTTGAATGTCATTGTCTTTTAACATTTTAAAATCATAAGATCACATCACAAATAGAACCATTCAGGTTTTCAAACAAATTAAATGGTAGCATTCATTTTAAGATAACATTAAAAATAAAGTAAATACATTGAAAGAATATACTCATTTCAGGACAACAAAAAAACATTTCAATCCAAGTGCTGCATAAAATCATTTTATTGTTTTAGTCATCATCACTGTCTATGCAACCTTCACTATTTTCCTCACGCTCACTATCTTTATCGCTCTCAACTTCATCATCAGTCTCCCACAAAACATCATCCTCACTCCCATCCATGGCATTAGATAAGCAGAATTTCTTAAATCCTTTCACTATTACTTTTGCATTTATTTGTTGCCACAATGCCTTGATCCATTGGCAGAGCATTGCAACTTCAGGTTTCTTAAGATTTCCTTTTGGTGTTAAAGTGTGAGTTCCACTTTGTAACCACTCAGAATACAAAACCTTTAAATTATTTTTAAAGCACATATTGACAGCAACACATAAAACTTGAAGTTGCGATGTCATTCCTCCAGGTATTACAATAAGATCAGTATTCATCGCACTCATTATGTTTTTAATTTCAGGAGATAAGTGTCCTTTGAATGCATCCAGTGAAAGCATTGCTCTTTGTTTTAGTAAAGCTCCTGGCCGTCTATTCCACACCACACGTAACCAATCTCTCATTAGTTCTTTAGTCATCCACCCCTTTTCTTGACACCTAACTATTATTCCACTTGGCAAATGTTCCTTAGGCAATGTTTTCCGCTTTAGAATCACATATGGTGGTAATTTAGTCCCATCTGCTAAAACCGCCAACATTACCGTGACTCACATTTTTTCGTTGCCTGTAGTTTTAATTAGGATGAACTTCACACCTTTTTCGTTCACAGTATAATTAGATGGCATGTCGAAGAAAAGCGGAGTTTCATCGGCATTTCCTATTTGGCTCAAAAGGTAATTATTGGTTTTTCTAAGTCCAATTACGTATTTCTGATAAGCTAGAAGTTTTTCAACGTAGTCTTCTGGCAATTTCTGGCACAGTGAAGTTCGTCACCATAAAGAAAAATTATTTCGTTGCATCATTCTCACGCACCAACTTCTGCTGGCCTTGAATTCTTGCAATGATATATTAAGTCCTTTAGCAATTTCATGAGCTTTAAGTATAATACTTTCAGTCAAAACAGGCATACCGTTCTGCCTCATGGTGCGCACAAACTTTACTACTTCTTCTTTTATGCCATGAAATCGGCCTAATTTTGGACCACTGAACAATTTCCTTGTGGCTTTGGGTTTTTCTAGTTCCTGTTTTGAGAGTTTCCATTGACGCTCATTTGCCTCAGACAAACCGAACTTTCTACTCACATCACAGTTATTAGTTTTTTCTGCGTAATTTATCACGATCAGCTTAAAATTTGCATCATAGCTCCACCTAATTCCTTTTGTTAACTTTCCCTTTGCACTCATGCCACGTACTTCAACATGATCTGTCATTTTAACTCAAGGGTTGTGCATTTAAAACAAGAATGCACAACTCAAAATTACTGTCACACTTAGTGAGTCGTTTGATAGAGGAATCCCAATGATTTCCGCTCTCATTTGTTTTTACCTTGCAGTAGCCATTACGTGCAAGATAAAAGTACGTCGTCTGTGTTATGATCATCGACGATGATTATTAGTCTAAATAATTATTATTCCTGTTATGTTTTACTTATTGTTATTACTATTTATTTAACTTATGTACGTACTTGAATTTGCTGTTGTGAATTGTTTACTCTTACATACCATTTGTTGTAAAAAACATCGATTAAATGCGTAAATATACTTCGTATTCGAATTTAAGACGACTCTTGATATTTACAGCTGACAATTTGGAAAAAAAGAGTCTTAGATTCAGGTGAATACGGTATATCTGAGTGGCCAGACATGGACACTTCAAACATATTTGTGGAATACTACTGGAGAAAAAAGACTTAATGGCTTAGCTACCTTAAATATTCACCGTGAACTTACACCAACAACAGATGAAGTTATTGACGAGTTAGCGAAAAAATCTCGTAGATTAAATTTGCGTTTATAATGAAATCATTTTTTCTTTTCTTCATGGTTTAAACTGTTTTTCAGACAAAATGTGAACTTTGCACTTGCTTGCTTCTATTACTATTATTTTAATATGTTCAATTGTTTATTTTTATATCATCAGTATAGATTTATTATAATTGATTTTATTTCTGTACTTGTGTCAAGGTAAACAATGTGATATTTTTGTTACTGCAATTGTTACCAAAAATGCTAATTGTAAGATATTCTGTTCTTCTACCCGTTTTATATTATCGCAATTTTATAAGAATTGTAAATATATAATGTAGTTTGGAATATATACAACTGTGCTGATCTTAAAAAAAATATATTGTTTATTCTTACTTTTCCTTTTCAATTCTTACTAATCCTTCATAAGCAGTTTCTCAATGTTTTCACTTTATCCATACATGTACAAGTTATCTAAAAAAATTCCAGAGAGAGCAGTCATACTTTCAGGTTTAAGTTTCTCAAACCTTGTATTCGGAATGGTAAGATTTTGATGGACCAGTCAGGATCGGCTCTATGTGTGGTGGCACCCCGATGCCAAGTCCATCGGAAGCGCCCCCTCTCCCTTTCTTTTTTTAAATAAGTAAAATAATTTATATTTTCAGGTAAATGAAATTGGTGTATAAGCTATAATTAATTGCTTTCTTTTTGAAAATACACAAAAACAAAAAATAAAAATATGCATGGGCGGCAGCTTCCCTCTGAGTGCCCCTGAATTCTCAGCGCCCCGGTGCCTTGCTTACCTCGCTTACCGCATACAGCCAGCCCTGGACCCAGTAAACAGAATTCTGATCCCGAAATAATTTTCTCAATCTGTGTAACACAGGAATGGCTGACACGTAGGTACTTTTTAAAACTAAGATTATGATATTTTTAAAACACAAAATCAAGATATTAACATAGGATTGCGTAAACTATTGGATTTTTATTTTATCATTGCCAAAATAAGAATATCATTAATAACTTACGTAAATCGAATAAGAATGCGAAAGTAGATGTCATATTATATCTATTAGTTTATTATATTTAATTATGATCAATCTATCATGTCATTACCTACTTATTCAACGTATCTTGTTGAATCTTGAAAAAAAGGGCATAAAAGAAATTATGGATGAGGCTGATAACCCCTCCCTTGAAAAATTCCTAGATACACCACTGGCTGTTCGTATTACTACAAGTACTTCATGTCGCAGATCTAGACGTGATATCAAATGGACAGTAAAACAGTAATGTGGAGTTATTAAGTACATCTTAAATTATTTTACTATTAAAATTTTATTTTAAAATAAATAAAGAAAACACGGCATCCACAAACGTTAAAATCACCCCGATATCTTTATCTTGACAATATTAGAAATTACTCGATATGACCGTCACGTTCACTTATGGTGACTCTGGTTAATTTTTCTATTCATTTGTTATAGATACAGCTGTAGCAAATCGTATTATTCTGTTATTTGTCTGAAAACTGTCTTTTTTCAAGGAGACAAGAAATAACGCGTTATCTATACATTTTCATGAGCATTAAAAATTACAAGGTGCGCGGTATCTACTAGGTGCACGTTATCGATGGGAAAATACGGTACTTCTTGCAATAAATTTTCTTGTTTTTATGTTGGGGATGTACAAGTATCCCATTGCCCATACATAACAAATTTGTTGGGCTGGTCCTGTTCAAAACATACCAATAACAAATGAAATTATAACAGGAAAGGAAAGAGGAATTAACCATAGAAGATAACCAGGGTCAATCAGAGGAGGAGCCAGGAGGACCATTTGGCCTGGGCCTTGAGCTCAAGTGTGGCCTAATTTAGACACTTTAATTTTTTGGCAGTTATGACATATCACCAAATGGTTAGGCACTCCTTGTTTGGATAAGAATTAGTTTTCATTTCACGATAAAAATAAACTTTTAAATGGGACTTATTTTAAATTTTTATTTTAACAAGGGGCCTCAAAATCTGGAAGTGGCCCAGGCCTCTCTAAATCTGTGAGAGGGCCTGAAAATAACCATGCAAGGTGTTTGACTGAGTACAGAGTTTTAGAGACTAGGGATGCAGAATGATATAAAGCACTTGGTAACTGCAATGACAGTTCATTTTATAATATTTCTAGGCAAAACAAATTTAAAATGGAATAACTTTCATTAACATGGCAGTTTATAATAAGATACAACACCGTGTTATTTCATTCAAAACTAAATGCAATGTAAGTGATGGTGCAATTGACACTTCTAATGTCTTATGAATATAGAGTATAAAATTATCAATTTAGTCCAGGATGTGGATTAGAGGGATGCAATTCTCTAGCACAATAGCAAAATAAAAATTTAGATGCATAACACATGTTAAGAGGGATATTTCACAACCAAAATATTACATGCTTCTATCCTTCAAGCATTCCCAAAAATAAGAAGATACATAATTACATCATAAAACCAACAAAATAAGCAAATTATTTATGAATGATAACAAATATTAAACTATGTACAGTGAAACTTCGATTTTACACCACTGAAGGGACCGCCTAAAAGAAACGTAAACGGGTTATTTTATTGTGCAGCTCTGACTTGTTTGTACAGCTCTAAAATCCAAATATGCAGTTCTAATATTGATTTTGTGCAGTATAATTATATAAAAATCGCTTCAATTTATACGTGAAATTTTACAATATATAAAAGAAATCCACTCCTTATTAGGCAAAAATATGGATGAGACTGTGTTATATTTAAAATATAACGATATTTGACATGAAAAACCCGATCTCAAAGAACTTGTAAATAGCGAATTGGGGATCAAGGTTTTTAAAGAGGTAATAATTATATTATCCAGGATAGAGGCACTGACACCGCATTCTGCAGATGTGGAGAAGAGGTGCATAAGTGCCAATAATCTACTAAAGACGTCACTTCAGGGAGGGAATTTGTTGTTATCAGCAGAAGAAAAATACTTATACGTCCATCACAACATGCCCAATCTAGTCAATTGGAATCCCAGACCAGCAGTTCTTATGTGGTTGCAAGAAAAAAATAGAAGAAATGTGAATTTTACCAGCGACAACGAATCCACTCGGAAACAGAGATGGTTTAAAGGAGTATTTCCAGAAGCAAAAAAAGATAATAATGATGAGGATAAAAGTGAATGCGAAAATAAAAAATTTTAACTTCAGCATATACACACATACATTTTGTTCTTCTATTATTTTTTTCTTTCTTTACTTAAATTATTGTAATGCATATGTGTATATGTATAAATAATTTATATTTACATTAAATTAAACATAATATAATCATATGATTTTATTTTCCTTTTTGATTTTCCTACTTGTACTTGCTTGTGCAGTTCTAAATTTTTCTTAAAATAACCCCTGAACGTAAAATCGAGAAAAGTGTAAAATTGGGGAAATGAAGATTATGTAACATAAAGTAAAATGTGGGTTGCTTTATATCATAACTTTGGTAAAATATGTATACATGTTTGAGCAATGAAATTGCAAATAAACTAACGTACATAACATTTTATTTCTTTAACCAGTCAAAAAGTTTGATTCGTGTTCCAACATGCGCATCAAGTTGAGCTAAGATATTAATTTTATCACTTATCGTAAATACTTTCCGTTTTGCTTTATTATCCATATTTCAGGCCAAAACTTAATTAATGGATTGCCACATTTATAAACAATGCCAAGCATCATGTAGATGTCGTCAACTTTCTACTAAAATGACCGATACATAAATGGATTACCGCATTAACCGTATTTACTTGTGTACCCCGCACACATTTTTTCCCGAAACGCTGGGGGGGGGGGGGGAGAAGGGTGTGTGTCTTACACGAGGATTTCTGAACAGGTTATATAAATTGTGATTATCAATAGTAAATTCTCTGCAATATGCTTGCATCTATGTTTATATTCGTAAAAGATGTCGAATTCTATGAAGTATACACGTATTTATGCGAACAAGCAAATGTGTAAGTTACGCCCGCGCTGCAGGCAAAAACTTGCAAAAGTAGGCAAATAGAATACGCCGACTAACTGATAACTATAGTTCAATGACTACTGAGGGTTTGCCGGCTTGAGAATAGGTAGGTTCAAGTTTGGTCCTTTTCCCTCATACGCTTTAAGGAATTCGGAATGGTGAAATTTTCTTGTGAATGAAAGAATTCACTGTTCGAAAGGAAGACGGAAATCCACATCTCAAGTGTTTGGACTCGTTTGTTCCTAACCTTCCAATATTTACTCATGAGACGATATGCGAAAAAACTCCACATTTGCGTAGGAAAGTTCCCGTTCATAGATGAATAAATAGTTCGTGAAGCTCCGCATTGGTGCGTAATATTACGTCAAAAACAGTGAAGTGGGGACGAAGTTGTGTAATATTACGGCAAATACAGCTAAGGAGTTAACAAAAGAGGACTATTGGTGAGGAGATTTCTGCTAGTATCGTCATAAGAAAATCATCCAATAAATTGCGTCACGTAGAAGGGGGAAGATACTTAACATGAGTGGACTTATTTCAGGGAGTGGGAATCAGTGACTTAAAAAAAAAACTTATTCTGGCTCAAATTAATTTTTTCCTCTGGACCGGCCCAAAAATAGGAGGGCGCAGGGTACACAAGTGTGCAGGTTACATGAGTAAATTCAGTATATACAATGTCTAGCGTCGTGTTGATATAAACTTCCTACAAAAACAAATGACTGCAACTACGCAAGCATAACGGTGAACATGAAGTGTGTTCGTTTCTTTGATTGGCCGATAAATGTATTGCCACGTGGGGTTGCAAACATTTCTTATGTAAACATATGCCTATTTAAACATGAGTTTGACAAAGTTACAAATAAAACTATCGAATAAAGCCTATTTTTAACCTTGAATACGAACGGAACACCGCCGATGCTTCTTCGCATTTTCTGAAATATAAAATTGAAAACGTAAAATTGAGTGAATTTCCGTTGTCAGGACTCGAAAAATAAGATGCAGATTCGGGGGAAATGTAAATTCCAGGAAACGTAAAATCGGATAAAATTTTACATTGTTCTTATGAGGGACCAGACAAAAAGTACACAAAATCAGAAAAACGTAAAATCAGAGAGTGCAGAATCGAGTTTTCACTGTATTTTTTTTGCAGAAAAATTAATGAAAGAGAATCAAGTATCAAATTTATCATTCAACATTATTTTTTATAACCAGAATTGAGTACTATGAATCAACAAATGAAGCATTTCAAGTTTAGAGTAACTTTTATGAATGTTAAAAATAGAATGTACTTCATGTATTAGCAGTCTCCATTCTATATTTGTTACAAAAGAAAACAAAACAGGAAGATAAATGTTATACCTTTCCCACTGCTCATCCTGCTCTTTCTAGAACTGCCTCTCATATTGTTCCTGGTTTTATTTTCCAATTTAACTTCACTTATATCCTCTTCTTCATTCTCTCCTGGGTCAAGAGAAAGTGGGTCCCACCCTTGGCTTTCCTTATGAATTTGCTCAATTAATTTACGAGTAGCCATCTGTAACAAGAATTCTCTTTTAGATGAGTTTACCCTAAACGAGTGGTGCCCAACTTTTGATAGCAATCCAAACCAGGGTCACACAGAACCTCAGCAAGGTCACAAAAGATAATCAGAAGAAAAAATATTTTGCAAAATGCATCATATTTCATAATGAAAAAGGTACTGTTTGAATGACGACATGTTTTTGATGCAGTTTCATGATTTGAAATGTATTTATACACAAATTCATCATAAGCATGAGGATCAGGGAGATCATTTGTCAGCCAATTTAGAGTCACAACAAGAAAAGGTTGAGAACGACAGCCCTAAATGTTGATATGCAAATTATTCGTAAAATAACAGAAAAAAGAGGATTTTTAAGTATGAAATACCATTGGTAAACTTACATATCACTTATGAAAATATATCCATAAAACTCAATATGAAATACCATATATATTATTTTCCATGTAAACATTCAGATAAAAATAAATACTATATTCCAATTCATTTAACAGTTTTGATATTTGCAAATGAAATATTAACATAATACATTCAAATAAGAAACTCAATATGATGTTATTTTTACACTTAAATTAGTTATCTTTGTTCATGTAATGACAAAAAAGTTGTTGACCTAGCAAAGTTAATCACTAGAGCCAAAAGCAACTCATTGACAAACATAGATCTCTGAATTTATATACAGTTAATTTTATTTACAACATACATCTGTGGTTTGTGCATGTTTCAACTTTATACTGAAAATGATTACAAATTACATACCAGATGGTATATATGAGTAATTCTTCATCCTCTATCACCACTTCATTACTTCTGAAAAACTTATTCATTTTTCTCAATTGAATTTTAAGAATAGGACTTTCAATGGTCTGCTCCACATTGTTAATTGGCTTATTTATTATTTCAACATAACAGCTTCCTTTCTTCAATTTAAAATTTGCTTCAAAATGTTCATTCTTTTACTTAACAGAAAGTTTTTGTTTTATTATTTCATTTAAAACACACCTATTCACAAAAACTAAGAGTTAAATTTAAAAAATAACTAATTCAATTTAAAATAAACTAAAAACTTCTTTCACTAATAATTAAATTCTTAATGCTCTGTGTATAGGGAACAAAAGTGATTTATAAATAATTTATACAAATAATCTATATACGTGGGTCACTCTGGAAGTTTTGAGACATGAAACAACTAAAGTAATTAGGATTAAATTTTTTTTAATGTTTCTCAAAATAACCCTCACCACCATGTATACAACATTGCATTCTTTTAAACCACGATTTAAATGCTAAGTGCCAATCTTCTCGAGGGGTGTCATTCAACGCTGCCATGTACCCATTTATAGCATCTTCTGGCATTTTTAAATGTTGTCCACGGATGATTTTTTTGGCTTTTGGGAAAAGAATGAAGCCACATGGCACCAGGTCTGGACTATAGGGTGGATGTTCCAGCAATAGGACGTGTTATTTCCAAAAATGCAGAGTTCATGCAGCCTTGTGTGTTGGAGCATTGTTGTGGTGCTGCAGGATGCCTCACAAAGTGGACTTCATACGCTTTTCTTCAACTTTTTCAAAGATTTCTGGGAGGCAGACAGTGCTGTACCAATTGGCCTTAACTACTTTTCTGTTTTCAAGACTGTCGTGATGCGGCCGCTTGCATAAAAGAAAGTGCAAATCATTTTCTTGCCAACACTTCTCATTTGTTTAACTGTCAATGGAGCGTGCTCTCCTGGAAAGATCCAAACTGTTGACTGCCGTTTTGTTTCTGGATCAAATTACTAGATCTAACCTTCGTCCTCGGTTATGATGTCAAAAACTCTTTTTGAGCTGCCTTCATCAATTTTTTTAATTCTTCTATAGCACCATTTCGATCTACATTCCTTTTGCTCATTGAGAAGCAAATGAGGAAACCAACGACTTGACATTTCCCTTAGATGTAAGTATTCATGCAAAATTGTTGAAACCACTGCCGATCCTATCCCTAAGGTGACCTTAATTATTCCATACGTGCAATGTGAGTCTTTACTTAACAGATGTTCCACACGTGATGCATTTTCCTCCATCAAAGCAGTAGCAGGATGCCCTGAGTGAGTTTTATCGTTTAAAGTATCTCTGCTTCTATGAAATTTTGCAAACAAATGGAACACCGTGTCCTGGGAAGAAGCATCCATGAATATACGTCTTCGCTTTTCAAATCACCGCAGCACATTTAAACCACTTTTAAAGTCATAAAAAACTATAGCTCGAAAATGCTCTCTTTTGAGCTCTATCGCTACTAAGGGCGAAAAAAGAACTGTGTTGATATAAAAGGTGTAACTTCTAAAAAATGCGTTGTAACAATTTGAAACTTGCATGGTTTACTCATTGTTATATATGAAACAATATTCCAATAGATCAACAATGAGACAGAGAGAATAATTTCCTCGTGTCTCAAAACTTTCAGAGTGCCTACATATATAAAAGTGAAATTCAGATTTTTTTGTTCTCTATACAAATACCACACCTTTGAAGATATCACCATGAAATTTTGCATAGGTATATAATTTTACCCTGCAGTAAAGTTATAGGTTATATGGCAGTGGCAGATCCAAAGGGGGGGGGGGGGGGGGGGGCGATCGCCCCCTCCTTGGATAACCCCATTGCACTCCACTGGGCGTTTTCTTAAATTCATTCCGTGCAAAAATCCTCAATTATACGCTGCAGATTAGATCTGTATAACAAGGGAAAGAAGGATTCTGATAGGGGTAGGGATTTTCAAAATATAGGGCAGATTCGATAGGTGGAGGGGCGACCTCCCCCCTTGAGAAGTTACTGGATCCACCCCTGTTATATGGCAATAAAAAAATTTTGGGGGGGAAGGGGTGCTTAATTCTATAATTATTTTCCCATAAGTTTACATGTAATTTTTGATTTTTCAATGTGCAAGATTTTCTTCCTTCCTTCATCTATTAAGTAAATATGGACCGATTTTCTTCATTTTTGCTTTATTCGATGGTTGCAACTATGTACTATCTTATTCTTGTGATGTTTACATGTTATATGGTCAAAGTTTTCAGAAATGCACATTCTCTTTCGAAATTTTGTTGATTTTTCGTTCATTGTTGCCTCTGATTCAATTAGCGCCAATGAACCCTTCAAATAGATGAAAGATTGACTGCAATTTTGTTTAAGCAATAAAATTATCGTTGCAGCAAATCCAGTGCTCAATCATGAACATTGCCTTTTCAAGGATTTCTTGCTTACAAGACATAAAAGTAAACATTTCAGAAAGGCATAATTACGCAAGAAATGAAGCTGGAATTGGAAAAAGTGATAGACAATATAATTATCATTATATATTAATGCAATATGCTTGTAAATGGATCGTTTACAAACAAATTTGGTTAACTTTTAAGAAAAGCTAAGTGAAAAAGTATTCTTTATAAGTGATTTTGTTTTTCATAGACTAAAATGTTTTTGTATATCCTGCATACACCTTAGAATTGGCAGTGAAAGTAGATTCACTAAATCCATTGAAACTCAACAGGCACTTATGCTAGTTTATAATAAAATACAAGGGAAGGAAAGAAATGTTTACCCAGAATGGTTTCTTAAAAAACTAGAAAATTAAAAAAATCATAATTTGGTTTCTTGGTATGTACTTGGAAAGTGAAAGGATAAACACCAGCACAGGGTTTTAATTTTCCCTAGTATTATACTCTTTGACTCAGCACTATTATGTGGGATTTAATCATAAATTATTCAGTGGTCAGTGTAATTTTTTGGCTAATACATTGCAATGAGAAAAGGATTAAAATATTTCAGGTTAACATACCCCAACTTTACATAGAATCATAGAATTAATTATCTAATACATAAGAAAGAGTGTCTGTCTGTCCTCTATGCATTCAGGCACTGCGAAAGCCAGCACAACCAAATTTTAAATTGAATCCACTTTCATCCAGGGGAAGGTCGAGAGTTATGTTTGCATCCAATTCCAAGCTCATAAGTTTGATTCGAGGAGAGTTTCTTTTTTCCATTAGAATAGCATGGGAATGAGTGCCTTGCATTTTAAAATTAATAATACCATAATTTTCCGATTATAATACACATTTTTTTCTCGAAATAATTGACAACAAGTTAGGGTGTGTATTATATATCATTATAAATGCATATAACTTTTTTCAGTACAGAAATAATTTTTATTTTCGAACATGTTTTTACCAATAAATCATACATTGTATCGATCTTTAACAGGAGTCACAACATAACGTGATATTTTCATAAACTCTCTCACACATATCTAGTTCGGCAGCAAAGCGCGAGCTCGTATTCCAACTAGCCAGATGAATACAAAAGGTGATATTGATACAAAATGTTTTTATACAGCATAGCGATCTTTAATGGGAGAGTCAGAACGTAACGTGATATTCTTGTAAACTCTCTCACATGTATCTCATTTGGCGGCAAGGCGAGAACTGTCCCGATACTGCACATAGTCAAGTAAAATTACACTGATCTTTTACAAAAAAATAGGTGCGTATTATACATAGTGATAAGAGAATTTTCACATTTCACTCATGAAAACATGGTTGCATATTATATAGGTTGCATATTATAATCGGAAAAATACGGTAATTATTGTACAAACTCGGGACTTAAAACCAAAAAATGCCAAAAAGAATAATTTTTATTTTCATGCTGTTAATTTCTGAAGCAGCATCAAATTGATATGTAAATTTATTTTGAAGGCAAAAATTCAACATTTTTCTGAGTTGAAAATCTTTGGTGCAGCCACCGAATAAGCTAAATTTTGGTACTGCTTTGTTATTCCTTTTGAGCTGAAAGACAACAAAGCATTACTTTTCTCTGAAGTATCAGTGTTTGAGTAGATACATTTTTTAACTGCTGCTACCTCACAGATCATATAAAACCAAGGGAGACGAAAATGTTTTTTTTATTGCACTCACCAAAAAATATTCATGTCAACAGATGAAGACAAAATACCTAATTTGGAACATTCTTGAATTTCTATCCCCCAAACTTTAAGTTGTAATTATGTGCTCTCACCGACTTTTTGTGGCAAATGCAAATATTTTTTTCATTATAATGTTCTTGTTATCCACAAATTTATATAGTCAACAGGGACTAATAAAAAGTACATTAATCTAAAAAGTAAGAAATTGTGGCAAAGGTGATAATAATATTTTATAGCATTTGTTTTTCCATGAAGGTCCCAGTACCTGTCAACTCAGTTAAGAAACTGCATTTTATAGGGGGTTTATTTTAATGCACTAGAGTAAGTCTCTTTACAATGGGGATACATTTCTGAAAACTGTGGCAAATAATGAAATGATGTACAGGCAGGTCCTGCTTTTACCATACAATGTGGTCCTGGAAACTATGCCATTAAGTGGATCATAGTAAATTGGACCTATATCGAAAAGGCACTATGATTCATCTCATTAGGCTGCTACATCCTTAAGTTTTCAATGTTTTTAGTTAAAGCCGTTTATCAAAAATATGTTATAACTTTGCAGCAATGTTAGGACCTAAAACTCTCTGACAAAAAGCATAAATTTGCATAAAGTGCTGCTAAGTTTATCGTTTACTGCAATGTCACACCCTGACAGCCTGCATATGTACTTCCATAGGTCAATTTTTATCACTTCATGCATGGATGGAAACAACCTTATTTTCAGCCACTTGGAAAGATTTGCATTTTTTAAGGTATAGTTTAACATGCTCCATGAGAAAATCCTTGGAGCGTGTCTTCCCAAGGGAAAGACAGATATGCTAATAAGCTTCCACTACTTGATGTTGATGAATAAGCTTTGAACCACATTGCAAATTGACTTTTCCAAAAAAGGTTAATTTAAAAATTTGAAGAGAATATTTATTTGCATGAGTTAATAAAATGAGTAAATAACTACCAAGGTTTGGTTTTTTTTTTTTGAAGGCTTTCTTAATATGTATCAGATGAGTCAAATGTGAGTTGCTATGCCATTTTATGAACGGTATGCACAAATGAAACTAGAAATTATGCCATTAAGATGCAGTTTTACACACATAATAAACAAATACAGTGTTTTCCATGAAGTTGGGTAAAATTAGCATATTTTTCCTCTATTATTTAATTCAATAATATTCTGCGATTTATTTTACTAAGATTTCTCTCATTAACCAAATTGCTGAATTGAGTATAATTCTGAATTTTATACGTAAATTTAGCTTATCTTATTTTTATTCTGGTTATAATGCCACATCACTAGAGACTCATTTGTGTCATCAATGTGAAAATGTACACTCACTACTTAAGTTTTCCATCTTTTACACCTTCGGAAGCGTAAAAAAATTTAATGAGCCCCTATCCGACCCTATATAAAACTCAAATCTAAAGGAAAACAAATGGCAGGAGTACAGAAATCTACCCTCCAAGTTTCAGGCAAGGATGGGGAACCTTTCCACATGGTGGGCCGCATTAAGTTGTGGCAAATCCTTTTGGGAGCCATATCGGAAGTTGCTAATGCTTTGGCAGGTCTGATTAATTTAAAATGAAGCTACTGAGAGATTATGTTATCATATAAGTGGAAATTAATTCTAAATTAGAGTATTTAGGATTAGCATTTCAGTATTAAATGCTTTATTATCATTATTTGGAATTAAAAATATGAGTTTGTGTTATATTTTATGGATCTTTTTTTGATCACTGCTTTGCGGACCTCATAAAAAGCTCTCGGGGGCCACATGCAGCCCGTGGGCCAGACTTTCCCCACCCATGGTTTACGATTTCATCACTATTTCAATTTAAGTGAGTCTATATAGAGAGAAACAGATAGATGCCAAAGTGTAACTATAAGCACATTTTTAAAAAATATGCTAAAAATAAGTGTCCCCCCAATGAAGACATCTTTGTGAAAAGTTATCCAATAAGACAACTGTACAGAAATATGCCCAGCATTAATGTGTTTAAAAATTTCAACCTTAATAATTGATAAGAATCTCTTTTGACTTAGAATATTATTTTTAACTAGGGCCATCTCTGATAAAAACACATCAACTGAGGACACACTGAGTCATAAATTTTGCCAAATAAAGAAGACACCAGCTCTGAATAGTGTGTGAGGGGTTTATTAAAAATTATGAACAAAAGATTTCAATGAAACACATCAAGCAAGGAAGCTCTCGTGAAAAGTTTACAGACAGATGGAAACATAAATGATAATTTATTTCCACTGAAAGCATTAAAATAATACCAAAGAGATATTATATAACCAAATCCTTTATTAGAAAATAGGTCTGGAGGTACAACGCTAACATGATATATAATATTTTTGTAAAATTTAGCACTGCCAATAAGTTACATTATCAAAAGAATTTTCATAATTTGATGGCTACTTTACAAAATATCAATAAGAACTGGGTATACTTGCTGCATGGTAATTTACAAATTAATTTTTTATAACTTATGATACACAACAGCCTTTCTTCCAAGATAGATTTATTTAAGAACTTTGATGATAAAAATTGACTGCAGAAAATTCTGACTTTTGTTTTCTCCTCACCTGAGTCTGTTCCACGCGTTCTGTTTCAACAGCTGCAGATTCCTCTTCTTGTTGTTGAAGGTAAGCAAGACTACGATGCCGATACAAGTACTCCGCATATAAGGATCGAAGTTCATCCTCTAATTTTTGAAACTCCTCTAAGAAGGCAGGCCTACAAATATTAAAATTTTATTTATTTTAAGATAGTTGATTGTTTAAATTTTAGAAAACATAAGACCTCCCAAAAGGACAAGCCAAAGATATTTTAGTTCCTCAGCTGAGAATACATTAGGAGTTTTTCACCCTGTGTACATGCTAATTTTACCACCCCCACCCCAACCCTTGTTTTAATAGCATTATGTATTTAAATAATATTAATAATGAAGTAGTCTTGAGAAACATGCAATATTTAAAATTTTACTTTTTATCAATGAAGAAACAGGCATCATTGCAGATGTTACATCTTAAATGTGAGCAAAGTGTGAGGTAGAAGGGTTATCCCTTAAGTGAAACGATGGCCCTTTCTTCTCTGCATGTTTACAGAAAGCATAAACAATGCATGCATCTGCCAATCTCTAAAGCTGTTTCTTTTAATTACAAATTAATGAAAGAAGTCATTCATGAAACACTCAAGAGTAGAGGCCCTTTGTGAGTTATACAGAGTCGTCAATGAGGATATGTACCTTAGCAGAAAATAACACTCAAAATTATAGCATCATGTGAGGCATCAAGTCCTATACTTAATGAGTGATATTTGACATAAGTCATTTATTACACCCTCTGGCCAATGCTGATTTTAATTTGGAGAGTTTTAAAAAAAAGGAGAGAAAGATCAAAACTACGGAGCTACAGATCATTCGGTTTTATTCTAATTCCATAGTGTAAAGCTTATCAAAAAAATTTTCTATGCCATTGCATTTAATGCTCATTTTTGCTGCTTTGTGCAAGTGCACATTTTGTGCCCCTGGTCGTGCTGACTCTGAGAGTACCCACAAGATTTTGGCATCCCAGGCAGCCACCCAACTTGCCAGTATCTTGGCTTAACACTTTCTCCAAAATTACTGCAATATTGTATTACATGAACAGTTTGTTCCGTAATTTAAAAAAATGCTGTGATTCAACTGCAATTAGGTGCACATACTACATAAGTATAGTTGATAATTTGGTGATGATAATGTAATTATCTAAAAAATAAAGAGACCATATCTGAGGTCTTAATGCTACACAGAAGTTCCAACTTGACACACATTCTGGAAACAGAAATTTCATCCAAAGCAAGTGTTTCATTTAAATGACCATTTTACTTTCTCATACAAAGTATCGAGAAAGTATTGTTTTCGCGAAAAAATTCGACCTCGAGATTTTTATGGAAATACGTGTTTTAGATGTCGCTGAATCCAAAAAAGTGGTTTTCGCAATGCCGTCTGTCTGTCTGTTACTGGCTCTGGAGCCTAGACGGTAGAACGAAAATGAATGAAATCTCATACTTAGGCATTTTATCATACTGAGCAGAGTATAGATAGAAATGACTGACATTGATCAATAATTAAGAGTAGTTTATTCTATGCATTTTTAACAACAATTCAATTTTCTCGAAAACGGCTCTAACGATTATGATCAAATTTCGTACAGTTACTGAGTATACATCTACAATAATACTACATATTTTATTTTTCTCAATGAATGAATATAAGGCTAGTTTATTCTTGGGCAACTTTAACGAAAATTGGATTTTCTAAAACCAGGCTCATACGATTTTTATTTTCTAAAGATAACTAAACGACGCAAAAGTATATGAGAAAGTTTGTACAATGTATGTTGTACCGATTTTTTGATAAACAAATACAGTAGGACCTCGACAACTGTTGCCATCGATAATCGTTTTTCCAATCAACCATAGTTTGTCGCCAAGTGGTACAAAAAATGAAAAAGTTCTGTCGCCATTTGTGAATGAAGCAGACAAACGAATAAGATGATGATTGCACTGTGACTGAGAAAGAAAGATTGCTATCGCAGCAGTGAGCAACCTTTTCTACGTGGTGGGCCACATTGGGGGCAGTGAACCCTTTGGTGGGCTGCATTGGGAATGATCAATGGATTATAGTTAAACCGTAAGTTACATAGAGATTCTAAGGCACCACATGCATGGGAATCAAGTTAGAATTAGCTTTTTATGGTTAACACTTCAATATTAAAAATCGGTACAACATACATTGTACAAACTTTCTCATATATAGGTACTAATGTGTCGTTTAGTTATCTTTAGAAAATGAAAATCGTATGAGCCTGTTTTTTAGAAAATCCGATTTTTGTTACAGTTGCCCAAGAATAAACTAGCCTTATATTCATTCATTGAGAAAAATAAAATATGTAGTATTATTGTAGATGTATATTCAAGTAACTGTACGAAATTTGATCAAAATCGTTAGAGCTGTTTTTGAGAAAATTGAATTATTGTTAAAGTTGCCTAGAATAAACTAGCCTTATATTCATTTTTTGAGAAATATGAACTATACAGTATTATTGAAGACGTAAACTCAAGTAACTGTACGAAATTTGATCAAAATTGTTAGAGCCATTTTCGAGAAAATCGGATTGTTGTTAAAAATGCGTAGAATAAACTACTCTTAACACTTCGGCACACGCAATGCCCTCAGAGACATAAGCACACGCATGTATCTGTGAGATACATCATATTTCTAATGCAAATTATAATGTTTTTACACTTGTCAAAGTTCCTGATTTATTTTTTTACCCTCTTAGATACCCGTTGAAAATAATAAAATATTAAATCTCCAGTTTTTGCTTATTTTTTATTAATTGCAGTTATATAGAAAATGTTTCCAAGTATTAATTAATTATTGCATTTTGAGTGATGTTATATTTAACTATTTTTTTATTTCATTATTATTTTTATTGGCATGTTCTAAACAAATATATGAATCACAAAATTTACAACAATACTGCGGCAACCTAGTTCTTTTTGTAATGTTGCAGGGGCTTTCACTCTACTTCAACACTAACGTAAGAGCACGCAACGTATCTGGGAGATACGATCCGAGCCGCTGCAGTGGAAAACCGACACCGAATTAAGCTAAACTGCCCAAAATTTGAAAAGAGATGCATAGAGAAGTAGGTGAAAGGTACTGTGACTCACAGCATCCACAAGATAGTGAGTCACGAGTAGTAAACAAACATATAAGTCATGTATCTCTCAGAACCATTGCGTGTGCCAAAGGGTTAATTATTGAGCAATGTCAACCATTTCTATGTATACTCTGCTCAGTTTGATAACATGCCTAAGTACGAGATTTCATTCATTTTCGTTCTACCGTCTAGGCTCCAAAGCCAGTAACAGACAGACAGACGGCATTGAGAAAACCACTTTTTCGGATTCAGCGACACCTAAAACGTGTATTTCCGTAAAAATCTCGAGGTCGAATTTTTTCGCAAAAACAATACTTTCTCGATACTTCATATGAGAAAGTAAAAATCATGATGGTATTCAATCATAGAAATATACTTGAGAAAAAAATCAAAAACAGCATTAAAAAGAACTTAGGTACTTCAATTAAGAAATATTTACTAAGAGGCTGCAATTCAATATTATATATCTTAGCAGATTTTGCTACTCAGAAAATAATATTTGGTATTAAAATAAATGAAAAAGTTTTGAAAACCATGAAACACTGGCAGTGGGCCACATAAAATGTCTTTGTGGGCCGCATCCGGCCCGCGGACAGCAGGTTGGGCATCCCTAATTTATCGAAAAGGTACGCTGTGGTTGTTCTTAGAGAGCATGTAATCTATCGTGTTAGAGTGAAAAAAATTTGTGTAAATTGAAACAGGGTTAAACAAAGACTAATAGTATTTAGAATTTCACCTTCAAATATAAGGATCAGAAAGCAAAACATTCCTTCGTGGATTGCTGCAGTACAACTGTCAATTCATTTGTCAACAGTTAACATATTTCTTAAATATGTTTAGCTTATTAAACCTCAGTGATAAAAAATGGTCCCAAAATGATGTATTAGTGACAATGCTTATAAAAGGTCCAGAAATGTGACATCTCTTCAAATAAAACTGGAAGTGAATGAATGAAAATGACGCAGTCTAAAATTTCAAGCAAACTGAAGCTTAAAAATTCAGTTTCATACATTGGGTATAAGGTCTTTTTGAATGAATTATTGACCTATGGGAAAAACGGATTCAACTACTGTTGTCTTGCTAATCTTCAGAGATTCCAGGAACCAATTAACAACGGTTATTGAGGTCCTACTGTACTAATGTTAAAAGTTCATATCTGTGAATTCTTGCAATTCCTCTTTACAATCTTCAATGTAGAGCTATTGCAGAAAAATAATATAATGAAAATGAGAAGAATTTGTGGAGAATAATGGACCAAATAGTTACTTAGCTGATTCTCTGTTACCTTAAGGTAGTATCTGGAGTAAAATTGTAAAACTTCAAGACAGGTAATAGAGTAAAGCAACTTATATTTTCTCAAAAGTTCTTTTGCTGGTAAGGAGAATATTTGTTTGGGTGGACATGTGGGTTCCAAATCATAAAATGACTCTCCTCCAACCTTAAGATGATGTTAAAAACTCAGTTTTTTAGCAATATTCAGCTATAGAATTTTGGGAACATTAATATACTGTTTTTAAATAACAGGTACTATCACAGCCAGGACAAAGGCTAGGTGAGTGAGGCACCTGGCTAGAGCTCAGCACACTTAGAGATGCAACAAATGACAATTTGAGCTTTTAAGTATAATGTTTTACATTATGAAATACATTTTATATATTTAAATTTACCTCTACATTGTAAATAAACTAATTTTGGGAAATAAAATTGTGCACTGTATACTTTCAATAGGAGGAGGCATAATTTTTAAACATTGCCTAGAGTGTAAAAATGTCTTGTCTTGGTTCTGGGTACTACCATGAGTATCTAAAAACATTAGGTGATAACAATAGACCTCCTGTACTTGCAGACATGGTATATTTTACAGAGTTGTCAAATTTGTATCAACCTTGTCTGGATGAATATTTTCCTGCACAAAAATAATATTACATTATAAAAAATCGGTAGAACATACATTGTACAAACTTTCTCATATATGGGTACTAATGCATCGTTTAGTTATCTTTAGAAAATGAAAATCATTTGAGCCTGTTTTTAGAAAATCCAATTTTTGTTAAAGTTGCCCAAGAATAAACTAGCCTTATATTCATTCACTGAGAAAAATAAAATACGTAGTATTATTGTAGATGTATACTCAAGTAACTGTATGAAATATGATCAAAATCGTTAGAGCCGTTTTTGAGAAAATTGAATTATTGTTAAAGTTGCCTAGAATAAACTAGCCTTATATTCATTTTTTGAGAAATATGAACTATACAGTATTATTGAAGACGTAAACTCAAGTAACTGTACGAAATTTGATCAAAATCGTTAGAGCCATTTTCGAGAAAATCGGATTGTTGTTAAAAATGCATAGAATAAACTACTCTTAATTATTGATCAATGCCAACCATCCCTATGTATACTCTGCTCAGTATGATAAAATGCCTAAGTACTACATTTCATTCATTTTCGTTCTACCGTCTAGGCTCCAGAGCCAGTAACAGACAGACAGACGGCATTGCGAAAACCACTTTTTCGGATTCAGCGACATCTAAAACGTGTATTTCCGTAAAAATCTCGAGGTCGAATTTTTTCGCAAAAACAATACTTTCTCGATACTTCGTATGAGAAAGTAAAAACATGGTGTTATGCTATCATTAAAATTAACTGTTTCTGAATTTATTCTTACAATTAGTTAAAATTATATGCAAGTTATTTCAGATACAAGCACAAAGATATTTTAATGTCAAAAGTTAAATATAGCCTTTAAAAGTTAATATTCTCCATTATAAGCCATTCAAGAGAAAATTTATGAATGACAATGCCTAAGTGAATATGTAATGAGTAAATCTATAATTATTTTCATTTTCTTTTATATCTGACTCTCCCAATTATATTTTTCTCATTATGAGTATCTCCTAATTTCTTGTAAAATAAATTTATGGAAATTTAAATTCCTTTTAATCATCAGAAAATTTTTCAATAATTATCATTTACAAAACCCACAGGAGCATAAATTTTTAACATTATCAAAGTTCTTTCTTTGGGCATGGGAACACATAGCATGAGAAAATGGAATCGTAATTCACAAATCCACATCATACTTCCAGACCAGGAGTGCTTATCCAGATTAGTCAAAATTCCAGAACCATCACAAACTAGGGATGTTTCTGGACCAAAGAATTTTGGATTAGAGAGGTTGAACCTACAATAAGCAATGGAGATTTTTGAGCCTGTGTTATTTTACCTTGTTCAGTTTGTTTTCACTCTATCCTTTTTTAATTTATTCTCCCTCTGAGATGAAGATGAGAGACTCCAGTTTTCAATAAACTGGTCTACTGTAATTTCAATTATCAAAACTTCATCAATCCAGTAAGTTTTAAGCTAAAGTAGTATGAATATCATTATGTAAGAATTGCGGATTTTATAATCATCATGTAAATCCCCTTCTTTTCCTCTTGTTGATGGAAATTAACCAGTATTTTCCTAGATAAAAGTTTTGAGATAATTAGGATTACTAATTATTATCAAAAGTATCATTCGACTGTTCTTTAAAAAGAGGTCCTTCAATATTTTTTCAGTAAAATATTGTTCTACATCTGTATGAAACCTTAAGTCCAAGGTTGTATTCAATTCAATTTCATATAGTATTTAATGCAAAATGCAGGCAAAAAGAGTGAGAAATGGTAATACATAACTGGTTACATGACTTCTGCTGTTGAAGAAATAAAAAATTATGTGGTTAGAGAAAATTAAAAGTTAACGATAAGTATAGAAAAATATTGGAATGAGAAAAAAGGAATAGAAATAAGCTAATTTCTGAAGCGCATTATTTATGAGATAAACAATAAAGTCCTACAAGAAGAAACTTATCATCTTCCATGACTTAAGCATGACAAGAAAGATGAGTTTCATCCTCCAACCCCTTTTAGATATGAGAGGTTAAGGCACCAATCAAACTGCAAAAGGCCACTAAAACTGAAGACTCTAGCATAGAAGTCTCAAAAGCATGGCTTGCAGGCCTCATTTAGCCCGAAAGGAGCATTTACAAGGCATATGCAGTAATTTACTTATGCAATGATACAGCTCCGACTGAAATATGTATATTATAATCGGAGTAGGATTCTTGTTTTCTTATCTACACACTTTTGCAGCCACTCTCTAGAGGCGATTTAAGATAATTTCTGAGTATCTAGGTAGGAGTTTGAAATTTGACAGTAATGCATGAATCACACATTAAAAGGCAATGACGAAAAAAAATCCTGAATAAAGATCCGAGCTCAACTCCAGGAGATAATTTCTGCTTCCTGTAAGATAGCATGTAAAATGCGATCTTTCGAAATGCAGGCTTTCACTCTTTTGTAAATTAAGATTAGAAAAAATTGACCTACAATCACCGTACATAGACTGTTTTAAAGAAGAATGTCAATGTTTCTTATTCTTATCGTCGTCTTTTGCCTTCCATTTGAAATTACTCATATTTAACGAATTATTATATAATATATAATTTGATCACTAGTCTATTTATCATTTTCTGGAGTGATAACAGGTAAAAAATACGGTATGGAAATTAATACAGAAAAATCCAAGGTTATGCGAATATCAAGTAAAGAAGAAGAAAATTTGAACATAAGTACTGGAGGAAAGCCATTAGAACAAATTTCAGATTATAAATACCTTGGAAGCATCATAACGAGAGAAGCAAAATGTACAGATGAAATCAGAACTAGAACAACAAAAGCAAAAGTCGCTTTCAGAAGAAAGAAACTCCTGCTAACGGGAAATATAAAGCAGGAAATCCGCAAGAGGTTGATAAAATGCTATGTATGGAGTATAGCTTTGTACGGAGCAGAAACATGGACGCTAAGGAAAAATGATATTAAATACTTGGAAAGCTTCGAAATGTGGACATGAAGAAGAATGCTGAAGATAAAATGGACAGATAGGGTGAAAAATGAGGAAGTACTACGAAGAATAGGAGAGAAGCGAAGGATTATACAGACTATCAGAAAGAGGAAGGCGAACTGGATTGGGCATTACCTGAGGAGAGAGTGCATGATTAAAGAAGTGCTAGAAGGAAAACTGGATGGAAAAAGAGAAAGAGGTAGGAAACTGTTTCAACTGGTAGACGACTTGAAAGGGAAAGAGAACTATCAAGACATGAAGAAAACTGCGGAAAATAGGAGTATATGGAGAACCAAGTTTAACCTAGAATAATCTCGGACCTGTCAACGGACAGACTACCTATGATGATGAATTTGATCAAATATCACGCTTTTATCAATAAGTTTTCTGGCAAGTAAGTTAGAACGTGGCCTCCAGATTTGGTACAATGCATTTATGTGACCCACACCTTTGGTATAGTACCTTTATCTGACCCCCACATGTGATTTTGAGATCCGTTCTAGCATTAAAATTTTAATCAAAGTATCAATTAAAATATTTTTCCTGAAAAACATGACCTCAAACAAAAAATCAGTACTATACAAGAAATTCTAGCATAAAAACCATCTACTCCAAGGCACAAAGAAATTGTGGCAAATAACAATAAGGATAAATAGGCAGACAAAGAAACAGCATAAGTAAAATCTTTAATGAAATGTGGTAAAATAGATGTAAAGGTACACAAAAAAGATATTTTCACAAAAAACAAGGAGCATTGGGAACTTGATAAGTGAATAATTTTACGGTACTGCATGTCTCACCTGACTTTTTTCAGAGCATCAAGGCGCTTTCGACCTCGTTCAAGATCTTGTCTTTTTCTCTCGACTTTAGTCTCAAGTGATGAAGAGGTCGCTTGGGCTTCCTTTGTTAGCTTGTCCACTCTTTCCACTTCCGCTTTCATTGTTTTGAGTGCTCGCCGCAGAGCAGCCTCAGATTCAGTTGTATCTGGAGACCTAGTTGCTCCTATTATACGGAGTTCCTTTAACATAAAAGATAATATTGTAACGTTAATTATAAGATATTTCTGATTAAAAATAAAACTTTGAGAATTTTTCCAAGGAGCAGATTAGTTATTCCAGGAGTCCCCAACCGGAGAAGCAAGGAGCTAAATTTTAAATTCAAAATACTTGGCGGGCTAAATTTTTAAAACCAGATCTTGATGAAACCTGTGAGTCCTTCAGAAAATCTTTTAAAATATTATTTCTTCTCAATATCCTAAACATGTCTGTAAAAATAAATAGGGTATTAAAATAAAAATCGCTATAGAAAATTCACTATAAAATAAATTTTAATAAAAGTTAAAATAATACAACTTTAAATTAATTAAATTAAAACATAAATACTCCATAACCGTACAAAGGGAGAATATTTAGAGACAAAATAAACAATAAAAAAGGGTTTTTAAAAAACAAAAAACGGGTAAGGAAGGAATCAATGGAAAGAAAAACATAAGTAACACTTACATGTTTATGGGGGAAGAAAACCTCGCAGGTAGCCTGGTGTCACCCGTTCATGTGCACTCATATCCTTCCCCAAAGGAAAAAAAAACTTTTTTCCCTCAGGAGAACAATCACTCAAACAACAAAGGAAATAAAAGAGCGGAAAACCTAGTAGTAGTAGTAGTAGTAAAATTTTAAACTGGACGCCTACGAAAGTATGCTCATCGCAAAATACAAAGGAACCGTTATGAATAACGATTCTGGCCCTCTCCCCCATTCCCCTCTTTATAGTCTAACGGTCCATCCTTCCCTCTCCTTTCACTTAAACACTTCTCCATTAACACTTTCAAACCACACACCAGACCTTCATTCAACATCTCCCTCTGATGATGGCCGCATCGCGTCCGAAATACGTATTAGTGTCCCTTGAATATTTAGAGATTCCCGGTTTTGTGAGAGTGTGTGTATAAATGTGTTTTCTAAAACATTGGCTTCTTTAGGAGTGAATGTGTACTAGGTTTTCCGGTCTTTTATTTCCTCACTTGTTTGAGTGATTGTTCTCCTGAGGGAAAAAAGTTTTTTTTCCTTTGGGGAAGGATATGAGTGCATGAATGGGTGACACCAGGCTACCTGCGAGGTTTTCTTCCTCCATAAACCTGTAAGTGTTACTTTTGTTTTTCTTTCCATTGATTCCTTCCTTACCGTTTTTTGTTTTTTAAAAACCCTTTTTTATTGTTTATTTTGTCTCTAAATATTCTCACTTTGTACGGTTAAGGAGTATTTATGTTTTAATTTAATTAATTCATCTCGCCGTAGTCTCCGAACTTTTTTAATTATTAATACAACTTTAAGTTAACATTAGCATAAGAACATCTACATGTACACATGGCAGACGGGTGACTCAAAAAGTATGATTGATTTAGTTCTGTATGATGAAAGACTGAGAGATCTGGTGAAGGATACAAGGGTGATGCGAGAAGCTGAATGTGGGACAGACCATTTTTTGGTTGTCTCTAGAGTGGATCTTGGAAGGAAGTGGACCTGGAGGAAGAGTAAGGGTGTGAAACAGACTAGAGTGAAAGTAGAGAGATTACAAGAGTGTGAGGTAAAGATCAAGTATATGAATGTGTTGGAATGTAAATTAACTGCCCAGCGGACTGAATGGGAAGAGGATATAAGGAAAGAAAATGTGGAGGATGCTTGGAATAGACTGAAAGAGAATGTTACACAGTGTGCTTCAGAGGTGTGTGGAATGACTTTAGTGGGCTGTATGAAAAAGAATGCTTGGTGGAATGAAACAGTGAGTGAAGCAGTTAATGAGAAGAAGGAGGCATATAAGAGGATGATTGCTGCAAGGAATGATAATGAAAGAAGGATTCTGCATGATTATTACAGGAAGAAAAATAAGGCTGCTTAGAATGCAGTTAAGGAAAGCAAAGAACGAGTACGTTTGAATGAGGCTGTAAAGATGCAGAATGATTTTGAAGGGAATAAGAAGTTATTCTGGAAGTGGATAAAAAGGGCGAGACAGGGCAGCAACAATGGAATGAATGGGATTGTAAATAAGGATGGGGAAACTGTGTGGAATGAACGTGAAGTGACAGAATGTTGGAAGGAGTATTTTGAAGACTTGTATGGAGGTAGGTCTGAAGAGTCTTGCATCCAAAGTTATACTGACTGTATGAATGTGTCCAGTAAAGACAGAGTTGACGAACATGAGATTAAGACATGTGTGAAAATGTTGAGGAATGGGAAGGCTGCAGGCATGGATGGAATTACGGATGAAATGCTGAAATAGCTTACTTATGAGTTGGATGAGCCATTTATTTAATTTGTGTGTTAACATTTCAGTTGTACCAGATGATTGGAAGAATGCCATCATTGTTCCTTTGTACAAAGGGAAGGGTAGTAAAGTAGAATGTAAGAATTACAGAGTTATTAGTTTATTGAGTATACCTGGGAAAGTGTTTGGTGAAGTACTTATTGAAAAGGTTAGAATGGCTACAATGAGTAAAATTTGGGAGGTACAATGTGGTTTCATGATCAGATTTTTGCTCTCCAACATGTAATCGAGAAGTGTATGAATGTGAGAAAGAAAGTGTATTGTGCATCTGTGGATTTAGAGAAGGCCTATGACAGAGTCAATAGAAATGACCTGTGGAATGTTCTGGCTGAGTATGGAGTGAATGACTGGTTAGTGAATGCAGTGAGAGCAGTCTACTGAGGAAGTAAGGCTCGCGTAAGAATAAATGGTGTGCTGAATGACTGATTTAAGATTGAAAGTGGTGTTCGGCAAGGGTGTGTGATGTCTCTTTGGTTGTTTAATGTGTTTATGGATAAATTTGTGAGGGAAGCCTGTGCAAATACAAATGGTCTGAGGATTGGGGAAGTGAATGTGTGGGTGCTGTTGTATGCTGATGATGCTGTGTTGATATCTGAAACGCCGAATGAGTTGCAAAGAATGTTAGATAGTATGGCTGAAGTTACTGAGAGAATGAATCTGAAGATCAATGTGTCAAAAACAAAGGTTGTTGTGTTTGATAGAATGAATTGAATGACTGTAGGCTGCGCATAAATGGTGAAGTTGTTGAACAGGTGGATGAGTTTGTGTACTTGGGAAGAATGTTTTTAAAGAATGAAAGAATAGATGAAGAGATAGAAAGGCGTGTGAATGCAGGTAGAAAAGTGGTGGGTAGCATGTGGTCAGTACTAAATCATGAAGAAGTGTCTAAGGAAGCAAAAATGGCTGTGTATAGAAGTGTGCTAGTACCCACCTTATTGTATGGTAGAAAAACGTGGGTGTGTCAGGAGAAACACATGAGTAAGGTGAATGCAGTTGGAATGGGTTATATGAGGAGCATGTATGAGAAAACCAGGAGAGACAGAGTTAGGAATACTTGGGTGATGAATGAATGTGGAATGAAAGAAACTTTAAGAGGTCAGTATGAAAGGGGTGTGCTGTGATGGTTTGGGCATGTGGAGAGAATGGATGAGAACCGGGTGACTAAAATGATATATGATGGTAGAGTATGCGGATCAAAAGGGAGAGGAAGACCAAGAAAAACCTGGCTGAATTTGGTGAAGGGGACTCTCAAGAAAAGAGAGATCATAAGTTTAAGGAATGGAAGACGATGTATGAAACGATGCATGGATGTGTTTGAAGCAAAAGAAGTATGTAAGAATAGAAAGGTGTGGAGAAATATTATGAACCTTGCTGCCCTTATGAAGGTTTCTGCAGCCCACACTTTCAAAAACCATGCAACAGACTGACTACCTGATACGACCAACAACTAGGCTTTATGAACAGATTAAGTTATTTTTGAACAGTTATTGGTTTCCTAATTTTTAAATTAAGTAGCTATGATGATTACACTAGCATAACTAAGAACGAGTGGCAAGGCACAAGATAGAGCAAAGGGCTTCATCAATTATTTTTTAGGAGATAATTGATTATATACCCAGTAGCATGCAAATAAAACAACCAAGTAAATTTTTATAATTAAAATCATCATCAATATTTTCCTATAAATTACATTTCTAAACTTAGGTCTACAAAGCCAGCTGAATAATGTACAAGTTTCAATTTATTTTCCACTGGATATATTTTCTTTTAGAATAATATATGAGTAGTTGATGGATTTATCATTAAAGATTATAGCAGCATATAAAGCAACATCAAAAATGGAATCTGGTTGGACTAGAATACAAAATACATATATTAAAATTAATCTTTAAGTTGAAAAATTATTACTTTCAGTTTAGGTTCCAAACCAAGCAATTCAAACAGTGCAGCTCCATGGGAAGTAATCTTAGAAGCAAGTTCTTTGGCTTTTTTTAATTCATTCAACTAGAAATAGAAAAGCAGTAGTTTAAAAACTCAGTCATTAAAATTTAATAAATTTTAAATTATAATGAACGTTATCTACCTTTGACTCAAACTTTGCCGCATGTGTGTGACTCGTATCTTTTTGACTTGTGGATTTTATTTGACTTACATTAGATTTCTGAGCATTGTAAAGGACTAACGTCGGTTTTAGAAGTTCTTTTACGGCATAATGGTCCGCTTGATAAAGTCGCTTTGTATTCAGTTTAACTCTGGCCTTAATGGCCTACATATAAAATCAATGATAAAAAGTCATTAGAATATATTTAACATTACAATTCGTTATGAAAACCGTAAATTAGAAAAATAAACCTTAAGTGCTAGTATTTAATATTGTTAAACAACAATGCTCAAAAGTGAAAGGATTAAATGCTACTCGGAAATATTATCAACATTAATTAATTAAGAAAATAGTAAAATTATACCAAAAATTCCGCTGCTGCACGTATAAATGCTACCCTTTCTGATTCCGTGGACATATCCTTTTGTATGTAATTTTCAGGGTCGAATCTTTGTATAAGCCACACTAAAATTTCAGCCACAAGCGGAAAATTTGGCTTACGGAAGTTTTCTAGGGATATTAAACGTTGATAACCCAGGGATCTCATCATTTCTGTGAAATCTAAAAATAAGAAAAATACAACGATTTTACTATTCTACAAAATTGATTATGTAATTTATTTTAAAAAGGGATAATGTCTCACTTCTTGAGTCCCGATAGGTCATTTTCCTCAAATATACTACAGGATTAAGATTGTTTGACAGAGTTACAAATGCGTTCAAAAATATTTTTCTGTTGTCTTTTGTTTTTATGCGACCTCATTTGTTTTGCGAATGGAAAATTCGACGGCGCTAATTTTGTTTTCGTAATTTATAGATTAGTCACCTCATAAGTAGATAGGAAGAGTTGGAATTTAAAATTAATATTAACATAAATTATTAAATTTTCTATTTTGTAATAATTTCATTCTAGTTAAGTTTATCGATTTATTAGAGAGCATTTCAATATTTTATTTTAGAAATCACTCTTACGGATGTCTTATCTGATTGTGAGTTAAGCTTGAGTCTACGGTAGCTGGAGAGACATTATTGAGATATTTTAACATATCTACTTAAAATTTTCATCTATTATATCGGCAATTCAAATTGATTTCCAACTAAACATTTTTACATCACTTCCTCTCTCTGAACAGTTAAGACATTACACATATTTTAGCTGTAGAAATATATGTTGAAACTTTAGATATATTGTTTTAATCCCATCCTTATTATGTCTAAGAAAATTATATAGAAGAAAAGAAAGTTTGGTGGAAATTAGTTGAACCAAAATAATGGACACATTGCCTACCCCTACAAATATTTGCTAGTATTAAACAAAAAAATTTTATAGCAGAGGTTGCTAATCTTTTTATTTGCAAACAATATTATGTATTATAGTATGTTCATAATAACAGTCTGGTATAATTTAGTTGCTGAAAAATTATTCCTTAAAATCTATGGCAGTTTTGTTAAATCATTGAGATAAGTAAATTAATGAAAATATATGTACTTCAGTTCGTACTAACAATAAGTAAGAGAGCACTTCACTCAAGTCGGTAATAAAAATCTGTCATTTAAGAAAAGAGCTGTTACATAGTTTAGTGGTTTCCCAGTGTGAAGGCAAGTTTTAAATATCAGTCAAAACAACGCATAGTTGCAGTTCAGACCCATTGGTGGAGGTCGACTGGTGCCGTTATTTGATATAGCAAACTCCGTTATTCGTGCGTTATGCCGGGTTTACACGTGCACGGATTTAGTGGCGCCAGTTTTGACGCCAGTGCAACTTTCGCGCCAGTTAAGGTTTACACGGTATGTGTTATTTTAACTCGCCAGTTTTATTTCTACGTGCACACTGCAGCCGAATGTTCGTGTGTCGTTAAAATTGAGGTTATAACAATGTCAAGTGAACTCGTTCGTAGTGCCTGCCGAATAGTTGCAAGACTATTGGTTGAGGAGAAGATTAATGAGTTGGAAAAGCAAAAGAATCATAAACGAAAAGGACGTATATGGGTGAAAAATTGGATTGCTCGGAGGGAGAATTTAGGTGCATCTGTGAGACTTTTAACAGAACTTTCAACAGAAGATCCTGAAAGCTACAGAAACCATTTACGGATGACAAAGGAAAATTGTGACATTCTACTGCAATGTGTAACATCACGTATTGAAAAGTTGAATACTGTAATGAGATTCTTTACCGGCTTAAGTGAAATTGGAAATTACACTGAGATATTTAGCATCTGGAGAGTCCCTGTTCCAGACTTCTTGCAATTTTTGTTAATTCTAAAGTGTACGCATTCCTTATCGAGCGTATTTTAGACTTAACTTCAGAAATTCCAAAGCCTTCAATCTGCATTGCTCTTGCCATGCTTTGATATTCTCTCGAGCATCTCTATTTTTATACAAATTGGAATTAACATCCCATAAACACGGATATTCTTCATATGATTTGAGAAATTTTAGAATTTTTTCAGAACTCCACTTTTTACTCATTTTAAACCTATTAAACAAAATTATATTATTAACGGTCACAGTTTTATTATTTTATCAAATACGTACTTAGTAGATAATAATGTATCAAATATTTATTGTTTTAAATATGTATTTACCTTTTGTATAAAATAAAAGACGTACTAAAGAAAAACAGGTCAACAGGGTCTCAGACGTAATGGTGGGCTGATGCGAAACTGCATGTTTAGACGTAATGTTTGCTAACACTGGCGGATGACTCAGCACTGGCGCGTCAAAAAGTTGGAAGCTGCCAACATTTTTCATCTTTGCATGCAATGTTACAACTTGCGCGCCAGTAACTGTTTACATGTGAAAGTTTTTTTACTGGCGCGCCAAAAGCTACGGGCACCACTAAATCCGTGCACGCGTAAACCCGGCATTAGTCATCAACGTAAATATAATCGAGAGGAAATTACAATGTGGAATTACGCTGTGGGGAACGTAACGCTATCTTCTGCGGAAGATGATTCCGATAACATCACTGATGAATGGAGCAGTGATCAAGAATGTCTTGGATTTTGTGATGCTTAATGCTCTTTCTTATTTTCACTTTATTTCAAATATCTTGTACTGAACATCAAGTATAATTATTTAATAAATTTCGGGTTTTTGTTCATTAATTTACGTTTTTTGTTCAAGTTATTAGTGTTATTACCGAGAAAACGCACGAGAATACACTCAGAACATTTAATACCATCCCAATATCGAGCGGACGTGAAATGGATGACATTTTCTAACGTCGGTCAATTATAATAAACTAGCTGAAACGTCCGGCTTCGCTCGGTAAAGTTTTCTGTTAAGTAGCAAACGATTTTTATTGCTCGGGGCAAACATTCCCCATTCCTTAATTACGCAAGCGATGCTTACATTAACATTTACTACTTTATGTATTGTAAATTTATACCATTAATATAATTACGCATTAACGTCTTATTAATATTCACATGTATAGATACACCGTGATACACCGAAGCCTCTAAAGCAGCAATAAAATTATGTGGATTATGTCACTACTATTAGCCAAAAGTAAACAATAAACAACATCTTGGTTACCAAACAAATGTAATTATGTTACGATAAATCTTTAAATGTTAATGATAAAAGATAACAATGTTCTAATATTCCTTAAAAATCATTTGACTCACTTTAAAAGTATTCATAGACTATATTTAGCCATATCTTGGAGTTAGCTATTCTTCCTCTACGGCCTGCCACGACGTGGATTTTCCTTGCATTAATCTTTACGTGTATATCTCCCTTTGAAGAGGACACCAATTAAGAAATTTAGCTATGTTGCCGCCTGGAAAAAACCGATAAATTTTGCGCTTAAAGGAAAATTTCGAGCGATTTAGCATGTAAAACGTCAAAACATCAACAGAATTAAAATATTCAGTCTTTCCTGCGTAAAATAAGCCATTTCCCATGATCGTAAGTTAATATTTAGGTATATTTATATCCAAATCAGTGAAGGGCAGCATCACATTTCGGGGATCCTCTACACAATTTCTCAAGCATTCTTATGGAAATAGCATTTTGTTGACCCATAGGGTATAAGAGACTCCACGGTCTGCAAACCTAGACCAAGTTCTTCCTTTGGTCTATAGGGTGACCCATGAAACTTTTGAGTTCGATAGCTTCAACAGTGTAAAAACGTATAAAGAACATACATACATACACACACACTAAAATATTTATAAGAAGATATGCTGGTACATATATACCCTCGTATAAGACGTACCCTGCTTTTTAGATGAAATTTTTAGGGAAAAAAGTGCGTTATATGTGGGTATATACAGTAAAACTCGTTTAATACGTATTTGAGGGGACCGAGTCATTGCTTCGTTATAAGCATGACTTCGTTATATACGAGAAACATGGTTTTTGGCCTATACATCCCATATGACACGTATACACATACAGTAAAAGCTGTGCTATCCGGCTATTTAGAACCGGCCAACCTTAGATACCGGCAATTACACAAATACAATTCATTCTGTATCTCTTTTTCTTTTTTTAGGCGCGTTTCGCTTACAGCGTGAGCGCCTATTATCGTCGGTCGGTCCGTCCGTCCGCATGTTCGTTCTCGGCTTCTACCGAACGGATTTTTATGAAATTTGATATTAAGGACTTTCAATCAAATATAATAAGAAAATCGCAAAAATGAATCACGTACGCCAATCAGGGGTACCACTTTACTAGGGTCAAAAAATTAAATTTTCGTCATATCTCGTAAACTATTGTTCATATCAAAATATGTTTCAAATAAAAGTTGTAGAACTGGTAAAGTAGAGTATTTCCTTTTCTATATATTTTCATCGTAGGAGTAGCCGTTATCGAGAAAATCAAACAAGAAAGTCTTATATGGAGTTGAACTTAAAAAATTTCTTGCATGGTTACTTCATTGTTGCTAACATAAACAATCTCCCAAACAAATGTTTAATTTCCTTACGTGTGCATGTAATACTATTAAATAGGAAGAAAATGGATTATTTATGATGAAGAAAAGGACTTTAAAACGCTATTTCCCTTACGTACAGGTATATAATTGCTTTCTAATACTCCATTGCATGAAACGCGCCCCATTTGTGATACGTTGTACGCTTTCCTAACTTGTTTATGAATTTTTGTGTGAATTGTATTTGTGTAATACCAAACTTCCACTTTAAAATTTCTTAAAATATAAGATGTATATATTACGTATTTACTCCATATACTTCTGTGGCTGCCGAGTAAGCATGGCGTTTTTGTTTACGTAACCCATTTGCATTGGAGTACTTCCACAATTTCCAGTTTTATCGCTTTTTATTATTAAAAAAATTACCCATCCATTGAATATGGCATCAAAATAAATATCTAAAAGCAAGGAACAGGAGAGAAAAGGTTGTTTTAATGCTAACACAAAAACTGGAGCCGATCAAACGAATTGAAAAAGGAAAAAATAGAGCAGCCATAGCAAAAGAATTCAACATCGGATCTTCTATGCTCTACGATATCAAGGCTCATAAGGCTAAATTAATGAAATTTCTGTCATCTTCTGAGATGAGTAAATCAATTAATAAACATCATACGCTTCATAAGCCAAAAATTGAGGAACTGGATAAAATATTATGACTGGTTTTCACAGAAATGTTCAGAAGAATTAAATAATTTCGTTCTTTTCTAATAGAGTAAATAAAGATAAGTATTAAAGATAAATAAGAAAGATATAATCCAATAAATTCAATTTTGGGAACAGGTTCACTGCCGTAATCCCCAAACTTCCCGGATGCCCTAAACTTTTCAATAGTCTTTTTGTTTTGCATGTGAGCGTAGCAACGTATTAAATAAGAATGGGTAAATAGTGTCTATATCTAACTATGTGTGGAAGAATTAAAATGGAAAATGCAAACCCCATGCATAGTTATGTTTGGGGAGTACGATAGTGAACCTAAGCCCAATTTTCTTTGGTTATTGCTAAATTTGCGATGTCAAAATCGGAAATCGCTCCCCTAACCGGATATTTCTCCTAATCGGCTTTCCACAATCCCCAAGATAGCCGGATAACACAGCTTTTACTGTATTTGCAGTGAGTCGACTTCAATGCCATACTTAAATATGCAAAGAGATGCTTATCATCGTCACGACATGTAAAATGTTCGATTGCTATTACATACAATTTTTAAAATGGTCAATTAATATTATTATTATGGTCATTAATTTACATGAACATTTCACCTTTTTAATATCAATTTCAAAACAAAGGGAGCGTGGAAATTCGTATGGAAGGGGTAGATGGAGGAAGGGGACCTATACGAACAAGTGCATGGTAAACGGGCGGAAACTAATCATTACTTATTGCTCTGCTCGCCAAAATTCGTTATATATATGGGGCATTTTTTGCCATGGGACCAAACATTTGTTCGTTACAGCCGAGAATTCGTAAAATGCGTGTTCGTTACATCAGAGAAATTTAACCAATGCCCTTATGGAGAAGTTCAACGGACCGAGACATTTCTTTGTTATAGCCGAGATTTTGTTTTAGGCGTGATCGTTATAAACGAATTTTACTGTATGGTAATTTTATCGGCTAGCTCAGTGCTTGAAGATATTTCTTTACAGTTCTTCTCATGTCATTCAAATCTTTGCCCATCAGAATTGAACTGCAACTTAATTTAATATTTTACATGCTATATAAACCAGATTTAATTAAATATATTGAAACAAAACATGAATTCAGTCTAAAAGAGGCATATTGTAGAAGTGGTATTTCTCAATAGGTATTGAAGACCAAACATTTGGATGTGATAATTCTGATTGCAACGGAATTTTTTCTCTAAATTCAATGCTTCATATTTCTAAAAGTACATCATACTTTAGTTAACCCATTCTGGCACAAAGCATCTGAATCTAAATGGACCTTATGGCACGAGGCACCTGAAAGCACCCACAGATAATATTTTTCTTTCTCTTCTGAGGTGCTATGAATGACTTCTTTGTGTTGGGACTGTTTCTTCTCACTGCATACACTTCTTTCATTTTACTTAATCATTTTCTTCACCTATAGACCAGTGGTTCTCAACCGGGATGACATGACACCCCAGGGTGGTGCGAGGGTTAAGGGGAGATGCGAATATTTGATAAATTCATAATGTATCATATTCTGACTTATAAAAATATATAAAACAAGGAGAATAAACACACATGCTTAGTTAAATGTCAGAATTTTATCTTTATGTGGTAGAGAAAGCCTAATTTTTCTTTAAAAATGACTTGAAGGTAATGGAACTGTAAAGGAGGTGATGCATAAAGCTTGATTCAAACTATGGGTAAGCTCATGCTCAGCTCAAGGGATGGTCACGCTCCACTCAAATATAGTTTAATGGTTTTGGTCCTGTGTGTTCCCACTAAAGGCCATGCTCCACTCAAGGAGTGCTCAAAAGAGTACGGGTAAAGTTGGCGAGAATATTTGAGCGGAGCGTGACCATCCCTATCCCACCTAGTGTGCAGGTCTGAACACGTTGAGCGCAGTCTACCCCCGATCACTTTGCATGCACTTGGATTTGGTTGAATTTAGTGCTTGACTTTTGTAAATCATTTTCTACTTCGAAAGTAAAATTTCAAATTTATTCCTTAGCATACAAAAGTATTGGTAAAGTCTGGTTTCATCATCAATTAACTGTGGGAAGAGAGTGACAAATTCTCCTTCGAGTTTTTAATGTAATATAAACTTGGATGCACCCAAATTCTTCTCCATTTAGACAATCTTTCTCCCACCTCTTCTTGGTCCAAAAGCAATGCTATTAATGCCAAATCATTATTTAAATGTTTGAACGTTTTCAAGACTGGCACATACAAAGGAACACAGCTATCACTATAACGACAAATACGACAGTGTCTGAAGAGCGATGAGAGCCATCCCTTGAGCGTGACCTTTTCTTGATCTAAGCATTGAATGTGAACAATAGCCTAAATCCCTTGTGCATGGCCATCCATTGAGCTGAGCGTGAGCTTACCCACAGTGTGAATCAAGCTTAACTGAACATGGGGTGATGTAGACAAAAAAAGTTGAGAACCACTGCTATAGACAGAAAAAAATAATTTTCTAATCACTGCCTGTTATTGCAACTGATGAACGAAGCAACGAAACGATATAAATGAGCCAGCTAAAAGGCTGTCTTCATCTCAGACATAGGAGGTTTCTTCGGTGATTGAGGTGGTATGCCATTTGTAAGCAAACCTTCTCCTCAGGCACCAAAATGTCGAATGCTGGAAAAATTATTCTTTTTCGACCACAGCCCTCAGTTGTGGCTAGGGTTACCAACCATCCCAGATTCGCCGGGAGTCTCTCGGAATAGGGCAAGATTCTATAAATTCTTCTGACTTCTGGATTGAGGCCTTTTTTTCCCCGTTTTCACTTACCTCGGTAATCACCATGTGGGTTACATATTTGACCTAACAATGCTGTTGAAGTTGGCAACAATGGGCCAGGTGAGTATCACACATCTTTATATTTAAATTGAATACACATAGCCAGTCAGTAAGTTTGACTGCAGAAGAGGTATCTGTATATGAATGATATTAGATGTTTTTAGTTCATGCTTTAACTCAGCAGACCTTCTGTGTGTACATTGACATTTTTAATGCATAGAATTAGATTTTCACCACATGACCAGTGACAAGCGAAAAGAAATTAGAAAAACTATCGCTTTTAGTTTCCTGCCCTCTCACATCCAGGATTTTGGTTGGCAAAGACCAATTGCATTTATCGTACTAATTTAGTGCTGCAAAAACATTTGTGTTATTTAGTTAACTATTGTAAACATTATATTTATGGTTACAAATTTCAATTTTTATGCCTTGATTGCAAATTAAATTGAGTTGGCATGCAAAAAAAATCAAGGACTTTTTGTGACATGAGGCAGAAAAGATTAGACTATTTCAGTAATATTGGCACCCGGGCAATAAAAGATTTGCCATCACTGTCATAGGGAATCATCCAAGATTGCCTAGTGTCTATACAGTATTATAAAAATAGAATGAGATTAACTGCTCGTTATATGTTTTCTCATAAAAAATAACACAAGTTTCATGGTTCACTTAAAGAGTTTATTCAGCTTTGAGAAAGTTTTCCCGGATTCTCCCGGAATTTCTGACTCAGGAAGCGAAAATCTCCTCATGAGTTGGCAACCCTGGTGGTGACCATGGCCGAGTTGAGTTCGGATGCTATTACAGAAGAAGTTAATAAAGAAATTTGTTCCAATGATTCTGATAGTTTGAGTGATTTGGAGTTGTGCGAAGTTTCAGCTGGAAGTGATTACGAGGATGATGTTATACAATTTCTTGCCAACAGCAATCGTCAATCAGGTGAATCATCCTGTGTGAATCTCAATGATTCAAAACTGGGAAATATTGGGCATTTAAATTCAGATGGGAGATGGTTAAAAACATGTGAAATTTGCTGGTTGCATCACTAACATCATCTTGAAAGAGATTTGAAATGAATGCCATAAAACTTAAGTCAGAAAATCTATATTACTAATTGGAACTTTATCTACTTTGCAGGAAACATCGAGGTCTCTCATGGGAAAAATATTAACTATGAGTTGCACAGAGACTTGCAGATGACAGATTGACGACTTAACAAAAACCAATTTTTGGACTCAAGTGTATCCATGATGCACATTTCTGTCAAAATCTCAAAGTAAAATATTTTCACAATCAAAATACTTAATGTGCTTTGTACATTCACTCTTTTAAATATAAGAATCGACTGATTTTAAAAATATTTTAAAGTGAAACCATCAAGATTGTGCAGGTACTCTATGATTGGTGATGATTAGCAGCAGATTTGGCGATTTCCTGCCCCTTGACAAAATTATTTTTGTACCCTACATCAGATTCTTTTAGTGGATCAAATATCAACTATTTATAAGTCTATGTTGACTTTAATCATCCATTTTTGCCTGCCACAGGCAATACCATAGTTTACTATGGGTATCTACCCTGCATAAAAATTGAATATGAGGAAGTTTTAAGATGATACTGATACCAGTGATGGATTTAAGGGGAGTCGCACCTGGCGCATGCCAGGGGCCCTGAAAAATGATTTTCTATATAATCTCAGAAATATTAAATATTATGTCATTTTAAAAACGACGTAGAAAATTTCATTTTTTGCATTGTAATACTTTATTTATTACTGCAATCAATAAGAGAGGTCAAATAAAGTGGCACCTAGTCGTTTGGTGAGGTTTCAGCATACATTTAGATTGTAGGAATACTATAAGGAGAACGCAGCTTCTTCTGTGTAAACATATATATTCCACATTATTTTAACCTAACAATCAATACGATCTTTATAAATAGATGGAATGAATGAATGAAAACATCAATGTAATACATGAATCATAAATAAAATTTGTTTTAAATTTATTATAAAAATGCTCTGCAACAGCACAGAATATTTTTGTTACCTAATATTACAAAACTTGCAGAGCAGAATTACTTGCATACATAGAAATAAAAATTCAAAGATTGGAGAACAAATTAATGAAATATTTTTGGTGATATCCCCTACAAACCAACAAATTTAAAATTTGAATCTTAAATCATATCCGCTCAAAGGAGTTATGCTAAAATTAAAAACATACACTAAAACTGTAAAAGTACAAAACATCGAGACAAAACTTCTATTTCTGGTATTCTCGTATCAAAAGAACAAAAAAATTAATATAAAAATGAACAATGACAGTAAAAAAATATGTATAATTGCAATCATATTCTTATTATGACACAGAATGATTTTGCGATGATTGCGTCAAAACATTAAGGAAACAAAATGGCATTATTAGATAAGATAATAAATTCAAGAAACCAACTAAATGTGAGGAAAAAACACACGAAGATTTATGGTGAATGCTAAAATGTCAACCTAACTTCACTGGAAATGACCAAAAACAACCTTAGCATTTATAGGATATATCAGGCTTCTTCTCTCGCAACTGTCTTGCATTCCACGAATTGAGGCAAGTTTTTGAGGGGCTTGGGAGCGATGTTTCAAAATTTGGCATAGCATTCTTCTTTTTAGGGATCGGTCCATTTTCAGGGCTAAAGTTGCTTCTCTTTCTCACACCCCGAGGTGAAACTTTCGAATTATTTCCTGGCAACACCACGGTGGAAGTAGGGATGGAGGAAGGTCCACTAGCTTTTAGAATACTCCTACTAGAAGACTTTTTACCCAATGCATTGTCAACTGCTGTTTGCCCAGTTTCTTTGGCACCATCGAGCCCAAGTTGCAAGTGTGAATGTGCACCCCAGGACGTATTATCCTTTGATGCTACCGAATTGGCTGGGAGGTTGTTGACTACGAATCCTTTGTCACACGAAACTGTTTTTGAAGGGATAGCAGGCCTCGCACGGGAAATGTGACCAGGAGAGCTTTTCCTGGGAGCTGCAGTCGAACTCTTGATGGGTGACATCTGCCAGTTAAAGTGTCTGACATCTTGATATATCTGGGAATATGGAAACAAAGGGTAGCCGTTCGAGGTGGCATTCTCTATCGGCTTGCTCTCTGGATTGTAGACGAGGCGAGAATGGTGGTTCACGTCCATCAATTTCTCATACTCTGCCCTCTCGGTTCTTTTGGGGAGGGTGTTAATCACCGGTGAATTTACAGAGAAAATGGGAAACTCTACGTGGCAATTGTTCGAAGTGCTGGAAGATCCTAATGTGTTTCGACTCATGAAGAGTAGTCCAAAGGTTGACTTGTTATCATTATGAACAGGAAGATATTTTCCGTTAACAAGCCTCATCAAGATGCATTTCTCTGTCTCTCGAAGAATACCACTTGGTGTCGCAACAGCTTCGAATATGGATGGAGTCTCACTTTGCATCTTTGTAGTATCAACCTCGGATTGGGACGTCGTCTGGCACCCCTTATCTTCTGTTTTTTTTTCCGTCGCTTTTACGAGACCGGATGAAATCATTTTCTTTCCTTCTTGTGTTGTTATTAGCTCTTCATCAGATTCCATTTCCATCATTTCCTCGAAATTTCTTCTTTCTAATTCTGTAGTTGATATAGCCGTCGCAACTTTGGGTACGACCTCAGGTTTTTCATGTTCTAATCCCAGATCTGCTAAGCCTGGCATGGATAGAAACGTTAAGAGAGAGTGTACGTCATTTTCCATCTCTTCAGCTCCTGCGCCCTCATCAATGCATTCCTCTTTTTGGAGTGACTTATCGAAGCTGGATTCGTCAGACAATAGTTCAGGAAAAAAAGATCCTTCTCCGACGGTGGATTCATCACGTATTGGGGTGTTGTCCTCGGCATCAACAAAATCATCTGGTTCAGATGACGAGTTCTCTTCAACGGAAGTCATCGGGCTCTCGCCATCAGGAACGTCACAAAATTCCTCCTCACCTTTTTCTTCGTCCAGCCTTTCTCTAACCAGGTCATCGATTCCAGCAGCTTGGACCAATTTTTTAAATTCGTGGTATTCCTGATCATCCTGAGCTTTCAGACTCGGCTGATTGAAGGTAGAAGAGCTTAAAAAGGAGAATAAATCTCCACCGACGCATTCTTCGTGGTGACTTTTATTCTCTTCAACCAGAAATGCATCCTACAAGAGAGATTAATGAGCTAATTTGTAGGAGTTTAAAGTTCAAACAGGACCGGCTTGATGGCGGTGTCAACAGTGCAACTGCACCGGGCCCTGCACTCTCTAAAATGTGTTGTACTCATCAAGTACACACATTTAAAAAAAGTCAGAAAAATATCGAACACTGTCACAGTGAGAGATCACTTTATTTATTAAAATTCACTAATAAAATTTTTTGATGCGTAAGAGGCCCCGCAATTTTTCTGGCCGTCTCTGAGTTCAAAGCAAAGTACATTAAAACCCCCAAATTCGCGAGCTTCGCATTTTCGCGGGGTTTTTGACTACTGCTGTCATCTTTAAGTGAAGAGAAAAAGCACTAAACAAATGAAATTCCCCATCCGCGAGGTTTTTTTCATCATGCTGTGACCCCGTTTTTCGAAAATGTCTACCAAGAGGAAAGCAAGTGATAATACAGAAAGCAGAAGCAAAAAGAAGATGTTGACTTTAAGTGAGAAAATTGAGTTGCTAAATAAACTTGCTAGCGGCCAGTGTGTGGCATCAGTGGGCAGGCAATATGCAATAAACTGTGCAGCCATGGCAGTGAACCTAACCCCCATTTTCTCATGAGGCCTTTGCTTCTATTTTCGCTGATTACAAATTCGCGGTTTTCGGGAACGTAACCTCCGTGAATTTGGGGGTTTTACTGTATAATGCCATGAAAGTTAGTTTTCAAGAGTTTGGTGGAAAATATTTTCCATTTCACAAAAATAGATGAAATGGAGTCAATTAATTATCTAAAGATAATGGAAAATCATTATTTGAGTGTATTTTTAACTAACGATTATTAACTGATTTCCTGTCAATTATGATTCTGTACATTATTCTAATAAAAAAAAGAACCAATTATTCTTAATGAAAATGTAACAACAATTTGACTTGCCATTAACTTTTGCAATTTCGGTGACCGTTTACTTACCACTTCCTGATGTAACCTATCCGAAAATGTATTTGATATTACATCTGGATGAAATTCAGTCGATTTACGTTGTTCTATCGTCGATTCTTCGCTCTTTCTGCATTCTCTGCTACCGAAGAAGTACCCCATAATGCTACCCCACAGTTCGCCTGAAAGATATATAAAAATGTTGATTATATCTGAGTGATTTGTAAGATTAGTGACGGCGGGAAATGAAATTGAATGTGTGCAGTGGCGGATCGAAGGGCACCGGGGCACATGCCCCCTCTGTCGTCAGACCCGCTAATATTTAATTGAAAATTATATATTAGTATTAATTTATAGCATTCATTCCCAATGCCCAACCACGTAGTATAAATGTTATTTCGACTTCTGTATGGATAACAAAAGAGTAATTGAGCTTAACCCTTTCCGTACTGACTTTTAAATGTATGGTTATCCCTCTCCATACCAAGCCGGCCGAAACTGGTCGCTCCGCTTCGACCTGATCCGCGTCATCTCTTTGGACTGATGAACTTCTTCTTCGAGCTAAGATGCATTAACCTAACATGTATTTGTGGATTTTATTATTTATTTAATTTACAAATTGCTATTAGTAGTTATGGAGAGGGTTCGAAAAATACGGTTGTCCGCTCGCCAGTGGCGAGTTGATATTACCAGCTGGCGACAATCTATTCGCAATAACAACTTTTATTTGTAAATTTAGCTCTCCGCCGATCAAACCAATTTCCACTGCGATTTAAAATAGATTCGCCTGTCGCAATTGTCGTTGGAATGTCTGTGAAATAGTTAGCTCTCCGCCGTTACAAAAAAGCGTCTCGTTCGCCTTGCTTCGTCGATAGTCTTAAAGTATCTATTTATTTTATTAGTATCTAAATAGATCCAGTATCTTATTTAAAAGTGAAATTAATACTGTGAGCTAATTAGATCATACTAAAGGATTTACGGAGAAAACATTTCCTGAGAACACGTCAATGAATGGAAAATTTCTAGGAGTTAAGCTATCTGAAATATGTGCTATTTGAAATTTGAGAAAGTTATTGAAAATATTCTTAGTTAATGGTATGAAGTTAAAGTATTATGTAAGAAATTGAAGCTAGATGATATTCCTAAATCAATAGTTTCACACGGAGAAAGGTTGTTCAGGAAGTTGATATCTACCTTATAATAGCAGTTCTTCCAAATTCAACAGCATCGTGTGAGAGGTTTCATTGCTATGAATATAATTAAATCTAAGAAAAGGTCTTCGTTACAGAATTCTAGTTTAGATGACCTCTTATAACACTAAATGGACTCCCATTTAAGTTATACAATCGTTTTCCTCAAGGTTGTGCAACTAACTGTTATAAATGGTATGTGGATATGAGGTTCCAGTCTTTCCCGCATCACATATGGAAACTTAAGAACACATAATAATGTTTGTTTGTTTATAGATTTTTTTATGTGCCCCCCATGTCAAATTTTTCCGGATCTGCTACTGTATGAGAGCAAGGAAACTAATTCAACTTCTGATTTATTCATCCATCCGGCCCACCGAGGCTTTCTTGATTCCCCATGAGGCCTTCAGAAGTGTTCCCAACTGCGAATGTGGCCCATCGTCAGGAAAAGGACCTCTGAATTAGGTTACTGAGGTACAGATGAATAATACGCATTTTGTTTTTATTATTATTTATACTTTACTAACGATTCCCTTGATATTATAAACTGACAGCTATTATGATTTTTCTAATGTAAATTATATTAATGTTAGGTTAATAATTAAAGTTAATTTAACAATGCCGTAAAACATTTTCAGACTAAAGGAGAAATAAAAAATTTTAAAAATGATCCCTAATTTCCCGTTAACTTATGTATGAACATGTATGAATTCTTAAAAATGCAGATAAAAATTTTCATATCTGCAGTCTAATCCGTACTGCTAAAACTGGTTTTGAACAAATTAACCGCTACTGAATGTTATCTATTTACAGTTATAGTCAGTTATAGTTTTTAGTTAGTCTTTGTATGATAGCAAAGAGCAATTATTTCATGGGCTCCGATGCGGCAATAATGCATTGAGTAGTCAATAATTTTTCATTGTTGCATCGTTGTAAACCTCGTTTTTCCTATTTGAAATTTATTGGTAAACCAATTCGGAATTAATTCGTTTCCTTGGCTGAAGAAATAAATTTCGTTTATTTTACAACCAAAACGTTCCGAGCTAGTTTCACGGTGTTAAATGATTTAATACTTACGCCTAGTATCTGGCGAAATATTTACCGACATCGAACCCGTCGTTCTTGAGTTATTCGCAAGAATCACTAAAATCTTACAAACAGAAGGACAAAATGAGACTGACTTTTATTATAATAGGAGGATGATAAGATGGATCCGTTATTACATGACAATCTTTCAAGCAACAATACAATATCGATCCAGAAACCAACTTATCTACAATCACGATTCCTCTGTTAAAGTTAATAGGAAATAAAACATTAAGATATAAAAAGCAAAACGTTAACTTCCTACAAATTCATTTGAAGGAATAATGCCACTTATCTAACATTTTGTAAATTTGAAATGTTTTCATGCAACCGGAAATTTTCACCTTGACCGTTAAATACATTAAATCAATGAATGTTATTATCTATACAGGTAAACACTGCGGCCACTCTTGCGTCAGTTCTAAATAAACGGTCATAATGTAATACACGCAGTTTCGTTCAGTAATGCAAGTGAATCATAAAGTAAAGCCTCAGAAAATTGTAGCATTTAATTAATCACACGCAATAGATACTTATTCTTGTGAGAAATATTGTCCGAGTAAAGGTGATCGCTCTCGGACATCTCATTTCACAACAGGTGACCTAATCTGCCAAGCTAAGTTCCACTGCCCATGAATTCACTACAAAATTTTCACCAACCTAAAAACCGCTCGCAGTTGTGTACAATGCCCTCTAAACATTCAACAATGGATATTATTGATTAACAAAGACAAGAGAAAAAATCACTCTTACTCATTTTTGCTGAAAGGTGAACTCAGGATGCCACAATCCAAGAAAAGTCGTAAAACACCGAAATCTTTCCACCGACAGAGTGACTTCGTTCCTCTTCTATGACCAACTCAACCAAACTCAACACTGTTGACACTGTTGCCTAAGGGAGCGGTGCCGCCACCTACGGACACCTTACAGAAGATAGCTGTGTAGCATTGTTTCAAACGCGCAACAAAGTGATTCATCCCATCAGTCAGTGGCGTATTCTCCACATACACGCATTTACCGGCGATAAACCTACCTCAGACCCAGAAGATATTTTTGATGAACTAATTTTGAACGTCTAACCCAGTGGTGCGTAAACGATGGCACCCCCCCCCCCATTTCAATCAGAAAAAATTTGTTGACATTACATACAAAAATAATCTCACATTAGCTCAATAACACGACATACTAACTGGCTTTTTAGTATACGCAAGGAAACAAAATTTAACACTTCAGAACAAATGACGCAATGGGGTCTTTGCTCTTTCTTAACCAAAGTTCAAGAAAATCCAAATTTGATAAATTCTTCTTTGTATTTTCTTATTTTACGATTTGAAGATGCTTTTTATTTACTTGTACAAAGAGTTGTCTCGTCAGATACTTCTTTTTTATGTTCATTCTGTATTTTATTTACAGCAGCATATTCATCAGATGAGCACGCAGCAGCAGCACCACCATGTTTTTCACCACCCTTACTAATCCACTTATCCGTATTCAGGGGAAAATAATAATATTAGAACAAATCTACCAAGCTATTGAAGAATACGAACAAATGAAAATACACTCGACTTCTCCTCACGAAAGAATATTTGTGACTGAGGCCAAACCTTTCCAAGGCTCATGAAGCCGACAAGAAATTTTACATTTAATGGCGCAAGGGTTATAGGTTTTTAGGTCTAGCATCCAAGGTCCTGGAACGTAACCTCATTTTTACCTTTATACTAATATCACGCGGAATCGCCGGAACGAAACCCCCGCGTTCTGCGGGGGTCAGCTGTACTTATTGTTAGTTATGTAGCTCTACAAAGAATCTATAAATGCCAGAGAGTAACATTGTTACATTGCGTTAGATTTACCTGCCAGTTTATCATTGATCCCGAATACAGTCACGTAAAATCCGATAGCCTTCGCCAAGCCGGGTAAACTCGCGTCCCTCGTTTAAAATAGAAACAGCGATTCGCGGCCCCCGTCAAATCGTTCACGACCCCCAGTTTGCGCACCAATGGTCTAACCCAGGGGCCTTCAACATTTTCAGCCTTGAGGGCGCATTTGTGAATTTATAGAAGTATTGCGGGCGCCAATAGGTGGTACTACATAGAAAAATAAAACTAAAAGAAATGGGTTAGATTCTTTATTTTCAAACAGATAAATATATTGATTTAAATACAAAATTTATGAATAATAAATTATGACAATCTTGATATTTTAATGTGAAATTGAATTTGTACTTCTTCGGCTAGCTTGTTGTAATCGGGAATTTAGCTTGAACAGGCTGCCTGTAGGCAATCGTCAAGATGTTCATCAGTCAAACCTGACGGAAGCTTTAATTTAATATGGCTCACAGTAGAAAACAGTTTCGCATAAATACGTCGATCCGAAACAAGAGTAATTTTTATAACAATGCTCCGTAGCACTGGATATTTAACCTTATCAACAAGATTCTAAAAGTTTTCCTTATTAAAATGAGCTTTTAAGGATATATCCTTTTGAAAGACAGTGATTTCTAACTGAAGCTCTTCAATTTTTACACTTTTAAATACTTAACTGATAGCAAAGCAAACTCAGTGACATTAATAGGCATGAATGGATTCAACACGAATGTAACGAATGGTTCCAAAACACAGCACTCACTAAATCTATTATTAAATTCTTGTAGGAGGTTTTCAATATAACAAACGAAAGGACTAGGATCAAATTCCTCTTCTGTACTTTCTACGATTAAATTCAAACTGGGGAAATATACCAACGAATTTCTAGCTATATGAGTTTTCCATAAATTTAATTTACTTTTAAATCCATTTACTGAGCTAATCATTTCAACAAGCTTACGATTTTTGCCCTGTAATTCTAAATTTGGCACATTCAATTTTTCGGTTACATCGGTCAAAAAAGCTGGATCTAGTAACCAAAGGTTTTTCTCTAATTCAGGATACATTTCTTTTTTTGGCCCTAAGAATTCCTTAATCTCACTTATGAGGCCAAGAAAACGTTGTAAGACTTTTCCTCTGCTGAGCCACCTCACATCCGTGGGCAACAAGACATCTCCGTAAACAGCACCTTTATCACTTTAAAATGATTTAAATAAACGATGGCTTGTAGCCGACGATCTGACGGAATTTATAATTTTTGTTACAGTAGTAATCACATGCTGAAATTTCAACGCTTTTGCACACAGTGCTTCTTGATGAATGATACAATGATACGACGAAAACTTCGGGAATGAATTCTCTTTGCGACACAAAGCAAGAAAATCGTTGTCACATTCAACCATTGAGGCAGCTCCGTCGGTTGTAATTGCCACTAACTTTTGAACAGGGATATTATTTTTCTGAATGTAACTATTAAAAACACAGAAAATATCTTCTCCTCTCGTTTGCCCAGGTAGAGGGTGTATTTTCAGAAATTCTTCCTTTACGGTGAAATCCTGAAAAGCCATTTTTACAACAATTGCCAACTGATCGATATCAGTAACATCAGTGGATAAATCTAGTTGCAGCGAAAAGCACTCACATAGTTCTAAATCCTGAATGAACAGCGATTCTATCTTTCTGGCAATGTTTTCTACTCGCCTCGAAATAGTTGAACTCGAAAGAGGGATTTTGCTGATGGATGCAGTTATTTCACTTTTGTTCTTAAACTGATTGAAAAGCTTTGCTTCTTTGACTATTTCGCCGTCTTGGAATGGCTTCTTTCGTTTAGCTAACACATGGGCAATTTTGAATGACGCAATAGTTATATTTTTAGACTCTGCACAAGGTTTTACGAGAAGAGCTTGTTGTACGGATAAATTCTTTCAATTCTTGTAATTTTTTTCTTTCGAGCTGATAAATTAACAGGAAATTCATTATTGTAAATTTCTATGAAGGCTCAAAAAATGTCTTTCAATATTACTTTTCTTTGGTACTGCCACACTCCCAGAGCACAATAAGCACACAGACTTGCCGTTTATATCTACGAAGAAAAATTGCTCCTCCCAGTCGGAGTTGAATAAATACGTTCTTTTCCTCTTTGCCATGATCTTAAACCCTAATTTAAAATAAAAAATTAAATGAAATTCTCAAAAATTGTTAAATTAAATAAAAGTAATCTACAAAAAAGAAAGCGGAAGGAATTCATAGTTAAAATTCAAAAACATATATCATAACTATATTTACCAATTATTTCTAGATGAGATTAGGTTAAATTATTGTCTTTGCAGTATAATATTAGTGAGCAAGATTCTCCTTTTCCCAAAACTTCGTGTTTTTCACTAACTTTGCGACCGCGAGCTACCAACTGGGGAGTGTCATTCCGATGTACGAGGCGGGAGTAGGAGACTCAACACAGTACATATCGTATAACAATGAAATGTTGAACGTAAAATGTTACATTGCTTCTTTCCCCTCTTAACAATGTTAAATATTGAGCTTTCCTATGGCATATAATTAGCTACATTGTAGCGAATTACCACAGACTCAGCTGAAAAACGAAATCCGTATAAAATTTTATCTGATCGTATCTTATGCACCTCCTCAGTAAATGACTTGCCATAGCCTTAGTAGCGGGCGCCAAAGAATTCTATGAAGGGCGCCATGGCACCCGCGGTCGCCGGTTTGATGGGCCCTGGTCTAACCAACCAAAAATATTTCGGTTTTGAACGCGCGCGCATTGTTGTCAGATAAACCGCCTGTCGATTTTCAACGCAGGGTGGTATTTCGTAGAATTCTGGCGGTACATATGTATGTACTGTCATCTCGACGTCACCGCCATCTCGCCTTATAGCGAATTGACGGTGGTGGTTGCGGGAGGGAAGCAGGCCAGTATCCCACCCTGTAGGTTGCTTGCAGAGCGTTCAAGTAAAGGGGAAATGAAAACTCCCTCCGTACCGCCTCCTTCTCGAAGGGGCGGAGTCAGGGCCGGCGGAAGGAGTGTTGGCGCCCCCTGCAAGATTTTGCTGCGGCGCCTCTAAGCCATAAAACGAAAATTTAAAAATGAAAACACAAATAAAAATTAGAAAAATTATATTAATCCTGTACTTTATAAATTATGAGAATGTTATTTTGCGAGCTTTCAAGCTAGCAAATTCGGAAATAAGATGTTCCATGTCCAGCTGCTCACAAATATCGGTCTCGATTGCTATTAGTGACAACCCAACCAGTCTTTCTTGTGAAATGGTCGATCTTAAATAGTTTTTTTATTATTTTTCATCTTGATAAACTTCTTTCGCGCTTTGCAAATGATACCGGTAGAGTGTTTAAAATTCTAAGCGAAATAAATGTATGTATTTGGAAATGTCGATTCCAGGTTATTTGAATGAATAAATCTTAATATTTCTAATGAATTCCTTAAGTTTTGGAGTTCTGAAGAAAATAAGTCTTTGAATGTCTTTAATTCGTTGAATAGTTCAGTAGCATCAATGTCTCCGTCGTATTTATTAGTTAGATGAATTTCCAAATCGGTACAAAGTGCTTTGAGAATGCTATCGCCTTTTTCATTTAATTTTTTAAAATCATAAAGGAAATTAAAATATTTATTATGATTCTTTAATTGTTTCAACCTTTCTTCTATCGAATTGATAGACGTCTGAAATAATATTGAAAAAGTTAATTTTAAACATATCTTTTGGATTAAGCACAGATTCATCATCGGCTTCGTAGTCAAAAAGTTTTTTCTTTTTCCGTCAACGAACTTCAGCTCCTACCTTGAACTCCGCTGGAGTATCCAAAGTATTGGCCAGCTCTCCTGCGGTTTGTACCTATAGTTTTTTCAAAACCTTCATCTGTGTGCAATTCTCTATAAATTGTAATAAATTCTCAATCACTTTTAATGCAGAACCAATGTTTTCACCTATGCCTTGGAGTATTCTTATTTTCCATTGAAAAGGTTACAACGAAAACAAAACGCGCATTTGTTCATGACAGAATATACAAGCCAATGACTTGGTATTGTTACTTTGTTAATAAGTTTCCGAAAATAATAATTACTGCTATATTTTCTACCACTTTCATCTGCCGGAAATGAGAAATTTTTAATCTGTTCAGGACCTTGCTCAATAATAATTTTTTAAATTTTATCCTCAATTTTAGGCCCAAGTTTCTGAATCGCTTGGAGTAAACTGAGAGCGATTATCGCTGGCAAATAAATGTCTTCCCTCGTACTAAAGCTTCAAACTTTGATCAAAGCTATTAAGGCAGGAACCATCTTCCTTTTATTATTCTGACTCTTCATTTTCTAATTTAGAAACAGGAGTTTCACTAGCAGATTTTAAATATTTCTTTCTTTCTGTTTTTCTATTTCTAATTATTTCACAGCTTTTCTTTTCTTATTTTAAAACCGGACAATTTATTTTTCTTATCCATTGATGCTAACAATAGTAAATGCTGAGTTAAAAATAAAACTTCTAAAATCTGCAACAAAAAGGAAACCACAAATTTTTAACATCAACTTAACATTAATCCGAAACGATAATGAGCATTTCGGTTTGTGTAGTCAAAACATTCCAACTACTATTATTTTCTTACAGAAACTTATGATAAATTTTATGAAAAATAAAGTTTTACAATACCTAATATGATAGGAGATGAAAAGACTGATTTTTTTATCCAAACACTACAGATCAATTGCAAAAAAGAACTATAAATCACCGCTCCAATGTGCACTCCAATACACCCGACATGCTACAGACAGACTAGGATCATTTTGATTAAGTCGAAAAAAATTGCAAGTCAAGCTTTCCTTAATGATTTCATTGTAAATCAAAAGCGCAAGCATCACAGATAAGGTAGAACTGGTTGACCAAGCCATCTGATCTTTATTAAGAAGCTTAACCGATAGATGAGCCAGTGACAGTTTTCGTAGATGCAGCGTGGGCCGATAGATCGGTCGGCTAGCAGTTAAAGTGTTAATGTATAACCTGTAACATATTGGCGCATAAGAAACATGAAACTCGCTACATATGGGATTAAAAGTCCACAATGCATCATTTGAAGATTCCCATCGTATTTCGCGCATTTCTTTCGATTTACTAGCACTGTCAGATACGGTTTTTAAAAGAAAACAAAATTTCGATTATTTATCCACCGATACGGCTTAGGTTAAGCTCTTCGCCCGCCCTGCCATCCGCCGACCCTCTTTATTATGGAATAAATCTTTCACATGTTATTCTAAAAATTATCTTCTCTATATCAATAAATTGATATGAAATGAATGCAAGGACCGAATGGAAGACGAATGGCAATTGGCAGGGTAGCGCCCCTACATCCTGCCGACTCCTTCGGTGCCCTTATTCTCGGCCACCTCCAATAAGCATCTTACCTAAACTAAAGTGATGCGACCCCGTACCTCGAGGCCTCGAGAGTTCGGGGGCAGAATTTGCGACGAAGATTTGCTGCTCTGGCACTTCCAACTTTCACTTTCTGCATTAACACATGGGTTCGAAAAGATCGGCGAGGGACACGCATCGCCCATCCAGCTTATAACCCGCATTCCGATAATATACAGACACAAATACTATCATTTGATGGTGCCCCTGGCATGTTGGCGCACGGGTGCCTTGCATTCATTGCGTCCCGGGTTGGCGCGGCCTTTCTGAAATCAACCACCCTGGGTGCAAAGAGCAAGTCGCATAAGGGCGTCAACTTTCGTAGAACGCCTTCCCATCAAGGTACAGGGTGGGCGCAAAGTAACTGAACATGTTTTTACTTGTATATCTCGCAAGCGAAACCTACAACAAATTAGTATCATCTCTTAAGTAAAACCCACAAGGAGACTCACTCAGCACTCTCCAATAATGTACCGATTCAAAGTGAAAATGGGGGACCGCCGAAAATATTTTGAGCGCCCCTTGATTTTCGTCGCCCCGATGCCCTGCTTACCTCGCTTACCGCCTAGCGCCGGCCCTGGGCGTAGTAGAGGGAGTGAGGGATAGAATAGGGGTAGCTGATGGGTTGCCTAATTCTGTGGCGTTTCCCTGTGGTATTGCCAAATTTTGGTACGTATTAAAAAATAAATATTAGAAATGTTGAGCTAAATCAATGAAACGAAGTAAATTCACTTCAAGTGGGTATGTCACTTAGTTTACTAGTGATATTCCGAAAACCATTTAATGCCATTAAATCGTAAAGCAAGGGGTGTAAAAATTTATGAGGATCCTAAGAACATGTAACGAATGTATGTTATAAGGCTTTGAGCAAAAATTAACATTTGGACGTTCATTGAGAGATAATTTGATTTTGAGACTTTGAACTACTTAAATTTATTGATAAAGCTAGTCGATAGTGTGGGATAATATGTACTGTGATTAGAATCCTGCTGATAATGATAATTCTATTCGAAAAGGGGATTTTTGACATTGTCATGCTATGCGCACTGATTTTGTTGGTGACGGGCATTTCAGACTAAGAAGGTTATTCCCAAGCTGATGAAAGGGAGTCGGTGCAATCGTATACGTCAGTTCCCAGGAACGTTACGGTGGAGAACAGGGTTTTCAAACACGGGTCCCGCTAGTTAGTGTATTAAATGTATGCATTGGGAGCAGATGATAAGGCAAGGCACAGTACTTAGGAGGGATCCATTGGATGAATAAAATTCCGTCTTTTCAACATGAACTGTGTTCTTAATTTCATGTCAACAGGTGAAGCGATCCAAATGAAGATCATGAAGGTAATATCGAGGAGTAAATGGAACGCAAGGCAACCGACAAAATCACTCCCCTCATGGTACAAACCGGTGGACATGATAAACGTCGGTTACTACAATGTACCTTATGTGACTCTCATGATTTGTAAGCTGATGATGATGAAATTACAAAACATTCACATTGTGGTTTTCGGCGATATTTATGACAACTTTTACGCTTGTGGGGATGGATCTGTTTTCGAAGGAACAGGATGAGAAATGTTATAGATGGGAGATTATATTTACAGTATTTCCTTGTTGATGGGAATGAGACTCCTTCTCCTCAAGAATTGAATCCTTCACTCTCTTAATCGGCGAGGGAATTATGCTTGGAAAGATTTCTCCAAATTTCAAGTTGATTGGTGAGACATGCGTTACCTGAGAGTGAGGAATGGTTCGATTTGATGAGACATTAATAACTGAAGTAATTATGAATTCTCACGCAGCAATATATTTTAAAGAATACCAAAGTTCTATCGAAAAATTATATAGATAAAAATTTTCCTTACGGATAAGAAGAAATTTTTATGAAAGTATTACATATTTTATGAATACTTTACATTTGTTGGTATTGGAATTTCCGGTAGTGCGTTTTTTCAATACTATTGAATATATGAGTGGTGAATACAGGTACTGATATATTTTTATAAAAATATGTAACATATCGTCATATAAATAAAATGAAAGTCAGTTTAAGAAGTAATTCATATTAATCAAACTTAAATTCCTATCTCATTATTAGTATAAGCTGCATTTTCTCCCGTCAAATATTTAGTAATAAGTTTGCGATTTACATAATTCAATAACTAAAAGAATGATATAATATATTAAGGGAATAAAATTGTAATCCGTGTATGAGATTTTGTAAAAGCAATGCGATTTGTATATTATGAAAACAAAATTTATATCCATACATGTAATTTCATTAAATCAGCTTTAATAGATTTTTCTTTTGGCTACGAATAACTTTCATAACAAAAAACATAATTATTGTTTTCAAATTGGCGTCAGGAAATTTATTTTCGTATTGATTGATTTCGGATCATGTCACAAAACTGTAAGATTATTTAATGTAGGGATACTCGATTCTTATGTATATCTACCTTTTTATCGATAGTCTTAATGTGGTCTACCAGCAATTAGTTATCAAGTATTATTTACGACGAAACACGAAATAGGACCAGTGGCGTAGCTAGGAATACGCGGGCCCCCCGGGCTAAATTTTTCACGAGTCCCATTACAAGAGAACGTATTCCGTAGTTTCAGGAGGGAAATTCGCCCAGATGTAAAACGCGTTCAGAAAATTTAAATATACGATGCCAACGCACTAAAGAAAAGTATCCGCTATTTACGCGACCTATTATTAAAATGCTACATCTTATCCTCTAAAGTGTGCTTTTTTGCGGCATTTAAACCCCTCAGCGAGACTTTTTTCGGCGACGTCGACTTTGTTGTGTTTGATGAAAATAATATGGGCAGTTTTCAGAAAATCCAATTGTTATTAAAGTTTCTCAAGAATAAACTAGCCTTATATATTTTTTTGACAAATATTAACTACATATGTATTATTATTGCAGACGTAAACTCAAGTAACTGTAGGAAATATGACCAAAATCGTTGAAGCCGTTTAAGAAAATCACATTGTTTAAGTTGGCTAGAATAAACTGCCCTTAATTATTGTGCAATGTCAACCATTTCTTCAGAGTTTCTATTCTGTATGATAAAATGTCTACGTACGAGATTTCATTCATTTTCGCTCTACTATTTAGGCTCTAGAGCCGCGAAGTCAGACAGACACGTCGTATAGGCAGACAGACGATATGCCAAAAACAACTTTTTGGACTCGGGTACACCTAAAATGCACATACATATACTATTTCCATAAAAATATTGTGGCCGAATTTATTCGCGATTACATTACTTTTGCAGTATAGTATGTATATGAGAATGTAATAAAAACAATCATTATCTGCAAGATTTTAAGTACATACTTACAAATAGATTATGAGAAATAATACTTAATATACTATAATTTAGAATAATAAATAATTATAACAATGTGGAGACTACGGAGAAGGTAATATACTAAAGAGAATGAACTACAAAGTTGTAGTATTATATATATTATACTACAACTTTGGTGTTTATTCTCTTTAGTATAATTTAGGATGTTTAACTTTGCTTTAATAATTTAAATTTGAAAAAAAAAATCAATAATGTAAAATAAATCAACTTCTATTTAATTTTAATGCCTTAGCAACAATTGTCACAACAGAAATATAAACAATTTCAGGAGTTGACTCAAGTTGACTGGAGAATATCAGAGAATATACCCTTGAACATTTAAAAAGTAAAAAACGTTATAATTTTGAACAACTAATTAAAAATATATTAGGTGAGAAATATTATTTTGTAAATTCTTGTACAAATGAACTCCATATTGCTTTATTTTTAGTAAATTTAATATATTTATTTGAAAATTCAATTCAGACTGGTAACTTGGCAGAAAAATGCAAGCCTTCAGGAAATTTGAAACAGTATTCATGCAAGTCAGCAGGAATTTGTTTTTTCCTGCTATGAAATCAACATCTCATAATAATACTATCAAAAGACCTGCCTCAGATTTCTCAATTATGAATGTAAATCAAGATATGAGACAAGGTTCAACTTGTGCTGCTGTTCCAATAAAAAAACTATGCTTTGATGATAATATAGCTGAGAGAACTCTATCTTTGGGACATGATAAAAATGTTACTCAATCTTTAAGAAAACTTACGAGTTATTGCCGACCTCTAATGGACATATGTGGTAAAACCGCTATTGTTACAGGAGGAGCTAATGGAATTGGTCATAATATTACTCATAATCTTCTCTGCAATGGAGCAAGGGTTAGATATTTACAAAATAAAACTAGATGCTATTATTTTCATATGTATACTATTTCTCATAACATTTCTTTGAAAAAGGTGTTAATGGTAGATAAAGATGAAGAGGCTGGTTGCAAAGCTTTATCCTGCTTTGCCAATCAGTATGGGAAAGGATCCATAGATTTTTATCATGGCGATATAACTAATGAAGAAAATCAACAAGGTATACTTGGCAAATTGATTATATTGCCATTTGATCAATTTTAATTAATCTTTTCTCAAATTATTTTTACATACAAGTTTTTACTTCTAGTTTTAAGATGCTTTACAAGTAATGATTTTTCATGGTTTACTAAATTTAAATTTATTAACTCTTGTATGAATAGCATTTTTCAGAAGATGCTGTGATTGCTTTGGGCAAGTGAACATTGTCATTAATAATGCGAGAATTTGGGATGAGGTTTATTGGACTCATGAAGTTGAAGTTAATTTTGTAAGTACAACATTTTAAATCCAAGTTTCCATAAAAGAAAGTCATTTCTCATCCTTATCTCTAATCTATCTCTGGTTATAGAGTTTGAGTTTTACAATTCAGACCTGGCTCAGCCCAGAGTGAAGTTTTAATGAAATATTACTTAGATCAGTGTTTCTCAAACTAATATGATCACAGAACCCTTTTGGGCTTCAAAAGTATAGATGGAACCCTTAAAAACATTATTATTGTGTTCAAAAAGTAGTCACAAAACGTCCATTTTTGGACAATTGGTACTTAAAACAAACAAAATTATGTAAATTGATAGAAAATAGGTAAATAGCAAAAAATTCAGTTATTTTATATACAAATTTTTTATCATTATTTAAATGAGAATGGTATTTTTCCTTCTTTTCTTCACAAAATCTTATTAAGAACAATGCTGGAGAGCTGGATTCTCTTATCAGGTGCAGAATTGAGTATGTATTTTGCTTTTGTTGTAGTTCTGTTACCCAAATAAGTTTATATATAATATTTTAGAGAGGCATACATGAGCATTTCCAAGGGGGGATAGCCAGAAAATTTCCTTAGAAAATCTGCTTTAATTTTTACGACTTTGTCGATTTTGCCAAGGAAGTTTTTAAATGCTTTTGTATTCAGGATAGAAGAATAAATATTTTTAAAAAATAAGTTGAATTTTTGGTATATTTCTTTCTTTTTTCAATTTTGATTTTCTTCCAAAAATACAGAGGGAAGGGGGGCAGATGCCTGGTTTGCCCCCCTCCCCTGCTGACATCCATGTTCACGAGAAATACCACTGCCATCGAAATTTTATCATGGAACCCCAGGGTTCTGTAGAACACAGTTTGGGAAACGCTGACTTAGATATAAATTTTCCAGATTTAAACATAGAGAATATAATATACCACTTTTACAGTTAGTAAGAGTGAGAAAATTTGGTTTTATGCTTATGCATCCATAATTGTAAGAGCTTATAATAGGAAATAAATATTACTTTCGTTAAATATATCAAAATATACTATACAGACCTTTCCTATATCAGGAAATGAAATACACAACATTCCCATACAAATAATAGAATCCTAGTTACTTTGAAAACAGTGCTTGTCTTATGCTATCATTCATTTACTTTTATTTACTTACATTACAGAAAGCTGTGATGGATATTATGCTGTTATCATTTCAATATTTAACATTTGAACCTGGAAAGAAAGGAGGCTTAATTATAAACATGTCTTCAACAGCTGCTCTAAAACCATATGGAGTGTCACCAATATTTTCAGGAACCCAAAGAGCTGTACTTGGTTTAACAAGATCCCTTTCAGTAATTCAATTATTATATGATTTCAAATTAATTTTGTCATGGCATTTTACTATATTACAAAATATAATATCATAAACCAACTTCCACAGGACCAATTCTTCCATAGGAAGTATAACATAAGAATGTGCACACTTTGCCCTGGAGTAACATGCACCTCAATTCTGAATTCAGCAAGACAAAATATGCCTACAAAAGAACAACAGGAAGAGTTTGATAAAGTTATGGCCTATGAATATAAACAGAAGTAAGGTTTCTTTATATTCATGATTACTGTGATAAAGCAAACATTACCTATTTAAACAATTCATAAAACTGCAAGAACTAATTTACTTTTTTCTCTCTGATTAAAGCCCAGACGTTGTTGGAGCTGCCACCATGCACTTGATTAACGAAGCACCTCATGGCTCTACATGGATTATTGAGAATAGTGATCTATACATGATAGATTTTCCTCATTATAAGAATTACTGTATTCCAAGCACTTTACATGTGGTGTGCAAAAAATAACTTAAAGAAAAATTTTATTTGGTTCTAGATTAGATGATCATAGTGTTTGTGTTTAAAATGTTTAACAAAAGTCTTCTTAAGAATTTATTTCACTATATAATGATGTGCTTTATAATTAGATTTAAAGTTAAGTGTTTTTTAGAAACCAATTATTTGCTACACCTGATTTCCTAAAATAATTGTAAAGTCACTATATCAATAAAGTAGCATATTCGCATTAAGGCAAAGTGTTGACACAGTTATCAATAACGACATAAACAATAACCTGGAGCAGGGCTGGCGTGAGGCATGTGCAGTCGGTTCCCCCGAACAGGGCCCCGCACTTTATTAGGGGCCCCACACAAGACTCAATTCTCATGTAATGAGAGATTTAGACCATTTTTATTACATATTAACACATTCCGAAAGGAGAGCTCAACTGGCGAGCTATCTGCAACAAACATTATACAACAGAAAGTCTATCACCAGAGGGGAGGAGGGAGGAACTACAAGCGGAAAAATAAAATAATATCATAGACTTCTATGATAAAGCTCACTCTCATTTTGTGAGAAATTATCATTGTTCTTTAAAAACCATAATTTTTGCCCCACTAGGTAAATATGCATATTTACAAAAATAGACACCGCTCACTATCGAACTAGACCCCGCAAATAATCGTGCCGGCCCTGACCTGGAGTATCGTTTGAAAAGTGCCATTTATTGGTATATTTATGTGGTGTCTATGATATGATCATGTTATTGTGATCAACTGTTCATTAATCATGGCAAATATTTAAATTCAAACTTCACCATCCATCTGTCCTAGGAACATAACTTTTTCAAAGGCAGAACATACTTTTGTATAGGTTATCTTATTTTTTAAATTTGTCCAAGTGAAGCATACATTAAAAATGAATGCAGTGTAGAACCTTTTATCTGGATTACACCTATAAGGAATTCCAGTTAACTGGCTATTTTAAAAAATAATGCAGTTTTCCAAATTTATTAGGAGAAAGAAATTTAAATTCAAAGCCTAACTAGTAATTACCCGGCTCACTACCATGCAATTCAGTGAACAAGTGAACACGTAATTTAGAAGAGAACAAGGAATTTATATTGGAAAGTACCTGATTACCAGAGTCGGCTAGAAAAATTGCAGGGCCCGTTGTAAAGTGTGTGCATGGGGCCTCTTATGCATCAAACATTTTTAATAGTAAATTTTAATAAATAAAGCAGTCTCTCTCACTATGATATTTTTTCAGATTTTCTTTGAAAATGTATGTACTTTATAAGTATGGCAAGTATTTTTTAGAGAGCACAGGTGATTTTTAAGTGCTGGACCTAGTATAGTCACATTGTTCGCACCGCCATCAAGCCTGCCGATTACTGTAGTATTTCTATTACTGTACAGTACTGGTATTATACATATAATATCCTTATTCTGTTGGTCCATCCTTCCATCGGAATGCTCTACCACAAATAATGTCTAATAACTCGAGAAAGGCTGCATGTATTTTAGCTATTCTTTCAATTTTAAAGTGTCCCCCATAAATACTCATATGTGTAATTACCATGCAAAATAAAGACACGCATTCGAGTCCAGGGACGTTTAATTCCCCCAATTGGATAACATGGGTGAGGGACCATCTCGAATTTTTATCTCCTAAACTATTAGTCGTAATCATATGCTCTAGAGGACTTTTTTGTTGCAAATGCTATCCTCTATCTGACTAAATTTATTAATTGATACCTTATAAAGGGCAAGGTAGAGTAAAATATGGATTTCTTATTATTGTTGGATTAATGGCATCTCTTTGACTGTGGCACCACAAATGGCAATGGCTACAAACTGAACTACGTCCTATTATCAACCAGTGATGGCAAACAAAATAAATATGTTTCGTTACATTTTTTGTTACAGTCAAGGAAAAAAGATATTGTTTTTCGTTACATTCCAATCTAAATTTCGCTTTTCATTACGTTTAATGTTATAATGAAAACTTTAATTAAATCGAGCTAATTGCTCTTTTAAATATGTATCTTACAGGGAAGGTATATAATCAAGGTATTCTATATTATTCCTAGGCAATGTATAGAATGCCTAGACAGTTTTTAGACAAAGTATGAATTATGCTAGTTGTGATTGGATTTTTATACTTTACCTTCTATATAATTCCTAGGTATTCTATACTATAGAATACCTAGGAATTATATAGAATGCCTAGGTAAAGTATAAAAATCCAATCACATCTCGCATAATTCATTAATATTGGCATTCTATAGAATCTATGCCAACACTGATTTAGGAAAAGTGGTAATAAGACAAACACAAACAGTATTCAAATCAAGGCATCAAACCTAATTTTTTTCGCTCCGGTTTTCGTTCCGGTTCACTCAAAACACAAAATTTAGGTTCGGTTCCGGTTTTGCTATGGCAATCATCAGTAAACCAGTTCAAACCAGTTTTTTTCTCTCTGACCTTAAAATATTTTTAGGAAAATTTCAAGAACTGATTTATTAATTTACGTAATTTTATAATTAAATCAAATACATCTTCACTGTAACAATAGTGATATTAAAAAAACTAACATTAAATCATGAAAATAAATTTTTCAAATGTTAATATTTAGTACGCATTTTATTTATTTAAGATTTATTTAGAATTTAATATCTACAAACCATAAATGTATCGCAAAAGATTTCAACGGTTAGGAAAGTGTAAGGTGGATTACAAATAAGCACGTTTCCTGCTACAGAGTTTTATAAACTTATTAAGTTATGCAAACCATTCATCTCATTTTTTAATTTACTGTGTTTAGTCTTTTTTGTAAATGATGCCTTCCCTGCAAAGCCAATTTTAGGCTTGTCTGCAGGTAGGGGAAAAACCCCAAGACAAATCACAACATCCATGCACGAAGCGGGATTCGAACCCGCGACCTTTGGATTAGAAGGCAGGCACACTACCTACCAGTCTAACCCGGCGGGCTAAATTTCATTAAAATCCGCTGAATAGCTATGAAGAAAAGAATTGCATCCGGATAGAAGAACGGACAGACCGAAGTTAATATCTATCTATATCTATAGTTCACCCTGCAAGCCACCGCAATGGTGCGTGGCAGGGGGTGCAATAGCACCAAGGTAAAGCGCATAATAATGTATAGTATCATTCTACGTCGGCTGATTTCCTTTCGTAACTTCTGTTCTGCTCAGCTATCGTTCTAGGGAAAAACGAGCCTTTATACCTCTCAGTCCTACAGGCTATCTCTCTTATTTTACGAGGATGGTCCGTTCTCCCAATATAAGTTGGCGCTCTTATTATTTCTTCGACATCGCTGGAGAATATATGCGTTCTAAATCTTTCGAGAAGTTTTAACCTAGAGCGTGATCGGCGCTCAGCTAGTGATTCCCATCCTAAGTCCTGTATCAAGGCTGTAACACTATTGTTTCTATCGTAACAATTTTTGACGAATCTAGCGGCTTTTCGCTGCACTCTTTCTAACTCTGAGATTGATCCTTTCACGTACGGATCCCATATGCTCGACGCGTACTCTAATAGCGGTCTTACTAACGAGAAGTAACATGTCTCTTTGACTTTTTCCTCACTTTTACCTACTATGCGTTTGATGAATCCTAGTTTCTGTTTAGCCTTCCCGCATATATTTCGTATGTGCATATCCCACGAGAGGTTGCTTGTTAAAGTAACGCCTAAGTATTTGACGGAATCGGCTAGTTTTAGCTGGACGCCTTCAACAGTGTAATTCGTCGTGTCAATGTTTTTGTTTCCCCAGAATCTCATAAAGGAACACTTTCCTAAGTTCAATTCTAACTGCCACTCTTTACACCACTCGAGAATTGCATTTAAGTCGTCAGAAAGTAATAATTGATCATTAGGACTGTTAATCTCTCTGTAAACTACTGTATCATCCGCGAATAACTTGATTTTACTTTTAATAACCTTATCTAAGTCGTTTATGTATAAAAGGAATAGTAGGGGGCCGATTACACTTCCCTGTGGAACGCCTGAGGCTACGCTGACTGAATCTGATTTAAATCCATCTATAACTACTATTTGTTCACGCTCATTAAGAAAGTCCCTGATCCACTCGATTATCTTTCGATTTATTCCACAGTCATTTAATTTCTTCAGTAACTTACTGTGCGGGACTTTATCGAAAGCCTTCTTGAAGTCGAGGAAAACAGCATCTAACTGAGTCTTACGGTCTCCTGATCTTAGTATATCGTGAACGAACAGAGCAAGCTGTGTTTCACAAGATCTCGTCTTCCTGAAGCCATGCTGATATTTACTTAGCAAGTTCTGACTATCTAAGAAGTCCATCACGGAGCTAGCGATAATGTGCTCGAGAACCTTGCAAGATAGGGAGGTAAGCGAAATTGGCCTGTAATTTTCTCTGTCGTCTTTTTTCCCACCTTTGTGTAACGGCGTTATAAAGGCTAATTTCCATTCCTTAGGTACAACGCCATGACTAAGTGACTTATTGAAAACTATTTCGAGATAAGGTGCTATTTCCAGTGCTAACTCTTTGAATACTCTAGCTGGTATCTCTTCTGGACCCGGAGATTTATTTGACTTGATATTTTTAAGCTGTTTAGCTATCCCTTTCGCTAATATGGAATGCTTAATAATGAATTATTAATATTTTATTCACAAATCATACGGCAAAATATGAGACCGCATTGTCTCAATAGTGGCAGTAAATTGAATAAGACATTATGTTATTTTCATTAACAATTTGTAGATCATGTGCACTGCTCATATTATAAAAACTTTAAATGTACGGCTTTATTTTTTTCATTCAAAGTCATGTAAATGGATGAAAAAATGAATAAAATTTTTATGAGGAAGAAGTCCGCGGAAATTGAGAGCCCAAAAATCCAGAAAGGCTGAGAAATGTTTATTAACATGATAAAAATTTACTATGACGGAATTTAGCAAACACAGAAAGAAACATTCATTGACATTAACTTAAAAGCAACTGGGTAAATGGAAGATTTTTGAAAACAGTATTTAAAACAGAAATTTGACACCCTAAACTTTGCTTTGATTTCAATGATATCATTATCAAATACATAAGCATCAAAGCCACAGCAATGAGTTACTTTGAATTCATTTCTCGCTATACCAAATATTCTCTTGAAATTAAAGTACATATATAGAAAATGAGACTTACTTATTCCGTGCTGGATGATTTATCTTTTCTTTAACACTTCGTTATTCACACCGATAAGCTAAATGTTTTGATGTAAATAACAAATATATATAAATTTTTTATTCCTATTTTCAGTAATGATTAACATCCAATATAAATTGAATTTTTCGACTTTACAATATATAACTATTTAAAAATATTAATCTGTAACAAAGGGTAACTAATGTATAAATATGCACAAGGAAAAAACGTGGAACAATCTTTCTATATATGAAGAAATGAAAGGTTGTGACATAATATATAGCAGACGAAACATTGGAGAAAATTTCTCTTCTCCAACTAGGCATTCATAAGGTTCAAGGAACTCTCAAATGGGTAAATTTCCCCATGGAATTTCCAGAAGTCATTACATACTACAGTAAAACTCGTTTAATACGTATTTGAGGGGACCGACTCATTGCTTTGTTATAAGCGTGACTACGTTATATATGAGAAACATGGTTTTTGGCCTATACATCCCATATAACACGTATACACATACAGTAAAAGCTGTGCTATCCGGCTATTTAGAACCGGCCAGCCTTAGATACTGGCAATTACACAAATACAATTCATTTTGTATTTCTTTTTCTTTTTTATGAATTTTTGTGTGAATTGTATATGTGTAATACCACAACTTCAAATTTAAAATTTCTTAAAATATAAGATGTATATATTACGTATTTACTCCGTATACTTCTGTGGCTGCTGAGTAATAATGGCGTTTTTGGTTACGAAAGCCATTTGCATTGTCTAGATGTTTTGGTGTACTTCTAAAATTTCCAGTTTTATCGCTTTTTATTATTAAAAAAATTACCCATCCATTGAATATGGCATCAAAATAAATACCTAAAAGCAAGGAACAGGAGAGAAAGGGTTGTTTTAACGCTAACACAAAAGCTGGAGCTGATCAAACGAATTGAAAAAGGAAAAAATAGAGCAGCCATAGCAAAAGAATTCAACATCGGATCTTCTATGCTCTACGATATCAAGGCTCATAAGGCTAAATTAATGAAATTTCTGTCATCTTCTGAGATGAGTAAATCAATTAATAAACATCATACGCTTCATAAGCCAAAAATTGAGGAACTGGATAAAATATTATATGACTGGTTTTCACAGAAATGTTCAGAAGAATTAAATAATTTCCTCCTTTTCTAATAGAGTAAATAAAGATAAGTAATAAAGATAAATAAGAAAGATACAATCCAATAAATTCAATTTTGGGAACAGGTTCACTGCCGTAATCCCCAAACTTCCCGGACGCCCTAAACTTTTCAATAGTCTTTTTGTTTTGCATGTAAGCGTAGCAACGTATTAAATAAGAATGGGTAAATAGTGTCTATATCTAACTACGTGTGGAAGAATTAAAATGGAAAATGCAAACCCCATGCATAGTTATGTTTGGGGAGTACGATAGTGAACCTAAACCCAATTTTCTTTGGTTATTGTTAAATTTGTGATGTCAAAATCGAAAATCACTCCCTTAACCGGCTATTTCTCCTAATCGGCTTTCCACAATCCCCAAGATAGCCGGATAACACAGCTTTTACTGTATCTGCAGTGAGTCGACTTCAATGCCGTACTTACATATGCAAAGAGATGCTTATCAGCTTCGCGGCATGTAAAATGTTCGATTGCTATTACATACGATTTTTAAATGGTCAATTAATATTATTATTATGGTCATTAATTTAGATAAACATTTCACCTTTTTAATATCAATTTCAAAACAAAGGGAGCGTGGAAATTCGTATGGAAGGGATAGATGGAGGAAGGAGACCTCTACAAACAAGTGAGCGGTAAACGGGCGGAAACTATTCATTACTTATCGCTCTGCTCGCCAAAATTCGTTATATATGGGGCATTTTTTGCCACGGGACCAAACATTTGTTCGTTACAGCCGAGAATTCGTAAAATGTGTGTTCGTTACATCAGAGAAATTTAACCAATGCCCTTATGAAGAAGTTCAAGGGACCGAGACATTTCTTCGATATAGCCGAGATTTCGTTTTAGGCGTGATCGTTATAAACGAGTTTTACTGTATCTTAATGTCACATTCCTGGAACAAACCAAGGGACTTGAGGATTAATGAACTTGGTTGGGGTTTGGACCCCATGGCGACAGGGTATGGGAGGCGATGAACATTTGAACATGGAAGGTTACTGAGCGGTTGGAGAATTCCACCTTTCCCTTACACTCTTTATCGGAACCGAAATAAAGGAGCATAAGAAATATCGGTTTTTGGTTTCGGTTCGGGTTCGGTTCCACTCCGGCCAAAAATATCGGTTTTCTTCGGTTCAGATTTTCGGTTCGGTTTCAGTTTGATGAGGGCAAGGCTGGGACGGGATGGTGGGCAGGGCCAGCTCAACAATACAAGCAGACCAAGCGACCGCTTGGGGCGCCAAATTTTCCTGGCAAAAATTTTCGGAAAATACCTCATTTAGTTTTTCCATTTGGTTTTCCATTGATATGTTTAGTGTTTACAGCTGGCGAATAAATGTGAAAATGTGACTTCAAATGAATGTTCAGGGGCAGCAACCAGGCTCTACTCCGAATGGTAAAATAGTATTTCCGAAAGCGACTTCCGAGAATACTACTGAATACGGATGTAGTTTTTCCAACATTTTATTGCTGTTACATGCCGGGGATCTTTGCCTCTTTGCCGACCGGGTGAAAGCAGTTCTCACCGCCCCTAATATTTCTAGCTGATTCTCTCTGTGATTTTCCGCCCCCGGGGGTTTCTGTCCGGGTGCAATGCACCCCTTGCACCAAAGGCCTGAAGAGAAAAGCATTCCCATAGTTTGGAGGGGGGGGGGGAGAAAGGCCATACCTCGGCATCGCCCCCGCCTTACTAGCCTTTGCAGTCTAATCGGAAGTTGGCCAGCGGGAGACATTTATAAGGGTGCCCAAGAGCAAGGAAATCTTTAGAAAGTCTGAAGAGGATACGGGATATTCCATGACCCTCCCTCTTGCGGTTCCTCTTTGTTCCCACGTGCATTCATTCAGGCACATTCAAAATTCTCGGTTGATTGGTTGCGGCTCTTGTTTGAGGACAAAATATATATATATATATATTTTGGGTTTCTTTTACTGCTTCTTAGTAATTGCTAAGCTGTGTTAGGTTGTGTGAGGACGGAGTACATATTATCACACCACTGTTTTCAGCCCCTTCTCCTTCAACATTTCCTCCTCCGTCGCATTTTGCATCGGTGACATCGTTAAAGAACTGTTTGTCCGCATTAGTTCCAATACGTCCATCGTTGTGGAAACGTCAGTCGAGTGGTTTGCGTCTTTTAGTGTTTGAAGAATCTGTTATCAAGTTATAGCAGGTTAGTTTTCCTTGGGCATAATTGATATGTTTTTCTCTTTGCTCAAGAAGTTATGTCAATATTTAGTGTAAATATTATTTTTCCCATTGATAAAAGCGGGTTTTTCACCCTGAGGTTGGAGCTATACCTAATCCACGATCAGCGAAGATTTTCGAAAACCAGGAAGTTAGTATATACATATTTTTATTCGATCTTTTTATATACCGTATTTAATCGATTGTAAGCCAACCTTTACTTTTCAAAAGGGCACGCGAGGAAAATTCCATGTTGGGTGTACAGACATCCTAGTTTTCCGGGATTTGTCGTGAAAAAATACCGAAAAGTATGAATGCCCCGGCTATTTCAATTCGTAATTAAATAAAAAAGGTATAAACTAAAATTAGGAGAACACAAATTACATACGTACATTATATTCGAGCACCCAATACAATTTTTACTAAAACGTAATCTGTCCCGGTTATGTCCCAGATTTTTAATCTCGCAACAAAAATATCCCGGTTTCTCTCCAACGTCTCACATTCGACTCATCAATCTTGTGCACCATTGTGCAGCAATATCTGATGTTTCTTCCGCATATGCTATCACTATCTGCACAATAATGCGTTCGTCCCATTATGGGATTATTAAGAAAAACTGAAAAACTCACCAAAGTAAATGACAAAAATTTACGCTTGCAAAGGAACGAGGAAATTATGACTGACTAAGGAATCATAATATTACGCGCATGCCCATACAAGAGATGATTCAGGAATGAATTTCTCGAAACATTTATTCCGATTTTAATACTCGATTCTAAGCCGAGTGGTAATTTTTAAGGCGGTAAAATAGTAGAAAAACAGGTCGGCTTACAATCGATTAAATACGGCATATGTTTCACGTTGTATGGTTAAATTATTTTTTAGTTTAATTCAAATAAGTTTGTTGCTATTTTACTCTTTCTTGAACCAACCTTTGATAAGTAGTTTAATGTAGAGGTTTTTCTCTTTAAAATTTGAGGTAATTAACTCTATAATTGGGCAATTTTATTTCCTTTTAAGAAATTCAACCTGAAGGTCGTTTTAAATTTTCAATTTTAAATTGATAAGAAATTCGTAAGTTGCTTCTGTTAACGAAAGTTGTCCTTTCTTGTAATGATTCCAAGGAATAGACGATGTTCATCTTTCTCTTGAAGTTCGTAATCAGTCATAAAGTTGCAGCCTCATTTATTCACGATAAAGCCCGCTTTTCATTCCAACCCATATTTTTTTAATAATTTTTTTCGAAACGTCTTTCCAAGATCACTTCCACGATAAGGTTTGATTCGATTCGTTTTGTCGCTTCTTTTTCCCCTGCATCCTTCCTTTGCAGTATTCACAGACTCCCAAGTGCATTTTGCAATCAAGAATCAATTTCATCCTTTATATTTCATTCCAAGACCAATTTGTACCATTAGCTTTAGAGAAGTTCATCACTGACTTTATTCATGCGTTTCGCAACAGGTGCTTGTCTATGAATAAGGAAATGTGTCGATGTTTCATTTTTGATGCCTTCTTTATGAAACTTACTGCACCAGCGAGTTTGACAACCATTGATTGAGTCCCATCTGTGTATATGTATATCTATGCAATAGTTCCAATCAATCTCATTTTCATTTAAATAAGTATCGAACAATTTATAATTTCTTTATGACATTTCAACTTTATTTTTCTGTGAATAAAACCTTTTTTATTAAACTGTTTAATCATAAAAATACACAAAACTTCAAAATAATTATATCCTTTTACTCTACTAAACTACCGACTTTTTATGTAAGATTTATGTACCGATGGGGCGCCATAATTGAAATCTGCTTGGGGCGCCAAAATGTCTTGAGATGGTGGGCCCAAAGGGAGAACTAGGGTTAGAAGTTCAAGGGAGGGGGAGAGCGGGTCTGAAGGGAAGGGGAGGAGAATGGGTTAGGAAGGAGTCATGACGGGGAAGCACGGGCGCGCCTACCCGGGCTGCAGTGGATGCAATACACCCGGGCGCCAACTTACCGGGGCGCCTTCTCATCAAGGTATTTGTATCTATATATTATTAGAATTCGACTTGGGAAGTTTCCTCCTTTGTCCGAGTGATAAGGGAAAGTTGGAGATAGTAAAATGACACAAAATCTTCCAGGAAAAATTTTTCCGATCCCTTGCAATACGCGGTAGCATGACTCAGGGTCTCTAGAACACATAACAGAAAATGGGTTCACCTTAGGAGTCGCCAAGAGGTGGGGGCGCTACTCCAGCTGAGGCGGCAATCCTTTCGTAAAGTACCATCGACCTTTACCACAAATCCTTTCGCTGGAAGTGTACCAGGTGCCTACCCTTTTTCTCCCACTTACCAAGTCTTGGAAATCCCAAATCTGTTTCAAATAGGCTTGGTATAACTTTTCCGAAAACTAGCTTTCCTTACTCCTTGACGATCTTCCACCTACGTTAACGTTCATATTCATTTCTAAATACATAATACCAAATTGAAATACCGAAACATTTTCTCCAAATAATGAGGGAATAAATGATATCTACTACTTCATTGGTTTTTAAAATAACTTAAAATGAAAATACGAAGTCGGAATTTTGACCTAGGAATGCATAAATAATTGAAGTTTTGTTTTCTTATTGTCAGAATAAATATCGAATCTAATTTGGCTTGTAAATGGACAAAAATATAAGAATTCTTGATTGATCATTAAGGTAACGGGACAGAGTATTGAATTATAATCATATGTGCGGTGAGTTTTACAATTCTCCTTCAAGCAGATATAAAATGAAATGTTTATATTAATAATTATGCAAGTAATTTTTTCAGTCAATTCGTTATGGGATACATCGACAGAAATACATCAGCTTCTCTACACTCTCTATCGATGAAAAAAGTCGTATTTCATCATACCACGAAATTACGCTGGTAGAGGGGCGTCACAGAAATATGTATCTTGCACCCGGGCGCGAAACACCCTAGGCGCGGCCCTGCGGGGAAGTTTTGAGGTAGAGGCTTTTTTTCAGCACCCTTTCTTGAAAGTAAAAAACTGAGCTAATCCAATTACGTAATATTAAAGAATCGTTACGTCTCTAAGCCTTCAATATATTTTAAAATAAAGCGATCGTGTCTACAGATGTGCAATTTCTAAAAAATACACTTCATTTAAATAGCAATATAGCTTCAAAAAAACGCTGATGTATTATTAATATTATGTATAATATGTATCCTTTATTCATCAAGACGAAATGGAAGTACATACTTACTGAAATTCAAGTTTTAAATCGGTAATAGCGATAGTTTTTAGAACAAAAATCTCACAGCAATGACGTTTAGTTGATGTTCGCTTGTCAATAAATTCCTACAGAAATTTTTATAAAAACAAATTAAAATTAATCATTTAATGTGAACTGTGAACATCATGGTTTAAAAAATCCTAAATTATCTTTCCTACATTAGGTTGGAAAATCGTTTTTAAAGGAAGGGTATTCATTTTGGTCTTACAATAATAGATTTAGATAACTTTAAAGGGTTGAGTTTACAAGAATTCAACAATAGTTACCGTGGATACGAGATTATTTATATGTACCGTTGCTTTGGAATGAATGCGTGACTCACTATTTTGTGATCTATACCAATCTATACAACGCATTTTCTAAAACTGAACTTGCAAGGACGACGATTAGGTAAATAATTTGCGGTATAACTTTTACTTATGTATTTAAACGAAAAATGTTTAGATGGCTTTTCTGGTTTTTGGTAGCATGAGAAATATTTTTACAGTTCAAATTGGCTAAATATTATCCTGATGATTGAACATCTGGATAATTGGTGCTCTACTGCACTTCAGTAATACATAATTCCGATTTTTTCTATTTCTGTAGAACTCATGTTTATTATCTTGTGTAACGGCCTGTAATTACATTTACATCAATTTTCATTTCTTCATTATGCAACTTTATTATTAATATTGGTAAATTATTTCTGCAGCGAGTTATTTAGTCATAATAATCGAATTTACATTTGCTCTATTTTAGCTGCTTCAAAAAATGTCTGTATTGGGAAGGCTGATTGGTGACAATATAAAAAGTGCTACATCTATATACAAGGCAATAAATAATGGATCAAAATTTTGCCAACTGAATCCATTAACATTATGCACAAAAACTGTAACATTTCAAAAGAGGTTATTTTCCTCTGTAAAAGTTATCAATTTAAATAATAGATTATTCCAGAAGAAAACAGAACATATTTCCTTATTAGGAAAGAATTATAGGAGAAATGTTAGCATACTGGACCTAAAAAGCCATATAATTTCAAATAAACAATTCCCTATTGTAAATTACATGGATGAGAAAAATAAATCATCATTGAAAGAATTATGTACATGTGCACAGCCAATTATGGACCCAAGAGGGAAGGTGGCCATTGTGACAGGAGGAATGCGTGGAATTGGTTTGTGTATGGCAGAAGAACTCATTTGTCTTGGGGCTAAGGTAAGACCCCAACTCCTAATATCATATGTCTAAAGATATTGTGGTATAGAAATTACAAATTTCTCATTGTTTTCTATTAAAATTAAATATTTACCTTCCTTATGGACGAACTGCTGTTTATGTAGAAGTTGTTACTTTCCTGTTTTGGCCCCATAATTATTTTCCGTTGTTAAATTTTATTTTATTACCATGGACAATTTTTTAATTGTTATTTTTCTTGGCATGTCTTCAGCTCGCTTTGTCTTTAGTCAGGTGTAGGCCACTCACTACCCTGGAATGAAAGAAACCTTCACCATGTGGGTGGCGATTGGGTGGGTAAAAGTCAAAAAAAGAAACAGTAGATCACATATGACAATTCTATTTTCTCCCTGATGTTTCTACTGTTTCTTTTTTCGACAATTACCTGCCCAATCACCACCCACAATGTGAAGGTTTCTTTCATTCCAGGGTAGTAAAGGGCACGTTAATGCCCAGAGTGGCCTATACCCGATTAAAAACTAAACGAACCAAAGGCTCGCCAAGGCCATTTCTTAGACCGCATATGACATTGAAAATTAAGATGTCATGATTTCTATGATAACAATAAAATTTTGTGGGGTTATAATGTGAAAGTACCGCCAATGGCAAGAGGCTGGATCAAAATATTTGCGTGGCCAAAACAGGAAAGTACCAAGAAGTTTAATGTCCTTGTTTTACAAAAGTTGCCATTTGAAAATATTTTCATGTGAAAAATAAGTTTAACTGACATAAAAATATACTTCTGAAAGATTAACATTAACATTTGTAATTATGTATAGATATTTAAAAAATGAATGAGTTGATTCAAATTTCAAAATCTTTGTTTATGCGAAGGAAAAATATGATTCATAAATTAAATCATCTTATAAGAGAAATTTCATGAGGAGATACTAGAATTAAAACTTGAAATAAAGGTATGTTGGAATTACAATTAGATTAGATTTACTATGTGAAATTTCCTGTATATATGCATATAAATGACTAAAATGAAAAGGGGAAAATAATGCAAGATCGCCTAATGAAATTCAGTTTTATTATTATATATAATAGTAAGAAATTATGTGTTTTGACTACTTAAAACTATTTTTTTAAATAAATAAATTTATTTTGTTAAATATCCAGTGAACTATAATGTCTGTGATTCAATTTTTTTATTATCAGTCATTTTCCTTAATGTTTTTTTATGTATAACTCAGAGCATTTCAACATACATTTTACTATGTTCATGAACAAAGATACGGCATTGTAGAAAGAAAGAATAACATTTAAAAACTACCATACAAATAATTTTAAAACTACTACATGTAGTTTCAAGAATTAATAAGCCAAGTAAATGAAAAGTATGTGAGTGATTCTGTTGGAAATACAGTATTGCATTCCTAAAGAGGTAGTAGCGTCAAAAAATATGTGAAAATATTCTTTTGTGATAATATGGTAGATGTTTGGATTTAGCAAAGAACCAAGTTAGGCACTTCCATGGTAAGGAAAACCTATGAGTGCGCTAGGTAAATTGAAAAAACTAGCATATGCATAAGATATTATTATTAGAACACAATTCAGTTACGTTGTAACACTGTAATTTGAAGAATTGAATTGATCAGAAAGTTTATGGAGCAGCTTCAAGACTGAATTAAGAGACTCAGGAACTTTCGTACACCATTTTTCCCATATCATATCTTCTACACACATAAACACACCTCAGTCATTGATAGAGTTTAGGGTCCTCATGAGCCTCCCTTAATAATGGGACCATAGTACTGCTGCAACTCCAGTAAATCCAGCATTGAATAGGTTAGTTAATGCTCTAATGCAGATATTATCTTACTGATTTAGTAATAATATCAGCTTTCTGGATTTTAGGATCAGTATATATTTCATATTTAATATGACTATAATAGGATAATTACAACTTCTATGAAACACAAAAATACAACTGAGTTAATGATTAAAAACAATAATACAACATGGCTTCTATTATGTTAATCACTGATTATTTAGTTTAGAATTTCCTTGAGCTATATGCTCTTATAAAATTTATTTTTTGATCAACAAAACAGCCCTTCTATTGATCAAAAATTTGTTATTAAATGTAGGTATTAATAATGGATGTTGATGAAAGAGTAGGACATTGTGAAGTTGAGAGGCTGACACGTACTTATGGAAAAGATAATGCATGTTTCTTTAAAGGAGATGTCACACACAGTGAATCATTTCAAGGTAAATATTTTTACAAAAAAATAATGCCATACACAATTGATTATTTTTATCCATTTGAAAAATGTATTTTTCTTTTTCAGAATGCTTCAATCAAACACTTTGTAAATATAACAGAGTCGATATATTAGTAAATAATGCTGGAATATTGCAGCCTCAAAATTGGCAAGATACTATCAAAATCAATTTTGTGAGTATAATTCGAAGCAGCATATTTTCATTATGCAAAAGCCTCAATTAAAAAATTATCACCTTCATGAATTTTGAGTAGTTTCAGTGCACTGTAGTATTTTAAATTTATTATTAGATTACATCTCAAAATTGTTAAATTTTGAACTGTGGACAATAATACAGGTGAGCCCCGCTTAATGCGGCCCCGGCCAATGTGGATTCATTATAACGCGGATTTTGTTTCAACTTAAAATTTTTAAAAAATATAGATATCTTATGCACAGTGCGACCACAGTCTAATATATTATGATTTTTTAAATTTCGCACTAATCAAATTTGATAAATATTGTGATATTTCAGCAGTGTTGCATAATACTGCATTAGCTGGCCATACACGGGCGGACTTTTTGAAGGACGTGGTCCGCGGCAGACTAGGTCCTTCAAAAAGTCCGCCCGTTAGTGGAGGATGCCGACTCAGGTCCTCTATGCTCAAGTCCTCCGTGTGAAATCAGGCGGAGTGGGTCCTACGGATCTAGTCCTCCGTCCTCCACTAACGTAACAGGATCCCTCCACATGCATACAGCGGACCTGTAAATCAACGTCTGTTATCTGTCATCTTATCATCTGATGACATCATTTAACAAACGGCTCGCAAATTCTGAGAAAAATTAACAACAGGCTCGAGCAAGCCGGCACGGCGGGAGCCGGCTTCAGCTCATTGTATATAATGATATATAACTTGCAGAAAACCCAACACGCACCACTATGGGTTTGATCTATAAGCGGAGCTGCAAGAGCATCGTTGATCAGTGCATGACTTTGTTGAAGGAGCACAATGACTTCACACGAGTGAGTGCCGTGACGCAGGATTGCGACGGACTATTTGAATGCTACCAACAAGTTTTACGTAATAAGCGAAAAAAGCTAAGCAGTAGACCCTGGACTCTTTTTTTAATAAAACTTCGTAGGTGTTGTGAGAAATATTTTGAAATTTGTAGGTCTACCGCTAAAAAGTTTTTTTGTGTTAATGTTTACTAGGTAATTTTATAGTTTGTTTAATAAATTACTTTCGAAAAGAGCAGTAGAAATATCTTTTACATTGAATGTGAGACCAAAAATACCATTTGGAAAGTCATTTCCCTCTGGGCGCCTAACGGTTATGGTGCCCCGGCAAACGCGGATTTTTGCTTAACTCGGAGACCTCAGGGCATCCCCCATGTTAAGCGGGGCCAACCTGTATGTTAAAAAACTGAAAAATAAATAACATTTGCTTATCGAAAATATTTAAAATTTATTTTACTTCAGTAATATATTTACTCATTTATTTGTTTTAGAATGGTCTTATTAATGGCATTCATCTTGGAGTAAGATATATGGGAGCAAATTATGGAAAACAGGGTGGCATCATCATAAATATTGCAAGTATTATTGGGCATATACCTCTTGGAGGTGCTCCTATCTATACAGCAACAAAACATGGTGTACTCGCTCTCACTTTAGGATATGCAGTAAGCTATGTTATTAAGCTTTTATTTTTTATTAAGAACATTTTAAAAACATTTTTAAAAATTCATGTGAAATATTTTTATTATACAGAACTAACTAGTGAAGCCATCAAATACATGAGTAAACAATTTTAGCATTTCAACTATGAGATATTCACCATTATGCATATCTTGCTAATTGTTTATTCATATAATATCAATAAGGACTTTGTAGCTACAATTCACTTTGGTTTACTGGGCTATTTTCTTATCATATAAGTTTTTTTACATTTATTTGATAGAAGTTATGACCTGAGTTCTGTTCTACTTGGAATGTCTTATTAGATATTTATTTCCAAATAAATGGTATTTGATTCTGAAACATTTTTTTCTAGGAGTATATACATTATAATAAGACATGTGTAAGAATGTGTGCAATATGTCCAGGAGTCACAGATACTGCTATGATACAAGTAAATAAGCTTAACATGGATGTGGATCAAAAAGAATTTCTGGATTGTCAATTACGTAGTCTTCCATCGCAACCGTAAGTTTTGAATCAGTTTGTATTTGTATTCGCATTTATATTTATATGAAAATGAAATTTCACTCCAAAATCAAATTTCAGGATCTTAATTTGTAGATATTCAGTCATAAGTGAATTTATCTTTGAACAAGACATGGTATTAATGAAATGAATGATTCATATTTGAATACTTATGAAATAAACATTTGCATAAATACGGCTATAAGTCCAAATATCATATGTTAAAATAGAAATTATTGTTTTTTGATAACAAGTTTAATAATCTGAAATGATACCAAAAGTACAGTCATTACAAGTCCAATGTTAATGTTTGCCATTCATGAGTAAATCATTTTTGAATTATTTCTAATAGTTCTTTAAAAAAACATTAGAATGCTTTTGTCCATAAAATTGAGACTTCTCACAGATGCATCCTTTATACCAGGGGCATTCGGTGGCCCATTAAGTAAGGCAAGCAGTGGCACAGTTTTACTTTATAGAGCAAAGTGTTATGAAGTCTCGCCTTGTCATTCATGTATCTCATTAATAAATATAACAAATAATAATATATAATAATAATATATAATAATAATATATAATAATAATATATAACAAATAACGGTGCACCTTGCTTGATACCAAATTTATTTCTCACTTTCTGTTACCAATAATTTTAATTAACAGAAATATATTAAATTGCACTTCCGAAATATTATAACCATGCAATTACTTCTATAGCAGAGGTCTCCAATCATTTGATCCTGATCAACTGGTCAATCTTTGGCCCTTTTAAAGTCAACCACTGAATCTTGCCTCAGTGCTATTACTCAATAACAATTGAGTAATACGAAGTGCAATCTAGTAGAAATTCATTCAAATGACAAAAATACTAAATATATTTCTATCAATTTTATAATAGTAACTAAAGTTATTTTAATTAATTAAAAAAATTTGTAGCGTTGATGTTTCACTAGTCAAGCAGTGCTTGCATTGCTTGCATAGACCGACTTTCCCTGCTTTATACTATGAGAAGGGAATTTTTGTTCCTCATCTCATTTGAGATTAACTATCACGAAAATCTTCTGCATGCTAGAAAATTCTCTATGATCATTAAGATCAATCAGTAGTAACTCTGCTGAGTGTCATCTATAATAATAAATGTCTATGTTTGTGTGTGGGTGTGTGTGTTTCCTGCATACCTCCAGGACCGTAAGACCTAGAGACCTGAAACTTCACATACATACACCCTGAGCATGTGCACCTCAGGCTTATTTCTTAAAATTTTTGTCTTGGAAAGGGGGGGAGGCCAAAAAAATTAAATAAACAGACATAAGAACTAAAGAATTGAAACTGAGCATCGGGAATGAGTGCAGCATGTTGTTCATTTGCATTTTAAAATTACTTAGAGTCAAAAGAGTTAAATGGTGGAAGTTTACTTATATGCGTGAGTGCATAGTACTGATGACAAATGGTAAGACTGAGAAGGAGAAAAATTCTGAACTTGACCCAATACCCCAATTCGAGATTGGTTACTTAGAGTCATCGTACAAAACTGGGACTGTTGTTTTTTAAACACATGTCAAATCTATCCATAAATTAGTTTTGAACACGAAAATTTAATGTATTTTTTTAGGTGAAAATTTATCATTGCGATGGAACTGTATTGTTGTAAAATAGGATTGTTGCTAATTGGGTATGAGAACATCATATTGAAATTCCTCTTCCCGTCGCCTCCAGGTGCTGCATGGCCTACCACAGTGAAATTTGTTATCGAATTCTTGGTGGCTAATCAAAATCTTCGTAAATTTTAATATGTAATAAGATATAAAGTTTTGGTACGTCTGTTTATATATCTGCTTAAAACCCGAGAACGGCTAAATATACAGCCACCAAATTTAAATGAAAGAAGTTTATACTTCGAGCCAGGTTTTTGTCAAGGTTTGATGAACCAAGATCAGTCAATGCTGCCAATATAGGGTATTAACATTTTTCCATAATCATTATGACGCCTAAACTATATAGCCTACAACAACCAAATTTAGTTCGGTTTTTACTTACGTCACAACATAATGAATGGTCTAGGCTTAGTTGACTGGAATTAGTCAGTGCTGCCAATACAGGGGATTTATATATTTCCATAATTATTGTGCACACCCAAACTATATAACCTAGAATAAAGAAATTTAGAACAACTCTTACTTACGTCTCAACTTAGTGAATGGTCAAGGTTTGGTCAACCAGAATTAGTCAGTGCTGCCAATTCAGGGGATACTACTATTTTTTTATAATCATTATGCATGGCAAATCTATAACACCTATAACAAACAAATTTAGTATGGTTCTTACTTATGTCTTAACTTAGTGAATTGTTAAGGTTTGATAAACCGGGATAAGTCAGCACTGCCAATATAGGGGATTAATATTATTCCATAATCATTACACATGACCAAACTGTAAGACCTAGAACAACCAAATTTGGTACGGTTCTTACTTACATCTTAACTTAGTGTACGGGCCAAGTTTGGTCAACTGGGATTAGTCAGTGCTGCCAATATAGGCAATTGACAATTTTCCATAAGATAACATGTAAAAATTGGAGATCTGATGCAACTTCTCAGTGAAGATCATGGAATGAGTAAGAAATTTAGAAAGGAAAGATACCTAATAAAGAGAAATTTTGACAGAATATGACAGTTGTAATAACTAATGAATGTAACACTAATTCAAGATAGCAGAAGAACTTAAATGATCAGGACAACATCAGTAATACGATAAGATAAAATGAAGTTAAAATGATAATTTTATAAGATAATAAATATAAATCCATGACTGAGATTATGACATTAGACTATGAAGAGAAAGTTAAGCTTGTGCAAAAGACATTTAGGCTTTTTGAGTAAAACAACAGATAGTTATGCCAAATGAGGAGATGTTGCATATTGGAGATGGAAGAGAAAGGTTCAATCAACATTATGAAGAAAAGGTAAAAGAAATGGCAATGATAAAGAACAGTTTATGAGCGAACATTTTTTTAAAAGTAACATTTGTCACTTAATCTTTTATGAGAAGTCAAAGATAATAAAAATAATAATAAAATTTACAAAATGTGTATATACCTAACTAAAAATTAAGATAATTAATATACAATGAGAATAATTGTTATTTATTTTAAACAGAGCAGAGAGACTTGGACCTGCAGTTTCACATGTCGTACGCTATGGACCAAATGGATCAGTTTGGATATGTGAAAATAATGAATTATATCAAGTTTGCATGCCTAATTATCAAGATTTAGAATGCCCTGGAACAAGAGTCCCAAAACTTCAATGTTAAAAAACAAACTTTGATTTAAAACTGCTGAAACTTTTAGCCAAGCATCTATTTTCATTTTAATACTTCTTCTCATTTCCAGATATTTAATTAATGAGTAATTTATTAATGTAATTGTGTTTTTCTTGAAATAAAATAGTTCATTAATATTATGCTGCTTTACTGCTGTTTGGAAACTTTTTCCTGATGCATAATAGCCCCTCTAATAATATGTTAAAAGATGGTGAGTTTAAGATAAAATGGTAGAGAAATACGATTATCATTGGTGGGGAAAAAGAATGCAAAGGTTTTGCTATGTGATTTTTTATTCAAGAACCATGAAAAATAACAATATCTCAAGATAAAATTCAGATAAAAACTCAAATTTTTTTATGATTAAAGTTTATGATATAAAAAAGTTTATTTAAAAAAATCTGGAATAAAATTATGAAAGTGATCATCATCATGCTGGATACAGAAATGTGTTCTCGAAAGTATGTTTTCCCACATGGACTGAGGCATTTCATAAAAGTTATAGTCAATGATATCCTTGCCATTAATTCATGAAGAGCATGAGGATTTGTAATGCTTACATTTGTAATGTTAAATTTTTTAACGTATCTCCAAAGGAAATAATCAAGGGATGTCAGATCTGGGGATCAAGTTGACCATAATGGCTTGAAAACTATATGGTCATAAAGAGTTGGAAAAGTTCCTTAGTGCTGTATCATGGTTTGTGGCTCATGGCTCCATCTTGTGGAAACCAACCTTGGTGAATTTCATCCTTTGTTAGGTACATTATTCCTTATTTTCACGATAACACTGTAGCATTTTCACAGATGCTACATTTAAGGCAGAGGGGGAAATGAGAGGTGGATAGAAGAGGGAGAGAAAGATGAGGGATTGGAGAAAGGGAGAAGGAGGGAGAGAGAAAAAGGGAGTGATGGCAAACCTTTGCACCCTTGGTGAACTAAAGGCAAAAATCAGGGATGTCATTGCAAGTACCTTTTAAGGAATGCCTCAGTCTGTGTAGGAAAACATTCTGGAAAGAGCATGTTTATGTGTCCAGCTTGGTGGTGGTTACTCTCAGCTTTTCATTCAAGATTCTTTTAAATAAACATTTTTGAGTATCATCAGACTATAATCATAAAAATTCTCCAGTTTCTATCTGAAATATCTTGAGATATTGTTATTTTTCATGGCTCTCAAATTAAAAAAATCCCCCTGTATTAAATTATTGTCTAATTAAAATGCAAGCATTCATTTTTTGGACATTTTTATTTTAAAATGAGAGAAAGAGCAAACTAATATAGGTGGGTATGCCAAAGATGCTCCAAAAATCATCTCAGCAAATATCATAACCCTAAGTTTTAACTTTTATGGTATACTGATGCACTATCTTTGAAGAAAGATATGGATGGCATTTCTTATATATTCACTATATTTCAAAATCATTACCAAACTTCAATCATTTATTTAAAAGAATATTATGAATTTTTTGGCATAGGGGTTGGTACCTTACAGTTTACTTGATAAATGCTCACAGCAAACCAACAGAAACAAAAAGCAGAGAAGATTGCTTTGCACAATTTTTACTAGCACATGTCCATGAATTATCTTTATAATTAAATTACTCATCAAATCATCTGATTATATTTATGTTATGTTTGATTTGGCTAATGTTGAATATCAACCATGATAAATTACAGAGAACATCAAAGAAATTTATACAGAATTTTGATATTTATAAATCAATTAACTATTAATTTAAGCAGATTTTTTCCATGACAGACACTTATATTTTGTTTGATGGATCTCATGCATACGAATGTATACTGAACTAAGACATATTTTAGAGAGAAAAATGCCTCGTGTGCGCCTGATATGTCAAGAAAAAATATTTTCATACCCTCCTCAGTCAATTTCATTCTCCGCAATATCTAACAGCGAAAAACTCTACAGTTTATGTTGCAACAACTTTATGGCAAGATTTCTTGATTTTGCTAGTTAAAAAATTTTAAAATTTTTCTATAAAAGTTCCACGTGTTATTGGTAATCACTTAATAACGCGCTTTCGATATACAATCCCAGAACTTCGAAAAAGCGTCATAAATTAGTAAAACGTGAAGGGTGGCTTTCGTGAGGGTATGCTCGCTCAATCCGTTAGAAATATCACTGGCACTGCCCTCAATATCGTCTCTAGTTGTATTCTCAGAAATCGTTGGCCGATATATGACTATTTAAATAGTTCTGTCCAATGCACTTCAAGGGCGCCTTCACCTACCTCACATTTCAAATGCTGAAGATTTACGGAGGCGGCGCTTACCTCTCTTTTGCAACGCCGCACAGTGGTCCGGATCTCGAAAAACAGGGACAAAAGTCAAATTTTTGTCCCACGGCAACAAAAATGACATCTTTTAGGTTTTTCGGTACGCTGAGTTCAATTTCACAGTTATTTTTATCGAAAATCAAAGCATTAATGGTGTAGTCGGGGAAGGAAGTTCTTTCAAAAATTCAGAAATTCGACATGAATATCGTCAAACGATAATAATTTAATTGTTGTTGCGCCTACAAATGCAAATCCATAATATTGTAAAATTGGTTTCTTGAATACAATCATTTCGGTTGTTTGTGCTTTAATCCTAAATTTTTTAGCCAAAAAATAAATCTTCGAAGTAGGGATATCGTTCTGTAGTCTTTGGCTTCTTCTTTAGAGGGATCATTGTTACATTAAAGAAATCCTGAGGCCACTCTCCCGAGTCGTAAACCTTGTTAATTAGTTTCGTAATCACCTTTAGTCCTTCCGATCCCATGACTTTAAGTACCTCCGCCGGTATCCCATTGTTGCCTGTAGCTTTTCCTTTCTTTAGTTCCAGTATCGCCTTTTCTACTTCGCTTTTCATAATACTTGGTCCCAAGTATTACATATAAAACATATTTACATATGATACATATTTATATATGGTACATATTTAATATTTTATTCCATGTGAAATGTTAAAATCCCGCCTCAGATTCCTCTGTGTCAGATCCGACCTCGTCCACTGATTCCTCCGATTCTTTTAAAAGATCACGGACCTCTTGAGGCAAGGTTCCCACTCGACGGGATTTTTCTAGTGCAGTACCCATGTACTTATTAGTGGATCGGAGCTTAGTAGGAGTCTCCGAAAGACGTCTTCATTTGTATGGAGTCTAGAAGTCTTCCGAGCGTGATGTTCACGGTATCTTCTAAGTCTTTGTTTCGTGACTCCTGCGCTTCCTCAGACAGCTCGCCTATTGGAAGTATAGCCCACTCAATAACAGCTGATCCACAAACCCACCTTTATAAATTTCCTATGAGCGGTGATGGAAAAGCGTTGTCAAACCAAATGAACACTAAATTTGAAGTAATCACTAAAATTGTCAACCAATTCAGGAATAAAAAGTCACTTTAGTAAACAGAAAACTGTTTAAACAGAGGACTCACTATGATATGTTAGCACATACACGGAGAAAAAGAAACTGGCGTATAGGGAGACCATGCGTAGAAGAGGCAGAGAAAAGGATATCCTGGTTAACCAATAACAAAGCAATGTGAAATGTTTGGATTTGGCGAATGGTCTCCCGGCGTCAGCAAGTACATTGTGAGCAATGAGGGTTTTCAGACGGTCGTCGGTCTGCCTGCAATCTACCGGCGACTGAATTCCAGACGCCTGTCCCGTGCTGTCGCTCAGAGACTGAGGGGCTGAGGGAAGACTAGAGGGACACGCAGTCTTTGAATCTTTCGTGGTCTTCTGTCGCCGGGAGACCAGTCAGAGAAGAGAGCGAAGAGAAGAATTCTCAATAAATATTAATTAAAGCATTCAAACATTTTGCAGAGGAACAAATATTTTACCGCAACTTTCCTTTCCGTGGTTCATATACGGCGCAGACCCTTCTTCACGTACGTGGTAGAGAGGCTTTTTAATCCTTCTCAACCGCGGTTAGGCAAGTTTAGGCATATGATTTCTACATTATTATCTTCCTAATACTGTACACTATACCTGACATAAAAATCACCGTGGCACTTTGTGGCACTTTTTACTTAATGCAACATATGTACGAAATTTCCTTGAAATGTTACTTGCAGTTCACGAGCTCCTACAAGGAACACGGCAATTACTGAAAGACAGTTACGCATATTTTTTGCTAGTAATACATCCCTATTACTATCATGCAGAGTCATTTTGCCAATTTTCAGTATGTACTGTAGCCAAAAAATGGTTAAAGTGATGTATTTTTCGAAGAAAATAAAAAACAAGATTTTCATGCAGTATAACGTGACTTTGAAGTGATACACTCAGCTTCATAATAGATTCTACACAAAACTAAGTGTTTTGCATGATGCTCCAGACCTTCTACGACACAACTTGGGTATCCTAAGAATTTTTCAAGAAAGTCGAAAAATCGACTTTTGTCCGCCTTTTTCTGGATCCGGACCACTGTGCGCCGCGGCGGTGCAAAAGAGATGTAAGCGAGAGAAGTGGGGGAGGAAATAGAAAGCGATGCGTGGAACAAGAAGTATTTAAGTGAGACAGAGAGGGAGGCTGAATGGGAGAAGGCAGTCGAAGAAAGAATGGGGGTAGGGAAGGAAGGGGTGAAAAAAGCACGAATGCATAGAGGCAGGGCCGGTTCCGGGCATGGGCGACCGCCCAGGGTGGTCCATCGCCGGGAGCGGCCCCTGCTTACGGCCAGCCTCTCGCCAAAGTCGGTACCACATCGAGAGCGGCCATCCAGTTTACAGAGGTGTATTTGTGAAAATGGAGGGAGGTTGCGGGAAAGCCGGAGCAATCGAAAAATATCGTAACCTCTGGTGTACCCTTTATGTAGATGGGTTTTCCATGCTGGCAGATATCCAAAGTGGATGTGTCCGGAAGGTCACCGACCGAATAAGAAGGGCGGGAAGTAAATTTCCCATTTCGCCAAACCCTTTTTATCAGTACATCTTACCGGTGGATATGAGTGGAAAGTACTCATTAGGAAAAACAAACGTCGCCGTCAACAGTTTGGCGTGGAGAAACTTATATTCTCTGCAACATTAATGACAACAGAAAACACTTTTTATGAGTCCTCAGGAAGTGATATTTGGCAAAAACAAATGACATGAGTAAACCCCCGGTTTACCATATGGCCGGCCTAGTTTAAACATCAAGCGTAAAAATAATTAAAAATATTTATAGTTATAGGGTTGCATCGTCGATTGTGCACATCGAACGACCTGCATGCCAAATTTACAGAAAAGTTGTAGAATATACAATTTTTAATGATTTGACAACGATAAATGTTTGCGTTATTTCAACCTAACAGAAAAATTTGAAAAGCTGGTAAATTAAAAAAAGAATCTCCTACTTCCATTAAACCGTTTTCAGCCAAAAACTAATCATCTCTTTACATGTTAATAATAATTCCAAATATAAAATTTTACTGATCGTATCGTATTTCCACTATAAATACAATGATGAAATGTTAATTTTGGTATATTTAACAAAATTAGAAGTTGTAATAATAACAGGATTCTACAGGACATTTTGATGCTAGAAACACACCATGAAAATAAATTGGTTGTAGCCATGACCTATATTATCGAAATACGTAGAAAATATTTGAACCAAATTGATAAGGGTTCTATTTGCTAAGGAAACAACTTAAAATTTATATTTTCTTGTTTTTCATCTGGTTAGATATTTAATGGAATAAGATAATAATGTACGGTTTCAACTTCAACAAAAATTGTTTATAACATTTTCTATCTCATTTTAAGGGCTAACATTATGAAATAAATTTTAATTAAAAACTAATAGTAGCATTGAATTAATTAGCTATTTGGTGGATTGATTTAGTCTTAGTCGTCGCCCACGCATAGGACCGGTCCTGTGTGCAACCACTCCGCGAAAATATCGAAATAACGGTTATTGTTTTTCCGTTTTTTGTTAGAGCAATTTTGGACATTTCGTTAACGTTTTTCGTTACGTTAACCAAAATTAATTTCGTTATTTAGTTACGTTACGCGTAACGTTTCCCATCACTGAACAAAAATATCCTTGGGTAGGAGATCGAACCCTAAAAGTTTCACCGTTGTTTTCTCCTGCTGATATCATTTCTGTCCTACTGACGTCATGCGGAATACAAAATACGCATCGGAAGTTTCGTCTTGCACTCGCCACGCATCTCGTCGAGGAGGGTGATTCAGCTGTCTCTCTGAGGAAGACCAAGTGCTAGTGGGACGCAATTGCGTCGTTTAGAAGCACGAGAGAACACGCATTGGCCCGTAAACCGAAATCGCATGCGATGCCGTGTGTGTGTGTTTGAAAAAGGGAAAATACACAGGGACTGTAGTAAAATGTAAGATTCGTGACGCGGGACTACACATAATTGAATGCTTTAAATTATATCACGCAAAGCAAAATTTTTTGAGAGTGAATAAAAATTTATTTATCTCTTAGATGCAGAGGGAAGTCTAGGGCAAATTAGCAGCATGAATTTATTTTTTATATTAGACAATTATGCCGAATTTCTGTTTTTTCCATTACTCATTCCTCAAGATTCCTTTTATGTACATTATAATATGCTGATTAAAAAATTTGAATGTTTTATCACTAATATAATAGGAATAGGTATGTATAATATCCTGAACTAAATTTTGACATTAATAGAGCAACGTGACATTCCTTTTCATTTTATTCGTTCGAACTCGTCAACGATAAATTAAATTCGTTTTTAAACCTTCGAAAGACTGTTCTATTTGCGCATTTTGAGTGTGCTTTGATCTTTCTGTTGAGTGATCCCTCGCTTAAGTACACACTCGAAACCCTTTTATAACGAGTTTTATGGAAATCCACCCATAAAAACGTGCGTAAAACTTTTTACGCGTCGTCGTAACCCTCCATGAAGGCGAGTGAATCCTGAACGCAGAGGATGACAAACTTAAATCATTAGAGAACCTACCACTCTTTGTCACACGACGTTTTGCCTGTTTGGAAAAACAGCACAGAGAATCCTCAAACCATAAAATGGTTAATGTAATATTTCCAAGATTATCCGGATCCGAAGCGCTATCTTTTACCCCGAAAAAAAGCATTTGCAGACGGGCGTGCTAGTCTACCAAGGCCGGACGGTTTATTTGCGTGATAGATTCTTCACGGAGCGGGCTTGATTTTAATACTTATCGCCTCTCTGAATTCACAAACTCAAGGTTATCCACGTGGCTTCAAAAGTCAAAAGCTTGCTTTGAGAGAATTCTCTCGCCTGGATAAAATGAGAGAACCGGGAATTTTTTTTCGGCCGAGAGATTAAGAGCCGACGCAAGAAACAAGGGACAAGGGTTAAGACAAAACGATGTTTGGATCGAGAAAATAAAAGACGGTTGCGTTGGAAACAGTGTTTGCGTATCTTATAACTCGCGCTAACGTAAGGGATTTGTACAAGATTTTTTAACAATCCTTGGACTGCAGAAGCGCATTTTGTGTAGGAAATAAAAAAAAGTATTCCTTCTATAAAGATAGCCTTTTCCATATAAGTGGCTGATTAATATCATCGCTGATAATTTAAAGCGAGTATCCCCAGCGTTGAGATTCTATTTATGCAATCCGTTATATATTGTATGCACAATAATCCGCTGGATGATTAGGGTAACTCTTATTAACTGGTATTCATGAGGAAGGTTTTTACTTGGCCTATCGCGGGGTGGTAGGAAAGGAAAAAGAGGGAAAAAAACAATCAGCATCTATTGCAGGGGTTTCCAAACTGGTGCTCTGCTAGTGCTCTTTGACAGCTTGTCTGTGCTCTTCTACGGTGCTTAATATTCCATTTCTTAGGACCAATAATTTAATTTGCCCAGTTCGTTTCTTTCTATACGTATTCAAGATCTTTCAGAATAACTTTGATGCTGGTTTGATTGTATTCATTATCATTATTGGTAGACGGGTGGTCAGAGTATCTGCCAACGGATACTATTGTCATGGGTTCGAATCCCGCCTGGGATATGGATGTTTCTGTTCGTCAGAGTTATATGTAAGATTGGATATGATTGTCTAAATGTCGCTCCTAATAAAGACGGATCATTATTATTACTGCTCTTGCGGAAGTGTATTGGTGCTCTTTCGATATTCTAGGATACAACTTGGTGCTCGCTACATCGAATAGGTTGGAAAACACTGATCTACTGTGTACCAATGGCGATAAGAAAGGCTGGAGAGTGGTTGCATTTAAAATTCAACGAAAAATAATAGATAAAAATATTTCATGCAAAACATTTATGATATAAAGAATTATGCCACCATCACTTAAACTACCATTTATTTCAACTTTTTAGTAACAAAATATATTTTAATAAATATTTTACGTTAATGTTCACTCGTTATATATTAATATATCTCGTCTAATAAAAGAAACAAGCTAAAGTCATTATTAAAATATATGACTCAAGAAAAATTAATAAAACATATATCGGCCCAAGAGCCGCGTAACTTTGGAAGTAAATCAGATAACGTCATTTTCTGGCATAAAATACAATAAAAATTTGTGACAAAATAAAATTCTCATAAAAAGATAAAGTTTTTGCAACATTTGAATTAGTTCACAAATACTATTAAACGGCCTTTACATTGAGAATATACGAACATTCTCGCTCTCAATCTGTTCCATGAACACTGCTGGCAAAACAATTCTCCCCGTCAGGGAATCGAACCCCAGTCTCCTATGTGACAAGCGGTGATATTGACCACCGAGGACTACGGATACTAAAAAATAAGCTACTTCTGAATGACTTTAAATATAACGAAAATTTACTCTTAGCGTTTTTCTGGCTTTAAATTGAAATATTAACAAAATATATTACAGGTTATCACGACATATATTCCATTCAATTATATCCTGTTTTAAAATAATGTTCTTTAATTCTTCCTTTATCCCTTGAAATAGATCGTAAGGCTAGATTAGTATAATCAAACATACTATATAATTTGGCGCCCCTTCAGTTGCAGGAAATTGCGTTGATACAGGTGGAAAATTACGGCCGAGACAACTTGAGTGAAAAATAAGCGCCACACAGCTGCTAATCGAGGAGAAAAACAATCGCGTTTCATCTTTATGAAAATCTGTGCGTTCCACGTGCCGAACGGTAATCCAAAATCGAAGTTAATCCAGCATCTCATCTCGGGAACAAACAACTGGGATAACACGATAAATTAGCGAGATTAAAGAGAGCGAAAAGGCATTAATTAACCTCAAACCGATTCGCCGTGTCACGGAAATTTGGGCGTTTGGACGCACCTCTCCGAATTACTAACCGCGCATCCAGTTTACGGCAGTAATAAAACTGAAATGTCGCAATCGGCGTATTGAGATGGGAAGATGGCGAATCCGAAAGGCGGCTCTGATCCGAGGAGTTTGTTTTATCAATCAGTGCGTCTCCCGAATGTTTGCTCGACGTATTCCTCGTCATTCAATAAGTGAGCCTTATCTAAACCCTCGTTCACACCCAAATGCGCTCTGAGAAAATGAACACTTTGGGGATAAATCATATATCTTGCCATTGAAATAACGAAGCATGGAAAGAATCGGAGATAAGATTAAAAGCCACGACAGCAATGGGTGACAATGTAGAGTGCGTCGAAAGTGTATATCGGCGAGTTTTTTTACTTTCTTCATATACGTAGTATAGAGAAAGTAATGTTTTCATGAAAAGAATCGAATTAGAGATTTCAACGGAAATACACGAACACGTTCCGACCGTTTTCTCGATGATGTCTGTGTGTGTATGTGACAAATTTTGTGTGCGCTCTAACTCAAAAACTATTCATCAGATCAGCATGGAATTCTATATTTGTGATTTTATACATATTATTAAGATTTGAAAAGATTTTTATAACAATCGGTCAGCCGAAAGTAGCGGTTTACTCCTGTCAAATTTTAGTTTTTCTTAAATATTTCGCTTACAACTGAATTTTTGTTAACATATTATATATGTATGTATGTGTGTGTCTCTCTTATGCTGACCAAGGGATCATTCCGAAAGCTCCAATAACTTCTACAAATGTGCCTCTCCAACACCCCAGCGGCTCTCCTCCCGGTAAGTGCTCACTGGATTTCCTTCAGCACCTAAATATCCTCATTTACCTTTCCTCTTCCGTAGTATATATATGTCAGAAAAACACTACACCACTCTCCAACTTCCTCCTCGGGGAGGCACACCCGAAATAACACAACACGTCCAAGGGACTCCAACTTTATTTAAACCCGAATTACACCAGCATTCTGCTCTCCAGCAGAAGCTCTTCCACGAGCCAACACACGGCCCACACTACTACGAGTCCCGTCACACACTCTTCTCTCTCGCGTCACATGATCTCTTAGTACTCTCCTTCTCCGTCCCGCTTCTGGTAGCACTTCTCGTGGCGGTCGTCCTCGCTTGCGTAACAGTCGGCCTTTCCTGACATCGGGGCCGTCCTCGGTCCCGGTCCGGTCTGCCTCCGGTTGAACTGCTCCTCTGGCGCTCGCGCCGTTCTCCATCCGCTTCTCGTCTTCTTTCCCTCTGCTGTCCGCGGCCTGGTCGTCATCTCCCTCGTCCTGGCTCTCGTCGGCCTGGTCGTCATCTCCTACTTCGCCTTGGGGGGGCTTACACCAGGGTTTCATTCGGTCTGCACTAAACACGGAATTGAACGCTCGCTGTGTCCTCTTTGCCCCTGGTATATCCATGAGAGAATACCTATCTCGCGCTAGCACTTCTGAGACAAGATACGGACCCTTAAATTTCGGAGCTAATTTTCGCGAACACCCTGTCGCTTGCGCTTCTCGTTCTACGATGACTAAATCTCCCTTTTGGTACACTCTCGGCACCTTATGTCTTTGATCGTAACGCTCCTTCTGTTTTTTCTGCGTCTCTGATATCTTTACTAACGCTTTTTCCCTTGCTTCGCCTAAGGTCTCTCTAGTCTCATCGAGTTCGCTTTCTTGCAACGCCAATATAACACGGTTTTGCAATGAATTCCTTGGGTTATAAGCAAACAATAGCTCATAAGCGCTCTTCTCAGTAGTTTTATTTGACATAGAATTCATGGCGAATTGGATGTTTCTCAAATTCGTATCCCAGTCGCCTCCATCCTCTTGTGCATACATAGTGGATATGGCGTTTGTAATGGATGCGTTTGATCGCTCTACTTGTCCATTTGCTCGAGGGGTAGCAGTCGCATTCTTTATATGCTTTATCTGGTTTCTTTCGCATAATTCTTCAAATTCCTTCGCTGTAAATGCCGTACCTCGATCTGTAATTAAACGCTCAGGACACCCAAATAAGCTCGTAATCTCACTGATAGCTTCGCACACTGGTTTGGTTTTTGTGGTTTTCACTGCCTTTAGTAGGATGAACTTTGTAAAGTTGTCTTGATACACGAGAACATACTCGTTGCCCCTTTTACTCCTTGGGAATGGCCCTAAGTGGTCCACGTGAACTGTGTGAAATGGGATGGCTACACGCTCTAAACTGTGCAACTGCCCCTCTTTTTTACCTCCCGGTCTCTTATGATAAGCACACTCAATGCAAGCTGCAATATATTTCTTTACCCTTCTTCTCATCTTCGGAAACCAAAAATATCTCTTCACGTGTTCTAGGGTTTTCTCTTCTGCGTAATGTCCCATGTCATCATGACTTCCCTTTAGAATGCGCCAAATAGAGTTCTTAGGCACAACCCAACGGACCCCACCGTCTACCTTTCTACAGACACGGTTGTCTTTCAGCACATAGTCTGTGTGGATCTGCCTATCCTCATTGGCGACCGCAGGTTGCTGTAAGGTACGATGTATTTTCTGGATAGCTACATCCTGCAGCTGCATCGTTAGTAACCAATCATCCTGATTTATTCGCAACGTGAAGATTTTCAAGTCTGCTGTATCCGGTTCCTCGGAATCTCCCACGGGATTTCGACTGAGGGCATCAACGTGACCCATGTTGCGTCCTGGTCGGTACTCGATCGTGAAATCATACTCTTGTAATCGAAGCCACCACCTCGCTATCCGCGGTAACAATTCTTTCTTGGACATGGTGGTCTTTAAAGCATTACAGTCAGTAACAACTTTGAAGGGTCTGTTCAATAAATACATTCGAAATTTGTCTACGGCTTCAACTACTGCCAACGCTTCTAGCTCATAACTGTGATAGTTCTTCTCTAGATCTGTCGTCTGTCGGCTATAATATGCCACAGGTTTTTGAGATTCTCCTTCTCGACGCTGTAAGATAATCCCCGCTAGTCCATTCTTACTGGCGTCAGTGTGAACTTCATGTTCGGCATTTACATCAAACAACGCAAGTGCCGGACGCTCGATTAATCTTTTCTTCAGCTCTTGAAATGCGTTTTCTTGTTTCTCTGTCCACTCGAATACCGTATCTCTCTTCGTCAAGAGCGTTAACGGCTTGCTTAACGTAGCGAATCCTAATACAAATCTTCTAAAGAAGCTCGTCAAACCAATAAATTGTCGCACTTCGTGAACATTCTCCGGCCTTCGAAATTCTTTAACTGCCTGAATTTTTCTCTCGCCTGGTCGGATCCCATCTTTGGTTATTTCAAAGCCCAAATAGTCTACTTTAGTTTTGAAAAATTCACATTTTGATACTTTTAGCGCTAGCCCCAATTTCTTCAGTACTTGCAACAGTCTTTCTAATCTCTCTAACCCTTCCTTCACCGTTTTGCTGGGTATCAACAGATCATCCATATAGACTAGGACCTCTCCTGGTTTTGTCATTCGCACTACCCTTTTCATCACTTGATTAAACACTGCAGGTGCGTTTACTACTCCGAAAGGCATTTTTGTGAACTCGTACAGTCCACTTGAGGTGACAAAAGCTGTCAAGGGTCTCGTCTCTGGGGCTACAGGGATTTGATAGTATCCCGACGCCAAGTCTAAAATGGTAAAATAACTGTTTCCTGCAAGCGCGTCTAATTGTTCCTCAATGGCTGGCATGGGGAATTTTATTTTTTTCGTCTTCAAATTCAATGCTCTGTAATCGACGCACAGCCGGTCTTCTCCGTTAGCTTTCTTCACTAACAATGCTGGGCTTGCGTATTCTGATGTCGACTCCTGCACGATACTCATTTTCATTAACTCATCGACTGCCTTTTGCATCGTTGTTCTTTGGGCGTACGGTAGGCGATACGGTCTTAAATTCACAGGGTGGTTATCCAACAATTCTATCTCGAAACTGGCAGACTCTACTGTACCCAGTTCACTCAAATTTTTCGCAAAACATTCTCGATACTCATTCACCATTTCGTATACCGCATCCTTCTCCTCTTCAGACAGGTCGTTATTCAAATTTATTTCTTCCATTTCTATCCCGGCCCTCTCTTTGACATTCCGAACTTTGGCTTCGAAGTTACTTTCTTCCTCCTGCCCATCAGTCTCTCTCCTAATTACAAGTTTCTGATAGCTCTTCTCAACTCGAATCCCCGATTGGTCTAGGGCGCTTCGTCCTAGAATTATGGCATCGTCTTGCGAACAGTTTGGGACCACAAGCACTTCTACCTCAATGCTTACGTCGTCCACAACAAGGGTTAACTGTTTGGAGCCTATTACGTTACTTTTCCCACAGCCGAATCCAATCAGACTTTTTTGACTCGCAAAGTATTCTACACCTAGCTGTTCAGCGACATCTTGCCTCATGGTCACAACATCGCTCCCTAAATCAATGAACCCAACAACTTGTTCATCATTAACCTTTATCCATTTATAATATTCGTCTTTAATTTGGTCGTTCGGCACCGAAATTCTTTGGACTCGCCTTTTCATTTCCAAATTCTGTCTATTAACTTGGGTTCCCTGAGGGCATTCCTTCATCATGTGTCCCTCTTTATTGCATCGGAAACATCGCCTGCTCTGCTGTCGTTCTGGGCAATCCTTAGCCATGTGTCCCTGGCCGTTACAATTATAACACCTCGCCTGCGTTGTCTGCTTATTTCTCCTCACCACATTACCTTCGTTTGGCGGTTCAATTGGGACACTATAACGGTTAGCTAAAAACTGTCTTTCACCTAATCTCGCTCTTTCTGTAATACTTTCATAGCGCTTTATCTTGAGCAGTAACCCTTCAACATCTTTGAACTCACACAAAGCCAGCGACCTTACTAATTCCTTGTCACCTAAGCCGTTCAAAATGTATTTAATCAAGGATTCTTTATCTATGTCACCTCGTCGCGCTATCGCTTTCATGGCATACACGTATGACTCATAGGTTTCGTCGCGCTGCTTCTTCCTCTTCGTGAGACTCATGTGGACATCGGCCTGATCAGCTGTTGATGGGAAGCTATAAAGTAACCTTTCTTTAAAAGTCTCCCAAGAATACACTTCTTCCGCGACACTATTTAACCACAATTTAGCTACTCCTTTCAGCTTATTCACCGCATGAGTAAGCAATACGGAATTGTCCCACGAATACGCGGAAGCGACCCCTTCCACTCGCCGCACCCACTGTTCGGCGGTAAATCCTAAGGTCGTCGACGCGTCAAACTCGGGCAACAATCTTTCCGCCATGTCTCGGTGAGCAACTACAGTTGTCGCCATCGTACTACAACGTCTCGCTTCCATTATTTCTCTTTCGCGGTCTAACAACGCGCGCTCTCTCTCCAGCAACTGTCTTTCTCGTCGTAGAATCTCACGTTCAATGTCGTTATCGCTCGCCCTAGGCGCTAAGTGGTTCTTTGGTCGGGTCACAGAGGGCGTCGACATCGCTCTCGGTAGCTCAGGAAAGCTCGCTGCTCGCGTCAAGAACGCCTCGCTTACTCCTGTTCCCGCCACTGGATACGTCATTTCCGGTTCCCCACTAAACGCCATGCGGTCGCTTTTTTTTCGCTAATTTCGCTTTTTTTAGGTTTGTTTCGACGCTCACAACCCTAGTTATACTTGGGGTATTGTTCACTCGGGAATCACTTTTCTTTCACGTACTTACGGAGGGGTACAGTCTTCATCGGCAAACAGTCGGCTCTCTCACGACGTGCTCCTTTCCGAAAACTGGTTTTTGATTTTCTTATCCTTATCTGATCCCGATCCCGCCGCTGCTCTGTCAGAACACACTACACCACTCTCCAACTTCCTCCTCGGGGAGGCACACCCGAAATAACACAACACGTCCAAGGGACTCCAATTTTATTTAAACCCGAATTACACCAGCATTCTGCTCTCCAGCAGAAGCTCTTCCACGAGCCAACACACGGCCCACACTACTACGAGTCCCGTCACACACTCTTCTCTCTCGCGTCACATGATCTCTTAGTACTCTCCTTCTCCGTCCCGCTTCTGGTAGCACTTCTCGTGGCGGTCGTCCTCGCTTGCGTAACATATATATATATATATATAAAGTAATAAATTTTCATATGAGGAATATTTCAAGAGATATTCAATTTTCTTCGAAAGTGACGGTTAGTGGGCAGCTCGCGCGCGTGGTAGTGACAACAATTGAATCGCTAGCGCTGAAGCGTGTAAGCTGAACTGTTCCTACCGCCGTATTTATTTGATTTTAGTTACGTGTGGACACATCAATTCATTAAAAATCAGAAAGAATCATACTAATGCATATTATTGGAGTAAGACCGTTTGAAATTATTAGAACTATTAGAAGAACACTACGCAGATAACAGCCATTTACATGACTACCCCGATTAAAAATAAATTGAAGGCTTAGTAATTACCTGGTTTAGGCCAAATTACATTATTTCTTTTGCCACAAAAATAGCATATCATTATTCAACTAAATTTTCTTCCATAGAGTGTGAAAGTGGGTTACTGTGTTACATTTAAACGTATGTAAATTGATAATTTAATGTCACAATGCCTTCCCAATATTATTTATATCAATCGATTTTATTGGATCACTGAGCCACTACTGCTATTTTATTTTGTGCAAAAATCTCAACATTCCTGGGGAGGACTTTACGCGTAAAAAAGTTATTTTTCCGTGTAGATATATTGTAGATTTGCGAAAATTCCAGACGGTTTTTGTCATTGACAAGTAATGACGGAGAACTTTTATGTTATTAAAGAATGGAAATAAATCTGGCACATAATTTTTTGTACGCTTTTCTATTAGAAGTAGAATAATAACCTGTCATATGACGGGTAACATTAAAAATTATAACAAACTGACTTGATTAATTAATAACAAAACAATACAGGTTGCATAGCATTTCATGCTAGATTATGCGTTAAAATCACAATAAATACGCATTTTTACGTATCTTTACTTTCTCCATACGTCCCCGCCGTCCAATTACGGATAAGGAAGTAGTCGTTTCCCACCTTTCTTACTGTGTATAAGAAGTAGAGTTACCTGTCTTTGAGAAGAGGAAGTTTATGAGAACAGTTATTTTATTGAACAGTTTAGGCATCAGAACAGTTCAAAATGAACTGTCCCGTTCTTTCTGACCCATCTCTAGATGGAAATGCATTAGCATACAAAGTTATTTTGCTTTTTGTACAATTAATATAAAACATTTGGGATTAAAAAGTAGCCCTCGATCTTCCTATTTGTGAAGAAAGTATTTGTTGAAAGTTTGATTATTCTAGCTTTAACGGTGTGGAAATATATAGATGCACAAACAAACAAACTTTCATAAATATATGGGACATTGATCTTATACTTGTATTGAAAGTGACAAATATAAAATTTGAATTTCCTAAATTAATTTACTCGAGAGTTATCGTCGAAAAACCAAATCGATGCCCCCCAAACCCCCACTTAAAATTTTTTTGAGATACACCACATAGCCTATATTTTAAGCTGGACCAGTCTAAAGATACGCTGCAAGTTTCATAAAAATTCGACCAGTCGTTTTTGCGTGATGCGGTAACAAACAAACAAACAGACAGACAGACTTTTTCCTAAAATATTTACCAAAATTGTTTCTAAAATATTTCTTATTTATACTTCTTCGATGTAATCAACCGTTAGCTTGAAATCAGTGATTTCTCTTACGGGTGCCCCACCCCTCCCCCCACAACCCCCCTTCCCTTGGTCTGATTTTGCTCATCTACCAACTTGATCAACATTCTGGCACCTACTCCATCTTTCTCTTTAAACATAGTAGCCTGCCTGGCATGGTCGCAATTGGTGCATTGCTTCACAAAATTAACCTCGTGCGCAAGCGGTACCCAAAAAAATAAAACCAAAATGCGTAATATTTTATGAGTAAATCATGACATATGCTGTTATACATTTTCAAATATAATACAATCCAAATAATTAATTATGTAGAAGTCAACTAAAAATTATGTCGGGTAATTCATACGTTTCTGGCGGCTAAGCTGGAACGGAGCTAACTGTAACACTCGTACATCATCCCCTTCATTAACCGCCGCCCCTCCCAATTCATTTCATTTACGTCATTAAACATTTACTACTTCAATGTAAACAAGTTTTCTGAGGCGGAATTTAGCTGTTGTGCCAATTTTATAAACTTTCTGCGTAGACGTAACACTGCGTTATATAAAAGGCGTATGAGATAAACGAATGAACAAATAAATATATTCGCCGACATTTATTCGCAAAAATAACACGCTATGGGAAACTTTTCCGAGAAAATTATTAATTTCTTCCTCCCGAAGATAATTAAATAATTTAAATGGCCGAAATGAATGATCTCACCGAAATGAAAAAAACGAATCGTATGCATTTTTCGAGAGAGAAGCGACACTAATCCGCTATCTCTGAAATTGCCTATAAGGTTTCCATGGATATGACTATTGGTCGCGATAATGTTTGATTTACGCCTAGCGTTTAACGCCGAAACTAATCTCGAGAGCATTTCTTTCCCCCGATCCTCGATGATGAAACATGTTTGTCCCCAGAATATTCTTTATGCAAACAGAACGAGAGAAAAAAAAATAAACGAACAAAATAAAATGTCAAAAAAATGAGAAGCGCCACCTATGCGTGTGACAAGACAAGACAGAAGAAAATGCGAACGTCGAAAAAGCACCGAGACAGGAAGCTCCCTCTGGCCACCATTCCGGGTCATTAAAGCGAAGGTCAACTAAAAATAAAGAGACACTCCAAACGCATATATAGGGGAAGCTGTTGGTGCGGCTCTTCCTTCCAGTCTCAGCTCTTGCAGCATACGCGTCTCGCGAGCCAAGGAACCACTGACAACAAACCAAACCCCGCGCAACGATGGATCCGTCCGGAAAGATCGCATTGGTGACTGGAGGCGCCGTAGGGATCGGGAACATGTACTGCAGGGAACTCCTAAAGGCTGGAGCTAAGGTGGGAGAAATTCTTTCCTAATTGACGCTTTTCTTTCGGTGGCCACGGGAGACGCCTTGAGTACTCACGTCCCGTCCCGAAGATTGTAGAGAGGGATTTTCCCCCCCGCCGTTCTTGGCTTCCCGTTGGAGGGAAAAAGGGGAACTTTTGCTCCAACGGGAAGGCCGGAAGGGTCTTCTTCTTTTTTGTCACGCTCGTCTTTTACGCCGGCGGAGAATATCGGAAAAGAGCGTCGATTTTTTTGTTTTGTTGTCGTTTTCAAGTCTAAAACGAACGCAGAATTTCAATGGGTTTCTCGCGGGTTGAAAACAGTAGTTTGGTTTCGTGGGGGATGAAAAGTAAGGAATGAATCATTCCGCATCGATAAAATCGGATATTTAAATTCGAATTAAGCGGAAAAGTAAAGCAATCGCCGGTGTATTCCGAATGGGTGGCGTTATATCGGAGCGGCGCAGTGAATCTCATAGATAGGCCTGTGCAACCCGCGGGCCGCATGCGGCCCATTCCGAGTTTTTTTGCGGCCCACAGACTTCTTATGGTTTTCCACGCAAAAACGGTCCATTTCTTGCAAATCGCCTATTTTAGATTGACGTGGATGCAAGCCTAGCACCAGCACTATTGCAGCTGGAGATGGTTTATTTGCAATGCAATACCGAATTAAAATTCGTTTTTGAAAATGAGAATGATGTAGTTCAATTTTACGAAAAATATGTTGAAGAATCAAAATTCCCAAACTTGATAAACCGTGCTGCAAAAATAGTTTGCGCTTTTGGGAGTACTTCGCTTTGTGAGTCCCTTTTTTCTAAAATGAAGTTCGCGAAGAATAAATCTCGCGGCTCCTTGAAAGATATTAAGTTAGAAAATAAGTTGAGAATTTCTACCACAAAAATTGTAGAAAACTTTGATAAATTTTCAGTGCAAATAAAAACAAGTTTCCCATTGAATGAATTTTGTTGTTTTGAAAAATCAAGTATTTTTAATTTTTCTCTTGCCCGCCCAAAATATTTGTCCTGAAAATTGGCCCACTGAGCGATTTGGGTTGCTCAGGCCTGTGTCATAGATAAACGAGGAAATGGTTATAAGGAAAAGAGAGACTAGCGACATTTGTGTAATACGCGTTAATCTCGCTCAAACTTTATCTTTTTATTTTTTGAAGCATTCTGCGTATTTTGCCTCTACTTATTGATAAAAAAATAGCCGACGTTGATTGTCGGGTCACTTGGTTATCCGACGGACCACGAGAAATACGCAGGATTATTATACATTTATATATATATATATATATATGCGTTAAATGTTGGATCGCTGCGCAATGTTTGCATTGTCTCGAATCGATCGTTTATCGAAACAGAAATTAAACCAAATATGCTATTAGAGACGGTATTTTTGAACGTATTAATATTCTCAAGTTCGAAATTTAAACTTTTTTGATTAAAATACACATAATAGTTGATGATAATAAGAAAAATCTTCGAAAATGTGTAAAATATTTCGTTTTTAATCTGCGTAGAAAAAAAGACTATTTCTGTTCGATTAACGTGATATGATTGAAAAGATTTTTCACGCTCTCGTGGCAAAAATTCGCTGCGATAGACGAAACTCATTCTCAAATTTTTACGAATAAATTTTTCTCCTCGTAACTTTGATTTTTTTCCCCTTGCAATGTACGTCGTCTATATCGAATTTACGACGAATCATTTTACACGAATCGATCCGAGTTTAACACGGTTATAATTCCTCGGTTTGCCTATCGCAATTTTAATTTTTAATTTTTTTTTGGAGATGCCGCCACCTTCATACTCAAAAGGCGTGTGAAAAGGCACTCTCGAATCCTTTCGTGTTTACCCGAAAATAATCAATACTAAAGGAAAAGAGGACGGCCTCGGAGTTAGCGGACACTTGTCAAACTCTCCAGAAGGATTTTTCCGGCATAATTCGCATACGCTGTCAGGCAACACGGCGAAAAGAAAAGTGGAAGAGGTGTGAGCGCTCGTCGTGTGATTTTCGTTTCGCTGTTTTCGCGGATGATGCTAAAAGTTTAGGACGCCACATCGACATAAACCGAGATAAGAGACGCTCTTGGATGGAGTGAATGGCTTATACCATTTCAGCGCGTCACGTCGTGAGAAGGAAAGGAGCAGGTGGCAGACATGCCAATCCGTTAGAATAAAATTTAGGAAATCATGCGACGTAATTCCATTTACATAGCGGATAAAATTGGCATATGAATATCAATTTCAACATTTATAAAGCGACTTGAAATTATTTTTCCGCAATGGGATTCACGACGCGAATCATTCCGACCCAATTAATGTGTGGATACTTTACGGCGGGAGCAGAATTTGAGAATAAAAAAATAAGCGTGCCTCGACGTAAAATAAAACACGTTTTGGCGTGGGTATTGTGTAGCGGGTAATAATGGGGCAAGCCGTTGTTCTGGAACAAAATGCTCTCAGTTATGAGTGGGATTCCAGGTGTTTGGAACTGTGAACTACCATAACATAACGCGGAAATTTCCACAAGGGGCATTTTTGTGCTCGTGTTCGTTCAGTATAATCCATTTCGGTTTAAAATTTTTCACGATCTTTTATTTAAAACTGTTTCGTTCGGATTAATCACAGACTGTTTCTAATTATTTATTCATTTTTAATATGCCGTACCTACATAAAAAGTTAGCCTATAATTATTACGGTTTATGTAAAAATATATATGACAAATTGGAAAGAATTTCATCGCTTCATGCACGAAATTTATCGCTAAAATTTTGCTAAATTCCGCTTTCTATTTTTTGTGCAGTCTTATCTTGTGATTGGTTGTTTACATAAAAAAATCATCATAATCTCATGTTTGTGGTTTTTGCAAACAATAAGTTTCGTTTCGATACAAACTTCGCGTATTACTCGTTCAAAAGATGAGCGACGAAGTTTATGAGAAAAATGCATAATCCTTGAATATTTTTATCTCGTTTGAATTCACCTTGTCACTGATATTTCATTATGGTTATTCTTCGCAAACAGGTGTCCGTCTTTGACATCAATGAAAAAGATGGCGAGAAAACTTTGAAGGAGTTTGGGGAGGAATTCGGCGAAGATCGCGTCATGTTTATCAAGGGTGACGTCACAGTGGCCGAAGATCTGGAAGGTAATAATATTTGGAAAAAAACCGCGATTCGGAAGCCAATGAATGAAAAAGAAATTTGCGCCAACAGTAGTCTTCAAAATTGTTTTTTTTAACAATTGGTTGTTCCGGTTTTTTTTATTATTTTTAGACGAGGAATATCAAATGCATCAAGATTAATGAATGTTTCGCTTGGACGGTAACTTATCACATTCAAAGTAACAAAATTCATTAAATATACCCTCAATTTTCGTTAAAATCAGTTTTTATTTCTCGAAAAATACCATCGTTTCCATGCAGCAGTGCCCACTTTTCCGGTGCAGTAGAAAATTGTTTTTTTTAAAAGACCAATAAAATAAGAAGTATGAAACAAAATGTGTATTCATTTTTAGTTTTTCTTCGATTTTATTTTTACGTAATTTGTACAAGCGCAGATGCCGTCAGGGCCGGCGTGAGCCGTGTGCAATCGGTTCTCCCGAACAGGGTCCCGCGTTTTATTAGGTGCCCCGCACGAGGCTCAATTCTCATGTATTGAGATTTAGGCAATTTTTTATTACATATTAATATTATTAAACATAATCATAATAATTTCAAAAAATTAATTTTAACAATATCATTTTTTTATTTAAAAAATTGCCATTCTTCTTTTTAAAATTGCATTTTTTTGTTCCACCTGGTATATATACATGCATAAATAGGCCACGCTCCCGCCCACTATCGAACTAGGCCCCGCAAATAACCACGCCGGCCCTGTTCGCCGTTATAATATTCAATAGCTCTGTTGTTAAGTCGACTCGCCAGTATTGTAAATATATAAGTCTGAGACGCTCAAAACAGTAACTTTGACCCCTGATTGTCACCCCCCCCCCCCCTCTTCCCTCTCCCACAGGAGCCTTCAAGCAGACGGTTGCGAAGTTCAAGGGTCTGGACATCGTGGTCAACAATGCCGGAATAATGAACGACGGCCTTTGGGAAAAGGAAATCGCGATTAACGTGGTGAGTGATTAGTACATATATGGTGAATGGGAGGCCATTTTCCGTCGTGAAAAAATCTCCTCCGGCCAATCGACCGGTCCCGGAAACAATCCGGGTGTACGTGATCGAAATGACGGAGTTTGAGGGCGCCTCTTCAGTTCTCTCGCGCACGGAGACAGTGTCGGATTTAAGGGGGGTAGTAGCACTTGGCGCGCGCCAGGGGCATCGTGGAGTGAAGGGCCTGAAAAATGTTTTTATGTATAATCTTAGAATATTAAATATCTCATTTTAAAAGCTACGAAAGAAAATGTATTTTTTTGCACTGCAATAGATAATTTATTGAAACGGGGAGTCAAATAAATGGGTGGTCGTTAGATGAGGTTTCAGTATACGTGTATACAGGTGACGTTCGGTTTACGCCATAGATACGTTCCTGAGGATAACGGCGTAAATCGAATTGGCGTAAGTCGAAAGTAGTTATCCCATAGGATACATGTAAATCAAAGGAGTTCCGTTCCCAAACTTGGGAAAATTATACCTATGATTTTTTGTATAGTTTCGTACAGTATGTTTTAAATACAATTCGCAAAGAGATTCCAATCTATAAAATCGAATAACAATTATGAATACAAGTGAATTCGCGGAGTGCATAGGCCTCCTTCCAATTAAGAGCGCCGTGAGGCTTTTATACAGAACTCAGCTGGTGTCCATTCTAAATTATGCGTGCAACTGCCTAAAATAACACTCTTCTATCACTGCATTGTTCTCAAGGAATGCTTACGAAGATCGAACGCTGGGCCTTTTATAACTTTGGACCTGGATCTTTTTCATCAAGGATTATATTTTTAAATATAACAATATTTTATCCTTCTTTAAAAGGACGTATTAAAGCACTGAAATTACATAGGGTTGGTTTGATCTGCCACGTTGTTTATTAAGCGTACATGAAGGCGTGCCGTAGATCAAAAAATGTTGAAAAGCACTGATCTATACGACCGTGCAAACGTTTACCATCGGCGCATAAGACGCAGGTTGATTTTAGTTGACGTTTTCCGGGGGAAAAAGTGTATCCGCCGGGAAATACGGTGGATGTTATAATCATCGTTATAAATGGCGTTAAATGAAAGAGCGTAAATCGAATTGGCGTATAACGAGCGTCACCTGTACTGCAAACAGAGTTCAAAGGCTTTTTTCTAGAGTCCTGCGGGGATGCCCCTCGAATGTGAAGGAAATCGCATACTTTTCTCTAATCCTGTTGCGCCGTCTGGGACCCTTTCGAGGAGGCCTTAACTAGAGAGCTCGAAATGGTTCAGCGTAGAGCGGCTAGATTTGTAAAAGGAGAATATCGGTATGATGCGAGTGTATCAGAGATATTGAGGGATCTGAAATGGCAGACGTTGAAGAGTAGAAGAATTGAATACAAAAGGAAACTATTTGAAAAATTCGAAAGCTCCGAATTCGTTGAAGACGTACGCGGCATAGTCGTCCCCATCGGTGTTAGAGAACATTATGTTAGATCAGAGTGCAGGAGAAAATATGTCGAAACAATCTCTAGAACAGAGAAATACTACAGATCCTTTTTCCCAGACGCAATAAGACAGTCCAACTGAGGAATTAGTTAGAGTTCACTTGGTGTTGTGACACCCCCTGCCAAACGCTTCTAGCGGCTTGCAGGGTATTGATGTAAATGTAAATGTAGATTGCAGGGCCCCCAATAATTTAGCGCCAAGAGCCCCAATACTTTAGCGCCAGGGGCCTCAGGAGGTCTAAATCCGCTACTGCATGGAGAAACGCATAAATTGAGGCGGCACGAACGAAACTAAAAACGTCACCGCTCATTGTTAAAGAGGCTGTAATTCAAACTCTAGAAAAATAGGGGTTTGTCCCGCCGCCCTCGACCCCTATCCGATCAATTTTTTCATTCAGTCATTTGACGTGACCTCCCTGACCACATGTGTTCATCATTGTTAAAAACCGATCTTAATGACACGGCGAAAAGGGGAGACGATTGGAATGGATTTTTTTTCACGGCTAAAGAAAGGGAAAATTTCATTACTTGAATGTTTAATGGCTCCGAATAGCGTTACGAAATCGTAACGTTTCAATAGCTCTTTCAATAATATCGACATTCAAAGATTAGAACATTTATTGATGCAATAAATTATTACACCTATAAGCAAAGTATATATCCTTCCATTCCGTGGCGTAGTTTTACATGAAATCGACGAAGTACGACTAACAGTTGACTGTAGCAATGCGCATGTCCTATACGTCTCTCTACCTTTCACTTTAAAAATTTCAGTCTCCATGGGTGCCCTTGATGATTAAACCTTTTTTTCTGAAAGTGAGCTATGAATTTTAAAACCCACCCCTTTATTAACTTCTAGATACACCACTGCTTCTATTAAGGGCTATTAAGGGCTTCGTTCATTAGTTCATTTTTATAAACAATTTGAATCTCAAAAATAAAATCTCCTTCGCTTAACCCAGGAGTGGGAAAACTTTGAACGAGACGGGCCGCATTAGCCATTGCGATTGCTTACGCATTAACAGATGAAAATGCTTCGGGTCTACATCGGAAGTTATTTCAGAGAATGCGAAGATTTCTATAAGTGAAAATTGATAATTAATATAATTTTGTCTCATAATCTTCACAAGAAAAGTTTTCCGGCCCTAATTTTAACCAAAAAATACTAAATTGTCTGTTACATTTCATGGTTCGTTTTCGTAATTATATCACGGGCCGTACAAAGTACTCCCGCGGGGCTGATGTGGCCCGCGGGCCGCAGTTTCCCCACCTCTGACTTAACCCCATAAGACGCTTTACTTTACGGTTTTAAAATTTTTTGTTATGTCTGGGTAGGGTGATTTAGGTACAAAAATAAGTCACCCGAAACCATCTCTTCCCTCTATTTTTTTTTCTCCTTCTCTCCCCTAAGACCGCCGTCTGCCGTGGGACCATCCTCGCCATGCAGTACATGGGGAAGGACAACGGCGGAAACGGAGGCTTGGTTGTGAACATAGCTTCAATCTTGGGTCTTAGAGAGTTCGCCGGTTGCCCCGTTTACGTCGCCACCAAACACGCCGTCGTGGGACTCAGCCGATCCTATGCCGTAAGTAAAGGGACGGAAGGGTGTGTTTCTTTTTTTTTGTTTTTCCGAGGGAAAGGGGGGGGGGTAGAAGAAGGGTGGGTCAGGTCCATCCCTCGTACGCCTTCGCTTGAGGGTTGAGTCCAAATTTTCCTTCTTAATAAAGGGAGCCGACTCAATTTGAAAAGGGAAGATAGCTCGACCACCCTGATTGCCTATAATTCTACACGTTCCCAGAGTTGCTTATCTGTTCCCCGTGTGACGTAAGTCGTATAGGGAAGGGTCCAAATCATCTCCTTAGAACCATATATTATGGATAACATTTAAGTTTTTAAAAATTGATACGCATTTCATTAAATCATTTTCAAATGATTACTATCGCTATTTGCAGCACCCATGCTTGTACTTAATTGAAGTTTCGGGAAATATTCCTCACGTAGATTTATTTTACTTTTCCATTTTCTTTAAACGCTTTAGCTCCCATTGCAATATTTCAGCGTGCGCGGCTGCTATATTTTCATCCTCAACTCATTAACGCAAATAATCCTTTAGGGCAGTGGTTCACAACCGGGGTGGAATGGCGTCCCAGAGTGACGGGATGGTTATTGAGGGGTGACGCGAATATTTGATAAATTCACAGTGTATCATATTCTGACTTATAAACAGAAATAAAATCAGGAGAATAAACACTCGTGCTTATTTAAATGTCAGAATTTTATCTTTATGTGATAGGGAAAGCCCAATTTATGTTTAAAGGTGACTTGAAGTCAATGGAACTGTAAACGGGGTGACACAACTGAATTAACTAAACATAGGGTGACGCAACAAAAAAAAAGGTTGAAAACCACTGCTTTAGAGTGCTTGAGAGAGTTTTGTCAAAGTTCTCTTTACCTAACATTACACGTTCAGAAATTTGCAGGTCTAGCATAAGAAAAAACAGAATTGATCTCTTTCGATTCTAATGTACAAATGGATATTCTTTTACGACATTATTCGTTCAAATGATACCTAACAATGCCATTACAACTGGCGTTTTCAAAATAATATAGTATAATAATTCAGTTAATAAACAATAAAAGTGTGAAGAACCTTTAAACAAAAATTTTCAAATGTCTCGAAAATTTCATTTAAAATACACAAAAAACTTATTTTGTCGAATATTTTGAACGGATGAGGAAATACATAATTACACAAAGAATTTGACAAAAAAATTAAAAATTCAATTACTTATATTCACATATCATTTATTTGTAACAATCATTCACTTTATGTTTAAGTTAGGCTTGCCTTAGTGGAATGGGTTAGTATTCGTGGCAAAAGGAGAAAAAACTAGTATCCTCCCACATTAATTAAATACGACACACGAAAAATCTTCAAGTGACTATTAAAGGTTTTTTGGAATTAATGAAGTGAATTATATTCGTAGAAAAATATTAAATTTAGTTCAAAGGATTATGCTACGAGTAAGCCGAAACCGGTCGCATTTAATAAAATTACCGTGGAAGGATTATAATACCTTCCATAATGTATGTTTGATCTATTCACGAATTTCTAAATTACATTGGCTGGCAGAATCTCACGTATGTTGCATAAATCGCGTTCGTTTTGTTTAGAGCGAAGTTTAAGTCTTCCTACCGCCGATAAAAATTCCTTTCTCGCATGGGAACGTAATAAATTATATTCCAATGTAAAAGGTAAAATATGGCTGTATTTGGATACAAATAAATAAATAAATCATCTTTCGATTCTCAGGAACCATTCCATTACAACGCCACAGGGGTGCGAGTGGTCACCATTTGTCCCGGAGTGACCGACACGGACCTTATCTCTGGAGCTGGAGATCGACAGATGTCCACGAGCATGGGGCAGTGTTGCAGCCACGAGCTGGGCATCCTTCCCAAACAACCGTAAGTGCAATCCAAATAAGCCCGTCGCCATGGAGGGGGGCGGCGAAGAGATTTTTTCCGATTCCGATTTCTCGTCGCCATGACGATCGAGAGCGAATTAGACGTAATAATGCGAGTCGCCGGCGAGCGATTGCGGCGAGAACCGGAAATCCCGATCACGCGAAATGAATCCGAACGCGAAATGTTCTTAAGTCTGGATTTGGCTCGGTGCCCAAGCGATAAGCCCTCGATGGATTGGCCAGCGTTTTCTTTCTCCACTTGAAATGGCAATTGACGGAATTATATTAAAATAACGAGAATAACATTTTTTTGCGACACGCATTGCCATAACAAAAAAGAGAAGTTATCGGAGAAGTATGTACGCTTACGTAATTAGATATAAAAAAATAACGCTCGTTAAAAATCAAACTCAAGATTCATCCGAAACGTCTGCACTTCGAGAATAAATAGTTAATGATTATATAATGCATAATTTGCATTTATAATAAAATTTCAAAGAAAAGGAGCACGGTAGTTTATTTTTCTAGATAATTGATTGGAACCTCGTACAAACTGCCTGACCACGTAAAAATGAAACGCTCGGTCTTAAATGTTTGCTGGTCGATAACTGGAATTAATTCCTTCACAGCCGTGAATTCGTTAAAAAATCTTCTTTCGTCTTTATTTGATGCAATTAGAAATAAGCTGAATTTTGTGTTGACATAGAGAAAAAACTTCTCGGAATATTTTGAAGCCGAAAATGATGTTAGAAATTCAACTCTTAGGAAAAGTTTTTCCTAGACACATCCAAGAATGCGAACGATAAACAATTTCGGCGGAGTTTTTAATAACAGCGTTCGATACGAACCCTTTTCTATTCTGATCTTCATTTAACGGGGGGAAAAGTCAAAAATTTCTCACGACCTCGTAATTGAATGCATAAAAAATACATCGAGAAAAGTAATCATAAATTCAGCAACAAATAAAAATGCGTGAGGTATCGTTGATGGACACACACACTTATAACACGAAGGCGATATTCACGAAGTGTCTTTATATACCTAGTCAAAATAAGTCGAGGACGTTCTTTTCATTGCGCGCCTCGTTCCCGTCTTTTGTTCCTCTCATTCAACTCTTATCTCCAATTCTCTCAATTAACCGAAATTGAGGAACGGTCAGACATTCAAGGTCAAGGTCAATAGGGAAAGATAAAAACTAATCAAGAATGCTACGGGTTATTCTATAAAGCGTCGTTTTTTTCACTCCGACGAGACACGATTTATTTTTTTCCGTCGAGACGAGGAGAGGAAAAAACTACCGAAATTCAAGACGGAAAACCCGCGCCGGATTACGTCACGATTCGCGAACGATTTTAATCTTCGATCTTTTGAGCCGAGGCCATTGAAATGTCTTATTGTTAGTTAAACAAACGTTCACCCGGAGTAATTCTCTCGGCCTCTTTTGCTGGAAGAAAATTAAGTGTCTCATCTCTCTTGACCTTGCTGGTTGATGATTTACGAAGCGTTCGTGACGTCATGCCTACACAGCATTCCTACTAGGATCCGAAAAGGATTCCCGAAAACAAAAAAAAACGTTTTTTTACTCCTGAAAAAAAGTAACGTTTATTTCTCGGTTTACGAGTAAGAATAACCGGTTTCGAATGATTTAATTGTTTGTGGAGCTTATGAGAGTCTTCGAGAAACGTCTTCAGGATATTAGGGACGAGTTTCTTAAATACGTCGCTAAAACTTCGCTTTTAGGCCCTTTTCCTAGATATCCAAAATTCATTCCATAACATCCTTGCCTTGCGAGGAGGATCGATCGTTAGACGGACAAAATAATTGCCAGTGATGGATGCTTTGGGAAATGTGGAAACAGGTGGAAAAATCTGATATGAACGGGAATCAGATCCCGGATCTTCCACTTACCGGGCGGATATTCTACCACTGAACTACCGTAGCAGGAAAATTAGTTTGCTACGGTAGTTTAGTGGTAGAAGTGGAAGATCCAGGTTCTGATTCCCGTTCATAGCAGATTTTTTCACCTGTTTCCACATTTACCATTATTCCAGCGTATGACTGTCGCATAAGGATCTTCGGAACAATCATTCCCATCAATTTATAATGGATACTTTATTTTAAATTAAAGATAATTTATTAGGAGTCGATAATATTATCATCTTCCAAATCTCTCGTCCACCTAATTGCTTCCTTGAACCTCCCTCTTCCTTCCATGATATGCAGCCCCCTCCGGTTTAAAAGAAATTCACTTTTTTCATAATCTTTAGCTTATTTTAAGCATGTGTATCATTATAATTGGTCAATTATTGAAATATTTTTACGCTTTGACTGTGTTACAGCTGAATTATATATGTATATTCATTCATGATTTCCAATCCTATGATTGGTTTGAAATAACTAGGTAATATACATATATGGCTTGGCGGTTTCCCGTTTCCTTCCACACCAGACACACACACACACGCACACACACAGGAGGGAGGAGGAAGCCTCGGTGACTGCATTAGACTACTCTTACCTCGGAAAAAATCCTACTTTCGCAGGATTCGTGTATGGTATGCTCAGACGTAGCAGGCCAGTGCTCCCATCACTACGCATAAAAATAATGAATTACTAATTCTGGGCATGAAATGCACGGTGATTTATCGAAAAACGGATTTCTAGATACGCTGCCTTTTTTACTGAACGCTTCCATATGTGAAGAGATTACCTCTTCAAAAACCAAGATGTTTGGCTGCGTCTACTTAAACGTAAAATTAACGTCAAATCCTCATTTAACCCGGTGAAATTCTTTGAAATAAAAATATGCCGTGAAAATAATCTGATGTAACACAAACCAAATATCAACGCACGAAACGTAACGCCGAAATGGTAATTGCGGACAGTTGGCGCTCCAATCTACCGCCCGTGAAAATGATTCTTCCGAATGAGATTTAGGAGGGATCTTAGTCCTCGGAGTACGGTTGGCGCTGGTTAGGAGCTTAGAGGGACCAATTGAATCAAGTGAGGCCCAATTACCCGTTGTCCCGGATACGTTAGTTAGGTCGAAGGGGAGAGGCGGTGCTCAAAATTAAACTCTCACGTGTACCGACGCCGCTTTGGGCTCCAAGTTCAGTGCCAACGTGATGTCTGATCTCTATAAATTGTCATTCGTGTCGATATGCGCTGCAGACGTTCAGACGACCTCAGTTACTGGTCGATGACAGAGGTAGGAATCGCGTTCACCCGAAAACGTTTAAAAGAGATGATTAGCAGTATATATGAGATAATATATCATAAAATTATAGTTAATATTAGCACTTCATGTATTAATGAAATATATCCTATGGAAAGAGTTAACTGAAAATACTCATTCGATATACAAAACCAAGTCCGTATTTTATTCTCTTGGAGCCTTTTATCAACTTTATTATTTTATCATTCTCAAAATTAATACTGAATTTCATATAAATTCTTTGGAAAATCGTCAGTACTTTGGGTTTATCTTGTTCTTTTATCATCAAAATTGAATTTTTCCATCCGATTCTGTGATATGAGAAAGAATAAAGTACAATTATTACGCGCTAGAAAATTTCCTAAATATCCCAGATAGAAATAAACGCGTTATATGCAATGCTCCCTGTAATTTTGTTAAAAGTCCTGCGCGGCCGGCCAAACTTCGTAAGCAGCAAAGTGGTAAGCCGGAGTGGAAAAAAACGTGAACCCAAGAGTTAAATCCTTTTTGTTCAGGCGTGCCTAATTCGATATATATCTTTTTAAAAATTAAAATTAATGAAGGACTCTTTTAGGCACATTAACCTGGCGATAAAATTATTTAATGCTTTGATTAAAAGTACAAGCAGACCTCGTCTTTCGCGGCTTTATCTTTCGCGTGTTTCAATCTTTCGCGGTTCCGCATTTGCGACCAGTTTTGTTTTTCGCGGTCTTATGTTTCGCTCTTTCGTGGAAAAAATCAGGGAAAATTTTTTATATATGGAATGAATCGCGTTTTCCTCACATTTTCTCTCATAGTCAGGCCTGAAAAATGTTCTTACGTTATTCTGATATGTAAAAATATTTACATAATTTAAAAAATTGATACGTGTATCTATTTTTTTAAAGTATATGTAGATGACAAGTGTATGTGTCATATATACTTTTAAATATTTTTAGGATGCAATCCTCCCACACTTTTGTGTGTCTTCGCATGTGAAAAGTTGCAGAATATAAGCTGGCATCACCGTTCAGGAACTTCTCTCTTTATTACGACAGGGAAGTACCGGTGGGAAAGACAACTCTTGACCCTTCCGATTCAGGATCATCGGGTTATTTGCTCAGATTTGACATAGTTCAAACGCTTAAGCTTTGCGTTTTGCGCATCATTTATTATTGGTGGAGTTTCGCAGAGTTTTTTCAGGAATGTAACCCCCAAGAAAGACGCGGTCTGGCGTATTTGGGGAATTAGCCCCTGCAAGTTAGGCAATCTCCGTTCATTTTTTTTCTCGATTCTACTACGGAACTTAAATTAGAGTCCTGTACGGGCCGTAATGTCTCACGGGCCGGGCCCACAATTACATCGTACGGGCCGGGCCGAGCCTAGAATATCAGGCCCGTGCAGAGCTCTAACTTAAATAAGACTTTATTTTCTGATACTTTTTTCGTCTTATTTTAACTTGTTTAAGTCTCTCTTTCATTGAAGTTAATTTTTCCATATCTTTCTCTATTTTTCTGCGGTCATCAATACAGAGGACAAATGATCCGTTTTTGATGAGATGGGAACCAAACCCTGTATTTCCCATTGCCTTAATTACTTCTCTTTCGCGATTTCGTCTTTCGCGGTGTTTTCAGGAACGTAACCCCAGCGAAAGACGAGGTCTGCCTGTATTTGCAACTTTGGCTTAGAATTTTGATAAAATTAAAAAAAGAAAATTTATATTAACCTACAACTAAAGTTTTATTCGGATAAAATGTTTTTCCAAGCAGAAAAATATAGTCCAGCAAGGGTTAAGGGTTCCATGGGCTCCTCTCGAAGTGGAAGAAGAATTTTATCTCTACGAGTGATACCACGGAAACTATACGATATCTATACATTATAGGTGTCTCCAATCGCGATCGACCGGTCGATCTTTGGCCCTTTTAACGTCGATCGCTAAATCTTGCATCAGCCCTATTACTTTTTATTGAATCAAGTGAGAAAAGTTGAGCCGATATAGATTTTGAACTTACAGTTGGAGCTACTTTTTTATCGAGCTATGCAGGTGATTTTACAATCTTTCAAAAATTAAGAGAAAGTGAAATGCATAAATCAAATAACATATAGGTATCTCTCGATATCAGTTCTCGCAGCGAAACACGACCCTAATGAACTAATTCAAGTTATTTTTTGTTTGATTTTTTCCGTCTGTATATTTATTTAATAGCCTTTTTCTTCAACTTTTATTAGCTTACGAGCTAGTAATACATTGAATTATCCTGGTGGATAAAATTTCAATCAATGTTATTTTAAATTAAATATTCTCTTGTACAGAACGAAAATTCGAATAAAACTTTATTCGAGTTTGTTTAACTCGAATAAAAAGTTGTTTGCGATTCAACTGGATTGACGTCTTAAACAGGACATTTCATGTTATGACGCTGGTTTCGATGTCTCTGAAAGTTTGGGAGAAATTTGCTGGGATCCCTCCCACCGCCTCCCATTTCCCCTCTGCTCAACAGTATTTCTCGTATCAAAGCTCACTCCGCTGGGTCGATCCTCGGTAAATTTACAAATGAACAGTAGATCTTGGGTACTGAAAGGTTGGAGATCCCCTGAATATATACTATTTTTCTTCTTAGAAAAGGAACGCCTTGTGCAATGTTCTCTGCGATTTTTCGTGTGATATTTTCCGACTTGTGCGCGGCAACAAAATGGCTGTGCGCGGATGGAAAATGGCCGTGTGCGGTCGCGCAGAGTGAACATCGGTTGGCTATTTTGTGAAATAACGCACTGATTACCGTAATTTTTCTGTGATTTTTACAGCGTTGATTTCGTCGCCAAGGCCTTCATTCACATGGTCCGCGAGGGTCCAAACGGAGTGGTTTGCGTCCAAGAAGGAGGCGAGCCGTTTTACGAGATCGTGATCCCTCACTATTCAGAACTCAAGGCTAAAAAGTGAAGACGCCTCTGAAATTCCAAAAAAAAAGCTCCAAGGAGGTCCAATCGCCATCGTTCGAGCCATCTCAAGCCGTCGGCTCCATTAAGACGAAGGAAATCAAAAAGATGAATATCCCATTTCAAGTTCAAAAATTCTTATCCTACTTAAAAATTTGTTTTTCAAATTTAATGTTGAGTGTTTTAGGTACTATTTATTTTTTTTAAATGACCACGTACTAATGAAATTTTTATGTTGTCGATTGTCACTGTTGGTTTTATTCATGAATCTGCTATGAATGTTCGTGTTCGAATTGATTTCTCTTAATTTGCTTTTAGACAGCTATCCTGGCTGATTAGTGATGTTCGGTCTTTAATACATTTTATGTATTCCTAATGTGAACTCATATAATTTGCATTTTAATTACAAATGAGGCTACATGTAAAATTGTAATGAGTTTTTAAGAAGAAATAAATGGTGTGAATTGAAATTCCTGGCACGTTTTCTATTCCTATTAGCTGTTATCACAGCGTAATAGCACCTTCTTTGAATATAAAAATAATGGATTAGAAAAATAATTAATTTAACCAACCTATCCTCTCCCAGTTACTTTTGTTTAAGTTACTTCCATAATATGGCCTAAGTAAAACTTCTGATTTACTCCATAAAATCAAACATTCCGAAAAATTCAAACGTCTCCCACATTGACTGATTATTATCGTCGCTAGGCAGCAATGCGGGCATGGAATGTTAACAGTGTTTAATTTATTCAAGAGTACGCATCTCAATGCTCCACCTTTAAAATTTTTTAAAGTGGATTAATGTATAAGCATTTTGTTTATACATAGTTATACGGGACTGTAACGGTATTGTCTAGGATAAAAATCTTTTGTGTATAGTGATCAGAATCTATGGAAGAAAAATCGGTCATAACCAGGACAATGTGCGTTCTTTAGTATTTCCATAAATTACATGCTATATAAACAAACTCCGCGTAGCTTGGTTGTAATTTTGTCCAAAAGGCATAAAATAATTTTCCGATTCCAAACACGAGGTGCATTACAGAGTTGATCACGTAACTAACGGGTATAAATATTTTGCTGTCTAACTCGGTAAAAATTACCATGATAATTCCGTCAAGTTATGAAGTCAAATAAAATAGCGAGAACATTAAAAGAAAAAATCGGTACAACATACATTGTACAAACTTTCTCATATATAGGTACTAATGCGTCGTTTAGTTATCTTTAGAAAATGAAAATCGTATGAGCTTGTTTTCAGAAAATCCAATTTTTGTTAAAGTTGCCCAAGAATAAACTAGCCTTATATTCATTCATTGAGAAAAATGAAATACGTAGTATTATTGAAAATGTATACTCAAGTAACTGTATGAAATTTGATCAAAATCGTTAGAGTCGTTTTTGAGAAAATCGGATTGTTGTTAAAAATGCGTAGAATAAACTACTTTTAATTATTGATCAATGTCAACCATTTCTACGCATACTCTGCTCAGTATGATAAAATGCCTCAGTACGAGGTTTCATTCATTTTCGTTCTACCGTCTAGGCTCCAGAACCTGTAACAGACAGACAGACGGCATTGCGAAAACCACTTTTTCGGATTCAGCGAGACCTAAAACGTATATTTCCGTAAAAATCTCGAAGTCGATTTTTTTCGCGAAAACAATACCTTCTCGATACTTCGTATGAGAAAGTAAAAGGACGACACCTTTTTTCAGAACTCCTTGCTCTTGGGTAATTTTCTGAGCTTTCAATAAAATCGCGAAATATTTTGTTAATTTGTATAATAGGCGGACTGTCAAATATTTATTGCCACGCATTTCCTGTCCTGTTTTGGGATAGAATATCGGGGTTTAGGACAGTTCCGCACGACCGATTCGGAGACAGACTATTCGGCGATGAGACCATTCGGCGATGGGACCATTCGGCACCGGAAAGTTCGGCGCCAGCTGTGTTCCGCACGGCACGGTTGTTTAACTTAATACATTACAAAGCTCCCCACGTAATTTGATTTAAAATTTAAGCTGTTTTAAATATAGCCATGTCTATTCAAACGTTATTGGTTCAGTGAAGTCAAATCAGCCACGTTAACTGCATTGTTGTATATTGTGAACGTTTTCTCAGGAAAATAAATTTGAAAGATAATTCTTTAAAAATATAATCATTTTTATTTAAACAGTATTAGTTCGATGAAATCAAGTCAGCTAATTTAAATTATCAGGAACATCTGTATTAAATTAAAAATAATATAATTAATTAATTTTTCAAATCATTATGCATATCATCCGGTGATTTTTCAACGTATAATTTTTATCGTGTACTTTTTCTCACGAAAATTAATTTAAATTTGTTTTCCTCTAAATATAACCATTTTTATTTCTACGTAATAGATTCAGTAACTTAATAGTTGCAATATTAATATTATCATGACGCCATTCCCTCCTAAATATATTGGAATTGTGCCGTGCGGAGCACGGCTGGCGCCGAACTGTCCTCTGCCGAATAATCCCATCGCCGAACCGGTCGTGCCGAACTGTCCCTTTCCGAGAATATTGTGCGTATTTTGTGAATTTGCAAACTAATTTGCTGCCTTTTGCTGCAGGACCCCCGATTTGAAAGTTATGTATATGGTTACTCGCATTTTTTTCTACTCCAAAAAGAAAAAGTTTTCCGTTTCCCAAAATCTGCCATCTTAGTTCATTCATTCTTTATCGGTTTAATAAATATGCTTCTGTCACCTTGGCTACCCTTGTGTGGTGCAATAGATTGTAATGTGGAGAATCGACCGTTTTCTTTTTTCTTCGCTATATAAGAAGTCAATCGTTTCCCTATTATTTTAATAATTGTGTGTATAGGATGCGCACATAACCGACCTCATGGACGGGATACTGCGACTGTCACTCAAATTTTGTCACCTCTTTCTTAGTTCACAAGACAGATAAAAGTTATTAAAGTGCATAAAGTTTTCCAAAAACGTCCCGGTTAATCCAAACGCCCGAAAATAATTAAAATCATTGCCTTGTCCAAACGAATTTCGACATGAATGCGGGATTACCGATAACTGAAAGAGATAGCAAGAACAATACAAACGGTACGATATAAAGGTTTCCATAGTTCTCTTTGGACATTTTGGAAGTGAACCAAACATTTGAAAATGAAGTTCGAAATATTTATCTTCGAACTACTAAAGGAAATCCAGTAAGACTGACCATTCTGCAATGCTGTGATGTGAAAATTCGAGTTTTTACTGTATTTTAATATTCGTTCTTTATCTAAAATTTGTTTTGATCGATATTTATGGTTAATGTGTGATTTTAAAAGTTATTTGCTCATTTCGATTTATTTACACATGCGTAAATATCCCAAAACAGACACGAAGAGTGTTTTACTGACAGCGAACATATCAAGACATTTTTTTCCGACGATTGTCTTTTTTTGAACGGTTAATCACTGGATATCACTCGAGTTTGAACCCAATCGTGATATTCATTGAACCTTACTTATTATGTTACTCATTCAAATATGCATTTCTTAATTTATACATAATTTGAACCCATTCGAAATTTTTTACTTTAAGGTAGGCAAATTGGCGTATTCATGTATTGGGATTGTTCTTAATCTGACTCATATTAACCACGAATGTAAAATTTTCAAAATGCCCTCTTTTGATATCAATCTCCCATTTACGGTTACTACAACACATTTCTGATATTTTTTCCTAGCCATCAATTGCCTTATGCGTCGTTTCCAGGGACTGCAATTTTTGCTTATCTTATTTTTACGTTCTCATACGATGTATCGAGAAAGTATTGTTATCGCGAAAAAATTCGACCTCAAGATTTTTACCGAAATATACGTTTTAGGTGTAGCTGAATCCGAAGAAGTGGTTTTCGCAATGCTGTCTGTTACTGGCTCTGGAGCCTAGACGGTAGAGCGAAAATGAATGAAATCTCGTACTTAGGCATTTTATCATGCTGAGCAGAGTATGCGTAGAAATGGTTGACATTGATCAATAATTAAAAGTAGTTTATTCTACGCATTTTTAACAACAATCCGATTTTCTCGAAAACGGCTCTAACGATTTTGATCAAATTTCGTATAATTACTTGAGTTTACGTCTTCAATAATACTGCATAGTTCATATTTCTCAAAAAATGAATATAAAGCTAGTTTACTCTAAGCAGCTTTAAGATTAATTCGATTTTCTCACAAACGGCTCTAACGAATTTGATCATATTTCGTAGAATTACTTGAGTTTACGTCTTCAATAATACCGTATAGTTCATATTTCTCAAAAAATGAATATAAGGCTAGTTTATTCTAGGCAACTTTAACAATAATTCGATTTTCTCAAAAGCGGCTATAACGATTTTGATCAAATTTCGTAAAGTAACTTAAGTATACATCTACAATAATACTACGTATTTCATTTTTCTCAATGAATGAATATAAGGCTAGTTTATACTTAGGCAACTTTAATAAAAATTGGATTTCCTAAAAACAGGCTCATACGATTTTCATTTTCTAAAGATAACTAAACGACGCATTAGTACCCATATATGAGAAAGTTTGTACAATGTATGTTGTACCGATTTTTAATACGCATAACTGAACGCAGATCCTCTTACATATTCGCAATTTCGTTTGCAAATGTTACTTGAAAATTTCAATACTCCCAAAAAAAAGCAACCTTTGATCACTGGCAATTATTTCGTTCAGACGGCGTCCAATAGACCTTGACACTCCGTTCGAGACGTTCAAATTTCTTTATTTTTCCTCTCATCAGAGACATTCAACTTCTATGCCGATAAGAGATTATTTCCTTATCAGCTGACACGCTTCCTTCTTGACCCAAGTGATGAATCAAGGTCAATCCATCGTGATGCATTTCAAGCTTTAAGAAACTCGTATTGGCGTGTTCTACCATGCCATTTGTTAAATAATAACGTCATTGATCTAACGTAAGATTGCTATCTTGGCTTCTATATGTTTTGTGCTAGTCCGTTAGAATGTTAATAATTTAGGAAAAAAATACCAGCGATCAACGCACACGAGAGACGTTTATCCGATCGTGAAAAAGGAAATGTATTTAATTGGAAAACTGATAAAGTCGAGCGAGTAATTAATAATTACATAAAAAACTCCAAACATTAAATAAAAACGTTGCAGAACCGATGCTGATTGCCTGATAAATTCAGTCAATTGTTAAAGGCGTGTATTTGATCTGTGATATAAACCATTGAAAAGTAGAATTTAAATTGTCATATCGCTTTGTGATTTCCGCTTTCGAAACGACTAAAAACTAGAGAACTATTACTTCTATAATTTTATTCGACTCGTACATAAAAATAAAGGACTGCGAACATTCCTTTGATTTGACCTTCCCCGCGATTCTAATGAGGAATTCACTCATTGAAGTCTGCTATAATTTTTAAAAGAATATGTAGCATTCAAAGAGATATTTCTATTTCTATGCGAATAGAAATACTTAGTAATTAATCATCTTATTCTCCATTTCCCATTAATAGATTTTAGGTTTAAAATAAAGAAAACTAATCCGATCGGCCATTTTCGTAGATAAATGGTCGCTGTAGATGCATTCCAAAATAAATATGTTCAGTTCTTCAACCATCCAAGGAAAAAATCGGCACAACATACATTGTACAAACTTTCTCATATATGGGTACTAATGCGTCGTTTAGTTATCTTTAGAAAATGACAATCGTATGAGCCTGTTTTTAGAAAATCCAATTTTTGTTAAAGTTGCCCAAGAATAAACTAGCCTTATATTCATTCATTGAGAAAAATGAAATACGTAGTATTATTGTAGATGTATACTCAAGTAACTGTATGAAATTTGATCAAAATCGTTAGAGTCGTTATTGAGAAAATCGAATTATTGTTAAAGTTGCCTAGAATAAACTAGCCTTATATTCATTTTTTTTGAGAAATATGAACTATACAGTATTATTGAAGACGTAAACTCAAGTAATTGTACGAAATATGATCAAAATCGTTAGAGCCGTTTTCGAGAAAATAGGATTGTTGTTAAAAATGCGTAGAATAAACTACTTTTAATTATTGGTCAATGTCAACCATTTCTACGCATACTCTGCTCAGTATGATAAAATGCCTAAGTACGAGGTTTCATTCATTTTCGTTCTACCGTCTAGGCTCCAGAGTCAGTAACAGACAGACAGACGGCATTGCGAAAACCACTTTTTCGGCTTCAGCGACACCTAAAACGTGTATTTGCGTAAAAATCTCGAGGTCGAATTTTTTCGCGAAAACAATACTTTCTCGATACTTCGTATGAGAAAGTAAAAAAAGAAATAGATAACCACCGCCAAAAATATTGAGCGCATCGTCCTGAACTCATTTCCATTGGTTAAGAAGGGTAGATTCGGGGCATTCACGGGATTCCACTCGATCAGGATCCAGCTATCAGAAAAATCCATTCCAATCGCACCACAGACACCAAAACTCGTACAGGAAACTCGCATTTGCATTATTTGTAAATTTCCTTATCTCCCATTAACCGAACATGTTTATGGAGGGATCGATAATAAGAGCCAATGGGATAGAAACATAACACGTTATTTGTTCAGATAAGAAAAACCGAGTTTACGAGGAACTTCGACCTCGATGACGGTGATGTACCATGCAATCAACGTTTGCACAAATAGAAGGCTGTCTTTCCCAAGATGGATCCTAACGGTAAGGTCGCTCTAGTCACGGGAGCTGCTCGTGGGATTGGATTTTCTTGCTGTAAGGAGCTCTTGAGACGAGGATGCAACGTGAGTAGTCGTTTTGTTATCCATTGGCTGCATTAAAAAAAACTCGAACACTCACGAATGAATCTCAACTAGTTCTGAGATCCACAAATACGAACACCGAGGTTGTGCATCGGACGTATATTTTTTCTTTTGTCTGACGATCTTTAATCTGGGGGAGGGCAACGTATTTCTGTTGGGTGCCACTCTTTATCAATATTCATAATCCGTGACCCTTCACGCGTGCCACCTTTAAATTCGTTTTCTCCGTAACGCGTACGAAAAGCGGTTGTTTTATTATAAGGAATCCTGAACGTAATGCGGTATCGTTGAAATACAAAGTAAAATTGAAAAAAATTACATTTAAAAATACATACTTTTCGTAATTACTCTCTGAAATATCGTGCCACTTAAAATCTCTTCGCGTGCCATAGCTTGCCGACCCTAATCTACACCCCTATTTGTGTGTTTAGAGGAGAGCACGCGAATCAGCGTTCCGTCCTTCGGAATGGACGTAAATCCGTTGGCCCCCTTGTTGCTTCTCGTTAAGGCTAATGCGGGTTTCTCTCCTCACTTGCTTTGTGATTTAGACTGAGAAGCCTAATAGCGCTGGCCGTTGTTTGAAGTCACAGGATCCCAATTCATTGTAATCATTTTTGAAAGTTTTAATAATAAGACAAAGTTATCATTTTGCTCCCATATGTTGATTATCGCAACCATTTTGTCCGATGTTCAATTTCTAGGTGGTGATGTTCGACATAAACGGCATCGAGGGAGAGGCAGCCCAAAAGGAACTGGCGTCCGAATTCGGCGGAAGGCGCGTTATCTATATCCGCGGTGACGTCACGAAAGAAGACCAAATGGAAGGTAATTATTGACTAAAGCGAGTGAGAGTTATTTTTTGGGCTTTTTCGGGATGGGGGGGGGGGGGGGGGGGGGGGGGGGGCGAGATTTTTTTTCTGCGGTGCTAATTATTTCGCATTTATGTTTGTTCGCTTATTATTACGAAATTGTTACTTTTACAAGCAATGAACCAACATGAAAGAGAATATAATGCATTCAAAATTCCTAGATAGTATTTTTTGGTTTACATTTTTAAAGCTGCTTAGCGCTGATGTTTTTTTCCATTCCAATTCATGGACAACTATTTCTGGATTTTTGGATCGCCTCCCTTTTCAATTACATTTTATTTGGCAGTCTTATAGAAGAATATTTTCCTAGTGTAAGAAAATCACTGAATTCAAATCGTAATTTTTATTCCGCTATCCGTTAGTATAGAAATCGGGGATGGTGCGTAGAAAATATTCTCAATTTATGCTTAAACAAGACAATTTACGTGGAAACATGTACATACATATAGTAAACAATTTCAAAAAAATTTAAATTTTAAATTAATGAATTCATAAAGATATTTATTTCCGTTTTCCTATCGTTAGAAATGTTTATGTGCGACTGCCAACGTTCCCCGATATTTTTATTTATTTGAGATTCCTATATGGAATTGATCTCGTGGAACGTGTCAACACGTTTGTTTCTCCTTTTTAACCCTGCGCGTGAATTACTCATCTATAATGAAAAAATAATCGCAATTCCACCCGTTTTACGCATGCTAAAAACTGTCTATTTTGTAGAATGTTTGTGGGCGGATAAGAAAAAGAATGAGGAAGCATCAAAGTATACACAAAAGGAAGGTTAAATACATACGATTAATTGTATAAGTTAATGGCTGAGATTGATTGTGAGGTCAACACGTACATATTACCATAGTAGGTGACAGGTGGTGCAATGCACCGAAATTTTCCTGACAATCCTCGCTTATAAGTTTAACTTCTGTTATGACTCCCTATAGGTAGGAAAAATGATATACTTACTATATACCCTGCAATCGATCTCATGTATATCATCGTCGCAATCGGGTTTTCAGACGCAGGTGGAGTTTTCAATTATTGCTAAAACTTCTTCTGCTAAACTTTTTGGCGTATTACTCTCTATAAGGTTTAAAAACCGTAATTCGGCAATCCTCTAGCGATACCGAATTCAAATTATTCTATGACAAGGTAACGCTTTGAGCCGTTTATTTGTTTTCCGAATCTAACTGCCCTTTGCTGTTTTTTTCTAAGACAATAGCGTGGCCTTTCTCATGTGGATCCAATATACTTGAACCGAATTTGGTCTATGGCCTAAAGAGGCAAACTTCGGCTCCGAAACAGCATATAGCTCCATAAGTACATACTTGTGGCTATTTAGGCCAAGCTCCCTAATCTTTATCGGTTATTAAAAAAAAAGTTCGTACAGGTTGTCACTGTGCGGCTCCTGAGTATTTTGGAAAGGGACAAACAATAAAAAATCGCTCTTTTACTTTTACCCCTGGCCTAATCCATGGGTGTCCAGATGATATTCATCAATTAATTTTCTTTCTAACTTCGGATAATTTTCCATAGTTATTGGAAAATGTTTAGCATATTAAGCATTTTAGAGCATTAATCATATTTTGAATAAACCTCGTATGTTGGAGGTTTACGGTGCGGAAAATCCTTATTTTATGTCATTTCAAAACGCATGAGTTACTGTGGACAGATGAAAAAGAAGGAAATACTACGAATAGTAGGAGAAAAGCGAGTGATTATACAGACTTAGAAACAGGAGGGCGAAGTGGGTTGGACGTGTTAGAGAGAAAAAGAGAAAGACGAAGGAAAATATTTCAGCTGATTGACGATTTGAAAAGGAAAGAGAGCTATCAAGACATGAAGAAGGTTGGCGAAAATATGAATATGTGAAGAACCAGGTTTAACTAATAATAATCATGTATCTATCTACCGATAGACTACTAATGATGATGAAGTTACTTCGGTTTACTGTGTATAGTATTAATTATTTAATCAGTCATAATTGATGTCGGTTCACAACCTCAAACCAACTTTTTGAAAACTGTTCATCTTATTTATTACTTATTTATTAATTTACTAAGTTTTCATATATGTATTTTGTATCTTTTGGTGAATGTGATGCCCTGATCTCCACAAGCATGGCGAACATTGAAATCATATTGGACATATCTGGTCTATTCAATGATAAGCTATACGTATATCGCACTTTATTATTGTTGCATACTTAAACCAGAAATTACACCTATAAAAATTGTTTCGCCCCTCAGGCATTGTGTTTGGTTATTAATAACGTCCTTTCACAATGCGATTTACATTTGAAACAATTCCTCCATCTACAGGTGCTTTTCAGTGGGCTATGAACACGTTCAAACGGATTGACATCGTTATCAACAATGCGGCAATATTCCATGAGAATCGACTGGAAAAGACCGTTTCGGTAAATCTGGTAAGTGAAACATTTTATTATCTCTCATACTCCCTGTCTTGCATCTCCACCATTAGAAACGCCACGCAGTTCGGCAATCGTTAAACTTGATTTAATATTTCCGACGATATTTATTATTGTTATTTTAGCACGTTTTCTTAAAAGCAAAAAAATGCTAATGTGGTCACTCTGTCCGTCCATGGACAATCAACTTTTTTGTTCTAATTGTAAGATGTATTTGTAAAAATCTTTTTGAATTAGATCCTATAAATCTATGAATTTTCCACCGAATGAATTTTCCATATAGTTTCTAGATTTTCCGATAGACGACTTCACAGTTTGAAATGTTATCATTTCCGAATATACCTTAACCTTTTTTGGATGCGACCCAAATTCTGGTCGCGGCGACCCATTTCCTCCAATATCTCAATTGTAATAAGTAATAAAATTAATAGGAATTTAATAAATAAATAAAAATAAGCTCTCAGGACATTAGCATTGAACGGGTTGTTAGGAGGAATGATATATATGGATATAGAAAGCAATGGAAAATCTTTGTCGGTCCACTCAAAATGGTTTGGCGACCCAAATTTGGGTCGCGACCCAGGGGTTAAGAACCACTGCCTTAAGGCAATTGCCTAAGGCGCAAAATCTGCAAAGGCGCAATATTTCTTCATTCTTTCTCATGCTAACTCGGCCTAAAGCTCCATCTATAGTCTTATTTAATGTATGGGTGTATCTAACCATTTTCAAGCAAAAATACGCATTTAAACACAATTGCCTAAGGCGCTAATTCCTTTAAATCCGGCCCTGAATGTTTTTATTGTAGCTATAACTACTGAAGCGAGAGGAGTGAAGTTTTCACGGATTGGAAGGTCTAATGAGGACGTACATTCCAACGGTGTGGGTTGCCCCTTTCTCTAGGGGAGAGGGGAGAGGGGGGGAGGGGGGAGTGCTAACATTTTTTAAAGAAAATGTGCATCCACCTCTTGCTTTAGCGAAGGTAACTAACTTTTTTGTATTTATGAATGCAGAACGAGACTGAATGTAACCTGAGTGAGTTCTTTACATTTTTTTTAATTTCTCGATGGGCAGTTGCGAAAACCGTATGACGAAATCCATATTGCATTTCCTCTTTCTAAGAAAAAAATCGAATTCTGTTGGTTATGAAAAATTTTCAGTTAAAATGTAACCTTTATGGATTATGGATATAGATTACGTTTTTAGGGCCAAATTCGAAGCAGGAAATATTTGGTCACAACGCGTAAAATCAAATTATTTACTAAAGTGCGTTTCCCGAAGTCGTACGGGTCAGATTCGCAGTATTCCGTCCGCATTCGGGTTATTTCGCTTAGGCTACGACCCAATGTTGCCACATTTCGAATTTCGCTCATTTCAACAGCAGCTGTGGACGAGTGAAATTCTGAGAGCAATCGTGTCAACAGCGCTCGTCAAGAATTTTTGAAAGGCGTGGGAAATTTAAGACCTCTTATTGGCTGACACTTTCTCCCCCTCACCCTACAAGTCTAACTGTAGACACGCCTCACCCGTACGATCTCTGGAAACGCAGTATAGCGTCCGTTCAAAATGGATCCCAAGAGTTAAATCACATAAAACCAATATTATATTTTTAAAAAGTTCATTTTATTTATATAAGAGTTTTCAACCAATCGTTTCTATAGCGGCACGAAATAAAACTAAGTTGCTTCTGTTTTTGTAAACGGATTTCTTTTAATGCCACTCATTTTTGCGTTCACTTTTTTTTATCTGCGCTATAAGACGATAATCGTCCAGTGATTTTTAAACCTCCATAAATTCCTTAGGTAATTTAGTAACCTGGAAACATTTCTCGTCTGTCCCTTAGAAACCACAACCTCAGTCGCGGTATGAAAGCCAAGGCCGTATAAAGGATATCATGTTATTCTCCACTCCATGCAAACTGATATACATATAAAAGTGTCGTGGACAATCGTACGAATAACCTCTCACTTAAATCGCATTCGCACCTACAGGATTTGTGAACTTATATATTAATTATATATATTAATTCTCATCTCTGTTATAAAAAGTCAAAATTAATGATTATAAAATGTCTACCGATGGAAATAACCTTCATTTCGATAAAATCAGAATAAAACATCAACTTGAGAATGTAATCGCCAGCAATTATTTGACACAGGTGTGTCGTTTTATGTTTAAACTATGCTGAATAAGAACTGCACTATGCGGCTCCATTTTAAAATGAATTATTAACACGTGAGCGAAGAAATGTAGAAAGAATTACATTTCACCGGCTGTCATCTTTCCATTGGAGTAAAGAATCGCAGGTGTGACGCATTGTTGGTTATCTGCATTTGTAGCAGAATGTAATTTTTAGCGATTTTTTCCCTATTACTCCCAAGCAGCTGACCCTAGATTCACCAAATTTATACCATAACTATCTATGCTGGAATTTCGGAGTTTTTAAACTTAATTAATTTTTGGGTTGTTTTATACGGGGACAGACAGACAGGCGGACTGATGAATCGAATACATAAAGTTTTTTTTAAAGAAAAGAAAGGGCTAATGAAATAATTCTCAAATTTATTCTTAAACTTTCCGCGTGCTTTAGATTTTTTCCCATTAAAAAAATTCGTAATGTTAATAATTATTTCAAATTTAACCTATCATCTTACGCTTCATATCTTTTCACAAGGTTTCGGTGGTTCGAGGGACAATGCTTGGCTTGAAGTACATGGGAAAGGACAGGGGCGGCAATGGCGGAATAGTGATCAACATGTCATCCATCCTGGGTCTGATTCCATACGCCGGCTGTCCCGTTTACTGCGCCACAAAATACGCCTTATTGGGCCTGAGCAGTTCATTTGGGGTAAGCGAATTTAAGAACGTAAGCTGCAATTGAAAACGAGGAAAATCTTCGGTAAATAATACTCAAACTCTGTCGTAAAATTCTCACGATCAGATGCTGTATTCAGGCCTCGAAATGATATCCCACGGAAATTTTATGTGAAATGTAACCAAGGGTTACGTATATTGCAATAAAAGACACTACATAATGTGAAAATGTTATAAAAATCTTCAGAAAAAATATTGAAAAACACATGGGAAACAATTTGAAATATAAGGCACAGAATACAACAGCATTGCACAAGGTTACACATTAAATATAATTGTTACTTTGATTTTTGTGATGCAAGTCAATATTATTTAAACCGCACAATCTCATTAAGAACGTTTCGAATCGAATATAGTTGCTTATAATTCTTATCAATCTCAAAAAAGGCTTACATAAAAGTAAAATAATTCTTTAATACCGATTGTTTATTTAAATGGTGAGAGCAACTCACTGTCAGCCTAAAATACACTGATACCGATTTTATTGAAAAATCGTACTTCTTGAGTGACGTATATGTCTATCAAAATACAATTGTCGGTGTGTTTCAGCATGACGATGATCCTTGCTTATATCATAACGTTAAATACAAAGGTTGGTTAACCGAATTTAAGATTATCTGATGTATTTTATTCTCTCTAATAGGAACCTTTCCACTTCAATCGAACCGGGGTAAGAGTGGTGGCCTTGTGTCCTGGTATGACCGCCACGGACATGGTCCATTGTGACGCCGCTATAGAGATGTTCGCGAAGCAAGGACAACGGATAGAAAACGTTCCCAAACAAATGTGAGTTTTTCGCATGATTTCAATGGAGCGAATTAAGCCCATTGGTAGTTATGTACGGATCACTTGATGCCACTCGTATCTGACACGGGAATTTCTCAAGAAAAGGATTTTAATTCTCTTATCTCGGATGTATATCAACAGGAAAATTTATCGTCCATCCATTCACCTTCCTTAATATTTCTAAAAATTGCTTCTAGTTTAGTGCCCAAACCACGTCACCCTAATTGTATCTTAAAGATTCTGCGTTTCCGCCAACTTATCGATTTTTTTTGCTTAAGTCATGTATTTCAAACATTTTTGTTCTGCTGCTAGAATTTTCGATTTTTCCTCTGTGGAAAAGTTTGTGGAGTTTCTTTTAACGAGTATGTTTTATTCTGATTAACTAATTTTATTCATTCTATCTTTAATAAGTCGCATCCTTAAATAGTGATCCTCCAGTATGGATTTTCCTAACGTTAGTATGTATGCACACAGTGCGTCTGAAAATTAATGTGACAAAAATTCTTTTAAAAAAGCAAATGTTCAGAAAAAGAATTTATTATGAAAATCATTCAAAATAGTTCTCATGGGACTCTATACATTTTTCACACCTCCCTTTTAATCGTTGAAAGCATTCTTGAAATTCTTCCAAAGTTATCTCCTTGAGATGGTCGGTCACATTCTTTTGGATGTATGAAATCGTTTCCACGGGTCAGAGCAGACTACCATGAAAACAAGAACAGGTTTTTGCTGCAGGACAATGCACCTGCGCATTCCGCGTTAATACTAAGATTTCTTTCGCAAAAAGTGGTTACTGAGTTCAACCACTTCCCCCTATTCATCAGATTTGCCTCCGGCTGACATTTTTCTCTTTCCGAAGTTAAAAATGAATATGAAAGGGAAACGATTTCATATCAACCAAAAACATCCAAAAGAATGTGACCGACCATCTCAAGGAGATAACTTTGGAGGAATTTCAAGAATGCTTTCACCGATTAAAAGAGAGGTGTAACAAATGTATAGAGTCCCATGGAGACTGTTTTGAATGGTTTTCATAACAAATTCTTTTTCTGAACATTTTCATTTTTTTAAAGAATTTTTGTCTCATTACTTTTCAGACGCACTGTGTATACCATTCATAGACCTGTCCTGATATCTTACATCATATACCGCTCTCTCTCTCTCTATATTTATCAATCTTGCGATTGGTTGGTAACAGCATCAAGTGAAATCCTTCATTCTTTATTGTCTCATATTAGCTTTCCATTTATCTCTCTTTCCTGCCAGTCTTTCAACTTCTTCATAACTTCTACAATTCATATCCTTTTTTACCTGGTCCATAAACTGCAATCTTGGTCGTCCTCTTTTATTATTCCCATCTACATAACCTTCTATTTTGGTTAGAAGCAGTTCATCGTGTCTTAGAAGGTGACCAATGAGCCTATCCCTCCTTCCCCTTATTTTTTTCATAATTACTCTGTTTGTTCTCATCATTTCCAAAACTACTTCATTTGTATACTTGTCTCTCCAGCATTCTCCTATAGCACCACATTTCAAACGCTTCTAACCTTCTTTCTTCTACCTTTGCCACTGTCCAACTTTCACAACCATATAGGGCTAAACTCCACACAGACGTTTTTAGCTATCTTTTCCTTGTTTCCAAATTTATATTTCCTGACGTGAAAAGATTCTTCTTTTTGCTAAAAGCCACCTTTGCCTGTTGTATTCTGCTTCTGATTTCTCTAATACATCTTCCATCCTCAGTAATTTTGCTGCCCAAATAGTTGAATTCCTTAACTTCTTTAAGAATTTGGTTCCCCATGATTATCTTTGTCTCTTTCTTGTTTCCTTTGTTTCTGCCTAATACCATTACTTTTGTCTTGCTTTTGTTTATTCTCAAACCATATCTATTCTCTAGTATGTCTTCCAATTCCAGCAAGCATGTTGACAAATCCTGTTCACTTTCAGCCAAAACAGCCATATCGTCTGCATATCGCAACATGTTTATCGTTTGCCCCCGTATTTTTATTCCTGTATCTACCCTTTCTCTTAGTTCTTCTAAAGCTGATTCTGTATAGGCATTAAAAATGGCGGGTGACAAACTACACCCCTGTCTTACTCCTTTCTTTATCTGAGCTTCTTCTTGTTCCCTTCCGCATCTTATTACTGCTCTCTGATTCTTATACATATTCCATATGATCCTCCTATCTCTAAACTTTACTCCAACTTCTTTCAACACTGCAAACATTCTAATCCACTGGACATTATCGAAAGCCTTTTCAATATCTATAAAGGCAATATATGTCTTTCTTATGCGTTTCTCACTGATGATTCTTAGTGTTAATATAGCTTCAATAGTTCCAGTTGTATTCCTAAGACCAAACTGATCCTCTGATAAGATAAATTCTATTTTTTGTTCTATTCGCCTACGTATAATTCTTGTCAAAATTTTCGTTGCATGGCATATCAGGCTAATTGTACGGTGATCCTCACATCTGACAGATCCAGCTTTCTTTGGTATTGTTGTTATAACACTCTTTTCAAAGTCACAAGGTATTTCTCCGGTTTCATACATAATTTTTATCAGAGCGAAAATTTTATGTAACTTCACTTCACCGGCAGCTTTATACAGTTCTGCTGGAATTTCATCTATTCCTGCCGCTTTCCTCTGTTTTAGATACACCGCTACATATTTTAAATCTCAATTAAGACTAAATTCTATTCATTCCATTAATATTTCTTCTTTGGAGACACTAATCATCTGCTATTTTCGGTAATTAAATTTCGTTAAAATTGATTTCTGTCCCACATTCATCAATTTTCAAAACGTTTGGGCTTAAATGTGAGGAGTCGGCTGATCACCGTCTAAGATATGAGCATTAGCGAGAAAAGCTACAAAGTTTTCTCCCTTCTTACAATTAGACGACAACCATTAATTCCGAAGTTACGCTCTAATGCTGAAGTGTGGAGAAAATACATTACCTTTAATATTTTCGCGTCCCCCTCAATAAGTTTACGCGCCCTTAAGTCCCCGCGTAACCACGCGTTCAATACCATTGATTTGCATTACTTGACCTTGGCAACTTTAGTTTCCAACGGGGCTGGATTGAAACTACTTAGGACCCACATTTTCTATGCCTATGTATCTATATTTCGTAGCTAATGTCAGGTCTTGTATTTCACAGGAGCCATTGCGTCGCCACAGCCGTTATGCAGCTGGTGGACAATGCCTCTAGTGGAAGTTTTTGGGTGGTGGAAAACGGAGATCCGGTGTATGAAATCAAAATGGCTGATTATGCCTCATATCGGAAGGCTTTATAAATACGGAATAATATTTAATTTGAAATTTCTTAGCAGGCTGAACGACTACCAGCGTACCCAAAAGGCATAGTTAAATTAACGTATTGTGACGGTTTCATTTCTTCATGGAAACATGTAAATTGTTCTTTGAAATATAATTGGTTTATTTGCTTTCTATTCTTTTCGATAGATTTTAAACGTTATATAACAGCAGCAATCGAATAATGTTTGTGCTTAAAAATGGTCTTCCCCGTAAATGGAAGAGGGGACCTTGTGGTCTCAATTTCGCCTTGAAAATAAAGACGTATTCTATTCTATTCTGTATCAAATCGAATGGTTTTTCGAAACAACATAAGTAACGTGTATTATAATATCACATTACATTTAATTCATGCCGCGAAAAGAAAATTGCTCGATTTGAACACAGCGTTACATTATCATAAGAATAAAACTTCTTAAGGATAAATGTGCTAATATTAGTCATTTAAAATCATTCTTGGGAAGATAAAAAAGAAATAATGATTTCATTCATTTCACTCTGAGAAAATCTATCATGAATATTTTACGTTATTATGGCAATGAGACTAATTCCTGTGAGGAAAAGTTTTTCATATCTGAGTGGATGGACATTCTTGTCCTCAGCTGCACCATTACTAAAGGCAAATCAATATAATGGCATACTCTTAAACTACCGCAACAGACAACAGTATACTAGTGTAAGATCCCGCCAAAATATGACGAAAAGAAATATATTATTTGATATTTAAATTGTGTTATAATTTCGTCCTTATAATTCTTTGAGATAATCTATTCATATTTCTTAAACGTAAAAACTGTTGGTCTTACTCAAAATTTGAGTACAAATAGAAACAAAGGAATCAAATCCGTGATGCGTTGTCAAAGAAAGTAATTCAAGAACACTCAGGTATCTCCAATAGCCACAACAAGGTCCATAATTGATCATTAGGACTGTTAATCTCTCTGTAAACTACTGTAACATCCGCGAATAACTTGATTTTACTTTTAATAACCTTCTCTAAGTCGTTTATATATAAAAGGAATAGTAGGGGGTCGATTACACTTCCCTGAGGAACGCCTGAGGCTACGCTGACTGAATCTGATTTAAGTCCATCTATAACTGCTATTTGTTCATGCTCATTAAGAAAGTCCCTGATCCACTCGATTATCTTTTGATTAATTCCACAGTCATTTAATTTCTTCACTAACTTACTGTGCGGAACTTTATCGAAAGCCTTCTTGAAGTCGAGGAAAACCGCATCTAACTGAGTCTTACGGTCTCCTGATCTTAGTATATATTTAAAAGTATATCATCAGATTCTGCGTTAAAAATAGCGCAATTAGAAATTTTGAATTTTTATTTTAATGCAACTTTAAATTATTAGTGAGATTTGGCAATTCCGGTGTCGTAGAGAAGAAGGGGGCGATTGGATTTTTAAGCCTGCAGGAGAGGGGAGAAACGATACCGTTTGAAACCGTAATGAACTTTAAGATGGAACGCTCTATCTATAGGAACGTGCAGGAGTTCCATGAACAAAGGCGGAGCAGGAGGGGGGTGGGGTGGGTGGGGGGGGGGGGGGGAGAGCAGTATCTCCTTCATTTTTCCTCATAGGAATTATGGGAAGGTAGCATGAATGCGCAGTTTCCTTCGCCGCGATAAAATCTATTTTCCATTCATGTTCAAACATTTTGACAGATATAGAGCACCTGGATCTCTCCAATCGAGAAGGAAACGAAACGACAACAACCCATTATTTCGATAAACTCGACGAACTCGCCAGGTACAAAAGTCAACAGAATCCGTTTTTATCGGTGATAAAAAAATCCCTACATGGCACTATGAAAGATAAGAAAACAGAATTCACGAACGTTCAATAAGAAAAAGTAAAAAAATTGGCGGGTTCCGAGAGCGTCCTTGAATTCGACGCCACGCCCCCACGTGTGAGGTTTAAGAAACCGCGTCCAAGACGTCCCCTTCCCACAAACCTCACTTTCACTCGACGAGGAGATTTTGAGCGATAGAAGTCGGCTGTCGAGCGATCGAGTCGCCATGGAGTTGAACGGGAAAGTTGCCATGGTTACTGGAGGAGCCGGAGGACTCGGAAAATGCATAGCGGAGAACCTTCTCGAATCGGGGGTGTCGGTGAGTCGAAAACCTATTTGGACTGTGGAATGACGAAACGACCGGATCGCTGTAAATAGCGCGATCCGACTTCGGCCGTTAACGGTGAAGCAGTCCGTCGTAAGAACACGTAAGACGTATAAGTACATACAAGCAGAGTGAAGGGAAATCGCTTTGACTGAGGCACTGGAGAGAAGATTGCAGCCGCTCTATCTCAAGCAGATGCTTTGTGATTACATTCATACCCTTGTACGCTTTTCGTTGATTGTTTTGAATATTCCTAAAAAAGTGAACTTGAGTTTTTGAGCTTACGCGAGCGAGATCGGACTGACTGTTTTAATTCATCTTTATAAATAACGTTGATGAAACAGCCTATTAAATTTAAGCCAAAATTAAACTTTCGGTTCGAGTGATTCGTTTAGAATTATCGACTTGGTCTTAGGGCTAAAAACAAACTAAAAACAGCACTTAAAAATCAATTTGACAAAATGTGTGCTTAATGTCAGGTATCTCCAATATCAATAGATATAAATAGCCTTTCATAAATCGTACCATAGAGACCTGGTAATGTGCGAAAATTTCGCGCGCCTTTGTTTGTCATTTACAACGAAGAAGTTTTCGAGCGCACAAGTTTTCGTTTTCGAATTGTTTAACGGGGACCTAAAACGCTCCAATGTTACTTCTCCAGAACACTTACTAATTTGCCACATTATTTTGTCTTTCCCCTTGACCTATTTATTAATTCCATATTTTTAGCGACGGCCACATTAACGGCCGTGGCCTAGAATAAGCTACTCTTTTATACCCATGTAAATTCTTCTGATGCATAATATAGACGAAGAAGTCAGCAGTTTTGAAAATAAATGCATCCGTCGATGAGCGTAATTTTCTGTCGTTCAAAATAGAAGAATTCACTCACTTCACGCGTAAAATAAATTAATTAAATTGCCCAGTTTTTAGCGTAATAGTTTTGCCACAGTCTCAACTCGATCTAAAATTCTAACACGTTTAACCTTTAATTCTCTACGGACGTCTCAGATCGCTTATTCATTTCGAATACAGGCGATCGTTCGAGATTCGATTAATTTGAGATTTCGATCCAGCCGATCGAATTGGGAACTACTTTACGCGGAATAAATTTCGCGGAGTAATTGGTTTCGACCAACCACGCGAGGTTTAGTTTTGATGTAGACGTAGTTATATCTGCTCTAATTGTTTGAATTTGTGCTCATTTCACTCTTTTTCTGTTAATATTTTATTTAAATTTATTTATTTTAGTGACTTATTTATAAATTTATCACTTGACATGGCATCTAAAAGGAAATGTAATAGTGATAATGCAAGGGAATCAAATAAAAGAGTGCATAAGACTCATAGTTATGAATTTAAATTAGAAATTTTAAAGCGTGTTGAGAAAGGTGAAAGCCAAGCTGAAATCGCACGATCGTTGGGAATGTGCCCTTCAACTATTAGCACTTATGTGAAACAGAAGGAGAACATTCTAGAACATGATAAATTCAGGTAATTTGATAAAAACAATAAACAATTCCCCACCCAATAGCTCCTCTTCTTCCAACTAAAATCTTCCAACTTCTCAATTAATAAACCAAGTCCAGTAAGCGCAGTTGAAAAAGATTTAAGGTATGGAAATATTTTTAATTTTATTGTTTCTTTATTCTTAAGTTATTTTGTGCTTTTTAAATAACTTTTATATTAATTTCGTTGCGATAAATAGTTGTATGTATATATATAGACGTATGCAGGTATGTTATCCAGCTCGCGCGAGTCGTTTGTAACAAACGACTCCCGCGATATGGACACCATATTGCATACATGAAGTTCGAAGCAAAAATTTATTTTTTCCTTTTTAGTGCAAAAAATAAGTTAGACATTTAAAATATTTATTATATAATTTATTCATAATTTAATATTGTTGTATTAACATATTAGTAATGTTATTCTATCTTTATAGAACGTGAGGGTAGACTTTTTCCCGAGATGCAGGAACGTATCCTCCGATTATAACATGCAAGTATATGGAAAAACGGCGTTCGACACTCGAAGATTCGAGATTCGAACACGTTTTCAGGAACGCATCCCCAACGAAACTCGGGAGTCGCCTGTATATCGAAATGTGCTTCCTCTCTAAGAAATACAACCTGATGCACTGATACTTTTATGCGCATTTCGTATTTATATTGCAGAATACTTACGAAGGGACCAATGGGTGATTTTTTAAATAATAAAACGGTATAAAAATGAAGAGAGAAGTAAGGTAATTTATGCTACAGGTATTATAAATGGATTTTAATAAGAAAAGCCGATGAAAACTGTTTTCGACGACCCCCAGACGTTCCGTACCAGAGCGATCTTTTTATGTTCTTTGACTCAAATTAGAAAAAAATACCTCCCTTCAGTTAAGAAGTCTACTAAAGACTACGTTTGATTTAAACAATGCTGTGCGAGTCAAATGCGTCCTAGAAATTACTGATGAGGTGTTTTTACAGAAAACGCAGCTCGTGAGGCCCTCATACTTGCACAAACAATCTCCGAATTAGTTGCAATTAGTTGCAAAAAATTTCGCAGAGTTATACAAAAGAGACAAATTCGACGTGAGTCGGCGGATGCCTGATGGAGTGTTTGAGAAGTGGGAAAGATGAAAAGAAAGAGTGGTAAGATCCGAAAAGACTGAGGAAGGCTACAGAATATCATGGAGACAAGAGAAGCGAACGTTTATCGAGGGAAAAAAAGTAAGGCAATAAATTGTCTCGGATTCTCCTTCAACAATTAACAAGAATTATTAATCGCTAGTATTGCTCGCGAGATTACGGAGAAGATCAAACTTTTTATGGTTCATTGGTTGGAATTAGATTGCTTAGGAATCAACAGTAAAATATAAAGTAAATCCAATAAATGAAATAGTTTTTCGCATTGGTCTAATATTTTATGATAAAAAATTGAAGACGAAAAGAGTATTAGGTGATAATTTCGTTGTCCCTAAATATTCTACAAAATATAACGCGACGTTTTTGTTTTTTTTTCACAAGCTCACCAACAGCACTTTACGGCCTTTTACAATGAGCATAATAACAATAACAAAGACGAACACTTACGACCATGCCCTCGGCAGGATTCGAACCGACAACCCTAGCATTGGGAGCTAATCACGCTAAGCACCCCTCCAACAAGGCCGTTTTAAGTTATTTAACTGCCCTGCCGCCAATGGTTTCAAACAGGGCATCGAACCGTAATTTTTTTCGCTCCGGTTTTCGTTCCGGTTCACTCAAAACACAAAATTTCGGTTCGGTTCCGGTTTCGCTCCGGCAAGCGTCAGTGAACCGGTTCGAACCGGTTTTTTTCGCTCCGACCTTAAAATATTTTTAGGAAACTTTCAAGAATTGATTTATTAATTAAGTAATTTTTTTATTAAATCAAATACATATTCACTATAAAAATAGTGATATTTAAAAAAAATAATCAAAACACGAAAATAAATTATTTAAATGTGAATATTTAGTACATATGTATCTTATTTATTTAAGATTATATTTTGAATTGAATATTTACAAACCATACATGTGTCGCATATGATTTCAACAGGTTAGGAAAGTGTAAAGTAAATTATAAATAAGCACGTTTCCTGCGATAGAGTATTCTAAACTTATTATGTTATGGTAACCATCTCATTTCCTAATTTTCTGTGCTTAGTATTTAGTACTCAATTTAATTAAAAATCGGCTGAATAGCTACAGAAAAAAATTGAATCCTGATAGAAGGACAGACAGACAGAAGCTAATATGCGCTAAAGCTGGAATGCCTAATAATGAATTATTAATATTTTTATTTACAAATCATGCGGTAAAATAAGAGATCGCGTTATCTCAATAGTGCCAGTAAGTTGAGTAAGATATTACGTTATTTTCATTAACGATTTGTAGATCACGTCCACTGCTCGTATTATAGTAAAAACTGTAAATGCAGGGCTTAATGTTTTCATTCAGAGATTACTTAAATGGATGAAAAAGTCTATAAAATATCTATGAGGAAGAAGCCCGCAGAAATTGAAAGTCCGAGAATTCAGAAAGGCTGAGAAATGTTTATTAACATGATACAAATTTACGATGATTGAATATTTTTAATCACTTAGATAGTGTGAGAATATTAAAGTTCATTATTTCATGAAATTGAAATGATAAGTACCGTTTCGAAAAACTAGGACTAAGCGAAAGCATGTGATTTTCACCCGACAGCAAATAAAAACATCTACGTACATCTACACATTACCCTGCAATCAAACATGCAAACAAAAAGAAAATAAGGCTTAATCGGCCTGTCGTGAACTTTCTTCAGGCGGAGTCTCTAATGTGGGTTTCTGCAGTCGAAAAAATATTTCACTAAAAATAACAAATTCGCATTCATATTTAATTTCTCTTCAGTTTTAAGCAACCAATACGAATATGTGTGCTCATTTTAAGATGCACTCTATAAAATAAATAGAAATTTACTAACCTGTAACCAGGCCCGCGCCGGGCGTATTTGCCGCCCGGGTGCAAGCAGTTTATGCCGCCCCTTACGGACTGATAAAAGCACCCTGTCCCAGATTTTTTTCGATTTTTTGATTAAAAGTTGTATTTAATTTAAGAAATAAATTGTGCAAAACACATTGCGCAAACTTTCTCGTATACGAATCATTTTGATATATTACGTAAAAGTACTTGGTTATAGAAGACGGTCTATCACATGAGTTTATAAAGGGAGCGGAATGTAAAGGACGTTTGTGCGTTTGTAAAAACACAAAGTTATGATATATTCTTGCTTCCGCCCGTGAATTGCCGCCCCTAATATATTGCCGCCTAGGTGTGATGCACCCCTTGCACCCATAGGTCGGCGCGGCCCTGCCTGTAACAAAGGATAACCGAAGTAAGAATATCTCAAAACCACGACTGCGGAGCGATCCTTCCAGGCTAAGTTTTAGAGAATGACTACCAGAATACAAGGGTTCAGTGGATATGGAGAGGGAGTGAAAGTATATGGGGACATTAACCTCCAACTTTAAGGAAAATCCAAATTAAGAATCGGGAAATATTTTTGCCAGGAACACACTCTACGGGGTATGCTCGGGGGGAGGGTAGAAAGACAATTAGAGGCTGTCTTCAAAGTGCCGCCCAAGTTCCTTTCCAGTAGCCTCGTTTAACAGGTAATCTCAGCAGGATGTATTGTAGACCCTCTCTCTATCTATTGAGATGCACATGAAAAATCCCACTATTGAGCCAACAGATATTATCACAAAGACACATCCTTCCCAAGGCTGAGGAGAATGTGTTCTCAAGAAAAACCCAACCCTTTTCTTAATCGGTTTCTAAACGTGAGGCTTTCAGAAAGACTCAAACTAAAGCAAAAAGAAAAACCCTTCTTTCGCTCCCACTTTTTATGCGAACCGAAAAATATGGAACGAAATAAATAACGGTTTTCGGTTTCGGTTCGGGTTCAGAAAAATATTTTTTTTCGGTTCGGGTTCGGTTTTACTCCAGGAAAAATAACGGTTTTTTCCGGTTTCGGTTTTCGGTTCGGTTCCGGTTCGATGCCCTGGTTTCAAATGAGAAATTGTCTCTTTGAGCTCATTATATAAAACCGCAAGGGACATCTCTTTTCTTCAGATGGGAAAATTATTTTAAGGAAAAATAAAAACAGAAAACTCGTTTAATCGACTCCATTCAGAGTCTTAGATATGTTAACTAAATCTAAATAAAAAGGTTATATCACCCGTTTTACATACATGCAACGACGAAAATATTATTCAACTTAGTTAAAATCGCAATTTATTTGAAAAATTATGCAACCGGCTTCGCTAGGTAAACCGCATCATAGGGTCAACTACCGAGAAAGCAATGATGCCGTAGCTTAGGGCAGTGGTTCCCAACCTTTTTACATGGCGAGCCGCATTGGTGGTTGCGAATCCTTCGGCGGGGCAAACAGGTAAAGTAATTTCCAGGTAAACAGTGGACGGAACTAAGTTTGATTTTCTTCATTGCCATTCATCAAATTCGCAGAGAAAAACCCTGGTAAAAAGTTCGTTACATCTTAAACCAGGCCTGGGCATACTTTTGCATGGCAAGATCTACCTTCGTATTTTCCAGAGCTAGAAGATCTACTTATAATAATTTATATATTAGTTGTTATCAATAGAGATCTTGTCAAAAGAATATAAAAGTTGTTTGTTTTAATTTTAGTACCTATACGTCACATACATAAACTCATACATACATTTTTTTAAATAAATTAGGACAGCTATACAGGTATCTAGCCTTGTCAGACGTAGACGTCTGTCGACAAGACAATATACAATTTAGATAACTCATAATATTAATATAAGCACAATTGAAACAAATTCAGATTTTATAGCTTTGATTCGTCCGGGACCTTGCGATATATGGCTAACTGCATGCAGAATACTTTGTTCTTGACGCTGCCGCCATATGGTGTCGCTCTAGCACGCTCTGTTTCGACTATCTTTCGCTATCTACCGAAATGTGATCACGATCGACCGGTCGATCGCGATCACCGTTTTGCCCACCCCTGTCTTAAACGATAATCCAAACGGTAAGGAGTATTCCATTGACCTCGAGAATGGCTTGAAATCTAGTTCAATCTGCAGGGTGAACATCCGCGGAGGCCAAATTCGGCGTCTTCGCGGTCGACACCAATAACAACGACAGTGTAAACATCGCACGCGGCGACGCTATCACTGTTTAAACACAGAGTTGTGCTACGCGTACTCTCGCACCTCTCTTATCTTTTTTGATAACGACCTCTTAGTTCGGGATCCTCGAGGGTGTTTGTCGCGTTCCCTTCATCGCATCTTTCGGAAGGGATGTTTCATCCGCTCCGCTTGGGCGCCAAACTTCCTACGTGTCCTCGATATCACCTCAGACTGAATTAAAATAAGGATTTGACCGGAGTAAAAGGGACCCTTAAAAGGATACCGAATCACCCAATGGCATTAAAAAATAGGGAAGGGACCAGGGGCGTAACTACGGTTTTGGGGCCCCCACGCAAGTCATGTTTTTGGGGCCCCCATTTATATAAAAATATATGAAATTATTATACCGTTTTGATTTTATCGATTTTTTTTACGTTTTAATTCCAAAAATACATCGAGACTTCTATAATGCTAATATTATAAGGATAGGACAAAACAACTTCAAACACTTGAGATGGGTATTTTCGTCTTCATTTCGAGCGATGTAATCTTCTATTCTCATAAGGATATTACTACTTCGAATAATTCTAATTGTAAGTATTTTTATGAGGCCCAAAATATCTTGGGGCCCCCAGGCACTGCGTGGGCCTGCGCCCCCCAAGTTACGCGCCTGGAAGGGACATATTTTTTCCGGATTCAAAAATTCCTTTGACGACCTAGACAATTTTAATTAATCAATTGGTTTTAAACATAAAAATCCAGCGGCCATTTTAAATATTCTTCGAACGTTGAATTTTCCGTAAATTATCGTGTATTTCAAAATGAATTGCCGCTCATGGTTAAAAGGAATAAATATCTCTCTAAAGCAGTGGTTCTTAACCGTTTTCGTCTCGTGCTCCCCTTCTGATCTTGTAAACTTCCCATGCCCCTTCCCCCAGAAGATTTTCTTTAATGTTTTTAAGAGTTTTATCAAAAAAATTGTAATTTTTGTTTAGTTAGTTTTTTGGACAGAGATCAACCGAACACAAGATTAGAATAATCAAAAATGAGTCATTTTTCTGAATTAGGCATATCTTTGTACCAACTTACCTTGAAAACACTTCCCAGCTTAACATAAAACAATAATATTTGACAATTAGACACAGGATTATGACAGTAATCACTCGTGGTAACTTCAAGTCGGCCAACTCGTGAGGCGGTCAGACACGCCGTTGTCACATAATACTATGCTTTCTCGTTAGGCACAAATTGCGTAAAGAATCCTTGCTGTTTTTAGGAAAAAATTATTTTGCTCCAAAAAGCTTCACGCCCCACTCTCCTGGAATCCTGAGAACCACTGCTCTAAAGATACAAAACAGTTGAGTGGACCATTGCGCATCTCACCTGCAAAATGTGCGGATTCGAATAACGTACGGGTCTCGCGTCTCCTAACGAGTTGAGTTTAATTCCTGTTTCGTGAAGCCAAAGATAAATTACCGTCGCTCAGTGTGTCGCTCGTGTGTTATACGCAAACCTCATTACTCACTGTGTTCACGGAGGTCTTGAAAACAGTTTGTTGTGAATGCTTTTCAGTGTTAAAGTACACGTTAATGAGAACGATTTTTGCTTCGTTTTTATGCTATTTGGTTTTCATCTGGATTCCACCAAAACACCGCTGCTGAGTAAAAATTAACAATCAACAACTATAAAGAGGAATGTTTAATAGGTTGTGGACACTTGGCCAAAGTATATCTATCACTACAGACACAGCCATGCTTGTTAATTGAAGAACTTCCATCTAATAAAGTAAGTCATTTTATAAATAATATGAAGGAACTATTTTTTCGTAAACTGCATTACAAAACAACTCCGAAATTATTCTCCAGAGAATTAACGAGTTCGTCCTTTGGTTGAAAACAAAATGAATAATACGTGCTCTGGTATCAGAAATTGGAGAAACAATACTTAGGTCCGCCAAATTGTCATAAAAATGTTATGTTATGTTACGTAAGAGCATTCAAGATCGCACATAACCAGTTGACACTCGTAACCTCAATCTTTCTCTCTCGGCCACTTATTAAACTCAGAGTTTTCTAAATAGGATACATTATGAAAATTATAGCGACGACCCGGAATGCAAAGACTACACGGAGACTTAAGAGACCCGAACGACGTCAAAAGAACGAGAAAATTCCACTCGCGGATGAAGGAAGTGTACTTCTCAAATTACAGAGGGAAGCTGGCGAGGTTTCTCAACTACACTTTCTTTATTTGCCATCGCCTGCGGCTATGTACATGTGGTGCGCACGTCTCGGTTCAGCGTTGCTGCAATCGACCGAATAGAATCTCGGACGAATTTTTTCATAAGGATTTAAAATTTCATCGCCGCTTTTTTTTGCCCCGAGTATTTCATCGTATACGGAAGAAGAAAAAATCGGTACAACTTACATTGTACAAACTTTCTCATATAATAATGCGTCGTTTAGTTATCTTTAGAAAATGAAAATTTAATTAATTTAATTTCATTAAATTGTTGTAAAACGATACTTAGGTGCTCTAAATTCCAGCTGAATTCCGTAGAGGCAATGATAAGAACGTCAGCATAAGGTATGGCGAAGTTCATGAGTTCGGGACGTAAGAAATGATCTAAGCATCTTATCAAGGTTGTTCCGCTATTTTTGAAGGCCCTAAGTTAGACGACTGACGTACGTACGAACAGGTCCTTATCGGTACGCCGCGTATTTTTGGTCTTCTGCACGAAGAGGTATTTGCCAATACGAGGACGTTTAATCTACACTCGTAAACAATTTAACGCCGCATTTACCGAGAAGAAACCGTTTCGAAACGCGCGCGATCGGTCTCTACGCGTAGAAAGATGCATTTTCTCTTTATTACATATATCAGATCCTTAAATCAAGCCTCCCTGAATACCTTTCGACTGAATTTATCACTATCAACACTATACATAATTGCAACACTAGATGGTGCCTGCCAAATATGGAATTCCCTCTCATCTGAAATAAAAAAAACTCTTCATCCCTATGTTCCTTCAAACACTCGTACCACAAACATCTTCTGTCGCATTCCCGCCCATAACATTCAACCGATAACCATTCTCTCTTACAGGTCGTCAAACTTAGCAAATAGTTATATATAAACATCTTATATATGCATGTATTTGTAAATATACGTATAGTATCTATTGTATATCTATAGTATATGTACATATATAAATTTGTTTACATATGTTATATCTTGCAAATGTTTTTTTATTTTCTAGTAAATTTATTTATATTTATTATTATTATTTTCTTTTTTACCCTTTTCTTTGTTTTATAAAAGGTTTTGTATCGTGTAATGTGTATTTGCAGTGTTGTAAAATAAATCTGAGTAAATACGTGTAAATGTGTTTTTATAGAAGTATGTATGCAGATGTGTGTGAATACACATACACACACACAGGTATCCCTCGCCGTTCGCGGTTTTGCTAATTCGCGGTTTCTCAGCAATACCCATTACTCATTTTTTTGGCGTACCGAACGGGGAAATCTTCCGTTTCCTGAAGGATCCATAGAATACTGAACGGGAAAATCTCCAACTTTACTCCACTCTATGTTCTATTTATTTTTCTCGCCACCTGTGTAAACAGTATGAAGTCTGCTTGTCTTTACGCGGAATAAATATGGCCATCGGACTAAAAGACACGCGGCTTGTTGAAAAAGAGACTTTTAGGGGAATATGGGGGGACCTTCGCAAGCTTCCGTTTTCCACATTTATATCAGTTTCTCTTCTATAGCGCCGCAAGCAACATGACTTGATATCCTTGGTGTGTTTGTGGTATTAATGTGTTGTTTCATTTTATTCTCTAATTTTAAATTAGACAGGACTACGCTAAGTGACGTTGACATTGTATTATAGTAGACTGCTTTTATAAACATTTGTAATTTTTTTAATTAACCCATTCTTTTACATTATTATGGCATCCAAACGTGTTAATATAAGTGGAAGGGACACATTAGCTAAGAGACAGCGTAAGTCATGATTTTGAGGGAAAAGATCATGATATTAGATAAGTTACTAAGTGGAGCAAGTTACGCCTCCATTGGTAGAGAATATGAATCAACTATACGTTCTATAAAAAGGGTCGAAGACAAAATACGAAGTAGTGTAATGGCTTCTACTGCGTCTAGTGCTCAAGTTTCTTTTGTAAGTAGAGGTGACCCTGTGTTAGAAAAAATGGAAAAACTCTTAAGTGTGTGGATAGAGGATAAAACACAGAAAAATGCTCCCCTTAGCATGGAGTTAATAAGAAATAAAGCACTTAACCTATATGAACATTTAAAGAGTGGAACTGAAGACGATGATGAAGAGAATTCTTCTGTTTTTTAGCGAGTAAGGGCTGGTTTGATAATTTAAAGAAGCGTTTAAATTTGCATAACATTAAGCTATCAGGAGAAGCTGCATCAGCTGATCAAGAGGCAGCGAGGGAATTCCCCGGTGAATTTTTGAAGCGTATCGAGGAGAAAGGTTATAAGCCAGAACAAATTTTCAATGTCGATGAAACCAGTTTATATTGGATGAGAATGCCAAATAGGACCTTTATTTCCAAAGAGGAACGTACTGCTCCAGGTTTAAAGGCTGCAAAAGATCGATTCACTGTAATATTATGTGGAAACGCTTCGGGAGATTTTAAATGCAAACCAATGGTAATTTATCGTTCAGAAAATCCTCGTGCTCTAAAAGGGATGATTAAATCAGATCTACCTGTCTTTTGGAGGTCTAATAAGAAGGCACGGGTTACTTGTAAACTGTTCAAAGATTGGTTTGCCAACTGCTTCATCCAGCAGGTGAAGATCTATCTGAGGCAGACGAATTTGCCATTTAAAGTGCTTCTCGTATTGAATAACCCTCCGGCTCATCCAGTTTCTCTTGCAGAAGGCTATTCTGACGTAGAAGTTGTATTCCTACCACCAAACACAACACCACTCTTACAACAGATGGACCAAGGAAACATTGCGACCTTCAAATCTTATTATATTCGCCGAACTTTCAAACATATTTTACAGCAAATGGACACCAATTCTTAGATTTTTGTTCGTGAATGTTGGAGTTCATTCAACATTCGAACAGCCAATCATCTGATAAAGAATCATGGGACGAAGTAAAACAATCAACAATAAATGCATGTTGGCAGAAACTTTGGCCCGAAGCTGTTCGTTCCAAGTTTATCCCAGCATTCGCGGAGAAGTTGAAGATCATCGAAATGACTAGAAATGTAGGTGGAGAGGGCTTTGAAGCTCTAAAAGAGGAAGAAGTGGAGGAATTGCTCAACTTTCAACAAGAAGAATTAGCAAATCAGGAACTTGAAGAATTTGCACAATCAAGAGAGAGCGAAAACAAAGAGGAAGATAAAACAAAGAGCCTAAGATAAAACCGTTTTCAGCGAAGACCTTAGCAGAAATTTTAAATGTGGCTAACGAGTTGAAAGAGAAAGTAATGCAGGCTGATCCATCTATGGAATGGAGCATCAATTTTAAGAGAATAATTGACTCTGCAATATCTCCCCATGACGAAATTTATAAAAAAAATCAAAACAAAAGGGAAACAGCTCCAAATCACAGAATTCCTAAAGCCAAGTCCCTCATCTTCCTCTTCCATCTCCAAATAATGCTCTTCCGAAACACCTCCATTGTCAACATCCTACGTATACTCTACATAATTCACGGTGAGTTAATAAGCTTCTGTTTTCTTAGTTTTCCTAAATTTAAACGTTCGTCGGTTTCGTTTTCCTTTCATATTTTTAGCTTACTATTTGTTTCTGTGGCCTAGAGTCGTCGGTAAGGTAAGCTAAGGTATGACTATGTATCCAATTATGTATACGCATTTCATTATTATTATTACTTATCTCTATGCTCTCATGTATGACTGTCTATATGTGTAACTTACGTTTAGTTCTCCTCTCAATCTTTAAATAATACTATCTGTAGATTTCGCAGGTTTTTCACACCCCCCCTTCTTATGTGGGTGTTTTCCTGCAGTGGGGGTTTTCCTAAGGTTTACTATGTGTTAACTAATCTTAGTTTTTCCCCACAAACAAATATCTTTATCTACTTAACTCGTTTTTGTACATATATGCATTATTTCTTATGGTAAATATTACCTCGAGTTACGAACAAGTCGACTTACGAACGAGCTTTTGGAACATAACTCGTTCGTAAGTCGACAAGCGAGATTATATCAGACTGCCTTATGTGTTTTTTCATCATTCGTGGATTTTATTTGTATTTTATTATCTAAAATATTTGTAAATTTTTTTTGTACCTGGCAATGGGTTAGATGATAGAAGGGATTGTCCAGTCTCAATCTCGCCCAGAAATAAAAACGTTATCTATCTATCTAATCGCAGGATCACTTTTAAAGTCAATCCTCTTCGGCGGCAATGAAACTAGGCTTAGCTGTATCCTTTTATTAAAAAAAACTGCTGTTTTTTCCTTCACAACTAAAGAGCTTGGGCTATAATTATGGAAACAGTAAACACGCTACCAAAATGTATATTATAAAATAAATCACGGTTATATTAATGGCGATTTTCTTTATATTAAAATTCGCGTTAATGAATTTTACAATTATGACAAATCCTAACGGAAAATAAGCTAAATCCGTAGATAACAAAAGTAGTTAAGCATATTAAAGAGTATAGGCGCGCGTCCCGGCAATGCTTAGAGGATTAATATAGCTGGTACCGAGCTAATTTTGGTCCGCACTATATCACTGCCTTACATATGTGTAACACCAAGTTCAGGCGTCTTACACCACACCATTCTAACTGAAAGGATTTTGATAAATTCTCTATCTCCTATCGGAGACAATAAATAAAATATGAACTCTTTACTACAAACTCAAAACTTGAAGTCAAGTTAAACATTCTTCTAATGTATTAGGTACCTACGAAGAAAATAGATATTTCTGATACATTTTTGATGGGACCACTTTGCTTAGGGTAAATGCCTCCTTAAGACAAAAACGCGCCTAATTTATGCTTCGCGGAAAGCCTTAGGAATGACTTAGGAACTTTACAAAATAACTTTAAAATGAATTTGTACAAATAAGAGCTGTGTAAAATTAACGCAGTTTAGGCTGTCAAGTTTCTTTTAAAATGATTATTGTTCGCAGAAAACCTTTCAGTGTGCAACATTTTTTGGGAGTATGACCTCGCTGTCACGACAGTGAACGTTAGAAGCGTTAAGGTAGGGATTCCCAGCCCATTCGATGTGGCGAGCACCAAGTTGTATGATAGAATATAAAGCGAGCACAGAGTCATTCTTAATGTTTTGGATACGTTTAGAAAGAAAGCAACTGAGCAAATTAAATTGTTGGCTAAGAGAAACGGAATTTTAAGCACAGCAGAAGAGCACCAGGCTGGGAACCTCTGTGTCAATGGTTCCCAAACTCTTTTTGTCTGAGGCTCCCTTGATGTGAATAAAATTTTTATGAAAATGACTTCAACTGTGAATTAGCGATTTCAAAAAATAATTAGTAATGAACCTTAATGATATCTACGAAGTGCTTCTTCTATTAAATTGTGTTTATAAATAATTGAGGCTTTTTGTTATAAATGCAGTGCTAATTTGGGTGTTCCTTCCACTATTTAGCATGATGATTGAAAAACAGTGCCATATTAAAAATCAATAAGATCTCCTTTCGACATACCGTATCATTTAATTAATTCAACATAATTTTTATCGGCTTATTGTTTATTTAGGATTAAAATTAATTCGGCATCTTTGTTATGGGCCCATTTTTCAGCGACCCCCTGGAAAAAGCTTCATGGCTCCCTGGGGGCCGCGGCACCCACTTTGAGAAACACTGCTCTGTGTCAAGGTATGCTTCGGCAGAAAAGGAAATGGGAGCTGGAATAACACGGCGCTATCCGCCCACAAGAAGTTTCCGCATGTCATGAGCTGCGAGCCCAAGCGTCCTACAATTGCTCCTCATAAAGAGGGTTCGCAATTACAGCACTCCATCCTTGAGACAAGAAACTCAATTAGTAACATAAGCAATTCAAGACCACGCGAATGACGTCAAATTTTTACGTCATCCCGACCACGGTACGGTAATAACGACCAGAGAGAGAGACACACACACATTAGGCTTTCCTATAAAATATCTTCGCAAAAAAAGAACATTTCACCGCAAAGACCAAACATGTCATCTGATTTAATACGCATACAAATATCACGAAAAACGTGAAATATCGGTTCCCAAAACTGTTGTCCATGATTAAATTCAACACCGATCCCTTCGTACTGCCGTACCCTATAAGTTTGGAGCTCTGGGTAAGACCTAAAAATACCATCCCCAAGATCTACTCATAAAAATTATGAGTTAAATTCTGTGCCAGAATAATAAATGTGTTGCATCGTCCCTCCCTTTCTACTGCACGGCGTCTGTCTCTCCGCGTTAATTTACTCAAATAACGCATTCTAGTATCCTAACGTGCATTATAAGTTTCTAGAAATCGACAAAAATTTCTTTCTCGTAGTCTGGTGCTCCGGATGTAAAAATAATACGATTACTTTTTATTTTCGGTGTATGTACATATTCCGTAGAGATTCTGAAAAATATGCCGTTAAAATTTTCATGCGGATCTCTCGATGATTTTCAATATGTCTCTATCGACAAAATGTCTGGCAACCAATAAAGTTGATAAACCGATTTGTGTTGTTGAAAATATACGCTTCGGAAGATATTCGCAGAAATACGAATATTAAATAATGACGCTAAATTATCCTGTTTCTCAACAAAGAACCTATTAACCTAGAACAAAAATCTATGACTCGTAATCTTCTTCGATTATGACACAGCGATGAGGGGGGATTGCACCTAGCACCTAATAGACACGAGTTAAAACCACGGAGGATGCATCACTTTAAACACGAGACTGAGCGAAACGCCAGTTACGAATCGCGAAAAGGAGGCTCAGATACTTTGCTCCACTTTTGGGGTGGGATTCAATGATGATGCAGGGACGTACCTGGGAATTATTGCGCTTATGGGAAAATTTTAGGAAACACCTAGTTGCATAAAATATCATTTTGCTGCGTAGTAATTAAGTATAATGGGTTTTAATTAAATATAACTTAACATTTGAGTATTAAATATATACATATTTATCGGAAAATAAACTTTTGGCATGTTTTGAAGGAACGCATGCCGCCTATTTCAAATGTCACCTTCCTAGTTACGTCACTGCTTTGATGCATTACGTAATGCCTGATTGTTGAAATCCGATCGGGTTCTTCCCCTCTCCATCCATTCCCCACCTGTCGATTAACATGATTAGGTTGGTACTCGCGCATGTGTAAACCAGGTTCTTGTGGTCGTTGTCACGCTACTACGCCCTGTTTCGTGTCAAAGCAAGTCAAACAAGTCGGCAATCGAAGAAAGGGAAGTGATTGTATTAAGATATAACAAATGCTATTTTAAAAAGGTTTTAGTAAAAAAATCTTTAATTTTCGATTTTATACCCACATATTTGACGGATTCAAACGCAGGCAAAATTTTCGAAATGTTTGCACATTTTTGGGCTTACTTAAAAATCATTTGAATGCGACAAACAAGTAAATATGGACTTAATTTGGCTGTGAAGAAGCTCTTAAATCTCCATTCAAATTTTAAAATGCAGTTTTGAAACATCCTAAACCGATTCCATGTCTATTTAAAGATTAAAAGCGGCACCTACTGTATTCGAGCATAAAAACTTTGAATAAATTTTAAACAAGTAAAATAATCAGCTCCGAATTCCAAAACAAAGAGATGTTTTTGAAATTCAAAAACATCTCTTGCCATGACATGAATGGTGGGCAAGATATTTCGCTGACGAAAAGTATCTCAATAAAGAATTTTCCACAATACAGAAAGGAGAAGAAGACATCTGGGTGTTCCTAAGACGAAACGGGAAGACGTTACGTAAGATGAAAGAATTAAAAAAAACTAAAACGGAGCGCAGAATTTTCAAAAGTCTACGCTGCGGATATTTATGCCAGTGGCGTTCTCTCGCGGACGGATAGTTAATTATCTCAACACACTTTCCTTTTCTCGCATATTGTTTTAAAAATATATAATTTTTCAAATCTTATACTATCTCACGTCACTCATGGTTTAAAAGTTATAAGATAAATATAAAGGGTTGCCATTTAAATCATTTGCATGTATTTTATTTTTAAAAATTGCGTCGGTCGGTGTTCTTTCACGTCTTTGTGCTTGGATTTTTTTCTGAAAATTCTTTTTATAAAGGATAGGCATACGAAAATTATTAATTTCCGAAAATTAGGATGGCTCACAACTTCGAAACTACATTATGACGATACATGCTGAATAAATCAACTTTTTGAGGATGATAAATCATAAAAATTATTTACATTTTTGTAACGCACGAGAATGGAAAAATAGCTAGTTTATAAAATTTAAATGAATTTCAGAAAAGTCCTGTTATGTTTTACTTCGGCGCATGCGTACATAATAATGCCAATTTCTTCACAACAGTGCGATGAATCTTTATGACTCGGTAAAAAAATGTAGAGAATAGACAAAACAGATAAGCTACATTTCCGTTTCTTTTATTTTACGACTTCACGATAAATCTCAGAGGTATCCAAGACGGGTGGTGAAAAAATGATGATCCCTCATCGAGATTGTTCGCCTTTTTAAAAATTATTTCAAAACATTTTTTACAAGCGGTAATGATTGATTTCTAGTAATAAAAAAGACGTTAAATTAAACCTGCTTCGATTGATTAAAACATCGATGTCCAATACGTTCGGAACTAGCCACGTGCGGCAGATCGGCCTTAAACGTAGGACGAATTGATTCTCTTCAAAAGTTATATTCTTTTTCCGATTTTGAATCTATTCTAAATCTATGATTGTTTGGTATACAGAAAACTACTTCTATAATTAACAAAACTGAGAGTAATTTTAACCATACTTTGGATTCATCCCCTATATTGGAGACATGTGGAGTGGAAAAATATTTCTTTTATATCGACATTTCAAAACTGTTATGTACTGTGGTTAACTGAGTGACGTAATAGTATTCATTGACGACGCCGACGGTTTACAACCTCGAGCCTAATTTCAATAGAATGTATGTATTAAAATTGCATATCATGCGTCCAATATGATGATATCATCGCCACATGTTAGACGTGCATTATCACCCAATTGAACACTCGTGGATTAAAAGATACCTAATAGGATAATTCTTCCATTTTTCAGGTGGTGTTATTCGACTTGAACAAAGAAAGGGGAAAGGAAATTAAGGGAATATTGGAATCGGAACATGGTGCCGGAAGGGTTCATTTTGTCAGTGGCAGCGTGACTAAGAAAGAAGACATAGAAGGTTAGAGGTGGATTTATTTCAACAGCAAAACTATGGATGTGTGTGTATATCTATATTTATATAAATTAATATTTGAGTTCATACTATATGTTCATATGCACGATTTCGTGACTCCAATCGATTTAAAATATAACTATTTGTCTGTTGTATTAGCCTGACAATTTGTAAAGATGGATTGTTCATATTATTTTAAATTCAGCATAATGTTCATATCATAATCCTTTCAACTTTTCATATATCGATGCACGAAAGACAAGAAAAATTCACAGTCTGTGATATTTATTTTTTTAACTCTCGCTTATTTGCACTGAATGTACTAAATCGATAGGAAATTGTATAAATCATCGGAAATATTAGATTTCGCTTAAGAAGCAATTATCAGATCGTTACTAAATTTAAAATTTCAATGTTAAACTCGACGAATTTGTTTTAACATGACTAGTGATTACTACGATTTTTTTCAGCCGCATTCAAAGAGGCCGTCGACAGATTTTCTCGCATTGATATAATGATTAACAACGCAGGAATAATGGACGACGACGTTTGGGAAGCCGAAATAGAAATAAACGTGGTAAGACATTTTTGAGCATCTTTTTACTTTCTCATACGAAGTATCGAGAAAGTATTGTCATCGCGAAAAAATTCGACCTCGTGATTTTTACGGAAATATACGTTTTAGGTGTCGCTGAATCCGAAAAAGTGGTTTTCGCAATGCCGTCTGTCTGTCTGTTACTGGTTCTGGAGCCTAAACGGTAAAGCGAAAATGAATGACACTTAGGTGTTTTATCATACTGATCAGAGTATATGTGGAAATGGTTGTCACTGCTCAATTAAGGGTAGTTTATTCTACGCATTTTTAACAACAATCCGATTTTCTCAAAAACGGCTCTAAAGATTTTGATCAAATTTCGTACAGTTACTTGAGTTTACACCTTCAATAATACTGTGTAGTTCATATTTCTCAAAAAATGAATATAAGGCTAGTTTATTCTAGGCAACTTTAGCAATAATTTGATTTTCTCAGAAACGGCTCGAGCTATTTTGATCAATTTTTGTACAGTTACTTGAGTATACATCTACAATAATACTACGTATTTCATTTTTATCAATGAATGAATATAAGGCTAGTTTATTCTTGGGCAACTTTAACAAAAATTGTATTTTCTAAAAATCCGCTGATACGATTTTTATTTTCTAAAGATAACTAAACGACGCATTAGTATATGAGAAAGTTCGTACAATGTATGTTGTACCGATGTTTTCTGAAGCTGTATGTACGTACAATCCGCCGAACTAAAAAAAAAGTAGTGCGTATTAATGTAGAGTTTAAATCTGTTCACATATTCACGAAATTTCGACGCTATTTTGATGCTTGAACGATACCTACATTGATAAAGATAATACGACGGTAACGAAACTAAATATTCCATTACTCATTGCTATTGCATTAATGAGTGTTCCTAAGTCAGATACAGAAAATACAATTGCCGATTAAAAAAAATATTTTTGAGTTAATCTTCTGAGAAAGCTGAATAAGTTTTTAGTCTTTGACTAAGAACATAAATAAAATTTATTTTAGTGAAAAAAAGTTTTATATGCAGTCAAAAATAAAAAATATAAAAGTCACATAATAGTAAGCTTCAGAAAGTTGAAATAGATATGAGAACATAAAGGTTGTCCAGCGTAATGTTTAACAAATAAACATTCATTCTGTGTATAAGATTTTTATATGCATCAGGCTGTGAGAGATGGCTAAATTTTTAGTGTGTGAGAAGAATAGAAGGAAGGAGAATCGGAAGATAATATTAGGGAGAGGAGAGAGAATGGGAGGGAGAGAGGAAGAGACAAAGGAAGGAAGAATATTAAGTGCTTTAATTTTAAAAAGGTTGCCCAAAACATCCCACATTCTTAATAAGACCTCAGAATAACCATAGCCCAAAACATCCCACATTTTCTGACCGCGAGAACGGTTGGGTTGGGCTAGATAGCGCGATGGGGGTTAATGAGGGGAGGATTTCAGTTGTAAATTGTTCATTCATGCAGTTTTAGTTTCAATGGTGATATAACGAAAGTAAATAGTAAAGTATGATAGCATGTAACGAAAACTGGATTGGTTCCTACCAAGATATCTGTAGTCTACAGAGGAATTATATCTCGCTCGACTTGAGTTAAAGCTTGCTAACCCATGACTGATCGGCCCGTCGCGACATTTACAAACCCGATCACAGGACAACGGGGAGGGATAGTTTGGTTCCAGCGAGGCGAAGGGCGCGGTAGCGCCCGGAGACGACAACTAATTTAAAAACAAAGCGAGCCGAAGGCTCGCCAATATCCTCTCCATTTGCGGCGCAAGAGTCAAGCGAGATATAATTATGATTATAACATTCTAAATTATACTATTTATTTATTCATTATTACCATGTTTTGATGGAGAGAACAAGGTTGGATTGGTTTCTACCAAGATATCTGTAGTCTACTGAGTCTATCACCCAAACTCAGATCGCTCCCTTACCTCTTAACACTTAACCCTCAAATCCTTCCCCTCTCACCCACATTGAAAAGTAGGATGTTTTGGGCTATAACCATTGAGGGACCTTCGTAGTATACCTGTATAAATGTGGGATGTTTTGGGCTATGAAAAGTGGGATGTTTTTGGCTACGAATTTCCAAAAGTGGGATGTTTTGGGCTACTTCCAATTCTAATACTTTATTTATGCATACTCGTCATTTTTTACGACCAATTACGCTGTTTAATCCATAAAATCTTACAAAATATTTGCCTTTGTTATTACAGAGAGAGAAAAGGATTATATAAACGGTAACGCATGTTATTTGTTGTATATCTAAGGGATAAACCTGTTTATACTATATTTCCCAACTGAAATGTGCATTTCAAGCCATATAATATCATTATTTTCAAATTTATTTTGGGAACTTGATGTTTTCTTTCTGTACGACAAGGATGCCTAAAAATTGAGGAAATATCCCCTGCATATCAGAATAAAGTTATCTCTTAAAGATCGTTTTCTGTTGATTAATTTTCGAATAAGTAATTTACCAAATTGTTATTTGATAAATAAATTACAACCATTTGGTAGCATTCTCCTAAATCTCAATGATTTTGATAATACTCTTGAAGAGAGCGCTAAAAAGTAATCTTTGCTTTGGGACTTTGAAAGTGACTATATTCATTAATTAAAAATTCCCATGCTCCTCCGCTTCTTTTTTCCCTCAGAGAGGATTAGTGTTGGGAACCCACGAAGCCTTGAAGTACATGAGCAAGGAGAACGGAGGCCAAGGAGGAGTGATCGTTAACATTGCCTCGATTCTAGGAATGGTCCCTTTCGAGCTTACGCCGGTGTACACCGCTACCAAGCACGCTGTCATAGGCTTCACCAGAGCCTACGGCGTAAGTATCGAGAGAGCGCGTATTTCGACAGAGAAACTGGTTTCTCAAGCAATACTGAATTGAAAACCCTCGTTTCCCTATACAGTGAATCCAGGGCGTTATTCCTGCGGGATTCGGGTCACTTTCCCGAAAGCCATTTTCCAGAATCCATTTTTTTTAGTTTCCCATTTTCCCGAAAAATTCATAATCTCATAATTTCCATGTTGTTGTCAGCCTTTTTTGTTTGGAAGGCCTTTCGCTTCCCAACCCTAGCTTCCTAATTTGCCCTTATCGCTTTTCCCCGTCACCCACCAACCAGGTGAATAACGGGGGAACCTACCATTTTTTAAAACCTTCTTCCAACCAATTCAACCCAACACAACCATTTTTTGGAAATCCTTCTTCCAACCGGGATGAGGCGGTAGAATATTCCATGCCAAGAACGCAAGACTTGCTAACTGATTTTGCCCTCAGTACTTGGTATTCTATTAATATACATGAAGGACCATAGATTTTGTTGATTGAAATAAACTTTTATGCAATATTAAGACATCGCTCTAAATATTCCATTTTCTGGAAAGTGGGCATTCGGGAAAGTGGCATTCGGGAAAGTGGCATTCGGGAAATTGGCTTTCGGGAAAGTTACCTTATCCCATTCCTGCGCACTGCATATTCTTCACTGTCCCACTTTTTGATAGCGAAAAAGAAACGGATTATGAAAAATATTTCCAGCATAGTTTTGAAATGAAAAGTGGCAGCTGTGTATACTATAATAGCCACTGTAATTTTTTTTAGATAATAGTTTTAATGAAATCAACAAGAGAGCCTTCTCGCGGATCATTTATTTTACGTAATAACTCAAAAGACGAAAATATTAAAACCGTTCCCTTTTGTGGCATGGACTACTTTGCGGAGGATTCCTTTATTTCTCGCTCGCACGATATGATTAATATACGATGCACCTTCCTTTTTGTTCCACAGTTCCCTCACCTATTCGAGAAATCCGGCGTCCGATTCTTCGCCGTGTGTCCGGGATTCACAAATACTGATCTGGTGACCAAGGGCTCGTTCGGAAAATTGATGCAGAGTTTCATGGCGAAGGTTCCAAAAGAAAAGAAGAACCCGCCCCAAAAGTGAGTGTCCCACAAAGTTCTTAAGAATGAGAAATCGATTAATCATTCACGCCTTCTGATATTAATTTTGTTGTGTGTGACAGCTGGAAATGTACGTATTACCATATCCGGGATAATTTTTTAATTTCCATCCTTTTCCTACAAAAATCGGAAAATAACACTAAAAAATACACGAATCTAGCTTAACAGCGGTCACTTGGTTACATTTTTGAGTCGGTATAATGAAATCATTTATCTGTCGTCACGATCAAGAAATATTTATTATGAAGAGTATTGAACCTTCTACTAACCGCTGAAATGATTTTAAGAATTGTACAGAATAGAATTAATACTCTGTTTGCAACATAACCCACTATTTATAAACTGATTTCATTAATGCGACTATTATAACACTTTCATTTAGTTCTAAAGTGACCAGATCAAAACACAAAATTTTCTAAGCAAGCTTAAAATATCCATTCATTAGATGCAAAATAGATCTTATCTACAGTTTTGCATGATATTTTAATATATCAAATGAAACATATGATGAGCCAAATTTACCATAACTGCATTATACACACCAGTACGAGCTGCGCGCACCTCTAAGGTACGGTTCTGCTAATAATTATTAAATTCTGCTTCTACTTTTAATAGAAATTCATCACCTTATTACGAAGTATAAATAAGTGAAAATCTTTTTTCTCAAAATTTCTCGTTGCAAGTCCTGAGATCGTTGGAGCCGCATTCCCTCAACTCATTCGAGAAGCTTCAAACGGATCCATATGGGTTGTGGAAGGCGGAAAATCAGCTTACGAGGTTTCCATACCACATTACAACACCCTCAAAGTCAGCGGAGAAAAGCATTGATGACTGTCTACTTTGGGGAGGATCTGCGTGTAACACCATTACAACCGCTCAAAGAATGCTTCAGCGTATAAATGATCGACTGTAAATTCATTTATGTGATTGCCTTTTTAAACCTGTACTCAGGGATTATCCGAGAAATAAAGAATCAACTCGCATAAAATAAATAAATCCTGCTCATGGTGCTGAAAAGTTAATATATAGTAAAATAAAACGATTTTACATATTTTTGCAAGTCAAAATGAAGTAAATTGAACTATTTTATACGTATGAAAACATTTTTGACGCTATGCATCAGCACGCTACATAGATTGCAAGTATTACCGAAATAAATTATGCTTAGATATGTGAAAAACAATGGCACACGGAAGGTGTAATTATGGGATTAGAACGCCAGGTTCCGCTAAACTTTACTTTAACGAAACATGCAAATAACGGTCCCATCATGCATATTAGATGATCTTCTCAATGAAATTGCTTTCTTCAAAGTGGTTCGCATTAGAGATTGTGATTTCTCGAGTTTTTTTCATTCTCGAGATTTCTCTTTTTTCCCAATATTTTTTTTTTCAAGAATTCGAGAATTTATTTTCATTCTCGAGAAATCTTGAGTGCGAAAGCAATTGCTCTTGAAAATTTTCATAAAATATGTTTTTCTTAAAAAGAGGCAATGGGAGATAATAATTCTGAATTTTAAAAATTTGATTTTAATTAATATTTCTCGTACGAAAGTGAGCTTTAGTTTCCCGTTAAAAGAAGACTGCACAGGAGAAATGAGAAAAACTATCTGACGAGAAATTCCACTTGCCGTTTCAAAAATAAGTAAATAATACGCAAGTAACGCAAATCCTACATTGAAAATTATTCTGTTTCTAAATTCTTAATTTAATTTGTTCGTCTGTTATTAGTACAAAATATATGATTTAGGTAAGAAAAAATATCTCGGGAAAAATTACTACGTAATATACACTAATAAAAAAAAACATATTATGTAACTTTTAGATAATAATGACTACTATTATTGCCAATGAAATACTATGATTGCCTCACTAAATTTATTTGTGAATAAATTAAATACAATAAACTGTTGAAAATAAGAAAATTTGCCAACTATTAGCATAAATATAGATAAATTCTTGATTTCTCGCCTCATATTTGACAATGTAGGGATACGAGTAGTTCTGATTGGAGATAGAGGGGATGCCGCCGAAATCTGAAACGTTGCTTAAGGGTGCCACGGATATAAAACGGTTGGGAAACACTGCTCTAGAACAATAGCCGCTTTTCAAGGACGATGTGGTAACATAACATGCACGCTTAACGCATTTACAATATAGCAAGCATCTCTATTTTGTATCTCTTAATCGAGAGAGTTTAGAAGGGGAATAACAGAGACTTCAAATCTTATAGAAAATAGTACTACACTATTTAGGTAGCCAAGGTTTGCTTAAGCAATTTCGATCGTAACATAATTATTTGAATAAAACTAAAATAGAACGCATCAAACAAATGAGGTAAATCAATAAATCAAAAAATTTACATAAGTACGTACTTCCCGAGTTGATGAATTTTCTTGATTTTCTTGAACAACTTCCTTTTATCACTAAAAAAGAATAATATTCACGTATATTAAATTTTGATGCCATTTCTTGAGTAAAGGTAAGAATAAAGGAAAGCTAACCTGCAAAACTGGTAAAATACTCTTCAGGCACTGGTTTCACTACGCTCTGATGGTTTCACTTCGTCAGATTATTAAACTGATGATTTCACTACGCTCGACGAATTGGAACTGAAGCGGATTCTAATATTTTGTCACCAATACGGGTACAAGGGAAAGAGAAGGGGATTGAAAACAGCTGTGTGGAAATAGTATGAGCTTCGATCTAAAAGCGGCCTACTGGGTGGCAATTATTACTTCTGAGCGCTAAAGGAAATCCTCCGACGCTTTTCGAGTACAATGTAGAAACGTAACACTCACGTCTAATGCGTTTACTACGTAGGAAGTATTTCTGTCTTGTATCTATTACAAAGACTTGCCTAATGGACGACTCATTCCTGTCTTGCAGAGAATTTCGAGAAATTTTTTTCGAGACTCGAGATTCTCGAATATTGGGGAAAAAAATTTCTCGAGAAATGAGAATTTGAAAGAACAGGAATTTCTCGAGACGAAAATTCTCGAGCACAATCACTAGTTCGCATAAGTCATTGTAACTGAGAGTCTATTTGAAACTAATATAAGTGCCCGTAAAAATGACGGGGATGATCGATTATTCTGAAATAAAATTGAGGCAGTCTTCTTTGACATAAAATCATACCTCCTGCTGAGTTGCCTTCGATCCGAGCGAAGGTTCGAAACCACCGCCGCGAATATCTATTGTGTTTCAAAAGCTGACCTTAATCCCCTCTTGCTAGGTATATTTGTTTCATAGCGTGACAGAGAGAGTGACAAAAGGACAAAGGGGCAGAATAAGGCTTTTATATATTACCGATACATTAAAACGTTTTTTATTATATCATAATGCTACCCAGAGAATTTCATCAAATTCGGTTCAGTCGTTTGCGAGTATTAAGCTTCAAAAAGCATTACACACAACGTTTGCTAAGACTTTTATTTATATGACTAGTGTAATGCCCGTTGAAATATCAACGGAAGAATTATAGATAGATAGATAGATTATTATTATTTTCATTTAAAATAATTAATATCACACTTTTACATATGAAATATTTTGTCATATACTACATTTCTAGTGAATATTCTGTTGTTGACGAGCTATCTTTAGTTAAACTTAAAATAGTTGCCTCTCTTTCCCTTCCTCTCCCCATCCCTCCCTCTCACACCCTCTCCCCCTCTACTTCCCTCTCTCCCCCTGATTCTCGCTCCCCCCTCTACCTCTCTCTCCCCTCTCTCTCGTATTAAAAGCACTCAAAGTATGTTTATACCCATAAGGAATGAATTAACAATATGATATAGAGGTCTAACAATGGAATTGGTAGGCAAGGCAACATCCCCTTAAAATGGCAAGATTTCCTCAAACTGTGTGAATTAAACGTTTACATTGAGAAATTTCGAACTGTAAGCGGAAAAAGACGAATAGAATAAGAAACTTTATGTTTTCTTAAAAATGGTTCCTATCCGAAGATTGTACTCCAAATATTTATAATTTGAATCTAAAAAATAATGAAAGCCTGCACGTCGTATAGCCGATTTTACGTGTTAACTTATTGGAAATAAAAATTATCCCCTGGAGTCAAACCCGGGTCTTTGATCTCGTTCGATACATTAAAACGTTTTTTTATTATATCAATAATGCTATCCTGAAAATTTCATCAAATTCGGTTCAGTCGTTCGAAAAAGCATTACATTACAAAGGGACACTTGTCTTTTATATATGTTTTATGATGATTCCCAAACATTCATCATAGTTTCAAAACGCTCAGAATCATTCTCTGCTAGAAAAAGATTTTTCCATGCAGAAAAATAAAGGCCATACATTTCTAATAATCGCAGTTTCTTTCGAAAATAGTAATAGCGAAGTTGTAATTCAGATCTAGTACTACTTTTATCCCATAGAATGTGAATTATTGCATTACTTATGGCTTTTATTAAAAATTTGTCCTAAATTGATTTAGCTGATCTAATCATTGGGAAATTAATTCCACACATTTCATCGTCAATGCTTGATACGGTATCTCATGAATTAATAAAGCTCTCATTTCGAAACGCTCACTTTTTAACTTACGTTAGCTCATTTTCCAGGAACCTGAAGTTTAATGATTCTGAGAGAAGCGATAAGTTGAGTATTTTTGAGAACTTTCAGGTTTCACGTAAGCTCGACATAAAATAAAAGTGCTCTTTGAATATTGAAACGTTTTAGAATCTTACAGGTACTTGAAATTCCTATGCAACACCGAAAGTGAATTTTTTCATCCGAATCTCGCATTTTTTCAACTTCCATAAATTTAAATAGACTGTTGTGTATGGACAATGCTAGATAATACACTGACAACAGAGACGTAACTCGACTGGCGTGTTGCAAGAGTAGAAAAAACACTACACGCGTACCGCAAGTGGCCTTCGAGAGTCATTCACGCAGCCCTATAAACTACGTTGAAAAGGTATGCACGATAAGAAAATTGAATTCGCGACCATTGAAAGTTAAGTGAGTCCCGAGAGCGTCAATGACATTGACTGCACATCCCACCTATGGAATTTAAGAAACCGCGGCGACGAACTCCACCACCCTCGACGAGAAGATTTGTAGCGATGGACGTCGGCTTTCGAGAAATTTCATTGCAATGGAGTTGAACGGGAAGGTTACTTTGGTTGGGGAGGGGTCAAAGGAATCGGAAAATGAAAAGTGGAGAATCTGGTCGAATCGGGGATGTCGGTGAGTCGAAAACATACACGGAAAGTATGGGCCTATCGGCCGCTAACGATGTGTTATAAGCAGTCCGACGTAAGAATACTAAACGTATAATAAGCCGAGTGAAAGGAAATCGCTTTAACTAATTGTAAAACACGGGAGAGAAGCGTGCAACCGCTCAGTCTCAAACAGATGTTAAGTGATTACATTCACACGTTTGTATGCTTTTTGTTTATTGTTTTGAATGCTCTTAACAAATTGAACCACTCGAGTTTTTGCAGCGTATACGAGCGAACTTTGACCGAAGGAAAAGTTTTGATTCATATTTCTTAATTGTGTTATCTATTAAAAATTAACCCTAAATTAAATGAAGGGTTCGAATGATTCGTTTGAGAATCAACGACCTCGTCTTAGGGCTAAAAACAAACTAAAACAAGTGAGGGAAGAATCACAGAGAAAATTACATAAGACGCTTATTTTAAGAATACTACGTAAAATAAACACATTCCCCTTCAGACCAAACTACCTTGAAAATTTTGCATCTTTTTCATATCTAGTTCGAATGTACAACTATATATCCTGAAAATTTGGTGTTTGTAGCTTAAGTAATTTTTTAGATATTTTGTACAAGATCAGACAGACGGATGAACCGAATACATAAGCTCTATTTTTTTTTATATAAAAAGCTAAAAAATATACGATACAGAGATCCGAAGTCTCGATTGATTTACAATAGCGGCGTGATCGTTTCCAGCACATTTTCCAGTGGTTTCCTTTCTAGCACTGTAGAAATATGGAGTACAATGGTAAAATGAAGTGCTACATTCTAAAGATCTTTAATGAAGATATTTTTTACTCTTGAAATTTTTCATAAACATAGTCCCATTTATGCACAATAAAGGATGTTTCCAACTTTTAGGCAATAACTAATCAAGTTTTTTGCCATTGGAGTGTAACTGGAAAAGAATTCCTTACTAACAGCATGAATAAAAACTCTATGGGCTAGATTTAAACAATAAATATCAGGATTGCAAATTGGCAAAGCACGATACGGGATTTCTTTTATTTGTATCCAGAGTCGAAGGAAGATACCTGCTTTCTTATTTTTGTTGCAATAAAGTTGCATTTTAAAACTTTCTATTGCATCAAAATTCATAGTTTTTAGTAATTTCCTCCGTCCGATATTTTTTGTTTTTTCCTTCGCGCTATGTATTCCTTAACTGAGCATTCAATTTTTTATCGCCATTCACAGCGTGTCATTGCAGTCAATAGGTATGCCTCGCCACACTGCGCTTACCGAAATATTTTTAAGGGTCATTTGTTTAATTTTTGTGTTATTTCGCGCCAAAATCTGTGAGATTTAATTTTGTAATACGACATACCGCAACCTACTCTGTTATTTTTTCAGCGCTTTCTTATTTTCCTGAATATTCCGCATTATGAGATTGTAAAAAACTGTTTACGACCTCGCTTATAAGTATTGCAGAATCTGTTGAACAACATCAGCCTCTGAATTGAAAAATTTAGTCCAATCTTAATATAAACAATAAATGACATGGATTGAGAATATTTAAAGCTTCCGATGATAATTATATTCTTTCATCTCCAACTGACAGTGTTGAATAAATTCTTCGTAATAAAGTATGCAAGTGCAAAGAAATTACAAACATTACGAACGATCTATTTTACGATTACTGAATGTATCTGATTGATATATCTATTTTTTGTTAGTTGAGTACATATTTGTAATATATGTGTAAAATAGATTAATAATCGAATGGTATACACGTTTTGGTGTTTTTTTCTCTCAATAAAATCAACAAATAAAATTTTCCGCTGTTCACAACATAAAAAACTATTGTGCTTATATTACGAAATAAAGCGATTAAACTATAGGATATATATGAAAAAATATGTGATAAATGCATTCTTTGATATTTTGTCCAGTGAGGTGACTTGCAGGGTATTATGTAGATGTAAGATATTTAAAATAAATACATAAATTCAAAATATTAACAGTTTCCACCAATTACCAATGTAGTGGTAAAAATTTTTACTAGAGTATTGCAAAATATTTGCTCTCTCTGGCCCATAAAATGATTGCAATAGCAACAAATCTGTGATATTAGTATGAATATGCAAACAATCGCATGCCAAAAACATTCTCAAAAATAATTCTGCTTTTTTATATCAATGACGTAACTGATGGTGCTGTACGCTTGAAATAAGTCGCGATGGAAGTAGAGCTTTAAAAATATAGATTAACTGCATTTCATTCATCGAGGACGAAGAACTGCGCGTAATTCGTCGAATTTAGGAAGTTTCCTGCCACGATTAAAAACTGTAACTAACCTTTGTCCTGCGATTGTAATTCGTAAAGTAAAGGAATATCAAAGAAAAAATATTGATTATGAGCTCTATGGTTAATCAATGAAGATGGTTGGAGGAACCTCCTAATAACCATAAAAATATTTTTTTAAGGAAGATACTCTGGGGAATTTACTCCACGCCAGTGACCAAACAAACACGCAATCCCACACACTCCGGGTTTAGGGGAAATTACTCCAACGCCAGGGACCCTTTTTCTTTGTTCATACACACACCCGCACACGCACGCACGCGAACTCACACACACACAAATACACACTAACAAAAAAAACAGGAGTACTTTCTTTCTCAAAAATTGCCAAAATACGTATTTAGGCCGATCAAAAAAGACCAAAGGAATATCGTTGAGGAAGCACTAAAAAGCTATTTATAATTACGTATAACTGCTCAATGTAAATACAATACGTGAGTTTATGTAGAGAGGAAAGGAGAGAAGGTGAGAGGGAGAAAAACAGAAAAGAGATGCCTCCTTGTAAATCATCGCCACTCTTCTCTCCGTGCAATATGTGTGGTATTTGTCCACACAGATAAGAAAACGTTGATCAACCCATGAATTTATACCCTTACATTTTTTTAAAAACAATAACTTGCCGTACACGACACTCCACCGCGCTAATTCCCTCTCCAGGTCGTATATCAATCAGTAAATTACCAGGCGTAACGTAGCCTTGTCACACTCCAAGAATCCCGACTAATTGGACTCACATGTCATACAATCTGACGTCGCGCGTCGAAATCCCTTCCCCTCTCCCTGATAAACTAATACTATTTACGTCGCTCAAACGCTGTCGGTTGGGATGGGCACCAGAACACGCCCTCTTTTCCTCCCTCCCATTCACTCACTCCTCTAACCCTCACCTTCGAACAGCCGTGTCACCAGACACGAAATAATGTCGCAGTTATCGAGAATAGTCGCTTTTATTAGATAACGGTCTCCAAGGGACGCATATGCCGTAAGAGGTCTTAATGGTTGTCAAAAAAAAAATAATAATAACCGCGAGTTTTTACGCGGCCCTTTAGCGCGGGCGATGACTAGGATAATCTCTCTAGATGAGAAATCTGTCGTCAAGGTGTCGTCAGATTTTCTGCATTCGTAAACAATGAAGCGATAAGTGTCGTTCCTTTTCATTACTTTTAACCGTTTCGTGGTAATGTAAATACGGCTCATGTCGAAACGGTGGGACCATCTCCAAAACTGACCGCACCGGGCAGGGTCGAGTTGTCTCCCAAGAAGGGAAAATTACCTGATCACTAAAAAGGTCGGGACCGAATTGTCTCCCAGAAGGACCAGGTATATTTTATCGCGTAGACCGAGTTGTCTCCCAGTCACTAAAAAGGTCGGGACCGAATTGTCTCCCAGAAGGACCAGGTATATTTTATCGCGTAGACCGAGTTGTCTCCCAGTCACTAAAAAGGTCGGGACCGAATTGTCTCCCAGAAGGACCAGGTATATTTTATCGCGTAGGCCGAGTTGTCTCCCGGTCACTAAAAAGGTCGGGACCGAATTGCCATCAGGATTAAGTTAATGACCTTTCCTAACTTAAAAACACAAGGCATAAATTTATGTTTTAAAAATATCTCTGAATAACAAAAATGTCATAATAAAACATATTACACATACATATGCCAATAATAATGCCATCACATTGTCAACCAAGTTAAACAGAAATATTTAAAGTTCTTAATCCAGAATACTTTTTTCTTTAAAATTATTATTTCAATTGAGACACTTTAAAATGATAAGAAATAGCTTTCACAAAATCAATATTTTTAAAATTTACATTTTGTTCCAGTTCTTTAATTTTCGATTCTACAAAAGCTTTTCTTTTCAATACATTAGTATCGTTTATTTTCATTACATTGTCAACACTTCCGATTTTAATATAAGTGTGGATTTGAAAATCTAATAAAACATTTAAAAACTGATGTATATTGGGATGTGGTGTATAAAAGGATGCATTATATTTCGAATGGAAAGACTCGCATACGTTAGTAGTTCTCTGCAAGGAGGAGGAATGTTCAGCCCACATATGTGGAGGAAATCGGGAATTTTCATCGATGTAGGTATCCACTAAGTAGTCCGAAAATCTTGTCACTAAATCATTGTCTGGTTTAAATTCAGCGAAATCCAGTGCAAAACAATCACTAACATCTTCTGGCTTTAGAAATGGTAGGCCAAAAACGTAGGTAAGGTATCTTGACACTTCAGTTTCTTTCTCCTTTTTCTTTTTATATTCGGTGGACAGACCTAGTTCTTGAATTTTTCTGTACCATGATTGACCTAGGTGGAAGCGGCAACCTCTAATCTCACTCTGGAAAAACTTCAGCTATACTTGTATGTATAGCAGTTTCAAAGTCTGCAGTGATGATACTTGGGGAGATGGTGCAGCCCAGTTTCGTACATTCTTCTTTCAAGAAACTGAAACTCAATTTATAACTGGCAGCGATTTTATTAGGTAGCAAACAGAACACTAGGGGAATATAATGTCCATTCTTCAGTCCATGAATTGTAAAAAGTTGCAAAAGATACTTAGGACAATATTCAAACGTACCGTCTACATATAAATGCGATAAAGTGGACAGAATAAGTAAGTTGCTTTTACACGAAAAAATCACAATGTTGTAAACTTCATCATTTTTCATAAGAAATTTTTCACCTTTGTTGGTTTTTATTTCTAGTTCGGTTAACAGGTCATGAAATTCACCAGGATTCTTTGGCAATTTCGGCAGATGAGAAGATCTTGCATGGTACACATTTTTCCGAACTCGAACAATGTCTGTGGGTGTGATGGTTTCAGGGTCTGATTTCTTTAGTTCCTTCCGTATGAGTTTCATTGGTCGTTCACTCATATCGTCGATTGCTGCCCGTTTGACACTGTTACTTAAAATTTGTCTGTTGATCACTTTTTCGGAAATTTTCTCGTGATTGTGCACGAGCACCGACTCCACTATAACGTTTTCCACACCTTCCGTTTTCACATATGCTTTACATAAACTTTTTCTGTTTATGCATTTCTGTAATTCCATCCTGGTTTAGCCTACATATTGATAAAATTACTCTAGCAATCAATCAACAACCGTAGCACAGATTTTATTTCAACGTTCAGGTATCTTACCTCGAAAATACTGGTCCAGACATTGTTGATTGATTGCTAGAGTAATTTTCAGTGAATATAATAACAATTTTCGATTCTTTTTCCGTGAAAAAAATTACTTGAGCGTCACGATTCCGATTAATAACGCAATTTCCGTAGCAGCGCTAATGCACCGCCGAGGATCTTTCTATGTCGCCACAATCAGGGATCAATATGTAGGCTAAAGTAGTCCCTTGAAGTCATATCCATGCATGCGGATCATCCCAATAACAGACGTTAGCGTTTTTAAAGTGGGGGAATAAAAGTTACGAAATGACGTTATGTGCTAATAATGCGTTCGTGATAATAGCAATTATTAAATATCAATTACATTTAGGGTATTTTACGGACACTGTTGTTTTTATTTCACCGCATCATTTGGATCACAACAAGACTTATTCGAAGCTCGCGCGCAGGCCTTGATACGAGAATACGAACTCGTTTCACGTGGGGACTCGGCCTCCCACAAGTTTTAGGTCGGTTGATTTGCTTATGTTAGTAGAGTGACGAATACCGGCTGAACCCACCCTCCTCCTCCCCCCCTTTCCACTCCTCATCTCCTTCGGTCACATCGAAAGAAAAAATGACGAATACCCTCGAACTTTTACGAAGGTTGCCGATCGCACAAAACTTCGCCTCGAGACGTCGGACGAAGCGAAGAAATATTCTGCCGAAGCAATTCTTTCCGCTTCTCCTCGCTTCCGCTCCCTTCGCTGCGTATAAGTGTGAGCGGGTTCATTTAACTCATCGATAATATTTTTCTTATAGCCGCGTTTCTCCCTAGTGTGAGAGGGCCTTAGGCATGAAGTTTCATCCCTCCTCATCTCTCCTGCAATGTTGTCATTCGGTTTCTACTATTCAAAAACATCCCCAACTCGCCGCTAGGAGAACGTTAAGGTGACCCAGTTTTTTCTTCGGTGGCTGTACATTTACGTGTATATTTTTTTTATTCACATTTCATTTTGTTTTAACTGTTCTCTAGTTTTTTCGTATATTTTTAGCCTGCGAACTTTAATTTTAGGTTTAGTGTTGAGCACAAAGCAGTGTGAATGTTGAATATTAAGTTTGGGTAGTATAATCAGAGCAAAATTCTTATTCGCGAATTTCAACATTCGCGAGGTTATTGGGAACGTATCCTTCGCGAATGTTGAGGGGCTGGTGTATATCATTCCTCCTAACCCGCTCAATGCTAATGTCCTGAGAGCTTATTTTCATTTATTTATTAAATTCCTATTAATTTTATTACTTATTACAATTGAGATATTGGAGGAAACGGGTCGCCGCGACCAGAATTTGGGTCGCAATCAAAAAAGGTTAAGAACCACTGATGTAGACCGAATTATACTGCAATATACAATTTTATTAAGCATTTTTTCGTTTCCTAATTCCCGCTATTTTTTCTTGCGAATCTGCTTACGGATTCGCCCGACCCCTATGAATCCCATAATTTACTTCTTTTTCTCGTTTACTTACTTGAATGTTTAAACATAACTTGTGATTTGATATGGTTACGTGGGTGAAAATTTATCTACAGTATTGTAGTAGACGTAATTCCACAGAGAGAACACCCATTTTTAATTCCAAAACTTCACTCCTGATGTAGCTAATCTATAATTTAATCTAAGAATAACAGTGCAAAATGTCATAGTGAAGATTAATTTTCTAGCTTTAGTCATTCGAGTAATAAATTTACCTGATAAATTATGGCGTAGTAGCAATCCAGATGTTGCAATACCAGCATCTAATAAAATTTCACACTTTTTGAAATAGAAATTCTTCTATGTATGTACTACTATAAAACAAGACTTAAATTTGTGGCTTTTAGAATAAAAATTGTTATAATTAATGACAAAGTAGTATGTGCACTGTAACTTCAACACATTAGAATATAATAAGACGTGAATGTGATAAAAATCAGATCAAAAATTTGTGGCTTGTGTTGCGTTATATTGTCGTTTTTACATCAAAAAGTCAATTTTTTTGGAGTAACCTAAAATAATACTTTTAAAATTTGAAAGTTTCAAGTAATAGGCCGTAGGTGGTATTCTATCTCTGCCTCTTTTTTTCTCTCTCCCTCTATTTCACCCCTCTCTTCACTGGAAACTTACAGACATGTTATTACAATGTACCTTTGATGCGAATCTACCTTGTCAATATAATGGAACAGCACCATTTGAGACTTTGGTAATGATTGCATATTCTTTGAAGAGGAAATATACATTGTACCAATGTCAATTAGTTGAGTTTTGTGTCCTAAAATGGGAGACATTCAAATGTGTCACAAAATTCAAATCTTCAAATATATAACGCAACAAAAGGTGGTGTAGATAATGCAGACAAATTGATTCGAGAGTATACTTGTGCAAGACGCACAAGTCGATGGCCTCTTCGATTGTTCATGAATGCCATAGATATCGCTGTGCTTAATGCTTTCATATTATTTATATCCAAAAATCCTGACTGGAATAAAAACAAAACTCATCGGAGAAAAACCTTCCTTCTGTCACTGGGAAAGGAATTGGCAGAAGGAAATATGCTAAGGCATTCAAAATTAAGTTTGCATGCCCATGTGAAAGAAGCTTTGCAATGCTATGGATACGCTACTGATCACGGCACTCCAAGTAACACTGATAACGAAGGCAATTTTCTGGTATGGACAGAAAGCGAGGAAGATGTCACAAATGTCCCTGTAACATTGATAGAAAAGTTAATGTAAGATGCGACACTTGCAAAAAATTTATGTGAAAATCACAGAAAAAAATCCGTCTCTGTTGTATGCAAAATATCTTGCAATAACTAATAATAACTAACAATTTGATGTAATGAAAATTTCTTTGAAGTGTTTCATTGTAAAAAGAATATATTTTGCTAAAGTTACAAAGTTCATTTTATGTGGCATATTATTAATAGAAGAAATTATTTAGAATTATTGTGAATTTTCCTCAGAATGCCAATACAAATGTAATATATGGTGATTAAAATTTAAACAATAAAAAACTTTTATTCCTAAAATACAAGGCGTAGATATAATTAAAGTAGTTACCACAAGGAAAAACAGCGAAATAATTAACTATGTCCATGATAAAAAAACATTATGTAATGGGGTCCCTGAGGGACCCCTCTTGGTGCTCAACGTATTTTCGCTTGGTCCTCTAAGGGTTAAACTGACAATTTATAAGTCCACAGTTCCCAATGAGATTTACCGCTTCTCCGGTTTTGAGCATGTTTGCACTACAGGCTGTCCTAATGTATCCTGGTCAATGAGATTAGGAAAGCTCATTAAAAATTTTATATAAAAACTTTATCAGACATCCTAATTAGTTACTCCTCTCGTGTTAATAAGAAATTCATCAATTGTAATTTGGCAAATGCAGCATTGCATTTTGTTAGTTTAGTTGGGAATTCCTGCATTTAAGTTGTCTGTAATATTGGCACTGTTTTGTAAGTTTATTAGTATTTCTGGGAAGAGTACAAGAATTTTTTCTCCATAGTATATAGTAGAGATCGGCAACTTTTCATGTGGTACGCCAATTTTTGCATCAATGTATGATCCTACATATCAATAAAAAAATTTAGTTAAATGTTTGTATAAGTCGACCCTGTAATTTTTTGCTAACCATTATGTATTTCAACATCGACCTATACGAGCATATATACGGTACCTTTAACAATCAAGTTCTTTAATAATGAGAATGTAGAATATAACAAATGAGAGAAGAATCGCAGTGAATTACATAAGGTACTTTTTTCAACTGCAATCTTTCCATCAAGAGTAAAGAATTGCAGATGCTATGTATCATTGGTATTTGTTGCAGCATGTACTTTTTAGCGATTTTTCCAATTACTCCCCAGCAGCTAATCTTCGATCCAACTTTTACCAATTTTATATCTCTCATATCTTAAAAATTTGGTTGCTCCAGGTTGCAGATTCCAGATATATTGCCCATAGAGATGGACAAACCAAATACATCAGTGATTTAAAAAAGCTCTAAAAACAACCAAAATGTTATGGCAAAATTCAGTAAATAATAAAAGTATTATCTTCAAATTTCAATTTAATGTACAATAAACCCACTCAAGCTTAACATTGTGGAGAAAATACCTTGAAATAATTTTAGTATATACATTGCAATTTGAGTGCCAATGAGGAACATTTTTGATGACCGATAAAAATAAGCTAGCATTCTTGCCTAATGGGAGCAGCATTTAAATATAAAACATTTAAGCTAATCATTTATAACTGAAACTTTATCTTTAAAGCTTCACAAAAATGCACTCCCGTTGATTTGTCCAAGTAAGGGTAAACGTTACTGGGCCATTATTACTCATTAAAAAAAAGTTTATTGTAATGTCAGCATCACATCTCAAACTGCTAATTTGCATAATATTATTTCACCTATAGAAACTATCTGCAGAGCATATAGAGGAAAAAATAACTGGATTACAATTAAAGGAAAGACATTGATCAAAATGCTATTTTAATCTCTTTGGGCAAACACATCACCCATCTTTTAATGTACAAAAAAGTGATTTACGTTTACTTGCACTGCCTGTACAGTAGTTATTATTCACTTCCCTCGAGTTCCTACAAGGATAAAAATTTCAGATTTCTCACATCCAATTAATACAACAAAAAATGAAAACCCTACAACAGGTACTTTTTGTGCTGCAATCGACCGAATAAATTAAATACCCAAAAATGCTTGAAACTACAAACACCTTTGGCTTACACATGGAATGAGGGCACATTGCAGCCAGAATTTCCATGCATCCTAAATTATCTCTCAATCTATTTTAAAGAGGATGCACAATTATAGGGCAGTGAACTTGGGAAGTACTCCTTATAACTTATTAGGACATCTCCCTTAACTTTCAGAATTCACCTTTTGAGCCATATGAAATGTAATCGGGCCACTTCTTGCAAACAAAATCCAAACCATGCATTTACAAGAATGACATCCAGCTGAAACAATACAAAAATAGAAAATCAATCTGACATGTACACTCATTGCCATGAAGGTTGGCTCAACCTGCTCTCTTCTCTAGAAATTAATTTTCAGAACCTTTTAACTATCAATGTCTTAATATTACATTCCATACTTATCGGTATGTATGCTAACAGCCACTTTAGTCAGGGTTTTTATGAAGAACCATCGATGCCAAAACAAAGACCTTTGGAGACATTAGATAGAAATGCCAATCTTTAACATTTTTCTAAAGGAAACTTGAGGATGGCAATTCAACGTGTGCGTAACCTATCTTACAGCAAGTACAGCTTATCCTCTAAAAGAAAAGGTGCACACAAAATCTAATCAAGAAATAAAATTAAAAGTTCGTTTTCTTGCATGTAATTATACAGGGAAGTCCAATTTGCCACCCTATTAAACAACTGCACCAAAAACATCGTGAGGCTCTCTCGCCTCAGATATTCCGAAGACAGCTACAATGAAAAATACACCCGCTGAAAGGGACAGGGAGACTAACACAAATCCACCAGAGAATTACACCCATCATTTCACCGCAAACACATTCGCTGCTAAGAACACACATTTTCGTATCCTCAAAGAAAAAACTTCGACAAGTTGAATATTGCTGGCAAAAATAAAAAACCACAAATTAAATAAACTTGCTCTCTTGTATAAAACATTACCTAAAACTTGTCCTTCAACTCAATATCTAATCACAAGCCAATCCGTGTCTCTTGTGCAACGACCGCTTCTGTGGGGTTTTAATTCCTTCTAACTCCACATTTAAAAATAAAAAATAAACCCTTTTATGCTTTGTGTGCCAGAAATTGCACGCATTAAAGGGAAAATTAAATAAATCGCTTTCCAAGAGAGCACAATTACTTCAATCTTCTGTTCTTCGCTATAAACAATTCTTGATTTGTCTCAACTTGCTACTTGGACGCATTCCCTATAAAAAGAGCAATTTTTTCATTAGAAAGACTCCTTTGCAAGTTGGCGAGATACGTGACTACATGCCGCTTATGACCAACCAGTAGCCGTGGCATTGCTTGAGACTGCTTGCTGAGAAGAACCCCAGCCTCCATAGTTTCCTCTCCCTCGATTGTTCTGGCCTCCACCTCTGTACCCACGGTAACCACCTCGGCCAAACATGTTACCCATCCCACGATTACCATAGTAACCTCGCCCTCTATAGCCTCCCCTTCGAGCTGATGCAACACCAAACGTCTCCGAGTTCAACTTCCTCTCCTGCCTCCAATCTGTTCTCTGGGAATGCCTGTAAATGGAAAATATTACATAGTATAACTAAGGAATTAACACTGATGTCTTTCATAAATTGTCAGGGAATGCAAAAAACCACATGAAAAATTAAGCTTGAGAGGAATCAAGTTAATCTTCTACCAAAATTTGCCAGTTTGCTTAGCTTTCAACTAATGATTTATATTTACACAACCCTATTCACCAGGATGAATAGACTATACACTGTTAAGATAAAAACCATAAACCAGAATGAAAGGTAATCTCAAACTGGAAGTGGTTTATTCAGCATAAGATGTTTCAAAAGAGAAAATGTGAGAAAACAATATCTGTTCACAAACTGCTGATTACATACAGTAGTACTACTAAAATTAATTGCAGAAATTTATAACAATATTTATTTGTAAATAATTAATCCATGTTAAGTGTCACGTCCTGTATAATATAAGATAAAGACATTTTATTGAAAACTACATTGCTTGTAAAGAAGGCATGGATTCACACTGAAGCAGTGAGATACGGTAATGGGAAGATTGTTCATTGGTCTCTATACTGTTAAGTGTATCTAGAAGTTTCAAGAAATGACATTAAAAAAATAACTCCAAATAATCATACTTGTGTACTAAATGTAATCTCTAATAACTAATCATATAAAACCTGTTTAGCATTTGCATTTCAAGTCATCCAAACCATTATTATCATGTCTAAATTTCAGGAAGAACATTAATGTGAATACAATGAAATCTCATTACAACATACTTCAAAATTACGTGTTTCAAATTAACGTACTTTTTTTAATCCTTGTCAATTTTCACATATAAATACTGTATATATATTTCAAAATAATGTACAGTGGTGGACAAAAAAACCACACCACTTTACGAGCTTATCTAAGTGATGAGCGAGATAACATTTCTTTGAACGATACGTGAATTTAAAATGTGATCAGAGTCTGATCCGTGGACCTGTTACCGTTCGTGACAATCTCCGCTGGTGAACATAAATTACGGAAAAATAGTGGAACTTCTGTAAGTCGAGCCTCATCCTGTCATATAACTAACCAAAATTCTCCTCATATGTAAAAATGAATAAAGATATTGTTCAAATTCAACTTATAGCATTCATAAACAGATATTGGGCGTCGAAGCAATGAAATAATACGTGAAGTAGTCGCAACTAAACATTTTTCATTGTTAAGGCATTGAAATGTGTATTCCTTTCGATTCCTAATAAATATTTATGCTAACTCTAAATTTAATTAATTTAATCTTGAATGGAAAAATAAACACTTCTTTTTGACGTCCGTATGTTAAACTCTGGAGTTCGTGTCTCGATTCTAACTAATTTTGAAATGAAAATAATTATATCCGACACTCATTCACGTGTTACTGCAATGGGGAAAGTAAGAGCTACTGAATTCAAAACCATTATCTTGAGGGAAAATATCCGATCCTTAAGTGCTAGGAGAGAACCGTAAACCCTTCTCTAAGGGAGAGGAAAAAGAGCCTTCACCCCCTCCTCTACTATCACTGTTGCCATATCGCTTGACAGCTCGTTCGAGACTAGTAGTCCACTGAAATTCCGGTGGAGCGCTCGTAAAGTGGTGCGGTTTTTTTGTCCACCACTGTACTTCAACTTAATGTACATTTCAATACTACGTATGAACTTCATTCAATACTACGTATGAACTTCAGAAGTCCCGAAAAAAGAAAATTGTGGTTTTAACATATGCTTTCATCCGTAAATGACTCAAGAACATATATATGACCAATTCTTGCTCATTCAAGTCGTTTTACACCAATTTTGAAGGCATCTTCTGTCTTTAGTACAAAAAGGGATCTGCAGAAATCGGCCTAAATCTCAAAAGAAGGGATTTTCCGAACTGAAAAAATTAGATTCGAGGGTCATTTATCCATCTCATATTTTCACAAAAGCATTGAGATAAAATCTTAAGTTCTAGGAATTCTCTCTCTTGTTAGACTCTCATTCACAGTGGTTTCAGTTTGCGCTGGATGCAATAATGCAGACCCCTCCCTACTGATATGATATGATACCAGACCAGATGCTAGACCCCCCACTTGCTCCTTAAGTTCCTCTACCTTTTCCTAATCTCCTTTTCCAAGAAACTCTTTAAGGGTCTCTCATACTCCAATTTTTGGAAAATGCTGGTCCCCTGGTCGTTGCTTCACTTTTACTTTCCAACCCTTCATTATTGTAGTCCTCAGCTCCCAGAGAGAGGCAGTCTTTACTTGCCTGTGCATCCAGTCGATTCAGATCATAACCTCAGTGTTTTGTTTTAAAGTGAATTTGTTGATTGAACACCCTTAGTTATTCCCACAAACATGAGCAGTTTCAACAAAATGGTGAACAAATGGTAACAGTTTTCATTAAGTGAAAAAATTAATATTTTAAAGAAACTGACAGTGGAAAAAACAAGCAGCTATCATGAGAGAATTAAGAATCGCTCCTACAACTGTGCCCACAATACTCGAGGATCGAGAGAAAATTGTGAAACTTTACAAGAGATGTGTTGTGCCCCGATCGAAAACGACTACGCTTCGGAGATCATCAAGAAATTGAGGAGGCTGTCAACACATGGTTTAAGAATATCAGAGCTACTGACATTCCAATTAAGGGTCCTATATTGCAGACAAAGGCCTGAGAATTCGTGAGACCAATGGAAGTTGGAGATTTCGAAGCAAGCTCAGGTTGGTTGTTTAGATTTCATGAACGATATGGAATTTCTTGAAAAGTGGTAGTTGTTGAAGAAAGGAGTGCTGATACGCATACAGTTACAATGTGGAAGGAAGAAACAATGTTGGTGATTGTAAGATCATATAAACTGGAGGATGTCTTCAACGCTGATGAGACAGCATATTTTTACAAACTTCTGCCTGCCAAAATCATGGCATACAGAGGTGAGAAATGCAGCGGTGGTAAGAGATCAAAAGAAAGACTTTATTTTGTTGCAATGCAACGGGGACAACTAAAATGCGGCCCTTAGTGATAGGTAAATATGCAAAGCCACAATGCTTCAAAGGCGTTTCTTCTTTTCTGGCAGATTATAATGCCAATAAAAGCGCATGGATGACAAACAGATTTTTACGGAATGGCTTTTAAAAATGGACGTAATCATGGGAAGGGAAAAGAGAAAAATATTACTCCTGGTTGACAATTGCTCAGCACATTTAGTTGAAATTTGACTGGAGAATATAAAACGGGTTTTTTCCACCCAAATGTACCTCAGTCATACAGCCATTAGACCAGGGAATTATTAAAAAATGCAAAAGTGAATTTCCGTTGTCGACTCATTGAGAAGATATTGATTGATATTAATCACGATTTACCAACGAATATTAATGTTCGCCAGGATATGGAGATGACCACAAGTGGCTGGTAAGATGTCAGTGAGCGGACAATTACCAATTGCTGGAAGAAGTTGGGCATTATACTTTCATCATTCATTCATTCATTCCATACTAATGGAAGGGGTGTGTTTACGGCTGGGTAGGAAATCTGATATGTGTGACAATGTAGACGGTTAAGCCAGGATTGGCGGCACCTGAATTTTAAAGAGTATAACATTTATGAAAGCACTCCATTAGTACTCACTTCGCCAAGTTTTAATGTAAAGGGAAGACTAGTCATTATTTTTAAGTTTAAAATAAGTTACCCCAAAGATATAGTGTCACTATAAAAACTTCCGGGAATGAAAAATTGCGTGTTACGGTAATGCTGGCTGTGTTAGCGGATGGCACGAAGTTGCCACCGTATGTCATTTTAAAACACAAAACAATGCTTACGGAACTGCGACCTTAAGGAATAATTGTTAGATGTAAAAAGCCAATGCCTTTTTACTTTCTCATACGAAGTATTGTTATCGCAAAAAATTTGACCTCGAGATTTTTACGGAAATATACGTTTTAGGTGTCGCTGAATCCGAAAAAGTGATTTTCCCAATGCCGTCTAGAGCCCAAACGGTAGAGCAAAAATGAATGAAATCTCGTACTTAGGCATTTTATCATACTGAGCAGAGTCTATGAAGAAATGGTTGACATTGCTCAATAATTAAGGGAAGTTTATTCTATGCATTTTTAACAAGAATTTGATTTTCTCAAAAACGTCTCTAACGATTTTGATCAAATTTCGTTCAGTTATTTGAGTTTACGTGTTCAGTAATTCTGTATAGTTCATATGTCTCAAAAAATGAATATAAGTCTAGTTTATTCTATGCAACTTTAAGAATAATTTCATTTTCTCAAAAACGGTTCGAACGTTTTTGATCAAATTTCGTACAATTATGTGAGTATACTTCTGCAATAATATTACATATTTCATTTTTCTCAATGAATGAATAAGGCTAGTTTATTCTTGGGAAACTTTAACAAAAATTGGATTTTCTAAAAACAGGCAGATATGATTTTCTAAAGATAAATAAACGACGCATTATTATATGAGAAAGTTTGTACAATGTATGTTGTACCAATGTTTTATTCATGCTTTGAGTGTGTTATTATTTAAAAGTTTTTCATAAATTGACCTTGGTTTTTTTAGGTATCGTCTTAAATTCGAGGCCGTCTTCCTTTCGGGTAAATATGGTATAATGAAATCTGATGATGTGGCAGAGACATTGTTTAAATCATTTGATGAAGTAGAAAAATATATTAACTTCCACATTTAAAGAAAGATGAAACGAAAATTTCAGATTTTATGAAGCAATAAAGTAGTGTTGAAGTATAATATTTTTTTATTTTCCCTTTCCGCTGTATTCCTTATGGGTATTTTCAGTATAAAGGTAACCTCCGATTTATGTCGGGGATGTGTTCCTAGAATTGGCAACGTATATCGAAACAACGTAAATCGGACATGTTTTTCCCATATATTTATCTCTCATATATTTATGAAAGTTTGTTTGTTTGTTTATTTGTTTATTTATCTATACATTTCCACACCATTAAAGCTACAGTAATCAAACTTTCAACAGATACTTTCTTCACAAATAGGAAAGCCGTAGGCTACTTATTAATACCAAACGTTTTATATTAATTGTACAAAAAGCAAAATAACTTTGTATGTCAGAAAGAATGGAACAGTTCTGAGGTGTTCTGATGCCTAAACTGTTCAATAAAATAACTGTTCTCTACATCTTATGCATAGTGCGAAAGATGAGAAACGATTACTTCCTTATCCGTAATTGGACGGCGGGGACTACGCTTATTTTCCCAAGTCCTACTATTGATCTGAATCAAATTTAGTACGATTGTGGAGGGCTCCCAGAAATAATTCATACGTGGTTTTTGCTTCTCTCTGCCTGTTTTATTCAAAACGGTGGCCGAGTGGATTCTTAAATACCATGCATCATCTAGAATTCCGATCAGATTTGAACCAAATTTCCCCGGGCAACGCCGGGTATTTCTGCTAGTATGTTATAAAGGGATTAACTAATTAAATGATTAACTCGAATTCTCCATCTGCCTAGCGATTGAAAGGAGAAGCATTCAATACATTGCAGCGGTTCGCTCAACATTATATCGGACATAGAAACGACGAACGAAGTAAAACGGAGAAACTGTCCCCTATTTGTAAACGACGTTATATCGAAACAACGTAAATCTGAGATTACCTGTACTGTACTCTCAGTATTAAGTATAACAAGTTAGGAAAGTGTACAACGTATCACAAATGGACGCGTTTCGTGCAGTGGAGTATTAGAAAGCAATTATATACCTGTACGTAAGGGAAATAGCATTTTAAAGTTCTTTTCTTCATCATAAATAATCCATTTTCTTCCTAGTTAATAATATTACATGCACACGTAAGGAAATTAAATGTTTGTTTGGGAGATTGTTTATGTAGCAACAATGAAGTAACCATGCAAGAATTTTTCTAAGTTCAACTCGATATAAGACTTTGTTTGATTTTCTCGATAAAGGTTACTCCTACGATAAAAATATATAGGGAAGGTATTACTCTACCAGTTCTACAAATTTTATTTGAAAAATATTTTGATTTGAGGAATACTTTACGAGATATGACGGAAATTTAATTTTTTGTCCCCAGAAGTGTTACCCCTGATTGGCGTACATGATTCATTTTTGCGATTTTCTTATTATATTTGATTGAAAGTCCTTAATATCAAATTTCATGAAAATCCGTTCTGTAGAAGCCGAGAATGAACATGCGGACAGACAGACGGACGGACCGACCGACGATAATAGGCACTCACGCTGTAAGCGAAACGCGCCTAAAAATACATCCTCTGTTGAGATACATTGTATTGAGATTTCACTGTATGAAGGAATCACCTTTCTGTGTGGCCTATGATCGAAATACAGCCTGCACAGTAACCTGTCTTGTCTTAGCAACCAGTACATTTTATTAAAACATGCATACTCATCCGTATCTGCAGTAGATGCTTTTAACATCAACTGAAACCTGCATTATATTTTTAATTAGACGAACATAACATGTCTTCCTTTGGCTAAAGGTATATGGTGTATTACCTCAAAAAAAATCTCGGTAATTGAATGAAATTCTTATAGGCCTGCTCCATTATTCATGAGTCCATAACCCACTCATCTATTTGCATTGTTTACTGCCCTTTTAGACCCTTCAGTTCCAAACTTGATTTCACCCATTTTCAACCTGCATATTACTTATAAAGCCAATGAGTAGCTTTTTTCTTGAATTCAAGAATGATATTTAACAGTAACAATTGCTTTCTAGGTTGTAAACCTGGTTTTGAATAGTCTTTCTGCAAAATACTGCATTTCAAATCTGTAAATAACGAAGGGAATGCATTAAAGATTGTAGGCCAAGAATGGTCTCTCCTAATTTTCTACTATTCTATGACATTATGCAACAACTGATTTCCTCTCTCTTAAATAGCATTTCCAAACATTTTCTGCCCTAATGATTCCCATAGAATTTGTTGAGGGTGTATAAAAGATTGAGGCATAAATTTAGCCAGAAAATCTGCGATTTAATGGACGATAAATGAAGCTTTTTGCAATGCATCAGAAAAAATTGTTGCACCTTACATTTTAAAATTACAGCAAATCTGGAGTTACTTGGGAAGAACAGCTTTTGCTATCCTCAAAACAGAACAAAAATAATATAATAGTGTTTAACTTATGGATTTGCACAATGCATTGCACTTTATTTTTAAGTTTCATACAAACAGGAGTCCTTCCCATAATTAGCATAAATTTCAATATCATTTAAACCACAACCATAGGATGATTCTAGTAAAAAGATTTATTTTACGATAAAAAAGCAATGTTATTAACAACATTTCAAGCGTTGTTGTATGGAGAATAACTTCAGATAACCTTCAATACATTGCCAATGCTAATGTTTACTGTTACTCACCCCTTGCTTCTTTCAACAGCTTCACAGCTAATGTTATCAAAGAATGACTTAGTTCTATCATAGAATATGACGTCGCTGTCCTCCTCTGGCTCTCCCTCACCAATTCCTGTTTCATTTCCTGAGTCATCCTTCTTATCCTCACCATTGACTTTTGGCGACACAGCTAAAGCAGACATAAGAATGTTGTAGATAATACTCTAGAAACACAAGATTAAATACTTATATTTAAACAATATGTAATACAGTAATGCAGTGCATATTCGAATGTATATCCATAACAGATATTAAAAATATTAACAGCTTATCTCCCGTCTAATAACTCAGATCTGCATAGCAGAACAGGCAGCATCAACTTAACATGCATCCACTGATATGTATGTTGTGTAATGACACCATGTCCATATCTAAATACATACTGTCTGCTGATACATCATACTCAGGCCAACTATATTGTCTGATGAGTCCCCACATATATACTGTAGCTGCACATGTATGGTCAACTACCTTGACTTCTTGGATTTTCCTTATGCTTTGTATTTAAACATGAGATTTTGGTACTGTGATATTAACACGGCCACACTACCTAGTTCTACGTTTCCCCGGTAAATGGCACTACTTATGCGCACCGGTCTGCCTACTAAGAACTTCTATTTTCACCACTACGTGGCACTGTGTGGATTACTCGATATGTCTGCAATGTTTCTACATTCTAATTCCAGGCAGAATGGGACTTCCCGAAGTCCAGAGATCCCATTCTGCCTGGATTGAGAATGTTTCAATTCATTAAAAAAATGGGCTACTCCGACAAGTGTTGCTTCATTATTTTAATATGCAAACAGTATGAACTTTAGATTATTGAATAAAAAATTCAGTCAACTTTTCTATAAAATAAGTTTGTCTTTTTGCAATGTTTCTAAAATTAATTAATCACCCAAAAACAAGGATAAATATAAGGAAAAATTAATGTAAGTGTAATTAGATGCAAATATAAAGCTGCCTAGCATATGACTTTCTCCATAAAGCGTAATGAATATGATTACCGTATATACTCGTGTATATGCCGACTCCATGTATAGTACGACCCCTGATTTTTTGGTGAACAAACCTGATTTTTTCATATATCTCGTTTATAGTACGACCCCAGCTTTCCACCATGGTCGATATATTTCGTTTCGATGGCTCGATGGTTACGAGCGAGATATATCGAACAACCTTGATTTTCCACACAACCATAGAATAGACCGTAAATGTCGTAAATATTATTTCTTGCGAGTACACTAAAATTCGGATAAGTTAAGCATCTTACTCCTAAAACATTTAATAAAAAATGATATGAATCATGATTGCACAAGATGAAATAAAATCGTTTCAATTCTAGTACGTCTGGATTACGTTCCGCGTACGTAATGGTTCCACTCGCTTATCTATTTAATAGGTAGGGGTAACGGATAAAAAGAAATTACTTTGTAATATTCCACAGTCTTTATTATTTCTTCAATCACACACCAACCGGTTTCCACTACAAAATCATTCTAATGGTGTTACTTACCGACGTAACACCTTTAGAATGACTTTGTAGTGGAAACCGATCAGTGTGTGATTTAAGAAACAATAAAGACTTGAATATTACAAAGTAATTTCTTTTTTCCAAGATGTCGAAATTCCATGAAGTTATGCCGTCTACGATACTTTTAGTCCAACTCATTCCAATCCATCCCTTGTAAAAAGACGCAAACAAAGATGTACATACATAAAATTCAAGAAAGGAAGTGCCCGTAAATCGTCACTTATATCAAGTATTTGTGAATTTGAAGCTGTATATATGAAAAAGATTCTACTCTTCATGAAGCAACATAACAACGATAAAGGACCTCACTGTTAAGGTTAGCCCACCATTAGAATGCGTGCGGGTGGCATAACTTCACCGAAAATGCCCGTGAAGATACATGAATTTTAAATCCTCAAATGCATTACTCGTGTATAGTACGATCCCCAATATTTGAAATAAAAATTTGGTCGTAAAAACTCGTACTATACATGAGTATATACGGTACTCTCGACATCATCTTCCTCAAAAATTAATATCAGCAATTACACTCTTGAATAGTTATTAAGCACTTGGAAAAATTTCAGTGAAAAATACTTTCAATAACTTTAAACCCAGCAGTACTTGCACAAGGTATTGTGGACACCCCAGCCGTATCTTTTATGGCAGGGTTCCTTTCCTATTGTCCATTAGCTGGAATGGCATGTTTTTTTTTAGCATTTTCCAGTAAAAATTATTAGTTTCTTACTTTAATTTCTTGAGTTGACATTTTTTCTATGCCAGTTCGCGATGCAAACATCAGTGTTTTTTCCTTCATTCGGACATTCACGTTTTATTGTCATCTTACTATTTATGGTCCTTGTGGTGTTTTACATAATTTTTTGATCACCCTTCAAATAAAAATTTTTATTTTTTTGTTGTGATATTCATGTATTGATGTACCGTATTTGCACGTATATCCCGAGCACCCCGGTATTTGGGCCGGCTATAGGGGAAAAAATTTATTTGAGCCGAAAAAGGGTTTTTTCAATCACCAATTCCTATTTCTCAAAAATGCTATGCTCAAGTTAAGCATCTTCACACTCCTACATGATGAATTTATTGGGTGATCTCTTTATATCGGTACTAGCAGAAATCTTCTCGATAGTCCTCTTTTGTTAAACACAACTGTTTTTGTCGTCATATTGGTCATGTTCGGCAGAAATCACTCCGGGAGCGATCACCGATCATTACAGCTGGGCAGGAAATCTGATATGTGCGACAATGTAGACAGTTAAGCAAGGATTGGTGGCCGTATTTGAGGTGTATTGTTACATTTTAAACTTGTCTATGTATTACAATTTAAAAATCTGCTGCCTTTCGATTGGTGCTCCAGCAGCAGACGAAACTACACCTGAATTTTAAAGAGTATAACATTTATGAAAGCACTCCATTAGTACTCACTTCGCCAAGTTTTAATGTGAAGGGAAGACTAGTCATTATTTTTAAGTTTAAAATAAGTTACCCCAAAGATATAGTGTCACTATAAAAACTTCCAGGAATGAAAAATTACGCGTTACGGTAATGCTGGCTGTGTTAGCGGATGGCACGAAGTTGCCACCGTATGTCATTTTAAAACACAAAACAATGCTTACGGAACTGCGACCTTAAGGAATAATTGTTAGATGTAAAAAGCCAATGCCTTTTTACTTTCTCATACGAAGTATTGTTATCGCGAAAAAATTTGACCTCGAGATTTTTACGGAAATATACGTTTTAGGTGTCGCTGACTCCGAAAAAGTGGTTTTCCCAATGCCGTCCAGAGCCCAAACGGTAGAGCGAAAATGAATGAAATCTCGTACTTAGGCATTTTATCATACTGAGCAGAGTCTATGAAGAAATGGTTGACATTGCTCAATAATTAAGGGAAGTTTATTCTATGCATTTTTAACAAGAATTTGATTTTCCCAAAAACGTCTCTTAACGATTTTGATCAAATTTCGTTCAGTTATTTGAGTTTACGTGTTCAGTAATTCTGTATAGTTCATATGTCTCAAAAAATGAATATAAGTCTAGTTTATTCTATGCAACTTTAAGAATAATTTCATTTTCTCAAAAACGGTTCGAACGTTTTTGATCAAATTTCGTACAATTATGTGAGTATACTTCTGCAATAATATTACATATTTCATTTTTCTCAATGAATGAATAAGGCTAGTTTATTCTTGGGCAACTTTAACAAAAATTGGATTTTCTAAAAACTAGCTGATACGATTTTCCAAAGATAACTAAACGACGCATTATTACATGAGAAAGTTTGTACATTGTATGTTGTACCGATTTTTATTCATGCTTTTAGTGTGTTATTATTTAAAAGTTTTTCGTAAATAGACCTTGGTTTTTTTAGGGATCGTCCTAAATTCGAGGTCGTCTTCCTTTCGGGTAAATACGGTAATAGGTGGGCCAACTATTCAGGCAAAGGCCCCCTTTTCATTTGTTCCAATAGTCGTGCCCCCTTCCTCAGTTAATCAAAAACTAACTACAGTAGAACCTCATAAATCCGGCACTCGAAAATCTGGAATTATCCAAAATCCGGCACTTTTTGAAAAATGCACTTTTTAAAATTTTTTCTGCGGGTAGCCTAAACCTTAATGGAATGATAAATGCACAGCTTCGCATCAAAATTCGCGAATTCTAGAACCAATTTGATGGCAGAAGTTACATTGTATGTTTGAGTGAGTCCAATTTTCAGCTGACCAATACATGTTGGTACATGTTAGGGAGTTTCCACAGTCACATTGTATAACTTGTATACAGTAGCATGTTCAGATTCATAGCGATCGCATGTGTTTTTCATCAGTGTGATATTGCTCAACTTCATATTGGAATGTCTTAAAAAAAAAAAAAGCTGAAAACCCCTCCAGTAGTATTATGAAGCGTAAACATAAATCTCTTTCTATTGAACAGAAAGTAGATTTATTAAGAAAACTTGAAAAAGGTGCTTCAGTTGAGAGACTTTGTGAAGAATATAGCGACGGCAGTTCTTGTGTGTATGACTTGAAGAAACAAAAAAGTGAGTTTCTGACATTTCATGCAGACAATGACACTCGTAAAGCTATGAGTAGCCGAAAAACATTACACACTTCCAGGGTTAACGATGTTGATAGAGTATTGCTTGAATGGTTTCGACAAAGAAGTAGTGAAGGTGTACCGGTATCAGGCCTATTGCTAATACAGCAAGCAAAGAAATTCCACGATTATTTGAAAATCGATAAAGCTTGCGATTATTCATAAGGTTGGCTTCATCGCTTCAAGCTTTGCCATGGAATACAAAAATTAGCAGTGTCTGGCAAAAAACTTAGTGCTGATTCGGATGCTGCCGAAACATTTGTGGGGGAGTTTACGAAGTTAATTTCGGATGAAAATCTTCCTGCAGAGCAAATATATAACGCAGACGAGACAGGGTTATTTTGGCGATGTCTTCCTCGGAGCACACTTGCAGCCGCCGATGAGGATGTTGCATTTAGAGTGAAGGAGTCAAAGGAGAGGCTGGCGGTTATTCCATGCGCAATTGCAGCAGGTACGCACAAACTAAAGCTAACTTTAATTGGTAAAAGTGCACACCCACTTGCTTTAAAGAGTGTAAAGAATTTTCCTGTCAATTACCGTGCTAATAAACGTGCATGGATAACTTCTCAATTAATGTTGGATTGGTTTGTGAATTATTTTGCACCGGAGGCACGTGCTCATTGTAAATCTAAGGGACTAGGTGATGATTGTAAAATAATTCTGACATTAGAGAACTGTCCTGCCCATCCTGATGCATCACTTTTGGTATTGGGTAACGTGCGTGTGGTTTAATTTCCTCCAAGTTGTACATCTATTATTCAACCTATGGATCAGGGAATATTATGCTCACTAAAATGGTATTGCAGACAGTAGTTTAGGGGGAAATTGCTTGTTGCTTGCAAAGGAAGCCAAGGTGTTGACGGATTTAAAAAGGAATTTAACATTAAGGATGCGATTTGGACTGTAGCTAAAGCGTGGACTTATGTAACAGCCGCAACACCGAAAAATGCCTGGCATAATTTGTGGCCTGCAAGCATGTTTGAAGGATGTTATGAATCACCACCAGATTTTCTAGGTTTCATTGTTAGTGGCAAAAAGAGACTGGTGTCTGAAATTATGGAATTTGCTAAGGGATCGACGAATAACGCTTTCACGAAGGGTCTGGAGGAAGACATTGAAAACTGGATGGAAATCAACAATAAAGTGCCTGTAATGAATCAGCTAACTGACGGAGAAATAGCTAAAATGATTTTGGAACCCGAACGTGAGAATTATGAAAAAAGTAAGTCACGATGATGAAAATGCAGCTGCAAACAAGCGTTCAATAGACCGTTGCATAGAATTAGTTACTGATACAATATCGGCTTTAGAGCAGCGGTCATGCATCGAATCACAGGATATGATGAATTTGTACCTAATTAAAGATAAACTTATTAAGGAAAGATCACAATGTATGAAGCAAGCTGTGTGGTATGTTCAAGAGAATTTCGCAGAAAAACCTTCAAAAAGCTTCCAACACTGAAATGAAATTTGCATTCCCGCAACTAAAGGCACTGTCTCAACCTTATCGTCTAGCCATCGAGAGTAGAAACGAGACGTGTAAATTGGTGTTCATTAAAGTTGCTATGACCTTATTCCAAATTCATCCACTTGTTAATGATTCTTTCTTTTATAAGTTTTGGCGTAAATTTTGGATTTTAATGTTATGTATTTTATTTTTTGACCGTATAGGCCGTGATATGGTATGAAGGTGCAGTGGCGTAGCCAAGGGTGGCAAGAGGGCAAGGCGTCTATTATCATTTATTTAATATTTTCCATGTTTATTTACAAACATTTTGTGTATGTATTCATATTTTCAAATATTCTGGCGTGATTTGATTAAATTTTGAAATACATTAGGTGCATTAAAAAACCTTTCGTTTTATCCCGCAATATACCGATTTGCCCCTGGATACTTAAGACTATGTGCAACATTTTCAAAAAACCGGAATTTTCTAAAATCCGGCTTGTGCTAGGTCCCAAGAGTGCCAGATTTATGAGGTTCTACTGTAATAGTTACGAAAAATATTTTCATGACAAATACCAGGGAAACAGCACAAATTTTAAAAATAATTAAAATTTATCTAATCATTAATAATGGTATAGTGTGGTCACAATAAATCGAACTAATAGGGTAATCAGACTATTCAAAACTCATGACAGTCATATCTGGTCACTAATATACATAGACAGTCAGATTCATGAAACCTTTAAAAGACTAAAATAAACCCTAAATAACTAATTCAGCATAATGCATGCCTATTATAAGCCATATTAATGAATCAGCAATCATCACTTGACATAAATAACCTTTGCAAATTGTAGGAAACAATATGTACTGTACTGCCGAACTATGTTCGTATACTGACACTTATGGAATGCTGTTGACAATGAACCATGTTGTATCAGATAGAAAAATTTGTTGTGATTAAATAAATATACATATTAAATTCAACTGGTTTCTATTTAGCATGTTTGAAACTTTGTGCATTTGAAATTTCAGGGCTGCATTGTACTTGCAAAAATAAACTTTACAGGCTAGTTAATGAAAAGAAAGTTACAGCAGTTACTTTTTCAGATCACAAACCACTGTATTAGCCTTTGTGACATCCTTAAAGAGTTGCAATTACAAGTTTGCCTAACCTTACAGCTACAAACGATTCAATGAATAACAATACCTGTGGTTACTGGTGCTGGAGTAGCAGCTGGGGCTTCCGTTGTTGTAGTCGGTGCCACACCTGTACCACTGATCTTCATTTTCCCCAACTGGCTCTTCAACTCTGCAAATTCTTCATTTGCCTGTTCAAAGTCATAGTCCCCTTCAAACTTGAGCACATTCTTGTTCTTTGACTGTTGTTGCTGGTTCCTGTTAGCAAATCCCTGCCCACCACCTCTTCCTCGACCTCTTCGGACACCAGCCCCCACCCCAGCATTTCCACCTCCTGTGCCACCTCCACCACCACCTTGAGATTGTCCTCCTTTCCACCCTCCTTGGCCACCAGAACGCTGCTGCACACGTTGTGGCTGAGGTGGCATGTACTGCTGTTGGCCCCAGTTGCCTTGCCTACTAAAGGATTCAAATGAATGGATTAAAACTCCACTCTGAACATGTCTCATGGAAAATATTTTAAATTGGGACATGGTTTTTAAACAAGTTAAAGTTAACAATTTACACAGGTAACAGTGCTCAAAGGTATTAAAAAATATAAGTACAGTAGAAGCTCAGTTATCCGACATCTACAGGGATTGCCAGTTGCTTGAATTTTCCAGTTGCATGAGCAAACATTTTTTTACCCTGTGGTACTCGTGAATTTTTCTAACATCGGTACTCGCACAGGGTGTTCCTGACACCCCACATTTTTGTTAAAGAAATTTATTGTATTTGATGATTTTTATTAGGTATGTTTTTTTACTGTTTGTGATTATTTATAAGTTAACTTTCGAAAAATACAAGACGATTTAGGATCAGAAATACGTTTCATAAGGAAAGTTGTTCTAGAATCTTCTTATGAACGTTTTCAGATGGAAATAGGTGAAGTAAAGATTGACAGATGTTTGGAATATATTCATACTAACGTCAATGCTGTAAATAAAACAAGGAATTACCAAAAAGTCTTTAGCTTTTTCAATTAACAGTACTGAAATAGAAACACCCGACTGTTTTAACATAAACCATTCATACAACACGCGATCTAAATCCTCAAATTTCGGAGTATGATGAGTATGCTGTTTTTCACACTTTCTGATTCCACATTAAATTTTTTCAACTTTGCTGTTTGTGCTTTTATATCATACATCGTTGACGAGCCAATATTATACACCATAAGTTCATTATGATTTTCACCTATTTCTAGTTTTCTACATAGTTCCAGTTTCAGTTTTAACATCTATACAACACGTTTACGTTTCTCACGACGTTTCTTATAGTTCTTTGATGGCATAACGAATGGATAGGATAACAATATAACGATATAAATGCACCAGCACAAATAACTGATACTTTCCAATGAAGGACATATATTAGAGCATCTGGTGGTTGCTCTCGGAAATAAATAAATTATTTTTCAAATTTTCCGGTTGCATGAGCTTTCTGGATGGATGAATGCTGGATAACCGAGCTTATACTGTATATGATGAAAACCACAAAAACTGGAAAATTCTAAACACTTTCTATACATTGTGGAGAAATCATTTGACTATATTTTTTAAAACCCATATTGTAATATATATGATGATACCCCAATTTACGTCAAGGAAGCATTCCTGAAAATCATTATGTAAATCAAATCAATGTAAACTGAAACAGTTGTTCCCATAAGAATCAATTCTATAAGGGGGTGATGACATCCAAAATTTTAACTTTAATATTACTTATTTGGCCTTATTATAATGACAGCAGTGCTTTTTTGTAAAAAAAAAATAGGTATGTGCCAGTACTTCCCCCACCTCCACCCCCTTCCCCTACTATTGAATTTCTGTTGAACAAAGTGCCTAGTAAAAGTCAAAATGTTTAACATTTACAGAAGCCGTTTATTACTTTTAAGTTTTAAAGAAATAAAAAAATGAAAATGTACCAAAATTAGACGTGGGACAACATCGCTCTGAAAAAAGGTGCTGGTATGCCGTACTGGCAGGTACCGTCACAAAAAAAAGCACTATGATAGTACAATAAATTACTCAACATGCCCTTTGTGTATCTTTTGGCTACTTTTCTGATCTTGATTGTGTACTTGTCGCCAGTTTTGGGAATTGTTCTTTTATTTTTTGTATTAATTTCTCACTTTCTCTTATTTTTCTTTACCTTTACGATTTTATTAAATCATAAGCTCCATTTTTAAAATCATTAAAAGATTACGCTTTTTCACATTTCGTGATTATTAACAAGTTTTTTTAAACAAATCAACAAATGGATAGTTATTGTGCCATCCTATTATATCACGTTATCACTATGTACACATACTGCCATCTAAAGTGAATGAAATAAAGGATTCGATATTCATTCATATTTAACACAGTGGAACAGTGAAAATTAAAGCAATCATAATGATACTACAATTTCACCAAAATCAGACAATTGATACTGAAATGCCTGGAATAATATCTAACAAGTATAATATAAACTTTATAAAACAATATCACCAGCAGTGAATCCGAACCCAATTCTAAAATTCCGTCTTTACACTTTCTTTTCTAATTTACGAGTAAATATAATTGTTTTTTTGTCTTAATACATTAAAAATGTGTGCCATGCTTCTACTCCCAATACCTTGCTTCTACAGGCAAGTTACAAGCAGTTTTCCTTACTTGATTAGGCTACTAAACTAAGGGTGAAAAATGCTAGTTTGATCACGTTTTTTAGAAACATTGAAACATCTAAGAGTATTAACTGGAACAAAAACTTAAGGATTAAATAAATGAATTGCTTATATTCCCAGGACAAACTTTGAATTTTCATCCATTTAACCTTAATAATTTGCAGTCCAATTAATTATTTTTCCCCTGATTACTCTCCTAGGTCCATTTAATTTTGTAAATGAAAATGGGAAAAATAGTATTACATTTAATTAAACAATAATTTAGTACACAAGTAGTAATATAGAATTTCATGTAGCAATCTATCAAATATAGATTAACGTTAATTTTTTAAAGTATGATACTTGGCAAAGCATGAATTTGGGCGTATAAAATATTGAAGACATGTTGGAATAGTTCCAACACTGGACTGGAACTGGAAAAAAAGATGTCAGAACTATTCCAACAGAGGACTGCTAAGGGTTAAGTTTATAATCAAGACTGCCAATGAAGATCTTACCCAACCTACTCAAATTGGCTTAGTGACCCAATTTTGGACCATGATCAAATGGTTAATAACCATAGCTTTATGAAATTTCCAATTGCATGAGTCATCCAGAAAATGTTAATGATTCCTTTGTCTTAGATATATTCTACTCTATGAAACTTTGACAAGATAAAAGTCATTACCACTGATGCAAGAAAATAAAGTAAAGAAACTTCCTTGAAGCATTCATTCCCATTAAGTTATAACTGCAACTCAAAATATAGTACATAGTATTAAGAAATTCTTCTCCAAAGTCTCAAAAATCACAGTTATAACTTTAATAAACCTAAATTTACATTATTTTTGTAATACATGTTCCTAAAATCAATTCAGTATAGATCAGGGATCAGCAAAATACGGTTCATGAAGCTATGATTCAGAATTGAAGATTAACAAAGTTAATTCCATATTTTTTCAATAAAATGTCAAAACTTTTCTGGTGAAGTTTTAATGCCAGTAAATTATTTAGACTTGATTTTCACTAATAAGAGACTTCAGAATCTAGGTAACTTAGGATGTAAACATTCATCCAGCCCTCCAAAAGCTCTCAGACTTCTTATGCAGCCCTCCGAAGCATTCACAACTCTTATGGTTTCCATGCAGAAAAGGTTTGACCCCTGATATGGATCATTTCAATTAGTTTTCAACATTAATCTTAGTTGCATTTCAAAGAATAGGTAATAAACTGGCAAAATCACCAAACGTAAAAAAATATTGACAATCATAACAATACCGAAGTGGCATATTGATCATGTTCCATACAAACTGTCAAATCTATGTTGAAATTATTCATAAAGAATTAGGAAATGCTGATAACTTAAAATAAGCTTGTGATTGAGCAATAGGTAATCAATGCCATAATAATGATTATGTAATCGTTTTAAGTTACTAACGGATTACAAACTGTTACAAAATATTCTTTTTTCTTTTTATTAACTATCTTTAAAAACTTTAGGATTATTCAAGTATTACAAGCTTACCACAATGCCAAACAAGCTATTATAGAATAATGTATGAAAATGTCTTTTCAAAAGGCATTTTGAGGAATTAATACTAAAGGAAAAGTAATAAAACTATTGACAAATTAAACTAATAAAACATCAGCCAAAGTAAAATGTGACAAAAAGGAAACCTTGTCTTAACAAGATGGAGACCCATTTCATAATTAACTATTTAAACATTCAAAATGTCAACAATTTTCCTGAAAATCTTAAGTATGACATATGTAAACCCAATACAAAACAATGTCAAACTGATAATTATTAAAAGCTTTACTAAGTCAAAATTTAAAGTAAAATTAAACTCCTTAAGCGAAATAAAAACACTGAGAAACAAAAAAACCAAATTATTTTACCTTTCCCATCCAGAATGTTGTTGTTGCGGCTGCTGCTGGTGCCACTGCTGACCTTTCTTCTGTTGCTGTTGACCATCGCCACCCCCATCCTTGCGAGACGAACTCACTTGCACGCCTTGATCAATAGTAGGAGATTTACGAGTCACACCTGCTACAGGTGTGGCTGATGATGACCGGGATCCTCCAATCAAGTCTAAAACGGAAGCTGAAACTGGATTCATGCTGTCTGATTTTTTACAAAGAAAAACCAATTACCACAGCAGCCATAACAGGAATGCCAACATCCATGCTTCAAAGACCCCTCAGCAGTCAAGTAGGATGCAACGACTATTTAGCAAGCAACAAATTGAAAAACTTTACCTTGATTCTCTTTATAAGCAAGGCAATAAATGAACGGTTCCAAGGATTGCAGCTGAAGAGCAAGCCCATTTGATACATTCTCCAAGAAATAGCTCAGTTTAGTATTTTAAATATACTTCATTTGCAACTACAATAAAATGTCGAAATTTAGCAAACTATAAAAATTTAATTCTATAGCTATGAAAATAGGATTGTTAATATAGTTAATTCTACAAATCACAAATAATTTATAATAAGTTGGTCATTCGAGTTAACATTTTACACATGTAAAAGCACAAAAACATTTCATCTAAGTTAATAAAACCAAATTGTTAATAACTACTGCCTCTTCATATTAATGCAATGCTATTTTTGTGTTGTAAATCACCAAACTTTAGACAAGAATGCCAATCATTAAAGCAATGAATTTTAACAAATTTTTCATAATACTGAAAAACGCATGGAAGGATTAATTAGACAATTAAAAATTTGTTAGACTTGCAGAATTACAATAAAATATTTAGCAAGTAGTTACTATTTCCCTTTCATACTATGAGACTAATTAGCAGTACGTAAAAACATTCTTAACTTTGCTACAAAAATAAACACCTAGAAAGTAACAAACCAAATATACTATCAGAAACTTTGCTATTTCCAGGATAAGGAATTAAACCACAAATATCTATTGCTAATCTAACCAGGCATTAATAACGCAAATTTTAAATTAAAAAATGAGCATTAAATAAAATGGTAAAATTAAAAATTTATCCCATATCTCTATCATGGGGCATGCAAGGAAAGATACTGGAGGGTGATGGAACATGAAGACACCCTGTATAATTTAAATTTAAGCATTCATAAAATTGTCAATGGAAAACCAGTTAGCTTTACTTTTTACAAAGTTATTTTCCTTGGTCACAAAGCTATCATAAAATTCTTGTAGCCAAATTCTTTAGGATGACTTACTGAACCACTATAACATATTAATAAATGAAAATGGTGTTGAAATGATCTTACATTTAAAAGTCATATTCATGATAGAAAATCTAGCCCCAAGCCACAGAAACTTTAAAACTCGGCCCTAATTACCCCAAAACTTATTATATTGGGAATTATTAATCTACTAAACTTTTACAAGTTGCAAAAACTTCATTAAAAAGTTATTCAAATAATTTTGTTTTAGGGAAAAATCTCAAAATTATGTATCCTAATAACAGTAAACAGTAAATTTGCTTTAGATTTTCATAAGAAAAGCAATATAAATCTAAATGAACTGAAAATTGGCTTAATCATAATGAAATCATATTTACAATGCAAAATAAGTTTTAAAATGGACGATGCTGAGTTTCCTAAAATTACCGCAAATTTTCGCAAAATTCATGTTCAAACCATGCCAACTTACAACTTTAGTTAAACAGCTTTAGCTTTAAGTTAATAATAAAAAAAACTACTAACGTTCAAACAATATAAAATTCAAAATACACCTCAGTGTACTAAGCATAGAAATCTAAAAAAAGCAATTTCCAAACTACATATACAACAAGCAACTAAAATAACCCAGCATACAACTAAACCATTTCATGCAACCCCATAAAGGAATGGAATTTCTTGAAGAATGCAGCACAAGCAAAAGTCAAATTTATTCCATGCCAAAGCTTGTCTTCATAAAACTTCCGCGAACCTTGGTCCTTCGTCTGCACTGGCACCTGTGAAGGCTGTTGCGGCATCTGCATCGTGGGGCTCAACTCACTTAGCGGCTGCTGGGTTTGCTGTTTCTGCACTGCAGTCACAGCATTACCTCTTGGGATGCCTAGACCAGGGGCAAGACTTGTTCCTGGAGGAATTCCTCCCAAGTTATTCAGAGAGGCATATGCCGCCGCGGCTGCAGCTGCTGGTCCTGGATACTGACCCAACCCTCCTGATCCAAGATGGCCCAGGACTGCATGGGAGAAGCCTGGGGTCTGGTAGGCAGACGATGCCAGAGAAGGTGGCACCGACAGCTGAATGTAACCAGAGATGTTTGGTGGCAAAAACTAAATTGCAAAGAGCAACTGTTTCCTTTCAAATGGTATCACGGTTAAAATTGTAAAAAGTAGTGGTTAAAATAGAAAAGTAAAGAATAACTTCTAATAGAAATTCTTCAAATAAAGCAAACTAGACCAAGGCTGCCTTAATTTCATTAAAATGAAAAACATATCTAACCATATCCATTAACAAATAAACTTGTAATTTCAAAACCTTTCGTTATGAAAGGAGCTTGCGAAACAAATAACTTCACTATTTCTGACGTTAATAGGTAAACCACTCGTTCCAGTTAGACCTAAGTCAATATGATCGTCTTAAGACTAAAAAAATATATTTAGGACACGGATGAACATTTTTAATCTATGTAAGATTCGATGAGTGCACGATTCCACTCCCATGACTTACAGGTTTCCGGTGTCTCATGCTTCTTGGCTTTATGGCTAACAAGATCAAACTGTATTTTCTCACTTACTGGCTTATTAATAAGTTTCGAAATAGGAATAATATATGGCGTACCTGTTGAAGTACTTTACCTGTACAATTGCTGGGTCATTCGGCAGAGGTCCGGCATTATTCAGAACTCTTATGTCTTTAATGTCAGAACCTCGAAACAATATGTAATCGTACACCTGATTTTGCGGTGCAACGGGAAAATTACTTTCGCGGTCTTCAGTCCCAAAAGACCTTACTGCAAGAAATAAGGGATAATTAACACACAATTTAACAGTAATAACACAACTTTGTCATGCAATCGGCAAACGTCAAATTGGACGAACAAATAAAATCTAATCATGATGTAAGAAATTTCATTACATAAATGACATTTTATTGATTTGCAGGTCCCCTACATTTCACAACGTCAAAAATAATCCAAATGCAATCGTAACAGACCCAACCGATAGATAACCTTGTTTCGGTATACTGTACTCACCGTTAGCCAACGCAATTGTGCATTCCTGCGGATCTACAGTAAATAACCGACCTTCGTATCTGATATCCGCCTTGGATATTAAACTTATCTTGCTGCCTAATTCGGGCATTCCTGCACTCATGGTGTTTCCAATTCGTGAATCGAAAGATGACTAGGATGTTCCCCGATTTCCTACAACATTGAAACTAATTCTGCTTTTCCTCTAATGGCGTTCGCTCTAGCTATTACGTGACGTCACATAACTAATTAAGTCATTTGTCAAACCATTCTCATAAAATATTCGTGATTGCTTATCTTTTGATAAAACTAAAATTTATTATTATCATATTTATATTTTTAAATAAAAAATAATATGCATATAATGCAAATATTGTAAATTTGAAGTTGAATCTTGTATTATCTGGATTTTGCAGACTTCTCTGCCCAACATGGCCGCCACGGTAACGAGGATCTGCGGAACCGGGCTATTAAAAATAAATAATGGAACCTTATTGCAACGGGTAGGCCTAAATTATATATGTAATGCTATTATTTAGTGTTATATATAAAGTATTACATTAAATATCTGCAGAAAAAGGAGTATTCAACTTCATGTCTCTGTGGACTTACGAAACAGCCAACTAGAATATCCAGAAGGAATCGTATAATTATAATATACGGAGTATTTTTGAGTTATGCTTAATATTGAAACCTATGTTATCGAAAATCTTACGGGAATATCGTTACCTTTTCATATTAACTTATAAAACTTATATGTCTTAAAAATAGGTTATTAACATGAATGTTTTAAAGTATATGACTTTTCATGTCTCAGGCAAAGTTCTCGTCAACACGAGCTTGGTCCAGAGGGCGCAAAACAGTAAGTAATAATTGCAATAGATATAGTAGGTTTTGCCCTTGTATAAGATTTTTGATCGATTAAGGAAGTGTTAATGTTATTCAGTTCCTCGTCACCATCGGAGTACTCGGTGGCGGTGGAGCAGGGCTTGCTCTGGCTCTGGACCAGTCTGTAAAAGCCTCAGAATTGGAGCTCCATGCTCCCAAAAATCCATGGAGTCACAATGGAGTACTGGCATCATTAGACCATGCCAGGTATTACTAATATTGAACGTATAACATTTTATATTATTGGCTGCAATTAATGTAAACAATTCTCAAGGTTTTAATTTTGACTACGTTAGCTCATTTCCATAGAAAAACATGTAGTATGCCAGTGTTAAATTTGTGTCGATCGATTAAGCCAAGTAAAAGTGCTGTGGTCGGTGTTATTTGCCAAATTTAACTACTCTGACATTGCTAGTTTAGTGCTTGCGAAACTAAGTTGAATCTATCAATTATTATCAATTGGTTTGGATCTGTTAACTATCTGGCTAGTGAATTTTTTACATCTGTAAAGTAGCCTCCAAAATTTTCAATGAATTATATATAAATATAGTATCATACTTTTCTGTTCAATTGTAGCATTCGACGCGGCTATGAAGTGTATAAACAAGTGTGTGCTGCATGCCACAGTATTCAGTATTTGGCCTATCGAAACCTAATAGGAGTGTCACACACTGAAGCGGAAGCAAAGGCTGAAGCAGAAGAAATACAGGTTTGTGTCTGTAAGCTTGCTTTGTCATTCCGAGATTAATGTATACATAATACAAATATGACTGCAATGATTAACAGTTCAACAGAAATTAAATAAGTTACTTGAAAATCTTAAACTTTGATCTGGATCTTTAAGATATATAAGAAATTGAAAATATGCAGGAATTCAACGATTGGTCAAAAGTAAGTTGTTTAGCCCAGCATTTGCATCATTAAATATTTATAATTTTCTGGACTCGTGTATTCTCCATTACAAATCACCGTATCAAGAGCTTTAAGTTATATAACCCTCCTAAATCCTAGTTGCATAACCCTGTCAGCACCTGTAATTATAAAAACCAAGTCGTTTATCCTATAAAAGTTATGCAAAAATTGTTTAAAAGTGAATTAAAAGACAAACTTAAAATGTTCTTGTGAATTAGTAGATTATAACCCAAACCAATTTCTTCCCATTACAAATATTTATCTAGTACTTTTATGTTTAATGAATCCAAGTGAAATAGAGGGAATTGAGAAAAATTTTGTTTTTATTAACCACATAATTCTCACAAAAATACCAGATTCAAGATGGCCCAGATGATGAGGGAAATATGTTCATGCGGCCCGGTAAGTTGTCCGACTACTTTCCAAAGCCATATGCTAACGAGGAAGCTGCCCGAGCTGCCAACAATGGAGCATATCCTCCTGACCTAAGTTATATCACCTTAGCCCGACATGGAGGAGAGGTAGGTTTCCAGATATAGCAACGTAGATCTTCGAAAGGTACTTCCGGGTTATCCCGGACCACTTTTACCCGGACACCATATTGATTCATATTTACGAGATACATGGTTGAAATAATGTTTTAAAATAATTTTTACCCATGACTGATGGGCCTGTCGCGACATTTACAAACCCAATCACCGAACAATGGGGAGGGATAGTTTGGTTCCAGCCGAGGCGAAGGGCGCGATAGCACCCAGAGATGACTACCCAGTAAAACAAAGCGAGCCAAAGGCTTGTCAATATATCCTTTCAATGTTATATCCTCTTGACTGTTGCACCGCAAATTGAGAGGATATAACATTAAAGGATGTATTGACGAGCCTTCGGCTCGCTTTGTTTTAATGGGTAGTCGTGTCAGGGTGCTACTGCGCCCTTCGCCTCGGCTGGGACCAAACAATCCCTCCCCGTTGTATGGTGATGGGGTTTGTAAATGTCGTGACGAGCCGATCAGTCGTGGGTTAGGAAAGCTGCTGCATCTTCTTCATTATTTAGCAAATTATAACAATGTCAACCAAGTCATTATCGTTGGAAACACATAGGTTTTAAAATTGGTCCGGGATAACCCGGAAGTACCCTTTAAAAATCTTGCTTGGAAAAGTTCAGATGCCAAAATGTTAAAGCATAAGCATTACACAGGCTTTGATGAACTCAGAATAATGATAGTGTTATGAACTTATTGAGAACAATTTTGCTACATCTATCTTCCATTAGTATGGTTGAGATTTTGAAGGAAAAAAGTTAATACTGCTTGCAAAGAATTTCATTCTTTGTGAAGCTACATTAGTCTTATTTATTTCAATAATGTTTTATTTAATTCTTAATTTATTATATATACAAGAAACTTGATGAATGTGAAACTGTATAAATGTTTTCTCTTATAATTAGTGATGTCTAATAATTGAATGTTTTGATTTACTAGGACTATGTGTTTGCTCTCCTAACGGGCTACTGTGATCCTCCAGCTGGAATCATTCTAAGGGAGGGACAATATTATAACCCATATTTCCCTGGTGGTGCTATCAGTATGGCGCAGGCTCTCTACAATGAGGTAAGTTCACAAATTTTCTATTTGATAAATTTGAAGAAAGTAATTCTCAGTATGATTTGAATGGATCTGTATTTGTAATTGTAGGTCATGGAATACTCAGATGGAACTCCTGCTACAGCCAGCCAGCTATCCAAGGATGTGTGCACATTTTTGAAATGGTGTGCTGAACCAGAACATGATGATCGTAAGAAGATGACATTAAAGGTAAAATTCTAAGATCTTTGATTTAGATTTATAGCCTTTTATTTTATTACAAATTATGTAAAGCAGCTGCTTCAGTGTATTATTTTATCAATTGCCTGCTGCATCTTTTTAATACAATTTCTTTTCTCTTCCCAGGCATTCATGATATTCTCATTTTTAATTGGTGTAACTTATTACATAAAGAGACACAAGTGGGCAGTGCTGAAGAGTCGAAAGATAGCCTTTAAACCATCTTCAAAGTAGAGGTGTCAATTTTAGTTTTTGAGTGAATATTGAAAACTAGTAGATTGTGAGGTCCAGACACTGCCATTGCTCTGCAAACTGGCATGAGCATAAAACATTGCAGATCGCATCCGGTGTAAATAAACGTGACGTTGAAAAGCAGTACCATTAGGAACCAATTAAATTTGTTTTTTAAGCATTTTCTTTTATGCGCTTAATTGCTCAGTCTAATCTCCATATTATACACCTCGGATTTCTATCATGAAAAGTTGTATTACATAATGGAATTATGTACAGTATTTTTAGGAAATCAAAACATCAATTATAACTATTTTCCATTAGTTATTGGGATTATGAGCAATTAATGTTACAGTTATGGATATTCAACGGTTGAATAAAAATGGATTGAGCAGATTGATTGTTTTATTGGGACAGTTTACCTTTAAATTTTTATTTAATACTTATTATATCATCTAACAACCACTAATTTCTTAATGATAAGTGGGTAACAAATTAATCCTCAACTCCCTTTATGCCTAGGTTATATTTTTATTACCTTTATATCACATAGATTTTTTATTCAGAAGACTCCTATTGGTAATATTTTGAGTTCCAGTACTGACTTTGTAATTTTATAAGAAGTTCAGTCATACCTATTTATCCTATGTTTAAAGACTAAGAATGTCTGCATCTTAAAGCAAAGGTAATAGGTTTGAGTCATGCCATCAGCATGGGCAGTTAAGCTTGTTGTTAAAACCTTGGGATTAATGGCCTACATGATGGAAAAAACCTAATTCTGTTAGCTTTTTTGAAATTATTCCATAGGTTCTCTGAAAATATAAAGCAGTTATCATAATTTGTGTGACCATTCATTATTTTATAAATAGGAAATTAAATGCAAGGTAATTTAACTTGATCTTCTGCCTGCTATGTGGCTATTTATCATGAAGCTATCGTGGTAGATAGCCTTGGAATTGCAATGATGGATCAAATTTAGATTAAGTACTTCCTTTATTGTAATTGTATTTGAACAAGTATGTGCCTCCAGAAAATAGTTAACGTCATGTTTCATTGTACAGTAAACTCCCAGTTATCCAGAGGGGAATTGGGTTTTCCGGTTAAGTAAATATTCCGGTTGCTTGAGTTTTATTGGATATGGCTCAATAAAGCATTTGGATACCAAAATAAGGAACAGATGCAAAACTGTACATTCATCTTGGAATTGGTAACCTGCAGACGACATTCTACTCACAATTGCTCTTAAATAATTCCTTGACATTCAAGGAAGTAATGAAACTCAAATATACAAGTATTCAACAAGTTTAATTGGAATATTTTAATATTTCTAACTACATTACATCCAACAGAGTTTCTTGTATGACTATCGCTACTAGCTTCTCTCTTGTTCTAATAACAACGCGAGGTAAGGGTTAACTTTGTCCATCCTTGAGGATTTTATGACAAAAATATTGTTTCCACACCCAACAGTGTATTAGCAGAACTTCTTGAGGCAAATTGATACACAGGTAAACAGTTAATCGGTTTTTATTTTCTATAAAACCTTCAGCGTCTCAATTAAACTAGCCAGAGTTGAATGTGGTAAACATCACCAAAATAAACCAGTCTCTTCAGCATTATAAATTTGATCAGGGGTTAGGCCATGTTCCTTAACTAATGTTTCAAGAAAGTCAAAATTTGTTGGCTGCTACTTGGTCAGCCAATTTTTTATCACCCAAAACATCTAGACGTCTGATCCTATTCCTAATCTTAAAATGTGTTAGCCATTCATCTGAGCACACAGTTCACTAATCTCCATTTTATAAAAATCTTGGGTCTTTTCAATCAACATTGATTCAGAAATAGATGCTTTCTCGGAACGCTTTATAGAAAACCATTCATAAATACCAATATCCAATTGCTCAAGTTTCAGCTTACGAAGAGTGCACCGATATTCATTTCCTCTAGCTGTCTCAGAAGACAGACAAATTTTCATTAACTGTGATTTCTGTCTCTTAATGTCATGAATAGTGGAAGAATCGACACTGACCTCTTTCATTAAAACATTGCAGTTCTCAACTTTCTCTAACTGTTTTATTATACTCGTATCAAGTTTCTGGGTTAAGGTTAGCATAACCTTTCCTTTTATTACCTTTAACGCATATTGGAGTTTTAGGAGGCATTTAAAAAGGACATGCGAAATATTTTATTTAACATAAACACCCAGTGCAAGAAACATCCACAAATGCATATTGCAACTACCGAAAATGTAAATTTTAGCAGTAACATTCCGAATTAGATGTAAACAAAAAATTGCCGAAAGCCCCAATTTTAGAGGGAACATTCTGACCTAGAAGTAATTTAAAAAATCAAGATGCAAGAGATGCCAGTTGCTTGAGAATTCCGGTTGCATGAGTGCCAGATAACGGGGAGTTTACTGTATTATGAATTTAAATTTTTAAATCCACGATTAACTTGATTTTAAAGCTTTTACCTGCAACATATGGAATGAGGATAGATGTAATAGAGCAACTTAAACATATTTTTATTAGTCTGTATTAAATATACCAGTCTTCAGATTGTCATAATTTTACATCTACATCAAATAAAGAGTTTTAATTGGCTTATGATTGGAAATTTTCTTGTTAAAACCAGTGCTAACAAAGTTGTGCAAAAAATTATATGTTGCAATTTGACGAGTGAATTTGGTAAAATATGTTACAATATACACTGTACAAAATATTAAAAGACAATAGTGTAAAGATAAGAATTTTACACTTGTTTAACAGAGACTGAACAATCATTGGCATTTATAAATGCAGCAATTTTTCAGCAATATAACTTTGAGAATCACATTAAGTGCTTTTAAAATAATATTTTCACGGTAGACGAGCCTGTATGACTAATGATTAATTCTAATAATACTAAACTATAATCAACAAATGTCACAAGGAACAATAAACTATACTCAAGTGAAGCTTCAACATGCTCAATCAATAATGAAGATAAAACTTTGAAAACAACATAAATAAAATATCTGATTAAACTCCTTTACTTGAGTAAGAGTAGTTGCATTCCATCAAAACCATGAACTGAACTGAAGTGCATAGTAGTTATGCACAAATTTATATGCAATAACATTTCTGTACAATTTCTTAGATGCGCAAACTGAATTTGAAAAATATACACAAAAAAGGAGCTCAGTAGATTAAAAAAATGATAAAAAAATTTCATTTGCCAGCATCGATCATTAAATACTGCATCGGGAAATACTTCACAAACTCTTATTGCTGGTTTAAGACCTTTCCAATCTCAACACACTGTATTAAAATGATTACTCTAAAAAAACACTCGTGCAAAAGAGTTTCTGAACCAACTCCAATTACTATATGCAAGAAATTTCACTCTGTACATAAATAACTCCCTAGACAACAGGGAGAAGTTTATAGATGCGATCTCTACCATGCAGTATGTAATAGTAGCTATTAACTCTAAAGGGAGAATGAATGACCCCCTTAGGAAATGTTACCAGACTGATGATACACAAGAACAAACCTATTTTTTTTATAAGGGGCATATTTAGAGAGGTATAGGCAGCAATATACAGAACAAGTTTGTTTTGAGTTCGCAGAGATCATTAATTCCATTTACGATATAAAGAACAAGCAGTCTTTTGGGAGGCAGAGTGGAGCATAAATGGAAAAAGATTGAAGTAATTAGTTGGCACTGGGATAGAAGAGTTTCACACTGTCACCCCACATCACATTTTGGTCCACAAGCAGCATTATCACACGTCTATCACATCATCATAAGAAAACTCGGTCATCAGGGATGTTTTCCCCTCATCCAGGAAAGGCATTGGTTGGTCAGGTTGATTATTTTCTTCTTCCATCTTGCTGTTTTTTTTCTTTGGCAACTGTTGCACCAGCTGTCCATCAACTGAGTTCAACATCTGATCCTGGTGTTAATAAAAACAATTCTTTTAATATGTACATACATATTTACATATGTATGTATATCCTTCAAAGATAAATTAATACTGAAACTTTCTTTTTCAAAACACAAATTACTTATGATGAAGGTAATAAATTAGATGTATCAGGAAGAAGTACTAACATAGAAGTTAATTCAGCTTTTCTTTCTTATATAGGGAAATAGAAGTATTGTAATTGTGAAAAAGTTCAACTTCAAGATTTAGATCAATGTGCATATTTTAGGTGCCCAAGGTTTTAGGTGACCAAAAAAGTTGCTTTTGAAATTCTGTCTATAGTAATCACCCGTATGCAACTTAAGAAGCTAAATGGTTATACAGAATCTGAATAAATCTCACATTTACCAACAATAAAAAACCTAGTAGAAGTGAATCATAATGTGTAATGATAGAGGGTCGATGTTCGCATAATGTTGATTTACTAAAAATGGCTTAGAATTTTAATTATACAGTCACGCCTCATTTAACGCAAAGGATACGTTCCGACCGGTCTTTGCGCTAACCAAATTTGCGCTAAACAAACCGATTATAACATGTACTTGGTAGTGATCAGTTCGCGAAATTGCAAGGTTCGCTAATGTTACTTTTTATTTATTTAATATTAATTATCATTAAAAATCTATATTAATACAATTTTAAATCTTTCGCAGCGGGCGGTGCTCGCATTTATGCATAGATCGCTAGGTTCTGCGAGTTATCATTTTCGTCACTGCAGCGCTCAAATCTACGTGTAAATTACTTATTGTATGTATGTGTGGGGGTATTCACCAATTTCAATAATTGCTTGAAATTCATCAGGAAACTTTATAGCTGCATCTTCATGAGCGCTTGCTGTTTCACCTGTAAAACGAACGCTATGTATATTTGCGCAACGTTTAAAATTTTGAAACCAACCAGAACTGGCATGAAATGTTTCTGAAGAATCTCCACCCTCTTCTTGCTTCACACATTCAAACAGGGAAAGTACTTTACTGCAAATGATTGCTTGACTAAGGGGCATATGTTCATTAGAACTCTTAGAATCAATCCACAACACTAGCAGTTTCTCCATTTTTTCGAGCATATTACTAACAATAAGTGATCGTGTGAGTTTCTTCGCAGTTACTGCACTGGCTGCTTCAATGGAACTTTTTATTTTGTCTTTATTTAACAAAATTGTATGAATTGAAGAAGTTGTGTAGTTAAACTTACGTGCAATATTGCTCTGAAGCTTGTTCAAAACACTGAATCACTTCAAGTTTTTCCTCAGGATTTATGTTTCCTTGATAATTTAGATTATTTTCTACACTTTGATTGCCTTTACTCAATTTTCTCCTTTCTGCCATGATCGCCATGATTTACTGAAATCATTTCCCCCTATTTACTGATAAAATGTTATTTTGCCATAGATACCGTATTTACTCGTGTACCCCGTGCAATTTTTCCCCAAACCGCCGGGGAAACAAGGGGGTGCGCGTCTTACACGAGGATTTCTGAACAGGTTATATAAATTGTACCGACAGTAAATTCTCTGCAATATGCTTCCGTCTACGTTTATATTCGTAAAAGACGTTGAATTCTACGAAGTATATGCACATTTATGCGACCAAGCAAACGTAAGTTACGCCCGCACTGCAGGCAAAAACTCACAAAGGTAGGCAGAAAGAATACGCCGACTTACTGATAACTATAGTGGAATGACTACTATTTGCTGGCTTGAAAATAGGTAGGTTCTCAAGTTTGGTCCTTTACTCTCATCCACTTAAAGGTATTCGGAGTGGTGAAATTTTTTTGTGAATGAAAGATTTCATTGATCGAAAGGAAGACAGAAATCCACATCTCAAGTGCTTGGACTCGTTTGTTCGTAACCTTCCAATATTTACTCACGAGACTATACGCGAAAAAAACCCCATCCGCATAGGGAAGTTCCCGTTCATATATGAACAAATAGTTCGCGAAGCTCCGCAACGGTGAGTAATATTACGTCAAAAACAGTGAAGTGGGGACGAAGTTGCATAATATTACAACAAAAACAGCTAAGGGGTTAACAAAAGAGGACTATGGGTGGAGAGATTTCTGCTAGTATCGTCATAAAGAGATCATCCAATAAATTGCGTCACGTAGAGGGAGAAGATGCTTAACTTGAGCGGAACTTGTTTCAGGGAGGGGGAATCTGTGACTTAAAAAAAAAACTTCTGGCTCAAATTAATTTTTTCCCTCCGAACCGGCCCAAAAACAGGAGTTCGCAGGTTACGAGTAAATACGGTATTAAACAAAACACCGCAAATATGTCACTGGAACTGATTACGTGAAAACAGCTTTCCTTTATTTTTTTAAGCAAACAAAATCCAGTAAAAATGTGCACTGTGAACAGTATTTTCATTTTGCAATACATACAGTATTTATTTTATTAAATACATAAATAAAAATGTATACCACAGGATTCCAATTGAGCTATATCGAAATTGAGCTAAACAAGGCATGACTGTAATTCATTCAGTTATAAAGCTATATGTCATAAACAATACTATATAAGACATATATCTTAAAAAATGACAATCACTCAATGAATAATGCTTTTAAAATGCACTGCCATGAGGTCAAATTTATTAAATGTTCCTTTATAAGCTTCTTTTCTATTTTTATGCTCAGTAGTCATTGTGGAATTGCTTGCCCTTTTGCTCTCACATGATTATAAGTCACAATAAATGTAATTAAGATACTATTTAACTACTATATGAATTGAGAATACCAAATATATGACAGTACACCAGAGAAACCCATAATGACAAAACCTTGAGGAGGCATACCAACTGTAACCATTTTAAATTTGCATTTCTATCCCATTTGAAGAATTTTCCATGCTTCCAATTTGGGAAACATTATTATATTAGTTCAGTTCATAAATCTTACTTTGCAAAGATACACAGCAAACACTCCAGAGATTCAAGCAATGAAAATATTCTCCTATTCTCAGAATATTTCATCTATATCCATCTATATATATATATATATAGTTGAATGTCTGTCTGTCCATCTGTCTGTCTGTTCCTTATACATTCCCACACCCTTTGAGCTATTGGGACCAAACTTTGCAAATTGACTTCATATGACTCTACGAGTAACATAGGGTACCCGGGAACCCCGACAACCACCCCACACAGACAGAAATATTTTCTTTTTTTCATTTTCTCCATTTGAATAACGTAGGGATGAGTGTAGCTTATTTTTCATTTGAATTTTAAAATTACTTAGAAACATGGTATGAACTTGAGACTTGAATGGTTCTATGAAGAAAAGAAAGTTGATTTTTATTGAAGACAGAATCCGAATCCTGATCGAATTAGCATAAAAATGCATTTAGAATCAATAAAATACGTGTATCAGTTTTATTACAATACCCATTATCAGCTACAATGACAACTCCCACTGTCGTCAAAATTGAGAGTTCAATGCATTTATATGGGAAAAATTTAAACGTAATATCGTAAGTCAATTTCTGTGTACGATTTTAATTTGTTTACATGGAAACCAAATATTTGTTGTTTTTAATTGAATTATCTTCTAATCTAACATATAAAGGAGAATGTTTGTTTGTTCGCTTTGAATGCTTTTAATATGAGATAGGGAGGGAGGGAGATTGAAAGAGGGAATTAGAGGGAAGGGGTGGAGAGAGGGAGGGGGAGGCTGGGAGATAGAGGGGGAAGGAGGAAGAGAGAGGAGGGGGAGAGGGGAAGGAGAAGGTGGGAAGGGGAGGGAGTTTATATGTTATTTTTGTAAGATTTTTCTTCCTTCATTCATCTAAATAGGAAAATGCAGAGCAGTTTCCTTCATTTTTGCTTTATTCAATGGCTGTAACTGTGTACTATCTTATTGTTGCGATGCTTACATGTTATACGGTCAAAGTTTTAGATTCACTAAATCCGTTGAAATTCAACAGGCACTTCAGCTAGTATTTATTAAATACAAAAAAATTTGCTTCTAATTAACACAAGTCATATTATTCAGCCATAACAAAAACATTTACTGGTGATACCTTACATAGTTAATATTTTTAGAGTTCATAGTTTCATTTTAATGCATTAATTTGTCAATTAATTGATAAAAACATTTAAGATAGGTAATTTCATTTATGAAAACAATAACACTTCAGTATTAAGGACTAAAAATACAATATTCCTATTTGCCAAAGAAATTAATGCAATGTCTCGAAAATAGAATTAATTTTAAAAAGATTTCCAGATGTGGGTTTTGCCTAAACAAAAAAACTCCAATTGGAGAGAACAGAAACAAAAGTGTGCCATTAATTTACCTCTAAGCTGACAGGAGATGGCTTTCCAAGGAGGCTGTTTGTTGTTGATGTAGAACTACATGCTATAGGTGAACTGTGTTCTAATATTTTGTTAGGAGACAAATCTACAAAAAAATAATGCCAGAAAAACTGAAAAATATTACAAATTCTAAAAAAAATAAATACAAAAATGAAACTTATACAGCAAAATAAAAAATCAAATTAGTTTTGGAGGAAATAAAATTGTATGTTAGGTAAAGTATAACTCTCATTTCAATAAATTCTAATAAAGCCTTAATGACTATGCAAATTATTACAATTCTTTGAGATAAGTTACTACAATTAAATATTACCAAAAATCAAAATAAAATTAAGCTATCACTGGCATGAATATTTTAATTTGCTGTTGTAATAAAATATTTCAGTCAAGCATTCAAAACAAGTGATAACAGGAAAGGTATCGATACCACATTAAAGCTAAAATAAATGAATTTAAAGGAAAAAAACTACACCTATTTGTTAAAATAACAACCTAAAATTTCTTTTTTCTGAGTGCATAAACATTTTTCATAGTATGACCAACTTAAATTCAGGGTTCTCTTGCTTTTGAGAAAATATGGTAATATTCACAAAATTAATTACTTATGGGCTACTTGCAATATTATCAAATAAATCAATCAAATCCATCTAACTATGTTACATAAAACCAGTTCTTTTTTCTGCTGGAATGCCATTCTGGAAGTTGTTTCCATGTAAAATATAAAATCAAAAAACTTCTAAAGAGTAAAAATTTATAAATTTCAAATTCAAAATATTTATAACTAGATTGACGTGCATTTCATATGTAAATTGCAAGCCACCATTTATGAAATGACATTTATGACCTGAATTTATAATATCCACCTTTTCGTAGGCAAAAAACCTTATTTTTTAGAAAAAAAAGCACTGTACAAAACCATTATAAAGACGGAATATATTAACTTCTTTATTTTTGTAAAAAACCAAAAAAAATTACTTCCTAACAAGATTCATTAAAGCAGAATATCATAACAATGATTGAAATATTCTGAGTTTGGAGCAACAAAAGGAGTACCAACATGCTGGTTAAATCCAACTAAAATAAGATGAAACAGAATTTGGTACCTAATTAATTTGTTTGATTTAACTATGCTAACAGCCACTTCATAGAAGCTAATTCTTCTAATTTTAGAATATCAATTCAATATAACTGAAACAAAAATAATTAGTACACAGTATGATTAATTTAAGCAACCTAATGCAACAAGCATTAAACAATTGGTTCTCATTCTTCTTACCTCCCACTCCTCCGAGTTGTCCCTTACTAAGAGATGCAGCTAGTTCCCTCACGGATCTCTTCTCTCCCCCAATAACAGAGCCCAAACTCAAGTCATGAGAGCTGGCTACGCCTGAATCAGTTGATTCATCCAATGCATCACCGGAAGAATCTGGAGTGTTGGCTGCTGACGTGTTGGTACTTGACCCATCACTTGGCAAGGAGTTCTCACCTAAAAGAGTATGAAAATAATAAACTTGATAGAGAATACCCAAAATTATGCATACTAAGGCATAAGTCGCTAAAAGAATTCAGGAAGTATTTGCCGTATATTTTGGTATGTAAGTCGACCTTTAAAGCAATGAAAAATCTTGAAAAAAACTAGGGTCGACTTATATGCAGAGTACAAAAATGCAAATGTTGAATTTAGTGCAACAGTGCCATATGTATTTACCAATAAGCCTTTCATGCATAATCTAATCCCCTAAGTTGCCAGACGAAAATAGTAAACACTGCATGGCCTACGTATAAGCCAATCCATGTAATCCAAAATGGCACTACAGAAACCATAGCAGTGACAGTTTTGTTGCTAGGAAAATCACGTCACTGGCATCTAGTCCATATTTCCAATTTGAAAAGTTCATATGTATACTCTCTACGAATTTTAATGACAAACCTCTGGAACAATTTGATTTTTTCTTCCAGGACTATTGTTAGCTTTTGTGTCATTTTTAGGCACGTTTTGCTTACAACGTGAGCACCTATTGTTGTCGGCCTGTCCGTCCGTCCACATGTTTGTTCTCGGCTTCTACTGAACAGATTTTCATGAAATTTGATAGTAAGGACTTACAATCAAATATAATAAGAAAATCGCAAAAATGAATCATGTAATCCAATCAGGGATACTACTTTACTGGTGATTAAAAAATCAACTTTCCATCATATCTCGTAAAGTATTGCTCATATCAAAATATTTTTCAAATAAAACTTGTAGAACTTGTAAATAAGAGTATTTTTCTTCCTATACATTTTTATCGTAGGAGTAGCCGTTATCCATAAAATCGAACAAGAAAGTCTAAAATCGAGTTGAACAGAAAATATCTTGCATGGTTACTTCTTCATTGTTGCTATCATAAACAATCTCACAAACAAATGTTTAATTTCTTTATGCGTGCATGCAATATTATTAAATAGGAAGAAAATGCATTATTTATGACGAAGAAAAGAACTTTAAAACGCAATTTCCCTTACGTACACGTATATAATTTCTTTCTAATACTCCATTGCACGAAACGCGCCCATTTGTGATACGTTGTACACTTTCCTAACTTGTTTTTCACTGCTGGAGCCAAAGACCATGCTTTTCATCAAACAGGTACACCAAGAAGCTCATACTACAAACTTAGATTATTTATCTGATTTGTATCTACCGTCACTTTTCATTTCCAGAGCACAACACAGACTATTTCCAATTATCATGACAATGTATCTGTTTTGTCAACACTCAATAAGAATTTTCTCCAATTCAGAGAATGATTCAACACTACTGTGACTTGCTTTTTTGGTTTTCGGCACCTCTTTTAATACTGCTTTACTTTTCTGCCATTCCTGTACTTGCTTCTCATTGATACAAAATTTGCACGTAGCAGCAGTTATTATTTATTTATGTATTTTTCATATGTTTTGAGTACTGTTTACATGGGCCCATTAGAAAACAAGGTAAATGACTAAATTATTTTTACTTTTGACCTTAATCCACAGATAAACCAACACTGTTCCTTCTAAGAATCTGTTTTTGGTACATTTTTTAAAATGCTTATGCGTTCGGTATGTCTATCTTTCTGTCCATCCATCCATCTGTTTGGGCAATATATCTGGATTCCTGCAACTCGGAAAAGCCAAATTTTTTACACTAGGCTTGTCTACATGGCTAGACATTGTACAAATATGGTCAATCTAGGATCATCTGCTGAGAAGTAATGAAATTGAGTCAGGGCATTATACATTCATATTTTTAAATTAGTTAACATTAAGATAAGTGCTCAGGAAACGAACTGCTGAAAGACTGAGGTTTACCGTAGATATGTACTCGTGTATAACGCGCACCTGTACTTTTTGCCAAAAAATCCTGGCTTTTTCTTATACCCCGTGTATAACGTGCACCCTTGATTTTTGTGGGTATAAGAATAAAATTATATCGTCATGTTAAGTATTAACTAGAGTACCATAAATAAATACGTTAAAGCATTAAATTATCACCAGTTAACAATTTTAAAACCCTTGAACTTGCCCATACGTATTACATTCAATAAGTTCCAAATTACGTCTTAGAGAGACATCATCAATAATGAAAGCGAATGAGTTGAGATGGCAGCAACTTCATACAGTAAGTTGGCCAAACTGATGCTGTGTAGAAACCACAGCGCCACTAATGCCAATCCTTGTAAATCAGACAAATAGAAAGACTTTTGATTTATAGTGGATTTCGGTTCTCTTTTTCCTATCTCATTCTAAAACTGTTTAATAGAAGGAATAACGTGAAAATTTAACAAACAAATATGGAAACAGGAAACACGACAGTTAAGATTAAGTTCATACACGTCATTCTACGGGTTTTAAATTACTTACATTGTTAATTGTCCCCCCAATTTTCATCTTTTTGCTTACTCATTCATAACCAATTATAACCAAACCCCCATTCATTTGTCCATTCCCCCGCTTATTCATCCATCGAAATAGCTGGGACCTACGAGAAGGGATTCTCAGGCGATTACTCATCAAATGATGAAACGCTAAGGATTTATTGTTCTCAGAAGGGCTGGTCCTAGACAATTGGCGGCCCTGGGCAAACTTATTTTTGGTGGCCCCATTTAAAACAATTGTTTACACAATATTGTGAGAAACAACCGTAAATTGATACAACAAAAAGGTAATAATTACATGAAAATTTTTATTTCAAAACAAAAGAAAATCATTATAAGGTACAGGTGGCTCCTGAGTTTTGACCATTGAGATTCAACAAATTCAAGATTTCAACACAGTTGATCAAATTGGGAACTACTTTATGTGGAGTAATTGGTTCCGACCAACCACGCGAGGTTTAGTTTTAGTGTAGACATAGTTACATCTGCTCTAATTGTTTGAATTTATGCTGATATCACTTTTTTCTGTAAATCTTTTATTTAAATTTATTTATTTTATTGATTTATTTATAAATTTATCACCTGACATGGCATCTAAAAGGAAATGTAATAGTGAAAATGTAAGGGAATCAAATAAAAGAGTTATGAAATGAAAGTAGAAATTTTAAAGCGTGTTGAGAAAGGTGAAAGCCATACTGAAATCACACGATCATTGGGAATGTGTCGTTCAATTATTAGCACTTATATGAAACAGAAGGAGAAAATTCTAGATGATGTGATAAATTCACGTAATTTGATAACAACAATAAACAGTCCTAGGTGCGGTGTTGTGATTCCTAAAATGGAAAAACTTTTAAAACTTTGGGTAAATGATCAGTGTCAGAAACACATTCCTATTAGTGAGACCATGATTAGAGCGAAGGCTGCAGCTGGACTGGGCTGTCTGTAGCACAACCCAGCATACATCTATCTACACATACAACTATATATCGCAGCGAAATTAATATAAAAGTTTTTAAAAAGCACAAAATAACTTGCAGCCTCGCCAGTTAATTTAAGGTTATGCAAACCTGCACTTCTCTTAAATCTGTCAAACCAGCCATGAGTTGCACTAAATGGAGGCTCATCAACAGAAATTTCATCCATCCTTTCCTTCAAATCATCATAGAGATCCTTAGCCTTTGCTCTTATCATGGTCTCATTAATAGGAATGTGTTTCTGACACTGATCATCTACCCAAAGTTTTAAAAGTTTAGGAATCACAACACCATGCCTAGGACTGTTGAATGACACATTCCCAACGATCGTGCAATTTCAGTATGGCTTTCACCTTTCTCAACACGCTTTAAAATTTATAATACTACTCATTCCTCCATTTAAATAACATGGGAATGGATGAGGCAGATTTGATTTAATTTAGATTTTTAAATTACATAAAATAATCATACAAACAAAAATTTATTTTTTCCTTTTTAGTGCAAAAAATAAGTTATACATTTAAAATATTTATTATTTAATTTATTCATAATTTAATATTGTTGTATTAACATAGTAGTAATGGTATTTTATCTTTATAGAACGTGAGGGGAGACTTTTTCCTGAGATGCAGGAACGTATCTCCTGATTAATTTATATTTAATTTATAAGCTATTTTAAACTCTCATTTTAATAATAAATTTCAAAATAAATGTAAGCTGCCAATCCTGATTGTGATATGACAAAAAATGTAATTCTTGGCTTGTTTTTCAATAAAAACCTAAAATATACATCGCTAACCTATATATGTCTAAATGGTACTGATATAATAAAGCATTATTTATTCATTTCTCAAAAACTAGTCACTCGATCAAAAAAAAATGTAAATGAAAAGAAATGTTTCTAATGTCTTCATCAACAGTTTCTGAAAAGACATTATTTTCTGGGATGAATATTTTGTGAGTGAAAACAAAAAGTTCATTCTTTGTTTCCATAAAAATGGAATTCTTCTGTATGTCATTTTCATCTACATTGATGCAAGTTCAAAACACCAAATTACATCAAAATCTATCTAATTACATAACTCTGTTAAATGCCTACAGGTAGAAAGACTGACAAACCAAAGACAATAGGAAACTTTTTCTTAAAACAAAAAGAAACATCAAAAAAGATCTACCTGATTTTTGATCAGAGCCAACAACCGACCACGGTCTAGGCTTTGGAGCAATTGGAGGAGGCTTGGTTTTCAGCCCTGGGGAAACCTGCTGTCCTCCTGGGCTGACTGTATGCTTTTCAATGGCAATGCCCTTGGATACATTTTTGAGCACAGGTGAAAGGGGTGGCAGCCCATCTTTCTGAATTCCATTTGTGGGAGATGAAAGACCAGTAGAACGAAGTCGCGTGCTTATTCCACTGGGAACACCAATTCCTTCCCTGTTTGCACCACTTTCTGAATCCTCTGAAGACTGCATTAACAAAGAAAAATGATCAAATTCCACATGAATATTTTTAAATGTTGAAATTCACCACATCTGAGTTAAATTTTTACAATTTCTAACTTGTCTTCAAATACAAGATTTCATCCATGTATACTGTATTTGATGCCTATTATCATACGTATTATTAAAAGCCAAATGTATAAATAACACTCTCATGCCTGTCCCAGCGAAAACAGAATGTTGGTCACACTACTAATTAATAAGTAAAAAGGAGTCATCTGTTTGGGGTGCTATATGTATTTCGTGCACAAGAAATTAGGAAGAAAAACATGATGCGATGGCATGCGAGTACATGAACCTTCCGCTTACACATACATTCAGGATAGAGGTTTTGAATTAAACAAACTGTTCATGAGTCACCGGACCAGATCATGACTTCGAATTTCATTATAGATGTATTTAAAATGATCCGTACCAAAAGGTATTGGCTGTGGACTGATCTTACAATTAGCTTCAAATTACACCATACTTTGAATTATCCGGTATCGAAATAACAAAGCTTATTGTATATATACACACACACAACATATTATAGATATCTACTATATATTTTAAAGAATTTGTTTGTATGTATATTTGTCCATGGAACTCCTCCTAAACGATAAGAGCAACCAAATTTGGTACTATTCTTCCCTACATCCTAACTTGGTGAATGGTCAAGGTTTTGTTTCTGTTCATCACTTTGATTCGGAATGGTGAATGATTTAATCATCCAACGCCACTTATTTTGCCACGTCCTGCACCTTCAACACAGGGTAATAAACTAATTACATCAAAATTATAATTATGGTTGATATTTGTATTGCTGTTATAAAAGGGTCTAATTGTTTTAAATTCTATTATATATACTTACAATTTTATTTATATGAGAATGGATATAAGATTTATCAATATAAGCTTGACAATGGATTGTTTACAAAAATGTACATCATTGTGACAGTGTCTTTACTTTTGACCGAGTAATTTATCTTTTTAAGTATGCACAGTTAAACAAAAATACAATATAAAATTTCTTCTGATTATTACGAAAATGTAAACGAAGTAAACATAAATGTAACTTTTTAATGAAAAAGCTCAAATTAACAAATTTTTATATCAAACTTGAGTACTAAGAAAATGGTAAACATTATGTTGTTTTTTTCTGTCAGTGTTGTTTGCTATTTGAGTTATATAATAAATACAATCTTAGGTTCCGTATTTAATATTGTTCTTAAAAGTATCACTAATATATTCATAACCTTCATTTGATGGGCATTAATGTAAGAAGATATCCGTTATACTAATTATAAAATTAAACAAACTACATAATATTAGATTATCTCATTCTTTTGTTGATTTCAATATTTATTTACAAGTCGCTGTATTGTTGACCATGTGGATTGTTTTATGTACATTGAATTTTATTCTGGTTATGAAACTAGTTATACGACGTTAGATGAAGCTCTAAGAAAAAGACCAAAATGTTTGATTAAAACCAATAAACGACGAATTAAACGAATGTCAGATCAAGTAGCGAAGCTAAGAAATAACCGGGTAAACGAAGGAAAACAACTGAGAAAGAGACTTGCAAATCAAATTGTAAGAAAAAGAACAAGGTACAGTGGTGGACATAAAAACTGCACACCCTTGCGAGCGCTCCACCGAAATTTCAGTGAACTACTAGTCTCGAACGAGCTGTCACGCGATATGGCAACAGAGATGGTAGAGGAGGGCGTGAAGGGTCTTCTTCCTCTCTCTCCCCCCCTTAGAGAACGGTTTACGGTTCTCTCCTAGCTCTAAAGGATCGGATATTTTCCCTCAAGATAATGGTTTTGAATTCAGTAGCGCTTACTTTCCCCATTGCGGTAACACGTGAATGAGTGTCAGATATAATTCTTTTCATTTCAAAATTAGTTAGAATCGAGACATGAACTCAGGAGTTTAACATACGGACGTCAAAAAGAACGATGTTTATTTTTCCATTCAAGATTAAATTAATTAAATTCCGAGTTAGCATAAATATTTATTAGGAATCGAAAGGAATACACATTTCAACGCCTTAACAATGAGAAATGTTTAGTTGCGACTACTTCACGTATTATTTCATTGCTTCGACGCCCAATATCTGTTTATGAATGCTATAAGTTGAATTTGAACAATATCTTTATTCATTTACATAGGAGGAGAATTTTGGTCAGTTATATGACGGGATGCCTAGCACTTAGATAAGCAATTTTAAAAAATAACAAAGTATAGAAAACTACGAAAAACGTAACATTTCAGGAATTAAGTGAGAAACTATTAAATTTAAGTTTATGAATTATGTGTAACCAAAAGTTAAGTAAATAACTTTAATAAACGAAACATTTTTTTAAACGATAAAATTACTAGCATTCTTAAATAGGAATTACCGTATTTACTCGTGTACCCCGCGCACATTTTTCCCGAAACGCCGGGGAAAAAAGGGGGTGCGCGTCTTACACGAGGATTTCTGATCAGGTTATATAAATTGTGAGTATCGATAGTAAATTCTCTGCAATATGATTGCATCTACGTTTATTTTCGTAATTCTACGAAGTATATGCGTATTTATGCGACCAAGCAAACGTGTAAGTTACGCCAACGCTGCAAAAACTCGCAAAAGTCGGCGGAAAGAATACGCCGACTAACTGATAGCTATAGTTCAATGACTACTGAGTGTTTGCCATTTAGGTTCAATTTCGGTCCTTTTCCCTCATCCACTTCAAGGAATTCCGAATGGTGAAATTTTGTTGCGAATGAAAGATTTCACCGTTCGAAAGGAAGAAGGAAATCCACATCTCAAGTGTTTGGACTTGTTTGTTCCTAACCTTCCAATATTTACTCATGAGACGATACGCAAAAAAAACTCCATCCGCGTAGGGAAGTTCTATTGCTTTTGTGTCGTTGAACGATCAAAACCTTGAATATTTACTTCATTTTATATTTTAAATGAAATTATAACAACCTAACTAAACTTTTTTTAAAAAGAACTCCATTTGATCTGTGGACAATAACGTCGTTGGAGCAAAACCACAAGAACCTCCTTTTCTGTGGAAGCCCTGCATGTGGTAAATAAGAGCCACCTTGAGAAAAACTTGAGATAACTCTATGTTCTTCCAAGAAATATTGCTTCCATTATCCATGAGTACACTTTTCGCCACTCACCCCCCATTGCTTGCTACCTGCAACCTTTCTACCATCTACGAACTCTTGTCGGCATCTCCCACCGGCTCCCATACCCGTCTCCGCCCCTTTATCCTAACCCACACCTGCCTAGCCTTCCAAAAAAGATTCCTATTGCGCTATTGTAAACTTATTCTTTCATTTTGCCTATCTGAGTGATTGTAATCCCGACATATAACTGAGAAGAATCCTCAAAAGCTCTTTCGTGTATAGAAAAACTATAAATAAATGCTTTGTAAAATAGCATAAAGGTATTGTTCAAATTCAACTAATAGCTTTCAAAAACAGATATGTATTTGGCGTCGAAGCAACGAAATAATGCATTAAGTAGTAGTGGTAAATAACATTTTTTCATTGTTAAGGCGTTAGAATGTGTATTCTTTTCGATTCTTATAGCCGCGTTTACACGAATCGAGAAAGCGGTCGTGAATTCTCGAACGACTAATCACGAAGTTTCTCGCCCCATATAAACACTCCCTTGAATGGAAAAATAAACATCGTTCTTTTTGACGTCCGTATGTTAAACTCCTGAGTTCATGTCTCGATTCTAACTAATTTTGAAATGAAAAGAATTATATCTGACACTCATTCACGTGTTACCGCAATGGGGAAAGTAAGCGCTACTGAATTCAAAACCATTATCTTGAGGGAAAATATCCGATCCTTTAGAGCTAGGAGAGAACCGTAAACCGTTCTCTAAGGGGGGGAGAGAGAGGAAGAAGACCCTTCACGCTCTCCTCTACCATCTCTGTTGCCATATCGCGTGACAGCTCGTTCGAGACTAGTAGTTCACTGAAATTTCGGTGGAGCGCTCGCAAGGGTGTGCAGTTTTTATGTCCACCACTGTACATATATATAGATGCCATAATTTATCGTCACAGAAAATTACAATGACCTTATAGAAAACTTGTTTAGAGTTTTCTGGTGTATTATATTTGAAGCGTTTTGGTTTCTGAATGATTTGAATGATTGTAATTCTCCTGTTAAATTTTAATGGACAATTCTACTACATAGTATTATATAAACTAATGATATATATTTCAGCTGCGGAATAACCATCACCATGGCAAAGGAAGGAGGACACTAACTGAGACACTAATCTATAGTTCTCCAAGTTGGGCTTTTGCTCAAGAATATTATGCATAATATAAAAATTTTCATGCTTGAATCTAAAGTATAAACATTGTAAATCAGGTGTACAGCCGGCATTGCCCACCCAATGAGTTCTGTACTGATGATGCAATATTCTATTGGTAGATGCTTTATTGGTGAATGTGTTTGATGTGTTGAATAACTTCATGGAGTTCTTTGATGAATAAAATTGGTTTCACTTGGTTATTTTACTGTGCTGAGTTGCTATTTCTGCTCCCATAAATTTTTTCTGAAAATTTTGTTTTAAAATCTATGTGCAACTTATCTGCCAGCAAATATGGTAATTCTATTTGTGTTAATAAGAAAATAATTTTCCAATTTTTTTCTGGAAATATGAACTGCCAACAAGTTTAACAATTTTCCAAAAATTATTTTATTTATTGTAAGAGCCACTGATTCAAAAAACCAAATTACAGGCGACTCCCGAGATTTGACCGTTCGAGATTTGACCAACTTGAGAATTCGACCAGTCGAATCGACCCAGCCAATCGATTGGTTGAATTAGAAACTAGTTTACATGAAGTAATTTTCGGCCCACCTGACCACAAGAGGTTTAGTTTCAGTCTAGACATCGTTATTTCTGCTCTAATCGTTTGAATTTGTGCTGATTCGACATTCGACGGTTCGAGATTCGACCACGTTTTCAGGAACGCATCCCTGTTGAATCTCGGGAGTTGCCTGTATTTTCTTTTGTCATAAGTAACATTTCTGTTTCTAAATCAAATACGAATAACTGCAACAGCTAATGCGCATGGTATTATCACCTGTCTGGGCATAATACTAGCCCTTTTCTCTTGGCGTGCTTTGATCTCAGCCAAAACGTCACTACAAACTCCAATACCAATCTTAGGAATAGAGGGTGATAGCCGCTTTATGCCACCATCCACTGATTCATGGGTTGTAGGGGCTTCGCTGCTTGTAGCCTCTTCATTAGGATGTCCTCCCCCTTCGGAAGAAAAAACCTATGAAAACACCCATTTGTATTATATACATTATAAAATCCTTAATATTATTACAGAAGGTCAGGTGACATTTTTTGCTAGGTGGAGTTCATTCTCTAACCTTCTGGTAGAGAGCATGCATGTAGAGTACAGGTAGTTCTACCTAACGTAGCAATTGAAAATTACTAGAAGCTACTTTACACCTCAGGGATTGGATGGAAAATGTAGAGTGGAGGAGAGTGAATTCCATTAGAAAAGATGGACATTAAGGCACGCGTGCATCCTAGAAAATCACCACATGGAGTAGAGAGACCAAAGGAGGAATATGTCCCTAGTTTCTATATTTTTAAAAGAAATTTTTAAAGAATTACAGCTCTCTGATCATAAATTAGTTTATAAATAGCTTATGACACCCATTTCACTTTAGATATTGAATAAGCAAAAAAGTAACAATTATAGAACTTTTGCTTCTAAAATAAAGAGTTAAAAATTTAGTGAAATAAAGGATCAGTGAAACGAAAGTTTAGATAAAAGACAACTTCCAGGCAGAATAACTAACACCAAATTACGCTGATTTATACCAACTCTCCCCCTAACTACCACGTTTGTACATTCAAACTGACCATTCTGATTAGTGGCAGAAGATAGGTGACTCCTCCGCGTGAGGGGTGATGTTGTAAGTGGGGAATCTCCTTGTGACCGACGACTAGAGAGTGGAGAGCTCTTTTCAAGGTTGTCAGTCGAGCGGGATTTTGTCGCTCCTGCTCCCCCTTGGAGGGGTCGATGTGAAATGGGTCCGAGGGGAGGAAGGGAGGTGACCACCTTAGGGTTTTCCTCCAACAAACTTCCCTGAACTACACTGCTTGACTTGCCACGTGTTACGAGGGGTGAACTAGAAAAAGGAAAAAGCAAAATTACCATTGCTGAATTAAGTTTATATTTCATTGCTTAAAATAATATATCAATTAAGTCTTATAATATTTAAATATTTAACCATCAAAATATCATTAACAAGTTCATAATTTTTCTAGCATTAAACACAACAAGAAGAAAGTACATGAAAATTCTAAATAGTGGAAATTAATAAATTTTTAAGGATTCTCATTCACAAAAAATTTGAAAATTACCTAAAAATGAAAAGCAATAAAACCTTGCAAATAAAAAAGTTATTTAAAATGCTCATTTATACATTATTACTTCCATCCATCATAAAAAATATGTATTATTTTTATTAAATGTCTTGCTATTAAAAATCCAGTGATTACAGACTATGAAAAGTTAAAGACCCTTTGTATTAACACAATTACACTGTAGCACAATTAGTACTGATATACATATCTAACTCTAACATAAGTGATTCTTTTTTAGAAAGTCGTCTGAATAGAGAATAAAAGACTCACGAAATCTTCTTTTAAAAAAATCAATAAATTACACTTTCCTCTCATAACTGTATGAATATTCTCATTTGTCAAAAAATAATTCAAAAGAAAGTCAAATATACAATATTTAAATTCTCTACAGGCATTAATATAGCTGATAAAACTACCAGGCATAAAAAAGAAAATCTACTTCTTTCTTGCCATCTAATCTACACAGTAGGGTGACAAGCCAATTACAAAGAATATTGCATGATTTGAAACATGTTACTTTAGCAACAATAAAATCTTTAAAAATGCAAAAATAATTCTTTCGTATAAAATGTGGCTTTCAACAAACTTTTCTTAGCATTACAATGAGCTCTTAACTTCTTCAAAATAACAATTTCTTTTGTTTTCCACTGGACCTGAAACAAAAAACACACCAGTCATTTAAAGGATGCTCTGAAAAATGTAAGAACCCTGCCATGTCATGTAGGCAGTGGTAGCAGATTTTTTGAAAGGGAAAATTTTCGACTTTGAAATGAATTTTTTTGTAGTTTCATTTCATTTGTATGATAAATGTAAATAAATGTATGTATACTTTTTACAATTATTAGTGCAATTTTTTATTATTAATTTTTTTGCTCACTAATTTCATTATAGCTTAGGTAGCAAATTTTTTATTCTGTCACTAGGTATATCTATCTTGCGTGATATCCCTGCTATGAGCCATGCCAGCAATAAAATCTTATGAATCCCTATCTTCGAGGTATATAAATAATGAAAATCTCATCCCATTTACCATTAAATGTTTTATGCCATGTGTTTAATTAAAAATTAATCTACTATAATATATTTTGAAGCGTGTGTTTGTGTATTTGTGTGTTTGTTCATGGAACTCCTCTTAACGGTAGAAGCTAGAATAACCAAATTTGGTACGAATCTTCCTTACATCCTAACTTAGTGAATGGTCAAGGTTTGGTCAACTGGGATTAATCAGTGCTGCCAATATAGGGGATTAATATTTTTCCATAAGATAACACGTATGGATCCGTTTCTTGACTTGCAAGGTATTCTTCCTTCAAGCATCAAAATACGTAAATATGGACCGATTTTTTCGTTTTTGCTTTATTCGACGAATAAAACTCTATACTATCTTATTCCTGCAAAGTTGACATGTTACACGGTCGAAGTTTTCAGAAATACGCAATTTCTTTCGAAATTCTGTGGGGATTTTTCGTACCCCTTCCGGGCGTTGCCAAGGCGGCCGTCATTGTAACCTCCGATTCAATTAGCTTCAATGAAGCTTACAAATAGATGAAAGTTTAGCGTTATTCGCTTCGCACTTTTGTTTAAGCAACGAAACGATCGATGTTTATGGATAGCAACGTAAATAGATACTGATTATTATTCAGGAAGCGTTTATTGATGAAAGTAATTGAACCTTCTTTCGTCTATTGAATACTGGAATCTTACATTTTTTGTAAGTAAAATCATTATATTCTACATTATAATGTTTATTAACGTAAATAAGCTCACGTATCTGGTGTACATTTACCAATCAGTGTTCAATCATGGACAACTTTACGTTACTTTTTCAAGACATAAAAGTAAATATTTCAGCGAGGCATAATTACACAAGAAATGAAGCTGGATTTGGCGAAAGTGATATGATAGGAAATACAATTATCGTTATATTTGAATGCAATAGGCTCGGAAACAGATTGTTACAAGCAAATATGATTAATTGTTAAGAAAAGCTAATTGTAATTTAAAAGGTACCTACTATATATTTTAAAGAGTTTTTATGGTGTGCTGTAGTAGCTTCACTAAATCCGTTGAAATTCAATGGGATATTCTGCTAGTATATTATATTTCATGCACACTTTGAGTCACAACATTTCAACAGTTTCAAAGCATATTTGCATGCAGATGTAATCAATTCCTTTAAAAAAGTCGTTTCTTCCTGCACATAACACATGCAAGACATCCTCAACCAATATTATGATGAATTACTTCTCCTCTGCCATTGGAGCCACACGAACCTGCTGCTTTTCTCTCCATTTTGTTTCCCTGTTCCACTGCCTCCAGTTTCTTTATCGCTTGCTCCAGGAATTTTTGTAGAACTGCCTCCTCCAGCCTCTCCAGTCCCAGAAATGCTCGCATCTGCCTTCACACTTGCCTCCCCCTGTGCCCCGCTCACCTTGCTACCCACATCAATTTTGCTACCATCCCCCGTTGACCCAGCGGTTGTTGGGGGCACCAACGCGGGTGTAGCTGTTGAAAACAAGTGCGAGCTGGAAACAAAACAAGCCACTTTCTTTTTGTTGTGCGATTGAATCTGGGATGCCTCTCTCAACTAAAGAGAAAGTGTATTAAACAAAGGAAAAAAGAAGAAAGGAAATAAGGACAAAAAAGAAAAGAACATAAAAGGATAATTTTTCTAAAATATTCAAAGAGCATACTTTAATATGGGGTTATTCAGATATTGTTTAGTGTGCAATGATCAGCAAATCAATATTCAATTGCGCAGGTAAAAAAATAATTTTTCTCAAAAAAATCTACTGCATTTAATATGAAAGAAATAAAATCTCTAGATATATAAAAAACAATTCTACTCTGAAGAGCATCATAATTACAAAATAATACTGAATAATAGCACAGTCTCTTTCAAACTAAACTGTATTTGAAGAAAAACACTCCTGCCATTCTAACTGAGATTTAGACTAGGAGAGAAAAAATGCCATGAAGACAGTGGCACTTGGGTGGAATATATGGATTAAGCAAAATATATCATCCAAAGCAATCTACCCAATTATATAAAATACACTGAAGATTACTATAACATATCTTCAGATAGAAGCAATCACAGTAAAAAGTATTTTTTTGAAATAAAAAATTTGGCTTATTGTTAGTTGAATTATCCTGCTACAAGAATGCCTTTCCAATGAATACCTCATCTCTCAAAGTACCTGTATAATTAAATTTTCAGATTAGCTAAATTCATAAAAAAATTTGAAAGCTCCTAACACATTCACTTGCACAGTACCAAGCCATTTTTTCAGCCTCTTCTTTTAAATATGTTTTTAACCAGGTGTAAGACAAAGGGTAGGTTGATTTAAAAAAATGCACATATAGTCACTGTCTGTCCCTAGCAAATAAGTTTTTTATCACAAACATATGTGAATGAAACTATCACCCAAGTAAATACTGTCCAAAAATATCGCAATTTCATCATAATTCTCAATCACTTAAATCTTTTTGTGCTTGGTTATATTTTGTTTCTTATCTGCTCAATAGTATTGATTTACTTGAAAATAATATAATATAATAAATAAAGTAAATAAAATTTTATAAATTTTGAAGTTATTATTGTAACTTAATCAGAATTCTCCAACTACAGCCATTGCCATGTAAGGAGGTGCCATTACTCCAGAAGATAGGAGAGGGAAAGGGGTGACAGTTTTGAGGAATTATTTTCTCACCCATTGTCATCCGAAGAGGGGGAAACGAGAGGAGTGGTGGGAGTGACTGAGCCTGGGCGGAAGAACGTTTCCAGTCCCTCTCCGAGATCTTGCATCACCTGGAGGTCGGTAGATGATGCAGGGGAAGCCGAAGCAGATGATGCAGGGGTTGGGGAAAACCTATTTAAATGGGGATCACCCCTGTGGGGAAGCATGGGCCGAGAGGGGGCACGCGTCTTTGCCCTCCTCGGTCGTCCTTTGGCAAGGTGCTGTAAGCGCCTAACTCCTCCGGGTCCAACCAAACCAGCCTCAGATGGGAGCTCGGATACCGAGTCCATAGACTCTGTCAAAAGAAATTTTTAGATACAACTAATTTTCTTAATTCATAAAATTTATGACATTGATTTGATTTACATTTGTGGCCATATTTAAGGATGAAGATACTGTGATTATAATCAAGGGTGCTTTTAGAAAATTTGTAGTAGCTAAATCAAAGATTCATATAACTTTCAATTTTTGGCATAAGATGTCCTAAAATACAATAGATCAGTGGTTCTTAACTTTTTTTGTCTGTAACACCCTATTTTTAGTTAATTCAGTTCCATTATCTTCAAGTCACCTTTAAACATGAACTGGGCTTTCCCTACCACACAAAGATAAAATTCTGGCATTTAAATAAGCACAAGTGTTTATTCTCTTGGTTTTATTTATGTTTAGAAGTTGGAATATGATACAATGTGAATTTATCAAATATTTGCATCAACCCTCAATAACCTTCATGTTGCCCTGGGGTGTCATGTCACCCCAGTTGAGAACTACTGGGTTAGATTGATGTGTACTCCATATTTTGAGACTCCATTTTTTCCCTAGTCACATTTCATTACTGTATATACTTGTGTATAACACGCAGTTTGAAGACCAAATGGGTAACACTTCTGTGTACTTAAAATCAGGAATTAAAGTGTACCTACCTCACATCAGATTCTCGCTTTTTGAGTGAATTAAGGGGAAAACCACACTAAGTATCAATAATCCAGGTTATACATATATTAATTAAACATATAAAACACCTAATTACTTCCATACAGTTATAATTCCATCCTCACCAAATATGTATTCCATATTTCACTAGCTCATCAGCTGATTGCTGTAGTCTTTGCAAAATCACTAGGTAGGCTTCCCGCAAAACACACATCATAAACACGAAACATAGAATATGCAAATTTTATTTAGTTAATGATTATAGTATGTATAATTAACAATGTAAGTAATTTAAAACCCATACAATGTAGAATGACATGTATGAACTTAATCTTACGTGTCACTAGTTTCCTGTTTCCAGATTTGTTTGTTAAATTTCCGTGTTATTCCTTCTATTAAAGAGTTTTAGAATGAGATAGGAAAGAGTACCAAAATCCACTATAATTCAAAACTTTCTATTTTATAGATCCCTTTTTGTCTGATTTAAAAGGATTGGCTGCAGTGGCACTGCAGTTTTCTACGCGGCATCAGTTTGGTCAAATTGCTGTATGAAGTTGCTGCCATCTCAACTCATTCGCTTTCATTATTGATGATGTCTCTCTAATTGTAAGACATACTGTGGAGCTTATTGAATGTAATACTTATGGGCAAGTCCAAGCATTTTTTTTGGCAATAAGTATGGGTGCACGTTATACACGAGTATATACAGTAATTACATTATTTAAATTAAAATTAAAAGTAATGTAATAATAAAATTTGTTATATTACCATAAAAGAGTAAATTTAAAAAATAAAACCATAACTGAATTCATCACTCTTAAATTTCACTTTTCTGAATTAATAGGCTTTGTATCACAGATATTACTACAGAAAATATCCAAAAAGCATACTAGATACTACAAACAAGTGAAATCTAGGTATTTTACATATTGATTTCCAACATATAACAGGACAAAAACAGACACCTTTCCCTTAAAGATATAATTAGGAAAATGTGCTGCTTTTTATAGCAGCTATCATAAAAAATAAGTTTTTACTGTTAAAAGAGCAAAACTCTACTTTCTATAATATTGAAATTAATATTACCCTCAGCGGACTTAGGAAGAGATGAAGGTAAAAGATCTGGAATGTCATCTGCAGAAAGGCCATCAACGCTATCAACCACTGACTTTGGGCGAAGCTTTCTTCCATGAAGGCTTTTCCGTTTTGTGGATAGGTGTGGAGTGGCCTATTGAAACATTTACATTAATTATTAAAACTATTGAAAACAAGATGAATACTATCAATGTAGTGAAATATAATTAACTCTTATGCTAAAGCACCCAAAATGAAGTACTGTTTTATCAGAAGCCACTATCAGGTGCATATTTTACAAACAACAAAATACAATCACCATTATTGCAGTATTTCCCAAAATAAATTATGGCTTAATATCAGAATTCTGGATTGCTATCATAAAATATAACTTTGAAATTTGCATTTGAGTTCTCTAGCTGTTAAAATATGAAAACTTGGCCATATTTTTTAAAAAATTCAATATACTTTTACCTCTCCTAGATAACAATATAATTAAAACAGGGAATACTCTCATCATAAAAAATACTTAATATTGCAATAAGTTGGTAAAAAATAGGTATTACTGTAAACCTAAACAATTTAAATGTCTCAATATATATGAACTCATTCTAAATTCATAGTTGTCATTCTAAGGATATTTTTATGTCATTTGGGAAAGTCTGCTATTTTTATATATTGAGATGAGTAACATAAACTTATTTCCCAAAGTGGCATGCAAGTGCATGAATTACCTCAAACCAACATAATTAGACTGAAAATGCTCTTATAAAATTGCTCATACTCAAAAAGAAATTCGAAATACACTGTTACTATATCATAACATGACTTTTATAACACACAACATTCACTGCCTCCACCATTTGATCATATCAGATATGGGCAAGATAATCTCATTCTTAAAGATAGTTACGTGGCTAGTGTATTACTATTTCTCAGCAATTCAGCATTCATAATTAGTTTTGGAGAAAACTAATGCATTTAAAACTAGCATGAATGAAAATAGAAAAGAGTAGTGCACTAAATCAAAAGCAAAAATAAAACTAAGAAACTTATTAAGTAAAAAATTGTCCATTAACAAAATAATAACAGTGTTATCAAACAAAATGAAAAACATGTAGCATACAAAATACTGAAGCCCTCTGAAAATCAGCTTCAGTAACAATCTGAAAATTTCGTGCTCATCTTTGACACAATTACACGTTGAATGGCAGCATGCAGAACACAACATCAACTTATGATTTTTTGTGGGATGAAACATGCTTGTTATTGTTAGTCTTCCTGATTACTTTTCTGCAAAATTCCTGATTAAAATATACTTACTAGATTCAAATATTCCAATTTCTAGGAAGACATGAGATGGCATAAGAAAAAATTGTCATTAATACATTCAAATGACACATTCTGCAGCTGCTGAAAATAAAAATCATAATCACATACGAATGAAAAAGCCTGAAGGATATGTTCAAAAAATGGCTTTTATGACACTGCCATGGCAGAAAAGCAAGGCTTCGAAAAATTATTCACTATGATCATATGATGGTCAAAGAGACTTTGACAGCCAATCAGTATTTATGAAAGTTCATTCAGCCATTATTGGTAAATGAACAGAATACATTTTAATATTACTCTACTGATATGGTAATATTCATTTTCTTACATGGGAGGCTGGCTCAATCATCTTGTAACCAGAAACCTGAAAGAGGAATCTACTGGACATGATAAGATATACACTAATGAAGTCAGATTTTTTATGAATAAATCTTTCATATTTACAAATATCACCATGTTAAAGTAAAGTGGCACAGGATATCATAAAAGTTGAAAACAATTTCTGAACTAATTTCTGATTAATTAAACATCCAGTACCGGCCCGAGATATAGGCGAGCCAGGCGGCTGCCCGGGGCGCCGATTCTTGGGGGGCACCATCCTGACTGTTCCATTCTTACTTTAAAATATGAAAAACTGCCGAAATCTTTCTCTCCTCCGCCTTGGACTGCGAAAACCAAGAATAAAAGAGCTACCGGAAATTCCCACGCACAACTCTTTTGTAGGAAGTACTCCCAGGAAGGGCCTTGGGGGTTGGTTGTTTTGATACCGAGAAATAATGGTGTGAAAAGAGTCTTCTGCAGTTCAGTTGGCTATCGATGAATAGAGATTAAAAACAAAAGCTCAAATAAGGCTTTCGCCGACTCTACCACGCCTCTCAGTTGGGGTCATAAATGTGCACCCTTTCTCAACGTGGTTTCCACCATTTTAGGACACCCCCCACTCTGTGACAGCTTTGGGAAAAACCGGGCCCCCATCCACTAATTTTCCATGTCTAGGTCTGTGGTCACTATTCTCTTTGCTTTCGTCGAAGAAACAGTGTATCTAAATTAGTATGAGTGTCTTCGGTACCAGAAAAGTGATTCTTTTACATCCTGAAGAGGAAATCATGTTTCTCATATCAACGCGCATGAGGGTAAGTGCAGTTTTTCTATAAAATCAATTTATTTAATTTTAGTAGGACTGACTTTAGATAAGCCCCGCATCTCAAATGGTATGTAGAGTAGTTTTTTTGTAAAGACGTTAAAATTCAATTAACGTAATTCTTGTGGATTAATCAGTTTTACTTCATTTTCTTCTTACTGATGTGAATTCGTACATAATTTCTTTTGCCACAATCTTTATTTATCATCCATACACATATCATTTTTAAAAGAAATTTTGTTTTGTAAAAGAACCCTATTTAGTCGGAGAGAGAATAGGGTAGATGCCGTCTCCTTAGCAATTCTTCTGATTGTAAGACCGAATATGCACCCTCTGCTCATTTGTTTATAAATATTCGAGCGTAACTTCACTTTTTCTCACATGCCTGATGTGTCCCTGCACTTCCTCATTTGCTTGTACATCTCGTTACGAATCTCTCTTAAATAACCCGAGTTTTTGTATATTTCCTGTGTTTATGTTTTTAAAATTTAATTTAATATCAACCTTTATCGACATCCAATGATTTAAATCGAATACTACCAAGCCAAATTTTAATATGGAGTCTTTGCAAAAAATCCACACTTTTACTTTTTAGTGACTCAGAAGTTTTTTTTGTTTTATAAATAATTAGTTTCGTAGTAATACAATAGGAATTATTTCGTTTGTTAAATCAATAATTCCATTTTCAGATTATGCCCTATTATCGGGAGCACAAAATTGTAGAAGGAGACAGGAAAAGATATTAGAAATCCAAAAGCAACCTTTGTTGTTGAAGTATATCAAAAGTACCGTGACTTCCCCGGCTGTTGCTGAGCTCTCTTACAATGAGTTAGGAGAAAATGAAGAAAGTGCAACAGAGAAGTTAGAAATGATTACTGAAACAGGCACCCAATAACTTGTGTTAACATTAATGACAAAATTTACTGTGAAAATGTTGTAACTCAAACCATATGTCCAATTTTGATTTAAATCTTGAGTTAGAACTCACTCATAAAACAAATTTTTCAAAGGGATATGATGATATAGACCTATGGCCTGATAACTTATCTAGCTTTGAATTTGATCATATTATAATGATTGGTCCATCAGCTATGAGAAATGATTTCAATTTTCCTAAAGATATATGTAATCATAGTTTTTCAATTTCCACGTGTTATAGGATAATTAGGAATGGCAAAAAATTTTTACAGAGGTGGCTAGTTTATTCTGAGAGTTTAAATGCAGTGTTTTGCTTCTGCTGTAAGCTTCTTGATCCGTTGAGCAGAAGTAGTTTAGCCAAGAAGGGAATGAGTGATTGGAAGCATCTTAGTGAATGCTTAAAATCACACGAAAACTCCCCTCAACATTTAACCCTTCATAGGGCAAGAAGTCAAGGAATGAAAACCACTTTATTTTCATTTATAATTGATAAATATCATATTATATTACTAACCAAAGAAAGTTACAATTTAAAAAAGTGGTACACTATTGTACCAGTAACCTATAAAAAGCTACAAAATTTGGTTTGAAACAAATTTGTCTTAACAGTTATAATATTTTATATGAAGATTTTCTATTACTTATACAGAAAGAAACAAGTTAGGAAAGTGTACAACGTATCACAAATGGGCACGTTTCGTGCAATGGAGTATTAGAAAGAAATTATATATGTGTACGTAAGGGAAATTGCGTTTTAAAGTTCTTTTCTTCATCATAAATAATGCATTTTCTTCCTATTTAATAATATTGCATGCACGCGTAAAGAAATTAAACATGTGTTTGTGAGATTGTTTATGATAGCAACAATGAAGAAGTAACCATGCAAGAAATTTTCTGTTCAACTCGATTTAAGAATTTCTTGTTCGATTTTCTCCGTAACGGCTACTCCTACGATAAAAATGTATAGGGAAGAAAATACTCTTCTTTACAAGTTCTGCAAGTTTTATTCGAAAAATATTTTGATATGAGCAATACTTTACAAGGTATGACGAAAATTTAATTTTTTGTCACCAGTAAAGTGGTACCACTGATTGGCGTATGTGATTCATTTTTGCTATTTTCTTATTATATTTGATTGTAAGTCCTTAATATCAAATTTCATGAAAATCCGTTTGGTAGAAGCCGAGAACGAACATGCGGATGCTAGAAGCGAAACGCGCCTAAAAAAACATTGGAGAAGTGTGTTAGAGAGGTTAATAAATATAACCATATATTTAGCACAAAACAATCTAGCTTTCCGTGGATCTTCGGATAGATTATTTACAGCACATAATGGTCATTTTCTGGGTCTCGTGGAATTACTTGGTAAATTTGATTTAGTTATGAGCGAGCACGTATGGCGGATAACAACATGTGAAATTCACATGCATTACTGCGGTAAAACTATTCAAAATGAATTGACCAATTTGTTTGGAAATTTTACCATGGAAAATATACTGGGACGAGCTAGGAAAGCAAAATACTTTAGAATAATAGCTTATTGCACCCCAGACATCAGTCATGTTGAACAGCTTTCTTTAACTATCAGATTTGTCACGCTACAGGTGACAGAATTTATGCGTCAATTATCCAAATGCTAAATGATTTTAAACTTGATTTAGGCAATTGCAGAGGCCAGGGTTACGACAATGGTGCCAACATGAAAGGCAAAAACAAAGGTATTCAGGCTAGAATTTTAAGTTGCAACCCACGAGCATTTTTTATGCCTTGTGGATGCCACTCTTTAAATTTAGTAATTGGGGACATTGCAGCAAGCTCAGTTTTTTCTAAGAGGTATTCTGGTGTAACACAAAGAATTTACGTGTTGTTTTCAGCTTTGGTTCATAGATGGGAATTGCTGAAGAAATACGTTAAACGCTAAACCTTTGTGTGAAACCAGGTGGGAATGTAGAATTGACAGTGTTAAAGCTATAAAAAATGAAATTTTAGAATTGCAGAATGCCTTAATTGAATTGGCCGAAAACACATGTACAGGTGAGCCCCGCTTAATGCGGCCCTGACCAATGTGGATTCATTATAACGCAGATTTTATTTCAAATTAAAAATTTAAAAAAATATATAGATACCTTATGCACAGTGTGACCACAGTCTAATATCTTATGATTTTTTAAATTTCGCACTAATCAAATTTCATAAAGTATCCTAAATATTGTGATATTTCAGCAGTGTTGCATAATACTGCATCACCTGGTGGTCAATTTCACTCTTTTCCATGTAAATTTCATGGGTCGAACACAAAAAATATATCTCCTAAGGCGGAAAACATTTGAAAAACAGAAATAGAAATGATTCATGCTTCATGTTTCTTTGGCATCATTGTTTTTGATGACTTATACTTTTTAAATCTATAATTTTCGACAATTACTTTATTACAATTTTAATTTACCATATTAACATGCATTATAAATAATAATAATACAATAATGCTACACATCAAAAAATTATATAATTTTGATATACATATGAAAAAAAAGTGGTATGCTCTGAGGGATCTTAATGTTTGAATGCATATAATGTATAATAATATATAATCAGTGATGATCTGGAAAAAAATTAAGAACCGGCTCTCTAAAAAAAGGGGGGTTAGGAAATTTGGATAACTGTGGCAGGAGGCCTATATGCCAGGAGCACCATATTGATCTAGTTTAGTAATACTGTTCCGCTAGCTTAACAAGTGTTTGGTTCATAATATATTTCATTTCATACACTGTCGGTAATTGACTATCAGATAAGGAAAAATGTACTTGAAATAAATTTTCATATTTTCTAAAAATTTAACAACCGGCTCACAAATTCTGAGAAAAATTAACAACAGGCTCGAGGGAGCCAGCGGGAGCCGGCTCCAGCTCATCACTGTATATAATGATATATAAATTGCAGAAAATCCACCATGCACTACTATGGGTTTGATCTATAAGCGGAACTGCAAGAACATCATCGATCAGTGAATGACTTTGTTGGAGGAGCACAATGACTTGATACGAGTGAGTACCGTGAAGCAGGACTGCGATGGACTATTTGAATGCTATCGATAAGTTTTACGTAATAAGCGAAAAAAGCTAAGCAGTCGACCCTGGACTCTTTTTTAATAAAACTTTGTAGGTGTTCTGAGAAATATTTTGAAATTATGTACGTCTACCACTACAAAGCTTTTTTGTCTTACTGTTTACTAGGTAATTTTATAGTTTGTTTAATAAATTACATTCTAAAAGTCCGGTAGAAATATGTTTTATGTTGGATGTAGGTCCAAAAATACCATTTGGGAAGTTATTTCTCTCTGGGCGCCTAAAGGTTATGGTGTCCTGGCGAATGTGGATTTTCGTTTAATGTAGAGACCTCAGGAACGCATCCCCCACGTTAAGCTGGGCTCACCTGTACTAAATCTATTGTTGCATCTGAAGCTGAATCTCTTATAGAAAAAATTGAAGATTTTAGTTTTTTGATTACACTTTGCACGTGGAATGACATTTTATTTAAAATAAATTTGGTAAGCAAATCAATGCAGGGCATCAACATGGACATAAGCACTACAGGCATGCTTATGAACAACTGTACCAGATTTTTAAAGAAATACAGAAACTCTGGTTATGACGAAGCCTTAAAATCGGCAAAACAATTAGCAGAAAGATTAAATGTGAAAAGGTAAGTTTAGAAATACCAGATTCAGACATGTAAATGATTTTAATGGCCAATTCGTACGAGAAAGCAGAGAAAAGTATTTTCAATATACTCAAATCGCCATATACTCGAAGATATACGGTAAGTCAAAATGTACTTTTTAGCCTAAAAAAGCGTCTAAAATCCAAGACTCGAATATAAGTCGAAGCAAAGAAAACGAAAATAAGATAATTTTGTAATTTACAAAAAAATTAATATATATACAGGTGAACCTCTACTTACGAACATGCAAGAAACAAACAATTTGTATTTATGAACATTCCACATACCAATGAATTGCGCCTCGCACTTCATTTACGAACACACCCTCACGCACTTACGAACATCAGTCACGGTAAGAACACGTAAACTTGCCAACACGTCATTTGCCATTTGTATTCGAAACCATACGTGTTTATATATGTATTGTTTTTTATTACCCTTGAAATATGGAAAACAATTGTAAACATAGTGTTCGTGAAAGTGGTAAAAAACATCGAGTGCTTTCGATGGAAACTAAAATGGACATAATACATAGATCAGAAATAGGGGATCATATTCGCAATAAAGGCTCTGTTCAGTCCATGATTATAAGTAAAAAACAAAATGCCATCGTTGAAGAAATGGAACGGTGTATAACAATTTGAATTCAGGATCAAAATAAATAACCAACGCTTGAGTACTGAATTGATTCTTCTCTTCAATCCACTCATTTGGGCAGGTTTTTTAAAGATAAAATATAAATTTTAAGTTTTCCTTTCAAACTACGTAAGTACGGTGATGCTGTATAATTTGCCTTCGCATTTTCTACTAGTTAGCATGAATTTTTCATACTAATGCGCTTCAAGTCATTCAAATGTTGTTTTTCGACAGTCATGTTTAATTATTGACCCAGAAAAATGTCCAGCTAGTTTGCGACTCGAATATAAGTCAAAAGTAGGGTTTGATCGGCCTAAAAAAGGAAGAAATTTCTCGACTTATACTAAAAGATATACGGTATACTCAAATTGCCTTATTCTCAAAGATATACGGTAGTATTTAAAAAAATGGGGATCATGATGATTCATTAAAAAGGTGCAAACAACTTGAAATCAAGCTTAGTGATCATAATGAATGTGATGTAAATGGTGAAGAGTTGTGCAAAGAAATTGATGTATTGATAACATTGTTGCCTGAAAATGTACCCGACAATGGTTTGAGCATTTTGAAGTTCATAAATTCAAACCAAATGCAAGATATATTAGCAAATGTATGGGTAGCTTTGCAAGTTATGCTGACCATTCCTCTAACTGTGGCAAGCAAGGAAAGAAGTTTCAGCAAACTGAAGTTAATTAAAACCTACCTACGAATGTCCATGTCGCAGACAAGTTTGAATTCCCTGGCAATTTTATCGATCGAAAATGACACAGTTGCTAAATAAGATTTTTCAGAAATAATTAATAATTTTGCTGATTTGAAATCTAGAAAAAAAATACATTAAGAAAAATTTGTTTTGCATAAACTGAACAAAAAATGAATTAATTAAATCAAATGTTTTAATTTTATTGTATTAAATTTTAATGAATTTATCATTTGAAATCAATAAATGTATCGTAAAAATTATGCGATATCTTTTGGCATTGTATGCATCATAGTTACTTATCTATATGATAATTTGGATATTTCGTATTGTGATCATCAGTAAAACAATGTGAATATAACATTTCTCGGTTAAAGTTCAGTATATTGTTTCAGTTTCAAGCTTAAAAATAAACTCATAAAGAATACCTTATACATTTGTTCTTATCTTGAGGGGGGCACATAAAGGCCTTCCTGCCCGGGGCGCCAAAATGCCTCGGGCCGGCCCTGTAAACACCCCACAAAAAATTCTAATGGACACAACCAGTATTTACACTTAATTATGATCAAGACCAAATATCCACCGCCCATATTCAGGAGTAAGAGCTTCAATATAAAAAAAATAAAAGTACTTATCTAGGCCATACCTAGGTTATGAAAAACCTTGTATTTATAGTAGCACAGATGAATGTTATTACATTATAAATTAGTTCAATAATTACTTTCAATTTTCATTTAATTTCTGAATCATAAAGTTTCTTAAGTTAATACATCTGCAGAGAATTATATTCACAAAATTGATCAAAAATATCTTCGAGGATTATTTACAAATAGGATATATGCAATGAAATGAAACTGAAACATAACAGACACAATGCTATGATCATAACGAGATCTATTAGTATGGATGGATAATTTATCATGCCTAGAAGTTAAACTCTGTTCTCATGCTAAAGATATTCTACACAGGAGAACAAATATAAAGCATATTTTTTAGTAACTTTATTATCTACTCTGGTACCAAATGTGCTTTAAACTGTGCAGAAACCATATGAGAGAAAATAAAATCTTAATAATTTTACAGGAACCTAGCTGCATTGAGTTATCATCTTATGGGTATCTATTTACATTATTAATCAAAATGCTTCTTCCAAACCAAACTGACATTTAGTTGGTCCTTATAAATAAATAGTAAATTTACTTGCTGTAGATTTCCGGTAGGATAATATGACATTATCTCAAGTTATGTCACAATGATGATTTTATTTACACAGGGATTTTTTTGTTTACTCAGGAAAAATGAAAAATGATCCAGCTGAACAATATATTGTCTAAATTTTTACTCATAAAACTCACCAAATGTGATAAGTAAGCTAAACATAAGTCCATAAGGATTTGCTATGACAACTATCAAAGCCCACACCATTCTACTGATCAAGAAATAACCTTCCAAGTTAAAATGATAAAATAAAATAAATTTAACATAAGCTTTCCTTTATATTAACTATTGGATATCATATTTTGCAATGGCTATAAGTTGGAGGTATTTACATCAGTAGAATATAAAAGTTATTTATTGTTAGACAAAAACTATTTCCCTTAGTTTAACAGCGCTATACTAACCATTGGAGACTGATCTGACTTTTGACTGACATCATCTCCAGCTGCAGAATAATCGGACACTCCCACAATTGGGCCACCACCCCCTCCTCCTCCACTCCCTTGTTCCGTTTTGGAAGAAGAAGAGGAAGACTCTGAGGAACCAACCCTTGACCTTGTACGAAGGACATCAGGAGTAGAGGAACGTTTTTTTGATGTGTCTCCGACCTAAGATACAGAAATAACAGGAAAACTAAATTCATTGCCAATTATAAAGTAACTACATGCTCACTTTTATAAAGATAATCTTTACTTTATGGAAACCCTTTGTTTTTCATATTAAAACCACGAAAAAATCCATACATACATTTCTACATAAAACAAAGCTTTTAAGCATAATAAAAATTTAATATCAGTACACATAATTACCAGAGATTTGTAGCATCTGGAAAGTGACTCTATAACTTCATCAGTTATTCTATCCGATACATGAGCAGCAACAGCAAGGTTCAATTCACTGTAATAAAAAAGTACCACATAATTAGGAATAGCTAGGACCACAGTAACTGTTTCATTTCCCAGCAGCTAAACTGTAAAATAAGAGCAGAATAAAATTAACTGAATAACCACTGAAAGCAGTTAAGATAAAAAAATTTTGCATTTACATAGCATATGATGTCATTGATGCTAAGAGATGTCCACATTGTATATGAAAAAATAAAAGCTAAGAATCCACATACGACTCACTTGACTTTGTTCATAATTTCCGTGCCAGCCTGTTCCATCACACACATCTGTACAAAATCTGTTGGCATGGCACTTTTTGTCAAACACATCCTCTGAATCTCGCCTTGAACTCTTTCATCTGAGAGAACATGAGGGCACTGATCTTCTGCACACTTCATCATACTTTCTAAGGTGCCCTAGAGAGGTTGAAAAAAATAGTTATTAATGAGAAAATAAGTTTATATTTTACAAGTTTTCTTTCCACCTAAGGCATCACATTATAATTCACAAAGAATAGAACATTACATAAGTGTTACCTGTAGGTAATTCGTGATGACCCCATGGAGTTCATCAGAGACTTGTTTCAACTTTATGTCAATAGGGTTACCAGTTTCTTCTCTTCTTTGAACAACTTCTTGTAATCTTGGTAAAAGCTAAAAATATATTTTTTAATTATTGCACGTCAAACTTTATACATACATATATATTTATAAGAGAAATTCCCCAACAAATAACACAAATTATACATAAAATTAAACACTTTCTCAGAATTTATTGGGTATTCAAATCTCATTTTGTAACTTTCTCATTTAAAAAATCCCAGCTATCCCTACAAAACTGAATAACTCAGATTTTTACCCTTCAGGAGAAAATATCTGCCATTACAATTACATAATTATATACAAGTATATAGGATAGACACTAGATAATCCTAATCTAAGCAAACTTTACCTGTTTAGAATTGTCAGCATCCTTAGTTAAACCTAGGGCATGTTCCAAATCAACTCCTTGTGCTGCAGCTGTTTCTCTAGACAGAGAACGAATGGTGTCTTGCGTCTGTACCACCAGCCTGTCAACCATTTGCTGTGTTGAACTCAAAAGGAACCCCTATTCAAGGGATTAAATAAAAGTATGCTTAACAACAGCTTTCTACATTCATATGCACTAAATAAATGATGCTCAGATTTACGATCAATAAAAAATACTCCATAAACCCCTACATGTACATCAGGTATTTTACCAAGAAGCTCAAGTATTCAAATTAATAATGCAATTTTGTAAAAAATACTTATATGTTGGCAATTTAAAAAATATACTGCACATAAATTTTCCAAAAGAAATGTCAAATTAGAATACTGCAAAATAATTACTAATCACTTCAAAATTTTAATTTTATATCAAAGTATTTCCTCTAAGTTAAAAAAATATTTTAAGTACGATATTTATGCAGTCACGAACAACATACGGAGTTAATCAACAGAAGATGAGTATCTACTACTGAACCCTGAAAAATCTGAGATAGTTTATAATATATGGAGACAAACCTGCTGGAGTCGGAAAGCTTGTCCATTACTATACTTCTTGGGAGAAACATTCCTATGTAGCAGATCCTGAATTCGTCTCATGATGGCTTCAGTTCTTTCAGCTGATACTTTCATACATGGCATGATATCAAACACAGGAAAAGGCATGTACCTCAAAGTGAAGTTGCTGAAGATGAAAAAAACGATGAAGTTATACACATATACAATATATTAGATATAAAACAAAATTGTCTACTATATCCAAATAAGAAGTAGAAGGAATTAACAAAAACGAAAAAAAATAAATACAGGCAGACCTCGTCTTTCGCTGCTTTATCTTTTGCGTGTTTCGATCTTTCGCGGTTCCGCATTTGCAACCAGTTTTGTCTTTCGCAGTCTTATGTTTCGCTCTTTCATGGAAAAAATCACAGAAAAGGCTGCGCGAAATTTTCTATATATGGAATGAATCGCGTTTTCCTCACATTTTCTCTCATAGGCCTGAAAAATGTTCTTACGTTATTCTGATATGTAAAAATATTTACGTAATTTAAAAAATTGATACGTGTATCTATTTTTTTAAAGTATATGTAGATGACACGTGTATGTGTCATATATACTTTTAAATATTTTTAGGATGCAATCCTCCCACACTTTTGTGTGTCTTTGCACGTGAAAAGTTACAGAATATAAGCTGGCATCACCGTTCAGGAGCCTTCTGTCTTTATTACGCCAGGGAAGTCCTGAGGGGAAAGACTCAACTCTTGACCCTTCCGATTCAGGATCATTGGATTATTTGCTCAGATTTGACATAGTTCAAATGCTTAAGCTTTGCGTTTTGTGCATCATTTATTATTGGTGGAGTTTCCCAGAGTTTTTCAGGAATGTAACCCCAAAGAAAGATGCGGTCTGCCATATTTGGGGAGTTAGCTCCTGCAAGTTAGGCAATCTCTGTTCATTTTTTTTAACCGATTCTACTATGGAACTTAAATAAGACTATTTTCTGATACTTTTTTCGTCTTCTTTTAACTTGTTTAAGTCTCACTTTCATTGAAGTTAATTTTTCCATCTCTTTCTCTATTTTTCTGCGGTCATCAATACAGAGGACAAATGATCCGTTTTTGATGAGATGGGTACCAAACCCTGTATTTCCCATTGCCTTAATTACTTCTCTTTCGCGATTTTGTCTTTCGCTGTGTTTTCAGGAATGTAACCCCCGCTAAAGATGAGGTCTGCCTGTATTCCATAATTTATACAATTTAATTCCTCATCTGAAAAAGTAATACATACTATAAATAAAACAATTAATAAAAACTAAACATTTTTTTCACTAACAATACAAAATTTGTTTAATACCATTTATTCCGGTGTATAAGTCGACATTTAAAGTCTAAAAAAAATTTCCTAAAACTTAGGGTCGACTTATACACCGAACATAAAATGTGAACCTTTAATTAAAAATGAATAACATCGATATTTAAGAAGACCGTTGATCTTTCGGTGGAGGTTATCGCTATTTTGTATCAGCTGTTCCAGTATTTACATTTTATGACATTTACCGTATTTACTCGTGTACCCCGCGCACATTTTTTCCCAAAACGCCGGGGAAAAAAGGGGGTGCGCGTCTTACACAAGGATTTCTGAACAGGTTATATAAATTGTGAATATCGATAGTAAATTCTCTGCAATATGCTTCCGTCTACATTTATATTCGTAAAAGACGTTAAATTCTACGAAGTATACGTGTATTTATGTGACCAAGCAAACGTGTCAATTACGCCCGCGCTGCAGGCAAAAACTCACAAAAGTAGGCAAAAAGAATACGCCGACTATAGTTCAATGACTACCGAGGGTTTGCTGGCTTGAAAATAGGTAGGTTCAAGTTTGGTCCTTTTCCCTCATCCACTTCAAGGTATTCAGAGTGGTGAAATTTTCTGGCGAATGACAGATTTCATCGTTCGAAAGGAAGATGGAAATCCACATCTCAAGTGTTTGGACTCGTTTGTTTGTAACCTTCCAATATTTACTCGCGAGACTATATGCGAAAAAACTTCCCATCCGCGTAGGGAAGTTCCTGTTCATAGATGAACAAATATTTCGTGAAGCTCAGCATCGGTGCCTAATATTACGTCAAAAACAGTGAAGTGGGGACAAAGTTGTGTAATATTACAAAAAAAGGTTAAGGTGTTAACAAAAGAAGACTATCGGTGAGGAGATTTCTGCTAGTAATGTCATAAAGAGATAAACTGCGTCACACAGAAGGGAGAAAATGCTTGAGCGGAACTTGTTTCAGGGAGTGGGAACCGGTGACTTAAAAAAAACTTATTCTGACTCAAATTAATTTTTTCCCTCCGAACCGGCCCAAAAATAGGAGTGCACATGGTACACGAGTGCGCGGGTTACCGTATATACTCGTGTATAGTACGAGTTTTTATGACCAAATTTTTATTGCAAAAATTGGGGATCGTACTATACACGAGTAATGCAATTGAGGATTTAAAATTCATGTATCTTCACGGGCATTTTCGGTGAAGTTATGCCACCCACACGCATTCTAATGGTAGGCTAACCTTAACAGTGAGGTTCTTTATCGTTGTTATGTTGCTTCGTGAAGAGTAGAATCTTTTTCATATATACAGCTTCAAATTCACAAATACTTGATATAAGTGACGATTTACGGGCACTTCCTTTCTTGAATTTTATGTATGTACATCTTTGTTTGCATCTTTTTACAAGGGATGGATTGGAACGAGTTGGACTAAAAGTATCGTAGACGGCGTAATTTTATGGAATTTCGACATCTCGGAAAAAAGAAATTACTTTGTAATATTCAACAGTCTTTATTGTGTCTTCAATCACACACCGATCGGTTTCCACTACAAAGTCATTCTAAAAGTGTTACGTCGGTTAGTAACACCATTAGAATGATTTTGTAGTGGAAACCGGTCGGTGTGTGATTGAAGAAACAATAAAGACTGTGGAATATTACAAAGTAATTTATTTTTATCCGTTATCCCTACCTATTAAATAGATGAGCGAGTGGAACCATTATGTACGCGGAACGTAATCCGGACATACTAGAATTGAAACGATTTTATTTCACCTTGTGCAATCATGATTCATATCACTTTTTATTAAATGTTTTAGGAGTAAGATACTTAACTTATCCGAATTTTAGTGTACTCGCAAGAAATACTATTTACGACATTTACGGTCTATTCTATGGTGGTGTGGAAAATCAAGGTTGTTCGATATATCTCGCTCGTAACCATCGAGCTATCGAAACGAAATATATCGACCATGGTGGAAAGCTGGGGTCGTACTATAAACGAGATATATGAAAAAATCAGGTTTGTTCACCAAAAAATCAGGGGTCGTACTATACATGGAGTCGGCATATACACGAGTATATACGGTATATGCGTAAATACGGTATTTTAGAAGATTTATAATATTTTAATACAGTATTTACTCATGTAATCCGCGTCCTCGTGTCCATGCGCACCCCTAGTTTTGGACCAGTTCGAGGAAAAAAAATAAATTCGTACTTTAATAAGTTGATGTCTATGACAGCAGAAAATTAGAAAAAAACAAAAAAATGTGGGGATTTCCCATAGGTGTGTTCTCTCCATGGTTCCCTTTAAGCTGTGCGACTGCACTAATGATATTTTTCAATGGAAAATACTGCAAATGTTACCTTTCCATAGCATAAGCTAGATCAGCATATCCTTGTAAAGTGATGTTGTTGCGATCATAAATGATGTTTCGGAGGCGGGAATTAATTTGAAGGGCCTTGGCCAACAGTTTAGCACCACCATCTCCCATTAAGTTACCACTGTAAAATTATGGAAGAAAATAATGATTATTAATAATATAGTATTCCATACAGCTAAAAAATAATAAGTATTAAGAATTTAAAAATTGTCAAAAATAGCAAACAATAACATATCTAATTCAAAGCTTGCATTAAGTAGGGAAAATAATAATTTAAAATAATCCAAAGGAAACATAAAAACATAAATTTAATCTCTACGTTGACATTTATGGAATATAGCAGTATGGAGGAAAGCATTAAATATTCCTACCTTATGTCTATACTTTGAAGGCATTGATTACTCCCTAAGGCATTGATAAGGTTATATAAGTCTGATTTCAATTTTGAGTCAGGTATATACAAGGACTGCAATACACAATCTTCTTCCTAAAATAAAAATAATGAATTAGTATAGAAAACATCCATCAATTCCATCATAAAAATAAAAGTTATACACTGATACCAATAGCAATTACAGATAAAACAGGAACTTTTGACAGTAACTGTCCAGCCACCAGAATGTAATATTTCCCACACTAATATCACTCAATTAATCTACTTTAAAACATTGGCTAATTGTGGTAGAATAAAAATGGGATAGTAGTAGATAATGTCTTTCATTAAAAGTAATTAATCCATCACACCTGAATCATTTGCACCACAGCTTCCATTACACATGCTATATGTTTTGCTTTCATGTTGATTAGATTTCTTCCCAAATTCAAATGCTTAATTGACTTGTTTTTACTCACTGCAGTAACTACAGAAGCTAATTCGACATCCATATCTGGAAAATAACAATTTAAAAGATGAAAATAATAAATTTAATCAAACAATAATTATAAATGTGACACAAATTATTTTCCTTTAAATTGCTCCCAAGTTAGTTTAATCAACACTGAATCTAGAGTCAGATTAATGGCATAATAAGGTTTAATGCTAATTTTTGTAGTAGGGGCAAACATTATTGCCAAACTATTACTTCCTTGTGGAATGGGACAGCCAAAAAAATAGGAAGGCCTAAGAGCTTGTTACCAAATGGTTTAATATGGCCCTGATCTAGTCATTTATTTGAAAATAAATCCCAAATTAGATTACAACTGGCAATTTACTTAAAAATTTACTTTAAAAGCTAGTTTATGTTTACAAGCATGATATCTACCTCTAACTTTAACACACTACATTATATGTATAATGAAAAGTGAAGGATAGGCAATAAATTCACACACTATACATACTTATCTAAAAGGTACTAGCATCTTCTCATAGATAAACACAGTTTTCTTATGAGACATTATTCTTCACATTTGGTAGTATTTGCATGTAATGCCCAGTGTTGTCAATCTAGAGAATTTGTAGCTAGATCTAGCAACTTTAGGTTTGATCTAGCCAGTGCCAGACACAACTTTTCCCAGGCTCCGGGCGAGATGGGCTTCACAGATCCCAGTCTCATACAACCTTTATTTAGGGGATATGCTACTGCCATGAATGTGCACATGATGCCATATAATTTAATACATTGAATATAATAATCTAAATAATAACAATCTGCTTAATAATATAATTAATTAGAATAATATATATAATAATTAACCTGAACATCTACTAGAAAAAACCTCGTTCTCTGAACATGTACAGTTTGTGATGATGTGCTCATAATGTTGAGGATTAAGCAATATTGAAACATTATATTTTTATCTTTTCAGCAAAATATTATATACATTATTAGCCATAAACAAATAAGGTGACAGGCAGAACACAGTAATGTATTAATTTACCTAATATATTAAACCAGATGTACAAAAGATAGTAAAAAATATTTTTGATCCGAATTAGGGCCCGGAGTTAGCAGTTGAACCTGTTAAAATAACCGGAGAGTATGCCATCTGGACCCATGTTTTAGATGCCCATACTGTTGTCCCACTGAACTCAAGAAAATATTTGGTACATACTGGAACCATCCTTCTCTTTCTCTCTGTAATAAATACTCCTATGGAAGCATATTTCGTTGAATCATACATTTCATTTTTCAGTTTTAAAATCTTGAGGATAAATGGATGGATAATTTAGATATAGAATTTGGAATTTGAAAGGGACTTCGTTCCATTGTTCCTCCACAGTAGCATCTCGATGGGCCCTGCATCGCCCACAATGTGGGTTGGAGAAGGTGTGCTGTGATTCATGGCCTGATCCCCGAATCAAGGGGACTTCGTACTTTTTAATATATTAGTAGTGTTTATTGAGGGGGCATTGTTTATTAATGTATCGGCAATGGTAAGGAATTCAACCCAAAAAATGTCTAAGATATTCATATGTTGCGACGTCCCCAGATTTTCCAGTACATCTCTGGTCCTCACTAGATTAAGAATCCACAGTTAGGTATTCGTTTTTATAAGAAAAGGGCTGCCAGGCAGTGCAGGGGACCATTTTGTGTAGAAGTTTTATATATCAATCTCTCATTGTTCAAAGGAAAATTAATAGTCCAGAGGTCCCTTCTTTTAAAAGTGGATATATTCTCTGAAAGTTTATGTTAACTACTTCCTAATTAAGGCTACAATGTGTTACATATCATTAAATGCCATTTGGAGACTGACATTTTTTATAGTGGAGGAAAAGGATGGTAAGGGGTCTAGGAAAATGAGAAATATCAGAGCCCAGCAAATCAATCTTGGGCCCCGGTTCGCCCATGCCTGTATCTGGCACTGGATCTAGCGCCTATAAAAGTACTATAGCGACCATTTACAAAACTAGCAAATCTATTTAACAATCTCGCTAATTCTAATTATTGACTAAAATTAGAGCATCTGTGTAAATGCTAAACACAAAAAAGAAATTTTAAAAACAAAAAATGTACATAGGAAGAATATTCTTTTCATTTGTCTCTTACATTTAATTTTATTGGTTCCTTTTGTAATTTGAGCAATTTACTACAATGTGGATTTACAGAAATGGTGGTTTTTCGGTCTTAAGAATAAAATAAGAGAGAGTGCTTGTTCGAAATAAAGTGGGGATTACCGGGTAGGGGAGGAAAGTTTTCTTTGGAAAGCGCAAGTTACTTATTCTTATTATAGGCACCATGTGGATTGTATTTTCACAGCTAAAATTTGCTGGAATAATACTGATCTAACATCACCTTTGTCCTAAGATAACTGCCATATCATCAAAGTCCAAAAATTTTATTTTTAGCACACATTTCGCAAGTAAGTTACAAAACAATCAATAGCATAATATTAGTTTTTCCTGCTCAGTCACAGAGAGCACTATTATTCATTCACTAGCAAATTTATAGTGACCAACAAGATGTGATCTAGCAACTTGCTGAAAAAAATAATTGGCAACACTGGTAATGCCATATTACTTTTTTTAAATTAGGATAAAATAAACAATTATTACAAGTGCTTTATTCAGATTGAAAATGAATGAAAATTGAAATTATCAAAAAACTGACAACTCACTGTTATCACTAATGTCCAAACTTCCAATACTTCTTACTCCATGGATGCATGATTCTAAAACATGAGCTCCTTGTGCACTCAAATTGTTGCTGCTTAAGTCCAATTCAATATCTGTTGTAGACTCATTGCAAGCCAAACCAAGCAAGAGATTTCTAGAAAAATACATATGATCTCAATTGAGTTTTAAAAAACTACTATAAAAAGAGCAACAAAACTACACAAGCCCACAGAATTAAATTATAAAAGATCCCATTGTCATAACACTTAAAACATAAGCCACCATGAGGTTTCTAAAAACCTGAAAATACTTTGTTCAAATTTATAACATTCAATCTAACACTATCAAATATATCTTTGTCACCCATATTTTTCTCAGTAAAAATACAAATGTATTGCATTATCTTAATTTAAGTCTATGAAAGGAATAAAATATGTATACCCATTAAGACAAAGAGGAAGAGAAATAATGTCATACATACTCAAGTGTCTTAAGCATGCAACAGCAAGTAAAATGTTACCAACCTCTATGATATTCTATTTAACATATACATCTGAAAGGAAGATGACCCTGAATTTAAAATGACCCTAACTGAAAAAATATCTTTATGTAAAAATGATATTTTACGTATATTTGTTAGGGCTAGACCGAACTGTGCTATGCAATATTTCTGTCTCATTCATCTTCAACAGTAAACAAATGGAAATGGTCAGTTCCAACTGTAACCAAAATACCCATCCAACAACCAACAAACCTGTAAACACAGTGAGTTATGTAACGATTTTACATGTGAATTTAAGCCAAGCTTTAGTTTTTTAATCCTGAAACTTGGAAAGAAATTTCCTTTCATTTTGGATAAATATGGTACTTAACGAGATACTTATAGCTGCATATAAGTGATTACAGTTACCAAATGAAACAAATTAACAACAATGGAAATCATACTCACTTAAGGGCCTCCAGTGGTAGTTTACAATGAGACATATTCAAATGCTTTAGACTTAGCGTGCTGGTAAAAAACTGTTTAAATGAAGGGGGCACTTCTTTGCCTTTTTTTGTGTTAAAGATGTTACGGGAAACATTTAAGTGGGCCAAAGTAGTCGTGCATCCTCGCAATAAAGCACCAAAAACCTGGGGAGGAAATATAAAATCAAGAAGTCTAATGAAATACATACAAACAAATGTTTCTACAAGAAAGCCTCAATGAGATACATAATCTTTTCTAATATGATCACAATAATGAAGACACATCCTCACATTAAGTAACTTTTTTAAGATTAATACAAAAACATATAAGATATCATAAAAATGATTTTACCTTCAGCACTAAAATTAAAACCTAAACAATACTTACAGTTTCCAACACAGAATCTGTCCCTGAGATATCAAGATGAGAAATGGTGTTTGGCTGCGCAAGAAAGTTGTACAAGTTCTGAAAAATTAAATTAAACAAAAGATAAACAGAATCCTTTGATTAACAAATATAAAAACCTTATTTGATAACCATTATTAATTTAATAATAACTTAAACCATGATCAACCATTTAGAGATAATTACTAGAAAATATTTACTACCATCACAAATTTTAAGCTTTACAAATGAAAAAGTGAAGGAAGAATTGCAGAGCAAATTACATAAGGTGCTTTTTTCATTGACTGCTATCTTTCCATCGGAGCTAAGAATCACATTTGAAATGTATTACTGGTTGCCTACATTTTTAGATAATATACTTTTTAGCAGTTTTTTCCAATAATTCCCCAGCAGTTGATCCTAGACCCACCAAATTTTTAACATCTATCTCTTATATAAACCAATCTACCATGAAAATTTTGCTTCTCCAAGATGCAGGATTTTAGAGGTATTGCCCATATGGACAGACAGACAAATTGAATACATAAGTGATTTTTTAAACAAAAAGTGCATGAAAACAAATTTCAAGTTTTAATAAATTCTATAAATTACTATGTTTTCCAGTTCATAATATGCACTAACTGATAGGACACAATTAGATTTTAATAAAAAGTTTTTGGAAGAAACTTTTAATTCATGTAATTACACTTAAGTTAACAGACAAAAGAAATGCACTAAAACGATCAAGTAAAAAGTTTATTTATTTTAGAAACTGAGTTAGCTCATAAAAACAAATGCAACTACAAATTACTATATTAATTACAACATAAGCACCAATGAGGCATTTAATAAACTGATACTACAGTACCAGAATGGAAAATCACTAGGTGGGCAATGTAGGCCATACACTTTACATTTGAGATTTAAGTGCAAATTTTTCACATTACGCTTAAGGCCCCTAAGCCAATTCCAAAATCACTTTAGAAAACAACCAATATGTATCATATCTTTAATGTTGAGAAGTAACTTGGATAGAACCAATTATTGACTTCTTCAGTATATCATATTATTCCCATATACACATTATAAAAGCCATTTGAATAAGTTGAGTAAAGAAATAATGTTGAGTTGTTCAACCTATTAACAATATTAATTAGACCCAAACTATTCTTAGACATACTTTACAACTGAGGTATATGGATAATTTCAGTCGATAGACAGGTAAATTTTATGACCTATTCTCAGAAACAGAGCAACTTTTCAGCTGAAAATACAATAATTTTTTGACAAATATGAATTCAAATGACAAAGGAAAGTTGGTCAGTTAAAATCTATATCTCTTTATAATGAAATTGAAGGGACCCAATTTTTGGCACTTTGTTGTAAGGGGGTTCTTTGTATGGAGGTTTTTTTCAGATTCACCATATATGCATATTAGCGTATTAGTTGGTTATAATTTATTCCAACACTAGTTAAAGAATGTTTCCAAAAAATTCACTTTAGGATAAAAAACAATATATTATTTTTTAATTCCTGTAACATTGATCAATTTTCATAGTAACAACAATCTATATGATGTGCCAATTTACGCTGTAGGGCATCTCTGGGCTAACAAGCTATATCATTATTATTGATCAAATCTTGGATTACTTCATACTAAATTTACTTTTTCAGTATTCAAAATATTTAAATGGCAAATTTTGCTATTTTTAACACTATGTACAATAGAGATGACAATATATCAATAAATAACCAAATAAAAGTAAATGAAAATATAGCACAAAAAATATCAATGAAAAGATTTTTAAGTCCTTTATTTAAATAAAAGTTATGCATTCAGTTGGTCTTAAACATTTACCACAAAGAACTACTAACGATAAATTATCTACAAAAAATTTATTTATAAAAAAGAATTTATATTTTATTACGTGTTTTCAATAAATTTTCATACTTAATTATACATACAGGCAGACCTCGTCTTTCGCGGGGTTACGTTCCTGAAAACACCGCGAAAGATGAAATCACGAAAGAGAAGTAATTAAGGCAATGGGAAATATGTACAGGGTTTGCTTCCCATCCCAGCAAAAACAGATCATTTGTCCTCTGTATTGGTGACTGCAGAAAAATAGAGAAAGAGATGGAAGAATGAACTTCAATGAAAGATAGACTAAAACAAGATAAAAGAACACGAAAAAAGTATCAGAAAATAAATTCTTATTTAAGTTCCTGTAGTTCCCGTAGTAGAATTGAAAAAATTTAAGGTGGTTGCCTAACATGCAGGAGCTAATTCCCAAATATGGCAGACCTCATCTTTCTTGGGATTTTACAATCCTGAAAAATTCTGCAAAACCCAACCAATAACAAATGATGCATAAAAGGCAAAGCTTAAGTGTTTGAACTATGTAAAACCTGAGCAAATACCTCAATGATCCTGAATAGGAAGGATCAATAGTTGGGGATTGACTTTTTCCCCTTGGGACTTCCCTGTCGTCAAAAAGAAAGAAAGCTTATGGTTTGTAACTTTTCACATGTGAAGGAGCCAAAAGTGTGTGGGAGGATTGCAACCTAAAAATATTTAAAATTATTTATACGACACATATATATAATTTTTTTGATTACCCATATATATTAAATTAATGCACTTACGTAAATATTTTTACATATTAGAATAACGCAACAATATTTTTTCAGGTCTGACTATGAGAGAAAACATGAGGCAAAGGTGATTCATTCATTCTACATATAAAAAATTTCGCGTAGCCTTTTCCGTGATTTTTCTATGCAAAAGAGTGAAACATGAGACCACGAAAGACAAAACTGGTAGCAAATGCAGAACCACGTAAGATCGAAATACGCAAAGATAAAGCTGCAAAGGACGAGATCTATCTGTCTACCTTATCACTCGAAATGCTTGAAATTACAACAAATACTATGCTTTGAATCATTCATGTGAGTGTTACCACCTGCATAGATGGCACTGATTTCTGCTTTACAAGTGCGTGCAATATTCTTTTTTTTAATTTTGCTATATGGAGGTTTGTTTTTAGTGGAACGATTGTGACTTTTATTTCATAATTGGGAGGTTTTGTAATATAGAGGTTTTCTATATAGTTTTATTAGTGCATTTTTTGGGACCGGCGATAATTTTCATTTCAGGCAGACCTCGTCTTTAGCGGCTTTATCTTTCGCGGTTCCACATTTGCAACCAGTTTTGTCATTCGTGGTCTAATGTTTCGCTCTTTCGCGGAAAAAATCAGAGAAAAGGCTGCGCGAAATTTTCTATATATGGAATGAATCGCGTTTTCCTCACATTTTTTCTCTTAGTCAGGTCTGAAAAATGTTCTTACGTTATTCATATATGTAAAAATATTTACGTAATTTAAAAAATTGATACGTGTATCTATTTTTTTAAGGTATATATAGATGACACGTGTATGTGTCATATACTTTTAAATATTTTTAGGATGCAATCCTCCCACACTTTTGTGTGTCTTCGCATGAGAAAAGTTGCAGAATATAAGCTGGCATCACCGTTCAGGAGCCTTCTGTCTTTATTACGCCAGGGAAGTCCTGAGGGGAAAGACTCAACTCTTGACCCTTCCGATTCAGGATCATTGGGTTATTTGCTCAGATTTGACATAGTTCAAATGCTTAAGCTTTGCGTTTTGTGCATCATTTATTATTGGTGGAGTTTCCCAGAGTTTTTCAGGAATGTAACCCCAAAGAAAGACGCGGTCTGCCATATTTGGGGAGTTAGATCCTGCAAGTTAGGCAATCTCTGTTCAGTTTTTTTAACCGATTCTACTATGGAACTTAAATAAGACTTTTCTGATACTTTTTTCATCTTCTTTTAACTTGTTTAAGTCTCACTTTCATTGAAGTTAATTTTTCCATCTCTTTCTCTATTTTTCTGTGGTCACCAATACGGAGGACAAATGATGATGGGATGGGAACCAAACCCTGTATTTCCCATTGCCTTAATTACTTCTCTTCCACGATTTTGTCTTTCGCAGTGTTTTGAGGAACATAACCCCACGAAAGACGAGGTCTGCTTGTATATGGAGTTCTTCATTCTAAGGGAGTTCTTAAGGTAGAAGCTTTACTGTATATCTATACGAAGTAGCAGATGAAAATATTTCATTGCAATACATGTAGTCTTGTAATATAATTATATGCACTCCATATTGGAAACCTTTCAGTCTATGCCAAAAGAATGGTTTTGTAAACAAAGTTAAACATGGATCAGAGATTAGAAAGTTATCTTTCGACAAATAATGATTCACAATAAAAATAAATTAATTAAAAAACCTATGACATAATTTTCCTTTCACCTACAGAGAACATGATGGATCATAAGAGATTAAATTTACGGAAATAATACTTACATTGACTTCATCTTTGAGGCTATTTCCAGCCAAGTTAAGGTATGTGAGCGTATTTGGCATATACTTGTTCAGTGAGAGGGCATGAGCAATCTGGTTAACACCCTTGGAAGACAGGCAGCAATGTGAAAGGTTTAGGTGCACCAATCCCTTGGAAACCTTTGCAATTGGATTACTTAAGTGAGAGGCACCTAAGCATCCAAAGATAAAAGTCAAAAATATAAGTAAATGAACTATATATAATAATACTCTTATGCTGAAGAAGGGCAGATGCCCGAAAGCTCCAAGCAAAAGCCTTCCTCTATCGCCATGGACATCCACAACACCAAGTAAGTGTCCACTGGCTCCCTCCTATCCCTCTCAACTACTAGTTGCAATCCTATATATACACACACACACACACATGCACATGCACGCGTGTGTGCGTGTATATATATATATATATAGGATTGCAACGCACGCACGTGCACACATACACACATACACATATATGCACGCACGCATACACACACACATATTATCATAAGAATGTGAATAAATATTCCTTACAACTGTATGTTGTAATAAGTTAATAAGATTTAAAACAGAGATTGTTTCAGCGATGAGAATAACTCTTTTAAATCATAAAAAGCACAGTACTAATAGAGTCAAATAAATGTTAGTTGGGAGTAATAAATACCCAAATTAGTTTATGTAAATAAGTTTAAATTAGATATATGGTCAATTTATATCAAAATGAAAAAAAACATCCTGTAACAATGACAATCTTTGTAAATAAATATAACATTCTCATTATGGTATCCTTATGCTTCAAAAAATATTTTAAAAATTTTACTGTAGCTATTATCCTCATACTTTTATGCAATCTCCATTTCAAATTTAGAAAACAATTATAACTACATTACAAGCACAAACTACAATACTAGAAAAGTATTCTAGAGCATTAATTAAGTAATTCCTAATAAACATCCAAATTAGGATTCATTAATCATATTAAAATCATTCAACAAAATGATGTCTTTAGTTTATGCAGTCATACAGAAACATGCAGTGAGAGTATCTCAAGTCCAACTACAAGCCAGCAAAATACAACCACATGCACTTACGAGGAAATAACTACATGGAGCATAAAAAATAAAATCAAATTCACACCTTGAATAATTTTGGCTAAAATTCCACACAAACTAGAAGCACCTAAAAAGAAAAGTGAGTTGGTACAGTACTTATATGGTTGCAAAATAGGATAATTAATCAGATATAAAAACTAAAAAAAGTGAAAATTATGAACATACCTATTTCAAACAAAAGTAAGCATTCAATATATTCAGCTAAATAGCATTAAGTTTTTGGTGCAAAATGTGAATGTGCTGAACAATAAAAACAACTATTGCAAATAAAACTGCTTGTTTAATATTTTAAGGGGAAAAAATTTAGATTTTTAGGCAAGATGCAGAAACTAAAAATTACATGAGGAGGCAATGGAAAACATTTAAATTGTTGCCAGTTTTAAAATACATTTAACTATTTTCCCATATATTACGAGTTAATACACATCCAAATCTCTTGTTGGCCCAAGAACAAAAATTTGAAAATTACCCTAGCAGCAGTCAACCTGTCAAGAAAGATCTGCTCTAGCGAAGCAAAGATTCAAAGAAACACCTTAAAAACAATCAAAATAAAGGCACTTCTTTGCCATCAAATGTTAATGATTATTTTTAAATTTTTCCAAATAGTGGGTAGCAAAAGCTTACTATTTAGAAAATATCTCTAATAAAATACTCCTATCATAAGTTATATTTTTAGTATTTTTATGCAAGTTATACAAAAAACATATCTTGCTGCTTTGAGACAAATTAATTTCTTGTTATGATTGAATCAATACTATAATAATACTAAAAACATTTTTAAGAAGAATTTAATACATTTTATTAGTTTTCAGTTAACTATACAGAAAATTAATCTAATATCAATTTGAATAATTTACTGCAATTAATCAGTTAAATTAAAAATGTCACTTTTTCTTATATCATCAAAGATGAGCACCAGATGTAACAATGAAAATATTTAAATAAACACAAAAATAATAACAAGGTAAATATAACTGCCTGGCATTCACCTTCCCATCAACTGACTAATAGCTAAAGAACGAATCAATAACACTTTCACCAGGCAACTATACAATCTCTAAAAGCTGTGAACTCAAATAAATGGAATCAACCATGCAAATATAAATAAATAATATAGGAAGTAATTAGCAAAGAAAATTACCTTTATCCTCAATCATATTATTTGAAAGGTCTATTGTATGCAGAGGAGTACTGGTGTTGGCTATTAATGATAATGATAGTTTGTGAGCAAAGTCCCTGAAAAGAAGAGAGAAGAAATAAGAATTCCATATTACTGTTCACTTGAAACCAATATGAAATTCAATGATGGCTCCTAAATACATTATTAAATCAGTAAAATCTTTCTGAAATGAACTATAAAGACTTTACTGTACAGAAATGTTAATAATAGAAATTTTAACAGGCATTTTTAAAGCTTCTTGCAATAAAAATAGTGAAATCAACATATATAATTCTCTTAGTAAGTGTGTGTGTGTGTGTGTGTGTGTGTGTGTGTGTGTGGACGGTGTAACGCTTGGTTGCTATATGATGTTAAATGGGAGAAAAGGAAAACCGCTCATAACTAAAAAACTTTTTAACCTTTTTCGATCAAACTTTCAGGAATCACCATTCAACTTTTCAATTTGAAACTGCTCACCGTGTACATAGTAGTCCTGGGTTTGACTCCAGGAGCATATCTTTTCTCTATTTGAATAACATGGACAGAGATGAAATGAAGCGAGAAAGCTTTTTTCTTTAGCATTTTAAAATATATTAAAAATGAGATATCAACGTGGTATTTTCACAGTTAGGCCAAAAAAACTATGGAAATGAATTTTCCTATGGTAGAAATTCAAATTTCATTTAAAAAAAAGCCGAAAATTAGGTTTAATGACTATTTTTTCGTGATTTTTATGCATTTATTCAATTCATCACCATGACAACTGCAATTGTTAAAGTCTATTGTTGGCTCGATTCTAATGCATAATAAGAAATGTACAAAAATCATGTTAAAACATCATTTTATATGTCCATGACTATTATTACTTTCTGGAACATTCGATTGTGTGGATTTTATATATTAATTTTTTACATTTTAATGCACATAAAAGTTGGTGTAATTCATTTTTATTTTATTTTAAAGTAATACTTAATTCACACCTACCTGTCATATTTGACGAGCAATTACGCTAGTATTATTATAATTATTATGTAAATTTATGATTAGGTATTTTTCACCAGACCAAGCTACAATATTATAACAATCAATACAAAAAGTTAGGTAGGGCATATTCTGAATAATATTTGCTTAAGTTGTTCACAAATTTTAATTCTGAAATTCAAGTAAGCAACACAATAATCATATGAGATCGCCTACCATTTCACTCCAAGATTATCCAGATGAAGCTCCTCAATGCTAAGTGACTTCTTCATTACGTGGAGAATTCTGTCAAGGGCTTCATGGGATAACTTGATGTTGCTCGCACGCAGTTTTGTAAACCATGTGTTGTGCTCCAAAGCACTGATGATAGGAACCAGGTCTCTGAGGTAGAACAAAAATACTTTATAAATTATAAACATATTATAATTGTTCAGATAACATAATATGACAATCACCATTATAGTGATTACTTGTAGGTATTTTCTCACTTAAATAACAATATATCACATAAGCACCAAATTAAAATATTTCTTTAAGCAAAAATTTTCTAGAAATATATTACAGTAATTTCTTATTCACAATAAGTGCAGTATAGTACTTCTTTCAGAGCAATTTAGCTTATTTGAGTACAAAGATAATAGTTTCTTACAAAAAAGTTACGCAAAACAAATGCCATTTTACTGGTGTACAAAGAGGAGAAAACTGCAACTTTAACAGTGAATTATATTTTAGATCACATACTTTTGGTCTAGGTGGTCAAAGTCCTTAAGGCTTAGCTCCCGTGTGTCATGAGATAAGTATATAGTGTCGACATCCTAAAAAAGAAAATAGGAAAAATTACTTATTTTCCAAATCAGAAAAGCATTAAGTTTCTTTATCAAAATTTTTGCTTAAAAAATGGGGATGTCAGAATTATTTTCTAAAGAGTATGAAGAAAGATCTTAAAATTTTAGCATACTGCTAAGGTATTAAAAATAGAAATTTTTCAAAAACCCAAAATAATATTTCTTTTATCATAAAAAACTGTAGGTAATGGAAGACATGTATCTTTCCAAAGTGTTTAAGCTTGGAAACAAGAGATTACAAGAATCAAGAGTAAAAAATTCATATCTAATAGATTTCAAAAAATTAAAGAAAATGCAACAGACCCATGCAACCTCATCCCTGTAAGGCATGTTGTGATAGTCACACATGCAAGCATATTGGGTGGAGAAGCCACCACAAGGGCCCACTCCACTTGAGCTGGGTGCAGAGCCTCCTGTGCCACCGTTGCGCCCATCACCTTTGGTGTAACGACTCCCCAATACAGTCTCTCCCCCATGAATAGCAGCCAACAATCTCTTGGCTCCCTCATTGGGACCCAAGTCTACTTTCCTTATTATGTGCCTAAAGTGAAGAGGATAGGAAATTTTTAATTTAATTAAAATTAAATAAATTAACTCAAGATACATCTTTTAAAAAAAATAATAAAGTTTATAACAAGTCAACTCTAGGATAAACTAAGAATTGATTCCAGCACAATCTTAAGATAATTTATTGCTATATAATAACATGTAAAATCTGTATTTATATTATTTATTCTTAAAAGAATTTGAAATTTATCTAAGATCTTGAAACTGGAAAAACTTCCATTCAAATCATATCTTCAAGTAAAATTTGAAAGATGACAACGTTTGGTAGGGAAAAATAAATCAAATCCTTTTATAAAAATACTTTTTTACATCTATGATAAGAAGTTTATAAGAATTTATAATAAAATAAAAAATTAGAGTTTATAAAAAATGACAGATGAAACACGATTAAAAATGAATTTTCCAGTAGACATTTGACATTCTTGGGAATTTAGCTACAGGAAATCCAGGTGGATGTTAAAAATCAACAATATTGAAACAGGCAGCTTTTGGGGAAAAGGATTTTAGGTGGGCCACTGTCACGGAGATCCTTTTGATAGCACCAGGCTCATAAAATATATGTAGAACAAATGAAATTCACATGCTGGTTATTAAAAATAAATATTCTAATAGGATAGCGAACCAGGATAATTATAAGCAAGCTTGGTAGGATTCAATTTACATAGACAAATGTCAATAAATAATTTGGAACATTTTCAAATTCGAAGGAAATAATTGTCGATAAGTTTCAATTTTTCACCATAACATTCTTCAAGAAATTATACATCATAACTTTTGAATTTGGTTTACCACATTCAAACTTAATATGTTTTATCACCAAACATCAAAAATAGAGATAAAATCAGTACCTGTCATACCAGATGGCCACACTTCATTCGGAATTCCCTTACTTTGCTTTCTAAGCTCTCTTGTCATTGTCTTATGGGCCTATACTGAGTTGCCGTGGGGTCCAAAGCCAAGAGCACAAGACAGAAGAATATGATCGGTTTATTGAGCTCTCTCTTTACCCTCAACCAGATCCGATAATAATACACACTTGGGTCGTTTTCACTATATGATCAGCAGCCATTCTTCATTTATGCAAAAGTCGGGGGATGAATCTTGTGCCTTCTGTGCGACAAGATCTGCCAACCTCCTCCAAGATGCGAAAAGAGAGGTTTTACCAAGCTAAAAAATGAAAGCAGATCGCCAGATGTCCAGGGGTGTATTTATCATTTTGCTGCCCATAGGCATTAAACTTATTGCCGCCCCCTTAGTTTATTAGTTATGAAATTTTAATTATTATAAAGTTTTTTATTATAGATATAAACATTTAAACGTATCTATGCTAGCAGTGTCAACATTTTGATCACAACATTCAATCTTTTGCAAGTCACTCTGAAGCAAGGGCTCCTCTAAGGTGAGGGCCCCACTTCAGCTTCACCAAGGTGATAGCTACGCCGCTGCTTCGTCTTCATCTACATACATGATAATTTTCTGAAATACGTTCATCTGTTTTAAAAATATCTATAGATAATTTCTTTATTAATAAAAAATTCTTTAGTTTTTATATTTATTATTATCATTATTATTTTTTCACAAAAATTGCCACCCCTAAAATTTGCCACTCTAGGCCCAGGCCGACAGATAAATCCGCCACTGCAGATGTTCCTATAGTATTTTCACTAACAGGCTGTCAAAAAATTTAAAATTTTGGGAATCACACCCATACTCCAATGACATGATGTCTGGCTGTTCCAGGATGACGGCATCTTCAGAGCCGGCTATGAAAATCGGTGGCCTCAGTGAAAAGTGTGCACGGGAGACCTCTAACACGTCAAAAATTTTTAATAGTAAATTTTAATAACTAAAGCAATCTCTCACTATGATAATTCGATATTTTTTCATTTTTGTTAAATGCGTAGACTTTGTAAGTGTGACAAATACTTTTTTAGAGAGAGTGGGGCCCGATGCAGTTGTACCGTTTGCACCACCATCAAGCCGGTTCTGGGTATCTTATTCTTTCATACACATTTCGTAAAATTTTATTACAGACAAAAATCGGTAAAAAGTATTAAAACCAACAACGATATTCGACGTAGATTTTTAGGAATTATAAACATCGCTTTTTAAGAAATATAAACGTCGAAAACTACTAATTATAAAGAATGAAAATGAGAGCATAAATACCATATATAACACTACTATATGTAACACTTACAGAGGCTTGATTCACTGCAATTTCGAGGTATGAGGCATTAAAAAAAATCAGCACTCAGATGGATCCAAAAAATCAACAAATGTGAAAAATATAAGACTACACCAGAGTTGCAGGAGGTCAATATCTGTGGATGCTAAGTTTCCGGAAAACACCACGGATGTAAAACTGCGTTACTGACTCAAAAGGCTAAAAATGTTATCCAAGGGGTAAATTTGTTTATTTACAACAAAATAACAATAATAGTGCATAAAATATTTGAAGAAATAAAATATCGTCATCAGCAATTATGATACGCTCACGGGATAATTATAAAGCTTACTAGACCTCGTAAAAAAATAAGGAATACGATCGGTATCATACGAAATGGCAAGAATATACACAGACATCTTCAGAAAATGAAACTTAATTGCTTGAAAATAATGACTTACGCAAAGTGCTGCTGGATAAACCCGCAAAAAGCCAATCTTATACGTCACGAATGTTATATTGGTTGACAAAGAAACGCCCCTCAAATGATGAAAACGGTTAATGGAATACTGGTGAGAACCTTTGAAATTAATCTGCAGTATGTTCCGTTATTCATTTTAAAAATTACCAAGAAATTGCCACAGACTTTGTATCGACATAAGACCCGAACAAGCCAATTGATTAAATATGGAAATGACGAGCACAAAAATACATATATATATATAAATCCACTCACTCAAGAGGCACAGTTGGAAAAATGCTCTTGAGGGCTGAAACTAACGTGAGCACCATCATTTCTACATCTGCCGATGGAGATCCAGCAGAACTGCATGGACTGCCTCCTTCTTCAGGAACAGTTGGGGGAGCAACTGTTTGGAACGAGTACACCTTGTCCCCAACTGTGAAACTCAGCTGTAATATATAAGATTAGATTTAACAACGAAGAAAAGCTTTTCATTTCTAAATTATAAAGGTACATGAACTCTTCATCTTATATATTTGAAAACTAGAATGCGAGCGGAAAAATGTGAGATACCCATATAAAATGGTTTAAAATGCATTGGTTATTTAAAAAAATAATTGCCCTTATAAAAACTATGAAAGAACTGGTCATCCCACGAAATCATAGAGTTAAAATGTAATATTTGCATCACTTCAGTAATGAGAGATTAAGTATATCATATTATAATGAAAAGTAACTTGCCTGATTAGGTCTCTTACTCTCAACAGCTTGGATCTCCAGATAGTGAAAGTGGAAATCAATCTGAAAATGAACACAATGGAAGAAAAGAATACATCTCCACCCATTTCAAATATATCCCTAACAAAGCAGACAGTTATTAATCTGAAATGGCAGATTAATAGCGAAAAAAGGAGAGTTAAGCCATTCACTTATTTCCTTTTTATCCGTAAAAATAAAAACCCAGAATTTGTTTAAATACACTGCTTCAACTGATTAATTTAGCTTTATATATTTGATAGTAACAATAATATAATTGACTTAAAGGAAAAACTGTAAATCATAATGAATATAATTCGAATAATAAAATTTTGTTCAACTGTCGTCTTTCACTTTTCGATTTCAGTTGTTCTGCCAAGGGTATCAGTTAAACAAGGAGAATTTCTTCATATATTTGTAAAAAGACTTTTGGGGGACAATTACAAAAGCAAATTAATTTTTTTCAAGCTCACCCGAGTTGGGACTTTGGCAGTAAGGATGAAGAGGCGGCATGGCGAGTAAACCTGTTAAGGAAAATAAAGTTTAAAGTTTGCCTTAAATATCAGTTTACAACTAATCTAACAGATCATCAACAATTACAAAAAAACTATACTTAACAGTTAGTAACTGGACGTAAATCTGTAAGCATATAACTTAAACGTAAACTATTAAAGACCCTAAAATAACTTTATCAAAAGATAAATAAACAAATTATGCAACTCATCATGAAAAGAATTTTTTGAACCCACTTTTACGAAAAGTTACTAATGAGAATTCATCTCTCTGAGATAAATGGAATGGGATATTAAAATCTTGCGAAAAAATGATTTTGGAAGCTGATGCAATTTATTAAGTCACTACCAGGTTCTAAGGCTATTGTGGTAAGAATATTTTCTTTATGTCGTAATACATGGACTGGCAATAGGAACAGATTTGACATAAGTGCAGTAAAAGCATAACTGCAGGTGAAAAGCAACTATCTTTCTTGTAAAGACTTTAATAATTATGTTCTTACTGACGAAGATCTTCTGAAGAGCACAAAATCTTACGAGAAATATTATTTATTACTATTCTTTGTGAATATGTTCTTAGTATTGTGTGCAATTTAATTTTTTATTTTTCAAGAATAATTGTTTTCTATTTGCTAGGCGTTTATCTTGTGTAAGTTTGTTTGTAAAAAAATAATTTTTCCTTATATACTATCAAAGAATATTTTCTCTTACGTAATTTAAAAGTTAAAAAAGTTCCGTAAAATTTTTAATAGCCCCGTTTTTTTTAAGGATCTGTCCCTTAAAATTGTCAACCATATGTGGCCACCCTAGGTTGATTATACACATAAGTGGTTCAGAAGTAATGACTATCTTTCGTCTACTAAATGGTTAATGCTTAAAAGTACTGAAGATATTCAATACGATGAAATCCGAAACTTGGTTGCAGTTTTAATACCAGAAATCGCTGATGAAATGGCTGAATTGATTTGATTTCTTGTTAATACCTCAAACGAATTTAATATGTACTTTTCCAGTTGATAAAAAGTGGGTCATTTTATTTAAAAATGATACTTTCGTTGATCTAAAGAAATTAGTGCACAATTTTCGCGATTCTAACATCGAATGCTAATGTCGAGCGAGTTTTCTCATTGTGTAAAAAACAATGGATCGACAATAGAAACATACTGAAAACTGAAACAGTTAAAAGTTTGCTACAAGTGAAATGTAATTGTCTTGACTTGCAGTGAAATGTGTGATAAGTTGCCAAAGGACGATAAATTGCTAAAGCAAATTTGTTCAAATACAAAATACACCTATCCCTTGATTTACATGGTAGATAGGTTTCGCAAAACCACCGTGTAAATCAAGACTAACATTTGTACAGAAAATGGGGGGATAGGTTCCAAAAAATTCTTATTATTAATATAACAAATAATTAATGTTTTATTTGTACATATGTACATATTTATTTATCACAAATTTCAATTCAGTCATTTATGTAACATATATATTGGGTATGTTTTATTTTCACTAAACCAGATAAATACTGTCATTGATTAAACTTAATTAATATGTACTTATAGTAAGCATAAAAAATGAAAGCTCCTCAAAATTAAAAGTTTACAAACAAAGAAAGTTTCACTCAAATTCATATAAAATGTCTTTTTATTCAGTACCTTCTTTGCTTGTTAATATAGCAACAATTTTCTTCTTCTTCCTCGGTTGAAATTCATCACTACTGCCACTAACTTTCTTGGCACTAGAATTTTTTCGAATTCATTTTCCATGCGAGACATTACGGGCCTCATTTCAATAAACTCCGTTATCAAGGTTTGTTTTTTATGTTTTCTCCAATTCCTTGTAAATTTCCTGGTATGGAACTAAGCAGTTTTTTAATTCCCTTTGAAATTTTAAGCTGCGATCCATGCTTGGATCATTATCGAGAAAATAATTTTCCAATTTTCTAGCCATTTCTAGGCCTTTACTTATTGTGTTGGAACTGGGTCATCGCAATCGCTTTCAGGATCACTGGAATTGGAATTGATAACCATGTCTACCAATTCATCTTCGTTCAAACCTCTTTCCACCAACAATTCTTCAATTTCCCCAACAGCCAAATCATCTCAACCTTCACCTTCCACTAGATGTGCCAGATCAGTAATCTGAGAATATGTATTCTCTGCTGGTGGGATACTAACACCACTCAAAACTACTTCGGGCCATATAGCTTTCCAACAGGCATTTAAAATTGATGTTTTTATTTCACGAACTGCCAACGCCGTTATTTTCACACAATCTAAAATTGTGAAGTTTTTCCAAACTTGGCTGACGATAAGCATATTGTCAGCATCCAGTTCATCCAGAATTTTTTGAAATGTACTTCTTTGAAATTTTACTTGCTTCCACCATCAGTACCACGTAAAACCGAGTCTCTTATCGTGTAAAACAAAACTGGTTACATTTTCTTGACCGTGTAAATCAAGTAGCGTGTAAATCAAGGGATAGGTGTGTATGTAATTTACTCTTTTGTAAGATAATATTAATAAATTAAGTGTACTACTTTTTGTAAAAAAATGTCCTACATTTTACAAAAGTGTCTGGGAAGCCTAGTTATGAGGTACAAAGTTTAGAATTCGTTTTATTATTATTGTCCCGACAAAGAAAGGAAAAAAACTAGCACTTTATAAAAAGTTCAGTTTTTCAGGAAAATGCGCCCTTTCCTTTGGAAAACTTATCATCTCAACTTTACCTTACGAGATACCATGGGGCGTTGTAGGCTTTTTTTGTTTATTTTGAACGATTTCCCTTAAGTATTGAATGAGAATGGGAAAGGACTTTCCGGACTTTACAATACCTACAGGGAATTCTAAATCAACTTTCGCTGAGCACTTTCGCAAAGAAACTGATCTTCCTCGCCCTAGTAAGGGTGGAAGAAGGGACGAGTTGACGAATAAAATGAAAATATAACAACATCCTATTGATACATAATAAACAGGATGATATTAGGAAACACGTTACCAATCTTCAGAGATAATTTCAATTGACTATTACTTATAGATAACAAATGTAATGGCAAAAGATACTGGAAAACTTTCTTAGAGAAGGGGACAATCGTTCTAAATTTTTTAAATCTCTGGATATAATTTTTTTCACACCTTCTGAAGGTCATTCATTCATCAGGAAGATTTTGTCAAGCAATTAGCTTATTAAAGTTTCAGTAATATCAAACAATATTCTTATAAACACCCTCGGACTCCTAATTTTCTTTTGAAAGTGGCGGATAAACGATGAACGTTAAAATCATGTCGGCTTGACTTCTCAGGAAGGAGTAAGCGTGCAAAAAAAATACGTAAAATATGCAAGTTTTGTACGGAGGGGCAAACTCTTCAGAGAATTACGGCACACAATGAATAAAATTCAGCTTCAGACTCACGACTACGGTAAAAAGAAACTTTTTCCTAAAAACTATACGGCACAAACATGGTTCTGAGATTTTCTTATATTGCCTCTTGTCTAAGTTGAATGTAACATATATTACTAGAGACCGCACGAAAAAGATTACGCTCTTCCTTTAAAAATTTCTTGGATAGATTTCCGTGGAAAACTGCAATTATAAATACCGAAATTTAGATTCCAAACTTCAGCGACGTTTCATGAAAAGGACATTTTTACTCGCAAAAAACGAAGGGCAGAATTAGCGAGGGGCCCGTAAAAGCCAGGCATTACGCTCCCGCTTCACAGAAGAAGCGTTCGATACCAAATTTTATGTGCCCGTAGGTGATACAACATGAATCTGAATTTTAAATAGTTTTGAAGTAAAAACCGGCGAAACTCGGACGGCGGACTTTTTAGTTCAGCGTTGGAGCCAAGCTCGAAATTTCACGCAAATAGTATGTATGCGATCAAAATGTTATTTTAAAAAAATATCATGAACCGTAAAGTCAACAGGATTTTTAACCTAGAATTGTTTCCCTGCGTATACAATCTACCCTCGGAACGATTTCAGTAGAAGCTACCAACATTTGCATTTTATTAAACGCAGATGGCAGTGATGGCATAAACACTTGACAATTCACGAATCAAAATTCCATCCTATTCAGAGAAGGAAACCGCGTTTTATTCCGGTTACCAGTTGCAACTCGCGAGTCTTAAGATGAGGAAGTGGGAGGGTCACGTGACAATCGCCGACCCAAGGTTTACAGTCCTTGTAGATGAAGAATACAGAAACGGTTGACTCTACTGAAAGAGGTTGCAGGTGCCAAGAGCTTATATAGATTATACAACAAAAAACGTGCTCTCTTTATCCTACGCTGCGTTTTTTATTTAACCGAGGACACCTAAGAGTGTCGGTGCGTCTTGACATTTTGGTCTTATAAATTTATTTCCCTATCTCGATATGATTTCATATGATAAAGCAGTGCCATTAAAACGTTTTTCTTCGTGTATCCCTTGGTACCAACACTCCTTTTCGTCATCTAATAACTTTCCTTCATGCACGCAAAATCAAATTTCTTGGTACCCCTTCGAGGGTCGCCTGGTACCATACTTTGAATGGCACTGCGATAAAGTATGAGAAAAAATAGTTCAGAGAACAAAAATGATATGTCATATGAAATTATGTGGGTTTTGCTCGCAATCATAATGTAACCATCACAGATACCAAAATTTGTCGGTCAGAAAAGTAAATCAATTGAAATTCGGATTAATAGGCAGTGTAGCGAAAAATCAATATGTTGTAAAATTCAAACGTTATAAATAGCTGATGAATGTTTTAATAAATCGCTTTCCATATTTTAAGTAACCCACAACTTTTAGTCAATAATATAGTTTTTTCTCCTGCCTATTTATTCAGCTATTCATTTCATACATATGTGGGCCGCGGAAAGTTTCTCGTAGTTTAGGTGGGCCGCGGATGATTTTCAGTAGCTTAGGTGGGCCGTATTATCAAAATGGCTGAGCAACGCTGCTCTAAAACCGACCGTTTTAATATCTTCCGCCTAAACTGGAGAAATTATTCAGTGAGCTAAAAACTATAACTTGCAATTCTAAAATTGGAAAATTAAGTGAATTTTCTCTCTCATTATTAGAATTGAAAAGGCTAATCAGTCTTTAATTAGATTCGATAAATACCATTAAATATTTAAACAAAACATTCCAAAAAAGTTATTAAATAAAATTATTAGCCTTATTTGTTAGCATTTGTGACGCTGATTATAGTGAGACACTGCTTGAAGATATCCATCGTTGATCATGAATAGGTAGAGGTCTTCAATTCATTCTTAGAAAATGAGAGATCGTTAAACACTTTGGATTTGTAAAATAAAGATAGCATTTATCACTGCATTTGAGGACTGCAGGAAGATGAAAAATATTCAATAGCATCATTCAAATTATATGGAAGAATTAAAGATGAATAATTAATTTTCCACTTTGCGACTGCTATTTTGTAGTGATCAAGTTAAATTAAGTGACAATTTGCTTATGTGATACGATTTTTTCGTAGCGTTAAATGTCTCTACGTGACAATGAGGTGAAATCCAGAATTTATACTAGTTTGTATCTGCTACTATTATTTGTACTGTCTTTTTGTGTTTAATTTTATTGTTTGTTATTATGTTCACTGTAAATTGGTGTTAACGCTGTATGTGAACTTATTAATTAATAAATAAATAATAATAAATAAATAAACTGCTACAAAAAAATCGATGCATATGACAATGTTAAAGTTCCTTCAAACGTTCCTCGCACTTCAGTGACTTCGCGTCAATAACTGTTCTTCGTGACGTCAATAGCTGAAACATTACAGACCTTATTTCCCAATACCCCACGATGGTCTCATACTAACTAGGACGACAAATTCAAAATATCCGCTAGCCGGCAAACTAATGACAAGTTCATTCTCACATCGTATAAATTAGTCATTGTTTATATGCACCATAAAAATCAAAACAGGTTCCCCTCAAGGACTTTAACATACAGGGAAACCAGATTTCGGCAGAGGAAAAACCACCAACTTTCACACCAAACAAATTTTCTACGCATATTTAAATGCATTAAAGATAAAAATCATCGCTCCTCCGCAAAAGTCACATGACATATCTAAAATTACGCACCGCCGTTTCCTTCTGCGCGGAAGAAGAAAAAAAATTAGTCTCCGTGCATCCGTTCCGGAGCCGCGGGGAAAAAAATTCCGCGATTTTCGCGAAACCCGGAAGATTTGGCAACCCCGCATCCCCGCCACGCCTTGAGGTTAGCCGTAACCCTAAGGGGCTGAAGGAGAGAGAGAGCGAAGCAGCCGAGGCCGCTCGACTCTTCTCGCAACCAGCTGATAGCGCCCCTCGCAAACTCGCGTTCGCTGCTGATTCATCGCGGAACACGATCGCGATCTACGACACACACAGAGAAGCAACAACCTCGGAGGCGGCGGCTGAGGGACAGAGTCCCTTTCCTCCTCCACCCTCCTCCAGCCTCTCGAGGCCTGAATCACCGCCCACGGACTCTCCCAGTCCCTCAAAACTCCTCCGTCTGTTGAGGAAGGAAGGGGTCAACGCGCACGGAATGTCTTAGGCACGGAAGAAGAAAAAACGGTACTTTTTCAAGAGGCTCGTCGCGAGACACGACCAACCTTCCGAGGAGTGCGTCCTGCCGAGGTCAGGAAGAAGAGAAAAAGAAGGGCGGATGAGCATTTTGGTATTCCGAACAGACGGCCGACTATCTATTTAGTCGTCTTGACCACTTCGCTTGAAAAGGCTCGCGATCGACTTATTTGATTCGCACGCAACGCGTGACGAGCCAAGGGAAGAGAGGATTTTTTTTTCTGCCGAGGTCAGGTTGAGAGATCCTTCCGTCCACATTCCCGACGAACGATAAGAGAATTTTGCCTCTCGTGACGTCACGACGACTCGGATCTAACTGCGCGAAAGTTTCCTCTAAATCGAATAGTCGAAAATTGGAAAAATAAGATGCTGAACTGTATGCGGGGTGGGGCCTTGAACCCTTAAAAGGACGTCTAGAGTCTATATGAAGCTATGTTATATTTGTCTGTTAATCATATAGACCCACACGTTTACTTAAGGGTTAAAACCTTCGTTGGTTTTAAACAAATCCTTTTCCGTTTTCAAAAAAGTGTTATTCAGAAATGAATTGTTAAACATAGAATTCTAGCTTATCAATCTAAATTCTCTATCTACGATAAAATTATAAGGATTATTACTTCAGGTTCAAACTGTAAGTTTCCTTATCTCAAGAGATTTTCGAAATAAAAATTCTTATTAAACAGCATTGTGTATGAATGGGTATTCCCGGCCGTAAAATTGATTAACAGATGAGGGAATCATTTAAACAAGTTAGGAAAGTGTACAGCGTAACAATGTAGTATTTGAAAGAAATGATATGTGTACGTAAGGGAAATAGCGTTTTAAAGTTCTTTTCTTCGTCATAAGTAATCCATTTTCTTCCTATTTAAAAATATTGCATGCACACGTAAGGAAATTAAACGTATTTTTGAGATATTGTTTATGTTAGCAACAATGATGAAGTAACCATTCAAGAAATTTTTGTACGACTCGAATTAAGACTGTTTGATTTCCTTGACAACGGCTACTCCTACGATAAAAATGTACAGGAAAAGAAATATTCTACTTTACTAGTTCTACAAGTTATATTTGAAAACTATTTTGATATGGCCAATACTTTACGAGATACGACGGACAGTTCATTTTTTGTCACCAGTAAAGTGGTATCTCTGATATGTGATTTTCTTATTGTCTTTGACTGTAAGTCCTTAATATCAAATTTCATGAAAATCCGTTCGGTATAAGAACAAACACGCGGGCGGACGGACGGACAGATAGACCGACGCTAATAGGCGCTCATGCTGGAAGCGAAACGCGCCTGAAAAGCGTAATATACTAAATTTACCTGTTAGATGGCCCTTTCTCGTTACAATATTCTCAAAAGAACGCACTTCTGTCGACCAAATGACGAAATAAATGAGTTTATTTTCAACAATATTATTTATCCCTCGCTGGAAAGTCAATTACGCGCCTATCCGACGGAAATTGTTACAATTTCCGTTCATTATTTACCGATCCCCCAAGAGCAAGCGTTAAAGCATTGCCTGAGGTTAAGGTCTGACAGGTCATGACATAAAATCAGATACGACGCTTACAGAATTATTCGTTATTGGAGCTAAGCCGTAAGGATTGCTTTTTCTCTGCTAAAAGAATTTCGACGAGGCCAGTATTCCTGTAGTTACGCAAGCCGTAAAGAAATCTAACGGTCTAGCTTTAAATCGTCTCGTTTCTATCGACATGCAGAACGTCCAATAATTTGATTACGAATTTCTCATTTCTCGCATTTATAGCAGTAATTACTTGTAATAATATGTCATGAGCAATATGTTACGTAGCAAAGGTGATTGAAATACCCATTTGCGATATTCTGAAAGAATACACGCTTTCTCGTAATCATTTCATAATTTTAGGCTTATTTTAAACACATTTAGTAGTAGTAGTAATTAGGTTTTAGGTGCGTCAACAGCTAAGGTTATTTTGCACCGTCAAATTCTCTTAGAGAAAATCAACATACATCACAACATCCATGCCCGAAGCGGGATTCGAACCCGCGACCTTTGGGTTAGAAGGCAGGCGCACTGCCTACCAGTCTAACCCGGCCGGCTTAAACACATTTAAACTACAACGATATTACTAAGAAAACTTTATTCGATTCTCTTATTCGAGTGTACGTCCAAATGACGAATTCGAAAAAAAATTCTAAAATACTACTAATACTACTATAATACTACTTCATAACGTCCAGCGCTAGTTTTATCTTTACGGGGATAAAGAACCTGCCTCAAGGCTTGAACCCAATACATGACCCAGGTAATTTCAAGAGTAGTCATAAAAAAGTCTTATGTGGCCAACGCATGACTTTCTCCATACAGAGGAATGAATATGATTGCTCTCAGCGTCCTCAGGAATAATTATCAGCGATTACACTCGTGAATAATTTTAAAACATTGTCAACAGTCTTTATTTAAAAAATAAATTGATGTGTGTGTGTATGTGTGTATACTATATGTGTGTGTGTTAACAAAAATTCTGTTTTAAGCGAAATATTTAAGAAAAACTAAAATTTGACAGGAGTAAACCGCTACTTCCGGCTGACCGATTGTTATCAAACTCCTTTCAAATCTTAAGAATATATATAAAATCACAAATACAGAATTTCATGCTGATCTGATGAATAGTTTTTGCGTTAGAGCGACCACAAAATTTGTCATACACATACGGACAGACACACAGACATCATCGAGAAAACGGTCAAAACGTGTTCAGGGGACCTCAAAACGTGTAGGTATTTCCGTTGAAATCTCGAATTCGAATTTACGTATAGAGAAAGTAACAATAAGTAAAGAAAATTGTTAGCTGTTTCTATGGATAAAAAAATATCGATGCGCAATAAAAATTACCATTGGCAGCATAAGTAACGCTATCAAAAATTAGAAATTTTAACATAGCAACTGAAACAATGGTATCACTTAGCGACGTATTTAACATACATTTAGAAGAAAAGTAAAAATCTCTTATACTATCGGTTTTATGAAAAAATGTTTCAAACAAAACTAGTAGAAAATTATATTTTATACAACGTTAATAATAACGAATATTTACGCAGATTGAGTTTTAAATGTGATATTTGGAAAAAAGGAAAAACGACAGGAATAAACCTCCGCTTCCGGTTGACCTACATATATTGTCCAAAAACTAATCAGCTCTTGTCCCTATGATGAAAACATTATATTTGAAATTTGATACTGAAATGGCAAATACTTTCCCAGTTAGACCGCACACAAAATTCCTATCACATACATACATTCACACACACATACATCATCGAGAAAATAGTCACCTAGAGACCTCAAAACGTATATTTCCGTTGAAATCTCGAAATAGAATTTTTTCATGAAAACAATACTTTCCTTATACTACGTATATGGAGAAAATAAAAAGTCGTGTAAGCCATTTGTTTTAGTTATAACCAACTTACAACCGATAATGGATCCTGTACAGCTGACACCTACTTTATTCGACCGTTTTATGATCACCTGAGTCAACGGATTTGATATTTTTCAAAAGTCCAAAGATATGCATAGTGAAACTATCGAGCGTGGATAGGCTCAACACAATGGAAACCACATGTTCACAAAATTAACATTTCAAACATTTATTGTTGATATCCCTTATGGCTTTGACCTAACTGATGCTCTAGATAATCACTAAGCCATAAAACGGGGCAGCTATTTTACTCAAACGTTTTACGCCTACAAGATTACCGTTGACAATAGCCACTAAAAGAAAACCCTATGTAAAATGCCATCATCCTGTAACTCAGGTCCTGTTATTTCGATACATAGAGGAATTTCTTATAGTATTCTCTATTATGTTTATCGATGGCATCTATCATAAAAATTTTGATCGTTTACGTGTAAAACTAAACAAAACAAGTTAGAAAAGAGTTGCTGATACAGACAATAAATGAAGCTTTTTAAAAAAATATTTGGACAGCCGGGCAGACGGACCAACCGAGAAAACATGTACAATCAAACAGAATACTGAATCGAATGGCGAAAAAACTAACTCTGGCTGCTTTCGTTTAACATGCCAGACAGAGAGACGGACAAATCGAACGCATAGGCGGACTTTTTTTAAAAGTTACTTCCGCGATTACTGCCTTAAGCTGAATTTTGATGACGACTGCTTTAAATTGTAAACCATGCACGGGATATCTTAATGTCCACTCCTCAATTCAATCACATAACAGTTTTGACATTCAAAATTCGAGTAATGACACGGTCTCTGGAAATTTCACGGCAAGTCCAACCGTGGGTAAGCTGCCACTACTCTCCCACCTTCCACTGCCATTCCATATTTTTTTCTCGGCAGAACAGAGCGCGCCAACCGAAAATAAAAAAATCCCAGGCAGAGGAAAGCCGGGGTGGATCAGACGGCGTGAAAAAAGACTGTATCCCTGTTCGATTCCCGCTTCCGAAGTCGGATTTCGGAAGAAAAACGGAGCCACCTGACCATGGCGTGAACAGCACGAGAGAGAGAACCGTTGAAAACGAACGTTCACAGAGCACCCACCCTCGGAAAGATGTTTCCACGTCCCACGCGGTGAATCAGCTCAAAGGTGCGCAATGGATATCTCTCTCCCACACCACACCTCCACAGACAAGAGGCGACAACTCGGAACGGCTGCGGCAAAAACATTCCATTACGTCCCTTCCGACGTCCCTTCAAGAGGTTGGGAAACGTATTCGTACGAAATTTTCCGTGCGAAATCGATCATCGAGTGAAGAAACGGTCGATTGTTTGTTTATCAAATGAGCAAATGTGAGATTGAGTCACAGCGACGGTTTGCCATTAATTCACGCATCCCCCAGATGGAATCAAATCAAACGGAACTGACGTTCGCTGTGCGAGCAAAAACAACAGGTGTATACTTTTTGTTGTGTCAGTTGAATAATACTTTAAGATGAACTTTCATTTATTCCGGATAGAATTTTATCCTCCATCAACCACGGTTAACTGGAAATTACTACATACATATATAAATTTTTCAGTACATGTCCCGAAAAAATACATCTGGAGCCAAACAAAAAATTCTATTTAAGAGAGCCATTTTTCATTTCCATTAAGGGTTAGCAACAATCCGTTTCGAACCTGAAATCTCAGATTTTTGTTGGCCGACAGTGAGATCTCCGAAGAAGCATTTTTTTATTTAGAGGATATTTGTGACTGCATTTTTTAAATTTACATTTTGATCAACGGGGAATATAGAACGTGTCAAATAACAAAAGAATAGTTAAATATGTGAATAGGGCGCAATCCCAATGATAACCAAACATATCGGTGCTTTCCCAATGGAAATGCGTCAAAACGTATCTGGGTCAAATCCAGCAAGAGGTGCTTGACATATCTCCATGAAATTTAATCAGTTCAATGTCTACCACGGACCTAACTATTAAGTCGATATTTCGATAATCCGAAAAAAAAGATTTCATGTCAAAATTGTTAAATTTTCATTGAGTTTTCATTGCTCGGCTGTAAAAAAAGAATCATTACATTAACTCTTCTTTTTTTCGAGTTACATAAATTTGCCTGAAATAACATTCGTGCCTTGAAACAAAATACGATCGCAACACGTTCTAGATGAAAATCACCATTGAGACTGTGTACTCTCACCGCATCTCCGATTTGAAAGATAACAATATAACGTGCTGCACATTATGCACAGACAGTTCAAAAAAATATGAGATTTCCAAGGCGCCATACTCGCGACGAATTAAAAGGATGCGACCGCCTGGCGCTCACCGAAACGCAAACCCGAAAATCAAATTCCGACGCCCAAATTTCTCTTGAGCAATCCGATCGAAGCGACGAACAATGGATTTAAAAAAATCTCTCCGGACGGAATGGTGAGCGGTTTCCGATGAAAAAAGAAAACTGTTCACGCACCAGTGAGCCTCATTGTCCACACCTCCGGTCAAAACCCCTTTAACTTTTTTTTTCAGCCTTACGAATTTGAGGATACAGAGACCCGACGCCCAGCAACGGCGAACGACGAAATCCCGCCCAATCGTGTCGAAATCGGTACGAGAAAAAACCGCGATCCTCCCCCCCTCTTTCGCGAAAACTGAGATTATAGCGAAAATAACTCTGTTGAAAAGGATTTGAAATAATGTCCTCCGCTGTGAGCCCGGAGGAGTTATTAAAATGACTGAAAGGGAAGCAAGTTTAACATTACCACCGATTATTACTAAAATATTTGTCCTATAAAGTCAAAGCTCATCGCGGTAGTATATTAAAGGCGTATCTGAAAAAAGACCATTCGACGCATAATTCCCAGTTAATGCGTTTTAAAAATTAACCAAATATTTATCGATTATATCAACCGCCTTCAATTCAATTCAATTGAGACGTGAATGGCTAACTGAAAAACGAACAAACGCGACAAAATCTAAAAACTACAAAGAAAATTCATACATCATTTCGTATGTTCGTTTCCTCCAAAAAAAATGAAGAGTGACCGGACACATACACTTATGACTCGCTCGATAATCCATACTTTCCAGAAGCGCTCGCGGTCGTCTTAAAAGCCCCTCTTTCTTTCTCCGTCATTAACGTGCAAGAGTCCCCGTTAATATCGCCACTCAACCCACTTAACTCGACAGTGAAGTCACTCCGCCCTCGTCACTCGACTCAGTCATCCGACAGACAGACTCTTGTTTATTGACGAACAGAGAGCTCGAGACATCTCGATCCGAGGAGAGGGGCGTGCATGGGAGGAGGGGGGATCTACCTTTCCCGTTGTCTGCGCAGGTGGCCAATTACTACGTACAGACTAAGCTAAAACTATTAAAATTAAAGAGGGTAAGATTACGTAATTTCCTCCCCCTCCCCTCGCATCGCCTGGGAACTTTTTGGGTTTTACTGCCGCGCATTCAAAAGAAAAAAAAGTCGAGTAAAGCGAGCGATGAAACGATGCTTTATGTCCTGAACATGCGGCGAGGAGGCCCCTGACTCAACCGACATGTTAAGTAAATTAGGTATAAAGGCCGACGGAGTTAGTGCGTCGTAAATTTGGGAGCCCCCTAGCTTTTATTTCCCGATGATTGTTAGAACATCGCCTTTGATGCGCCGACCGCCGCACCTGTTCGGGCCAAACATTTTTACCATCTACTATTCGCGCGTTTTACGAGACCGAACCTCTTATACATAAAATAATATTGGGAGATTTAAAATGAACGAATCCCGAAGTTTCACTCCGATGCATCGGATGTGTAAACCCAGATTTAGAAAATATTCAAGCGATAAGATGTTAAACAGTAGTTTTTCATTACGGGAAAATAGTGAGACGAAACATAAGAAGAAAAATATTAGGCCAATTCTCCTTAAAGGTTTTTGTCCCACTCATGAAGTATTGGTACCGCAAAAATCCCGGAATCTCTTTATTCTGAAAAGTACTGGAAAAAACCCTTCCGAGTCTCGAACCAACTTTAAAGCGGTATTCGAATAGTCAAATTTAATTTTCCGCCTACATGCCATACGATGATCAAGAGCAGGGGCAAAGAAAATATCAATATTTTGGCTATTAAACAAAGAAGTAAGAGAAAGGTTGTGCAACGCGAACACTAATCATCTTATATTTATTAAATTTTTCACCCGAGAATGTACTTGGGCAACTTGGAAGGCTTTAAACCTCTTCAGACGTCGATAATTGTCCAGCTGTCGAATACACGAGAAATATAACTAATAATTAATATAACATCCCGCTTTAAAATAAGGAAAACCGTAAGTATTCGCGGAAATAATAAGGAAAAACAATTACATCAACTACAATATCACTGAAGAAGTATTTATTAATTAAAACCGTTAGCTTAGTCCTCGCATCTTTTAGAAAAAATCAGGCAAAGGAGAAAAAAACAATTTTCATCGACATTAATTACGGGCGATATCGATCAATAAAACCCTGTCAAGCACCCAGATTCCGGGATAATCAAACATCTGCGACGCCAAAGCCAAAAATGGCTCGGATCCAAAAATTATGGCATATCTGCATTTCCATACGGAGGTAATAAAAACAAACGAAAAACGAGGACGTTCCTCGCATTCCACTGGCTACATCCCTGCAACAGTTGGACGGACTCAATTTTACTCCGAGATTTACGTTAGAGTAAAATGTAAGGACCTGTCTCAATTCCAAAGCAGCTGAGAATTTGTGACACAGATATGGTAGCGGACGGAGAAAGGACACACGAAGTATTTACGTAAGACGAACGGGACTTTTAACGTCCGCTGCATATTTTAAGACTAAATTTAACACGTTCCCTCGGTTACTTTTACAAACAAGATTGAAAAACGGTCGTGCGTCGCAAAGAATAACCTTCGGACCAAATCCACCCGATCCGAAAAGAATTACGCCGTAAGACTGAGAAATACGAGAAAACAATAGTACATACTGTAAAACCTCGATTATCCATGTGCAGAATAAGAGTGCGGCGGATTAACCGAGTGTCCTCATACAAGTTCGAATTTCCCCGCGCATGTAAAATTCAAGAAGACGCGGACTTCACTGAATTATTTAACATTTGCCAATTTATCAGATCCCTCAAACAAAAGCAGTTTCAGAAAGGTGATAACAGAGTTTTTAGCCAAATACTCGTATGTAATGTAAACTGATTTAGCTACCATTTTTACCAGAAATGAAGCTAAGTTTTCCTTTTTTTTTAGAGAGATTCTTAATAAACCAAGGGTCGTCTTAAATTTGCAGCGATGTTAAATTACTCCAAGTGCTTCAGCAACATTCTTACCAAAATGTCTCATCTTTTTTATGAGCACACAACGCAATGATCTGTCGGTCAGACAGTATAGTCATTGTCAAAAACTATTTTTTCTCATATATTCCACCCTAATTACAGTTTCTATTTCAATCGATGACTCTTAATTTGTCCTATGACTTAATTTTACGTAAACAAATTTGTAGTATTTAACAGATATTTTATCAATTTTTGACAATAACAATTTGGGTTATCCGTGTTCTACACTTATCAGCTCCTACCGAAGTCCCAGTCAACACTGATCATCGCGGTTTTACTTTTTTGTATCCGTCTTCCGTAAAAAAAATTAATTCTCCGAAATATTTCAACAAAGACGTCGAACACGCAACAGAGTTCATCGATCAACACGGTCGTGCATTACGGCTCGTTAGCGCTAACTCGAGCGTCAGCAACATCTGGATTGAAAATTACAAAACTCGAAGGAAAAAAAACCGTTGCGGACAGATGACTGCAGCCGCCCGAACAATCTCCATAGTCCCCGTTTCAAAACGCATTTTTCTCCGCCTCTGCCCGGGACGCGGAACCGGAGCGACCACTGAACAGGACAATGCGACTAGATGACACCACCGGCGGACGCGGCGGAATACCGACGCATCCCGCGTCGCGTGACAAACGCGAGAAAAGCCTACTTCGGTTCGGACGGAGTCGTTATTTGTGTCACTCGTGTCGAGAACGCAGTTCAGATCGATAGCGACACACAAGAGCCGCTTTACCAACAAGCGCGGATCTTTAAAAAAAAAAAATACTTCTTCCCTTCCCCCTCCCCTCCTCTCTTCGCGGTCGCACGATGCACTCGGAAAACACTGAAAAGATACCGTAGTAAAACTAGGTCGGCTGTCGACGGCCCGTTGAGCACGCCCGTCGACCATTGTGGGCGGGAAAGCGAAGCTTCCCGAACTCTTTGCATTCCGCCGGATAAATGCAACGCCATTCGGTCGAGACTCGGATCAAATCGCATTAAAACCGATGGGAGAAATTCCCTCGTTCGTAAGCGGACGGGATACGGTTTTACGACCCGCGAGTTTCGACTACGTGAAATGGCTGGGCGAAATGTAAAATTTAAAAATTATGTCTCCCCCAAAGTTGAATTTCGTTAACCACTTTTTTGTTCGGAAGAAAACAGGGCTATAGAAAGCATAATCCATTTTCGGTGAATTACTACTGAAGACGGCTGCTTTGTAATCGAAATGCGCATCTGATATCTTATAACCTTGTTACGGCTTTTGGAGATACACGAAACAAGTACTTTTTTAAAAGTATTATTTGTATTATTTCAGCCATAACAGGAGCTAGATAATTATCCGTTGAACTTTTAAAGAGTTGTTCGAAGCAAATTCACTGTTCTTCGCACCGTTTTCCTTACTTAAAAAAATCTGGCTGCCAAAACGAACAAGCAATAAATAACCAGTTCCTCTTCACGTTTAGTCGAATTACTAGGACTTACTAAAGCTTCTTCACTCTGGTACTCTTGTTACGTACACTTGTTATATAAGAATTAGAATTTTTCTTTGTATTCCCCGAGTTTCACCAACCTTCCCAACTTCTCATTACCTCAAAATATGTTTCAAATTTGCCATAAGCGAAACGCATTTCGTACAGCGATGAGGATTTCAAAAATTCGCCTCGCTTCGGATACAGCGTTTTCCACGATCAACGTATATTTTTCCAGAGTGGACGTATACTCGCAAGAGATTGTCCCCTCCACTTCCGCCCCTCTATCCAACGCTCGGCTTATGTAAACATTTCCCTTCCCTTTCACTTTTCATTCATGCATCCGAGAAAAGATTCTCGGGCATAATAAAACGCGTACGTCACGAGAACCCGAACGAGTAAACGGCTTTCGTCGAGTCGCGAGTATTCGTTCGAGCAGATTACGTCCAAAAAAAATCACGCGGCCTATGAAACGCTGAATTTTTTTATTCTCTCCGTAAGCTGCGTCTTTTCCCGACTTTTGAAATCCGACACTCACTTTTCCTCTTCCCCGGGCAGTTTCAACGGCCGCTAATTTAATTACGACGCATTCGACGCATGCGAGATGCGGTGGGGGGAGTTAGGGGGAGGGGGGGAGGGCTGCCGCAGCTTGCATTACGCGCGTCCACTTATGCCATCGGAGGTACAAATCTTTCGAATCGACTCCCACGCGGGAGATAAATTTACACCGCAAAAAAAAACAACGCGGGTGAAGCGGGAGGGTAAGTAACCGGCAGGAAATTAATAGCAAATTCAAATATGCACGGTATGAAATTACCGGAACGGTCACGGATATTCCATGGCCCCGTAAGCAAGACAGGCGCGCGCTCGCTCATTGTCGAGCCTACCGCAGCAAAATGTCAATATTTGAACGTAGCAAATAAGGCAGGCGCAGCGAAAAGCCGGGGATGACGCCTCTTTTACCCGTTTCCAAGAACCAGAGCGCTGCGAGAGGATCTCTTTTGTGTAAGCCGCGATTCGGTTGACAAATAAAGCGTCCTATCCGGCTTACAAAACTACTTAATGCGGTAATTCATTTCTCACGCGAGTGCTATTCACTGTAAAACACGACAGAAGGTCGAATTTAATAACAGGTTCAAATAACCATTTCGCTGGCAGTTAATGCAATATTATTCCGCCATAACACAGTTTATAAAAATTAGAAAAATATAACAAGGTAGAATTCCGTTATAGCGCTGCTCGTTATTACGCGGATTCGGACATAACGCGGGATAAACCATGTCCCCCGAAATATCAACGTATATATTAATTGAGTAAGAGAAGGTCATGTCCGTCAGAACCCAAAGCAAAGCATCCCTTTGACTCAGCCACGCTTGAATGGAAGTGGAGTGGAAGGTAATGCGCGGGGCGCAAGGAGGGCCTGCGGGCAGAGGGGCCCGCAGAAATTTTTTCAGGGAGGGGTAAAATGCTCGCCCATTATAGCATTGGTTGCTCACCTCGCAGGGGCTACTTAACCAAATATCGCCAAAAAAATAAGTTTTAAATTGATTTTTTTTAAGCAGGACCTGATTTTCGTTTTAGGGGAGTAGTACTGCACACCGCAGATAAAATGTTGGTTTCTAAAATTCTCCATAAAGTATTACATCTAATGTCATTAGAAGAGCGAGTTAGTGGCCGCGATAGATATCGAAAGATTCCAAATTACTCAGCGATGTTTTTTCGTTATAGATAAAAGTAGACTGCGTACATTGGATCAGAACTATTCGTGTTCGTTTATATTCGTAATCAGGGCCGGCGCGTAAGAAATTGCCGCCTGCGCGAGCGCATTTTATGCCGCACTTTGGTACATTAACAAGGGGTAGGGGCGGAGCAAGAAAACATTGTGGATATACAGCAATGAAATTACATAAAGTAAAATGTTATATTTTAGTTTTATTATACAAACAAAATTAAATTAAACTTTTCTTTAAATAACAATATAATTAAAAACAATAAAAATGAACTTAACTGTATCTTGCGAGCTTTTTCTTAAGCAAAATCGTCTATAACATCTTCAAAATTTAAATTGGTTGAAATGTCATCTTCGATGGACAATACTGCTATTTCTGTCAACCTTTCCTGTGCCATTGTAGAACGTAAATAGTTTTAAATTAATTTCAATTTCGAAAAAGATCGTTCTCCGCTGGAAACGATCACAGGAAGAGTTAGCAGAATTCTGAGTGATATAAAGATATTAAGTAAATTTTCTACTAAATTATTTTTATCTAATTCAAAACATTTAATGGTGTCATATCACTATTTAAAACACTTCTAATAATTAAAAGTTCATTGTACAAATTAAAATGTGCTAAATGCTATATGCAAATCTTGACATTAAAAAAATAACATTTGAATCTGTATGGATAAACAATGTAATGTCGTACAAAAATTCAAATAATTGGTTATGTGTTTCTAGTTGGGAAAATCTTTTCTTGATATAATTGATGCAAACATCTACTACATAATTAAAAAACTCGACTTCAATTTTTTTAAAAGGATCTACGATTGGTGTATCTCTTCCCTCGTACTCAAATTGTTTTTTAACGTTGAATTAACGGAGGCGCAAGTTCAAATTCTGCTGTTATTTCCATTTTCAGAAGAATTTCTTTGGCAGAATAGAGAATTTGTTGGAAACCATTAGTACGGTATCTTCCAAAAATGAGCTAATGCTTTTTAAAAATTTAATGCATTCTGATGTTACCATGTTTGGTCTTTGTAATAATTTTGATGCAACATTAACTTTTGATAAAACTTCGTACCAAACAACAACACTGCAAACAAATTTAAAGCTAGAAATTTTATCTGCCAACGATTTGCTTTTGTTTTTGGGATCGCTGTCTCTCTGCTCATCCAAAGAATTTCCATCAGTGCATCAAATATTTCTCCCAATTGGTACCTTAATGGCTTAACAGCATCCACACGACTTTTCCACCGCGTCGTACTAACACTTTTAAAGTCAAGGATGATATATACTTTTTTAGTACAGTCCATCTTTTTGTCGAACATGAGAAAAATACAAATATCTCTTGAACTAAAAAAATCTGATGTGGCCAACACATGACTTTCTCCATATTTAGGGTATAGATATTTAAATTATTATGAATATCATTATGAGGCAAAATTATCATTTCGTATCGTAAAAGAATACAGTCGTCCTTATTGTCGTAAATTAGGTATACTTTGAATATGTTTACAGAATTAACCGCTACATGGTGGTGGCGCTCTATACTGGAAATTACGAAAAAGTTGAATATCTCCGAAATGGATGGTTCTACGAAAATTTGTTTCAAACAAAACTTGGAAGAAATATTATTCTCTACAACTTTGGTCCTTACGAAGATGACCAATTACGACGTTTTTAAGGAGATATTTGACGGAAACCGAAAATACCGATTATTTTTTATAAATAATTCCTAAACAATAACTGCTATGGAAAACTGTTTCAAATAGAAGTTGTAGGAAATTACATTCTCTATAACCTTTGTATAGAATTGTATATACAATAATGATGTTTTAACGGAGAAATATCGCAAAAACCGAATCGGGTTTCGAATAAGCCTCGACCTCCGGTTAACCGGTATTGTCAGTTCTTTGTGCTCATGCTAAAGTGTTATATATGAAGTTTGGTAACGATATGGCAAGTACCTTTTGAGTTAGAGGCCCACAATCACATACACACAGACATCATTCCGAAAATAGTCTAAACGTGCTCTAGGGACCTCAAAACGTGTATTTCCGTTGAAATCTCGAAGTCGATTTTTTCCCATTTCCCATTACTACGTATGGATAAAGTAAAAATTAACAATTTCTCCAGATTTTGCTGCTGCATCATTAACCACAAGGTTAAGCGAATGACACGAGCAAGGTACATTGTCCGCGCATGTTTTCAATTTTGATGCCCATGCCCTCTTGCAATATCCATCTCCAGTGGTTAATTCAACAGGCAGAAATTTAATAAAATATTCTTTAGGAGAATATTCTGCCTGCTGTCCTTTTGTCACAATGCGAACTACAAAGGACATTTGCTCAATCCTGCTAATGTCAGGAGTGCAATCTAATATTATGCTGTAATTCTAGCACTTTTTGTCCTAGCAGATAAATAAGATTATTTTGAATGTCTTTGCTCATATAATGGACACAGGATTTTTTGAGGCTCTTCTTAAATGCTCACTAGCAACAGGATCAAACTTTGCTAATAACTCCATGATTTTTTAAAAAATGCTGTTTTTATGGTCAAACAATTTATCTGAATTTCCCCTAAATGCCAACAGTTGTGAGAGACATAATTGAATAACAGCTATAATTCTCTTTAAAATATCTCGCCAATGTTGTCGTTCGAGTTGCGAGATTCGTTGATGTTCTCTATCAATGGTCTTGCCAATCTCCAACCTGGTAACTAACTCCATCCATTTTTTATATTTTGGAGTTATATTGATGCTAATAATAAATGATATAATGAAGAAAATGAAATAAATAAAATAGAATAGAAACTTACTTTGCACGAAAATTTACACTAGTTACACGGATTAATTATTTATTATTACAGCAACAGCGAGTACTAGAACTTCCAGAAAATATTAACGTAAGGCGTTTGATCTAACAGACGTAAATTATCCAGTCCGCATCAATGCCTGCGCATGGTGAGCTTGTCGCAAGGAGTGACGTTCAGCCAGGTTAAGCCCAACCGCTGTCATCAGAGCTGAGATCGGCTGAATACAGGCATTGCTAGTGCTAGTACTGTAGTAGAATAAACAACTCGCTTAGCAGCATATTACAAACGTAGCCGAATCTTCGTATGTGTGCCGATAAGAAAATATTGCAAAGGAAAGCCGCCGCACACGCTGGTGTGTGGGATAAGAAAAGAATAGCTACACAGGAATATACGAGGGTAAGTCAGAAAGTAAGGTTCCCTATTTTTTTATTTTGAATGTAAACAAGTTACAATGCGGAACACATGTAACACATATATAGGCACACATTCAGTCTATTTTTCGACATAGTCGCCTTGTCTGTTGAGGCACTTATCATAGCGGTGGAATCGAAGCCTTGGTGGTAGAAAGATGCGTCCTGCAGACAATCAATGCAGCTGGTTATCAGGCCACCCTCACGAAACTTAAGGAGGCTGTTCGTCGCAAGAGGTCCGGCTTGCTGTCAAAGGGAGTGCTGCTGTTGCGCGATAATGCCCGGCCGCACACTGCTCATGCCACAGTGAATCTCTTGAACACTTGGCACTGGGAAATTCTGCCCCATCCTGCCTATAGTCCTGATTTGCCACCATCGGACTTTCGCCTGTTCCCCAAACTGAAGAGCACCTTCAAGGCCTACGCTTACAGTCTGATGAAGACGTTCAAGAAGAGGTCAAACGTTGGCTACGTCTGCAGGACGTGTCTTTCTACCACCAAGGCTTCGATTCCTTGATCTACCGCTATGATAAGTGCCTCAACAGACAAGGCGACTATGTCGAAAAATAGACTGAATATGTGCCTATATCTATTCCATGTGTTCCGCATTGTAACTTGTTTATATTCAAAATTAAAAAAATAGGGAACCTTACTTTCTGACTTTCCCTCGTACTTTAATCTGTCCGCTGTTGCCTTTGTCAATGGGCACCCTTTTCTTTTTCGCAAATCCGCAATGGCGGTTGATTTTTGTCTCAATATGCGCCTGAAAATGCTGCCCCAAGCTATGTGCCGCCTGAGGCGGTCGCCTCACCCCTGGCGCCGGCCCTGTTCGTAATATTAGTTTATTTGTTATTCGCAGTCGCACCGTAGAAGACCCCCCCCCCCCCTCCCTCCCCCTGGCTGTGCGCCTGCTTGCAGTACTGCCGCGCTAAAGTTTCAAAGATTGATATTTCTGCTACTTTATATTCCAGCATAGGGCACTTGGATTAATGCCGGAGAGCAAATAATTACTTTAACGTATTCCGCCTTTTCTCCTTCCGTTTTGCGAATGGGTTTCCGGGAAGTTTCTCAGCAAGTGCTCGGATTACTTGTTTCTGAACCAGTGGCGTAACTATCCTTTCATGGGCCCGGGTGCAAAATTGAGAAAGTGGGCCCCTAGCACATTAGTTTCTAATTGAATTTAAAAACAAAACAATTTAATAAAAACGAACACATTTGCCTTTATAAATGTTTTATAACATTACATAAATACAAAATTACATCAAAATATACAAGTTTTTGTAATTATGAAATTTAACAAAATTTCTAATATTTATTAGCAAAAATCTCTTTATTAAAAATTTTAAAACAAAACCTTTCTATGAAGATGAAAAATTTTGCTTAACATAAATATTATTATGATTTTTTTAGAAATACAGCGTTACATTAAAATGTTTTACTTAAATCCTTTAAATATTTTTTCTCCTGACCTTTTCCATAGCAAAAACCTCTATAATTTTGGAAGTACTATCCAATTTTCTTGCTGTTTCTTTCTCGGTTGAAAGAACTGCTAAGCCGTTCTTCGGATATGGTACTTCGTAAATAACTTTTTATTATTTTCAGTTTCGTTACTGGAAATGTTTGGAAAAGCATGAATATGGCGCATACAGCTGGAAAATTAATAGCTAGTTAGTTCACTTATCAATCAGAAATGTCTGCCATTTCTTTAATATACTTGTAATATTTTTAACACATTTAAGGATTTCATTACATTAACAAATCTGCATCATAAACCCTCCAAGCTGTCTTTTTTTTAGAATAAACGTGTATCACATACACGTTTAAGTGATTTTAGAGGCATTTAAATCCAAATGTTGGACTTACAACATGATAAAAATGAAGATAATTTAAAAATACTCGCTAAGGACATTTTATTATAGGCCGTACTCTTCACAACGGGCTTAATCTATAGTTATAAATCAGAAAAAATAAAATCTGACATCGTTGTAAGAATCCCCCGAAAAGTAATAAAAATAAGTGATTTAATTTTAACAATTTATTCTATGGATCTCCAAAAAGTGGCAGTTCTCTCATGACTCTTTGATTGAATCGTTAATCTGTAAGAATATTAACAAAAAGAAAATAGAAGTTTATATTAAATTTAGCCTAAAATCTAGCTCAGCGACTGAAAACGCTATCGATATCACCTGTGATATTTTCTACGCAACTGACCTTTATCTTATGCGAATAAAACGAAACTATAGCACCCAACAATCAGAGCCTGCTATCGTCTCAAGGCCGGTGCTAGCAACAAATAGCCTTTCTCTAAATACCACGCATATCTAAGATAGGCCATGAGAAAGAATTTCTTTCCCTATCAAAGACTAAGAACCAATATAAACGAACTTTTCGTTTATAAAAAAAACCAAGCCAAAATATGTATCATGGTTATACTTTTACAGTATTTTGTGTGAAACTCTTCCAGCAATTTATTAATTATCTGAAAACTGGAGGAGCTAACGTGATTGATTAAACAAGTGATATTTTTTTATTCGAAATTAAAATAAACGAAAAGAAACGGTATTTTAACGATTGAAAAGGAGATTCAGACACTAGAAAGCGCAATAAAATCGCAACGCAGAAAGTAAAGTGATAACCGCAGTAATTTTGTTACGTTTCTTAAATATAAAAGTAGATACCGATTTATACCAGGAAAATTGAAAGATAAGCGTAAAAATTTCCTAACGCAAAAAATATATTTATCAGTTTTACACTTACGCTAGTTTTTTAAACATATATGTTAGCGAAGCGATAGTAGCAGAAGGCATTATGGTAGATGTGGTCAAACTACGACTCGCGAGGACATTTTATGCAGTCAGCGAAGCCATTTTGAAAGCGATCCGTTAAGTTTAATGCGGATAATTTTATATTATTTGTTACAAAATTATAGCCAGAAATCCTTCACAAGCGAAGTCATTACGCTTCAATTGTATTTATCGCCGATTTTATCTATAACGATCCCTCGCCGTATCTTGCGTAGCTTTCGACGTGAACTCTTATCTAGCCTGCCGGACCACACGCAACTCCAACTATGGCCCGCCTAAGCATTCGCTACGGCTAATGCGGCACGCCGTGTAAAACGTTTGCCTACCCCTGCAACCTCGTCCGTCTGTCGCGATTCTCATATCTTGATCCGCTAAACGGATTTTGATAAAATTTAGTATTAGAGGTCCTCATTAAAACTGATCGTCCGAATACGATTTTGGGTCGCGTCAGTGAATTAGAACTTTTACTTCACGTAACTATTTTCATAAACTTTTACTCATATCTCGTTATATGTCGTCAAAATCCGTCGAGCGTCGGACGTTAAATGTCGTTGGCAACAGCTAACGATTAAATTTGAATTCAACGTTTAAGTAAACAAATTTTTAGTAGCTGCTAATAAGTTTTACATAGTATTTCTTAATGTATCAATTTTAAAATGTCTATTTTATGCATTCATTGCCCTAATGCCGCCTCGAAACTGAGGAGTGAAAAGCTGTTACGATTTTAGTAACATACGTATGTAGAAAGTCTGCTCCTATTTAATAGGGGAGCGGCCGAACCGCGGCTCGCGAGCCACATGCGACTCTTTTAAATTTCCATTCGGAGGCGTGTCGCTTTTCATTACAGAACACAATGACGTAGTGTTACCTGAGAAGTGCTGGAAATACCTAAAGCACATGCATTATATCTAAATTGCTTTGGATATACAGTGAGTCAAAGTAAAACTCGTACACTGCTGTATTGGTCCCATATGGATAATACAAAACCCTTAATTGGATAAACAGAAGGAAATATATATCGTATGTCAGATTTTGCAAAAATGAAAGCACATGTATTTATTAAGAACCATCCATAAAAATAAACCATACATTCATTTAAACAGAAGATGTTACCTCAAACTACAACTCGTACACGGCAAAATAATACTCGTACTGATACAAAATTTTATTTAATTATTACAAAATAAAGAGTAATATAAAACATTTAGCACTTCATAGGTAGTCCGCCATTCTTTACGACGGCTGCAAACCTTTTGCGCATAGAACGGACTAATTTCTCACAGTAAGAAGGATCGATCTTGGACCATTCTTCAGATAACGCTCGTCTCAAGTCCTCTCTATTTTTAATGGTGTGTTGACGTATATTCTCTTCCAACTTACTCCACTAATTTTCAATTGCATTCAAATCCGGAGATTGGGGTGGGGTTTCTATTACTTTTGGGCAGTTATATAGGAGCCAGGTGCGAACTCTGGGGGCTTTATGTTTAGGATCGTTGTCCTGGTAGAATTTAAAGGTGTTCCCGATTCTCAATTTTTTTGCACTAGTTTTCATATTGGCTCTGTGTGTAGGTATCGAGGTAGATGTTCTGGTCCATATTTTCATCAATAAATTGTAAAGTTCCCGTACCCGCAGCTAACATGCAGCCCCATACCATTACAGATCCTCCGCCTTGTTTAACAGTGGGGCGCAAGTTCTTCTCTTTTAATTCTTGATTTGATTTTTCCAAACAATAACCTTACCATCGGACCCGATTCATCAGCAAAAATTACGGCTTTCCAGTATTCAAAATCCTTGCTTACGTGATCCTGTGCAAATGCTTTTCGCTTTGCCTTTTTCCTTGCACTCACATACGGCTTCTTCTTGGCTACCCGACCATAGTACCTGTGTTTCCTCAACACATTTCTTATTGTTTCAGGGTTAGCATGTTTTCCTAAATATTTTTCGGCTTCATGAGCACAGGGGCTAAGAGGGACTAGAATGACTACGTGAAGCAGTTGTCCTTCTTAGGGATACAGCGTACGAGTTTTATTTTGACGTGTACGAGCTGTACTTTGAGGTAACTTTTTCTGTTTAAATGAATGTATAGTTTATTTTTATTAATGGATGGTTCTTAATAAACGCATGTGCTTTCATTTTGCAAATTTTAACTTACGATATACATTTTCTTATGTTTCCAATTAAGGATTTTGTATTATCCATGTAAGACTTATACTAATACAGCAGTGTACGAGTTTTACTTTGATTCACTGTAGATTACTTATTACAGTTTACTAATTAATTAGCGTAAAATATGTGTCACGCGGCCCTCGAACTTCTGAAGATTACCCGTATTCGGCTCCGAGGATATTCAAGTTTGGCCACTGCTGCTATAGAAAATAGTAAAGAACGCTTTTGAAAGCTCTGTGTCTTCCACTTATGGAGTACACTTTTCCTCCTTGTTCTATTCCTTTTCTCTCGCATAACTCAAGATAACACGATGCTTCCGGGCGTTAATAACATTCGTCGTCCTATGAGCGTGAAATGGCCGCGAGTATAAGGGCGAAGAGCCCTCCGCGAACGAATCCCTCCAACCGATTATATTTCCGTAGGGTCGGCATAGAGCTTAGCTATGTTTTCCAGTGCTGCAGCACTCCGATGAGAATCGCTATTCCCACGCTTAAAAACTATCTATTTTTAGGTTCGCTTCCATTTGTGAAGGAAAATCCTTACGCGACCGTCGAGGCGACCGCGTACTTCTGCCCTACCTAATAACCTTTGAATGCTATTCGCCAGATCTGACTCGAATATAAATGAATTTGATGAGATTATCCCGCAACATGCACGATTGTTTTTTTCCCATCAGCGGAACAGTAACGAAATAGGATTCCCTTCCGCTCGCCGTAAGTCTTAAATTTTTATGCATTTGGTAATTGCATTACCCTTACACAGCACCCTTCCGAACCACTGTCCGCCTTCAGATAAGCTTTACAGGCGGAAAAAAGACTAAAAATAAATCTACTACTCCGATTAAGATCAAAAGACCGTTATCAACTTCAGTAAACGTAATTAAACCAACGAATATACTAATTTCCCTTGACATATATTTTGTTCTTATACTCAGTGGCGGATTTAGGCATTCTGGGGCCCCTGGCGCTAAACTATTGGAGGCCCTACAATCTAACAATAAGTATATGCTGAAACCTCACCAAATGACTACCACTTTATTTGACCTCTCTTAATGATCGCATTAATAAATAACGTATCACAAGGCATAAAATAAATTTTTCTACGTCGTTTTTAAAAATGCATATTTAATATTTCTGAGATTATATAGAAAAACGATATTTTTCGGGCCCTTTATTTCAAGGTGCTCCTAACGCGCCAAGTGCGACCCCCCCCCCCCCTTAAATCCGCCACTACTTATAGTGCATACTACTATTTTATCGATAGGAAAGTACGGGAGTGATTCCTAGAACAGCTGACCTTAAATCTTACTCTGCGATAGTTTCAAACTAATGCAACGCCTAAACCTCGGAGGATTTTCTTCGTTCTCGTTCAAAAGTTAACGGGGAATACTCATTTCTTAAGTGGTCTGCATGAAATACATCTTTTTCTCCTTAGTCGTGGACGCATTTTCGAACTTTATAAGCATGTGAATGCTTCTGAGACAAACTAAAAACGGCGAGGCTTGCATATGCTGTTAATTGCCAAAACGATTACAATATTTACGGATAAAAACAGCAATAATATTTAAGAGAAAATACACAGAACAACAGCAACGGAAAATCCAAGAAAAAACCAGCCTGCCGGTAAACTTTCACCCGTGACGCACCCCCTAACCACAATGGCTCCGCCGCACGCTGACCGTTTGAGCTATACAGGCCCATGACCCTGACTAACGGTATCCAAACCTCGGCCATCAAAAGAAACCAAGAAACACAACGAAACACTAAAGAGGCTCATATATCCTCCACTTCCATTAGCTAAAAATATACAAAAGAAAAATAAGTCCCTGTAGCGCAGTGGATAGCGCGTTGGACTTCTAATCCAAAGGTCCCGGGTTCGAATCCCGGCAGGGATGGATACTTTTTTCATCCATGATAAGAACGGAAAATTTGATACACACCTTCAAATTTCCTTTAACTCAAGTATACTCGTTATGGGCACGTTAATCTACTTCTAGATAAAATAAACTGGTTCTCTTTTTTTACTGCATTGAAATTCCCGCTCCTCTCACGATAAATTCATTAAAAAGCTACCTCCCAGTACTGTAGCAGAAGCGCACATTTCTTTTCGTTCCCTATAAAAAAAACTGCGTGGGAATAAGAGAACCGAGCATTTCTAAGTTCCTACTTTTTTTTTTTTCCCCAAGGTCGAGAGGAGTGCAAAAATTCAAACACTGAGGCAGCCAAGAAAAACCTCGCATCCTGGCATACAAAACTGCTCCCGAACATCAGAGCGGTGGTACACAATTCCTCCCTCCCCCTTCTCTCCTCCACCCTCGGGGGCCGTTCGCGAAGGCACTCAGTCAGCGAAATAACACCCGAGCTTAGCAGAGACTCTTTTAACACCCATACGCCATGATTCGTTTTTTATCCTGCAACCACTCACAAATCCTATCCTCTTCGAGGCTCGGCAAAAAAAAAAATATACCGAGAATTTTCTGACGAGAACGCTTCTGGAAAGATAAAAAAAAATACTCCATATCTGAAGCGGAAAAAACGATTGTTTTTCGAAATTCTCACATCTCGAATCTCCGCAGTGAACACGGAAAAAATATTAAGCCAACCACACCGAGTTTATTAAAAAAGGAGCGACATCATCAAGCTAAAAACAGCTCAATTCATTCAAGGACGTGATATCAATTTCGAGCTGAAGGATATTTTAAAGAAAAAAGGACTTGGTCCGAGTAAGGGGGTGCGCAGTAGTCCATTAAATATGTCAAGTTACGCCATTACCACGAATTAGCCGAACGAGATCTTTATTAATATAAATTAAACCGTGGAAACCACATAAAACTCAAGTGGTTGAAGGCCGTATGATTTTAACCGATAATCCCATAACAAACGTTAATTACTATTATTTACTAACCAAGAAACGGTAAGACACTAGCGAAAATAAAAACGAGAGAAAAAACTACTTTGTTCTAGGCATTACATTTATTTTTTTTATTTTGAAAGCCGAGTGAGTCTTTTTCACAAATTCGAGGGCATAAAATATCAATGATGATGGCTCTTATAATATTGTAATATTTTACTAATTAAAAATCCAGTAAATTTTTACAAAAGTCATCTTTTACGCCATCGCCCAATAAGTTCCGCAACGAAGAACCATCACAGCCTAGCCGATTAGCAGGAAACGAATGCCTCCGGTGGTGATCATTAAAAGACATCAAATTTGCAACTTGAGGCAAAAGGTGTGATGAATTGTTTAAGGGCCGCCGTATTCTGCCGGAACAAAAGGCGACGATAAATGGACTAAGGAATCGCTTGATCCAGGGTCGAAGACTGACATAATGTTTAATGACGTCCTACCTCTTCGTTAACGTCCGTCGAGATTCAATTGTTCCCGGCTCGATAAAATACGACGCGATGTCATAAACATTAATTTTCCACCAAGACGGCAAATCTATCTTCGATCCTTTTTAAGTTCTTGAGCCTCAGACGCACGAAAAGAAGTCTTTGAAAGGCGCTTTACGTGACTCGCCAGTTGGAGTCTTTTCCTTTGATCGCGACGAACGAGGTTCCGAGGAAGATTCGTAAAGAACCGACCATTCCCTTTGAGGACAACCGATCACACCTCAGCTCTTCCACGAATGTAACGACAGAATAACTTAAAGGGGGAATACGAACGGAAGCTTCGAAATCGAGCCATCCGTCGTTCGATGGGGAGGGAAAAAAAGAAAGCATTGGAAAGCATCCATCACATCATCGGGGCGACAGAAGGTTCGACAAAGCAAACCCATCAACACCCTTTCCCGGGAAAGCGTTGATCGAAGCGTGGGGGGGGGGGGGGGAGTAAGAGAGAGAGAGGCCGGGACCTTTTTTTTCCGAATGATTTAATCAAACCAAAAAAAAAGAAAGATAAGAGAAATATAACGCGAAAAAGGAAGAGAAGAAAATTATCGACGGGGCAACTTGTTGTCCCTCTGTTGCCTTATCCGTTCGCCTCCTCCCCTCCCCCTCATTCCTCCTCCCGTCATCCCTCCGGTACTTAATTCGGATATTGGCGATAGCGAAAGGGAATCGGTAGAGGAGTACGGCGAGGGGTGGGGAGGAAGGAGGAGGAGGGGGGAGGGGGAGAGAGAGGGACGGGGAGAGAGTGGGGTGGAGAGGATGGGGTGGAACGGCGTCAAACCCTGCCACGCCCTCCTCCCCTTATTGACCGAGTTGCTGAGAATGGAACCATCTTAGTATGTCTCGGACCCGCCGTGTTTTCGGGAGGGCTGAAAATCTTCTTCCCAGGGAGAAGATGGCACAGAGAGACGGGGGAAAGACAGATAGAGAGAGAGGGGGGGGGAATGGAGAAAATATTTACATGGAAAAAAAACCTGTAAGCATTTTCATTCTACGATCACTAACCTACATTAAAACGAAAAGAGAAAGGATAAAAAAAAAAGAGTTGGTATCGATGGCGAATTTGATCGATAGCGGCAGTAGGCTACACGCGCGTTTTTTATCGCTTTTCTTTTTTTTTCATCTTTTTCCTCGGACGGATTCACTCGGCGGTTCGTCCTCTCCCTCCCTCTCACCCATCCCTGAAAGCCGCCCCTACCTCCCCCTAACCCCCGGACAACTCGAGCTTTATTCACCAGACGCCTTTGAAGTGGGATTTGATTTTTCATCGTTCGGAAACATCGACACGTCTTCACGATTAGTCTGGGTAGGCGCCATTTGCGAGGTTCCGAGCAGCAAAAACAAACAAAGAAAAACTGCTTCTCTTTCAATGGATTCGTTGTTAAGCGGGATTTCTCTCGCGAGAATGTGAGGCTCTTGGATTAATAGATAACGAAAAGAACCTCATTGGGTCCCGTAAAACCCATGAGGGGAAAATTTTCAATTACAAGAGGAGGAGAAAAATAATCACCCGCGTCAAAGTGGCTGCAACTGGTTTTGTTACCTTGGCAAGTCGCAATTTTTTTGCTCGAATGCGCATATAATACTTCGCATGAAGAATACGTGAAATGGGATAAAAACTGGTTTCCGAATTGAGGAGAGATGACTCCTAACATCTGAAGTGGAGAGAGTAAATATGTACATGCTATTAAACTTTATAAATAATACATAATTATAAAAATTTACGAAGAAATCCTAATACGATGTTGACTGTCGATTGATGAATAAAAACTAAGAATTAAAAGAACCCACGTTAAAATATTTTGTAGCGTGAATAATTATATATAAAACACAAGGAATAAAGACGCAAAAATACCGGATGGGAGAATGATTATATATTTTACACGCGGACTGAGAGTCACATCCGAGATAAAAATAAATTCATCATATCCTGCTTAAGCATACTACTTAAAATGAATCAGGGGAATGAATAAAAATGTTTCCAAGAAGATAGAAAAGAACTGAACTGCTAAACGCAAACGAGGTCAAAGAGGAAGTCACCAACAGATAAAATTATGAAGGACGTGAAGACATTCTTCTAGATATTTCGCATACAAGTGCAAACAACTAAAAGGCAATTCCCGCAAGTCGTGTGGCTGTAATAAATAATTCCGTCTGTCACTTTATATCTCAGAAAGAGTTTTGAATGTTATCACAGATTCCAGAAATTCCATCGAAAAGATAGCAAAAACGGATTCTTACTTTAAATAAATTTTGCCACGAGTAAAATGTTTAATATAAAAAAGGCTCAACGTGAGAGTATTAAACTCGTTTACAGAATAAAAAATACGATATGTGGCCGATCTTTAACATATAAGCTTGAAAAACGCCGATTGTGTTTCGAAAATAACCCACATTTTCCGGATGACAGCGCGTCAAGTCCGACTTTAATAGAAACATTACAAGAATGTAATCTAATAGCTCAAACGATTTTCGAGTAACCAAATAAAATAAGTATAACCATGCTAAAGCAATCGGTGGAAGTACGTTTTCAGGTTCCTGGTTTGCCTTCCCTCCTGAGGGGCAGAAGACCATTGGAATTAGATCCTCGCTAGACCTTCCCATCTGCGAAAATTTCACTCCAGTAGTTTAGCTACAATACCATTTCAGACTTTTTAATTTTCTGACTTTGAAGCCATCTAGTGGAAAATCTAAGGACTACTTTGACAACTCATAGATTGATAAGAGCTATCTAGTTCGATAGGATTTTCCAAATATCTCTCAAAACAAAAAGTTAGTTGTCCACAGACTGACAGACAGAGTGATCACAGTAGCACGTTTTTTTATTTTAATAAAACACGCTAATGAGCAAATTATTGTATTTTACGGTGAGAATTTTATTACAATAATGAGTGTAAGCTAATTAAAAACGAAATTGTAATCGATTCTCGATAGAATGGAAATTAGAGGAGGACAAATCATGAAATATTCGACTGAAACCTTCGACGTATAGAAGTACTGAAGAGGAATTACTGTCTTCATGTTGAAGAAAATTCGAGACATGGAGACTTGACTGCATATGGTTAATAGATAAAGTGAAATTTTACTAATAATTTCTCCTTAATTTGTACGTTATCGGAAGAATATTTCGAAATGTGGAGTTTTGCGTGAACTATCATCACTTCTACGAATTTAGAAGTTTTCTTAACAAAAACCGAATTAACAGAGGGTGCTATATGAATGTGATACCTCAAAATGGTCGGAATAGATCACTTATCGGCCATAAACGCTCTTCAACTTACTCTTCGATTAGCGCAAAATCGAGTTGCCGTTAGCAACGATCAACCAATGATGACTCAATTTGATATGACTCCCGTAGTCTCGCCTTTGCAGCACGCCAAAGGAAGGTGGGACATAGATCCAGATCAAAACATTTTACCTTTGCGTCCTCTCGTCCACTTGCGCTGGGAAGCGCCAACGGATTATTCCCGACTCTTAACGCGATCCTAAACGTGCGGAATAGCACAGCAAGCATAAATAAATGGCGTTTCACAATACCCACCAGTCAAAACGAAACATTATTTTGTCTCCTACTACGTCGGCATGTCTCATTTAGTAATACGGCCGTAAATATGGCATTTGCGCCAAGGGTTTTAACTAAATAAATTGATGTGTCCAACACATGACTTTCTCCATACGTAAGTTGTCAACTAAAAACAAATAAATACGGCGATAGGAACACACACATATATTCTTGATGTCTGTATGTTTGTATACACACAAAGTTTGTCACACCCATACGGACAGACACACAGACATCATCGATAAAACGGTCAAAACGTGTTCAAGGGACCTCAAAACGCGTATTTCTGCTGAAATCTCGAATTCGACTTTTTTCATTAAAACAATACTATCTCTCATACTACGTATAGAGAAAGTAAAAAACAATCAGAAAAAATATCCATTTTATTAAATTACCTCGTCAAAGAAAAAATTTGATGAATTTCTCTTAAATGGTTCACCTAACGCAAATGAAACACAGACCTTAAGCAACTTGGTCGAAATTTTTACTTGATTCATAAAAAAAAAGATTATTTCGACAAACTTACTTTTGTTTTAACTTCATTTTCATTAGTGCATTTCACAAAGTTCGAGCCTAATCTACATATTTTCTTTGCGAGTGTAGGAAGCAAGAAGCATTTATTGTGAATTTTTGGCAACAGTCGTCGAAAAGGATTTTTTGGATTAACATTTCACGAGTAAAGGCAAAAAGTTGAGAATTTCGTTTCCATTAAAGTAGCGGTCCTAATTCGGTGACATCAATGAAAAAGAAAGCCTTGTTTAGCGTAATTCTGCAGAAAAAAGAGGAATGACAATTTTGAACTTAATGCGATTCCATAAGAGCGAAAATTGCGCAACGGCCTTATGTTAAGATTCGCAAAGTCGCGAACTAGAAGGATTGTGTCCATTTCGAGGGCTCACACTTTCCTGGAGTACATGCTTTCTCCTGAGACCTGTAAACGCTCATTATTATGGATTATGTAACTCCTTCCTCGCAAGCTTCCACCACACCGCACTCGTTTACCGTTACAATAAAAGTTTAAAACACATTTCCTCGAGTAAACAACTCCAACAAGTAAAGCGCATAGAGTTAAAGATCGAGGCAAAATAACCGTTTAAACTTTAAATAAACCCTCCACAGAATCACTCGGCAAGGGAGTCGACCATTACTTTTCATTCAACTCAATTCGCGAGAATCGAAACGTCGAGAACGATTATAGGGAAGGGCGATCCCGCTGCGTCCCTCGAGTGGCGCACCTAATGCGTATAAAAGGAAAGAAAACCCTTTGGCATCTTTCGCTTCGACTGCAGTGCGACAAACAGGAGGCCTTCTTCTTCAGAGGGGGCGTTAAAAGACCGAATTGTTCCACGGAGTCCCTCAAGAGCGGATGCTCTTAAAGGAATGACGCCGCTCTGCCCATGCTTCGGAAAAAAAAGTGCAGCGCGATGCATTTTCCCTCCGAAGCCGCACGTTACTCTCTTCTGACCTTGGAGGCGTCATGGATGCGAAGTTAAATAAGCTCGTCGACTGATCGCGGGTTTCTCGCCGTGTAATCGATGGGAGAGATAAATAGTGTCTTATAATTAGTTCCAGTGGCTACGTTTCAGTAATCCACGTTAGATTCTCCGCCAAACAGGCAGGAAATATATGTAATAAAGTGGAGATTTGTTAGAATTTCAGTGTGAATAGTTCACTGCCGCGATCGTAATACGCGTGGTTTAACGAAATTGAACATTTAAAACTGAAAAAATGCTAACATATATATATATATGGTGGTTCATTTCTTTCTAAACGTATTGAAGATCATTAAGAATAACTTTGATTTTATTCATTATCATTATTACCCTTGCGGAAGTGTAGTGGTGCTCTTTTGATATTCTAGGATACAACTTGGTGCTCGCCACATCGGAAAGGCTGGGGACTCCTGATTTAAACGGTAGCGGTAAGCAATTTTTCACTAAAATCCCAAACTATTATGATCAAACGGTTGTACAATTAATAATAATTATAATTAATGAATTACATTGAGAGTCTAAATTAAACCACCCAATCGATTAACATGTTATCTGCGAAATAAAGCGACCTCGAACGTAAATTCGTTTTTCTCTTATATTCCCTTTTGACGAACAGAACTGACGAACAAAATTTTTAAAATGAAAAAAAAATCCAGAAGATTAAATCCTAAACCGCAAACATTAAAGCTTAAAGGATTTAAAAGATCAGAGGGTTGCGTTTTACTGATCCAACCGCTCACAACATCTACTACATGACGCAATTCTCTTCGTCGGTGGATTTGAAATGGGGAGAAGCTATTTGTAACGATTAAGTCTTTTATCCTGCTCACCTTTCATGGCCTTTTGACGTTTTTGTTCTATAAGGGACAAATAAAATACGCAAGAACAATGTGGGCAAAAACTACTTTCTCGGCACGAGAGTATAATACCTCTTGAAAACTGAAAACATAACGCAATAGATATGTTCATTAGTTGGCAGAGTAGCTACCATTCTTCATGGACAACCACTTAAAAAAGTCTGATGTGGCCAACACGACTTTCTCCATATTTGGGGTATAGATATTTATATTATCATGAATAGCATTATAAGGCAAAATTATCATTTCGTATCGTAAAAGAATACAGTCGTCCTTATTGTCGTAAATTAGGTATACTTTGAATATGTTTACAGAATTAACCGCTACATGGTGGTGGCGCTCTATACTGGAAATTACGAAAAAGTTAAATATCTCCGAAATGGATGGTTCTACGAAAATTTGTTTCAAACAAAACTTGGAAGAAATATTATTCTCTACAACTTTGGTCCTCACGAAGATGACCAATTACGACGTTTTTAAGGAGATATTTGACGGAAACCGAAAAAACCGATTATTTTTTCTAAATAATTCCTAAACAATAACTGCTATGGAAAACTGCTTCAAATAGAAGTTGTAGGAAATTACATTCTCTATAACATTTGTATAGAATTGTATATATGTTTTAACGGAGAAATATCGCAAAAACCGAATCGGGTTTCGAATAAACCTCGACTTCCGGTTAACCGGTATTGTCCAAAAAACTAATCAGTTCTTTGTGCTCATGCTAAAGTGTTATATATGAAGTTTGGTAACGATATGGCAAGTACTTTTTGAGTTAGAGCGCCCACAATCACATACACACACACGAACACACACAGATATCATTCCGAAAATAGTCTAAACGTGTTCTAGGAGCCTCAAAACGTGTATTTCCGTTGAAATCTCGAAGTCGATTTTTTTCGTCATCACAATACTTTCCCTATACTACGTATGGAGAAAGTAAAAAAGGATGTAAATGCATAACCATCTCAATTTCTCCAGCAGAGGGACAACCTTATATTCACGGGAATGCCACGCAAGCTTCCATTCGTCGTTAAGGAGACGGCAAAAATTTATTGCGGCTCCAAAAAGGGTAGTATATAAGTGTAACAATTCAAATTTCCCATTAAAAACAACAATCGCCGTAAACGTAAATCACTGGAAACAATTGCTGACGTGATCGTTTTTCGAATGTGATTCGGTATTTTGCTTGCTCTGGAGTTTAATTTATATCAGTGGTGAGCAACCTACGGCCCATGGGCTGCCTGGAGCCCTCGAGAGCGTTTTATATGACCCGCGAAGCTATGATTAAAAAGAGATTTAACGTGGTCATATCATATACATAAAAATTGCGACAATAGAACGCTTCATATTGAAATGTTAAATCTAAAAACCTAATTTAGACTTCATTTTCACTTATATTATACCTCATAATCTCTAGTTAACATCCGATTTAAAGTCTAATTCGACCCGTCGAAGCATTGACAACTTGCAATGCGGCCCGCCGAGGAATTCCCAACCACCAATGCGGCCATCCACGTAGAAAAGGTTGCCCGCCGCTGATTTATATGGTTTATTATCCGTTAGAAGTCAGCCCCGAAATCAAATAAGCAGCATAGAAATAATCGCCTTTTACGAGAGTTAAGCAACAATTCTATCGAAGGCGAGGACGACGTCCTTGTAAATTTTATGGAATCTCTCGAATTCAACTCGAATTTTCGATTACTCGAGGAAGAATTTTCTTTCCACTTAAAGTTCCGCGATTCTAAAATCCCATGACTCGAATCGTTTCCTACTTCTCTCTATGTCCGACTTCCCTCGATGTCTGAGATGTTCCACTAAATAAACCGCGAGCCGCGGTTTAATCGCAAGGATGCACGAGTCTGGATTTCTATCGGCTCAAACTTTCCTCGCTCATCGCCATGAACTCCAGTTCTTGCCAATTATTTCGCGAACGAGAAATGACTCCCCAACTGCCGAGTCAACGGCCACAACTTGACCGTAGTATCGTTGGGCACGCCGATTGAAAGATATGCGACGGCATCCGGTAACGAACACAAGCGCACCGTAGCGAACGATTACGAGGGGGAAAAAGTGATGCCGTTTCGCTCTCCGTAACCCACAAACGGATATACTAATTAATAATAAAACCTGGGCATACATAGACACTTGCTGAAGTATCCGGCGTTGTCCGGGTAAATCCGATATACTTCATGTATGACAAACTCTTACATGATCCGCGAAGCGCCGATTAGAGAATTAATTCGGAGACATTTGCCACAAAAATGTCAGAGAGAGCAAATAATTAAAACTCAAGGTTTCGCAAAGTGACATTGGGTATTTTTCTACATCGGTTGACAGGGATATTTTTGATGCACTTGGACTCAAACCCTGGCATTTCGGAGAAAATAGTAATGCCTCGCTGCCCTTCAGCTCCAAAGGAATTACAAAACCAAAATGTTGGCGCAATCCGTGGCCGCCGTGAGCGCCATATATGGGGGTAAAACTCACCAACATATGGCATATAACCCTTTATTTAATTAAATGCGACGATTAATTCAAGTAACCTTTATGTGGGAAACTTGGTGGGAATTTTGACCACTTTGTGTTACTTCTAGGGACAGTAGGAGTCACCATGTCGAGTTTGGTGGATATTGGTCAAATAGTGTAGGAGTTAGCGGGCAAACAAACATACGATTTCACTTCTATAAAGGTTTATCAGTATTACCCCACTTCTCCATCATACACGTCTTCTTTCCCATCTTTTCAGGTTTCTCGGAACCCATTTGATAACTTAGGACGTCCAACGTCCATTTCTCCTCGCGACGTGACCTGCCCGATGCCATTTAAGCATCCTCACTCTTTTAATTACGCCGCCGGCTACTTCTTGCTTTGGTATCCAGTCCGAAACGGTCTCCAAAGGAAGCGCGACTACGAAAGCATTAATCCTCGGGAAACCTCGAGCAAAACGCGAGAGAACATCTCTCGTTCAATTAGGACTTCTCGCTTTTCCCATTAAGGCTCTTCTCGGTAAATTAACCATAGGCAGAAGAGGGGCGGGGGCGTGCTGGGAAGGGAGAAAGGGGAAGGGGGGGAGGTAGGCATCTCCTTCCCACTCTCAATACGAAACAAGGTTGGTTTTTCTTCTTCAGGCTGCGCAGTGCGTTCACGCGTGTGTACTGTGTACGTTACGGGCGGTCCGCAAACCTTCGCAGGAAGTGGTACCCGCGACGCATAGCAGAGCGAGAGAGAGGCATGCAGTTTGGGTGGGAAACGGAGGGAGCGAGGGGAAAGGTTAAAGAGAATGGATGCGGAGTTAGGGGGAGGAGGGAGAGGGATGGATGGAGAGGGGAACGGAAATAGGGAGAAAGGGAGCTCGCGTACACCCGCAGCACAACGATACGCGTTCCCACTCCACGCCCTGCGTTCCCCGACGAGCCTAAAACTCAGACCCTATGAAAGAAGACATCCGTGTTGTGAGGGGGGTAAATAGGCAATGCGATCCGCTGGCTCGGAACGGTCGCCATTTCTTCCGTGATGAAATCTCGCCAATGCGATAGATGGATGTGTGTGTGTATGTGTGTGTGCTTAAGGAAAAGGAAAGGTAATTATAAAGGTGGGTGGCAACAAGGTGTTGGAGGAAGCTCAGTGGACACTTACCAAAACTGGAGAGCCGCTGAGGGTGCTGAAGATACACGAAAAACAGAAACACACGTAAAATATCACAGATTTGAAATTTTCGGGCCTAAGCCCTGCGTCATTTCAAAGAGTAATTCTTTATACGTTGCTGACGAAGAGTTTCGGCCCGAAAAGCTTTCAAATTTGTGTTGTTTTTCGTGTGTCTTCAGCACCCTCAGCGGCTCTCCAGTTTTGGTAAGTATCCACTGGGCTTCCTCCAACACCTTGTTGCCACCCACCTATATATAACAAATATGGAAAGAGCTGCTGGACCAGATAGTAAATTGCGGCTTTAGAATAAAAGCAATGTTTAAATTAATCGGACAAACACAGAAAACATGTACAACGAGACAGAATACAGCATCGATTGGCGAAAAACGAAGTCTCCAGCTGCTTTCGTGAATGAGTTACCGCGTGTGACAGACATACGGATTGATCCCACAAGAACACGTGCAGAACGAGACAGAATATTAAATCGAGTGGCGAAAAAAACTAAGCCTCTACCTAATTTCGTTTAGGAGTTGGCGCGGCAGACGGACAAACCGAACGCAAGGGCGATTTTTTAAAACCATTAATAAAAAGGGCTTATTTTTGTCGTTAATCGGGAATCTTTCCGGTCGTGCTCGAATCGTTCTTTCCAAGTAATGGCGACTTTACTCGAAACTCTTCCGAGAAATGAGCTGCGAACGCACTTCGTCGTGTCTACGAAAAGAAAAACTGTCCTTGTGAGCAGAACACACGCGTCAAGTCCCAAAAAATGAAAAAAATTTCAGCCCCCTCTCTCTTTCCCGACAAATTCTGGCACCGAAAAGTAAGCGATCACCAGAAAATGACTCGCTTTATTTATCGCCATAATCTTCTGTTATCACATCTGAGCAATCGGTAAATGCCATCCTGCTACCGGTGGAATTTATGATAGCAGGAATAAAAGCTTCCGCCGTCAACGGCGCGTAGAAAATACAAAGGACCGACGTTTCCATTTTAAACAAAATATATTTAAAGCGTCTAGAGCACTGGTTCTCAACCGGGGTGACATGACACCCCAGGGTGACGCGACAATCAATGCGGGGTGACGCGAATATTTGATAAATTCAGTTTATCATATTCTGGCTTATAAAAATAAATAAAACCAGGAGAATAAACACTAGTGCTTATTTAAATGCCAGAATTTCATCTTTATATGGCAGGGAAGGCCCTGTTTATCTCTAAAGGTGACTTGGATGTAATGGAACTGTAAACGGGGTGACGTATAATTGAATGAACTGAACAAAGGGTGACGCAGTCAAAAAAAGGTTGAGAACCACTGGTCTAGATCATCCTGGGTAGAGACGACTTCCTAACCCGCCTTTTCCGCCGATGGAAAACAATAACTTTAAAACACCGCGCAAATATAAATATTCTATGTGGCATAGACAATGCTACAGGCTCCTAACCTAAAAAATTACGGGAAACCAATTGTGTTACGACCCGTTACATTGTAAAAAAAACATTACCGATGAAATAGAATATCGTAGCACAAATCTAATAGCGTGGTATTGAAATCAATTAGCCAGCATGCAGGCAAGAAGAATAACGGTTAATGACGATTAACCAGAGCATGAGCAAGAAGGTTCATAATTAAGCCAATTAAACGGCATAAATGTAAGTAAATCAATCTCGCCTTGACCTTTTATAATTATAGGTACTCTTCCACTAAAAGGTATTGACTGAGAATTTGCGAGAGAAATTGGATAATTTTTTGATATAATCATTTTAAATTAAACCGTTACGACCAATCGCAGATGCAAAATACTGCGTACTTTAAAGTCAACAAACATACGAGAAGGTGAGAAATAGAAGAATGCTAAACTGTCGGCAATCAATGCGAACGTAATTAACACAACGATGAAAACAAATTCTTTTCCGTTAAGACTGCCTCTAGGAAGCTTCACATCTAACGAAAAGAAATACAGCGTCAGTAATTATTAACTTTTTGAAAGGTTTAACGACTTTTTCTTATAACCATAGCCAGTGATTGTGGTGCCTAGCACCGCAACATATTCCTGTTCATTTTTATTAATTTATTTTCACTATCTCATAAACAGCACTTCACGACCTTTACGATGAGCGCAACAACAATAACAAGGACGAACACACACGACCATGCCCTCGGCAGGATTAGAACCTGCGACCCTAACATTGGGAGAAACGCTAACCACCCCTCTACCAAAATGCAGTTAACCTTTAACGATTATAAAATCTAATCAGGACATCGAACTGACTATAAATAAATCCTGTTTAAATATCGGCGTTACTGTCTCATTTTATAGACTTCCGAATGAGAGTTTTCCGGAAATCGTAAATAAAAACGGCGGGACAACTGCATAAATATTACTGACAGCAATTATCAACCAACACGAAGTCGGGTTTTCCACTCACCGAGATGACGCTTTCGTCAATAAGTTATCGAGCTAGAACAATATTCCAAACATTTCGCAGTGCTATACGGAAGGTGACACCAAGGTCCGCCTTCATGGCAATTACGACCCGCATGTAGCCTAGAGGAGTCTACAGATCACCTTGCAAACCCGACTAAACCTCACCCAGATGCCCAATGAAAAAATTACGAGTGCCGTGCTAAAGGAGGTAATTGAAGCAAAAATACGTTTCTTTACGACATACCCTCCGCTCCTCCTCCCCCCCCCCTCCTCGCTCACCACCACCCCCTCATCCCCCGGCCTCTCGCGGATTTAACAGAGCCGGAGTAATAAACCGCGTTTTGCTCCGGTTTCATCTCGGCAAAGATCGTTAGCCGGGGATGCGTCGTGGAAAAAACCTCGGAGAGGTAAAAATAGGTCACGTGCCATTCCGTTCTGCCGACGGAAGAGTGAGATTTCGGAGATGGAAAAGGAAAAGAAACAAGACGATCGGCAGATTGGTGAGGCATAGAGCGTCCGTTTGCTACGCGCCGCCTCCTTGCACTCACGTACCCATCACTCAACACTTCTATGTCATGAGAGAATAAAACATCAGAAGGGGATATTTGAAATAATCCAATAACCTCTCCCGCCAATCACGAGCCCTTTGCGTGCAAAGAAGCCGCAGGAAAAATGTGAACGAGGGAGAAGAAAACAAGTGACCACCGAAAATGAATGTTTTTTTCGTAATTCGCCATTGATCGCCATTTCGAAGATAACACTATCTCGGACGTTATCAGACGGTGGAAGGTTTATAAGAAGGGTTTTGCGTAGAAACTCGACAAAAGAGATTTGTAAAACAAATATGTGACGTAAAACAAAGTGCAGGCCGCTGCGTTAGGATTTTTAATGGGAATTGGAAGAAAAACTTCAACGAAATGCAAGAACGATGCTTCGAAAGAAGAATACCGTATTTATCCGACTATAAGACGATCCCGTTTACAGAAGCTAACTTTGAGGGAGATATATTCTGAGTCAAATAAATTAAATAAGATTATTGGACAGGAAAGCCACGAGAAAATTCCACGAAGTGGAGGCTGAACTCATCAATTAAAAGATTATGGAGTCATTTTTTAAATTTAAATCTCTCACAACAACATGGCAGTACAAGATAGATGTGTCCTAGGCTAGTCAAAATCAGTCGTTATCTTTATTTATTTCTTTGCTCGAGAATATACGACCTTAGAATTTTTTAAATCAGAAGAAATCTCGTCTTATAGTCAGGTTAATGCGGTATATCGGATTTATTGGCTGAGGAAATTTTATAAAATATGGAAAACCTCGTATATATAAGAGAGCAAGACCGCCTTATATCTACGAGGCAGCGACGATGGATTAGTTTTTCCTTAAGGTTATTAGGTGCGACAAAAAGAGGACCAACATTAAGACGATTTTAAGGATATTTTGGTGGATTACCGACTGCCAATCTAACGAATTATTACGAGAAAGATTGATTTTACGTAATTTGGCTCCCAGGACTCGTCAAATAGAGATTAACGATGACGCACAAGATATAATTTGTTCAAGAATGTAGCAAATGAATATCTGGAGACTAAACATAAAGGTCGGTGGAGATACACACAAAGATCCATCATTAAACCGTTACGAGAAACAAAATCAACTTTAACGTGCCTTTTGAATAAAAAGCCTAGGTTTGTGACTCAAAGACAAAAGATGTTGCTACGGCGGCGGTTCTTTCTCCAAGATCCAACAGCAAACAAAAACTTTGCGCCAAACTTCCTCCGGCCATGCCTCGAGTAGCGTTGACACGTTAAATTACGTTCCAGTTGGGATGTCAAAGCGACACGCCGGATGCTGACACAATCCGCGCGGGGATCTGTTCCTTTTCACGCTAACGTGTTTCAGAAAGTCAAATCGTCAGGTGGTGGGTGAAGAACAGCTGTGAATGTGTCGTAAAGGCGTCGGTTTGAGCACCCTCCTCCGATTCATTGCGGAGATTTCCCGAAGAAGTTGTTCCGCACAAATTTAAAACACAACGAATTAAAATTTTGTACTTCATATTAATTATTCCGATGTCTTTTTTATTTTGTGAATGACACGCTTGGAATCCACAATTCAGCCATTAAAAAATGTGTCAAATAATAAAACTGCTTGTAAAACAAAATTTTAATGAATATTTGGTTAATTCTGATATTTCATAAAGACGCTGTTAAGTAGATGAGGAATACTTTGTACTCTGCAATAAGATTTTTTAATTTCTAATTTTGACAATCTTCCCTAGGTAAAAACACGGAAATGCAATTAACGATTCGTGTCCGATGTAGAACATAATGATTTCGACAGCTTTCCATAACGTTAATTATATGAAACAGGTATCGACCGATTTATCTATAAATGTAAGATAGGTATATATTGCCAGAGGTGAAACATACGAACGATGCAAAATATCCTACTGCTTAAATAAAAAGCTCTCACTATCAGATAGAAATACGAAGAAATCCGCAATTTTAAAGACCAGCAATAGGAATCTATTCCATCTAAAATTTCCACGAAACCAAAATGACGCTAAAATAAAACATCGGTGATAAAGGGACGATGCATAATGAACACTAAATACACGCAACTAATGCTTTATTATTCACTTAATGTCACTGCAACCTCGCCGTGTTCCATCTCGTCGCACTAAGGCGACACGTAAACACTCTTTGAAATGCGCACATTGTTCCCTCAATCGAGGCGATGACTAAAGGAGTCGTCTATCTGATAAAAGTCATTATCCGAGTTCGCTGAATCAACTTTCAATTCATCATCCGAGGTTTGAATAAGACGGAGGGCTCGCTCCAAATATAAAGAAATCGGAACGGAGCAAAGGATATCTCCAAGGAGCGAAAAAATTAGTATAAGCCATTCGAAGCGATTAATAATTTTAAGAAACCGGCGGTAAGCTTATTAAAAAAAAAAGAAGCCCCCATTCACAGCCCCTCGATCCGAATGACTCATCCGCGACGCTAAGACGTACTTGGCGTGACCGCGGTCTCCATCAGAGCGAATTACGACAGACCGAGAGAGAGAGAGATACAAACTTCCGCTAGCCACACGCGCGCGCAAAGGTTTGTTGATATTCCGATCAGAAAGTCTGACATGAGATCAACCCGCGAAGAAAAGAAGAGAGAAAAAAACAGAAGGAAGAGAGAGGTACTATATGCGCGTTACGCTCGCAGTCTCATACGCGCCTCCATTCTCTCTATCCGCAGCCCGTCAGAAAGAAAGAGCAGCAGCTCGCTCGTCTCCTTCGCTCGGAGGAAGCGACCATTCATTCGTAGATAAAGGCTGCTTCTTAGAACGTTCCGGTCGGTGGAGGGGGGGGGGAGGGAAGGAGATAGGAAGGGGGGAAAGAGGGGAAAGTCTAAACAAACCTCTCGCGGGACGTGACAAAAGTTTTCCCTCGACAATTTCCGTTGCGCCACGCTTCTCGGGAAAACGACGTTTTAAAAAAAAAATGACGCGGAAAATTTTTTCTAATGAGTATTTTCTCTATTTTTTTATCTTCGCCATATCTCTAAATCGCGAAACGGGGCGGATTTTAAGAATTACTTTTCCGAAACGCGAGAACTTTGGAACGGAAAGTAATACGATGTGTTTGACTAGAGGGTGAGCAAATCTGCGGCCCGTGGACCGGATGAGGTCCACAAAGCAGTTTTATCTGGCCCACCACGTGTTTCATAGTTTTCAAAACTTTTTTATTTACCTACCAAACATTATTTATTATCTAGCAAAATCTGTTTAAATATGCAGTAGCGTTAAATTTGGACCCCTTAAGAAACATTTCTCAATCCAACAAGTTCTTTTTAATGCTGCTTTTGATCTTTTCTCAAAGCCATTTCTATGGCTGAATTCCATCATAATTATTAATATTGAAATGTCAAAATTAAAAACCTCATCTTCACTTGATTTTCACTCGTATGCTGCCTAAGAATCTATAGGCAACTTCCTATTTCACTTTAATCCAGTCCACCGAAGAATTGACAATTTCCAATGTGGCTCACCAAAGGATTCACTGCAGACCATTATCCAGAAAAATTTTCTTCGTCCTTAAAATTCGATGCTATATTGGGGATAACGTCGTTTCCTTTCGGGAATGATACCTCGATAGACTTATAAACAAAATAAAGGTAATTACGAACCCTGAAAACTACGTGTTCAATTCACATCACCATCATCATCACAGGTAGTCTGTCCGTAGACCATTATATTCCCCTTTAGTAAGAGTTTCAATTCACACAAGCACTTTATTTTCTCTCCGTCTAAGAGACAGAAATACACAATTAATGATTCTAACTAGATTACGTTCGATATACGATAACATCTGAAAAACTAGACGTTTTCGAAGGTTCCCGAAGGGGCAATTCAATCCAATTTTGAATAATTTCTTCGGATGGCCTATCACTGATATTCGGTTTCCTGCTCGGAAATTACGCCTCCTTCTCAAAGGTCGAAAGTATTGCTGTCAATTATGCCTTCTTATTGAGCGACGTTTTATTTCGAAGAATCTTTATAATTCCTGAAAACCCATTACCCTAAACTCTGTTAACATCAAAATGAACTACCGCAACCTTTGAATTCAGGTGACGTCGGTTGAGTTCAGCCTCCTGGGATTCATTCCAATGAGGACAGAAAAAAACTAAACCAAAAATAGACTTAGGTTCTTCCGCATGCCGCGACTAATGATGCAGCTGTCAAACAATTGCAATTCATTCACATTTAGCTATCAAAGTACCGAAAGGAAAATGGAAGCCTTCAATTCGCTCAGCGCCTCCCAAAAATAGAATATCAAGCATATTATAGCCGGAATCCAATCTATGATTAATGTACAACTGCAAGGAGTATTTCGGCTACCAAGCAGCCGCCTTCAAAGGTGGTTTGTAGATCGATAATTCTTTTTTTTTTAATCGAACATTAGTCACAGAGGTCTCCTTCAAAGCAGAAATGCGTATCTGATTCTCTCAGTCGCATTATGGCTATTGTATTTATCTAGGTTATCAATTCACGCATCATGAAATAATCTCTTTCTAAAAGAAATTCATTTCGACTTTAAGATATTGCACAGTTGATCGATTTTTCATAAGTAAAAGTAATTCGTATAATAATTGATCACGACATGTGGGAATTAAATTTCACGCAATTTAAAAAATATAATATACTAGCAGAATTTCCCGTTGAATTTCAACGGATTTAGTGAAGCTACTGCAGTACAACATACAAAATCTTTAAAATATATAGTAGATACTTTTTAAATTACAATTACCTTTTCTTAACAATTAATCATATTTGCTTGTAACAATCCGTTTCCGAGCCTATTGCATTCAAATATAACGATAATTTTATTTTCTATCATATTACTTTCGCCAAATCCAGCTTGCGGCCAGTTCCGTATTGCCCCCCATTGCTATGGGGCCACTTCCATATTGCCCCCCACCCTATATTGAAACAATAATATGAAGATTAAGAAAATGTATGTAAACAATCATTATTTTATTCAGTACTTTAGTCAAGAGGATATAACATTGAAAGTATATATTGGCGAGCCTTAGGCTCGCTTTGTTTTAATGTGTAGTCGTCTCCGAGCGCTACCGCGCCCTTCGCCTCGCCCGGAATCAAAGTATCCCTCCCCGTTGTCCGGTGGTTGGGTTTGTAAATGTCGAGACCGGCCAATCAGGTCTGATATTAACTCGATCTACAAATAAAAATGTAGTTCCCTCAATTGTTATTATTAATTTATTTATATCAGTAAGTCCACAGAAACCGAGTGGGGGGCAATACGGAACTGTAGCCTCCAGCTTCATTTCTTACGTAATTATGCCTCGCTGAAATATTTACTTTTATGTCTTGAAAAAACAACGTACAGTGGTTCATGATTGAACACTGACTCCGATAAATGTACACCAGATACGTGAGCTTATTTACGTTAATAAACATTATAATGTAAAATATAATGATTTTACTTACAAAAAATGTAAGATTCCAGTATTCAATAGACGAAAGAAGGTTCAATTACTTTCATCAATCGTTATAAACACTTCCTGAATAATAATCAGTATCTATTTACGTTGCTATCCATAAACATCGATCGTTTCGTTGCTTAAACAAAAGTGCGAAGCGAATAACGCTAAACTTTCGTCTATTTGTAAGCTTCATTGAAGCTAATTGAATCGGAGGTTACAATGACGGCCGCCTTGGCAACGCCCGGAAGGGGTACGAAAAATCCACAAAATTTCGAAAGAAATTGCGTATTTCTGAAAACTTCGACCGTGTAACATGTCAACTTTGCAGGAATAAGATAGTATAGAGTTTTATTCGTCGAATAAAGCAAAAACGAAAAAATCGGTCCATATTTACGTATTTTGATGCTTGAAGGAAGAATACCTTGCAAGTCAAGAAATGGATCCATACGTGTTATCTTATGGAAAAATATTAATCCCCTATATTGGCAGCACTGATTAATCCCGGTTGACCAAACCTTGACCATTCACTAAGTTAGGATGGTTTTTATTATTATGAACCATGCCAATTATATCGCTAAAAAATAATTCGTGCCACAATGTTCAACCTACTTTTATAAGAAAGGATTTCGTGTTACGAAGAAGAAGGCACTAATTCATACGTTACAAACTGTAGAGTATGACTTCTTGCCTCGTCAATTTATAAAACTAACTTTCCACGTAGGTCAAATCATCCGAATTAATTTTTACAATAAAAAACTACACTAAATTAGCGAACGGCACAAACCAAGATCCAGGAAGGAGTATGATCGATCTTTCGTGAAATAAGTATTCTCGAAACCGAAGAAAGAAGATAATAAAAGCAAATTTACTAATCGCGAAACGCAAATTCACTGATAATCTCTATGATAAAAATAGCTTCGAGTCAGCAATTTATTTTACCCTCGAAACTGAAAATGTCATTTTAACTCGAGCACGACTATCTGAAAACTCAATATCTTCATATCTGAAACGGAAAAGTGGATAGTGTACGCTGATACGAGGCAAAGCCTCGAGTGATAATCGAAAAAACAAAATGTCTAATGTCAGCGTAGACGAGGAGCGCGACTAATAGTCGTTATTCCGAGACATTCTGTAGCTCGCGTATGCAAAGAGGCTTTGTTTGCAATTTTTTTAGAGCGCGTGAAAAAAAGAACGAGAAACCTTACACATTTGAGCTGATTTTACACGCCCTACTTCTTTAAAGATACCAGAGCGATAACTTATTTTAAATCCTTTAGTGTAAAGAACAGCAAACTGCAACGGGAAATCGAAATCTTTATTTTTCGAATCTACGATAATTTTTTTGCGACTCGAACCAGATTCTACCACAGGAATCCTGGATTATTAGATTCGGCATGTTGCCTTTTTATGCTTTTCGGGACGTGGGAGAATTTCTTCTTTGTTTGAACGCTGGTGCATTTTAATTTTCTATTTTTCATTCAATCGGAATTGGCTTTATTGGCCGGCGTGAAAATGCTAGATCAGGATTTCCGACTCTGTGTTCTGCGGAACCCAAGGGTTCCGCCCAAGCTAAATGGGGTTCCTTGATAGAAAGAGACCCAGATACACTCTTCTTCCTTCTATAATTTACAGAATGAAACATGAACCTCACTTGTAAACTGTATACAGTAAGATACATAAGCTATGTAAATAGAATTATTTTAAAGTTAATTTTATTGCGATTCGGCTTATCATCTCTTAGGGCGCGACCGGGTGTGCAAAACGTGCACTTGTATGGGACGGCAGCTTTTGGGGAGCGGCAAAAATGAGTGTTAAATGCAATGTATAAAATATTTTTTGATGAGCATTACGCTACGGAATTCGAATAAAACCGAACGATCCGTGGCTTCGTCATTTGGATATTTCTCTGCTCTTCTAGAATTCTCCAAATTGAAAGCAGAATCGGCCAGAGGGAGTCATTAATTACTCCTGTCAAACATCATTCGTTAAGTATAGAACTTACCCTTGACTATATATTGACGCCTCACATGATGCTATGATTTTGAGATTGTTATTGCCTGCTAAGTTACACGTCCTTCGTCAACGACTCCTTAGAACTAACAAGGGACATCTGCTATTGAGTGTTCATTAATTTTTAATCAAAAGAAACAACTTTAGAGATATGGCAGAGGCATGCGTTGTTTATGCTTTCTGTAAACGTGCCGAGAAGAAAGGCTGGCCATCGTTTCCCTGAAGGGATAAACCTTCCACCTCACTTTGCTCACATTTAAGATGAAACGTCTGAAATGATGCGTTTCTTCATTGATACAAAGGTAAAATTTGAAATATTGCTTTATATTGCATGTTTCCGAGAGTACTTCATTATTAATATTATTTAAAAATACGTAGTACTAGGGCGGCAAAATTCCTAGCGCCGGCCCTGCTCTTAGTAATGGTTCCTCGAGAAAAAAATATTTGAATATAAGGTTTCCGTGGGTTCAATAAGTTTAAGAACCCCTGCCCTAGATCATCGAAAAGCGCTTGGGAACCTTTTCCGAAACAAACAAAAAACCGAATAAAACAAGAAATTTTTGCGATAAAGGTTCAGTTGTACAAGTTTATTAGTTACATTCACCTTACAAATAAACTTTATAGTTTGTGGTAAAGTTTAGATAAGATATCTTACCTCGACAAGATTAAGACCTTGTGATTGACGATTCTACTAGAGTCTTCGTGAGCGGCGAGATTTGATTCGCTCTCATTTAGTTCGTAACCGATAAGTCTTGATTCGAGACTATTTAATGTTTACAAAATTTTATTATGACACGATTCACGACATCTACCCAACGTAAGACCTGCGCCAAAATCCACAGCTGTGTTCCATTGATAAATTTCTTTTAATAAACAACGACTATGAGAAACGTAACTCTAATTCTGAACGGAGTCCCATATACTACGACGCGAGACTAACGCAACTTCAGTCTACATTAATAACGAAGGTAACCGAAATTAAATCCTTTTAGATACGTTGGAAAAGCGCAGTAGGACACATCCTTCTCCATTAATTGATCGAAAATAATTAACTAATTAGGTGTTAACAGTAATTACTTACGGTGACCTATTGTTAAGAAAGCTAAAATTTTCGCATTCCGGATACAGACACGATAAAACGCGAGCGAATCGACGCACGTAACCATTTATCATTACAACTAATAAAATCTTTAAATTATCAGACAGATATATGATACATGAACACTTCATTTAGGATCCCGATGATTTCTGATTAAACCGCACGAATACCGCGCAATCTATCTTTAAGTCGCGTAACATAACTGCCCCGTTCGGGATAATAAATACGTATATTTCTGCGCTTCGATAGAATATCTTTCGTATGGTCAACGCTCGGTACTCGACTCGTCCGCAGTAACGTCTATATGGACACGTCAGTAACGGAGTGTTTACTTTTCGCGACCTTCACTTCCTGTGATTACGAAAGAAATTCGAAGCAACACGACGAATACGGCACTGCCAATTACGACTCCCAATTACGTCTTTCGAGCCGACTCTTCCGTGACACCGGCCGAGTCAAAATAAGGATCGACACGAACGAGACTAGTGACTCCTTCACCTTCAAAAATCATTCGTACTTTTGTTGCTACCTTTGAACGGTAAATATCTTCCCTAAGTAACTAATCATATAAAACAGCAAAAACAACAAAAACACGATGGAATATTGAGGGAATGAGTCGTTATAATTGCGCTCATAAAACTTAAAGAGATATCTGAAATGGATAAAAATACTATATTTGACCGGAAATCGAACCCAGGTCTCCCACTTGCCGGGTAGGTGTTTTAACCAGCCTGTCTAATTTTCCATTCTCACAAAATTTTTAATTCAGAATATAAAGGTTAAAATGAATTAAAATAACCACGTCTAAATACGACCGGAATAAAGAACTCTAGGGATGACTAAGAGCCTGTCATCGCTTTAGTTTAACTAACCGACAGTCGCCGCTAATGCTGCTCCGCCACATCCTTCGGGCCAACGTCCATTCCGAAATGATATCACGCCATGGCGGAAAGGAAAGAATTAGTCAACGGGAAGTAATCTGAGGACACCAAAAGATGGTAAAATACGAAAAAAATCGATGAGGCTAAAGACGTTGCAATTTTTACGCCGACGTTGTCAAGAAACCTGATAGATTCTATTCAGAACGCAACCTATTATTAAAAATGCCATACAACGTAATTTTATCGAAATAAACTCTGAAGCGATGCATAGATTTGATGCGGTAATGCAACACGACTCGAGACTATCGAAATTTCTTTTGTTTAAATAGAAAAGTAATACATTCTGAAAAGTACCGATCACTTTTTATGAATGATGTAAAACATAAATACATAACATAAAAACAACATAACAGAATTTTGTTGTTCACAATTATGTGAATATCAGCGCTCACTCGGAAAGGTAATTATTAGAAAATAAAAATGCACCCATAACCCTAACAGATTTTTCCATGATATAACACTAATATAACAGCGAGTTTTAACGTACAGAATACAAAAAAAAAGTCATTTAGCTATGGAGCAAATTTCAAATAAAAATGTGAAGTAGGGATAGACTTAATTGAACCAATGACCATGAGATTTAAAATAAAACTAACAGGACGAAAGAGAATGCATATTAAAATAAATAAAATGTAGCTAGAATGCAACTGAAATTATGCCTCAAATTTATACATGAAAACAAATACTTCGATTGCAGAAAGCGGTTGATGAAACCACTAACGATATTTAACTTCTTGGCTTAATTTTATTAAATATTTTCCATTAAGCATATCATCTATTCGCGTTTTATTGTACTCTTACTTCGAGATGAGAAAATCGGATTTTTATTTCTCTGGCATAATTTTAGCATCCGTTTTTCACGTATGCCAATAGAAGACTAACTTTAGCGATTTTTTAAGCTAGGATATGTTTCAACTGCAGATGATTGCCTTTTATTTGTTTGTCTTTCGGTAATTACAAATTACATAATGCAGGATACTTTTTTGATTAACTTTGCGCTTAGATTAACTACTCCATCACTAAATCTAAAGTACTGCTTTATCAAACCACGACTGCAAACACCTCTACCTTAATTTTTATCTTCGTTGCAAACCCCAACCATTCTGAAAAATCGCTCGCTTATTTCCGCGCCCCAATTTTAAACTCAAATTTCCAACAGCCGGCAATAAAAGTACGCTAACAAATTCTATATTGTACAATCTAAAACGTTTAATCAACATTTAATCAAAGCCGATATTTGTAAAATATTTTACGTCTCAGACGTAACGAGTCTGAAGGCACAGCGCCAAACAAAACGATTTCAAAAGACCACGAAAAAATTCCCATGAAGATACTGCAGAGTCAAACGACGAAAGCCGTACGTGTAAGTGCGGAAAGGCCTGAATGAGGAACGATTGATCCAGATGACTCATCGGCAGACGCAGGATTTCATAGAGCAGCGGACTTTACGAGGGAACAAAAAGAACGTTCGAGATAGCAAAAGCTGCACAAAAGTTTGTTTCTCGCGGAGGTTAAACCGGAGACTGACTCAAAGGAATATGGCAACGCCGTCATTATGTTCTATAGCAAAGGCAGGGGTCTCCGCTCGCAATAGGAGTTGCGAAAATAAAATGTGTAGAAATACAGTACGTAAAATGATTCGCACTGTACTCTAGTATATATATAAATATATACACATACACATACACACACACATTTATATATATATATTATGACAGCATGTGTCATAAACATTATTTTCCTTTTAATTTCGACAGAGACGGCAAGACAAAGCTTACGTAATAAAAATTTAGGTCTAAATAATAATGACCTCATAATTCTATAAGCCTCTCGATTAAAAGTTTGGCAATGACAACTAAACTGGAGAAACCTTTTCGTGGAATAAATAAACCAAGCAAAGGAGCAAAACATTTTATGCTGCGAAAAACAAAATGCTTGAAGGCTCAAGGTCGTTTTCGTTACAACATATGCGCATATGAATATCCATAAGGATATGAATCCGTGAGATATAAAAATATCAAATGTTAATTAATCATTTTCCCGAAGGTAGAATTTTTTAATGAATCATGACATTTGAAACGGGGCAAGAAAACAAAATATAAACCAAGGCAGATTATTTTTCGTTTCCGTATTCACATACAAAAGATATAACGCAAGAAACCGTCCCAAGTTAGCACAGTAGTAAATTGTAAAAAAAACGCACTTCCCAACACTTGTTTATTGCGCTCAACGTAACGCCTGGCTGAAAACCTTAATTATTTCCATTCGAAGCCTAACCTCGTCGTCTTTCTGCTGTCAACCATTCCATTCCTTCCAACTGCCCCAGAATCGCCGCCATCTTCCTTTCTCTTTACCTCTTACCTCCTCCTTACGGCTTTTTTCGGCATTTATTTCCGCTTCAAAAATCTATTCTTGTTCATTCAATGTCTAGTCTCAATTCTTTTTTTAATGCCAACTTTACTTAAAATTTCCTGCCTGGCTTTTCTTCTTTGACCGTATCATTCCCCTTGCTTCATATCGCACCCGCATCATGAAAACGTGCACGTAAATTACGTCTATCAGACTGACGACAACTACGCATCGACCTCTTCACCCGTCTCTTTATGATATTTCCACTCAAACCTCCGTGTCATACATTCGTCTTCTCATCAATTCATTTGATACCCACCATATTACACATGCTATTATTCTGATTTACCGAATTATTATTATCCCCAATATTAACACATCCTGCTAAATTCTCAATATTTTAATTATGCCTAACCAACTCAATTCCACAAAAACGCATAGGGCCCTGACCGGACGAAAACTTATACCTATTTTTAAAAAGTTAATTAAGAATTTCAAAGATATTAGTTTCAAAAGTTTATTTGACCATAATCTCAGAAGATGCCATGTTAACATTCTACTAATGGTTCTTAAGGATGGGAAATCACGATTTTGATGGACTAAATTTTTGCCTCTGTCAAAATATTCTTTCCGAGGATATTTATTTATACGCTGTAACCACGTCGAACAAGAATTTAACTTGCAAATGAAGAGAAAGGGTGGATGGATTATTTAACTAAAAAGCTCCGTGACAACGGACGGCGGAATACATTATTTTCTGAAAACGTACATTCGAAAATTCCCTCAAGCCATACATGCTCCGAAAATAATTCATTTTAGAGAAAAATTTTCCCTCGCAAAAAAATCTTCCTCTCGGAGTTATTCAGCAAGAAATAACATCTGCTGAGTAAACATTCAGGAGAACGTTTTAATACTCCATATGCATTTCAGTATACAAAAAAATGATCCAACGAATATGTTCACTGTTTTGGAGACAAAAAGTATATTCCGAGCCCGTAAGTCGATTACTTTTTTGTGAAATGTGTATGTATATTTATAACTGACGCATATAGACAAGACAACGCCATTAAAAATAGCCTTCTCGTGTCACCGAGCACATTAAAAAAAGAGCAGTGTTATTAATAATTTAAAATAAACCTAACGCAAGTTATATTCACCAAGACAGGAGTTCCCGATCTGGTACTTGCAAAAATTTTTCCCTTGAGCAGTCTGTGCTCTTTAACGAAGTTGAAAATCGCCTTCCTTACCCTCAGTAATTTAACTTGTCCGGTTATTTTTTTCTAAACGAACTAAAAAAAAACATCATCGAAAGCTTTTACATCGTTTTTATTTTATTTATTATCATTCCTATTCTCGCAAATTATAATGGTTGCTCGCTTTAAATTCTAAAAAATAATTTCGCGATTGCCATGATGAAAAGGGGTGGGAACCCCTGCGCTAATGGATGAAATTCCCTGTAATCTATAGATATCGACAAATCCTTAAGGGGCTGTAATGAAAGAGACGTCCAATTAACCCTTTGCCTGATTTTCCCGTATCACGTATGTACACTGCTTCACGTGTTGTCTCTATTGTGATGTGGCTGCGCTTTTCACAGACTATAATTTCTCGTGCAGTTTTTGCTGTATAGCGTTGAAAATACCACAATATCTGAACTGATGAAATAACTACTGATTTTATCAATATTTTTATAGAATATCAAAATCCAACTTTTGGTAAAAAAAATTCAAAATTTACAAGAACGATTAAGGGTTGACCTACCGTAAAGAAGACATTTTTTAAATTTACACCGCGAGATACGACTTGAGAAAACCAAGTCCACGGCCAAAATCCACGCCGGATGACCCACAAAAATCACTCCTCGGGAATTCAAAGGTGACCATGTATGGAAGGAGAACGTATATTTTTACTTTCTCACATACGAAGTATATTAAATATTGTAATCGGGAAAAATTCGATCTCGAGATTTTGATGGAAATATACGTTTTAGGTGTACCTGAGTCCGAAAAAGTGGTTTTCGCAATGCCGTCTGTCTGTCTGCTCGCAGCTCTAGAGTCTAAACGGTAGAGCGAAAATGAATGAAATCCCGTACTTAGGTATTTATCATACAGAGAAGAGAATATGAAGAAATGGTTGACATTGCTCAATAATTAAGGGAAGTGTATTCTAAGCATTTTTAACAAAAATTTGATTTACTCTAAAACAGCTGTAACGATTTTGATCAAATTTCGTACAGTTATTTGAGTCTTCAATAATACCAAATAGTTCATATTTCTCAAAAAATGAATATAAGGCTAGTTTATTCGTAGGCAACTTTAACAATAATTAGATTTTCTAAAAAAAACGGCTAATGTGATTTTCATCAAATTTCGTAGTTATTTAAGTTGATGTTTATAATGTTTCTATATAGTTCACATTTTTCAAAAGATAACTAAACGACGCATTAGTATGTGAGAAAGTGGGTACAATGTGTACTGTACCGATTTTTTTTCTTTCAAAAGGCGACGGCCTAAATGAACGGCATCGGCGTGAATAAATTCGTGCAATACCTCAAAAACATGGATCATACCCCTACCATGGCGACACAAAAAAAATAAAAAGACTACCTCCCGAATCCTCTCCTCCTCTTTTCCGCGACAGAATCACTCCCCCCCCACACATTTCCCCCCTCGTTCCCCCCTCCTCAATCCTCCCCCCTTCCTCAACGCCCCCTCCTCTCTTCCCACGTCCAACCAAGCAGTCGACGTAATGAGGAAGCGTTACTTCGCTCCATAGCTCCCGGAGCGAGTGCCTCAGCCAACTCGCGTTCCGAACACCGAAGCGGACTCGATTGACCGAGCGTTGCATTCGAACGCGCACGGAACTCGTTCCCCTTTTTATCATTTTTTTTAATTCGTCCGCCATTGTTTCCCTACACCCTCCCCCCTAGTTCACGTGCTCCCGCGCGTTTTCTTATTTAAAAAAATCCTCGCGGAAATATGAGAAGGGGAAGAGCGGCTTCCGTCGAAAAAATATAAAAAATAAACCTCGGTGAACTCGACTCCTTTGCCTTAAGACAGAGACGTTGAGACCACTGGGCGTCTCTCGGAGGGAACCATCTCCGAACGGTGTCCCAAACAGTTTTTATTTCTTCTTCCCTTTGTGAAGGCGCTCGCGCCGGGAAGGGAGATAGAAAGAGGAGTGGATAAAATGATAAAACGAGGAAGATGGGAACGGAAGTTGGGGGAGAAAAAATAATAGAAGGAAGCGAAGGATCTTCTACTTCGGGACTCCGGGAAGAAAAAAAGAAAACCCGGAATGAAATAGAAATGAGGGTCGTCAACTCCCGGACACCGGCGAATGACGTCACGGGACGAACGGAATCCTCCCTTTTTTCCTCCCGCGGTCTTAGGGATGAGAGAGAGAGAGTACCCTTCTAAGTGACATGAAAAAAGGATACTTGCGTCACGAAACTCGAAAAGTGCATGGATTGCAAAAAAAAGTACAAAGAGTGGCGAACGTCTCTCCGAGGGAAATGAAGTTGAAATTGCACGAAATAACAAAAGAATTCATAGACCGAGGAGGAAAACAACATACAAAACGATTTCTAGTCATTGCACGACAATAAAACTAAAATACTTATTACTATTTCCATTTCTCAAAAAAAAACCGAAATTTTAAATTACTAAGATAAGTGACCGTGCAGCGATGTCCCTACGGGTATGTTCCTCTCGCGAAATTAATAAATTTTACGAAGACGTACATGACTATAGTTATGGCAAGCTACACAAATTCAAATCGAGTTCGGAAATTTTCAATTTCACTTTAGAATAAGAATGAACATTATGTGATCTTTGTCAATTAATTTGCCGGCGCTTTGCTCCAACGAAGCAATGTTTACCATAGAAAGCAAAACCCGAAAGAATTATCACCCATTTCGTTTTGATTTTCCGTTATATCATTACGCGAAAGTAAATAAATTGCAACGAGTTTCGTTATTAAAATGAAAATTCGCCGAGCATGAGTATATTTAATTGTCGTACGCGATGTCTCCTTTACCTCGTGGTGAATTCATAAATCTAATCTTCAGTTAATCTTCAAGCAAAATCTCAACGCACGTACAAGAAACGCGAGTCAATTAGCCAAGTGACTCAATACATTATTAAAACGCAAAAAGGCAGTTATAAAGACGGAGATGATTCAAAAGGAACCCACCGAGTATCAGATTTAATTAATTTGTTCGCTAAACAAAAAGTATCTCTCCCTTCCCCCCTCAAAGCCAGACACGCTGAAAAATGTTTTTCCGAGTTTAAGAGGCGAAAGAGTTAATACACGCCCGGAGGAGCAATAATGAGCCTCACAAAAGCTTCCTTTCATTGCAAGAGAGCTGGCGATACTCGAGAGACACGCAAAGGCCGTGAGAGAAGTTCGTAAGATGGGTTATGGGCCGTGTGATCCGAAGCGGCACGCTGCGAACCAGAGAGAGAGAGAGAAAAAAAGAAGAATTTCCCATTATATATCTACGGAGGATTTTTGACTGACTCGACGGAAGCTGAGGAATGTTAGGTGTGGGCAGAGAGAGAGAGAGGCGAGAATGAGGATAAAATAAAACGACCACGTATTCTTCCTTTTTGGTGAAATGGTGGAGAAAGTAAAAATCCTCGAGAGGAAAGAAGGCTGTGGATAATATGCTTGTTAAGACGACGTAACGTACACGAGAGTAAACCTCATTCCACCCTCCCAAAGAGCCAGGTCACGAGTGTTAAGTAAGGACCGTAAAACAATGCCTTTCCGGAACGCCCAAATCTCACAGATATACTGGAGCCTTCAAAATTGAATTTACAAACCCTCGATATTTTGCGTCGGAATATTTTGGAAAATACATTCTCGGCCTCGTCTATTAATTTTTCATAAATACATTTCCCTAAAATTACCAGTCTCTAAGATCGAATCTTCCGTATAAAATTCCCCGAATAATCAAGGTAATGTCGTAACTAGCAGCAGAAGGGCCCGCGGCAAGATCTTGGTGGCCCTTCTCTCTTCCTTACCCGACAAATCCATATGTTCAATTAAAAATGAAACGCTTTGTAAAGCCTAACAAGCTGCACTTATTAATAAATTGTCAGGGAAATGCTGAAAATGTTAGACCTTTTAAATTACTCTGTTATAAAATTATGATTAACTGGATTCGGAAAATAGGTAAAATAAGAGAAAAAATTTTAATTTTTAGAGAAAATTCCAGGGTTCCCATTGCCCCTCCCCGTCACCCCAGAGCCCATGGGCCCGCGGCATTTAGTAACCTACGTCTCCCTATTGTTACGCTACTGAAATCCAGTAGCCACGAGGCGATTAAGAAAATTATACATATAAGCGTTTCAGTCACAAAGCAGCTGTCCTCGTCGGAATTGATTGAAATTTTTAAACCCGCTACATCTACGGAAAGTGTACATTCCAAAAAATTTTCTCCCGCAACCGTCGACGGCGAATCGTCACGGATGTCGGACAACCGAACTAACGACAGTTAGGGTGATGACGTTCCTTCAGTTCGGTATCCGGAGGAATCCGCCCACCTTCTGGTAAAAATCGGCGGCGTTGAGGATGGTGGTGGCGCCAACTAGGTCCCGCAAAGTCCTTCCGTTTATGGACCGCTGCGGTGTACGCCGCTCAGCTATCACGCTGCCACGCGTACCTTACCCCTTTATCATTTACCCCAAACGGTTAAGGTCCAAAGGGGGCATGTTCTCCGTAAAAGCTGTGTACATATTCGCCAAAGAATAAATATGTACAACGCCCGCAATGTTTTTCTTCTGTATTTTTCCACAATCCACCGAGATTTTTTCACCATCGAATACTTTTTTCTTCCCTAAGAGCCATCATTTGATAGGTTCATTGTTAAAATAACCCAACTTTTTACGGCTTTCGAAGAAATGCAACCGAAGGATAAATTATCTGAAGATACAGGCACCTTTTTTTCTACTTTCGTTCTTTCGCTATCACTGTCCTTGGCAATGCCGTTTTTAGCCAGGAATAAACGGCAAAGCGAGGTCCCAAGTAATAGAAATAAATTCCTCCCACTTCAAACTGTAATTAAACCACACCGCTAGCAGTAGCAAGGCACCGTTGTTCGAGTGCTCTCTCGAAGGAACTACTTAGCTGAAAAAAAATACGGTCCGCCTGTATTCCTGCTGTAACGCCACCTACGGAATCATCACCGACCGCTGTCGCATTCAGCAAGATGAGACCGAAACAACCCTTCCTCAAAAATTAATTTAATTACTTTAATTTCGGCAAGAAAACTTAAGCCACTCGGACACGTACTCTTATAAGCCGCTTCCGCCCTTTTTAAAAATTATTTTTCATTACGCAATAATGACCGTGCTATCTTAAAACTATTACGTAAAAAAAATCATCCATCAGCCTTAAATGGGTACAAGGATTCGCTACTGCTACGGGTGGAAAATCCCATAATGCGTAGTTAAAATAAAACACAAAAAAGTTTTCAAAGAGAAAAGAAACTACGGCCGTGCCTCGTGCATGACGTCTACCGTGATACGAAGGGGAAATGAGTGACAGGAGAGTTTCGGAGGCACGGGAAGTAAGTACTGGGGAGTGTGGAAAAGTGAGGAGGAGAGGAGGGCTGGGTATCTACTGGGCGGGAACCAACTTGAGCCCCGTTGTTACTCATGATCGATCCAGAGCTTGCAGCCACGTGAGGAGGTTGGAAGAAGCAATGAAGGGACCGGAGAAATGGGGATCTGGAGGGTGGAGAGGGACAAGAAAGGGGAGGAGGTGGTTCACCGATTCACACACCAGTGTCGGAGGATATCTTGAAGAAGTGGGCAGAGATTGTTCCTTCATAGGGAAGAAGAGAATTTGCCGGGGGTGAGGGCGTGCAGACGGATCTGGAGGGGGGTGTGGCAGAAGGAGGGGCAGGGGAGATGTGTGAGGTCATTTTGTGAAAATTTAAAGGGGAAATTTCATTAAATGGATGGATGAAAATTAGTTGCATAATAAGGATAGCCGATAATGAGCTGAGGTAATAAATATTCCAAAAAATCGCCTGTGAGTGGTTTAATTCCGAGGAAAATAAGCAAATAATGTTTTAAACGATAAGATTCCCCTCAATTGCGAAATGCGATTTGCACGGCATTAAGGTCAACACATTAAAAGTAAAAAGGAAACGCTACATCCCGCTCAATTCGTTTTATTGTACTAAAGTGAATTTTTCAAACTCTAAGCAGACGGATGGTCATTCGTAAAGGAACTATTACATGAAACATGACATAAATGTTTTAGCATTTATCAAAAGCCTCATTCAATTAAAATTCTCATCACGCGATGATGCAAAATAATGGAATAGCATCGCGAGGCAAAAATAAAAATAATTTCAAAGTGATTATGTTTCTAAATTTAGAAAAAGTACATCATATTCTCCTCACGTACATAATGAAGTTACATATAAATCAAAACCCCGACATATGCTAATCACATGATAAAAACATACATATGAAAAAACTAAAACTTCAAATTAACTACACTCACGTGAACAATTTATTTCGCCATTGATTTAAAGGTATCCGATTCAGAAAATAAGCAAATTATGCCAAATACACAACTACATTGATTATGTTTCTTAATGAAACAATCATAAGGCTCTGAAAATTAATTTTAATTGTTCTTTTCTAAGCAAAACATGAGTAATAAATTATTGGACCACGTATTAATATTTAAGTGAAGTAATAAAGAAATGTACTCACCAAAACTCGGTTTTCAGTCTTGTCACCTTTTGTTTCCAGTTTAACAACAATCTTGAGCAAAGTCTTGACATGTTTACCAAGTAATGTTTTTATACTCTCTGTTGAGAGAGAGATTGAAATATTACAAGACATCGACTACACGCACATTTACTTGTATTACTAGAGAAGCCAAATAAGAAAATTATATAGACACAGCAAAGTACGATGAATTTGAAAAGCTTGTGCTCACTAGATATAAATGAGACAAAAATATAGCAATTTATGCCAACTTTCACAGCTATATGGCCTACGCCTACTTTCGCAGCCGCTAAAGCAGCTATAAACCACCTGACAACTGAGCCTCTTTAATTTTTAAATAACCATTAGAGCAAGATAACCCTGCTTCTTTATTTATCTTACGTTAATTATGTGCACAAATACCACCAATGTAATTAAACAATACTAAACACAGTCAACTGTTTCAAATTTCGATAAGGTAAACAATCTTTCTCCTTACCATTAAGATCTTTCGTTAATTGCGATCTTGTTGACATTATAACACAATTTTCACTTCCTGCATAAAAACTACCGATTTTAGCGAAATTTAAAATCTATTCAAACGCATTCCAGAGACGCTAGGACACAAAACACCACATGTTACACGATAGAGACGAGCACTGCAGACACATCTCAGCCATTCCTTCCACTCGTTCCGGTATCCGGGTGAGTTCTCTGCTTTCTCGGCGCAATGACGGACCAATAATCAGCCGTTCCCACTATTAAACATGGCGACCTCCATGCTATACAAATATATCAGGTTTTATCCCCAAAATGTTTTTCAGGGTAAGTTAACTCGTCTATAATAATCAATTTCAATAATAAAAATCGATATAATTAAATGCTCAATTTAAATTTTTCTTCGTAACGTTTGGTTTTTATTTTCTTATTTGGCGCTATACTGTGCCTCATGGTTTAATTTCACAGGTTAAGATTTTGGGAGTATTTGAGCGGAATGTGTACTGATTTCCAACGAAACACGTTCAAAGTTTCATATTTAAACTTTATTTAACTTTTGCAATTAGTACATTCATAATGTCAACCGATAATGAGTGTGAGCTTTTGAATCTACTCAATGGTCATCTCGAGAACCATCAAATTGATGAAGCAGTGGCAACTCTTAAAAATGAAAAGTTTAGTGAAACTGTGCAGAATAAAAGTTGGGAACTAATACCAACAATTTGTAAACATATAAACGAAGACTCATCAAAAAAATATCCTGATCTCATTCAGTGTTGTCGTGTACTACTTATGATTGTTGCCCAGAACGCCAATCCAGAGGAAGCCGTATTGGAATTTATTGAACGAGCAGGGTGTCCTGATGATGATGTTATGTTTATATCTTTGCTAGAACCACTAATAACGTCATACATGAGATTATCTCGTAGACGTGGTGATTCTCTTAAATGGGTTCTCAACACAGTTTTGAGCCATATACGTGGTCTAAATATTTCCAACGTTCATTTGTATGAAGGGCCCGATGAACGTAAATTGATGGATTTGGATCCTTCTGTAGTTAGGATTAATACCTTGCATTATTATGTAATCGACTGCTTACAACCCTTGATTAAAGAAGTTTGTAGTAGGGCCATGAAGGACATGGTTTCTTTAAACGAAATTACCTCAACTCTAATATCATTCATTTTACGTCTTATCGGTGGTCCACTTTCTTCTCTTGATTTAACTTTTGATGGGAAAGCTAAGAGTGAAGCTCGTGCTAACATTGAAAAGTTAATGCATTATATTGCATGTCTTTCTTCTGATATGATGTCATTTCTAGAGCAAGTTGAAAACCTTCAGTTAGAGTCTGTTAAAAAAAGTTCAAAGTCAAAAGAAATTAGTGAAGATGTGGACTCTGAAATTGATGTATTTTGCATTGATCAAATGCCAGAAAAGTGCTTTGCAATTTTATATTATATGCTTCTAGGGGAGAAAGTAGAAATTGACAAAATCCCTTGTGTTTATAATCACTTCTATATCTTTCAATGTTGTGTGTACCTTTCCACTACTCTCTTCAATCCTAACGAAGACATCCTTATGCTCAAGGGTTTAAGTCTTGCTAAGGCTGTTATAGAAATGCAGGTAGATTCATCTGTCACCTATGAAGCTTTAGATTCTCCTGTTCACAGTACTTTTCAAAAGTCAATAATAAATGCCATGGTGTATTGTGCATCACGTGAATGTCGCACAATAGGTGTTAAAATATTGGAATTGTACATTAAAAAATTTGATGTGAAGGGGAAGTATACTGTACTATCAAGCATGTTAGCTTCAAATGATCATTTTGGACTGGCAGGGTTCTTGCTTGTCCAACTCAAGGAGATTTTGAACCAAGTTGTTTTTAATGTGAATAGGAAAAGTTTAAATAAAAATACCAATGGTTATAGTAATTACTTTATTGGGCAAAGCCTTTTAGCACTCCTGCTTTCTCGTGGAGGTTGTACTCTAGCACATGGGGCTGAAACAGATCTTTTGGAGGCATCTGATCAAATTCTGTCAGCTCTAAATCTTCTGCGTTTTCTAGCCATAAGAGATGGTCAGAATATTTCAGGTTTTTGGGACCATGTTCCTGTTATACGGAGCAAATTTTTAGTGCCATTGAGAGAGGGAATTGACTTATCTAGAGCTCACTACCGTGTCAAGCTTAAAGATCTTGAAATAGAGAAGAAATTAGGGAGAAAGAAGCAGAGTGATCTGTCAGATGTGAGTGTGACAATTGGTGGACAAAATTTACCAAACTTACCAGTGGATAAAAAAATTTTAGTTGTAGAGTCTGCATTGAATACTTTTGATCTTATTGAAAGTTTAATTGGAAGGCTTAATGAGTGTCTTGAATCTGGCTTAATGAAAAATTAATGAATTATGTTAATGTGGAAATTGGAATATAGCTAAATGTGATATGTAATTAAAAACATTTCATCGCTTTTATGTTCAATTCTGACTTTTGTAATTGGTCACTACATTTATATAATAAATATCACTTTATTAATATTGGTTTTATTGTCATTTTACAGTATTACAAGTTAAGATTTCATTTGATGACTTTAAATAATTGTGAAAAAAATAATCATACCTATTACTATGATTTTTCATTGATTACTACGTGAAGATTAAAATATGCAGTAGTATAAAATTTTGTTTTTTAACTATGAAAATCAGCGACTAACTTAAATCTCTATGTTGGAAAATTTTCAGGAGCAAGGAAATTACAAGAGAGACAGAAAAATTTAATGTCAAGCACAGGCCAAAGTCATGAATCAGAAAAAGAGACTGGTGCAACAAACCAAAGCAGTAGAAATAGCAATCCAGATATTATTAAAAAGAAAATATTGGAAGCTTCTTTACCTTATGTATCTGTACATGGTTGGACAAAAACTACTATTAGTGCTGGTGAGATCATTCTTAAAGATGTTTATGCATCATAAATAGATCAATTTTGAAGACACCTCAAGAAACATAAGATAAACTGATTTTTAGTTCATTAAATCGTGTATTTTTTTAAGCGAATTTGATTAAATGTATTTTTTGTCAATTCGATACGAATTATCTCTTCTATAAATTCAAAATGATAGAACCTGCTTGATGTTATTGCTGGAATTGATTCACTTTGGCTTGAAGAGAAAATTTTTGGGTTGCAGGAGCAGAAAGTATTGGTTACCCTGGTGTGTCACATGGATTATTTCCCCGAGGTGGAGCAGAATTGGTACAGTACTTCTACATGTCCTGTAACAATAACTTGGCTGAAAGATTGAAACAGGAAGTGAAGGAAGCACAAGAAGATCCTTCTAAGTAATTTTGCCCTTCACTTAAGAGTAGTATGTTCATTGGAGTCCGTAATGGCAAGATTGGCATTTTTCTAAGTTCAAGCAGATTAGCAGCCATCCAATCTTTGCTAATTGTTTTCACTTCTAATAAATTAAGTCATACATGCCAGTTAGTTTAAAAAATATACTTTTATGTAGAGCAGATAATTTTCGCATTGTTTCATACTACTATAATTTGATGAAGGTACAGTTGTTTTGGTAAAGAAATTGGGAGAGTAAAAAGTTATGTTTTTCTTAATTTAAGAAGAATTGACACTGCATTTAATGATATGATTAACTTCCTCTAATTATATTAATGAGAGGATTGCCCATATTAGAATTAGACCTTAGGAGTAGCTCAGAAAATGTAGATAATTTCAGATTGAATATAAGTTCCATTAAAAAGGTATTCGTTAACATGTATTTCTTATGGCCCAGTAGTATAAATTGAAAGGTCTTGTGTTATATTTATCAGCATGAATCAATAGATTTGAAGATCTGATCACTATCTCAAACCTTTTCATCATAAGAGAATGGTAATGTTATATGAAGAAACAGCTGGAATACCATAGCAAATAAGTTATATATTTGCAAACAGTAGCTGAGGCTTCAAAGTTATTTCACACTACTTCATATAAATAGTCTATACAATTAAAAAAACTATCAGTCAAAATGATTGTTTTATTTTGTGATTGATCTTTCTAACCTGTTTTGCCATGAAATGTGCATTTCAGCAACAAAATGACCATTCTTGCCCATCATTATTCCTAAGCAGATTTCTTTATAACTAATGAGCACTGAAATACCTCTGTGAATCTATGCTGTAAGATGAGCAGTAATCCATTTTTCACTTAATTTGTTTGAATTAAAGGAGATTGAATTTTTAATGGAGAGCTATACCGATCCTAATAAATTTAAGCTATCATTCAATATTTTGAGTAAAACATACTGGAAAACTTTCGGAAATCAGATTTAGGCCTTTAGAAGATTTATATTTTCTCCAAGTGTAATGCTCAGATACAGCTTGATTGTCCATGAAAGATTTATATTTTGAAATTTTTGCCAAAGTTACTTGTTATAATATTTCTTTTTCTATTTATATTATCATAAATGGCATAGATTTTATATCAGGTTTAATTTTTAGAAGATTTCAGATGTTATGTTTATAGGGCAAAAACTTGAAAAAGTTTCACAACTTTGTATTTATACTTGCTTGCAAAGTCATTAAGAGACTTCTTTAAAATTATAAGCCAATTCCATTCTCTGGGCGCCACTTTCATTTCCTTTCTCTGATTTTTTATATTCAGGCGTTTTTAAAAATAAACAAGAAAAGTTCTTTTCCTTGCTTAAGTATTTGCTCATTCATCATTTTTTATGGCCTTGAGTGGACAAAAAATTTAACATTTTTTCCAACAGGGGTTTATGACCAGAGACCACTGAAAAAAATGTCTACAAGCTCAAATGAAGTAGTTGTAGGAAAAGTGTTTCCACAAATCTGATTTGCTTAAGTTCATTTAAAAGTGGCTGTTATTTGCAAAATTATAATTACAATTTTCTGCATGAGTTTTAAATGAAAATAACTTCATAATTTAATTAAATTGATAATTATTATCAAACACGATTATGGTCTTAATTTAATTTTGTTTTTCTCATCACTTTTATCAATACGTTTCCAGAAGGAAACTTTATGTCAGAATAACTTCAACTTTTCTATGTACATTTGAATTTATTACATGTTCACTCTATATTGTTCCACATGTAGTAGGAAGTGATAACATTTCTGTGATTAAAAAAGAACTTCTATCTAGGTTTTGAAAAAATACCTTTCACTAAATGTAATGTTTTAATGGTTGCTAACATTTCTAGGATTTAAATGAAAATATTCAATTAATCATTCAGGGTCATACATCATGAATTTTCAAGAGAAATTAGATGTTTTCACTATTTTGTTTCTCAGGAGGAAGAAGCCGCCTAGGTTTGTACGAGATGCAGTGGAAAACCGCTTGCGAATGATTATCCCATACCTGAAGCAGTGGCCACAAGCTATTGCCATTATGTCAATGCCACAAAATGTTCCAACTTCTCTTGCAAATCTTCTTACTTTAGTAGATGACATCTGCTACTATGCTGGTGATAAATCTGTTGACGTGAGTTCTGCAACGTTTGTAATAAAATATTTTTTGTTTGACTTATTGATTAACGTTTTCTTGACTGTACTCTTTCAAAGCATAGTAACTCCATTAAGGGATGTTACTTTGTTTTCTTATATTTGGTCTGTTACTTTTTAACTTGTAATTTTATCTGTGAAAAAGAGGTATTTTGCATTTTAAACTTTATAATTGTTTTCTATTATTGTAAACTCAAGATATTTAAATTAGCCTTTAACAATAAAACATTGTATACAGACAGTACTTTTATTTTCTGCTAGCATTTTCCAGTCTTCATTATAAATATATATTCAAAAGTTCACAGCAAAGTGCATCAAATACATTATACAGCCTTACTAGTTTTGTATAACTAATGAAATAATTTTCTTTTGACACAATAGTTCAGCTGGTATACAAGGCGAATAGTTTTGGCTGGAGTCTACAAAGCCACAGAACTGAGCTTGATTCAAGATTCATCGGAAGAATATGAAGCCACTTGGCGCTTTTTGGATAGGAGGATCGAGGATGTGGTACAGTTACAAAACTACCTCAACCGATCAGGAGAAGTTAGTTCCGTAGCTCAGGAAACTGCAACAGCTGTTTTTTCTACGGTTTGTACACAATATTCAACAATGGGTATTCCTATTTACTTAATATTTTAAGTCTTCTGCATTCCTTTCATTTTAGACTTGATTAGAAGCTTTCTTACCTTAGAATCAGTATATTTAATTATCTTTTATTTACATATATTTTTGTTATTAAACCTTGTTTATAAAACTAAGTTTATCTTACATCATAATTGGTTTGTTGTTGCTATTATTGTTAAAACAAGTTACTTAAAATTAATATAATCTTAACTTTATACTTTTTGCAATGTTACACATATACAAATGTTAAATTTTTGTGATTGGTAGTTCTGAAATAAGAGTGTTCAGTCAAAAACATGTATAACTTTGTAAGTACACAGATGTAGTTTGAAATCTATGGTCTTCTATGACTTATACAAGTTCCTGTAATCATTCTTTCAGAAAGCATTTTAAAACAAACCAGAAATGCTCCCCAATATTACAAATAGTCAGTGCTTTTTTGGTGACGGTACGCACCGGTATGGCATACCGGCACCTTTTTCAGAGCAATGTTGACATCCACCTAATTTCAGTACATTTTCATTTTTTTAATTCTTTAAAACCTAATGTAATAAACGGGTTCTATAAATGTTAAACATTTGATTTTAATTATCAACTTTGTTATTAAAAGTTCATCAAAAATTCAATAGAGAAGGGGGAAAGGGTGCAGGAAGAGGTGGAGGGGGATGGGAGTACCAGCACCTCTTTTTCTACAAAAACAACACTGCAAATGGTTATTAATATATTTAAAATAATTGTCATAGGATGTTACACCTTGAAGCATTTTCGTGTACTTGAATTTCATTCTCCAATTTTTTATAAAAATTATACTGTTCAAACTTATGGTACAAAGAAAATAGTATTATTCTAAGTTTTAAAATCGATTTTTTTCCTTCTTTTGGCAAATATTTAATCCTGTTTCTATTTTTCCAAAGGCAGGGCTTTTTTAAAAAGTCGTTTCCTGAGAGCCTTTTGGTGAATTAACAGATGATTCTAAAAGTTAAACGTTGAGCTTACTTGTGATTGGAATCCAATTTGTGGATATAAGTGATAGCCACAAATGGTTTTATAGCCACTGGAGTTATATCTATCTCTAACATGTTCACACAAGGGCAACACACCAGTGGGTCACTGCTGTTATTCTGGCACAGCAGAGTGACTCCACCATGAGGTGGCTAATTATTAGAAAAGAGTAAATGGTTAAGCTATGATGGTCCACCAGCGGGTCACCCTGCTAAGAAGGAAGAGAACACAGCTACCCTCTCGTGAGATGCTGATATTATTCCAGCAGGATACTCTGGCATAAATATGTTAATTTAATCTATCAAGATATTCATAAAATTGACTACTAAAGTAATCCAGATGGCTATCACTCTATAACCACCTTCAAGCATAGAATTGTCATTCCATCTGCAAAAAAATCTCAAAATTCTAATTTCGTATGAAAACTATTCTTTTCATAGAATTACCCTATTTTCCCATCGATAACATGCATCTGTTTTTAACACCCGTTAAAACGTATAGATAATGTGGTCAAAAATTTGCTGTGGATTGGTAAAGAGGGGTTTCTTTATCAAATAAATAACAATGTAAGCCTTTCTTTGTTTTTCAACTTTTATCTTAAGTAAGACATGCCTGTAATAGTTTCATTGCAATATGTCGTTATTAATTACAAACCAATGGAAAATGAAATTAAAAGAAGGCGGAAATCATAATTCTGCAATTTAAATTAGAAGTGGTAAAATTAGGCAAAGAAAAAGGGAATAAGGAAGCTAAAAGAGTATCACAAATTTTTCCTTAAAAGAACTTAGGAATTGAAGCATTATAATACTAGGTCTAAATATATTTTTGTCACTTTTAAGGTACATATTCACTTTTTCCTGTGTATAATATGCACATCCATTTTCTTTAGATTTTGAAATTTTTTGTACAGATAATGTGCATGTTATCTACCAGAAAATATGGTAATATTCTGAAATCAATAAATATTTAACACATTTTACTTGTTACACAAAAAGTCTTCACTCCTTGCACTTTAAGAGATAAACTTTTCATTAACAACCACTTAAAGAGGTGGATTTTGCATTCACTAAATGTGGAAAAATAATTTTTTTAATTCTAAATTGTACAGCAGATACTTATTTTTAAGGTTGCTTGCAACATGAAGTTTTATAGAATGTCCTGTTTGGCAATAATTTGATGCACCAACAATTCAGAACTAACAATGGAAGTTCTCAAAATTATATATATGTATATAAGGTATATGCTTGAAGGGTTAAACTAACAATTAAGAATCCAATACTATTTATTTTCATATCATGGTCACTTTATCAGTAAAGTGCAATCAACCATATATTGAAAAAACTATAACAAGCCCTTTTTTTCAGGCCAGAAATATCCTGGGTCTGAGCAGATGACAGGAGTGATTACCAGTAGTTAAAATCAATGGCTGTGTGCAATTTTCATGTCTTTGTTAGTTGTAAAGGAGAAAATATTTAAAGAATGTACTGCTATTCCTAATATAACAGAGTAGCAATGCTTTAATAAATTTCATCTGTATAAATGTTTTTTATCTGTCTTACCTCAACATCACTTTTGCCACTAAATCCAGTAGATAGGTTATAAAATAGACTATAATTTCAAAACAAGTTTATATTTATAACAGTTTCAATACAAAGCTGCAAAAAAGCCTTTCTTACGCATTACTTGATAATATCATCCAAAGGGATGTTGAATCATATGATGCACATCAATGCATCTTCAATAAAATCTGTACAAAAATGGCATTAATCCAACAAGTAAACACGTAAAAATGGCCTAAAACAAATTTTCTTGTAATAATATATAGTACTCAACATAGGTTAGGAAATGTCCCTTGGGGGTACAATAACTAAAATAGGTAACAGTAAGATACCTCCTGCTGCTAAGCACCCTGACCTTAGATATACAAACAGCATTACAACTGAGCACACAATCAAGCATATGCACACCTTACTTAAAAACCAAATATTACCAAGACTAAAATATTGGCAGGTTTTGCATATAATGCTATAATCACAGATTCTATGAAACAAGAAAATATCTATACATACACAGACTTTCCTACAAAAACAGACTGGATATGACTTGAAAAGGAAAAAATACAGCTCCAACCACTTTTACAATCATCCCAAATCAGTTAGAAATAAGATAAAGTAATCGTCTTTGCTTAAAAATAGTAATGTGAAATTTATAAAATAGCATGCCTGATGATGTTAACATTTGCTTTGCAAATTCAGTATAAATAATTGGGTTGCATACTTTACAAATAAAACCAAGCAAAAATAATGCGATTGTAAGACTGGTAAAGTAATGGCATCTAATAGAAAACAGAAATTAACAAATAATTAAATTCGATAAATGCACATTAAGGGAAAATGCCCAAGTCTTCTCTTATCATCATCTCTTATGTACACGAGAATTAAAAAAACAACGGAGGCAATGACTATAATTCAAAACCATTGGGAAGGATTGCAAAATAACACCCTCGACAAGAAACCAAATGGTTTGATAAGAGTATAATAAAAATCAGTCAATCATGAAATATCTCACTAACGATGTCTTATAGAAAACACTTTCGTTGTTATCAGTAGTGACCCTCTTGAATATATCCTTTTAGCTTCGTAGGTAATGGCAACTTTTGAATATTGTCCACACGTGTGTATTGCCGAATAACAAACCGGCAAAGGTACTGTAACGACCGAACTTGGGTGAATCGGGATATTGGTTTGGTGAGACGAACGGGGAACGAGGGATGTCCAGGCGAGCGAGGTCTTGAGTAACAGAAGACACCCATTTGAGAATATGACATTGAGTGCTCGATAAGCTCCACAACGCTGGTCGAACCCTCCTGCTCTGTGTCTGAATAAAAGCTAAACAAGCCATATGAGTGCTCTATCCTAGTATGTAAAGTTTTTCCAGAGCTCCGGAAGCTTAGACTTAAGAGATATTTATCTGCGGATGAGTCTCTAACAAGAAAGGCACCATCTGGTTGATCTGTAAGCTTTTCCTCTGCTTCTTCCCTCGAAATTGGTCCCCAGTACCACCCGTGTTTCGCTAATTTCACAAGCTCACACGTGAGACCCCAAGACTTCACGGTGTCAGGAGCAGGGCTGACAGAAGCATTAACATCCTTGTCTCCATCAGATGCACGCCTCAAGGAACGACAGGCCGAATCACAGTTTTCATAAGCAACAAGTTCATCGCGGTCAAGAAATATTTCATTATAATCACCATCGGACGACTCCTGTGACTCACATAGATTATCAGTGTTTCTGACTATTGTACAATGACCCTCTAGTTTCCTAAAATTGTTATGCGTATCACTGCTAGGAATAATATTAGTCATTCGTGAATTATGTCCACTAGAACAGACACATCTTGTCACTATCGGTAAGGAAACGCTACTAAAACTATAAGAATTTTGTACTAAATCCGGTACGCTTGGTTGAAAATTCTGCATACCTCCTTCATTTGTCATCTGAGGTTGATTTAGGGTGGAAACCACACTATTATTACCCACCTTTTCCTGTGGCCTAAGTAACTGCACTGAGGGTAAGTGACAAACGAGTCTAGTTCCTCCTTTTCTTTGGTTGGCAACAGCAAAACCTTCGCTAGACGATTCCTCACTAATAGAATGCGAGTAGGCTCCACTAAGAGTTTCTCTGGGCTTAATTTTTTGTTTAGATTTACACTTTATTTTGTGCGAGTCGTTACCACTGTTGCCATTTAACTGAAACCTTTTCTTCAAAGATTTTAAAATACCTGGCTTATATTTGGACGAGTCTTCACCAAGTGACATGCCGGAACACTTCCATTTATCACTTTCACCTTCAGACGACGAGTCTGTCCTGCCGGAACATTTACTCTTTGTCTCTGATGATAGTCCGCCATTTGCATTTTCTAAGATTTCACAACAGCACACTTCAGTAAGTCCACCACTCTGCCTAGAGCTCCGACGCGCTAAGGTATCTTTTAAATAGCTAAAGCTCATCTTTCTCATTCTCTTGGATTCAGCTGGGCTAGCTGAATTTACAGCCATTTCGTACTATGACAACGACGTTATCGTATTTAATATGACGCTTTTATCATCAAACAAGGACACTTGTGGAAACATCTCACTTCCACCCCTACTCACCGACATCGACACTTACGCCACTAACGTCAGTAAATGTAATTTTAAAAAACTGAAGTGGGATATTTGGTTTAAAACTAAGTAAGGCTGTGGTGATTGATTGTAAACTTCTCTAAAATTAATCAGCAATGGATTCGGACGGGGAAGGAACGGATGATTTTGTTACTTATGGTACTCCATTAGATCCCATTGAAGAAGGTAAGCTACTTGCTAATCATCCTTATTTAATAGTTCAAAATTTGCCAATAATGTTTGTGTTAACTTTCAGTAATGTATAAAATACTTATTTTTAAAGATGACATTCCTAGAAAGAAACCATTTAGTTTGGAAGAACAAGTTGCTCTGGATAAGCAGGGCCGAAGAAGATTCCACGGGGCGTTTACTGGTGGATTTTCTGCAGGATTTTATAACACTGTTGGATCCTTGGAAGGATGGGCTCCTTCTACCTTCAAATCATCACGTTCCGAAAGGAGCGGGAAACTGTCACAAAGACCAGAAGATTTCATGGACGAAGAGGTAAAACATTTGTAGTTCGCATGTGTTTATATATTGACAATTGCGAACTAATGTGTACTCGTTTTCATAGTCAATTGGCTTCATTTTTGACAAACATTTTGGTGTTTTATATGTGCTTCAGCTAACAGATTCAAACTACATGTATTCCATTGAATTATCTTTTAATATTCATGTAGGACATGGACAAATTTGGCATTGCTCCTAAAGTCATCAGAGCTACTAGTGATTTTAGAGAGCAACAAGTAAATAAGAGGAAAAGAGAAATGCCAAGAGACGGTCCAATCCCAGGAGAACCAGTTCTTCATTCATTTCTTCAACCAGTACGGTAAAGTGATTTGCAAATTTCTAATATTTCGACTTCATCGTTAAGTGCCACTACTGTTATAAACGATTCGTTGTCTTACGTTTATGTGCATTGTTTATTCCATTACTGTTTGTGAATTTCGAGTGCGCTGATGGTCCTTGTCATTTAATCATCAAGACTGGCGTTGTAGGATACATATTTGTTATTAAGCAAATAATGTTTATCTTGCGGCTTTGCAAAGATTTGAATAATAGAATATTAATATTTAGCATCTTTAGACTGACAAAAAGATCTTGTAGCATGTATGTAAAATTGATTATTCCGTGGTAATAATCATTTCTTGCCCAACAAACACCTTGGCGATTGTTTAAGTTTTGAAGCATAAGGGATTTGAAACAATTTATCTATAAATATAATTATAAAATATAAATGCGTTGATTATATCCAATGGAGCTTTCATTCTTCAAGATATGTTAGTGAACGTAATTAAACTATTTTGTAATACTAATATATCTCTATATTTACCAATAGAATTAGAGTACTAAAGAATCTAATGGCTGTTTTATTTTATGAAAATTGATGTCATGAAAGTTGTAAACAATTATAAAGTTTATTTATTTATTACTAGTTAATAATAGTTGCCATATATCTGTAATATCCTTTATTAAGACAGTAGAAAGGTATTAGGTATTGAGAAATATGTATTTTGAACTGGCATACCTTTTATTGCACTTCTATCTAATTTTTGTAAAAATACTGTTTTGTGGATTTTGTATAAAGAGTAAAAGAGGAAAACTTGAGGTATTGTACCTTACATCATGGTTTCAGACTAATGGCAAACATTAATTGAGATATCACTAATATTTGTACCTAAATATGGTTAAATGGTAATGCTGTTATACTGCCATCTAGTTTTACATTTTTTATTTTACCTCGAAAGATTTTAGTGGCTAACATATTTAATTAAGGAATTATGCAAGAATTTTTTAGTGTAGAATAACAAGTAACATTGGAACCTTTTATTGCAGTATCATGTCAGCTCAAATTTTACCACTGCTATGTATGAATTTTATAGCTTCAGAAAAATATATTTATTATTTCTCAGGGACACAGTTGGAGTTCGTTTGCTTAAGAAGATGGGATGGAAACCTGGTCAAGGTGTAGGCCCACGGCTAACAAGGAAAGAAAAGAAATGGTCTGCTAAAGAAAATAAAAATCTTACGAAAAAGGTGTGGAAAACAAGCATTCACCTTTAAATTTAAAGTAGTCAATTTATAATTCCGTATGTTTGATTCAATTTTTTCAATTTCAAGTAATTAATTGTTTATAAATTTCACATTTGCTATATTAGTTAATCTATCTATTGCAATTTCATTCTTTATAGGTTTATGGCTGTTCCCTACCAGAAGGATTAGGAAGTTCTTCAGCAACCATTAATCCATCTGAAAGTTCGGAAGAAGACGAGAAGGAAAATGAAGAAGATATTCTTTATGCGCCTGATGATATACAACCATTTAAATGTGTACCTAAAGATGATTTCTTTGGTATTGGCTACTCAGGTCTTGATAGGAGACCTATTTTGTTTTCTGATAAACTTAAACCGCAAAAGAAATCACTTCTGAACATGACCGAAAACAAGAAGAAAATATCCATTTCTGGTCAGGTGTGATGTTAAACTTGACATTTTTTTCAATATATTATTCTTCGATAATATCTGCATTCCATAAGGCAGTGCTCTGCAAGCGGTGTGCCACAGCACACTACTGTGCCACGACAAAGTACTCCGTGTGTCACAGTAAATCTTGAAATTATAGGCAAAGGAAAAATACTATTTTATTCTTTTAATACTAAGACCACAGAAACCAAATGTATCTTATGGTATCATTTCATAGGCTGTTTCTGCTACTTGAAACTGAAACCAAGTTGCTTCTTAACTGGAGAATTTGAATTTTTATCATAGGTTTATTTCATAATCCGGGTTAAAAATTTGAAAATGTATATTTTAGCAATAATTTTCTTCATCTGTATGGGAAAGGCAATTTTATCTTTTTTGTTGGCTACAGGGTAGTAAAAATGTTCTAAACAGTCTCGAGAAATTTGATTCGGTGTGCCACAAAGTTTGAATGAATCTGAAAGTGTGCCCTGAAATTTAAATGGTTGCGGAGCACTGCCAAAAGGTATTGCTTTAATGAGATGGTAAAGGGTGGAATTAGCAAGATTAGATGGAATTTTAATGCTTGTATTAATTAGTTGGCATGGAATTGTGTGTGTGTTAAAATGGAGTGATGAAATGACTTGCTTTTAGGAATATTACCTATAAGATTTAGCCTATTATTATTCATTAATTTTCTGATGATGGACATTGGAGGACAAACAGTTTTTTGCGGAAATCTTTTATCCTTTCTCTTCCTACGTGGACCCCTCGAAGAAAAAATTGTTGGAGTATTACTTGATAAGCACAGTTAATCCTTTCCCTGGCAGCTTGCTGTTTTAAATCTCCTACATTCTTGGCTGGGTACTTCATGATTACTGGCTAAAATACAACTTATATACAATTATTAATTTTGATAGTGTTCATCATCATTTCCCCTTATCCAGTTCCAACCAGGTCGGGATGTGGATGGTACTTCTCCACCTTCCTCTCTCTCTCTCCACCACTCCTCCATCATTGTGTTCCAGTCCAGGTTTCTTCTTCTTACACTGTCCCTGATCGAATCCATCCATCTCGCTCTACCTCTCGTCCTTTTCCCCTCCATTTTAGTTTCCATTGCCTGTTTTGGTGTCCTTCCCTCTTCCATCCTCTTCACATGACCAAACTGTTTGACAATAAACATCATCATCAGATGAAAGTGTGATCTCTCTTTTGGACGGATACTTTTCAAATTGGGTCCGTGGTGAATTGAATTTTTCATTCTTTAGATACTTATAATCTCCCAAAAAGATGTTTTCGAGTGTTTACACAAGAGATCATATGTCTTGCTGATACGTCTCGAAGTTTTTGTAGTTTAACATGAGCCTAACAGGAAGCAATGAAGTATGAAGCAAAGCATTATGTTATATGGGCCATACCCAACACTGCTAGGTTGAGATTGTGAAGGTTATGTCAGCTATAACCAAAGTCTGTCAGGAAGGAAACCTATGATTTTGTCTTTATTTACCTAAGTGTGGTAAAAGTAAGGTAGTGTTTGGTACATTAATGATCATTGGGTATGTAAGAACTATGGAATAACTTAGGTAGTTATAAAGCATTACCGTGAACATTGAAAATCTAATACTGTGCATTTCCACAGAATTATTTATTCTTTATTTTTCATTTTAACTAGCAGGTGTATTTCATTAATATTCCAGCATTTATTGATTAGTGGTTTGTATTAGGACATTACAACAATGTTCAAAACTTTGTTTTTATTATTGATTAAATTTTTAAGTATTCTCTAGTTTAGTTTAATTTATAATTTCTTCTTTGGCAATCTGAATAGTTTTCCAAAATTAAATGACATCACTGTTAACGTGAATTGGCTTTATTTGCAGTAATTTCTATTTCTATTTTAGGCATTTGGAGTTGGAGCATTTGAAGAGGAAGATGAAGACATATATTCTACTGAAGATATGTCTCATTATGATTTTGCTTTGGAAGAAATCAACGAAAAAAAGACTCAAGCGAAAAGAAGAAGTCGATGGGATAGTGAGGGTGGTAATTATGCAGGAGAGCCGCTGGAAGGATTCATCTTGGCTAAAATAAAGCCAGTCTTAAAGTTTTTTCCACCACCAAAATTGCCTCCTGATTTCCAACCTGTGCACCAGGTATTATGTCATTTCTTGTATTTCTTTTCATCGTTAGGAATTAATTCCATGATTTAGATAAATTCTGTAACCATAAAATAAGGGATGGTTAGTGTGACTACCTCCCAATGCTATAGTTGTGGGTTCGGATGGTCATATGTGTTTGTCTTTTTTATTGCTGTTGCTCTCATTGTAAAAGGTTACAAAGTGCTGTTTATGAGCTAGTGAAAATAAATAAACCTTGTGTAATTTTAATTTAAAAAAAGCTCTATACATTGATTGTTGATGCTGATTATGGCTACTTTTTAGTGCATAATGCATGGGCAAGGCCAACCATCTGTGTTTTAAAATACTAGACAAGGATCCATTCTAGCTCCTTTTAAAGTTGACAAGGTGCTTTAAAAACATTTTTAATATATTGTTTTTTTCTGGTGTATAAGTTGCACTTTTTTGTTGCAAAAGTGTCCTAAAATCATGCTGCATCTTATACAACAAGGGTTTAAATGCTGATATATGTTTCGCTTAAAATTTATATTACACATTTTTCAAATTTTGGTGACCCTTTTGTATAAAGGGAAGTGCAGTACATATATACAATTTTAAACATCTGCATTCATTCTGTAGAATTATTATTATTAAAAATTAATAATAACAAAATTTTGGTGAATCAGTTCTAGCTGGTCAGCAAGGTATACATTTCACAGGGTACAAAGAACAATATAAAATATATATAAAATCTCAGAATGAGTAGCTTTTTAACTAAACATGCTGCATGTGGAAAGCAACAAAAAATGGGTAACAACTTTCAAACTGAAATAAATACTATCAAAATGTTTCTCATGATAGAATTGTCAGAATATGAGACTTAACTTTGGTGATTGGTGCCCTGACTGTGGCATTTGCCGCAAAGGTCCCTGGTGTTACTGTAGCAATTGCCTCCAAAATCTGACGTTTGTAATTCTATCCATAATAATAATATTTCTTTCCCATTTTTATTTGTTGTTGTGATTATGTAATGTTTTATATGTTGTATCCTGGACATTTAATCTCTCAACCACTTAACAAACTCCTAGTGAATTTTAATGATTATCTCACATTTTTGGATGTTTCTGAATTTTTTCTTGTATAGAAGCTGCATCTTTGTTTTGCAAATAAATACAGTATATTTTCAAAATTATTAAACTAATAGATGCTTTCAACAAATAATTAACTTACTTTGTGTTGTTTTTTAACTACTGATGAATCTTGTCGTTATCCAAACAAATGTTTTTATGAGTAAAACATTTTTAAAACCTAAAAAATGGACTTATTTTTAGGGGGGCATCTAATACACAAGAAAATAGGGTATATGTTGTTTATCTGTGCTTTCAACAACTGATAGAAATTGAAAAAAATGACAATTACTAAATCAAAGAAACTGTATCAAGATGTTTAGCCACTGAGCAATATCCCTTACCAGCCAACTTTCATCTACTTATGAAAAATGTATCATGACTGTTGGGATGTTGCCCCAAGAGTTTGGCAACTTTGGCAGCTAACTGGAGTGTTGATAACTCAGGCCAACTCTGTGCATGAGAATGGTATATTCAACAGTACTACAGTGGAATCCCGATTTAAGGTTCTCCTATTTAAGGTTTACCCCCACTTAAGGCAGTTTTTTGCAGCCCCGACCAAAGCTCCATATAAATAATGTATTGTATCACCCGATTTAGTGTTTCTCGATTTTGTGAATTGCCCGCAATTAAGGGACAAAATTCTGGTCTCTTGCGGGACATCGCCTCGATTTCAGGTGCGTTTACACTGTGACTCGAGAATATTATTTCATTTGGTGGAAATGTAATATATTAATTCAATCGAACCATCAATGGCACAACACATAATGGCGTTGTTACCACATTAAATAAACTCAAAAGAATTAATATTTAGTCGTGCTATTTTGTCAATCCACTTTAAATGTCCTAATCTGCTACGTACTTCACGAAAGTTGCGATGACGTCATCACGTGAACACGGACTTTTTACGTTTCAGTTCGCAGGCGCTCGCTCACTAACGTGACGCGTTAGCTAGTTGGGCCACCCGCGTTTACCACAGCCATATTTACCTTGTTAACCCGAAAGGAAGACAGTCCCCCCCAAAAAAAGGGAAGTTTTATTCACAACAATGTTATTATTACATCGAGACGGCGATGTTATTAAAACTTCGGATGTATGTTCTTACTCGTCAGTCACTGTAGCATTTCCCTACACCGCACAAGACGCAAATTTGCGATCCCACTTTGCATAAAGGGCCGAAATGTAACAAATGAGACTAAAAGGAAGTTGGAACTGTTAGCGTTGTCATTTTATGCACGGTCAGCCGATAACAGGCGTCGAAACGTCTGCCAACGCTCACCGTACTGTTTCACTGAAGGATAATTATTCGAAACTCGTAAATACAGTAAAACTCCGTTATAACGCGCCTCACTATACCGCGGATTCGGATATACCGCGGGTCTAGAAATATCTCCCAAAATGATTCCATTTATTTTCTTCGTAAACATCCTTGTTTCAAACTTTACCGCGATTTTTTTTTCTTCGTAAACAACTTGGTTCAAATTTTATCGGGATTTATTTTCTTCGCAAACATTTTGGTTCAAATTTTACCGGGATTTATTTTCTTCATAAACAACTTGGTTCAAATTTTACCGCGATGCTAAACTCCCGTCGCTGTCTGTAAGAATGATAAGAAATTGTAGCTGAAGTCCAGAACCGCGGAAGAGCAGAAAAATTATCGGAAGATGACAGCGAGAATGAAGAGATGTGTGAGGTTGAGACCCCTTACATAAGCAAAGTATTGGATAACATCAGTGAAGTGATGAATTGTATGGAGAGACAGAGTGATTGTGATCATCTTCATCTTTTACATTTGCAAAACATTAAGACGTATGTGACGAAGAAACGCCATCAGCTGTCGCGCCAAAAGAAAATATCGGACTATTTTAAAAACACCGATTAAAGTAAGGTGTGCATTTAAATCAAAATACGATATCAGTTTTTATAGTATTTTGCAATTAAATTTGTTATAATGCATAAACTTCCGTTTTTTTAAATTATTTCCCGAAATACTGCGGGTTGCCGATAACGCGGGTGTACATTCTGTCTCCCGAAACCCGCGTTATAACGGGGTTTTACTGTATTATCTTATATAACCCATGCGAGCCCAATTATATCATGTATTCATTATATTATAGCATGTGAACTTAAAAAACTGAAAGGATCTGTACGCTTGGTTGATTCCTCCTATATAGGAGCGCTTCAATTAAGTGTTTATTTGCTTAAAACTTTTAAGAAAGTTTGTCTCGGAAAAATTAAAATGAATCCTTTTATCCTGTAAACAATGGTAAGTTAGATAGGTGCTAAGTTTGCAACTTAAAAAAATCACAGAATGAATTTTATTTGGCATACCAAGGAATGAAATTTCATCGAAATATTTTATGGTTATACTTATGAAATGTAGTAGAAAAATTTATTACTTGAACATTTGATTTTTGAATTGTTAACATATCATACACAAATTTTAAATATGTAGCAACTTCTTTCTCTTTTCTTGCTCTTGTTGAGTGTTGATTTAATGTTTAATAGTTTTCATGAAATCAGTGTAAACAATTAATTAATTATTATCACTAATAATTTTGTTATATTTAACATGAAATTATTTAACAAAACAATTTCTCTTTATGTTCATAATATTAAGAATGCTGCAAAATACTATATTGTTTGACCACATTTTTTTTCATTTTCTGAATATTTTAGGTACGCCAATCAAGATTTGAACCTGTGGCAGATGATTCTTTGAAGGGAGATGGAAGGAAGAAAGGACTTGGTCGTCATGACCTTACAGCTACTGATAGGGAAGCAATATTGTCTGGCACAAGAAAAGATATTGACTCATCAAATGCTACATCGTTTGTAGCAGAAACAGAAATAAAGGTATTGAGGAAAAAATTGGGTTAGCTGGTAGCATTATGAAAAAAGTTTGGAAAGAATGAAAGTGCATTATTGTATTGTTGATGGTTTGCAAAAATTATAACTTCTGTTTATAATTAGAAAAATTGATTTTCTTGGCTTAATAATTGGGTAATTTCCAACCTCATAGATTAGGATATTTTATGAGATTGCAAACTAAATTGATGTAACATGTTGAAAAACTATTCTTTCAGAAGCATTTATTGAAAAGATAATGGACTTACCTTAGTTTACATTGACAAAAATAATTCTCTGTTGAATCTGAAATATTGTTTCACATTTATCTTAGACAGAGCCTGTTGCAACTGAAGAAAATTCAGCAGCTCATACTTCATCTTCTAAAACTACTGTGGAAGCTATGTACAGCAAGGAAAAGTCTCAGTTCCGACCTTTTCCATTAGATACAGATAAACAATGTCGTTACGAGCAGTATCTTGGTCTTCTAAAATCCAACCAAAAAAGTATTAAAGATATGCTTATGTTTTATTTATTTATAGAGTTATTGCATCATAGGATATTTTACTTTACAATTATTAATATTACCTTGCTTATAATTGATGTAATTATTTGTTAGAAGTTAAAGTTATACAAAAGTGCATACTGTATTTACTTGAATCCATGACTAAGTTTTATTTTTTCAAAATTTCAACCCTTGAAAATCAAAGACTGTCGTAAATTTGAGTACAAGGTAAAATTTTGCATGAGTTTATTTTGATCAATGAAGTAAGATAGAATACATCTTTTGTTGCGAAATTATGATCCAGGTTCAGATGATTAGTACAAGGCTCTGATGCAGGCCTCACCCTACATACAGTGCCCAGGCCTCCATGGGGCCATTGGCCTCAATTAATCTGGCATTGACTAAGCATCATAATTTGTATTTCAGTCTCATTACATCTAGTATGGAATGCCACAGCATCATAAAGAGGAAGCCAGGAAGGAAGAACATCCAGGAATGTTTTCACTCTGTCAACACAGATGTTTTTATTCCTTGCAGTTGATCTAGAATAAGATATTTTTCTTCTCTCTCTTGGAATGATTAAATTAAGTTTGGAGGATACGGAGGATGATATTTCATATGATAGTTGAAGATCAACTATGTGGAATTTTGTACCCAAACACTTAATTGCAAAAAAAGTATTAAAATGTTGGTGGTTAAGGTTGGCAATCCAGTTCCATCATAAGAAATTGGTAGTTTTTATTTGAACTTAGCTTTACCAAGGAAAAAGTCACAATTTGAGTTTCATCCTGTGCCTCTTAAGGCCGAGTGCCCACTGAAGTGACGTGGAACGTGACCTGGAAAGTGATCTGACATGTGACACGCAAGTGAAATAACTTCTATATGACTTAGCGCCCACCAAACTGATTCAACAAGTAACTAGGAACGATGTCCTCCTCAGAAGATGAAGATGTTCTAGCATGGTTAAATTTAATTAACATTTAAAATCGTGGAAAAAGGCAGTTTTGGGTACACCCTTATTGGCGTGCCAAATCAAGGGAATATGGTGCTTTCAGTATCTTCAAATAGTTCAACATGCATTTCTTTCCCATGCCCGATCCTGAGCATTTCCGTTGCTATAATCAGCGCTGCTGTGGTTGTGAAGATGGGTATTCTGTCACAAGACGAACGAAGAGAATGTTAAATTCATGTTTGTCTTTTATTTTCAGATCTTAAATATAAACAGAGGAAAACACCAATACAGCAACATTACTTCCACAGTTTGAAGTGACAAGTGGCAAAAAGTGGAGCCAGAATGGTTATTGGTTCAACATCAAGAGGAAAAGTGGAGAAACCTAATGTTAGAATCTTCCCCACTGGGTCAGGAGCTCATAAAAATGGATGTCAAGAAGCAATAGTGTATGAATTTAAGTAATACTTATCTAATGCCATGGATGATGTTTTGTGGGAGTCTATGGATGAAGTTGGAAGGGACTAGACAGTGGTGGGTAACCTTTTCTACATGGTGGGCCGTGTTGGTGTTATTGAATCTTTCGATCGGCCATATTGGAAATGGTCAGTGGATTATAGTTAAATCGTAAGTTAACTATAGATTTTTAGGCACCATATGCGTTGAAATCGAGTTAGAATGAACTTTTTAGAGTTAACATTGCAATATTAAAAATCATTATGAAGTTCAATCTTAGAAATATCTTTGAATAAAAAATAAAAAACAGCATTAAGAAGAACTTGACTGAATTGAGAAATATTTGCTACGTGATCGCAGTTTAATGTTAGATATTTTAATTGATTTTGCTACACGGAAAATAATACTTGATAGTTAAGTAAAATAAATGAAAAAGGTTTTGAAAACTATGAATCACTGGCAGTGTGCTGCATCTAGCCTTCAGGCCGCAGGTTGGGCACCCCTGGACTAAGGTAAAGGGAGCAAGTATACTTATGAAGAGAATGTACTGGGTGATGATTTGTAGAACTTCTGAATATCTATAGGACTCATGTGGACTTAGATCATAACGTTTTTTTCTGCATAGACAGTCTTGAAAAGTGACATCATCTTAGAAATGGGCGCTCTTGGATTCAAGTAAATAAGGTAATTTTCAATCGAAATGTAGCACAGATTTTCCCTCTTACTGAATTTATTATGTTCATCGTAAAAGTTGGAACAATAGCAGTCGTTATTTACAACAGTTACTTGGGCAAATCAAAAAAATATCCTTTCTTAATACTGATTGTTCTTCCATTGCTGTAGTTCATTAATTCACTATATTTTATTAATGCTGTAATGAAAAACATATCAAGCTGTCCTTGTAGTGTTACTTCAAAGGTAACACCTGTAATGCAAGGTACAAAAAGGTAAAATTCCATTAAAGACATTCTTGTAACAACTTCACATCTTAGAAATAAAAAAATAGAATTTTTGTGAACTGAGTGTTATCCTTAAAAATTTCAGATAGGTTGGCTGAACTGCAACCTCTCTCAATGACAGAATGGGAGAGAGATAGGGAAAAGATGGAATTTGAGCAGGCATCAAGACTCTTCCAACCATTATCAGGTGCAATGAGTGATCGTTTTGTAACTGCAGTGCATCCTGATGTTGGAGATGCAGGAAGTCCTTCTAGCATTAAGCTTGCAAAAGAGGAAGAATCTGAGAGGAAAACTGCAGCAAAAATGAAGATGTTTGGCAGATTGACAAGGGATAGGATACCCTGGACCCCATGTTCTTTGCTTTATAAAAGATTCAATGTTCCAGATCCTGGCATAAGGTAAGGGTAGTGCAAATTACCTTTGATATTCAGCATATTGAGGCAGTTCTGTTATTCAAATAAGTTGGGCATGTTATAAATTTCACAAATGTAGTAAAATACCTTAAAAGTAATACGAAAAATTCTAGGAATTTTCTTAATTCTTATATTATTCTTCTTGTTTAAAATTCTTTAATTTATCTTACAATAAAGTCATATTGGGACAAGCAATCCAGGTGATAAATGATGCAGTTGTGCTCATGCTGTATTTTTTTAGATTTGGTTATTGGAGATCTCCATTAGTCTGTAAATAAATGTCTATTTTAGTAAATAATATTCTTTTTTAATATAATATGCTAGTTAGGGATGAACTGGCCACCTGGGCAACTGCCCTGTGGGCCAATAAAGTATCACCAGTCCATCCCTGATGCTAGGAGAATAACTTGTTCTGTAGTTGCTAATAATTAATATTAGTATAAGTATATATCAAGATGAATTGTTTTTCAATGTCTTTCCTTTTAGCCATGAGCCTGAAACAAAGAAGCGTACAGCTAAGTTTTCAGTATTTGATTTTATGGCTGTACAGGCCCACAATTCTTTAAGCTCTGTTGCTGATGAACCATCCCCAAAGTCAAATAAAGATGTTGATAAGGGTGGTGATAAAATAACAACACCGGAGCCTGTAATTGAAGCTCAGGCACAAAATATCACACCTCTTCCTGTGCCATCTAAAGATGTTTCAGAGACTGAAAAAGTAAGTCATTTTAATGAATCAGGTAATTATCATAGATAAATGTCATGAAATGTTATATAATTATTATACGAGGTGCTGTCAAAAAGTTTCCAGACTGGCCACATGGAGTGCTTCTCGTATGAACCTTGCACAAGCGGGGATGCGCATTATACTTTATTACGCAGTTGTCTGCCGAGTAACAGTGCGATAGCACATGGCGTATTGTTTTTGCAGCTCTTTGTTTCATGTTGTGTCAGTGTGTGTCTGCAATCCTTTTTAAATAAAAAATGACATCTTTGAAAGAACAAAGAATGTACGTGAAATTTTGTTATAAGCTCGGTAAAACGGCAGCAGAGACCCACATGATGCTTCAGCAAGCTTTTGGTGAGGAAGCCATGGGTAGGACCCAATGTTTCGAGTGGTTTTCCCGGTTTAAGGAAGGACAAACGTTGGTTGAGGACAATGAATGTTCTGGCCGTCCATCAACCAGCAAAACTGACAAGAACATCGAAAAAGTGCGGGAGGCCATTCATGAAGAGTATCCAGGACATTGCAAACATTGTTGGGATATCGTATGGGTCATGTCAAAGCATTCTGACAGAAAACTTGAACATGAGGCGAGTTGCTGCAAAATATGTGCCTCGCCTGCTGACGCCAGACCAGAAGGAGCAGCGTTTGAACGTTTGCCAGGACCTCAAACAACAGCTTGGAAAAGATCCAGACTTTCTTTCTAAGGTCATCACTGGCGATGAAAGTTGGGTTTATGGATACGACCCAGAAACAGAACAACAATCGTCCCAGTGGAAAAGTCCAAGATCACCAAGACCGAAGAAAGCCAGGCAAGTCAAGAGCAATGTGAAGGGCATGTTGATCGTTTTTTTTTGATGAGGGAATTGTGCATAAAGAATTTGTTCCTCAAGGGCAGACAGTGAATCAAAATTTTACATTGAAGTCCTGAGACGTTTGAGAGAGGATGTGAGGAGGAAACGTCCGGCCCTGTGGGCGTCCAAAGACTAGTTACGACAACACGCCTGCTCACACTGTGCTGTCTGTCCAACGGTTTTTGGCCGACAACAACATGGCGGTGGTCCCTCATCCCCCTACTCCCCCGACCTCGCCCTGTGACTTTTTCCTCTTCCTGAAGATGAAAATGGTACTCAATGGGCGGCGTTGTAACTCCGTGGAGGAGATTCAAGCCGAATCGCAAGAGGTACTTAACAACATCGCAAAAAAAGAGTTCCAGAACTGCTTCCAGAAGTGGGAACGTTGCTGGAATCGCTGTATTGTTGCCCAAGGAGAGTACTTCGAAGGAGATAACACCGACTAGGCAATTGGGTAAGCCTGAACTTTTTTTGAGGTCAATCAGGAACTTTTTGACAGCACCTCGTATACTGCAGAAACATAGACAGAGGTGATTGAGCAGGGCGTCTGAATTGGAAATCTTGTACATGATTATGTATCATGATGTATTACAGCATATAAGGTGACCTTGGGTTTTTGACATGGAAATGCAGGTTTAGGCCTATATTTTCCAGATAAGTTGACACCTCTTTTACTCTACAGTTTTCACGAAATCTTTCTTTAAAGTTGAGATCCCATATAAATAATTTTTTTGTCGGAGTAAACATCTCGATAAGTGAGAAAAATTGAGGTCCTCTTCAATAAAAATTTTGAATAAAACATGGATATAAGCATCCCAATAATGAGTGGCTGATTTGATGATCAGTAAATATGCAAGAAATTCTTATCTGTAAATATGCAAGATCAGCATTATATCACATAGTATCATATTTTCATATATACATATTTAGATTTAGGATGATATTTATTAAATATTATAACTAATATCCTTCTCATAGCCCTAACCAAAATAATTAAATATGAACTTAGTTTCTAAAGTCACAATTTGCTAACTTGTCAAATAATTGTGCTGTAGTAAGGAAATTTCGTGTTGGTAAAAAGCTAGTATGAGAATATGCATATCATTGACGAAGAAAACCTTTGCAAGGGGTGAAAGTACGAGGTGCTACCCAAAAGTTGAACGACGTGCGGGAACCGGTTGTAGTACGGACTAGTGGCGCTCGGTAGCGCTGCATGTATCCTTTGTGAACCAGTGTGTGACGTGGCTTTGCGCTGAGTGCACGCATTCTTTTGTTTTACTCATTTTTATAACGTCGTGTTTGAGTCGTTTTGTGATTCTTTTTTGTTGAAATGGTGGACGTGAAGGAGCAGCATGTGTGCATCAAGTTTTGCTTCAAACTTGGCAAGAATGCGGTGGAAACTCAAAGAATGCTTAAACAAGCATTTGGTGATGATGCTTTGAGTCAGACACAAACCTACGGCTGGTTTGCTGGTTTAACCGGTTTAAAAATGGTCGAACGTCAGTTGATGATGACACGTTCTGGATGACCTTCAACTGGCACAATGCCGGAAAATGTTGAAAAAGTGCATGAGGCTATCCTCGAGAGCCCTAGGTGAACGATCCATGATGTTTGCAACGTTGTGGGACAGTCATACGGGACATGCCAGCACATTTTGTCAGACGAACTCAACATGAGGTGGATTGCTGCAAAATTCGTGCCAAGGCTGCTGTGTGATGACCAGAAGCAACATCGGCTGGAAGTCTGCATGGAACTTCAGGAGCAGGTCAGAAATGACCCAGACTTCCTTTCTAAGGTCGTAACTGGTAACGAAAGTTGGGTTTATGGGTACGACCCTGAAACAAAACAGCAATTGTCCCAGTGGAAGAGTCCATCTTCACCCCGACCGAAGAAAGCGCGGCAAGTCAAAAGCAATGTTAATAAATATAAATAATAAATGATCTGCTTTTTCGACATTGACGGGATTATCCACAAGGAATTCGTCCCTCCAGGTCAGACCGTCAATGCGAAGTTCTACTGCGCCATCCTGAGGCGGCTTAGGGAGGACATGATGCGAAAGCGGCCAGAGAACCATCACGACAATGCGCCCGCGCACACCGCTCTGGCTGTGCAGCAGTTTTTGGCCACCAAAAACATGGCGGCCGTCCCCCATCTCCCATACTTGCCTGATTTAGCCCCCTGTGACTTCTTCCTCTTTCCCAAAATGAAAATCAAGTTGAAGGGGCGAATATTTGACACTGTAGAGGAGATCCAGGCTGAATCGCAGGAGGTGCTGAAGACGCTGACACAAAAGGACTTCCAGGACAGCTTCCAATCGTGGCAGAAACGTTGGGATCGTTGTGTACGCTTAGGACTTTGGACAAGTCTACTTTTTTTTCAGATACACTTCGGGAACTTTTGGGTAGCACCTCGTATATGATGCCCCACTTTGTTTTGTGAGAATGGGCATTGAATTGTAGAAATCTCGATTGCTGTGCATACATTTATCTGAGCTCAAAGTGATGACTTGAATAGTATCATGGTTTCTGGCCTTGGGCCGTAAGATGAGGCCAGCTAATCTATAAACACATTTGAGGAGGTTTGCCGGTTGAGAATATTTGTCACAGACATCAGTTGATTGTTTCAACAAACTCATCCAAAAATATGACCCATGTCATCGTAAATGTTCATGGCTCTCAACAAATGCTACCGACTGAGAAAAAAACTATAGCAGGCTTAGTGGAGGGATATAGCCTCTTTTAATTAACCAGGGCCTTGATATCTTTCCAAGGTTTCACCTTGAATTCAGTTATCAGTTTATGCTTTTATTGTTTTTATGTATGTTGCACAGAAGAAAAGCTGTATGATATAACAATTATTATAGAGAATTTTTCTGTGTTTTTAATGGTTTTAATCTGAATGTTCTATCAATTTCAGTTTTCAAGTATGTAATTTGTATAAATCAGTGCTGGCAAATTAAAAAGAAATCGATTCGTTATGGCCCAAAAAGCAATTTCGTTTTTCGTTACATTTTTCATTACGATAAAATCTACATTTCATTTTTCGTTACGTTTAACGTTATAACGAAATAATTGCTTACAAAAAATGAGTACTTTTTATTTGATATTTATACCTCGTAAGTTTAAGTTTTTCATTTAGAATTATAGTAAAAAAAATTTTCTAAACATATGCTGCAGCTAAGGAACATTTTAAAGTTTTCTAAGGAGTCGCAGCAGATTTCGTTATTTTTTTGATCATGCATACAAATTAGGATTTTTATATCCAACATTTAATAATCAATAATAACCCAAATTAAGTACAAAAATAATGCAATAATTATAATAAAATACTGCAATGCTCATGTCGCATCGTAGAATTTTTTATAAGTAACTCGGAAAGTACACCGGCTGTACCAATTCTAATTCTTGCAACAGACCTAAAATTCGACGAAAATAAAGAAAATTGTCAAAATTTCAAGTTTACCTCTGGGGTTTATTTTTGATAGCTTTCTTCCTTCTCTTATACCCTGTAAGAAATACATGCAAATCATCCATGGGTTTACAATATTGCATTTAATAACAGTTTAGATATTAACCAAAGGATTGTTTTATTAAGTACATATATGAAAGAAGACAGCTTAAATAGTTAGACTGACGAACAAATGACACAGTTCAGGATCCAGGGATAGAGAGGATGAGACAGTAACTTGGAGAGCACCGACCTCTAAAAGAGGAACTTGAGTATAATAAGCGGAAAACCCCAATCCTAAAGAATATTGAAAACAATAGTTTGAAAGGACGATATACTGAGAGGGGGGACAGCGAATGTGAGACAAGGCCTTCACTATAAGCGGCACATACATTTAAGATCAATGCTATATCCTCCTCGTTTCTTCTCTTATGCTTCCTGAAGGAATTTTTTCCTTCATAAATGTGGGAAAACCCAAAAGGACAATGGGTGATGGGTGGGGTAGGGCTCCTTTTGCGACAAGGCAGTAGAAATGGCTCAGCGGGTGACAAAGGGGTTTAGCCCACTTTCACTCACCCAGATGCCGTGTATGAATATCCCTACAAGCTTTATAGCCAGCTAGAGCAAGTAGTAACGAATCTGTTAACAAAATAACGAAATTAAATTTTTGTTTTCGTTACAGCTTTTTGAAAAATTTCGTTAACGTTTTTCGTTACGTTAACTAAAAATTATTTAGTTTTTTTGTTATTTCGTCACGTTACATGTAACATTTTCCAGCACTGGTATAAATAGGAAGTTAGAACAATTTAGCACAACTCTATGCATTTAACTCTGAACACCTCTCATTATTTAAGGATTTAAATGCTCCAGGATAGAGTTCAATGAAGAAAGTCATCAAATCACTCAAAAAATGCAAATTATAAATATTTGGATGGGGAGGACAATGATTTCTTGCAGATGGACAATCGCAAGCCAAAAAACTTTTATCTGATTCAGAATAGGATCATTACATCTTTCATTAACCCTTTAACACCTACATTTTTCGCTGGTCGTAATGTCATATTTCAGGTTTTTTTTAGAAGTTTTCTTTGATTATTTATCAGGACATTATATGAGAAATAATTGCAGTATTACATAATTTATATACAGCTGGTATTTGTTACCTGTTGCAAGACATTACATTGCTGAATATTGGGTATCAATGAGGGCATCTTGGCATCCAAGTATGCTCAAGTGCAGAATTTAAAAAGTCAACAAAGGGTATCCAGTTGAATTATATATATTGGATGCGGAAGACAAGAAATTTTTATTTTGTCTTCTGAAATAAATTTCTATTAAATAAGTTGTAAGCATTGAAACAACTGGTTAAAAATTATGATTACATAACTGTTGAACCAACCATCTTTAATGTTTTCTCTTGAAATTTGTTTTCTACTTTTATACTTGGCATTTAAGTTGATCCCAAATTTTTAAAAGAATTTTGAAAACTAAATATCAGCTTATATACAGTGATTGCATTTGGTATTAGCAAAACTTTTTAGTCTCAATAACAATTGTAAATGATTATGCAATGAAGATTCTTTGCATTAGAAGTCATCTTATATCACGAACCCTTGTTTTTTTAGGACACATTTCCAGATCCACCCAATAAACTCGACTTGTTTAAAGCCATATTTTTGAGCAGCAGCGAATCAGAATCAGAGGATGAATCGAACCAAGAAAAAACAGTCCAGGAAAATGTTAATCCAGTTCAAACAGAGCCCAGCACATCTGAACTTGATAAGAAAGGTACAGGTGTTGCAAGTGTACCCCCAGCTTCCGAATTAAATGTACAAAGAAACACTTCACCATCTAGGGGTGTGTTTGCAAATTTGGATCTGGATGCTATAAATCTCAGATTGAAGAACCAGGATGACAAAGAAAGTGAAACAAATGTCCTGGAAGCTGAAACACGTCAGACTCTTAATGTTGTTGATGTTGACTATGAATCTGGTGCTTATGGACCAAGACTTCCTAGTGAAGTAAAAGTAGGAGTCACAGCAGCAAAAATTAGCGAGAGTCCTAAGCAGGAGCAGAGGAGACTAAGTGAGAGCAGCAGTTCCAATGAAGGTGTATGGGTTGAGAAGTCATCTTATAAACACAAAAAAATTAAACACGCAAAAGGCCAGCATAAAAAGTCTAAGAAGAACAAATCTAAACATAAGCATAAAAGGAGATGATTTACTTTACTATCATTGTGAATGTAAATAATGTTTTTGAAAGATTACATTGGGAAAAATAGAAAAAATTGTTTTTCTTTGTAATTGAGATGTTTGTGAATTTTGTTATAGAAATAGTTTTTGTTGATTTCAGTGTTTTATTAGGCATAGTACCCTAATGACTGAAGCATAAGGTGTATTTCTTTATGCAAGCTCCAAAATCTGTACTTAGCTAATCATGGTGGCTGAAGATACCTACACTCCATTCCAAATAAGAATGCCATGACGTCATGTGCCTTTCACGTGAACTATGACAACGAGCAATGTGAGAGAAGGTGGGGGGAGGGGCTTCGTTGCCGACTTCACCCGAGCAACTGCGAGAAAACACGAGCATCGCTTTCCCCTCATTTGCAGCATGCAGGCTGTGAAGGGGAATGCAGCTCATATTTCGTTTGTAAAGTACCTAATGCAAATTCTTCCAAATTTCTTTAGCCTCGAATTTAGTAAGTTGAACAAATGCATACAGCATTAGTTAATTATTATTTCTCTTTTATGAGAGGAATCTGTAAAGATTAGGAGCCGTTTAATTCGATTAATTCTGAAGAAACTCAGGAATTTTAACCTCAGCAAGTTAATGTTTTTGGTTGCACTTTCTTTACAAAAAAATGATTGCAAAAAGAACGTTTAGTCTTTGGATGGTGAAAACCTATTCTTATTACATTTTTCTTATTTAAAATTACAGGAAATCAGGCTGTCACAGAAAGAATTTTAAGTCAAATTGTTGTAAAATATAAACAATACATTTGATAATAATTCTGCAAATCACAATTTACATAGTATCAGGAAGTAAAGATACATAAAGACACATATGCAGACAAACGTAGATTTCAATGATTAATAAAAAAACTAATCGGAGTATGACTCCGATGTTGTATCTCTGCTGTCCTCCCTAACATTCACAATAACTGGTTCCATCTCCTCCACTAAATTGTCCAACTCCCACATTTTCTTCTCGTATTCCACCACATGCCATATGCAGTTTTTCCAATTTTCTGCGGTGATGTTTTCAATGCTTTCCTTCAGAATCGTCTTCACATCCGCTAATTTGAATGTGGAATTTTTTATGGCTACAGTATTTTTTTATCTGGGCCCAAATCATTTCTATAGGGTTTAATTCACAGTGATATGGCAGAAGCCTCAAAATGAACTTATTCTGTGACTTTGCCATTTCATCAATGACGTACCTATCATACCTATGTTGAGCTATTAAATCCAATAACTCTACATTTAAATATTTTTCGTCAGCTTCGACACCCTTACTTTGAAGCCATTTCACAAGCTCTATTTTAGGGCTCCTTGAAGTGGGAATTTTCTCTCTCTTCATACTATGGTTTGGAGCATTATCCATAACAATGACACTTCCTTCTGGTACTTTCGGCAAAACTTTCGCAAACCATTTCCTCATGGTATTCTATTGAGCTTTTGGATTCAAATACCAAGAGCCCGTCCTCCATGAAGCCATCTTCACATCCAATGTGCAGAATTATTAACCTTTTCCCCTTGCCTGAAGGCTGTTTAAGTCCTGTTGAAAGATCTTGTAAATGTGCATCCCTTCTACTCTGAACTGTTTTGTCTGTCCAAACCTTGGCTTTTGTGTGACCCACATTAACCCAAGTCTCATCCAGATAAAATATTTTGCGTCCCTCAGCCCGATATTTTTTAATCTCTCGTAAATACCTTCGTCTCCATAGCGTTATGTCATCCCTATATATTAGCACACTTTTGCGATTTCTCGAATTGGAATGGTAACTTCCTAATAATAAGGTAGAATGTTGTTCTTTTAAAGTCCGGAAGGTCATTGTCCTCATTCACTTCCTTCAGTATCGCGTCCAATGTCGGGATCTCATTTCTGAAGAAAAACGCATGAACTTTCCTTCTTATCACACATTTAGTGAATTCATCCATGCCCTTAAAAAGTCTTAGATGTTAGTTTTGATTTCTTTGGGGAGGAAAGTATTCCTTGATTATACCAACACACTTTTCACCGACAGCCCTGGCTCTTCAGCAGTCTGCATTGCAAGGTCCACTTTAGACGTGTCCGGCATTTGAAGGAAAGGCTTTTAAACAAGTTAACTACACACATTTTCTGTCCACTATGAATAACCTGCCCTCTTTTGTTCTCCTTCACTGGGGACAAGATACTTGCACCCGGTGTACTCATTGCAACAGCAATTATAGCAATAGTAACGTTAACAAAAGTAACAACAAGAGTAACAATAACAAGAATAACAATAACAAAAGTAACAATAACAAGAGTAACAAAAATGATTGTATCAATAACAATGATAACAATAACAGCAACTACAACAATAGTAACTGTAATAGTATTTACCATATTAATAGTAACAATATCATACGAATAATAAAAAAATAATAACAATAAATAAAAAGAAATAACAAAGGAGCAGTACTGAAAAGTCAATGATATGCACGAGAGCAGTCATACGACGAATGAGTAGTGGGAGAAAGTAGGGGAAAAATGAATGCGCAGAAGCCATTGCGCAGGGAGCTCCTTCCCTCTCTCCCTCCGGAGAGAGCTGTCAGAGGCCAGATCACGTGAACAGTTTCTGAAAACACATGAGCAGGCGTTGTGACGTCATGGCATTCTTATTTGGAATGGAGTGTACTATTCCTCCCTACTCTTCCCTTAGAAAAATTTCTTTCACATTGCTTATGAAATTTCAGATCGTCTTACATGCAAGGTTGCTCTACAATTGCACCAATGCAGTATTTCTAGTTGCAAGAACAATTTATCCATTTAATGAAACGCTTCAATAGAGGGGTTCCCATGAGCACCCAGGTATCTATATACAAAGAGGTGGGTTGCAGGTTTATCACTTTCAAGCGAAAAATTATAATGAAAAATAATCTTTTTAATTGTAAAAAGCTGTACATGTTACCCATTTACCAATTTCTTTTTCATATTCGAATATTTAATAATAGTTATGTTGAGGAAAATAGTAGCAGGTTGGATAGATATTTAATCATAAATCCTGTATATGAACCAGACTATGGTAAGGGTAGCAGAGGGAGAATCAGACTGCAATGCTAGGAGGCATGAGACAGGGTTGCCCACTCTCACTAATACTGTTCAATTTATATGCGAAAGTAATGATACGATAGGGATGGGAAGATGTAGACACAATCAAGTTAAATCAGATTTGCTTATTGCATTAGTGAGCAGCTCAGAGGACTTGCAGATGGTAGTTACTTGCTTTGAAGCAAAGGTATTTGGGATGAAAATAAGAAAACGAAAGGGGGTTTCAAGGTCAATGTTACAGTGGATGAGGAAAGGCTGGACCAGATGGAATTTTTCACTTACATAGATAGTATTTTCACAGGATGAAAATACAAAAGAAATCAGGACCAAGATAGCAAGAGCAAATGAGGCATTTATGAGATGATGCAAGTTAAATTTAATGGTGGAATGTGTAACTTTGTGGAATCGTTCATATAATGAAAGTCAACAGGAAGCCTAAATAAAGATATTGAAGGTTAATGAAAACTCTGATATGGAGTGTTTCAGGTGCAAGACATGAGCGAGAAAAGATGCAAGCAGATAAGAGGCATTTGAGATGTGGTTATGGCATAACTGGAAAAAATTGTCTGGGCAGATAAAAACAAATGAAATTAATAACATTAGGCTGAGATTTTGGATGTGGAAAAGAATCATCTTAGTAACAATTTCACTTTTAAAAGAATACAATGCAACATGACCTAAGTTTCATTACACTAGAGGATTTAATGCAAAATCTGTTTACAGCTGCAGTGCAATGAAACCTAGGTCCTACCTAATAAGTCTATTTTGTAAAAGTGAAACTATTACAAAATGCAGTAGCAGATAGTTTAGAAAATTAAGGGAAAGACAAGAAATGGGTTGGCAAAGTTCTGAAAGTAATATCCTGCCAAAGGAAGTCTGAACAGGAGGCAGTAGCAAGAAAGGGAATACTAGGTACATTGAAGGGGAATGGGCATGAGAAAGGTCTTGGATAATATAGGGTGAGCCTAAAACCTCCCTAATGAATTACTCAAGTCTTAAATTTTTGACAAAAAACTATCATAATAGATATTCTCAATAAAAATAATCATAACAGCAGTTGATATTATTTAGTTCAAATATAGCATCTTCATTGCTGCAATGCAAATTACAATCTGGGAAGCTGTCTTATCAAAATATGGACTGCACACAAACCAATATCCTCATGTGATACCAGTTAATCAGGTAAGTGGAGAAGCACTTCACCTAGTTTTCATTTGCACTACTCTCTGCCAACAGCAGTATTGTACTATGCTTTGAGTTTGAAGTAACAACACATACCACATTAAGAAGTAACATTTAGGGCATACTGCTGGGTCAACTTACTGTGTAGCATTCACAATTGCATATACATATTAAGATGCACTAGAAATTTTATAGGCTCGACATTGTCAATTAATGGTCATGACATTCACAAATTTCAGGTGGAGCCTTCAAGAAGCCTCTCCCAATGGAATAAATCAGACCTTATCTTTTAAACTTCTTGGTAATATGGATTTCAACAAAATTTTAGTCAAAAATTAACGTTCGATTGTAATGCATAACCACTACTACGGATTAATTTAACTAATCAAACTATCATTTACCAATAAGACCGTCGGCTTTGACAAAAATTACTGGTTACTGAAAAACTTGATCAACGATGTATAACTCATTCGCAATTCACGCAGTTTTACCCCCCACGTGGTTATCAGGTTTTACAATCCTTTCAAGGTTCGGATCTCCTCACAAGTACCACTTGCATACGTTACCTCCGGAACAAACCTCACCCCAACTAGAATCCAAGTTAATCTTACCATATAATATTCAAAATTTATCAGATGCCAAGATAACAGTATAAAATAAAAACTTCCAATTCAATAGCTTTATTCATATCAAAATACGGAAAGCAAGAGATACATCTTACATTGATTTAGATAAGTGAATCCACCTTCGACCAAATTATTCTCATTCCTAGCATTTTCTTCATGTAAACCATTCCCACGAGGAACATCCTGGAAAGCTTGTTAAAAAACCTCGTCGGTGCTTCCCTATGCAGCATTCACTATTTGTGCACCTTAAAAAATATTGGTATCAGTACAAGTTACAAATGTACATAATCTTATACCAATAAAAATTTTGAGCCTCATCCCACCGAATCAGTCACAGTCTATCAGACTGGGGCGGTTGTTCAAATCATTGGCTCGATGTTTGTGCGGCTCCTTACCTTGGTCAGGAAATTCTTGTAAAGCGGCCAAACGTGGCGATGCTGCCAATCTTTACTATAAACTGCAAATACAATACTATTAATAAAGAAAACTAACTCAAAAATGCTAGTTAACTCTTTTAGCGCGTCATTGATAAACCAATCAGTCACGAGCAATCAGACTGGGGCGGTATGTATATAATCATTTGCTATTAATACGCTAAAACATGAATATATTATTACCTTTTCATCCGGTAGACGTCTGGACGATTATCCCATATCAGATTCAAATAACTGTAAAGGAAGATTTAACTATCAGACGAGGTAGTCTTTGATAAATTGGTTTTAAATATTAGGCTTTATCAGAGAGGGCAAGTTTTATAATCATACAATATCATACGAACGAGACTTTTATCATCACTATAGGGTAAAATTTTATCAAATAAATTAACCACTTACCAATTGATAGCTGTAGTTCTGCATTACATCTACAAGATACCCCTACGTCGCCTCATCGAAGTAGAGAATTCAAGTCACGGCTACCGCCTAGATAAAAAGAATTATGCAGTTCAATAATGTGAAGAGAGGTAATTTCTTCAACATAATTAAGAAAAACATCAGATACACGACTTTCCCCATTTGTATCGTAAGACAGGGATAACTATTTATTCATCACAATTTAAAGCAACTAACAAAATTTCATCAACTCACCATGTGGCATTATGGCGGATGGAATTCAACGCTCTGACGCCCTTTCATCCTCGAAGTCTGCGAACCCTGCAATAATTTCAGATTGTTTAAGCCAAATTATGCGTATGTGATCCGAAAGGATTACATTATGTTTGCTTCCTCATTCAAATAATTGAATCAGTGCATTATCATACATATGCTTGTCAATGAATAATCACGGGATGCAACGGACACGTGGCCGCCAACTTAAGCTACGTTTATCACGTTATCGCTCATTTAGAAATTAATACTGCGAAAAAGCAATTAGTAGTTCACAAAACTAAGCTTACAACTGCAGTATTAACAAAAAATTTATGAATGGAAGAACAGCTCCTGCACACACACAAAGATCAACCACTCACCATATTTTCTGAACTGAAAAGACGCCGGAAGTTTGAAATTCGTTTTATATAACGTCTACAGTTTTCGTTACTTATCCCTAGAGGGCATATGGCATCCCTAGTTCATAAAACTTGATGAATCGATTTTACTTCACTAAATACAAATGTAACGACATGTAAGCTATGTTTTTCGAAAAAAAATGTCAAGAATGCGTAATTTTCTATTGGCTATTATTATCTATATAGTTATTACTTAACCAAACTACTGACACCTAACGCCGGGATATGTTAATAAGTAAAAACAAAATAATAACGATAATAACATAATGCGTAACATCAAGAGAAAATATTTTAAAATTGTTGTAAATGTGTTATAATTTTTAATGCATATATGTTAAGTCATAATAATCTCAATAAATACTTGCACCTTTATTCAAAATAGTCAGCTTTTAAACTGATGAAAATTATTTTTATAATATACATCCAGTGTTTCATTTAAGTATATTGTTATAATGTCGATTCCGATGATAGAGGATATTGAAGACATAATTTCGAAAAATGATGTCACTCCGAAAGAGCGTCATTCTGCCAAAAGCTTTGTTAAGATTCGTGCTAGAAAAAATCATGGATCTGAGGAAGAAATGGCTTCCAGGGAAACTATGTCCAGTGGTGATGAATTACAGAGCTTTGTTCCAGGCACTCAAAAGATTTACATTAAAACATGGGGATGTACTCACAACAGCTCCGATAGCGAATACATGGCAGGTCAACTTTCTACATATGGGTTCCACCTTACAGGTTGAGTAGCCAGAGGCTATTTGTTTTAACTTTTCACCTTTGAATGTCATCATAATCGAAGCATTTATGTATTGTATTGGTAGATGAAAAGGAAAAAGCGGATCTTTGGCTTCTAAACAGCTGCACCGTTAAAACACCAGCGGAAGACCACTTTAGGTAAAGAGCAATTGCTTTATAGATTTCATACATTTACCATCTGTTGTTGCATTTTTTCATCAGTTGCTAATGGTTTGGTCACTTGGTCACTTCCTCTTCTGTAGACAGGTTACTAACTTCTCATGTGCATGTAAACTTAATAAAAATGCCAATTTTTAATGTCATTTTGTAGAAATGAAGTGCAAGCTGCCAAAAAAAGTGGGAAACCTGTAGTACTTGCAGGTTGTGTTCCTCAAGGTTCTCCAGATACGCAGTTTTGTCAGGGATTGAGCGTAATTGGGGTGCAACAAATAGACAGAGTTGTAGAAGTTGTCGAAGAAACTCTGAAAGGTGATATTCCATATAATTACTAGCCTTCATATTACATTTAAATATGAATAGTTTTGATGTAGATAAGCATTCGTACTTATGTAATTATTTTGCTTACAAATTTTTAATAAGTGTTATGATATTTAAAGAAGAGAAGTTATGTGGTAAATTAGGATATTATTACTCCATCATATAACCTGGTTTACATATTATTAATTAATGCCATATTATACTCAGCTCCAAAGTTCAAGCAAGGGAATGTTTCAAATACAAAAATAACTAAATCCTTATGGTGAGAATAAATACTGGTTCCTACAAGCTCCTCATATCTTTTGGAAGATTCTTGATTTATATATTAATACAAAGCTTGCTGTGTGTCACCAAGCATCCATAATGTTTTATGAAAGTCAGCAAATTTAGTGTTCAACTTCATTTGTGGCATTTGTCATATTTCTGCCATTACATATTGTTTTAGCATATAATATTGCCACAAAGTAAGCTCATATCTCAACAAATGGGACATCTTTTTTTAAAAAGCTTGCTTATGTATTTGGTTTGTCTGTCCCTCTGTATGGGCAATATCTCAGCAATCCTGCACCTTGGAGAAGCCAGATTTGGTATAAAATATGGTGGATCTTCCATCAGCTGCTGGGGTGTAATCATTAAACAGTACATGCTGCTACAAATGTAGGCAACAAACAATACATTGCATCTGCAATTCTTTACTCTGTTGGAAAGATAGCAGTCAGTGACAAAAATCACTTGTTTTTTTTATTTAACATCTAGAATGTCATACTATCAATGAATGGACCATATTTTTTCTTAATCTGGGACCTTTGTTTGAAACCCTTTGTTTCAATTTTGCTTTTATTGCATTGGTTGAGATTGCTGTAGTTGGCCCTAAACATTTCATTCAGTTTTTAATCAGCCATTCTTTCCCTCTTCTTTTTTTATATTTACGTTTTGAATTTGGATTTTATACTTGCTATCTGAATTTCTCTGTCAAATCTGGCACATCTGTCGTGCAAGAAGGAAATGTCTTCTCCTTTAATCAAAAGGAATTTCAGAAAGTAGTCTGTTGTCAAAATTCCGGGATGTGGAAATATTGGATAGTTATTATTTTTCCATGTGGATATGTTGAGCTTCAGAAAACGCTTCAAAAACCTGACACTAAAAATTATAGAGATATTTGTATACATAGCTATGATTGTAATAAGTGCCTTAACTTTATGCTTTCAGGCAACACAGTGAGACTTCTGAAGTCAAAACGAGAAAAGGGTAAAGGTCGCCTTGGAGGTGCCTCTCTAGCACTCCCCAAAGTGAGAAGAAACCCATTAGTGGAGATAATTCCTATAAATACAGGTTGCCTTAACCAGTGTACTTATTGTAAAACTAAGCATGCACGTGGGCAGTTAGGCAGTTATCCACCTGGTAAGTTTGTGTAATTGAGATGTACAATACAAAATTGTTTTAAATCACAGTAATATGCTAATACGTTATATCAGATACAATGTTGATGTATTTTTAAAGGAAAATATCAGTGTTTTATGTTGTGTATCTATGTTCAAAATGATGCTTCTCGAGTTATTCTGACTTGAACGATTTTTCTTTCAAATGCTAAGAGGAAATTATAGCCCGGGCGCAACAATGCTTTGAAGAAGGTGTCCGTGAACTGTGGTTGACATCAGAGGATACAGGAGCTTATGGAAGGGATATTGGTGCAAGCTTGCCAGGCCTTCTTCATAGTTTAACTAACGTTATACCAGAAGGCTGTATGATGAGAGTTGGAATGACTAACCCACCATACATATTGGAGCACTTGAAGGTAATGACTGTTGTTAAGCCACATTTTCAGCATTAAAAAATGTTTTTTAAAATTCTTATTACTTCTTGCTTCCTTAAGATTTATTATGGTGTTTAAAAGTTAATCATATTCTACAAGGCATATGCTTATTATGTTAGACATTAATTGGAATATTATTTATTAAGGTTTACACATACATCAGATCTTATTAACCAAACCTACACACACCTTAGTCACATCATATTTCTACCTAATATTTATGATTTTCAATTTTAATATACACCCACTCCCTGACTTACGTAAAGGTTCCGTTCTGCGAACTCTTACGTAACTCGAGTTTTGCATAAGTCGGATTTCAGCGTATTGCCTACAGTAGAAGCCGGCGGCCGCTGTCAATTCTCACCTCTACTGCAATACGCAGTATCACTTTGCACATATTAATTATATATGAGTATAATTATTTAATAAACTATACTAAATTATAGGCTTATGTATTGAAATTATTATTTATTATATTGTTAAAACGCTGTGCAATCCCTCACTCTAACCGCAAGTTGTTCCCGCCTAGCAAATGGCGGCAATATTGGTGAGTTGGTGGTAGTTGGAATGGCAGACCATAGATGACACTACGATCGGTGATAGAGATATTTAACCCTAGAACACTAAGGCATAGTAATTTTTACGACAGCAATTTGCAACATTGTTTATATCTTGACCATCGATCGGATTTCCGACGGCTCGCTTTCTGTACCTTCTTAAGTATTACAAAGTATAAATTTGGTATAAATAATTTCATCTTCACTTCTGCTGTTCACTTCAGACAGTGACATCGTTGTAAAATATACGATGCCTTAGTGATACCGTTTGAGTTTCTTGGAGTGGAACTTCATATTTTCTTCTTCATACATATCCCCAAACCCGTTCTTGGTTCTTGATATTCTGGACTTACATCCTTTGTGTTGTCTCACCGTTCTAAAAGGTAAGTTCAGGTTACTTAGAATGACGGGTAAACAATTACGAAGATCGTGGGCATAAAGCCTATTCAATGATGGCTTATTTCTACAATAATATGTTAAGATCTGATTAGGTTTTCAGCGTAATTTCTAACCGCAAGTGATGTGTATTTTATGGGATGTTAGCTTATTTTTGCAGTTTTAGACAAATATCTTTTTATAGTCACATTTACATAAATAACTGTAAATAACCTATTTTGTAGATTATAACATTATATGCAATTTTTATTCGTCATTTCATTTATGGGTGACCTCCTGGTACACATTTATGGAGAATGTAACTGTAAATATTCATTACATTGCAAAATTTACAGCCCCTTACGGTGCTACCATCTCCTGTTTTAGAAGACAATGTATCCATTCGCATGCGCCATGCTACGTTGATGTTCCGAGCCCATATCATGATATGTATGTATATAGTATGTACTACGAAAATTTTCATTTGTGGTTCAAGAAAAAGTTTACACAAGTGCGAGTTTACGTAAGTCAGGGAGTGGGTGTATTGTATTTTATACTAAGCTATCATATAATATTTAGCAGTGTCAGGATGTTTGGGGCAACCATGATGCCTGCCCCAGGCTGCAAGCACTGTGAAGGACATCATAAGCAACAAACATAATTTTTTAATAATAATAACGTATAATAAAAAAATATTTAGTCACTGGCACCAGCCTCATTCATATGAAGAGACGCTCATTTTATAAACAAGATTTAAAAGTTCATATACTAGTTAGCTGGAACAGAATAGATATAATTATATTTGTTGTGGGTGATGCTTTGTTCTCCTTAAGTTAAACTTCCTCCCAAACCTCCCTTGCTAAATATTGTGCTATTTTCTTTTTACACTTGGATGAAAACCATGCCATCTGAATCTACCTTTGGCAGATATGACTATCATATCCTTCCTAGCTGCCATGTAGAGTTTTAGAAGTTTTAAGTGTCTACAGAATTTCCCAGTCCATTAATTAATGAGAATAATTTATTCACTGTACATTTATTTAATGATGGAGTCATCCGATTATTGCACTTATTAAGATGAGTTAGCTATATTTATAGCCTTATTGTTAGACACGTGCTTTAATTATCTATTAATTTCCACTTTCCTAGGAAATGGCTGTGGTATTATCTCATCCTAGGGTTTACAGCTTTCTGCATGTGCCTGTACAATCTGGCAGTGATAGTGTATTGGCAGATATGAAGAGAGAATATTGCAGGGCTGATTTTGAGGAGGTTGTTGATTTCTTAAAAGAGAAGTAAGCTAGGATTAAAGCAATATCTTTACCATAATATCTAATTTAAACATAACTAATGTGCTGCTTGCAATGCTTTAAGTTTGTTTGCAAAAATTTTATAGCATTCATTAACTGCCAAAAATATCTTATAACCAGTGACATATTCATGAAACCTATGCATCTGAACCAATAGGGTGAGGAAGGCAATCACTAAGGGGCCCCAATAAAATTTGTTGGTTGTTGATCATAGTAGCAAAGTACATTGTGAGAATCTGATACTCTTTTCTTATAATAAAGCCCCGGTATATACAATGTTTAAAGCTATTCTAAGCTCATGGTATTAAATGAGTTTTAACGAAATAATGTCCATGCAAGCATAAAACAAAGATGAAGTATTAAATATATTAAGCAACTTCAAATAGAATGTTTATCTAAAACCTTACACTGGTATGATGTAGCGCTTAATTTTGCATAAATTTAAAACTATTCTAGATAAGTTTTAGTAATTTATTAAGAATTTTGTACCGAACTACATTTTTACTTTCTCCATATACGTAGTATAGAGAAAGTATTGTTTTCATGAAAAAAATCGACTTCGAGATTTCAATGGAAATACATGTTTTGAGGTCCCTAGAACACGTTTAGACTATTTTTGGAGTGATGTCTGTGTGTGTATGTGATTGTGGGTGCTTTAACTCGAAAAGTACTTGCCATATCTTTACCAAATTACATATATAACACTTTGGTATGAGCACAAAGAGCTGATTAGTTTTTGGACAATACCGGTTAACCGGAAGTAGAGGTTTATTCGAGACCCTATTCGATTTTTGCGATATTTCTCCATTAAAACATTATTATTGTATATACAGTTTGATATGAAAATTATAGAGAATGTAATTCCCTACAACTTTCATTTGAAACAATTTTCCATAGCAGTTATTGTTTAGGAATTATTTATAAATAATCGGTTTTTTTCGGTTTCCATCAAATATCTCCTTAAAAACGTCGTTAATGGTAATATTCGTAAGGACCAAAGTTGTAGAGAATAATATTTCTTCCAAGTTATGTTTGAAACAAATTTTCGTAGAACCATCCATTTCGGAGATATTTAACTTATTCATAATTTCCAGTATACAGTGCCATCACCATGTAGCGGTGAATTCTGTAAACATATTCAAAATATACCTAATTTACTGCAATAAGGATGACTGTATTCTTTTACGATACGAAATAATAATTTTGCCTTATAATGCTATTCATAATAATTTAAATATCTATACCCCAAATATGGAGAAAGTCATGTGTTGGCCACATCAGATTTTTTTAATATCTTATAAGGTAAATGAGTATTACACTCATTAAACTTAAAAATTAAACAATTATAATTTTAAAATTTAACAAAGGCAAATGAAATTTACATTTTGCAAATTGCAGAACCCAAATAACTAAAAACAACTCTTCTAAAAGTAATAATTATGAGTTTAATAAACAAAAACATGAACGTTTACTAAACATTTAATAGCAAAACTATGACATTAAATAAATAACTAAGCAGCTTAAACAGTAACATCAATTTTAATATCCAATTTCACATTTTATTTACTGTGGCCATTTGTTGATGGAAACGGAACAAAGAGTAGGAGATATGTACTCTGTAGTTTGCCATTTTATACTTAAATATCATTACCATTCCTCTCTATAAAGTTAGTTTTTTTGTTTAAACAATCCATAAAATTTGTACATATTATGGAACTGCATCAAGGTATTTTATTAAAGTGTTATTTACTAGCTGTGCTCTTTATAGTTTTTTTCAATTTATTAATTTTCATCGAATACTGAAATTAAACTTGCCTTTTTAGGGTTCCGGGCATCACAATTGCTACAGACATAATATGTGGATTTCCTACGGAAACTGAAAGTGATTTTGAAGAAACAATGTCACTGTGTGAAAAATACAAATTCCCAAGTTTATTTATCAATCAGTTCTTTCCACGGCCAGGGACACCAGCAGCACGCATGCCTCGTATACCACCTGCTGAGGTATCTTAACTATTTTCTCATAGATTTCACTTTTTAAAATTTTTACTGTATGAATGAAAACACATACAAAGTATCATTATTTTTATAACTCCCACTTTATAAATTAAACTCATAACCCTGGTTTTGTTTCACAAAATGATGATCAGCATACTGCCAATATTATGGGTGTTTAATTTATAAAGTGGAAATTACTGAAATACTCATATCTTGTATTCGTTATCTTAAATGCATTTTACAAATGAATTGAATATCTTCAGGTACTCTACTAATCTGTCACACAAATTCTGTGTTTTAGTTCGTTAATCTGTAATACAATGTTATTGTGTTTGTGAATGACCATATTTACCCCAATAGAGTCAAACTTGGTAGCGATGTGAATATCAATGGGGCCCTACAATATTAATATTTACAGTAATAACGAACGATTCATGGAGCCTGTTTCATATTATAATTTTTATGAGATGTTTCTTTATTGGAAATCAGTTTGCTGGTGATTTTAGTAAAAGTTTTTGTAAAATTTACACTTGATACTTGAATAATTGAGAACTTCTGGGGTCCCCACTATTCGGGTCCTGGATGCCTCACATCTCCCCTTTGGCCGGCTCTCCGTCAAATTACACTGATTTTCTTAGTTTGTGATTCTAGGCCAAGATAGAATTTTCAAGCTCGTTGGAGAGGATAAAAACTTTGGACTTGATTCGGATAAATATGGTAATTACAAAAATTGTAAAATATTTCTGAGCATTGAAAGCAGTAAGAAATTTTAGTTTGATATTTTCAATGAAATGGTGCAAATAATGAACTAAATTGGAGGTAGAAATCAGAGTTTTCAACCAAAGGCTTTTGTAGCGATGATGTTTGATGCTCATTGCAGCTTTTGGTAACAGATGCATCCAATGAGCAAAAATCAAAGTTGCTTTTTCAGGATATATGCCGTTTTGCTAGGTATTATTATCTAATAAATAAAAGAGGACATCTGTCTGTCTGTGGTAGCCATAACTCATCAGAGAATAAAGTTAGGAGCTTGAAATTTTGACAGCAGCTTCAGGTTGATCATGGGAGTTGCAGTGCCGAATATAATTCAAATTGGCCCACGGGGTTGTGACCCCGGAGGTCATGGATCGGTCGGTCAAAATTTCAGTTTCTTGAGGATATCTCAGCAACCATTGGAACGATTTTGATGAATTCTACACCAATATCAGTGTTTTGATGATATACATTTTCTAGCTGAAAATGGACAAAATCAGTCCACTGGGTCAAAAGGTCTTAATGTAATGGCCGGTTCAAATTTTGGTTTTTTGAGTATATCTCAGCAACGAATTGAAACAGGTTTAAAAACATAAATTTTTCATCAGTTATTTCTGTAAAACATAATTTTTGCATTTATGGCATTATTGAAGTATAGAAATTTACTAACATTCCATATCTTACGTAAAAATTGTTATTGAATTGTTGTTTATTTCATTGAAATATTTGTTGTTTTTAATTTAATTATCTTCTAATCTAACATATAAAGGAGAATGTTTGTAAGTTTGTTCGCTTTGAATGCTTTTAATACGAGATAGGGAGGGAGAGAGATGGATGGTAACAGAGGGGGAGATGGAGAGAGAGAATTAGAGGGAAGGGGTGGAGAGAGGGAGGGGGAGGGTGGGAGATGGAGGGGGAGAAGGGAAGGAGAGGGTGGAAGGGAGGGGGAGGGAGTTTATGTTATTTTCCTAAGATTTTCTTCCTTCATTCATCTAAATAGGAAAATGCGGAGCGATTTTCTTCATTTTTGCTTTATTCAACGGGTATAACTGTGTACTATCTTATTCTTGTGATGCTTACATTTTATACAGTCAAAGTTTTAGATTCACTAAATTTGTTGAAATTCAACGGGCACTCCTGCTAGTAAGTTTATATAAGTGTACAATCAGAAAAGCATTTTGCTACCATAATTTATAGTTTAATTTTTCTCTCTATTTTATACCTAAGGTAAAAAGAAGAACAAAGCGGCTCTCAGAATTCTTTCAGTCCTACAAACCATATGGACACAAAGTGAATGAGATCCAAGATGTCCTTGTAACTGAAGTATCTCATAGTGGACATCATTATGTTGGCCACAATAAGTTTTACGAGCAAGTAAGTATATTGTGAGGTAGTAAGTAAATCAATCAGCTACCATAATTCATAATCCGATATAAATACTTGAGTATAATTTTTATGATTTGGGAAAAAAAACTGGAGTAATTGCTGATTTTTGAATTGTCAATAAAATGAAAAAATTTTGAGATGCTTTCAAACCTATCTTGAGACATTGTTTTGGAGAATATACTTATTTTCAGAAGCAGATTTCTTGAAAAGAACAGATTGTAGGCTTTTGTACAATACCCATCAACATTATAATTCTCAAATAAACGTAAATTTCACCTAAATCGACAGGTTTCCATTTGTTAAATTGAGATCTGAAAGACAATTCTACATTTTTAAAGTAATTCTCTGCATACCAGTTAGTCTCCAATACGATTATCTCAATTAAGGCTGCATCAAAAAAATTTGTGAAAGACTCAAGAACATTAGTAATAGAGATTGTTTGACCATATTTAACAGTGAAAGGAATTTTTTTCAGAATATTACATTCATCAATATCTGCCCAATTCCACGATGAATGAATAGCTTCAGCCTTACCTGATGAACCACTGCCATTTTTGTCTTTGCTTTTGCGAATTTGGGGAAGTGCAGCAAAACCGACTTCGTCGTCACTTGAGCAGTCACTTCCTGGATTTTTCAATATCTTCTTCCTGCAAAAAAGAACCGCTCACACCCAAATCCATTGCTTTGCATATAGTGACTATGATAGCAAGGGTGTCTCAACTTAATTCTCTCAAAAGAAAATTTTTGACTGAAGCCTATGAGCTGAAACATGATGGAATGTATACTGGCTGACTCAGAATTTAATAAAGAGTAACATAAACCAGCTACTAACAAAGGATAAGCAAAGTGAAAATGAAACAACAGCCTAAAGTGATGAACATGCACGCTCACTCCAACCAACTCTGGAAGTGATAGGAAAAAGTTTTATTCTTTTTTTTGCTTTGAGTGTGGTAAATTATGCCCTCTTAAGAGATGACTATAAAGCAGAATCCTTCTAGAAGACATTGATGCTCTTTATTACTCAGAAGACCAGATTGGAGAGCCATAAGAATAATTTTCCGACAGCACTGCGCTGGAACCACAGCATGGCAAGAACCATGAATAGGGTCTGTCGCTTGGGTAACTATGACGTGGTTACTTCCGTAATGAGAGGTTAATGTGCTTAGTCCCCATATTGATGTTTTCTAACCTTGGGTCAATACCTAAATCACAGGAGGTCCTCATTAGGGTCATGAAGAGTCATTAGAAGAAATCTTTCATGATATTGGTTGTAGCTATACACAATGCTTTTTTGGGACGGTATGCACCAGTATGGTGTACCAACACCTTTTTTCAGAGCGATGTTGACACGTCTAATTTCGGCACATTTTCATTTTTTTAATTCTTTAAAACTTAAAGTAACAAACGGCTTCTATATATGTTAAACATGTTGATTTTTAATATCAAGTTTGTTATTAAAAGTTCATCACAATTTCAATAGAGAAGGGGGAGAGGGTGCAGGAAGAGGTGGTGGAGGGGTGGGAGAGGCATTTTATAACTTATCAAGATATGAGTACCAGCACCTCTTTTATTTTACAAAAACAGCACTAGCTATACATTATCGGAAAGTTGCTTAATGTTTATCAGTCATGGAACATGTGTAACAGCTAATGCAAGCCACCCTCACATTTCAAAATATTTAAGACACGTGAGAAAATAGATGGTAGAAAGCAAGAATACCAGAGCAACCAAAAAATTTCCCTTCACACATTCATTGACATGGGTTTCTACATATAATTCTATCCATTTTTTGATAATGACCGACCAGATTTGTGGTACAGTAGCAGTGTCTGTTGGAAATGGCATATTTACTGCTTTCTCTCTGGCTTATCTACGTTGTATCTTCTCTCAATAGAAGCAAGGTCTGGGTCATGAGATCCTTTTTGTAATCACTTTATGTTTGCAGCAAATAAAGGATGTCATGGATTTCAATAAGTATCTGCCTCTTCATTGAATTACCTGTCAGATAAAATGTTCTTCGTTGATATTGAATATTTGTGTTTATTATTATTATTATTATATTTGTCATTTTCTTTTACTTTTAGGTTCTTGTTCCAAAGCTTTCTGACCTTATGGGGAAAATGGTCACCGTTAAAATTGTTGAAGCCCAAAAGCATTGCCTAATAGGCATTCCAGTCAGGGTTAAATCAACCAATGCAGACACATTGCTATCGCATTCTAAAAATGGTTATATTCCATCAAAGAATGACTCATGTGATTCAAAAATGCTCCGTAATATAATATCCAAGTTTCCTTTCTTGTCCTCAAAACCATCATTAATGGCATACAGTATATTGGTTTTTATGCTTGCATTTTTTGTTCGCCTCCTGTGGATATTTTGGGTTTGATTTCAAATCCACCTTTATCTTCAATGAAAATCTTTTAAATTGCGATATGTAATTGCAAAATCAGAATATGAATTGGCATGTAAATATCCACTTTTAATTTGGGTAAATTATTTTTGGTTGATTCTGTAAACAAAGAATTTAAATAAAAAGAATCTCGTATATGTTATTTTTTATTTTCCCATAGTCTTCTTTTAGTAGTTTACTGTAATATTATTTATATTTAAGCCAATTTATTAGTCCCAGTTGTCGACATAAATGTGAAAATCATTTTCATGCAATTCTCCAAGCCTAATTTTGAATTAAGATATTATCCATTGATGAGGTTACTAGATATGGAAAATGAGGCAGTGGAGAGATACATTTTTGATAGCCTGTTTTTCTCCACAAAATTTGAACATGTTTTCAGAATCACAAGTTCTGGGGCCCTGCATACCATTATAGCCTAGGGGTCATGCAAGCAACTATTGCCTAAGGGCCTTGTAAACCACTATTGTTTAAGGACCTTTCACCCACGAAATCCATGCCTGCAGTCCTCACCCTTTCATAACTTCCGCAGATAAAATCAATGTTCCTAAATAAAAATAAGTACATATTAATCAATAAAATAAAAATTATATCTTAATTTAATAAAATTATTGTTTAATTGTAAGTAAAAATCTAAAATCACAATATGTAGTAAATGAGTGTAGTGTGATGAAATGATTTCTAATTTCTCTCAACTAGTGCCATAACTAGGGTATGGCAAAGGTGGCATTTGCCATAGACACCGCTTGCAAAAGGCACCATCTTTTCCTGATAAAGTGCCAAAGTTCATTTTCCCATAAATATCATTTTAATACTTAAACGTTAATTTATATGTAATAAAAACTATTATTCTTTATTAATATGCAGAAAAAAATGATATCCTACATAACCAAGGTGTTTCCTAAAATTTTGCCATAGACACCATGTTGCCTAGGTACACCTTTTCTCTCAACACTTTATATGGTGCCATAATTGAAAATAAATGGACAGTTCTGACTTACCTATCTAAAGTTTGCTCATTGGCCTGAGGATTAGGAAAAATTTTTAATGTAGTCGAAAATATTGGACAACACTAGATAATTGAAAATTATCAGTGCTTAATCTTCTAAAACAGAGGTGTCCAACACCATCACCAGTTGCCACTTTTGTCAAATCAGCCATTGATATGTGGCGAATGGATGCTCACAGTCTACTGTAATATTTTTTAATTAGTTTATTAAATCACATAGTACATACTAAATTTGTGTATATTTAACATACAAACGGCCTTTTTGCAACATAATGCAAAATACTATTTTTATAAATTGGACACATATATATGGTTACAGTGTTACACTATAATGATTCGCACCTTCTCACGCCTGGCTAGAGCTGCTATGTTCTACACAGCCAACAATACGACGTCCGATAGTAAGGCAACATCTCCTTACTTAGCCTGAAACTGCCATACATCAGTATACATCAGAAGCTACATTGTAACATTACTGTGTGTTGTATAAAAATAATACAATGTGGCGAAAAGGCTGATCTGTATGGCAAACCTGAAAATTCTGTTGGACATCTCTGTTCTAAAATGTCTATGCATGACCTGTTACAGGAAAAGAGAAAATGCAACATCTCAATGGATAAATGACATTCTGATAATCACTGTTTAGAAGGCATTCTTGTATGTAAAAATATTAAAGATAATGTCCATATTTATAGCTAAAAAGTTTTTAATACCATTTGTCATACTAAGTTCACAATCTTCTATTGCAAAATCATAAGTTAATACTGAAGTAAGGAGAAAAATTATTATGTATCTTGAATATTCTTTGGATATCTTATAATAACTCTAGAGGTTATCTCAACTGAATGTAAGTGATACTGGCAGCCTCACCTCATGGAAATGTTTATCTATGAAGCAGCTTGCAAAGAATGGAGTCTTTCCTTACAATTAAAAAATCTCAGATGCCATATAGCTTCAAGACTAAAACCAGTAGAGATGCAAATGGATTTAAAGTTTAGTACTTAAGGCATCAAACAGCTAGTTAGAAGAACTGACCGAAAGACTGAGTGGAAGGTACTTCCGTCAATCTCTTGATCAATGAAATGATAAAAGATTTTATATGAATAGAAATCATTCTCAAAAAATAGCTTGTTTATGAAAAATCTTGGTGTTTTACAGAGTGATGTTAATTTTTCTGCAATTATTAGTATGAAAAATGTGAAATTAGAGGTCCAAACTGATTTGTTAAGGTTTATCCAATACACTACAGCTCTGATTTGTGTGTACTCGATTTGAGTTGTTTTGCTCTTGCATTGCTTAGGTATTAATGCCTAAAAATCTGTTGTGAGTCATTGAAACCCACAGTTGCGTCGTTTTATACTTGGGCTTCCCCATTCACCACTTTTGCTGTTCCCAAGCAGCAGTTTTTCTCCCAAACAGTGATAAGAGATTCAGAAGCAGCTGACTTTAAAAAGGACTGGGAGGAAAAAAAGGATTGCATTGGTGTCGCAAGCAGGAGACTCATGTGAAGATGGGCAGAGTTATTTTGTTACAATTGATTGTTCTAGGCATTACTTTGTTGAAACATTCCATTTGAAACAATTAATACACTTTGTATTTTCCACACCAAAGTACCCATTACTTTCCGAACATGGTTTCGACAAGTTAAATTGTTTCAAAACTTTGAAAAGGAAGATATAACTCTACATGCATGAGGACAGCTACACTATGCTCAATCAGACCTAGTGTTGGTCATAAGTCGCTTATGAGTTGGAGTTTCTTTAAGGCTTTATGTTGGGAGTGGCTTAGGTCTTGATTCTCTTAGATAATGCTCCAGGCCATCCAGTCCACTTACATGAATTGTCAGAGAAGGTGAAATTTGTGTTCATGCTGCCAAACACCACATAATTGATTTAGCCAATGGATCAGTGAGTAATATCAAACTTTAAAAGCTACCCTAGGCATACCTTTAAGCAGCTCCTAATGGCTACTGATGGAAAAGATAAACCAACCATGAAAGAGTTTTGGAAGAACTATAACATAATGAAGGCCATTGACAACATCTCTGATTCATGGGAGGAAGTTAAACCTTCTTGTATGAATGGTGTTTGGCCCACAACATGGCCAGAATATGTTCACAGCGAGGCTTCACTAGCAATTGATGATGTGCCCAGTAGCACACATATGGGTCCGGACACACCCCTTGGAAAATTGTGATTCTTCTAAACTGTGGAAACATGTTATTTTAAATTTAGGTTCATGAGTGCCATCAGAGAAGAATAGGAGATGGTTTGCCCCCTTTGTTTTTAACATAAATATAATTAATCATGTAATATGCTACATTTATATAACTTGCATACAACTTTTGTGCTTGCCAAATATTTTAGACCCTCCCTTTGAGAGAATCCTGTGTGTGCTACTGGATGTGCCTGCTGTGAACTGAGAGATTTCCAACATAGCTGCAGAAGTGGGTTTTGTGGGAATGGAAGAGTCCAATATCGATGAGGTAGTACTTGCCTCTGATGATAATGAGCTGAATAACAAGGAACTGATGGATCTAGATTTCCAGAAAGCTTTTGAAGATGACAACCTTGTGAAAATACCTGAGAAATGTACTCTGACTACAAAAAGACTTGGCAAAGCCTTTCATTTGATAGAGGAAGGAGATCTTCACTGATGAGGAGAGAAGCTCAGGAGTGCAGAGGAAAGTAACGGATGGAATAAGTTGCTATAAAATAATCTATAATGAGATAAGAAAAAAAGCTGTGCAACAAACTTTGGATAGGTTTGTTTGTGTAAGGTCTCAGCATGTGGTTGAGTCCAGGGATGTACTGCCAAATATATATATGAGGGGAAATTAAATAACATATAAGTCCAGGGGTACTCGATTCTTTATCCTCTTATAAGTATTAGGTAAGTTTGTTATATATTTTCTTTTTTGTGATGTTCAATAGCAGTGACGGATTAGTTTGTAATGAGTTTTTGGTTGATTCAGTTCATGATAGCAGTGTATGGTTAAAAAATATACATTCCCTTAACATTTTATATCTCAATGCAAGAAGCATGCGTGGTAACAAATTTAGTGATATTGAATGTGTTCTTCAGCAATTTAAGACAATTGACGTCTTGATTGTTGTTGAAACATGGTTAAGAACAGGTGAAGAGAAGTTCTATAATTTTTGCAATTACAATGGTTTCCATGCATTAAAGTCAACAGGTACTGGAGGTGGAGTTGCAATATATGTAAATAGTTCGGGGTCATGCAACAAAAAAGGAGTTCTTAGTAGCAATCACAGTCTACTGAGTGTAGAAATATCTCAGTCTAGAAGTACAATATACCTATGTGCTGCATATAATCCTAATGTTACTAGCTATCCTGAATTTTTTCACGATTTGGAGATATTTTTACTGAAAACTAAAGACGAATCTTTAATACTAGTTGGTGATTTTAATATTGACATCCTATATGAAAATAATAATAATAATAATAATACAATTTATTTCACCGTTGGCAAATACATTTGCATGGTTTCGTCACAATATTAAATATTTACAAAACAAGACAAGAGGAGAGAAAATATAGAATGCTATTGCTACTAAGTACCTACAGTTATTAAAGTGCTATAACTTGCATATTTGTAATACAAAATATCCTACAAGGGAAACAATAGCCTCATCCTCTTTGATAGACCATATGGCTGTGAGAAATGTAAGGTATGCTTATACATGTATAAATATTGGTTGTGATATTAGTGATCATAATATGTTACGTTTACTGGTCCATGAAAAAAACTCTTCTTCCCAAGCAGCAATATCCTTTTAACCACTGCAGAAGTAAAATCAATTATGGCACTTTAGATGAATATTTTGCTAATTATATTTTTTCAATCTGATACAAATGATGTTAATGTGTTGTATGAACAGTTTTGCTCTTATATTGAAAAGGGCAAAATTCTTTTGACAATTAAAAGTTACAAGAGAGCTAAATCTCAAACATTCAGATGTGTAAGGATGAATGATGATTTCATTGCCTTAACTAAAAGAAAGAGTAAACTCTTCATGAGCCACAAAAAAAATCCAGATAGTAAATTTATATGTTTTGAGTACAAAAGACGTAATATGGTAACAAAACAAAAGCGTGAACTTCAGAAGAAATATTTTAGTTTTAAATTAGAAGCTAGTAACAATAATCCCAAAGTGAATTGGGAAACCATAAATGAAATTTTAACCAAAGAGGCTATGCGCAATATAAAATGTGACAGCTTAAAAATTAATGAGAAGCTTTATGAAGGCCCTTTACAAGTTGCTAATGGGTTAAACCATTATTATTCATATATTGCCAAAGAGTTGGATAATAATTTACCATCCTCTGAGGCAAGAACATATACCAGAGTGACTGATATTTTGAGATCAGGCTCAATTGCTCTGTGGCCCACAACAGTGGTGGAAATTCTTTCCATCATAAGCATATTAAAGAATAAAAATAATGCTACCAAAGATAACCTAACTACAATTATATTAAAGCACTGCGCTAACACTATTGCACCAGCAATAGCTCTTGTTATTAATAAAACTTTCTTTAGGCAGTGTCCCCGATAAATTGAAACTAGCTAGAGTAGCCCCAATTTATAAAGGGGACGATGTTGAGAATCCTGGGAACTACCGACCAATATCTGTACTACCTCCACTTTCAAAACTGATAAGAGCATGTAGTAAAAATAAGATTAGTTTCCTTCCTTGAAAAACTTTTTTTTATAAATATCAATATGGTTTTCATAAAGGATATAGCACTTAAAATGCAGCTGTTGACCTTGTCATTCAATTACAGCAAGCCCTCGATGATGACAATTCAGTATCAGCTGTCTTAACAGACTTAACAAAGGCTTTTGACACTGTTAATTATGACAGACTCTTGTTTAAATTGGAAATGATTGGTGTACATGGTTTACCACTTCAATGGTTCAGGAGTTACTTAACCAATAGAAAGCAATATGTGGTCCTAAAAAATGTAGAAAGTGAAGTCAGGTCCCTCTTCACCAAACTCAACCTCCCCCAAGGCTTCCTACAAATTTCTGTGTCGCAGTGGGAGGAGAATGAGGACTATCAAGCAGCTCGGGCGACAGCAAAGACACTAGCAGTCACAAACGACCATGCCGAGCATGGCGCTGCATTGGTTCAGGATTTTTTAGGTCGCCTGACAAAGGACGAAACTCAGCTCCAGTTTTTCCTCCAGGTGGTTGCTGACCACCGCAAGTGATACCCCAAGGTCCTCAAGCGGACCCTGCAAGAGCATACTAACGACAACAATGAGTGACTGGTCAATGGTTCATTACACAACTGTGTTAAACATTCTCTGAAACAGTGATATAACATAATTACATTTTAACAGTTCGCTAACCACTAACCTTTGATCACATTCACCTGCTATTGAAATTTCTTGAAGATTGCTAGGTTGCTATGATTCTGTTTTTGTTATCATTATGTTACAATAAACCACTGAGTTCTTTTTCAATTTTGGAATGATTCTAGTCACTTATGTTAAACAGCAGCTACCGTAATGTACATTTCTATGTCATGGGAACCCTTACAAGTCATCCACGATTCCGCGTTATATATTGTAAATTAGAGGTAATTGAGCGACCCCTAATTATGAAAATATTTCAATGAAATTTTGCACATAGTGCTTTGAAACCAAATAGAAGCTTTTGAGGGGGTCAGACTAACTATTTTTGAATTTTTATTTTTCACTCTATAAATAAGAACCACTACAACCACAATCTCATCTCCCAGAGCCAGACTGATTGCTTATCTTGGTGAGTGTTGATTTATTTTAGTAAAAATAATGTCCCAAATGCATAAAATAATCTTTCTGTCAATGTTTGTGTTCACATTTCTGATGTATTAACATGATTTCAATGTAGTTAAAATGCATTTGAGAAATTATATTTTATGTTGTTGCACACAACCCCCTTTTCTCTATATGTTAACACATTCGATATATGCGATTTCAATTTATGCGAGGTTTTCGCAGAACGTAACCCTCGCATAAATCAAGGACTTACTGTGAATAGAGTATTCAAAATGCATGAAATTATTTCATTTGAAAAAATTTGTGAACCAACTGTACAATTTAAATCACCTAAAAAAATAAGAATAACATTGTTTCAAATGTTAAGTATCAGCAGAAAAATTTCACACCAGTTAAGGGGTTAATACCTCAATTTTTTCTATTTTCCCAACAGTTGCAACTGTGTCCAATAGTAATGGTTGTTCTTTTAGTCTAAATCAGTGGTGTCCAATCTTTTCTACATGGCGGGCCAAGTTTGTGGTATCAAACCCTTCGGTGGGCCACATTGGAAGTTGCCAATTCTTCTGCGGGCTGGGTTATATTTTAAATCACCAGTTATCTATAAATTCTGAGGCACCATTTAATGAAAATCAAGTCTAAATGAGGTTTTTATGGTATATATTACAAGTTTTATCATCAAAATTTTCATAAAAATACATGAATTTGTGTTACATTTTTTGCATTGCTTTTTAGGCACTTTTCGCTTACAGCATGAGCGCCTATTATTGTCAGTCGGTCCGTCCCTCCATCCGCATATTCGTTCTCGGCTTCTACTGAACGGATTTTCATGAAATTTGATATTAAGGACTTTCTATCAAATATAATAAGAAAATCGCAAAAATGAATCACGTATGCCAATCAGGGGTACCACTTTACTGGGGACAAAAAATTAAATTTTCGTCATATCTCGTAAAGTATTGCTCATATCGAAATATTTTTCAAATAAAAGTTCTAGAACTGGTAGAGTATTTCCTTTCCTATACATTTTTATCGTAGGAGTAGCCGTTATCGAGAAAATCAAACAAGAAAGTCTTATGTCGAGTTGAACTTGGAAAATTTCTTGCATGGTTACTTCATTGTTGCTAACATAAACAATCTCACAAACAAACGTTTAATTTCCTTACGTGTGCATGTAATATTATTAAATAGGAAGAAAATGGATTATTTATGATGAAGAAAAGAACTTTAAAATGCAATTTCCCTTACGTACAGGTATATAATTTCTTTCTAATACTCCAGTGCATGAAACGCGCCCATTTGTGATACGTTGTACACTTTCCTAACTTTTTTTTATTTTTAGGTGCGTTTTTCTTCCAGCGTGAGCGCCTATTATCGTCGGTCTGTCCGTCCATCCGCATGTTTGTTCTCGGCTTCCACAGAACGGATTTTCATGAAATTTGATATTAAGGACTTTCAATCAAATATAATAAGAAAATCGCAAAAATGAATCACGTACGCCATTCAGGGGTACCACTTTACTGGAGACAAAAAATTAAATGTTCGTCATATCTCGTCAAGTATTGCTCATATCAAAATATTTTTCAAATAAAACTTGTAGAACTAATAAATTCGAGTATTTCTTTTCCTATACATTTTTATCGTTGGAGTAGCCATTATCCATAAAATCAAACAATCAGAACAATCGAAAGTCTTAAATCGAGTTGAACTTAGAAAATTTCTTGCATGGTTACTTCTTCATTGTTGCTAACATAAACAATCTCACAAACAAACATTTAATTTACGTGTGCATGCAATATTTTTAAATAGAAAGAAAATGGATTATTTCTTTAAAACGCTATTTCCCTTACGTACAGGTATATCATTTCTTTCTAATACTCGATTGCAGGAAACGTGCCCATTTGTGATACGCTGTACACTTTCCTAACTAGTTCATCTTAGCTTCGCAGGCCGCACAAAAACCTTTCATGGGCTGCATCTGGCCCACAGACCATAGAATGGATACCACTGGTCTAAATCTTTAACCCAAAATATCCAAAGTTATTATCCCTAAACTTTGTCAACATTTACGGTCAAGTCATGTTTCTTTAAAAATAAAGGAAGTTCCTTTAGAGGCATTTTTCTAAAGGTGTAAAATTGAAGAATAATGTGGGCATGTGATCTTTAAATAAATGTAAAATGCATCATACTTCAGGTGGCACTTTATTGAAACCTTAACATTTACGAATCAGCAATACAAATGGAAATAACTTGATGGCATAGAAAATTGGACTTTTCATTGTAATAATCTATATGACAGAATCAATAAATTCTTCTCATAAACATTAAAAAATTAGTGACTAGAAAATTTCTTTTCATTATGATATTATTAATTTTATGACGACAGCCTCTCATCAATTCAGTCTACTTACTAAGAGATCAATGTTATTGATATTAGAAATTGAATTTTCCTTAAATATATTTTTGCCATAAATATTAAACAAATAGCTGCAATGTAACTGAAGAAGCTTTAATAACAGTATATTATGACCAGAAAACATAATGCATAAAACTACATCAGCGATGCATACAAGCTACAATCATGCACCTGTATTTGTAGCATTATTAAAGATGACTAAGTAGAATACAGATATCATGGGTCCAATTTGTACATTGTATAAAGATTACACAAGGGCAATCGCAGTCTATTATTAATCATTTTCCAAGCGTAAATAGTATTTAAGTACATCATTCACGTTGGCAATTCACAGTGCAGACAACATGACTATTTGCACATTGAAACATGGACCGTGTGCATTTATATATCATCCTTTTCCAAGTGATCCAAATTACACAGTTGCCTAAAAATTTGTGCTGGACAACAAATATTATTTTTATTTGCTAAAACCTTAAGTCTGTTGGCAAAAATGAATCCAATATATGATTCCAAACTAAAGTACAAACTTTAAATTAAGAAATAAAACAATTCAGTCTCAAATGTATAGCTACCCTGAAACAAACATCTGTTTGAAAATATCATCATGAATACTTTATAAAAGTACTACATATAACAAAGCAATATGCTTACGTCTTTCTTATACATGCGATTGTGATGCACAGTAACTTATGAAATAATATTCTTCAGTAAAACTATATCAAAATACTCTTTAAACTTTAAATAATATCATATTTATAATATCATAAAAGACCTTTCATACAAATGTGTTAACAAAAGGCAGGGAGTATGGTTTAAATACAATAACACATCTTTCTCAAAAACCAGACATTGCCTCTCAATTTTTAAATTTACTACTTTCTACCAACCAGATTATATTCGCTAGATAAGTACAAATTTATCTCAAAAACATAATTTATAGCTAGCAAAAACAAATTTAAATACTTGTTCAAAACTTAACCTCTCATTAACCATATTATTTTTCAAGCTACATTCAATGCTTCTACCAACAAATAAGTACTTAACATCAATCTATAAAGCTATCATCCACTGATCTTTCTAAGCTTCCAACATGTCTTATACATTCTAATAGCATGTGTTTATAAAAACTTTGAGAAAGAGCCTTATAAATAAGAGCAATAGGTTTTTGTCAGATTGAATAAACAGCAGATACAGTTGAGTAAGAAAAAGAAACTAAATAACAGAGAAATAAAATTCATTAACAATACTGTTTTGTTCCCACTTTCAGCAACCGACATTTGTTTTACAAAATGCACAGAATTTTTTATGAGATTGTTAGGTAGATAAGTTGCATCATATGTTAATAAATGCAATGTGGACTAAGAGTCTTCAGCTCTAGCTTTGACACAATCAGTACCGACATTCAAAAAACATTAAGCAGTTATAGTGATACATTTCTTTACCAATATTGTTCCAGCTGTCCCAAATACTTAAGAGCAAATAATTTTCATGTATTCATGAACACAATCCTATAGCAGGTGTGTATTTATGTGCCTGATAATTATGAGGAATGAAAGGTAACTTCCCTTGGAGGCTGGCCATTATCCACTGCCCACACTGAACCACTGGCAGCTTTCTGGATAACATGAATCAATGCCTTTGATACATGCTCTGGCCTATAAAAAATCAATATTATTCAAAATCACTAAACGAACAGAAAACAGTACAAAAAATGGGCGTGCAACCTTTTTATGCGGTGAGTCACTTTTGTAGTTGGATGCTTTGGTGGGCCATATTCATTAAGCTACATCGTATCCCTTTTTATATAATGGAATTATTAATTTAATTTCCTAAACTTTAGTTTTATTTATTTTGATGTTGCCCATACTTCTGCTGTGCTGCTACATCCTACTGGCACTGAGAGCTATACTAGGTATTTATTTATGGGGCCAAATTTCCTAAAGGGAGGCAGATCTGCTGCAGGACTGACAATGAGCTATCGTTACAATGTATACACATTAGTAATCAATTGGTCAAGAAACACATGAACAAATGGCTGAAATACATGGTCGAACCATGAAAAAACAGGCTCCGAAATTTTCATTTTCTTCTGTTTTGGCAGGTTTTCCTTTTCACTATCACATTATGATATTTCACTATAACATTCACTTTCATTAAAACTGAAGCTTTATCAGAATCTATTTCATCTATAACCTTCAAAATATCTTCATTAAGCATGTTGTTCATACTAACACTGGCCATTTCGATAGAAACGGATATAAAACAAACATAAAAAATGATAATTTTTAGTCAAAATATCTGAAAAATAAGATGACCATGGCAAGAAAATATTTACTTAAATATAAAAGAAGGCATTTAAATTGATTTTGAGGAAATTAAAGAAAGGACTGATGGTGAAATGACAATACAAAGTCGAGCTCAAGTATACTCGAGTGCAGTAGCGAAAGGGTTAAGATCATTTATTGTAAGTGCAAATATTTTGTTTTAATTATGCAATTAAAATAATTTTAATTCTATAACTAACGTTAATTTTTTGTATACATTAATATTTTAAATATTCAATAGTCATCGATACATTTTCATACATCGAAATAGTTAATTTAATAATTTTTCAACAATTTCACATCAAATAACACCATAGTTTACAACAAATTACAAATGTTACTCGAGTATAAGTCGACCCTGTACTTTTTTGCTAAAAATTTTGTATTTAAACCTCGACCTATACACGAGTATATACGGTACTTAAAATAAATTTAGTTACTGTTATAAAATTAAAAGAAATATATTTCGTATTTTCGTCATTTAAATGAATTTTTACTAACTTGATTGTATTCTGTATTAATCAATTGTTATTGAGCGGGCCTCGAGAAGCAGTTTCAGATCTGCTTCTCTGGCAGTTGTACACATGGAAATGCAAGAGCAGGGAAAAGAGGGGAGGGCCTATGTGTGCCCAATGGAGGGGAAGTAAGCAGGATTTGAACTGCTTTAATTTTGGTGTGCTACATTGGTACTTCCTTTTTATTAAACATGAGCTGGAGTGCCCGGCGTTGTCCGGGACTACATGGAAAACAGCATTTATTGAATTAAGCACCCCCCCAATTATTTTATCGCCATATAGCCTATGTTACTCGCAGGATAAAATTATATACCTATGCAAAGTTTCGTGACGATATCTTCAAAGGTGTGGATTTGTATACGGGACGAACAAAATCGGAATTTCAGATTTATAGCTATAGACATAGTGAAAGTGCCCGGTGAATTTCAACAGATTTAATGAATCTACTTTTGCTGCCAATTCTAAGGGCATATGCAGAATATACAAAAACATTTTAGTCTACGAAAAACTGAAAATCACCTATAAAGAATACTTTTTCACTTAGCATTTCTTAACAATTAACCATATTTATTTGTAAACAACCTGTCTCTGAGCATATTGCATTAATATATTACGATAATTTTATTTCCTATCATATCACTTTCGTTAAATCCAGCTTAATTTCTTGTGTAATTATGCTTTTCTGAAATGTTTACTTTTATGACTTGTATGCAAGAAACCCATGAAAAGGAAACTTATAGTTGTCCATGACTGAACACCGACTCTGGTAAATGTACACCAGATGTGTGAGCCTATTTGCATTAATAAACATTAATAATGCACAATATAATGATTTTACTTACAAAAAAGATAAGATTCCAGTATTTAATAGACGAAAAAAGGTTCAATTACTTTGGACAATCATTATAAACTTTTCCCACATGCTGCTTCCTGAATTGCTACATCAATCATTTTATTGATTAAACAGAAGTGCAAAGTGAATAACACTATTCTTTCATCAATTTGAAGGCTTCATTAAAGCTAACTGAATCGAAGGTAACAATGACAGCCACCTTGGCAATCTCCGAAAATAGTACAAACAAGTTAGGAAAGTGTATAACGTATCACAAATGGGTGCGTTTCATGCAATGGTGTATTAGAAAGAAATGATATACCTGTACGTGAGGGAAATAGCATTTTAAAGTTCTTTTTTCATCATAAATAATCCATTTTCTTCCTATTTAAAAACAGTGCATGCACATGTAAATTAAACATTTGTTTGTGAGATTGTTTATGTTAGCAGCAATGAAGAAGTAATCATGCAAGATAATTTCTAAGTTCAACTTGATTTAAGACCTTCTTGTTTGATTTACTAAATAAAGGTAACTCCTACGATAAAAACGTTTAGGAAAGGAAATACTCTTCTTTACTAATTCTCCAACTTTTATTTGAAAAATATTTTGATATAAGCAATATTTTATGAGATATGATGAAAATTTATTTTTGTCACCAGTGAAGTGGTATCCCTGATTGGAGTACAGGCAGTCCTCGACTTTTGTACATTCGACTTTTGTACAATTCGCTCTTTCGTACGTTGTAAATTCTCGCCCCTAAACTGCCTTTTGTATGCCGAACAACGCCGAATTCGGACTTTCGTTCGTCAGCTGACGATCAAACATTTCCAGCTATCGCATAATGGCGCTGTCTGTCTACCAACCCAACACTTTTAATAAATTAAAGTATGCTACGTAATAATATACGTATTGTATGTAATGTAAGATTTGTGTGTAATGTTTTTTAATATTGTACTGAAACTTGACAAGAATAATACCACTGTAAAGTCGGTTAATAATCAATAAATTATTATTATTATTCAGTCTTGGCAACATTACCGTCTTTGTTTGTACGTACAGCAGTGTTACTTTGTGCATTATTTTATAAACATGAGTGACAAACGGAAAACTGAAAGTGCTAATACAAGTGAAAAGAAACGTAGGACACATAAACTTAACACGAATGAGACAAAGATGGAAATAATTAGGCCGAAAGCGGTGAATCTTTAACTTCAATCAGACGCTCATTGGACTTAAGCTGGTTGACTGTGGGGTCAATTGTGAAGGAAAGGACAAAATTAAAGAATACCTACGAAATTCTGGAAATATTTCGTCGAAGATTGTGTCTAAAAGGCGAAGTGTAGTGATGGAGGAAATGGAGCGATCTTTAACATTATGGATTGAGGATCAGCATCAAAAAAACATTCCAGTGAGTCTTGCAATAATACAAGGTAAGGCTCTCAGTTTGTATGAAGACTGGAAAAAACGCTTAGAAGGGGCAGCTGATACTCCGGAATTTCAGGCAAGCCAAGGCTGTTTTGATAAGTTCAAGAGCAGGGCTTGTTTACATAACATTAAATTGACTGGAGAATCTGCTAGTGCAGATAAAAAAGCTGCACAAGAATTTGTAAAAGAGTTTTCCAAAATAATTGAAGAAGGGGATTATTCTGCTCGTCAAATTTTAATGTTGACGAGACAGGATTATTTTGGAAAAGGATGCCTGCACGAACCTATTTAGCAAAGGAAGAGGCGGTTGCACCTGGGCATAAGGCAGCTAAGGACAGACTCACATTGCTTCTTGGTGGCAATGCAGCAGGTGATTTTAAAATAAAACCAATGCTAGTCTACCATTTGGAAATTCCAAGAGCTTTGAAGGGGAAGGCTAAGGAAATGCTGCCAGTCATCTGGAAATCTAATTCAAGTGCCTAGGTTACTGGAACAATTTTTCAGGACTGGCTTAATCTTCATTTTGTTCCAGCAGTTAGACATTATTGCAGGAGGAATTATTTAGTATTTAAGGCAATATTACTTTTGGACAATGCTCCTGGACACCCACAATCGTTACAGGAACTTTATCCAGAAATTAAAATTGTGTTTCTGCCTCCAAATACCACATGTGAAATTCAACCTAAGGATCAGACAGTCATAGCCACTTTCAAGCGGTACTACATGAGGAGAGCAATCAACCATGCTATCAGGGCAACTGACAAGGAAGGGGGACCTACCCTGAAGGAATTCTGGAAAGATTATAACATCTGGAATGCAGTCAACAATATTGGGGACTCTTGGGCTGACAAGTTATTCACTCATAGTTATTCACAACTGCTCACGTGGCCCACCCTCAAAGAAGTTTCCCTACCCCTGCAGTTCTGAATCTGCGTAATAATTATTAGTAGATTTGCAAAAAAATAATTGTTAAAAAAAATTAATTCCATGAACTTCTATACATTGTGACGTCATAAATATTACCTAACTTTTATATGGTTAATTATCAAAACAACTTATATGATTAACATAAATTACAAAAAACTTTTGATGACTTGTTGAAAGGGTGATACAATAAGCTTAAACTTTAACAACATACTGTTTATTTGGTTTTAAGCCAAAACTTCAAAAATTTTTAATATAATTCACATAATAGACCAACCTAGAATGAAAGAAAGTGCACAGACAGACAATGCATTTAAAAACGCACACTTCCAGGTATTAAAATTATCCCCAGAAAATAAATTTTAAAATAAGGTTTTTTAGGTTTAGGTGTCTAATTTGAAAGTGGCAATGTCTAATTTAAATGGGAAATCCTATAGAATCAGCAATCGGCAAACTCTGTGGAACACCTGCTTTTCCAACAAATTTTGAACTGAAGTCCATGTATTGATTGGTAGTTGGTGAATCCGGAATTTGACAGGAAATGCAGGACATAATTATACTTTTGAACACAGTACTTGCTAGAGGAATGCTTTCTAGTGTGTGTGAAGGCACCTCATGATATTTATCTTTACAACTCACGGGGTACAAATTTAAATGTAAATAGAGTTTGAACCGAACCACTTTTGCAAAAAAAATTACTGGCTTGGTTTGTGGTTCAGTAAAAAATTAATCACCAGTTTCAGTTTGGGGTTCAGTAAAATGATTGTGGTTCAGTTCAGTTTGCAGCTCTGGTTAAAACTGTGTACTATCTTATTCTTGCGATGTTTACATGTTGCATGGTCGAAGTTTTCAGAAATATGCATTTTTTTGAAATTTTGTGGATTTTTCATACTCTTTCCGGGCAGTGCCAAGGCAACCATCATTGTTACCTCTGATTCAAATTCTACTTAAATTTAAACACACTTTTTCAATGTTTCTGTCATTTTCTATTTTCATAAAAGTTAAGTGAACATACCTTTTTACTCAAATTAAGATTTGAAATTATTTAATAATTTATTCACAGCTTTTCAATTTATAATTGCTAAAACGTCCTTCAAAGTATAAAATATTTTGAAGTACGGTGCAGTGTAAAGACCTCTTGTTTCTTTTCCGATCACATGAATATATACATGAAGAAATCAAATTTATACTAACAAGAAAACAATGGCAATTTAAAAGGTAAATAACATTTTGTTTTTAATCAAAATAGATTTTTTAATTTAGCAATAGATACTTTTAAAGCTATAATTATGTAAACTTTATTTGTTTTTGTCTTTTATGCAATATTTTTATAGTGAACGTCAATTTTATGGAAAAATATTTTTTAAATCTGAAAAATGACGTGATTTTAGGGGTGCATCTTATGTAAAGGCGGGATTAGACCAGGGCAGCAACGTGCTACATTGCCGCATGCCTCATTCTGTGGTATGCTGTTGAATGCAACAACATGCAACATATGCTGCATGCCTCATGACCATTTAAATCAAAGCAGCAGATTTTCTTTCAATTAACAAAGTGAAAAAGATTGTTGGTGAGGGAGGTTCCTGGGTTTGTTTATTTTGTGCCAGGTAGTTTCTTGAAAACTGGTTTCCTGTTGCATCGTCACAAATGCTGCATGCAACACTCCTTGCTTCCCACCTCAGTTGGGAAGTCTTGCAACAGCGTGCGGTATCGGTATTTTTGTGGCATGCGGCGTACTTGTTGCATGCGGCATATGGCAACAATCTGCAACATGCCGCATGCAACCTTGTGGCACGTTGCTGCCTTGGTGTAATCCCACCTTAAGGGAGCATCTTGTACACCAAAAATTATGGTATGTATCATTTTATTGCAAATCATCAGTTTGTACATATAAAACCTAAAATTTTGTTTAAAAAATGTCATTTTTATCTAATTGTAGTTGAGGGTCCTTGAAAATATGGAAAATAGAATGGCGGTCTACAAACCAGAAAACTTTGGGAACCACTGCAATAAACCTCAGGTATAACCTAAAATCTATCATTCCAAAAACTAACACTGAAAACTGACACTTTTGAAAATATGGTCCAAAAACATGTTTTCTGGTTGCAGACATACTGTACTAAAAATAAATCCATCTCTTACACCCAAGATAACTACTAATCATCTCATCCTCATCTCTACTAATATAAAGTTACAGGACCTTTCTGCCGAAAAGTGGGTGTCAATTTGAAAAGAGGAGTAAATGACAAATCTATTTCATTAGTTATATATATGATATCTTACCATAAGGCTAAAGCCATGAGCAGGGCCTGAGAGAGGTGAGGTGGGGCTTGGGCCAGTCACAAATGTGGCACCCCACTCCACTCCAAAAGCCATACAAATATATTAATAAAATCAATAAAACATAAAAAAAACAATTTTTCACCATTTATCAAAAGAAACTTTAATGTATATAACAGAACTTATTTACATTACCGATTACAATGCTTCACAATTTAAATATAATTTACGTTTATTGGAGATTTAATTTGACGACCTGTATAACATTACCAGAGCTGAAAATTGAAACGAATGAAAATTATTTTTAAAATGCTTTTCGAGCTTTATTTTTTGCAAATTTCTTTATTATCGTTGAAAAATCTATTGTCCGCGCAACGTCAGAATTTATGTGAAGAAATTGATAATCCATTTAACCTTTCTTGAGACATCGTAGATCTGTTAAAATTACGACACTTAGCCACTATACATAGTATGATGGGTAAGTAATAAGAGAATGCCTGTCGCTATTCTCAGTTTCCTTTGTTCAAAAACGCAACAAAACTCCACCGATTTGACAATAAAATTTAATTTTTGAGCGGTAGCCGATAAGCGATCATCTCTATCTTTCGCTATCTCTTCTCCATCTCGACATAGTCCAACCCTTCCTTCCCCTTTAACTGTTGATTGGTGCTTATTTGCACCGGGGTTATTTGTTCAATATATTAGAATAAATATATTGAACACAACCTATAGAATAAATTTTGGGGGGGCCCTCTGGACCCGGGGCCAGGGCCAAATGGCCCTGCTGACCTCCCCTCTATCTTGCTCTTGCCGAGCATAGGGGTAAAGTTTCAAGAAAAGTCAATCCGGATATATCGTCGTTGCCAAGGAAAAAGTCATTAACACCAATTTTGAGGCAAATTAAGTTTGTTGTATACTTAAGTCAGAATGTCAATTTTCTGTGTTTGGAATAACTCATTAAGCGCCAATTATAAGTATTTCTTATAGAAAATCAATGCAAATAATCACTAAAAGGAGCAGTAAACATTTGTAAAGAAAAAGTCACTAAGTCTGTTAGTCTATAATGTAGTTAATGACTTTTTCCTTGACAACGATAATATAACCTCAAAAGTTTAAATAATATAAACGTTCAAGAACAAGCACTTAAAAATATTTGCCTAAGGCAGAAATGTTAAACTCATGGGAGCATTTCAGGTTAAGTCCATGGCTTGAGGGCTGCAAGTTGGATTTTATTTTCATTCTGCCTAGTTTAAGGGGGGATGGCTTCTGGGATACTCAAGAACAGTAGAGATGGTTATTTATTTACAACAATTTGTTAACATTAATTCATTATTTACAAATATAAAATGTAACTTTATCTAAATTAATGAATGTTGCTTGTAAAATATGATAAAATTTGTTTTAAATGTACTTTTCATTAGAGGTCTGACATCGTTTTCTCAACACAAGTTTTTCATAATCGGGACGCAGTTGTTGGGTATCCATAAAGGTTAGTTTTAAAATATTAATTTTTATACTTTTAACTTGTTTTTCGTTTTCATTTCATGTTGATCCAACCAAGGAAATCAAAAAATAATTAATCTAGCACTTCTAAAACAACTCATTCTCACACGTGTAAGATAAATAGGCAATTATAATCTCTCATAGCCACGTTTTCGATGGCCAAATTGGTAAGCTGGTCGATCAGTCAGGAAAAAACTCGTCAAATTGTAAAACCAAAATTTAACAATACGAGTACCTTCAGTAATAAATCAGTCCGATTATAATAAAAGTTGATAATAACTATTACCTAAATATTAACCTTAGTTCTTCGGTTCCTTAGCAAAATACTGGCTTAACTTTGGTAATGTATATACTCTGTGCCTTTTAAGGATTAAAACTGATAGTACCAAAGCTGTTCCAAAATACTTCAAAGTATCTTTAATATCGTCCAAACATAACTGTTTTCTACACCATAATGAAAATGAGAACACGAGAGTAAAGCCTAAATACACGTCAACAAAAGAGATAATTATGCACGCTCTTATTGATTTTAAATTAGAAATCCATTATACAGTGAATTAGAATTTTACATTGTTAGATTAGTAATTAAATTACATTAAAGTTTTATATTCACAGATTTATCTTGAATAGTGTAAAATTTATTTTAATTAGATTAGGAAATAAAGAAGAGTTAAACTGGAATCTTCATTAACCACTCATTTTTGCATAACTTAAATCAGCCATTTGGACTCTTATTTCTTTATTTCTAATAAAATATGCTGCAAATATCCACCTTTGCATTGGATTTTAAAATCTCATCGGGGGCTGCAGAATTTCGGAGACCAGGCCGCATGTTTGACATGCCTGGCCTAAGGTATCTCTAACAGCCACAAAGTTATAAAAAACCAGATGCATTTTGGCTACTAAGCAGCCATTTTCAGGGCAAATTCACCAAAAATAGATCCTAAAAGAAAGAAAGGATACTTTTACAATCTATTTTTGGTGAATTACCATGGAAGATGGCTGCTTTGTAGTCATAATGCATATTTGGTTCTTTTATAACCTTGTGGCTATTACAGATACCAGAGGCAAGCATTTTTTTAGTGCTTGTTCTTGAATTTTTTCAGCCATATGACATGCTCAATAATTCTCGGTGGAATAATTTCCCGATGCCTAAAATCAACTAGCTCAAAGTTCATAATGTAACAGCATCTCTTAGAAGCTTTTAAGATACAGTTATAATACTTACTTCTGGACAACAGAGGAAGCAGTGTCCCTCTGCCAAGCCTTCTCATACTCAGAGGAAAGCAGCTGCTTTTTAACATCAGTGACTAAAGCAGTCTCAGTAGCACCAGGGCACAGGGCAATAACTTTAACCCCCGTAAGATTAACATGATATGCATCCTACAAATACAAAGCAGCATTAACATCACAAGAATGGCAATGAATAAGACATATACTGCAAACATTCTACTGATAAAAAATTATTTGATTTTACTTTTATTTAACTTGTTCCTTGAGAAAATATTCTGCAGATAATGATAATTAAGTTATCAACTCAATTTAACAAATTAATTCTCATAAATAGTGGAATGCCATAATTACAGAACACAGAGAGAATGGTAGCTTATGATGATTTCTTTGTATTACATACATCCTGCTCTTAAAATATGTAACATATAACAGCATGCAGCATAAATTTTTAAAAAAATACATACCCCAAATGATCGCGTCAGGCCAATCAGTGCGTGTTTTGTGGCCGTATAAATGGGCACACTTACATATGGCCTGATACCAACATTGGAGCCTGTGATGACCACCAATCCACCTCGCCCAGATGCATTACGATCTTTCCCCATGAACTTTAAGGCAAGCAGTGTTCCTCGAATGACACCATTCTTTAAAAAAATATTTCTTTAATTAATGCTGTTTTCAAAACTATCTCTTTGCTTATGGGAAAAGTGGTATCTCACCACCATAAACATTCATGATACATGTTAAATACAGAATTAAAGGCTTTATCCCCTATAAAATTAATAGATGTCACAGTTAAAAATATTACCTCCAAAAGACAATCCACATTGTTTTCCCAAAATGTTATCAATTACTTACTTGCATTGGGCTTTTAAAAATTAATGGTTAACTGAGTCCAGTAAATTTTTAATTTTTTACCAAAAGTTGAATTTCAATTGATAATATTCATTTAAAATATTTATATAAGCAGTAATTACTTATTCAGTTAAAATATTATGGTATTTTCAATGCAATACAGCAAAAACTCCATAAAAAAACAATCTGGGAAAAATACTGGAATATCAGAATAGAGACAACACGTGAAGCATTGCCTGTATGTGATACAGGCAAAGGGTTAATACCATTTGTATAAATTAGTACCATAAAATAGTAAATTCATATTATCTGCAGGAATTTTCAATGTACAAAAAGGAATATTTCAACAATAGTAATTTTTCTCTGACAAAATATCATAGTATGGAACATAAAATTAGAAGCTATTAGTAAACATTTGTTTCAAGTGACATTAATAGCTATTAAGTTTGTAGTTATTTTCCAGTAAAACAGTATGCACCAAAGGATATACTGTGACATAATGGAGTACATCAAGTGAATATTAGGAGTGGCACCAAAAAAGCTTATTAAATGAATAAATCAGCAATTTGAAAAATGTTATAGGTCATTAAGGCAATAATCTTGCCTCAAATAAATTTAGGATATTGCAGTACCAACAAATGCATCCAACAAGATATTGTGATATGAAAAAAAAATTCCCAATAAACCATCACATTTTTGAACTATGGTGCTATGGAATTGTAATTTCCGAGTTTGTATTACTGATCTAACAAATATTAAAATGCATATATGAAAAGTCTTACACCAATCTCTACCAGTTAACATTTACTCTAAAGATACACTATTTATTTGCCGATTTGATGAGTTCTTATTGTTAGTTGCATCAGAAAATGCCAGAAGAGATAAACTATCAATGTATGGATATCACATAAATGAAACTGCAAGTAAGATACAAAAGAAAAATTAAAGGAAAATACATGATGTAGACGTTCTTACTAATATGAAATTATATACAGGGTGTCCCGCAACACGAGGTCGATACTTCACCTACGTTTAGGGGAAGTCATTACAAGTGGAAAATGAAGAGTAATCATTTTGCATATTCTCAATAATAAAGGAGTAATGGACATTTGAAATTGTTGATGGAAATAAGAAGAAAAGCAACCATTGGCAACACTTCTGAGCACACAGGTCGACACATGGTCATGCGATAGTAGCTAGAAAGAAGAAAAGCAACCAATGTCCATGTACACTAATGAAGAGTACACCGACATTCATTTTGTTTATGGATTCTGCGATGGGAATGTGGCAGCAGATGTCTGAAAATATGAGAGGCGATTCCCAAATCAGTGAACATCTGATTAGCGAGTGTTTCCATGCGTCCACAGGTATTTACAAGAAAAAGGTGCATTTCCAAAGCCAAAGAGCATCCCATACAGCAAACAGTGGATGAGGAAGAGGTCATACTCGAGATGGTGAACAAAAGTTCAACCACCAGTATTCGTAGAATATCTGAACGGACCCACGTGCCACGAATGAGTGTATGGAGAACTCTTAATCATCACGGTTATTATCCATTTCACCATCAGGATGTGCAAACTCTTCAGCATGAAGATTATCCTGCATGTATGGAATTCTGCAACTGATTCCACGAATTTTGTTTAGCGATAAGGCGATGTTCACTAGGGACAGAATAACAAACTGTATAAATTCCCATTCATGGGCCTAGGAGAATCCAAATGAAACAAACGAAACTCATTTTCAACACAGATTTTCTATAAACATTTCGTGCGGGATTATTGACAATAGGCTTATTGGACCATTCGTTTTGAAACATCATTTTACTGCAGAGAGATAACTAAACCTATACCGCCTAACAGAACTTCTGGAAGATGTGCCACTTGAGGTTAGACAAGGTATGTGGTTTCAGCCTGACAGTGCACCAGCACACTTTACAAGATGTGTAAGACCAACGGTTTGAAGGTCGCTGGATCGGCCGGGGAGGGCAACAAGCTTGGCCGCCAAGGTCACCAGATTTGATCCCTTTAGATTATTACTTATGGGGCCCTTTGAAAAGTCTTGTTTATCAAACGAAAGTGCAAACTGTAGAAGAAGTCAGACCGCATCAACGATGCTGCAGCACAGATCAAAATGGATGGCGTTATACTTCGCACAGCAACAAGGTCTCTTGAAAGAGAGCCAGAATCTGCCTAAGAGAAGATGGTGGCCACTTTGAGTAATTATTGTAATGAGTAATTGCTTGAATAAACATTGTAAAACAGCAAACTTGCTTTTCTTCTTATTTCCATCAACAACTTCAAATGTCCACTACTCGTTTATTATTGAGAATACGCAAAATGATTAGTCTTCATTTTACACTTGTAATAACTTCCCCTAAACGTAGGTGTAGTATCGACCTCACGTCACGGGACACCCTATATATGTTGATATTAATGCAGATATCCTAACTAATACATGGTTTGTTTATACTCCTTGCTAGGAACAATGATAGTTTGTTTATACTTGTTCCTACAATAAAAGTTATGGAAAGAAATGGTATGGTAATATAATCCTTGTAATATTATCCTAACATCTGCCCTGCTGTTAACAGTCGTAGGCAGCATATTTCTTGAGAACCGTTCGTTGTAGAGATATGCAGTAAAGAGCATTTTGTTTCTACTAGCTAGGAGGACCTTGGAAAACTATTTTCATTTGCTGAAGTGTCCTGGGTTCGAATCCAGGAGACAATTATATTTTGTCATAAGTATACAGCATTTTCAATTTTTCAGAGTGCAAGGTTTATTTTCCTTCATCATCAAAATACCTAATTATGGACTGATTTTCTTCGTTTTTGCTTAATTCAACGGTTAAAACTGTGTACTGTCTTATTCTTGCAATGTTTACATGTTACACGGTCGAAGCTTTCAGAAATACGCAATTATTTTCAAATTTTTGTGGATATATTTAGTACTCTTTCCGGGCATTGACAAGGCGCCCATCAATGTTGCCTCCGATTCAATTACTGTCAGTTAAACCTTCAAACAGATGAAAAAAAGCGTTATTTGCATGGAAATTATTGCTGTAGCAACATCAAACTTTATAGATAGCAACAAATATTTATGGATAATTATTCAGTTAACTGCGTACGGGAAGCATTTCAAATGATTTAATCAAAGCAAATGAATCTTCATTTCATTGTTTGAATGCTGGAATCTTACCTTTTTGTAAGTAAAACCATTATATTATACATCTATAATGTTTATTAACACAAATAGGCTCATGCATAAATTTAAAATTATAGGAGAATAGGGACATATGCTATTTTTTTAGCATAATGAAAGTTACGTGGTTATCTTCTCTTCATAGATAATCTAAATAAATGGTTGCATTGATTGTTATATAAAAAATAAAGGGCATATATTTCAATAAAAAGAAACAAAGAAAATTACAAACAAAAGTTTGTGATCAATTACTGTGTAGCATTAATTTTCTCTCTAATATGCTAGAGTTACCCATTTGGCAGCGCAGCCACCAATCTCACGGGGTTGGGCCGCGGAGCGGCCAGGGGCGGAGCCCCTAGTATAGATAAAATATAATAAAAACATTTTGGTTTTAACATTTTTTAATTTTAGAGGAAAGTCCTATTATTAATTTTAATTGTTATTTTCAATTCATTAATATGCACTTAGTTTTTGGATTACATATACATTTTTCTGGTAGTTTGTAGTATTTAAAGCCAATACAACATTTATAATAATTTTTAATTGACATCTTCAATCAGTTATTGTATTTTTTGGGCTATAAGGACACATTCCAATTTTTCAAGAAAAAAGTATTTTGGTTGACCAAAGCAGTAAGGGTCACGTTGTGTATAATTTCTAACAGTGATTAAATCTGTATCTCACAACATCTTAAGAAGATATTATGATGTGTTAACAGTTAAGTATAATGTTTTAGGTAAATTTTATTTGTGAAAGTAAATGAAGATGATCTAAAACAGAAACAAGAATGAAAATTATAATCTATGAATGGAATTCATAGACTTCAGTCTTTGCCATAGCATTTACGTGCAAAAACAATACCGAAAGATAAGATGGGTCACGAATTTTTATCTCCAAAACTATAAGTCGTAATTATGTGGTAAAGTGAAACTTGTATGGCTAAATGTGCTATGCACGCAGCCTAGGGCCATATTAATTAGGCTATCCGAGTGCACCGCTCCCATATCACATGCATTTTTTTAGTATTGGATACGCATATTTTTTCATTCTTTTAGCCATTGTGATCCCAATACATGTAACAGTAATTATAAAATTTTTATGACATCTACTGGAATTATAATATTGTGACAATAATCGTTTTTGTGTCAGTACTGAATAGTAACAATCTAACCTTCAGTCTATAAGATGCAGGCTGATTTTGGGAGATATTTTTCTGTAAAAAGTGACTTATAGCCCAAAAAATAAAGCAATTAAAGAATAAGAATTAGATGGAATGCAATTACAAAATAGTAATAATTGAGATGTTGCTATTTTAAACCTAATAAGGTTTTTGCATATATGCACCTTTCCCAAACTTGATAAAGCTGTTGATTAATTGTGGTGCTAAATGCTCCTTCCTGGAGGTATGTAAAATTGAATGCAAGGAGTGGTACTAGGCAATGAATAAAGATGGATGTGATCCGAATCTTTTTTGAGTTCTTAAGAATCTTACTATAAAAAGTTTTTATATAACATTTCTAGTTATTTCAGATAATTCTAGTTAATTTTTCAAACTTCAAAGTGGTAGTAAACAAGTTTTATGATGAATGGCAAAATGGTCATTACCTTCAACCGCTTTTGTAAATTAGCGAAGAGTTTTCCTAGAAAATTATTATCACATTCAAGTACATTCTTCTTGATATACAGGTAGGGGTTTAAGTAAATGAAAAAATATTTTTTGACCAAAGATTTGTACTTTTGTCAAAGATTGTATAAAATTTATAAAAAGATAACAATAGCATGTCAAGTAACTTAAGATTAACATTTTCTCAGTTGTTAATCTTTAATTAAATTACAAATCAATTTAATACTTTTTATGCAAAGGATGAAATATCTATGAAATGACAGAACGAATGGATGAAATTGTTTTTTTAAACACATTAATTTCAGTAAATTATTTACTAACGATTTTTAATTATATTATTAATATACAGATATAGTCAGAAACGTTTTCGTATGAGAAAAACTCACCAAATTGACGTCGACTTCTAATTCCCAAAACCGGTCATTCATTATTCCAGCATTGTTAATGACAATATCTAGTCCCCCCAAAACGTTTATAGTTGTTTGAAATGCCTCTATAAATGAAAAGGAATAAATTAGTTCGTCATTACGCAAAACTAAAGCTTATAGTCCCTAAAATCTTACCTTCATATTGCGGATAATCAGTAACATCACACAGGCAAAAAATTACGTTGTCTTTTCCATACTTTGCTGAAAACTGGAGAACCACTTCATCACCGGCGTCAGCGTTAATATCGCAAACGGAAACCTGAGTAGATAACATTAAAATCATTACTAAAGCCAGAATCAGTATTAAATAAGCACGATCACTTACCAACCTGATTTTAATCCTACGATGCAAAAATAACTATTCTGTATTCGTATACAAACCTTAGCGCCATTCTTCAATAATTCTTCGCAATATGCACGACCAATGCCAGCAGCTCCGCCAGTAACTAACGCAACTTTATTCTTAAGGTCCATTTTCAATGCGTTATACAGAATCTCTTCAGGTAGAATATGCAATCATACTACAGAATGCTATTCTTCCGCTGCTACTCCCGGTAGGTTAGAGAATAATATCTTCATTCCGAAATAAAGACGGAGTGAAATAAGCAAACACCGCCCTCCACGCCCAAATTAGAGACCGAGAACTGATCCTAAAATATTTCTATAGCTTTTACACGGGATGGAGTTCGCTATATGAAAACAATTTATCTGTAATGTAAAATAGCTAATTCTCTCTTATAAATTACACTTGATCCAACTACAGTACTTGAAAAAATTCCGCTATTCGACAATTTCAGTTATATGACTGCGATCTTCAGCGATACTATATTGTTATGATAGCTTTACTAAACTTTCGATAGGGGGCAGATTGACTGACAATATTGACGATTGACTCGTGTTATTCTGAGTTAACGTAGTCGTTCGAAAGTTTACGGTAAATTCTAACCATGCCTCCAAAAGCAAAACCCCCTGCAGCTAATAAGAAAACAGAGCAAAAGAAGAAAGAAAAAGTCATTGAAGTAAATTGACATTTTTGCTTTCAAGCTCTGTCTTATTAATTGTAAAAATATTTTCACCTTTGTGGTTTATAATATTTTTCTTCGCAGGATAAGACCTTCGGTCTAAAAAATAAGAAAGGTGCCAAGCAGCAGAGGTTTATTCAGCAAGTTGAAAAACAAGTAAAGTTTGGAGGTAACCCTAGTAATAGAAAGTTAGAAGACTCAAAAAAGCTAGAGAAAGACAAAAAGGATGCAAAGCTCAAGGAAGCGAAGGAGCTCAATATGCTATTTAAACCGGTGGCTATACAAAAAGTTGAAAAAGGTAAGCAGGAAAATCATCTATAAAGTTATTTATAACTAAAAAATTATGTTAATCATCTTAAGCAATTGTATGACATTGGCGAAATTTGTCAAAGCATATTGGTAGTTAAAATGAGATTACTGATTATGCTGTATCCAGGTATCGACCCAAAGTCTGTTCTGTGTGCGTTTTACAAGCAAGGCCAATGCACCAAAGGAGACAGATGTAAATTTTCTCATGATTTGACGTTGGAAAGGAAGGCTGAGAAACGTAGTATGTATCATGATATGCGTGATTCAGAGGAGACCATGGAAGATTGGGACGAAGAAAAGCTGAAAGAGGTTGTGGAGAAGAAGCATGCAGAAGATAGCAAGCGACCTACAACTGATATTGTTAGTTACGGCACCATTCCTTTCTTCGAGTCACTTTTTAATAGCTTTGATAATCAATTCCTGCTTTAACTTTTGACAACCTTGATACAAATTTTCAGATCTGTAAATATTTTGTGGACGCTGTCGAGAAGAGCAAGTATGGTTGGTTTTGGGAATGTCCTAATGGAGGAAAATGTATTTATAGGCATGCTTTACCCCCAGGATTTGTACTAAAAAAGGTTAGAAACAAGCTACAATATTTTAAACTCGTCTTATTTGAAAAATACTATAACCACATTGTTATTGCTTGAATCTATTTTGTAATTTTTTCTTCAAAATATGCGTTTTTTCCTGTGTAATCAATGTATTGGAATTTATTATAACAAGGATAAGAAAAAGGAAGACAAGAAGGATGAAATATCATTAGAGGATCTTATTGAGCGTGAGAGATCTTCATTAGGTTCAATTCTGACTAAAGTGACTTTAGAAACATTTATTGCTTGGAAGAAAAGAAAAATCATGGAGAAGGAAGAAACTGCTCGCAAAGATGAAGAGAAGAAGAGGACTGAGTTTAAAGCTGGTCGCCAGATCGGGGTGAGTAAATCACTTTTTAAGTATCTGGATAAAATCGACTAATTTTTGTTAGAAGTATGTTATTCTGTATTGTAGTATAGATTGTTTTAGATTAACTCCATTCTCATTATTTTGCTATGACACAGTAATTCTTCCTTTTAAAGCAACATAGCTCTCACAAATAAAATGTATAATTCTGCATTTATTGTTATTTCAATAGTATTCTATAACACAGAAAATTGTTATTTTTTGACAGCCAATCATCATTATTTTCTCTATAGGAGCATCCATTAGGATTAATAAGCAGTTATCAATTTTCCTGGTATTGCCCTATCTATACAACAGTAGTGTAACAATGTAAATTCCATTAGATTTGCTGATTTAGGAGTGCTGAATCAAAAGCCATCAACTTTAAAGTTTATGATAAAGTTTTATATGCATAACATAATAGCATCTTTTCCATGAGGTTTATAATTCATTTGTCCAACAATTTAACTCTTTCTGAGTCATTGTTTCAACAGTTATACAGCTTTGTTTAGTAGTTTTTTGTACTTGGAATATCCCTGATTTTATTCTTTTAAAATATTTTTTGTTTAATTGATGCATTATGTTAAGTAGGGTTTTATTTCTGTATGATTAGACTTGTACCCTATTTTACATGACTTTTTGTGACGGTCTGCATTGCATAAAATTTTTTCCTTGAACACTGGCTAAATACATACTGCACTGTGTATTCTTTCAAGTTTCTAAGTACAAATATCCCACTGTTTATTAATGATTATATATGTTACTGAATGCTTTAAATAAAATATGTATCTGAATATAGTAAGAAACAGCTTTTAGCATTACTATAAGTACCTTGGCTATAAAACCAAGTCAAATATCTTGCGAACAGACATTTAATTACTTGCAGCAATTTTTTAAAGCTTTTTAATATTTTTCTTAATAGTAGATGTTATTTCACTATGTATCTTAGGCATATATGGCTGGGAAAATATTAGAATCCCAATCATGCATATTTAATTAGTTAATTAATATTTGCTTTTCAGAAATTAATTTTGTGAATTTTTTCTTTATGTTCATGGAAATACCTATTTTAAATAAAAATAGTTGTCTGGTCGTGAGATGTTCACGTTCAACCCAGAGTTGGCATCAGCTGACCAGTATGAAGAAGGAGATGATGCATTTGATACTGGAAATTTGCCCCTGGAGGATGAAGAAGAGACTATTGAGGTACTATTTATTTGTTGTTGTAATACACAGAAATATTACGTTATAATTAATGAATATGCAGATTTTATTTATAAAATGTTGATAAAAATTTATTGTAGTAGTCATTCGGTAGAGTGATAATGAAATTAATCATTAATTGTTTTATTTACAGTACCGAGAGATTGTTCTTGACAGCATAGTTTCTGAAGCACAGGAAGCAGATGGTTCTGGAACAAAGGCAGCTGAAGATAGACTCAAAAGCAAGGAAACAGAACATTCAGCCACTAATGGAACAGAAAGCCCATCTGGTAAGGAGAATAAGATTGTTTAAAGCCCTATTTTTATTGATAGTACTTGATAAATTTCATGTTTGGCAGAGAAGCCAAACGTGAATAGTCAGTATTTGAAAATTTTTACATATAATCTGAGGTTTGTAGGAATTGCTGTTTTTATGTAATGTTTTAGCAAATAATATATTATGATGAAACCTAAAGAATTAACTCTTACTTTTGTAATTCAGAAGGCTCTAATGGCTATTAAAACATTAATGTAACAATATTATTCGCATTTATTAATAGGCTGTATATTATTTAAAATATAGTTCTTTCAGCACTGTATTTCACATTTGAGCTGGAAAGTCTACCCAGTATGCATGTCTTGTAGAAATAATGTGGTTTAATTTTTGGAGGCAGTGACATAACCAAATGAAGGATTTTCTGATGTTATAAAAAGAATCGTGCTGCTGGCATTTTGTTTCGTACAAGAGAGAAAATTTTTAATTTCAAGAGAATTTTGTTTTAAAACTTTTATGGTGTGCGTATTTGCATTGTAATAATTATGTTACAAATGTATATAACTCCTTAACCGTACAGTTAAGGAGTTTTATACTTTTGTAACATTGATCTCACCATAGTCTCCACATCCTCTTTAATTATAATTGTTTATTCTTTAATTAGGAACTCTCGAAAATGGCGTTGATGGAAAGAACAATAATGGTGAAAGCAGTAGGCAGAGAAAGGTAAAAGGTGATAGTGATGATGATAGTAATGGTGATAGTGATGGTGGTAGCGATGCAGAGGATGCTGGTGGAGCAGCAGGAGTTCCAATTGACGAGAATCTTTTCTTAGATGAAGATCTTGGTGATGGTTTGGATGAATTTGAATTGAATCTATGACCAAGGTGATACCATTCATAACAAGATATGGATGAATTTAAATCAATAAGTGTCTCATAATGGTGTTTTTTCCAGAATCTGTTTTTTGTGGAAATGTATTTTGTGTCTGCCTTGCAAATAGACTTGAGTTGGTATTGTTTTATTTTTGCAGTTTGTTTCCAAAAGATACCACTCAGTTTAAAAAGTTGTTTATTTCCTATTAACTTTTTGAAAATTGACTTTTTTTGTTGATTTTTAATAAAAGCATTTTTGTATAGTTTCATATTCCCAGTAGGCTAAGGAATTAAACAGCAAATGAGTTTGATCGCCATTTCCCTCCTTAAAATTATTTTCTCTACCACAGATTTGTTGTGGATTTTTCTTACCGGTTTTCCAGTGTTTATATGGCCTTAATATTTTCTGTTATTTCTTAGTTCATGTGTAATGGGAGATTTAGGCATTGAAAACTTATTCTTATTAACAAGCATTCTTCAGAAGTGTGCTAGCCATAAGGTTATTTGGCTGTTCTCAAATCTTATGCTGTGAAAGACACAGGGTCTTCTTGTGTAGGATTTCAGAAAATCTGTGGACAATTAATCAGTCCAATGGCAACAATGTAGTCTTCAAAACTCAAGATAAAATAAATGTAAATAAATCCTCTTACTATTTTAAGCTTAAGTAGTTATTTTTCAATCAAAAATTGATTGTGTACAAGAAATTTTGGGTTGATTAAAATTTTATACACATTTTTTATAACATCCCATTATAAAACGAGTTTCATTGACGATCAATGTAATTTAAAACTTTTGACAAGTCTTAGAAATGTAATTTTACCTAGGAGACAACTTATATAAGTTAAGTTTTTATACACATTTTTTATAACATCCCATTATAAAACGAGTTTCATTGATCAATGTAATTTAAAAATTTTGACAAGTCTTAGAAATGTAATTTTACCTAGGAGACAACTTTGAGTCATATATTTTATATAAGTTAAGTTAATTATTAATTCCATCTGGCCATAGAAATGACATGACAACAAGTCAGGTACAAATACAAAAGAAATGCAGACAAAACATTAATATCCAGTGTCATAAAGACTGAAAGATATTTGTTAATGCTATAATAGCATTTGTTAAGTAGCATTTCCTTCACTTTATTTTTAAATATATTTACAGAATTGATGTTTGATACGAAGAGGCAGATTATTATAAAGTAAAGAGACAGAGTGGTGTGGGCCTTTTTTTACAGGATATGAATAGGAATTTATATATCTCCTCTATTGGGAGTGTCATATTCATGGAATACTGAATTTATTTGGAACAACTGAGGGAGGGATTTGATGAACATGTAGGGCATGTATAATAAATATAACATGAGCTCTTATTTTAAAAATATTTTGCAAAAAATACATTTCACCATTAGTTTAAAGCTAATGTCATAGCTACACCCAGTGGCAGATACAGGAGGAATGGTTGCTTCCCCTAGAGCTGAAGCAGAACAAAAAAAATTATACTCACATTTATGAATCGACGCAGAGCATCATGTATAAACTCGTATGCTTCCAAAGAAGGTTTAAAGAATTTTATTTATCTTTTAAACATAACTTGTCAATTCTGGGACACAGTTTACTAAGAACACAACGTAATTCGCCATCAACGTCTATCAACTTGTTTCTCGCTTTACATTTAATTGACAATAAATTAGAAAATCCAAGTTCACAAAGATAAGTAGTGAGAAAAACCACTAGGACCTGTTCTGCTAAGCTGAAAATATTTTTATATTGTCCATTCATCTTTAACCAAAACTCTATTAAGCTCACACCAGAATCTAGCAACATTTTACATTGTATAGTTTTTGAATTGACTGTTCCACTACACTGTAGTCAAGGATTGAGAGAATGAGCAAAAAAATAGCTGAACTAGCGAATCCTGCTCGCGACCCCCTCAAATTTGTCTTGTTTGAGGACCACTGCCTTAAAATATGATTGATAATGAGCTATTTCCATGAGAACTAGAGATAGTAAGGTCCCACTACAACAGAATTTGCTAAAATATGAAATAGTATTACACAAATGAAACCCAGATTTTTCATTTAAATATATCTATCAGAATATATATGTTAAATAGGGATTTCCATAAAATTGCTGCTGGATAAGTTTTCTATATATTTTGAGTTTCACCCTCTACCTCTTAAAATCATACACGAAAAATGTTACATTTTGAGTACAAATTAAACACATATGTACTATACGAAGCTAGTCACTATATGCTTGTTCAAAAATTCTTGTAAAAGGACATTAATGTATTAAGTGCACAGAAGACCTAGCCACTTCTGACCTACACCATCATGTTAGTGTATTGCTAGATAATCATCTTTTTCCTATTATATTTGGTTTCTTGATTTTGGGTATGTATGACATGCACAGCAGAGGTTTGGAAATTTTAGGTAAGGAAGAGGGCCTTTGAATGGGTAGGGAACACATCCTTTCACGATGTAACACTAGGTTCACATAAATTGGTACTTATCCAGCATGCACATCCAGTCTTATACAAGGGCTGGGTGTATAGCTTCACCAAGCACACTATATTGGTTTCAACAAGCGCTAGAACAAAAATGGAATACACCCGAGAGAGAGGGAAAATCTGACATCTCCCGACCATTAATAGTCTTCGCCAGAGTACGGATGATTTACTAACAATTTGAGTGTCCTTGGTATTATAAGCTTTAACAATTGGTAATCAATGAATATCGTATATTTTAGTTAACTGAATTATACCAAAATGTTACCTCGATATTTTATTTAGAAATATGCTTCACGAAATAAATGACTATAAAATGTTTCTATTATAAGTGGTAATAGACTAACAAGTTTTATTCCCTAAGATATAACTCATTAACAAGGTAGATTTACCACTAGGGGCATAATTCCCACGCTTAGTCCCTAAACTTAATAAAAATCTAATGCAGTGAGATCATAAGCCCTAGGAAACATTTATTGACTTATCTCATATAGAGGCTCAGACTTGAAAGGTAAATCCCCCACTGCTACTAATGTGTCGTGCAAGAAATCTATCAAATGATGGCAACATTTCTTGACGTGTTTAAACTAAGAATAAGCAAGAATATTACGCGCATTAAGAATAAAAAAAATACATGGGTTGACCTTTTATGTGATGATTCTGGATATCAATGGTGGCTATTTGGCTCACTTTAATAACGAATCCATAAAGATGTACTTAGGAACACAGAAGGTTTATTAACTTTCCTCGTAACCGGTACATTAATTTCTTCCCGTAGTAGTAACTCTGGTGAAAAATTGAACAAGAGAATCTCGTCAAGGTGCTACAAATGCCATAAAATAAATCTGTTTCCTTAGCTATAACTATCGGACTTACAAAATTTCCCGTATTAAGTGAAATAGTATATATAATCTACTTTGCAAAATATTTTGCAAATGTTGCAGTTCATTTGTTTTTAATGCATGCGATGTCGCTAGTGTTATACATTGGTCTGCCATCTATTTCAACGTCAAATTCAATATGGTGGAATACTGTAACAGTCGTTATTAATGACACTGATAGGCCTATGGCTTTATTTGGGGTCGAATGAAAGTTATTTTCTTATTTTTGGCAAATCACGCAACCCATAAGTTTGGTGAACAAGAATGATTGTTCAGGAGCCTGTACAGGTCAGTTACTTATAAGACTGTGATGATTGTCTGTCAATGATAATTCTTCTGTACCATTTTGAATATATCGTAAATGAACTTGTGTTGATTTTTACTTGATCTGTGTACTTATTGTAAACGCGTGTTTTGGTGTAGGACAAGAAAAACGTGTGTATCAATAAATTATTTTCATTCGAGTTTGGGGGGGGTCTACTTTAGGCTTAGTTAATTATTGGACCTTGTTCCAAATATTAATTTGTTAAAACACGAATCAAAATAGCGCGATTTTATAAATTTATTTTGCTTTGGAGTGTTATTTACCCTGTGTGTTACTTAACCTTTTATTCGTGATTTGTTGACAAGAATGTTGACCCTTGAATTCTTATGTTTTCATTCGCCATAGGCTGCCATTTGGCATTGTTTAAATCATTATGCATACGCAGATGCAACGTTTTTAGCAGAGCGTCTTTGTGCCGAAGGTGAGTATTTAAACTATATACGTATTTTTGATCGATATTTTATTTTTATAAACGGGAAAATCATGTTTTATTTGGTTAATTTGCAGTCGATTCAGATGACACCATATTTCTGTTGGCCACTTGTTATTATCGTTCTGGAAAACCTGGCCGAGCTTATTCTGTTCTTCAGAGTAGAGAATCCAACTCGCCGCAATGCAAGTATCTCATGGCAAGATGTTGCATGGACTTGCAAAAGTAAGTTCCTAAATGCTTCCATATTTATTCTCAAACGCGACTTAACCAGACAAGTTATTCATTTCCTAGGCCGTGCTCCAGGTTATTTTGTCTGTGTCAGTGTTTGATGCGAGATTTTAATATTTGTGGGCGGTAAAGTTTATTGTTCGGTATCTTTTATGGCAAATTTAAATCTCACCATAGTATTATATTTTTTCTCTTACTGTTAGAGTTAATATTGCTATCTAAGAAAAATAAATGATAAAAAGCAGTATGTTGATGGAGGAGCAAGATTCAACTTCTGTTAAATGTTTTAACTTTTAATATTAATACAGTTGCTGCCCTTTTTAGAAATTTAATGTTATCATTATTATATCATTTTTTTATATGGGAGGGGCCTTGATAGTAACTATTAAAGAATTAAAGGTAATTTATATAATTGGAACTAGGTGGGGTTAAGGAAGAAAGTGCAAATTCTGGAGAATTAAAATTCAAAACTGGTACCCTTAGCTGAAAGGAATATCTAGTTTTTGCTAAAGATGGCTGTGTATTGAACTGGGATTCTATCAAAATATATATTATTGGTGAACTGTCTCATGGCAGTGTTTTTATTTATTTTTGTAAATAATTTATTATTAACAAGATAATTATTTTTTATAATTTTGAAAATTTCACTTCCATATGGAATTATTTTAAGGCAAGATCATTGTCTTGGAGATCATTGAAAGTTGAATACCACTAATTCGAAAATGTTTCTCTGTTATCTTTGTAACATAAGTTCTAATACGATAATGTTCAGTAAAGCATTAAGAACTGTAAGTCATAATCTTGAGGGCAAATATGTACGATTGGTTTGATATTTACTTAATGCAAAGCCTTGAGCAATTCTTCTGTTTGCAGAATCTCTCTCTTGCTAAAGAGAATCTGGAATTTTATGAGGTTTATAAAAACGTTAATTTTTCTAAATCTTGGTTTAGTACAGTGTTACCCAATCTTCTTCACTCCAAAGCACGTTTACACAAGAAACATTTGCAGCAGACTACTCTCACTTGACAAACTTTCAGTGTGAGATCTGAGATAGGCTGAAAGCACAGTGTTCCAGGAACTTCTAAAGGGAGGCAATCGCCCCTCAACCTATTGAATCTACCCCTGCCAACCACCCTGCATTTTGAAAATCCATACCATATAAGAATCTTTCTTTCCCTTGCCATATAGACCTAATATGTGGCGTAGAATCAAGGAATTTTGCATGAAATGAAATGAAGAACACCCGGTGGAAGGCATTGAGGTTATCCAAGGAGGGGGTGATGCACTAGCAAGAATTGAAGACTGAAACTCCGAACTCTTCCTCAACCACTCTCAGACACACTCTTCTTTCATATTTTTATGTAGTTCAAACATGATAAACTTGCACAAGTGGGTCATTGAAGCAGCAACAAAATTGGAATAGCATTGTTCAGGACTGCGGGATATTCATTCAACAGTAAATCAGAATGTGTCCAACAGCATATTTAATTTTAAAACTATGATCTATCCTTCATTTGGTTAGTTGTTCTAGAGCCCATATTGCAATTGGTGCATTCTATCTAAATGTAATGTTCCTAAACTTCTGTGGTACTTGTCATGTCTGATGGGAGACCAGTTGGAGAACACTTGTCTAGTCAACATGTTATCTCCAGAAATCTATGATATGTGTTTAAGAAAATAGTGGGCTAGTTGGTGTTGAGTTGTGGTTTCCAGTTATTCTAATTTAGATGCTACCAAGGAGATACGAAGTAATCTGTATTTACTAGGTACGTGCGGGAGATGATGGACAGATATTTTTGAAAAGGAGAAGCATTTAAAAGGCTTGGGTCAGGTATTTCATTGTACTTGAAATTCTGGGTATTCTTACGTATGTTTACAAAGCAGATAAAATTAACAAAATAAAAAGACTACTATAAATTAATTTTAGCTGCTATGTGCTGTGGTTATTTTGCTCAAATCTGATTTATGAATACACCAGTGGGATTCCAGTAGTATACAGTGCCCAGAAACCAAAATGTCTATTCTTTCTGGTTTCTTGAGAAGTGTAGAACAGAATGTCCATAATAGGTTTCTTGGCATTTTGGAGTATTAAAAAGAAAGTTTGGGTTTATTCTTATGGCATTGCATTTTGTGCCATGCATCACAGCTAGTTCCAGTCATCAATTATTCTATATTTAACATGATACTTGGGTTATTTTGAAGCCCATTGAAATAATTGTTACTACAAATGCAGCCCACCTTGCCAACCCCTGATATAGATTATTTTTAGTCTATGAAATAGTGAAGCAACAAATAACAGTGAGGATGACTGTTGTTGAAATGCAGATGTTATTATTATGGCTACAGGCATCATGAAATCTAATTTGACTTAATTTAGCAGGTTAACCTCTTTTGTTTTAGTTATTGCAATGTTAAACTTCAAATTGAGTAATCCTTTCTTATTCATTAGAAGAGATCCTCAAATCTGTTCTGATTCACCAATCACCTTCCCCCACTTTTTCCCCATCTCTGCTCTCTCTGTTTGTGTGTGTGTGTGCACGTGCGTGTGTATAGATAAACTTATGGAAGAGGAAAGGTAAATGAGGATATTTAGGGCAACCCAGTGAGCACTTACCGGAAGGAGAACAGCTCAGGTGTTGGAGAGAGACATTTGTAGAAGTTATTGGAGCTTTCGGGATGATCCCTTCGTCAGCACAAGAGAGACACAAGGAGTTGTATTATATAAAAATGATTGAGTTGTTAATAATAAAATAACCATGTATATAATTTTTCAGATTTATTAAATGCAATTTAACTATGTCTATTTCAAGATTATCAGAGGCAGAAGCAGTCCTTACAAGTGGAAGTGGAGGTACCACAAGCACAGGAAGTGGATCTGCATTCACCCCTTCAGCTGCTGCAAGAATTAGACCCTTAGATGATATTATAGCTGACTTTGGAGAAGAACAGGCTCCATTCGCATTGCAACTTCTAGCTCGAATTTGTTCTAGAACGGAAAGGGGAGCTCGAGCTGCAGATGCACTTCGACGATCTCTTCGTTTGAACCCATTTCTGTGGCAATCTTTTGAAGAGCTTTGTGACCTAGGTGAAAGACCTGATCCCCACAAAGTATTTCAAGTAAGACTACTATTTGTATTTGTCAACTTTTATACAGAAATTTACTGTTATTAACATACTGTGATAATAATGTAATTTGAAATTTTTGTTGGTGTTTTAGTCTGGCTTTATTTTGTCATGGGTTTTCAGTTTACTGTCATATTTAAAGTGTTGTTATAAGTTCCTTGATCTTTGAGATATTTCTAGAGATGAGTGATATTAAGGCCAAGTGTAATGATTTTGGTACTTTGTTCACATACATACAAATAATGAAACAGCTCTAGGTGCTTATGTTTATATCAGTTGAGCAAAAGTATATGGATTAATCATTATCTGTGCTTATGAGATTGTTTTACTTAAGCATACATATCACATTTTCCCCATTTTGTTGCCTTGTTTTGTTTGTTGTCAGGATGTTTGTTGAATTTAATAATTGATGGATTTAAGCATCTAAAAACTAATTTATTCAGTTTAACTCAAAAGACTAAGATAAAATAAAAATTAATAAATTTTCTAGATTTTTCACCAGTTAACATTGATTACATCTTGTTTTTGTGGATTTAGTCAACATTTACTTGTTATTGAGATTGTTTTAGTAGATAAAGTTTGTTTTTATTTACAGTTATCCTCATTAGACACATTTGCTGCATGTCATGGATCCAATCCGGTCGTCAGTTTCCTAAATAGTCAAAAAAATGCGGACATCACGCTTGGTGGTTTAAGTAACTATTCTTCAGTTAATGGGTTTAGTGACCCTGCTCACTGTACAATGAGTAGGTAAGTAACACATTAATGCATTAATCATTGTCTGTATGAGTAGGTGCATTTTTAAATGTCATTAATAATGATTCATTTTATTGTCATAATTATCTTTTGAGCTCAGCAATTTGTATTTGCGGATACTGTTTAGAATACCATTATAGTTAGTGATATTAATTTAATTTTTTTTTTTATAATAGTGGAAAGATAATTTATTAATTGAATTTAAATAGTATTGTTTGCACCTCATTTACTTTTAACATGCTTTTCAGCACACCTGTCCAAGTTCTAAATTGTTTGAACTCAGCATCATCTCAAGTGCGAGTTCTTGACGAGTCTACTCCAGTAGGAAATGGACTTCCAGCTGTAGCACCTTTAGCCCCAACAGGGCCTTCAATCCGAAGTTCCCGACCACAAAGATTTCCTTGCACTCGCAATCTTTTCAAATGTAATACTATGCATACTCCTATCACGCCAAGGTGGGTAACATTAACTTTTTTATTTGATTTTAATTTGTTTTAAGTTTATGCTTTTGCTTAAATAGATTTGTCTCCTCAATGCATACTAAAAGAGAATTTTATATTAATGATTTAATATTAGTGAAAATTTAATTTAGTCAGTTGGTCCGTTTTTATGAGCATTTGTTTACTCTACTTTAATAACCTCTAAGTTATAGTGTAGAGACAATAATGGATAGAAAAGATATTGGGAAGTGTGGCCTATGACTTAAACGTTTGGCATAGGAATTACTGAATTGTTCAGAATTAAGTTGCAATTATAAAAATTACATTCTCCCGGTGAAATTCAGAGCTGAAAGTCAAAAAAAGTTACAACTGACCCAGCCCTCTGCATTTTTTACTGTCCCTTTTCACAGAAAAGTAAGGAAATGACAATATCTATATTATAAAAGGTGTATGATTCTTTCTTGTATTCTTGTCTACACACTTTTGAAGCCACTCTTTAGACGCAATTTAAGATAATTTCTGAGTAGGTATCAGTTTTATATTTGGCAGGAATGCACAAATCACACATTAAAGAGCAATGACGGAAAAAAATCCTGAAAAAAGATACGGGTTTTACTACAGGAGAACATTTCTGTTTCCCGTAAAAAAAAACACGTAAAATACGACATTTCAACCTGCAGGATTTCACTCTTTTTCAAATTAAAATTAGAAAAAATTGACCTACAATCACTGTATGTAGACTTTTTTAAAGAAGAATGTACAAGGTTTCTTATTCTTATCATCGATTTACGCCTTCCATTCGAATTTACTCACATTTAATGAATGTGTGACAGATTTTTACCAAATGTCGTGCTTTTATTGATAGGTTTCCAGGACAATGAATGTCATTGTTGAGGCTTGAGATTCCTATTATTGCCTCGATACTCATACATTATACAGTGGAAATACAAAGCATTTACGTAGATGCATTGAGCGAGAGGGGAGGGGATACAGCAATATAATTTTCTTTCCCGTGTTAATGATGGGCATTTACCCTATGTACTTAAGTATTGTAGATATGAAATTTAAAAAAATAATATTCAATTAACTTTCAAGTTTTTCTGTGTATTATTAAAAACTAGCTGATCCCGCGCAAAGATTGCGCAGTGAATTTTAAAATTGATTTATAAAAAATGATGAAGTATATAAAATAAGTTGATCTTAATAATTCACATTTAACTCTAAAAATACATTTCCTTACACAGTAATTGATCGCGAAATTTTATGTTTTTCTTTATATTCAAATATATGTCCTTTCTTTTTTATATAACAATCAATGCAACTGTTTATGTAGATTATCAATGAAGAGAAGATAAACATGTAATGCGTTTAAAAAAATAACGTGTGTCCCTATTCTCATTTAATTTTAAATTTATGCGTGAGCCTATTTCCGTTAATAAGCATTATAGATGTGTAATATAATGGTTCTACTTACAAAGAGATAAGATTCCAGCATTCAAACGATTATAGGAAGATTCAACTGCTTTGATTAAATCGTTAGAAACACTTTCCATATGCAGTTAACTGAATAATTATCCATAAATATTTAAGTTGCTATGTATAAATGTTAACATTGCCACAGCAATAATTTCGATGCTTAAACTAAGTGTGAAATGAATAACGTCATTATTTCACCTATTTGAAGGTTTAATTGGCATTAATTGAATCGGAGGCAACAATGACGGTCGCCGTGACAACGTCCGGAAAGAGTACAAATATCCATAAAATTTTGAAAACATTTGCTTATTTCTGAATGATTCGACCATGTAACATGTAAACATTGCAAGAATAAGATAGTATAGAGTTTTAGTCATTGAATAAAGCAAAAACAAAGAAAATCGGTCCATATTTAAGTGTTTTAAAGAATGAAGGAAAAAAACCTTGCACTAAAAAATCGAAAATCCCATGTAAACTTATGGGAAGATATAATTGTCTCCTGGATTCGAACCCGGGACTTTATGAAAATGAGAATAATATTTAGGGGCCTTCCTAGCTTGTAGAAACAAAATGCAGTTTACTGCATATCTCTACGACGAATGGCTTTTGAGATACAGGGTGGGACGGACGGACGGTCGGCTATTATAGATATAGATGCTGGCAAGATTTCAAATTTCTAGTAATAATATAATCAGGAATGGAATGTACCATATATCTTCGAGTATAATTTAAGAAATTTCTTGCTTTTTTAGGCCGATCAATCCTTACCTTTGACGTATATTCGAGTCACGAACTAGATGGACATTTTTCTGGGTCAACAATTAAACATGACTGGCAAAAAACATTTGACTGACCTTGAAGTGAATTAGAATGAAAAATTTATGCTAACTAGCAGAAAATGTGAAGACTAATGATAAAAATAATACAACATCGTCCTACTTACGTACGTTTCAAAGGAAAACTTAAAATTTATATTTTATCTTTAAAAAATTTACCAAATGAGTGGATTGAAGAGAATAATCAATTCAGTACTCAAGCATTGTTTTTTTTTATTTTGATCCTGAATTCAAATTGTTAAACGCCGTTCCATTTCTTCAACAACGGCATTTCATTTTTTACTAATAATCACTGACCGAAAGAGTGAATATGATCAGCAAAAGAGTGAATATGATCAGCAATTTTTCCTTTGTTTTTTAAAATGGTTGCAATTGTTGAATGATTGAGATCATAAACACGACTAATCGAAGCAAGCGACTCACCTTTTTCTGATCTATGTATCATGTTTTAGTTTCCAGTGAAAGCATTCGATGTTTTTTACCACTCTTAGCACTTTCACAAACACTACGTTTACAATCGTTTTCCATATTTCAAGGGTAATAAAAAACAATACGTATATAAACGCGTCCGTACGGTTTCAAATAAAAGTGGCAAATGACAAGTGTTGACAAGTTTACATGTTCTTACTGCGACCAATGCTTGTAAGTGCGGGAGGGTGTGTTCGTAAATGAAGTGCGAGGCACAATTCATTGGTATGTGAATGTTCGTAAATACGAATTGTTTGTTTCTTGAATGTTTGTAAGTAGAGATTCACCTGCATATACTGTAAGTCCCCGACTTACACGGATCCGCAGATACATGGATGAGGGTAGTTGAACTGCCGCGCGTATACAGTTAGTTGGACAGCTGCTCGATAGATGGCATTACTTGTACACTGCAGGAAACATAGCAGACAGACGTACTTTTGTTAGATTTGTTTTTTATTGTGAAAGAGCTTTTAAGTGCTTGAAAGTTATCTCGTAATTGCATTAAAACAAATTTGGTAAACGAACTAGGTATAAGTCCTCATTATGGCTGAGAAACGTAAGAGTGGTGACGTGACGGTTCACGAAGGTATCTAGAGCAGTTAATGATGCAATTGCATGCTATAAAATTATTTGTGATGAGAAGAAAGAAGCTACTATACAAACATCACTGGACAAGTAGATATGTAAAACAGAGACAAATGATGTAATGCCATAGTCACCTGCAGAATCTGCTTAAATACGTATATACTGTGTACTAATACTCTTCTTGCATTTACTAACATTTTTACTTAAGTATGATGTATTGTAATGAATAAATTTTCATTTTCTTAACATTTTGTTATTATAAGCTCTACTTTTTTCGGCTGTAATTATCCAATGAAGTGAATGTCAAATTTGTGTAACTGCCGTGCGTATTAGGTTACTTGACCAGCTATTCAAAAGATGGCGTTTGCCATACATTTCCACTGAAGTTCTCTTTACATTGCCGCTGGTACTGCACAGCCGACTGCGTTGCTTCAAAAAAGGTATTGGTTTAAACATTGTTCGACTTACACGGTTTTCTACTTACACGGAAATTTTTGGAACGAATTAACCGTGTAAATCAGGGACTTACTGTATATTAATTTTTTGTAAATTTCAAAATTATCTTGTTTTAGTTTTCTTTGCTTTGACTTATACTCGAGTCTTGGATTTTAGACGCTTTTTTAGGCTAAAAAGTACACTTCGACTTATACTCAAAGATATACGGTAAATATTTATAGTACAATGGAATGTTCTGGAAATTTCTTGAAATTTCAATGTTTTATTATTTTATTTGGTTCAGCATAGCACTAGAATGTCATGTTTTTAAAATTTAAATTTGGAGCTCACCTTGTGACTGAAATCCAAATGATAATGGTGTTGACAGTCACAAAAAGGTCTGGAAACAAAATGTTCTTGTGGCTATCATAGCTAATATCATTATTGTTGGATTCATATGTGAATCACCCTACCCAGAAAGTAGTTACAAAAAATAGATCTGGTATATTGCAAATTGCTCATATGACTGCTTAGTTTTATGTTGTACAGTTGAATGATAATTTAACATTGCCGAGTATGAACTGCGAAGGGCTCTGGATTCTATGGTCTTGGCCTAAGCTTTGCTGTATTCCATAATAGCAGAATTTCCTGTTGAATTTCAATGGATTTAGTGAAGCTACTACAGCACAACATACAAACTCTTTAAAGTATACTAGTAGCCCGTTGCAGCTTCGCCAGCAATTTTATATAAAAACACGGAATGTATAAAATATTATAACCATTTCTTTTTTAATATTCAAATTTTCCATATATAACAAAAACATTTATTAGTATCATATATGGCATTATAAATATCAATGATATAAATTTAACTTTTAAGCTAAAGCTTCTCTATAAATAATATTTAATGTTGTTGTATGTGGATAATTGGGCATGGCAAATCGAAGATTTTGTCGATTTTTAACTCTCGATGCAGCTACATACAATTGCCCATGAGAGAAAACAGTTTCTTTCAAAAAACACCAACTGCTTCTAAAGTTTGTCCTTGTGCTTTATTTATTGTGAGCCCAAAAGCTGGTTTAATGGGAAATTGATGTCTATGCCGCTTGAATGGAAAATCAGTATCGGTTGGTTATAGTGTTATACGGGGAATAAAATAAATTTCACCCGTTTGGCATACTTTTACTTTAAGAAGTCTATTATTACTTTAAATAGAGTTACCTTTGTTCAAATTAAATATTTTCAAAGATGTAACATATAAGAACACCAATTTTGAATCTGCGCAGGTTGATGCAAGGTTTCATAATCTCCAAGATTATTTCCGAGAAAATTTTTTTTATTTTGTGTTGGACCAAAATATTTCTTCAGTAATGGAGAGGTTTCAGTTACTTAAAAACCACAGTGAATATTTTAGTTTCTTGTATAACTTGAGTGAATGAACAAAAGAAATTAATTAATTTAACGAAAGACAAAAAGGTAAATACATAACCTTTGAGAAATATTTGGACGATCTAATTATTTGAGTTACGTTGTTTTAAAAGCGGTTTGCTATGTAGAATACAACGGCAGACAAAAATATTACTAAAACGTAGTAATATAAATAGTAGAAACGCCAATCAATAATACAGGCTATCTTTAATTGTTTATATTGTTGCCTTCCTCCATCTCTCTCCCTCTCACTCTCCCCCCTCTCTTTCCTCTTCCTCCTCCTCTCATTTTAGAGCATTCAAAGTGCATTTATATTCCCGTAAGGATTGATATAATAATCGGATTTTGAGGTTTAACAATATAATGAGTCGCTATGGCAACATTCCGTTAAAATGGCAAGATTTGCATAAAATATGTAAATTAAACGTTTAACATAGAATACTTTGAACAGAATAAGAAACTTTATAAATTTTTCTTCAAAATGGTTCAACTCCAAAGGTCGTAGATTCATTCCTTCTAATTTTAATTTCCAAATGAATAAGAGACTACACGTTGAAAAATCACATTTTACATGTTAAGCAATGGGAAATGAAAATGCCTTCCTTGGAGTCGAACCAAGGAATTTTTTCGCGATTTAAATTCGTCATCACCTGAAAAAGTGTTAATCAAGCATCCCTGCCAAATTTCGAGTTTCTATCCTCATTACTTCTCGAGTTACTAGCTTTATGAATCTTAGCGTAACAGACACTAAGCAATTTATTATATAGATAGTAGATACTTTTTAAATTACAATTAGCTTTTCTTAACAATTAATCATATTTGCTTGTAACAATCCGTTTCCGAGCCTATTGCATTCAAATATAACGATAATTTTATTTCCTATCATATTACTTTCGCCAAATCCAGCTTCATTTCTTGTGTAATTATGCCTCGCTGAAATATTTACTTTTATGTCTTGTAAGCAAGAAACCCGTGAAAAAGCAACTTACAGTTGTCCACGGTTGAACACTGACTGGTAAATGTACACCAGATATTTATGTTAATAAACATTATAATGTAGAATATAATGATTTTACTTACAAAAAATGTAAGATTCCAGTATTCAATAGACGAAAGAAGGTTCAATTACTTTCATCATAACCGCTTCCTGAATAATAATCAGTATCTATTTACGTTGCTATCCATAAACATCGATCGTTTTGTTGCTTAAACAAAAGTGCGAAGCGAATAACGCTAAACTTTCATCTATTTATAAGCTTCATTGAAGCTAATTGAATCGGAGGTAACAATGACGGCCGCCTTGGCAACGCCCGGGAGGGGTACAAAAAATCCACAAAATTTCGAAACAAATAGCATATTTCTGAAAACTTCAACCGTGTAACATGTAAACTTCGCAGGAATAAGATAGTATAGAGTTTTATTCGTCGAATAAAGCAAAAACGAAAAAATCAGTCCATATTTACGTATTTTTATGCTTGAAGGAAGAATACCTTGCAAGTCAAGAAATGGATTCATACGTGTTATCTTATGGAAAAATGTTAATCCCCTATATTGGCAGCACTGATTAATCCCGGATGACTAAACCTTGACCATTCACTAAGATAGGATGTAAGGAAGAATCGTACCAAATTTGGTTATTCTAGCTTTTATCATTTAGGAGGAGTTCCATGAACAAACCAACAAACAGAAATCAACAAACACACCCTTCAAAATATATTATAGTAGATTTAATCATAATAGAAGAAAGGATTGTCTTTCACATGCTGCTATTCCTTATCATCAGATGATCTGGTGTGCAGACACAATCTTGAATCCCACAATCTCAGTTGGATACAATCTTTAAAATTCAGACCTGTTTATTTAATGCCGATCCACTAACTACATAGTGCTAACTGAACCTTCCACGCACCATTACTTGGGTGTGTGGAGGAGGGTGTCAGAATAGCATCATAGATTACAAAAACGTATTGTGCCCCTTAATCATTTTTTGATTAATTGATTCCTTATATCTAATGGTTTAGAATGCATTTTCCTCAAGATGTATATGACATTACATCTGATAAGCATTTTCCACTCCATGTCTTTACTGAAAGTTATTCTCAGCTAAATTTATTTGCCAGAAACATAAATTTTATAACAGGAAGTTTGTGAAATTGCCACAGGGACTTTTGATCATTGAGACTAATTTGTAAGTTTGGAAAACCCACACTTTCAGAACTCAGATGAAGGCAGAAGATTGCATTATGCAAAACAATAGATGATATCTGAAGAATCATCTTTGGTAAAGGTGGGAAGTTTGCTTGCAAAATACCTTTTAAAAACTCATTTCAAAGGGTATCTGGGTGATTCCCAACAAACCACCATATAGATCAGTAGTGTGCAAACTGGGGGGTGTGCTCCCTTCTTGGAGGCCGCAAATCGGTTTCTTTTTTAAAAGAGGGACATGAGTTGACCCGGCCTGATGCAGGCTACCTGATTTAACGTGAATGTATTAGGGACTGATGATAAATTGGCAGGCCAATCTAAAGCAATTTAACAATGTTATGCTCCGACAATTAGAGATTCTTTGTAGAGCTACACAACTAAGTACAGTTGACCCCCACGGAACGCGGGGATTATGTTCCAGCCAATGGCCGCACACAGTGATTCTGCATGCTGTTGGTATAATGGTAAAAATGAGGTTCCATTCCAGGATCTTGGATGTTAGACCTCAAAACCTATAACCCTTTCTACAAGTAAATAAAAACATCTTCAAATCGTAAAATAAGAAAATACAAAGAATTTATCAAATTTGCATTTTTGTGGACTTTGGTTAAAAATGAGCAAAGACCCCAGTGCATCATTTATTCAGAAGTGTTAAATTCTCTTCCCTTGCGTATACTAAAATGCCAGTTATGTCATGTTATTGAGCTAATGTGAGATTATTTTTTGTGTGTAATGTCAAGAAATTTTTTCTGATTGAAATGGGAAGGGGGTGCCATTGTTTATGTGGATCAAAAGGGGGGCGAGGCCTGAAAAGTTTGCACACCACTGATATAGATTATTATTTGAAATTTTTAAATCATACGAGGTGCTACCCAAAAGTTCCCGAAAGTTGAACGTCGTGCGGGAACCAGTTGTAGTACGGACTAGTGGTGCTCGGTAGTACTGCATGTATCCTTTGTGAACCAGTGTGAGACGTGACTTCGTGCTGAGTGCACGCATTCTTTTGTTCTACGCGTTTTTATAACGTCATGTTTGTGTCGTTTTGAGATTTTTTTACTTTCTCATACGAGGTATCGAGAAAGTATTGTTTTCGCGAAAAAATTCGACCTCGAGATTTTTACAGAAATACAGGTTTTAGGTGTCGCTGAATCCAAAAAAGTGGTTTTCGCAATGCCGTCTGTCTGTTACTGGCTCTGGAGCCTAGACGGTAGAATGAAAATGAATAAAATCTCATACATACAATTTGCCGAAATCTCTACTAGGCTATACAAGTTTGAGGCTACTTAAAGCAAAACTTAAAGACTGGCTATTGAGTGAAATAAAAAATATATGAAATTGTGTTTGTTTGGCAATTGATGGTTAATGTGGTTAAGAAGCTAAATTATATTGTACTATTTCTTTTAAACAATATTATTTTAGAAGATATTCTATTTTGTCATTATTATATACTGTAAACATGTTTTCTTTTAAATTTTGTTTGATATGAAAATTGTAATAGAACACGCATATTTATATGCTCTAAGATATAATTTCTGTGCAGCATATATCGTGGCACCTTCTGACAAACCCATGGCTTAGAAGGACCAGTTGATTAATAAAGTTAGTAGGTGACTTAAGTAGATTCATTATAATTTGTACTTTGATATATCATTCAATTTGTATTTTAATGTATCATTCAATTTTTATTTTGATGTATCATTCAATAAAGACATTTGTAGAATTATTTCCTTCAACTAGAATTATTTTCATGAACTATAATTACCTTGGCAATATTGACATTGTTACATTTCTCCCTCTTAAACTTAAGCTGCTAAACTGGTCTCCTTTACAAAGATAAGATTCTGACTGAGTGCCAATATGAAATATGAAGTCTGTCCTGAGTCATCTGATTTATTACAAAGGCATATACAATGTAACGACTTTTGATGTTATGCATTGGTACTAGAGGGCACTTTGCTCAAGGGTGGATCCAGGCTTCATCCATGGTGGAAATCAGGAATGGAACAAAATGGATCAGCACATAATGAATACAAAAATTTCATTTTGCTACACCTAAAGAACTGGGGCTGACTTATACATGAGATATTTGAAAAAACAAAAATTATTATTAAAAAAGTTGCGATCGAGCTATACACAAGTATATTTCATTGTATATGTGTGATTCAGAAAAATCTAAATATTTGGTGGAACTGTATGTTGATGTTTGATCTTTTTTTCATGTGCTGCCTATTAATGACAGGTTTGGGGTTATCCCTCTCGACCTTACCAATTCTTTTGAGAACTTTGAATTGAACTCATCCCAGCAACTAGGACAGCCATCCCCAGCGTCCCTCTGCTCTCCACCTCTTCAGCAGCTAACAGAAGCGAACGATCAGAAAGGATTGGCTCCCAAGCGGGTGAGCAGTTTCCGACGAAGAGTAGGGGTAGGTTTGAGCTTCCATTGCTTGCTTTATTTGATTTCCACCAGAAGTTGTCTAGTTTGTCTTTGTTTGCATATTTTTTGAGCTTTCATAATTCTGTTATTACTCAAATGATTGTGTTTTTAATTATAAAGATGAGCTGCTACATATGTACAGACAAAAGCTGCATTACCTTATTTTTAATTATTCTTCATGGAGAAGTAAGTAATCACAATCCAAACTTGCACCTAACATTGTTAATTATATGTATCTTATTTGCAAGATTGTTGAAAACAGGCTGAAGTATCTGCCTAGAATATCAAGTCCTTTCTGTGTTCATTCGAATGAATCTTTAACCTGCCTCTTAAATTAAGAATTTCTTCTTGCAAGTGTGTATTTACTATTCAAGAAACACCCAAAAGATGTTCTTTTCATAAGTAGAGCATTATTTATAACTGTTCTGCTAAATTCACAACTTGAGTACAAATTATTTTGAATATATGTTATCAAGGCTGAATTCAGCTTCTTTATGATATTGGTTTATTAAGACACTGAAATGTTAGGCAGAACATATTTCTCATTCAGAAAATTGTTTTCAACTCCTCAGTCATAGAGGAGTTTTAAATGTTGTTGACTGCAGCAGCTAGGGGAGACTTTAAGATTTCTGTTTCTTATAGTTAGTAGTCTTTTTCAAATGACCCCAGATTTTTATCTAAAAATTGGATTTAAAAAAAATTTGTAGTCATTTCCATAAAACTAAAAATACTGTATATAGTATTCTCACATAAACCATCACTTCACATGAGCCATGCCCATTTTTTCAAGACAAACTAGAAAAAATGTACCAGAAGCTGCAGTCCATGTTTTCCCAAGATTATCACAGAAATACATCAAGTGAACAAATAAAAGAAGAAGCATATTACAGTTAGGCCTAAACCCCTCAGGAAAACCACAAATTACAAATAAATACTATTTAATGTAAATACATATTATTATTTGTAATAATGAAGTACTGTAGTTGGAGATTATCTTGTGCCAATCAGCAACATGTTCATGTTGCTGGATACATAGGACAAAACAGCCAATAGTGTCTCATACAAAAATCACAGGATGTGCAATGTTCTGTCCAAATGCTCTACATGTGGGATGTACAGCTAGAGGCTTATTGTAGCACTTCATATTATATTAAATTATTTGTTTTTATTTATGACATTATGCATGTCTTGCTGTAAGAATACTATACTGGTTTTCAAATGACTTGGCGAGTGAGAGACAGAGAGAAGAGAAAGTGTCCAGGAGCGAGACATTGAGCGAACCAATAGGAATGAAGGGGGGGGGGGGGGGGGGGGGGGGCTATGTGTTTGAGAGTTCACACGCTATCAGGTCTCCCTAGTGGTAACATCTTGTCTGAGTGTGCTGTGTTGCCATGTGCTTATGCCACTGAAATTGTGCAGTTACAGTTGTTGTTTTTATCTCAATTATAGTATTTTACATTGGTTGAGTTTGTTAGTTACATCTTTTGTTGTTTTTTATCTTTTATAATTCAGTTTTTTGTTATTCATTCCATTTGTTGTTAGTTATTCAGTTACTTTGTTACTTCATTATTTGTTTTGTTATTTCGTTTGTTGTTTTGTTTGTGGTTCATTATTCAGTTACTTTGTTACTGTATATTTTTGTTATTTGCATTGCGTTAACTGTATAACCAGTGCATAAGCAATAGAAAGTAAGACATTTGTAATAAAATGCTTTAACGTGGATATTGTGTGTATTTATTGCATATGAAGGCATTTCAAAATTTAATAATTATTGTAATTAACATCTTTAAGAACTATAAAAATTGACTTGAATGATTAAGTGGGTGTGGTGTGTGTGATACGATAAAATATTTCCATTTGTGAATTCCTTTTAAATTGCGCACCAAATGTTACCTGTGTTCTGGTGTAGAGTTGGCAATGCCTAGCTTGGGCTTTCTGATAGGAGGCACTACCCTCCTTCTTAGCAGCGGAGACATGTGAGCGGTCCCAAGTATGGCTGAAATCTCATTCGCCAAGTCATTTGAAAACCAGTATAATACATGTGATGTGAATGCAAAAGCAGCCTTCCCTACTACCACACACATTTTCATAAATTGAGATATTACAGAGAGAAGAGAAATCAAAGTAACTTCCAAATCTAAAACAAAACTACTGACATATCTCTCCTTGTACAATTATTGGAATGCGAGACCAAACTGTGAAAATGCCTAGTCATCTCACAGATTACAGTGTCTTTCTTCTGAGCCCTTAGTCATTCTCATTCTGCTCTTTATAACAATTGCTGTTTATTTCCGTATTTATTTGTGTTGTATTAGTGTAATGTTTTTATTTGTCACATACTGTATATATAAGCTTGAACATCATGAAGAGTGCTGAAGTTTAATGTTAATCTCATATTTAAGTTTTTTTCAATTTATTTTGTAAACACATTTCTAAAGAAGTGAGCTTTATATGTAAGTAAATACAAGATATGTAACTATTTTTTGCGTTAGTGTAATAGTTCAGTTTTTGTTTTACATATCAAAGGATTCTTCCAAGATTATGCAACATTTTCTCAGTCACTTAATGTAACTTTTTCAAATAAAGCATTATATATTATGTTATATGTGATTTCTGTTATAATTTCCTATTTTAATAACTCTCATCACAGACATAACATACTTTAATTGTGTCAACTTAACATGCAATTTAAGTGAAAATAAAATAGATAATTATTATGACAAGATGGCCTTGACCATCCAATAACTTCAGTGCGGTTTGTATTAACTTTATTTATGATAAATAAAAATTAATAAAATAGATAAACAATGCACCAAAAATAAAGCTCATACATCTACAAAAAAATGGAAGTTTCTTGGTGAAATATTTTTCAAACTTTTACTAAGCTGTACCCTGTACTGAGATCATCACTTCAGGTTTTAGTGCTTTAAAATTTGATTTTAATTGACAAAACTGATTATATTAATTTTTCCTGCATTTGTTTGGTGTTAAATTTATAACTTTTAACTTAGTGCCATCTTCATTTGTATGTTATTTGTTTAAATTTTGGGTACTGTCCTGTTATACCAACAAATAAACTGTCCCATAAAAACATTATCACGTTGCTAGGGTCACGATTAACAATTGAGGAAACTACGTTTTATTTGTAGATCGAGTTAATATCAGACCTGTTTGGCCGGTCTCGACATTTACAAACCCAATCACCGGACAACGGGGAGGGATACTTTGGTTCCGGGCGAGGCGAAGGGCGCGGTAGCGCCCAGAGACAACTACCCATTAAAACAAAGCGAGCCGGAGGCTCATCAATATATCCTTTCAATGTTATATCCTCTTGACTTTTGCACCGCAAATGGAAGGATATATTGACGAGCCTTCGACTCGCTTTGTTTTAATGGGTAGTTGTCTCCGGGTGCTATCGTACCCTTCGCCTCGCACGAAACCAAAGTATCCCTTCCCGTTTTCCGGTGATTGGGTTTGTGAATGTCGAGACCGGCCAATCAGGTCTGATATTTAATTATCAATGCTTGGAAGTTCATCTCCACGTTACTATGTTTCTTATTTATTTAACGGTTCCTTAGCGATAATGTTTTTATGGGACAGTTTATTTGTGAGGGTATAACAGGACAGTACCGAATGTTGTTCTAAACAAGCTTATTTATCTCTTTATGAGCAGCAGCTGATCAGTAGGAAAGACACGCCCTTACAACAGGGTAAACAGGTGTTTAGCCCATCTGGTAATACTAGTAACTCTGCCAACATTGTCTCCACTTCACCTTCCCCAGTTAACATGCCTGGAGGGCTACAAGCTGGCCCTAATGTCCGTCGCAGCTCACGTTTATTCAGTAATAGCTATTCAGTAAAGGTGAGTCTTGAAATTAGTTCTTTTATATATTGTTTGATTCTATGATCAGGAACATTTTCATTGCTATGCATTTCCATTGGGAATTACAGGTGTAGTGTTCCCTTCTATAATGCACAGATTTAATTGACCTGTACCTATAATTTTATCAAAACATTTAATATCTTCAATTAAAAAGATCATTTGAGCAGTTTCTCATTGTCCTAATAACTACTTGAGTTACCACGTATACTGGTTTATAACGCACAGTTTGAAGACCAAATTTTCAGGTCATAAAGTAGGGGTGCGTGTTATACATGGGTAATACTTTTGGGCACAAAATCGGAAATCAAAGTGAACCTACCTCACAACAGATTCTCACTTTTTGGGTGAATTTAGGGGAGAACTACAATAATTATTGATAATCAAGGTTATACATATATTGATTATATGTATAGAACACCTAATTACTTCTATACAGTTATAATTCCACCCTCTCCAAATTTTTTGCATTTCACTAGCTCATCAGCTGATTGCTGTAGTCTTTGCAAAATCTCCAGATAGACTTCCCGCAAAACATTTTATGAGGTCCGCGAAGGCGCGATGTAAACTCAACTATAAATGTGGCTGCCAAGTAATTGATTGATTTAGTCACAAACACAGCTCAAATTCGCACTCAACATTATAAAATTGCGCTGAAACACAAACTAAGGAAGAAAGAACAACAACACGGAGCAGTGCCAAGTAGCTGACACCAGTGGAGTCAGTGGTTGAATGAATACTAAAACAGATCATCCAAAACTCTTCTTAAACTCAACGTGATGATGAAATCATGTACTTTAATTTGCTGCTAGCCGCAGACACAAAGGAGAGACAGACATCCTACGTGATATTTTCATTTCCCGATCGTAAGGTTATAAGTTTATACTGCTGAGAATGATAAATCCTTAGCATCTCATCATTTGATGAATAATTGTCTGACAATGAGAGTCCCTCTTCGTAGGTCCCAGCTATAAGTGAGGGAATGGATGAAAGAATGGAGGTTTGGTTATAATTGGTTATGGACGAATAAGCGAAAAGACAAAATCGGGCAGATGAATAGCGAGGGATGCCTGTACAATTAACAATGTAAGTAATTTAAAACCCGTAGAATGACGTGTATGAACTTAATCTTAACTGTCGCGGTTCCTGTTTCCAGATTTGTTTGTTAAATTTTTGCATTATTCCTTCTATTAAACAGTTTTAGAATGAGATAGGAAAGAGAGAACCAAAATCCACTATAAATCAAAAGTCTTTTTATTTTATAGATCCCTTTTTGTCTGATTTAAAAGGATTGGCAGCAGTGGCACTGTGGTTTTCTACGCGGCATCAGTTTGGCCAACTTACTGTATGAAGTTGCTGCCATCTCAACTGATTCGCTTTCATTATTGATGACGTCTCTCTAAGACGTAAAGTAGAGCTTATTGAATTTAATACATATGGGCAAGTCCAAGCGTTTTAAAATTGTTAACTGGAGATAATTTAATGATTTAATGTATTTATTTATGGTACTCTAGTTAATACTTAACATGACGATATAATTTTATTCTTATACCCCACAAAAATCAAGGATACGCGTTATACACGGGGTATAAGAAAAAGTCAGGATTTTTCGGCAAAAAGTACGGGTGTGCGTTATACACGAGGATGCGTTATACGTGAGTACATACAGTAGTTTTTTATGGAGTTACACTGTCACTTATTCAAAGTACAAATGTCAAAACTGTTTCTGATAATGGAAGATTATTACAATACTAGACGAATGAGCCCATTTAAAACGGCCTTTGAAAACAAACAATATAAAAATAAAACCAACAAACAAATGATAAAATTATAATATTTGAATAAGATTGGAAAGGGCTACAAATGAAAACAAAGGAATAGTTTTAAAAATTCAGAGGAAAACAATCTTATACCTCAATAATATTATTTTATCTATTCAGTAGCTCTCTTATAACGACGTTCCTTGTAAATACTCTTTCGTTTAACAGCAATTGCCCTTGATTATCTTTATTCTTAACCCAAAATTTCAAATTATGTGTGTCACATGTTGTAGTGTGAAAATCAATATTTAGTAAGTAATCACAATCAATCGTTCAATTCCACTAAACAGCAGTTAAGAACAATCTCAATAGATATCTCAATACACACGCAATCAGCGCATATATCGTATTTATTTAGATAACAATGTAATCGTTGTTTGGTTGCTTACCCTATAATTGGATTGACGCGAATTAAAAATAAACCACGAAAAAAAATTATTTTCATAATATCTGTTCTTTTCAGACAATGCGAAGGCACAGCGCAAGCAACTGCCTTTAATATGCAGAAAGACTTCGATAAGACAATGAAGGCATGCTAACATCGTCGAATTATTTCAAACATCAGCATGTTTTAAAATATGTAATTTAACGCATTTATCCGTCCAATTTACATAAACGAATATAGGTTTGTATGAGCATATATGGCTTGAAACATCAGTGCCCGTTTCCAAGGCGATCATTGATGAAAATGAACGATTTTTCTTACATCGGCGAATTTAAATGTAAAATTTGCTCAAGTTTTACCTTTAGGTGAGAAAAGACGAACAAAATTAAACGACCCGTTTATTTGCCTTTAAAATTGTCCTAATTTGAAGGTTGTAAGTCAATTCTTTCTTATTTTAATTTCCAAAAGAGTAAAACTCTGCAATTTTAGCATGTAAACTTATGGGCCGAGATATGAGATTCATATGAACTGTAAAACATCTCCTGGCGTAGAACCCGGAACTTATTTGAAAATTTTTTATAGCATTCGCTTTGTGAACGTATTCATAGGAATCCTACCGAATTTGGCTGGACTGGCTGAAGAAATGGCCGAGATATGTTGAGATATTTATAACTAACTGATGAGGCTACATGGAGACACACAGACAAAGATATTAAGCGTTTTATTATAGGAGATGGTTATAAAATTATAAAGTGGCTATTTTATGAGCTGTTAAGAGTGCTGTAAAAAAGTTATGATTTTCAAATCATTGAGGGCCCGATCATAATAAGTTACTCGCAAACCATTTAATCCATAAGTAAACAGTGTTTTTTGTAATTGTATTTTATACTGTGAAAATGAAGGTATTAAATCGCTAACTTCTCTGACAATATTATTGCTCTATGTTTTAATGTTAATCATTATTCTCTTGCTTATACCTTGCTAATTGTATTAATTCCATTTAAATTTTGAGTTACTTTTAGAAACTGTGTTTGCATATATAGAAAATCCAAATAGAATTGCATGGCTATTGAAAAATAATCCAAATGATGAATTGAAGTGGTGTCTCTTCTTTCAACTTCTGAAACTCGCTACAATATAATATGAAAGAGTAAGGGTTGCAAGAAAAAGCAGACAGTATGTGCTATGGATGGTATGGAGTGAGAGGAGACAGAGGGTTTGTGGCCAAAGGCTACCGATGCTAAGTCCTCCTAGTTGTAAATAATTTAGGTAAAATTACAATTAACTGATATATTAAAATAAAATAATTGTAACCTGATGATGCATCAAAACCATGATTGCTTTGTAAATTTTCTGAACTGTGGAGTTGAACAAAATTACTAAATAAAGTTTCTCACTAATTACTCTATAAATTATAATGGGTAATGACCAACATTTTATGATGTTTTCAATTAATAAGATATCCTTTTTAATCCCATCAACAGGAGAACAACAAAAGCCCTAATCGCAATAAGTTTGTCACACCCAAATCTCCCTCTCGGAAGACTAAAACACGTTTAACAAAGACATCTTTGAACAAGAGCTCATTTAGTGACTTAAATGAAAAAAATCGAAGTGCAGGAGGAGGTGTGGTGGGTGTTGTGAAAGGTGATAAGGAAAAGTCTGAGACGATAACATCAGAGAGCAGAATCTTAGGAGGCTCTGGTGCTAACATTGGCGGTGGAATTGGTGGCATGGGTAGCGTAATGATTGGATCTCATCAAAGCTTCCAAAACATCACCCAACATTCTATTCACTTACAGAAGCAATCAGCAGGTAAGATGACTATGACATTTGAGGCTGTGAGGCAAAAATGTGGTAACCCACACTTATGCTGTTTTGAGAAAATTGACATTTTATTGGTTCAAAATTATATTTTCATCAGAAATAAACGCAAATTACAAAATATGAACTACAACAAATGACAAATTTCCAAAATCATAATTGAAGTTTTTTTCTTTTTTGTATGCAACCTAGCTCCAAATGGATAAGCTTGTGGGTTACCATGTTTTTGCCTAACACCCCTCATTTAGTATGCCATCTCAGAAGTTGTCATTGGTGATATATAATACTAATTGGTGATATATAATACTAATGATACTATTGAAATGAACTATACCTAGTGATCGCGATCAATCTCTACAGTGATGAAATTCAATAAAATATCTCACATTATCAAGAATTTGATATATTGTTCTGCTCCCAAGACTTTTCCATGTATTGGCTATAACTAACTCATTCTTCTGGCAAAATTCCATGAGCATTTCTCCTCCTATTTCTCTTTCCTAAACCATATGCTCCTACAATGCTGTTTTCCTTCTCCAACTACACTTCCAGTCTCCCATTATAATACAATATACCTTCCCTTTTCTGTCTTCTTCAGCAATTTCATTAATCTTCTCATATATTTATATCATGATCTGTGGTTGGCATGTGTACCTGTATAATTAGGATGTCCAAAGGTTCTGCTTTTATTTTTACTGCCATCAGTCGTTCATTTATTTTCATTACTTTAGACAGATTTCTTAATTTGTTTGTGCATCATACTGCTACCCCTCTTTCCAGATCATAAAAAGGCAGTGAAGAGTAAAATATGGACTTGTTATTGTTGCATTAATGGAAATGGTGGCCCCTGACTGGCGCCACAAATGGCAACAGCCATGTATGGAACCACGTCCTATTGACAGTAAAATCATTGAATAAAACCATTGGGTTAGGTTGGTGTTCATATTTACTCTATACCAATCTATTTCCTGTACTATTTCTCAAATTTTATGCATTCCTTCTCCTACAATTACTAAAATAGTCATCCTCAGCATTATGTGGTTCCCAAAGTTGCCGTGACGCTACTATTGAACATAAACTATATAATTTATAGCAAAAGAAATATACAGAATAATTTGATTAGGATATAGGACAACATTGCAACAAAAATGTCTTCAAGAGCCTATAATTATGACCTATAGTTCAGCAGGGTAACTTTGAATCATTTGGATATAGGACAACATTGCAACAAAAATGTCCGCAAGAGCTATAATTACGACCTATAGTTCAGTAGGATAAGTTTGAATCATTTGGTATCCATATCAATTTTTAATACTTTGAAATTGTTTATTTTATAGTATTGGTTACTTGAGGACTAATAGAGTAATGCAAACGACTGATGTCATTTTCATAGAAACGAACTTAAATAAACATAAACAATATACTTTATGATAAAGAATAATTTTATTTGGATATAGGATAAGAGCCTATAATTATAAGTTTGAATCATTTGGTATCCATCTTAATTTTTAATAGTTTTAAAATTGTTTATTTTATAGTATTAGTTACTTGAGAACTAATAGAGTATTTGAAAATAATTTTCAACATTGCAATGATAGATGTTAAGTAATGAATATTTTTGTAAATATTTTTAAAAAGTACTTGGTATTTAAATTACTTCTTAAAGTTTTTTTATATATACTTATTTACTACTGTCTTTGCTTTAATTTTCAGAGGGCTTGATGTCATTGTTCCAAGAGCTTGGGACTGCTTACCTCCATTTGTCCCAGTTCAACTGCAAGAAAGCAATAGAGTGCCTTGAAAACCTTCCCCCACACCAGCATGATACAGGATGGGTTCTTTCATTAATTGCCAAGGCATATTATTACCTCAATGACTATCGCTCTGCCATAAAGTGAGTTCCATTATGGTTGCCTTACTACAAGGCATTCACAATTAAACCTTAATCATTAGAGCATGCATTTCTATTAGTAAATTACTACAATAGTTATCTTAATGCAGTGTTCTTTATAAATTAATGAAATCTCCAGACCTCACCCACCAGATATTTATGAGGAGTTTTTAACCTTTAAATGCAGCGCAGTACAATGTATGTGGTGATGCAGTGATATTCTGAGCTCTTGTATTTACTAAGTCACTCCCAACTTCCTCCACTGTATTCAAGGCCAGTGGTTTTCAAAATACAGGCCACGGCTCTTTGGTGAGCTATGAAACAATCAAAACATACCTTGATGCAGGGCCGGCCCAAGAAATTCAGCGGCTTTGGTTATATTAATATGTTGCTAGGTTAGTCAAAACTGAATACCGTATTTGCCGGCGTATAAGACTTTTTTATACACATTTTTAAGGAAAAAAATTTTCTACATTTTTTTCATGAATTTCCATAATGATTTACTGTACTAATTTTATAGTTATTTATGTCCATAAAAATGTAACTGGGAACATTGTAGTTAGGTACCTTTTAATCAGAATTCTCAAAACCCAAAAATTCATCTCCAGAGCTAAATGAAGAATCACTTAGAGCCTCTTCTTCAGAAACTGAGTCTTCGTATAACAAATCATCCTCTGTTCCATCAAGTGAGTTACTAATTCCACATTTCTTAAACGACTTTACAACTGTCTCATGTTTCACAGCATTCCATGAAGTTTTGACCCATTCACAAATCTGCGAAAAGCTAGGCCTCTTCCTCCTTCCTGATGGTGTCACTTCAAAATCTGTAGACTGCATCCAACTGTTCCATTTCCCCTTCATGAATCCTTTAAATGGTTTATTAATGCAAACATCTAAAGGTTGAAGCTGACTCGTTAGGCCACCTGGAATTACAGCTATTTGAGTTTTCAGTTGGTTCATTTTATTTTTCACAGCTTCTGTTTTGTGACTCCGAAACTGATCCCATACTAGCAAGGCAGGTTTCTTTAACAGTCCACCAGGATGCCTGGACCACACATTATCTATCCACAACTTCATCCCCCCTTCATCCATCCAGCCCTTTTGATGAACGTGCACAAACACACCTTTAGTCAGTTTTTCCTTGGGCAAGGTTTTCCTTTTGAAAATCAAAAGAGGCGGCAATTTTGTTCCATCGGCACAGCAAGACAACACGACTGTGTAATGCGTTTTCTCATGTCCACAAGTTTTAACAACAACACTTTTTGCACCTTTGGAATCTATTGTTTTGTTTGAGGGTACATCGAACGTCAGTGGGACCTCATCCATGTTTCCTATTTGTGAAAGTTCAAAATTTTCTCTTTTTCTTGCATTAATGACAAATTTATGAAACTCGATAATCTTGTCTTCATATTCTATTGGCATCTTTTGTGCTATTTTTGTTTTAGTCCGCATACGTAGGTCATTTCTCTTCATAAATCTGGAACACCATGATGTTGATCCTGTAAAATCAGCGATGCCTCTGTTAGTAGCAATCACTCTTGCTTGTTGAATAGTCATTTTTGTGGAAACTGAAAATCCCAAGCCTCTGTGGTCTAATATCCAAGTTTTTAATTCTTCTTCTAGTTCCGGCCATTTTACAATTCCATGTCGCAGATTGTGTTTACTACGCATAGCTTTTTGTAGGTCCTCTTCCTGTCTTCTCCAAGTTCTTATCATCTTTTCAGTTGGTGGTGATCCAAAATTCCTCTCTGCTGCCCTGTTTCCGTGCTCTTTGGCATACGCAATCACTCGTACCTTGAATGCAAATTTATGGAAACGATTTATTCGAAACCACTTTTTAGCAAAAAAACAAAATGCAATAGAATACTTATACATGTATATTAATATAAACCAGAAGTTTTAGACAGACTGAAATTTCAACTCATAATTTTGATTACCGGCGCATAAGACGCACCCCATATTTTAGGCGTATTTCGATGGAAAAAAAGTGCGTCCTATACGCCGGCAAATACGGTAATTGGAATTTTTGATCATCTAGTAGGTCTCTTTTATTTAAAAAATTAATTTTAATTACAAAACATCCTAAAAAATCTTAATTCACATCCGTGACATGGCATAAAGTCAAATTTTGATAAGACAAAAACATTTCCTATTTTTACTGGGCTGCAGCGAAAAAGTTTGAAAACCCTTGTTCTAGGTAACTGTAGGATGTCTGTCCTTTGAACTACTTTGTAAACAGGTAACCTAGAAGTAAAAAAATAAGTTTCATGACCCATAATATCAACATTTTTGAGACTTGGGCTTACCCTTCTACATAACAGCTGTTGAAGAAAGGCTCTTCTTTTTCCGACTGAAGTAGGAATCAAGAAAGAAAAGGGATTGGGAAGTGAAAATGGGAAGAAGAGCGTTCAGGATATTGTTGGTGTAGTGGTAGGAGTGCTACACTAAGCAACACCAGGCATAAATCCTCTGAAAGTAGGATTTTTTTCTGAGGTTGCCCAGCCTCTTATTTGTGTATTTGAGGAGAAAACACAAATCAGCACTCTGTCCTTCAGAAGGGACGTTAAGCATTTGGCTCCCTCGGTACTCTCCATAAAGAACATGTTATTGCTGATGCCAGGTTTCTCTCCTCCCTCCTGTGTGGAATTTGGTTCAAATCCGATCGGAATTCTAGATGATACATGATATTTAAGAATTCACTCGGCCGCCGTTTTGAATAAAATGGGCAGAGAGAAACAAAAACCATGTATAAATTATTTCTGCGAGTCCTCCACAATCGTACCAAATTTGATTCAAATCAGTAGTAGGACTTGGGAAAATATGCGTAGTTTAATCAGTCCCCACCGTCCAATTACAGATAAGGAAGTAGTCGTTTCCCACCTTTCTCACTGTGTATAAGATGTAGAGTTACCTGTTCTTTGAGAACAGGAAGTTTATGAGAACAGTTGTTTTATTGAACAGTTTAGGCATCAGAACAGTTCAAAAAGAACTGTTCCATTCTTTCTGACCAATCTCTAGTGTTAAAATATTTAGCTTTAGCATACAAAGTTATTTTGCTTTTTGTACATTTAATATGAAACATTTGTGATTAAAAAGTAGCCTATGGCCTTCCTATTTGTGAAGAAAGTATCTGTTGAAAGTTTGATTACTCTAGCTTTAACGGTGTGGAAATGTATAGATTCATAAACTTTCATAAATATATAGGAGATATTATACATTACGAAGTATTTAAATGTATATAAAATAATCATAATCTTGAATTTTTGTCTTTTATTTAGAAGTCGAATGATAAGTTTCAATTAAAGAGACAGAATAACAATAATATTTATTTTAGCCGCAGCTATCCATCATATATGAATACATACAAAAATAAATCTACCACAATATAAAAATTTACAATGCATTACTGAGCTCAGCACACACAGCAATCATTCAAACGACAGTACACATTACATAAACTTACGTAATTATCCCTATGATACACAATTTTAGATTTCCAACATAGTAGTTTAACAAATCTTTCCTGGATCTTCTCAACCATTGAAATTTTAGTTTTATGCGAAGGGTTCCAAATTACACTGGCATAATTAACACACGGTAAAACAAACAAATTAAATGATTTTATAGTCGTATTTACAGAAAATGTATTCAAAGAGTATTTTCTGATAAATCCAAGAATTTTGAAACCTTTGGATAAACACTATTTAATGTGTACGTCGAAAGTGAGTTTATCACTAAAAGTAACACAGTAATTTCATTAACACGAGTAATTTCTGTATTGCTACAATCATATGAATAGTGGATAGGTTTTTGTTTGAATGAAAAAGAGATAACTTTAAGTTTAGAAACATTAAATTCAATTTTCCATTTTGAACACCAATTAGAAAGCCTGTCTAGATCAGCCTGAAGTATTAAACAGTCGCTTGGGGATTTAATAGTATGGTAAATTTTGTAAGACAAAAACAGGACAAAATTTTTGCATGATTTTTTTAATGTTGGTGGTGTCACTGTCACGATCTATAGTGAAAAAGGAAAATACAAACTTCCCTTTCAACCTGAAAAAGTCAGACTAGGGCAAAACTCATAACTAAAAGGGAATCTGACTAGCGTCGTAAGACGAAAATCCGAAGGGACTTAGTTCAGGGTAAACCCAGGCAGGGTATTGTTCGTGGAGACCAGGTTTGCCCCCTCAAATTTAGTTAGCGAGCTAACAATTCGTGTATAATATTTTGTACACATGTATGATAAAGGTTAAAACGGCACAAAATGACTTTTTTGACCAAAACGAAGGAACAGTCGGGAAATGGATAAGAAACAAGACTGTCCTGGTAAAAACAGGACGTATGGCCATCCTACTATTAAATAAGTAAAAGGGGGTCACCTGTTTGGAGCACTGTATGTATTTCGTGTGTGAAAAATGGGGAATAAAAATATGATGGCGCATGTGTGAACCGTCTGCTTACACATATACAGGTACACTCCAATTCACGAAAGAGTAACGTTCTTCAAAAACCTTTCATAAATCAAGGTATAATTTCTCATTGACTCCCATTATAGAAGACGAGATATGTTCCTATGGCAATAAATCATTTCCCTAAATATAGTAAAAAGACACTATATGTTTCTTAGGTCATTTATTATGGAAAACAAATTCTAAACATCTACTAATATTACAATTTCTCCATGAGAAATAAATAAAATAAGGAAGGTTATGTTCCTCCACAGTAGATGCCACTTATTATTATCATTATTACTGGTTATTTTTAACAGCCTCCTGTTGTAAACAAATGTGAATTCTAAAACCAAAAATTATTTAATACAAAATTTCCTCCGCATAATATGATCAGGCCCGCAGTCTTATTATGATAAAAATTTTATCTGACCCGCAATCAGCTGAAGGTAAGAAATATGTCTCTTTGCACACTATTTTCGACAACATTATATGATGCGCAAAACATGGTGAGAGCACGGATTCAGATTTCAGTTTTATTCCAAAGAAAACGAATTTTGTCCAGACTATTTGATTTTAAATATTTAAACAGATGCTATTTTGTTTCAAGATAGCAGGTGAAAATAAAAATAGGTAACGCTATGTTGTTAAAGGGTCATCTTTAAATAAATACTTATTAATTTTTAAGATTCCATCAATTTGTGACTCCGTCCATTCGCAATTTTGTCCTTTCGAGATTGTGGGTTTTAACTAGGATTTTAATGTATAATAATTTAATCTATTTTAAATTACATGTATTTTAAACTAGCTTTTTCTTTTGTAATCATTATTACTGTATTATTATCTATTAGTAATATTATTATTTTCTTCACGAGATTTGCAATGAAACAATAAGATTTTTTCATAACTTCGGGAGTTTGGTTCGTATAACAAAACGATGGAAAAATTTATTTTTTTCGTAACTTCGTAAAGCGGGCAACATCTACCTGTATTAAGGATAGAGGTTTCGAATTAAGTGAACTGTTCGTGGGTCACCGGTGCCAGATTGTGACTTTGAATTCCATTGTAGACGTATTTCAAATAATCCAAACCAAAAAGTATGCAAAATCCTATGGTGTTAGCCGGGGACTGATCCTAACATCAAATTACATCATACTTTAAATTATCCGGGATCGAAATAGCGGGATTTTACTGTATTTAGCTATTTTCTGGAAATGTTTATTTCGTCAATTTATCTTATTAGCCTTCAGATTATGGAATGATAATTTTGCTGTTTCTGTTATGAATGGAAAGTTCTTTTCATACTCCTCTTAGATCTCGAATGCTAGTTTTTGAGTTAATCTTTATTATTATCCATGATATATTTATCTCATGACTACATTTGTAATCTATACTTAAATATAATCCATAACACACTTCTTTCCATCATAAGATATGTTCTTTAATTTACTTTAGAACAGTGGTGAGCAACCTGCGAGCCCCAAGAGCGTTTTATGTGGCCAGCAGAGCTATGATAAAAAAGATCCATAAAATTTAACACACAAATTCACATCATATGCACTCAAATTATGATAATAATACACTGAGATTCAAATGTTAACTCTAAAAACTTAATGTACTATTTTCACTGATATAATACCTCAGAATCTCTAGTTAACGTCTGGTTTAAAGTTTTATCCGGTCCATTGAAGCATTGACAACTTGCAATGCGGCCCATCGAAGCTTTCGCAACCACCAATGCAGCCCACTACATAGAAAAGGTTGCCTACCACTGCTTTAGAAACTGATTTTTCAGTTAAATGATGTAGATGATATCCAAAGTTAAAATAAATCATAATTTGTGAGGCTTTTTCTTGCTTTTTATACTTACTAACTCATACTATTTTTTCTGATCATATAGATACTTTGCTGAGGTGAGAGAGCGTGAACCTCATAGAACTCAACTTATGGAACTGTACAGCACTGCCCTCTGGCATGCCCAAAAAGAGGTTGCATTATCTGCTTTGGCACAGGATTTAGTAAGATTAGATAGACATTGTGCAGCCACGTGGTGTGCTACCGGTAATTGTTTTAGTCTTCAGAAAGAGCACGAGACTGCTATCAAGTTCTTCCATCGTGCCGTACAGGTTGGGTTGATTTTGTACCTTAAGATTTTAAATTTCTTTAGATTAATTCTTAGATTACCTAAAAACAGATGAATTGCTTTGGAGTATTTTGTTAAAAATGGTTTATTCTTTATGGTAACTTCTTAACTGAAGGTATCTTGTATTAAAATTTAACTTTGGTACTATTTTGTCTTGCTATATTTGTTATTTCAATTTTATTTATTGATTTTTTGTTTAAAACATTATAAATAATATTGAAGCATCGTTTATTATATATTTAATTAATTGGATTCAAAAGAGAAATTTGTGAAGTAGTAATATGTTTTGGTATTTGAATATGCTTGCAGTGTGTTTTCCATAAGATTGTTTAATGGGAATAAATAATAATTTTATAATTAAACTCTTTTATTGGGACAAATAAGCTTTAAAAATAAGCCTGTGTTATTTGTACATTTTCAGTTAGTTCCAAAGCCATAGTAATGATATTCTTAACTAATCACCATATTTTTTCAAAAGTTTTACATTATCGCTGAAACTATTGGATGACAATTCTTATCAATCTTGTATTCTTTTATTGCTAGGTGGATCCAAACTTTGCTTATGCCTTCACGTTACTTGGGCATGAGTACTACACCACAGAGGAAATGGAGAAGGCAATGAGCTGTTTCCGTAGTGCTTTGAGGGTGGACAACAGACATTATAATGCCTGGTAGGTGTATTCTAGTGTATATTTCACTTGAAGTATTTTATTGAAGAAATACTTTTTCTCCAGTCATCTATCTTAGATTGCTCATGGCTGTGAGATGAAGGAAAATATTAAAACTTTCTGGAAAGGTATAATTATTTCATTAACAATCCAAGGAAAAAATGTTAAAACTTTTTTATATGTAGTTTTGTAGTTCAAGAAGACATAAGTAATTTTAGCAAACTCATCACCACATTCTTGCTATTAATATTTGAACTAAATAAAGCATCCTCATATTTTGTATTCAGTAATAATAATAATAATTCGACTTTATTTTCAAGGGCGATATTTAGACTATATAGTCCACTCTTACATACAACCCATTACGACGAACACAAACATCCATGCCCTCGGTGGGATTCGAACCCACGACCTTAGTATTCGGCAGCAGATACACTAACCACCCTTCTACCAGAGTTGAGAAGTGATAACATGAGCTGTTTTATCTATTACTAGTAGACTGTGCTTCCATTCTGCAAGCATTTCAATAACAATGCCTAAAAATTAGAATTTTTATAATATCAGATTTTTTCATCAGTTGTGACAAAAAATATATAGCCTTGCCAAATTTCAAATCTCTAGTTCATCTAGAACTGTCTTATAATTTTCATCTTGTTATGGGGAAATAATGGGGCAAAAGAGCTTAAAAATGTTTTTTTTTACAATGCCGGATTTTTTCCATCAGTTGTTACCGAAAATCTTTAATTGTGCCAAATGTCAAGTCTCTAGCACATCTAGAAGTGCCTTATAATTATAACATCTTATGGGGCAATGATGGGGAAAAACAGCCCCTAAAAATTGGAATTTTTACAATTTCGGATGTTTTCCATTGATAGTAGTTTTATATTAATGGCATTGCAATATAGCCCTCTGATTCCTATTAAAAGCTTAAGTGGGCCCATGCAGCCGACCACGGTGTAAGGTTAGGTACTGAAGGCTCCTAGTACCTTTTAAAATTTATTTTCAAAACATTAATTTTGAAATTTTTTTAACACTCAAACTGATTCTTCCAAAATGTTTATGGATATGAATGTCATATCACAAAATAAAAATGCTAACTTGCAATTTTTTTATGCTCTTCAGGTATGGAATAGGAACGGTGTACTTTAAGCAGGAGAGGTATCAGTTAGCAGAGATGCACTTCAAAAGAGCTCTGGCGATTAATCCACAAAGTGCTGTGCTCTTATGCCATATTGGTGTGGTAAGTTCGGTATTTTGATCTTATCAATAATTGTTGCTTTATTTTGTTTATGAGCACATTTTTATAGTTAGATATTTAAATTGGGTCCACATATTGTAGCTAAATTCACAAATTATTATAAGTATGGTTCCCTCTAAGCTGTGTGCCTGCACATCCACACAGCAGTTTTTGATGTATCACATAATAAATTTCATGCACGTCCATTTTAGTATATAGAATATTATTATTTCTCATTTAAATGTCTGTATTTTTGCTTCAGTAATAAAAAACCCAATAATAATGGCAGTACTGTAACTAGGGCAAGCAGGGGATAAGTATGGGGCAAATAGTAACTTAATAAACAAGAGAAAATAATTTTTTGAAGAGAGGAGAGGGTGCATATTTAGTAGTTTGCCCCAGGCACTAAAATATATAGTTACAGTGCTGAATACTGGATATTTTAATATGGAACAGATCTGCCCAACAACATCATGAAGGTGCACATAGCAAATTTTATTCTGCCCAAAGATGAAAAAAAAATAGAGGGAACTATGGTTATAAGCAAACTTTCGCATTGTATTATGCTTTTTCAGTCAATTTCTTGTTTTCTTATAGGTTCAGCATGCAATGAAACAGACTGAGAAAGCGCTACAGACTCTGAATGCTGCAATATCTTTAGACCCAAAAAATCCTCTTTGCAAATTTCACCGTGCATCTATATACTTCAATATAGATAGGCATGCAGACACACTTCGGGAGTTAGAAGAACTCAAAGAAATGGTTCCTAAGGAATCGCTGGTCTACTTCCTCATTGGAAAAGTGAGAAATTATTTTATACTTGTAGAATTGCCTGTTAAAATTTAACATGAGAATTACAATCATTTGAATCATTCAGAAAGCAAAATACTTCAAATATAATACATCTGAATACTCTAAATAAATATTCTATAAGGTCGTAATTTTCTGTGATTATAAATTACGGCATCAATATATACCGTATTTTCCATCGTATAAGACGTGGTTTTTTTCAAAAACAATTAAGTCCAAAATTCACCCTGCATCTAATATGGTAAAAGTCAAAAATATTACTAAGGAAACTGCGTTCCTTTTCTATATTTAGATAGATCTGTGGTCTGATTCACCTCCAGTAGAACCTTAAAAGATATTACAGTTCGGTGTTACTAAAAACAAATATAAATTATTGCTGGATTTAATTTTGGACATTTAAATATTTTGTGTACATCTTTTGCAAAAATCGCATATCTCGTGAACTATTGGTGATAAAATGTTCAAATAAAAAGCATTTTGTTGTCAAACTGTCAGAGAATTACATCATTCTGCCTATTTGTAGAAATAAACAGGGCGAAATAACCCTAAAAAACTAAATTACGATGCCGAAATAATTTATTGTTGATATAAATCAAAATAAAGTGCAAAAATACTGCATTTAATCACTTTTTGGCAGTGTGGTTCCTGCTCAGTCTGCAGCTGACACAAACCCAGTATTTACGCTTCCCTATAGAGTCGAGCTAGTGTGGTATTCCTCAAAGCAGGGCTCAACACATAGTCCCACGTCACACGCCTTGCACCTATATTTCATCCTTGAGTATTTGCTCTTTGAGGAACACACATGGCAATGGATAAGAGTCCCCGAAATGGGCCAATGCTTATTGTCCTTGGCCTCTAAGCGCTTTATTTGCATTCCACTAGCCTAGGTCATCCCCTTGAGAGAGTCTGGGAAGGAAAAGCCCTAGCGCCCTCTTCAACCATTTTCTGCACAAGGGAAAGTTGGAATTGCCGATGTAAAAATGCGCCACTGCACGGGGGAAGGAGAATCTAACTATTTAGGATAGTTAGATCGACTAATTAAAAAAATAATTTCTTTGTCCATTTCCAAGTGTGGCGACCGATGGTGTAGTTGTTAGCCATCCTATCTACTAGTTATATAAAAATAAAGGGATCACTAAAAAATAAACAGACGAACAGCTACAGATATTTTGAACGCACGTCTACATCCGCTCTACTTCGTGGTCTGCAAATGAATGAACATAAACGTAGTAAAACATATATGCATATATGTGGAAAAGGAAGAAGAAAATAACAAAGGGTAGGAACCTTTGGGGTAGGGCTTAGTCCTGGGGTTCAGTTTATTGCATCACTTTGGGTTGCAACATAGTAAAACACAAATGCAGAAAAGGAAGAATAACAAAGGGAATGGACCTTTGGGGTTCAGTTTATTGCATCTCTTTGTGCTGCGAGAGAGTGTTTCACCTCGGCGGAGATGTACACTTTGAGTGAGGCACTCTCGATTGTTTGTTTACGCTCCCGTCCTCCAATACGTAAGACCTTCAACCTTGGGAGAGCAGATGTAAAAGAAGGATGCCTCGTCTTTCTTCTCCTCCAAAAATTTTGATTCTATTACAAAAATGACATCTGTGAGCGGCCTCGGAGCTAAGCAGGACACCGGTGTCCCTTTCGGCAGGCTTACCCAGAAATTTGCTGGGACACCGGCGTCCCTTTCGGCATTTAAAGGTTAATGTTTGTAATTTACTATTTTTCTTACGAGCATTTTCAGTTCTAATGTCTGCTTCTTTCTAGTCCAGTAGTTAGCAATGCAATCAATAATTGAGTTTCAAATTTAATAAGAAGTTTCAATTTATATTAGTTTTATTATTGTTTTCACAACGTAATTGCAATAAAGGTTTCTTTCAATTCGTATGACAGACAATTCAATCGTTATTTACTTCATTGATAATAAAAAATCTGGTTTATTCTTTGTCCAATTTTTGGTTAGATTTGAATAAGTAATTAATAATATAGTTTAGAATTCATTTGCTTTGCATAAATTAATTCTCAAAGTGCAAAATTATTACTTATACTGTATTGTTCAATTATCATGTGTAAATGTTTGCATTTTACATTGCATTGCCACCAGAGGCACTGATAAGAGCGTCAGTACGCAGAAGAAGGCTATTATGTTATAAGATTATTACGTTCAAATAGTTCACATATATATACAGTAAACAGTGCGAGATTTTTCTTCAGAGTAAAGAATTTTAATTTTCTCGATTTTACGTTTTCCTCGATTTTACGTTTTTTTAAATCGGTCCCTTCAAAAACGTAAAATCGAAGTTTCACTGTAATTAGACGAAATTTTATATTGTATTTTTGTTTAACTGTGCATATTTAAAAATAAAAAATATCGATCTATAGACACTGTCACCATGATGTACATTTGGAAACAATCCATTGTCAAGCTTATATTGGTAAATCTTATATCCATTCTCATATAAATAAAAGATTAAGCACATATAATAGAAATTATAGTTAGACTGGTAGGCAGTGTGCCTGCCTTCTAACCCAAAGGTCGTGAATTTGAATCCCGCTTCGGGCATGGATGTTGTGATTTGTCTTGGGGTTTTTCCCATACCTGCAGACAAGCCTTTGACTTTGTGGGGAAGACATCATCAAAAAAAAATTAGCTCATTTTACAACAGTGATATAAATAGCTACCATAATTATAATTCTGATATAATTAGTTTTTTAATAGTTCCAAATAGCATTTCACGCATTGTCATTTGTATTTCAATAAATAATAAGCGTAGCTTCCATTTCAATGTAATTGGGATAATGCTATCGTGTTAAATCCCTAACAGTTGGGTTGTCATGGTAAGGAAAAATTTTATGTTAAAAAAACCTTAAATTTTATGGTACTAACCTTAATTTTGGACAAATTCGGCTCGTATTTGAAATTCGACGGTAGTAATTTGAAACTTCAGTTTTTTCTCCATTTCTGGGTTCAAGTCCCGCCTTCATACCGTGATTTTAAGTAATTTTAAAGTGCGAATTAAAAATAGTCTACACTCATCCCTGTGTGTCAGTTGCAGGATGTGACAAAATGAATGTTTAAATCATTCGCCATTTCGAATCAAAGTGACGGACAAAAACGAAACCTAGGATTTAAGGAAGAATTGCACTAAATTTGGTTGTTCTAGCTTTTATCGTTTAGGAGGAGTTCCATGAAGTATACATACATACACAATCTTTAAAATATATAGCACATGAACAGATTTATGTGAAAATCATTACTGTTTATTAAGGTAATTGTAAATAGTTATCTTTCTGTTAAAGAGATTTTTTGTTGGTGAAATTTTCTTATTTATAACCAGTATTTATACAAATGGTGCTTTGGGAAGCCAAACAAAAAACATACATGCACATTTAAGAATAAATTAAATGTAGTGTACTAATTTATTTTAAATCACCTTTCACCTCTGCTTTATAGGTTCATAATAAACTTGGCAACACACATTTAGCCCTAATGCACTTCAGCTGGGCAATGGATCTTGATCCAAAGGGAGCTAATAGTCAAATTAAGGAAGCAATTGATCCAGCTGTAAGTAGGAGTCAAGCAGAAGAAGCATCCACACCAACCACATCAACTGTCAGCACTCTTCCTTTTACTCCAGGTATGCATTGTAAATTTCCATACAGATAGAACTTTAAGTGGTTTTAAGTTTTAGCTTTTAATAAGAGGTAGTGACCTTTGTTTGCACATATTTCATATATGAATACTTGACGGTAATGCATTTTTCTAAGTGTGTCAAGCAGTGATAAATTATTTTTTAAGATGTAAAAATTTATACTTACTGATCTTAATTTATCTTATCCCTTTTAATTTGCTTATTATTATTGAACATTAAAAGTATTTCAAAGTGATACTAATGGTGTACTTCAGTGGTCCTCAAACATAGGGTTGTGACCCCCAGTGGGGGTTGCGAGCAGTCTTCGCTAGTTCATCTATTATTTTGTTCATTCTCTCAATCCTTGACTACAGTGTAGTGGAACAGTCAATTCAAAAACTATACAAAGTAAACATTTAGGTGAACGCTTGAATAGATATCTGGAATAGTTTTTTTAACTTAGTAATTATATGTGTGCAACTATGTCAGCCTCATTTTGTCTAGCTGTGTGGAACGAGTCGTTGTTAAGATCCAAGACATTAAATTTCTCCAATAAAATATCTAAGAGACGTATATTTTCACATTGTGTAATTCCATGTAGTCAGTCCTTAGCATTAGTCTTGCTTTTCGCCTTGGTCGGTAAACATATCCGATTTTATTGTAAGTGAATTCTATAAGTCCAACATAATCAAGTATAATCTGGTTTGAATTGGGGTAAGTGTTACTTAACTTGTTAACTTTAATTGAAGCGAAGCTAATTTTATACACTTACCATTTTTGAAACGTTTTAATATAAAAAAATTGCATATTATTTCGTTTTCAGCAAAACCCTTTGTAATCATCATGAGCAAAAACAGGAATTACAATGAAGCCTTCATCAAGTTTGGATTCACTAGTATTCTTGAAAAAGGGAAGACAAAGCCTCAGTGTGTTGTCTGCATGTCGGTCCTATCACCGTAATCGTTGAAACCTAGCAAGCTGGAACGGCATCTTAAGACACATCATCCTGAAATTTCAAACAAGGACGTTGATTACTTCAAGCTAAAAGAAGAGAATGTTAAGCGGCAAAGGCTGGATGCCTATGGTGTTTCACACAGGGCTCATCATTCAGCGCTGAAGGCAAGTTAAGAGGTTTCTTTACTTATTGTGCGGAAAAAGAAACCATACACCATTGCTGAAGCGCTCATAGTTCCAGCAGCAAAATTAATGGTTGACAGCATGATTGGTAAGGAGGAAGCTCGATTATTGGACCAGATCTTGCTAAGTAGTTCCACAGTGAAACGACGAATTTTTGATATGGCAGAGGATATTAAGGAGCAACTGACTGGAGAGCTACAAACAACCGACGCATGGAGTATCCAGATGGACGAGAGCACAGACATTACGAGCACTGCACAAATAATGGCATTTGTGAGATATATGCATGACAATACATTTAAAGAAGATTATCTATTTTGCTTGCCCCTTGAGGAGTGTACCTGTACAGCTGATATATTTCATAAATTGCGAGATTTTAGTAATCAACATAATTTGCCGTGGCATAAACTCTATGGAATAACGATGGATGGTGCGGCAGCTATGACAGGGGTCACATCAGGGGTTCAAGTTTTAATGCGCAATATTGCTCCAAACATTACTGGCCTTCATTGTATTTTACACCGAGAAGCTCTAGCCGCAAAAACTTTACCTGATTATTTGAAGTCAGTTTTAGAAATAGTTGTGGCAACTACTAATTATATCAAAGTAAGTTCTTTAAAAACACGTTTGTTTCGTCTTTTGTGCCAGGATATGGATGCCGAACATGAAATGCTTCTTTTTCATACGGAAGTACATTGGCTATAGTGAGGAAAGGTTCTTGAAAGAATGTTCGAGCTCCAATCTGAGGTAGTTATACTTCTGAGACAACAGAAGAAGACTGAGTTGTTGTCGTACTTAGAGAATTCAACATGGCTCTCTAAATTGGCATATTTAGCTGGCATTTTTGGCAAACAATGTACTGAATAAAATGTTGCAGGGACGAGAGAAAACAATCATTGAAGCAACAGAGAAAATTCAAGCATTCCAAGACAAGCTTGATCTTTGGAGCGTAAAAGTTGAGAAGTCACATTTTGCTGTTTTCCCCACACTGGCACAGTTTGTAGAAGACTCCAAGATTGATCCAAGTGAGGTTAAAGTTTCTATTTGTAAACATTTGCGGACACTAAAAATGGAACTAGAGTGATGTTTTCCAGTTATCCTGACTTTTCAACGACTCTTTCCACTAATTCAGAAACCTTTTTTGTGCTAAGTAGATGCTGTAGAAGAGGACAGTATTCAAGAAGAACTGCTGGATTTACGCCGAAATGGGGATACCAAAATGTTGCAAGATTCTGGTGTGAGCTGAATAGAGTTTTGGTTAAAGATGAAGGGAAAATATAAAAATATTTTCAGCTTTGCAGAACAAGTCCTAGTGGTTTTTCCCACTACTTATCTTTGTGAACTTGGATTTTCTAGTTTATTGTCAATTAAATATAAAGCGAGAAACAAGTTGGTAGATGTTGATGGTGAATTACGTTGTGTTCTAAGTAAGCTATGTCCCAGAATTGACAAGTTTTGTTTAAAAGATAAATAAAATTCTTGAAACCTATATATATACAATTTTAAAAATACATATGTTAATCCAATTTAATAAATAACAAGTATATATGTCTCGGTAATGATAAATATCTCAAAATGTGTGTATTCGCATTTAAAAAATGTTAATAAAGTAATTTCAGTAGTAAAATTTTAGCATATTATCCTAAATTCCTATTTCCGGAGAAATCCTTTTTTTTACATTACAAAAAATCATGGGGGGTCGCGGTGACCAAACATCTGCACAGTGGGGGTCGCAGGTATATCTGCCTGAAGACCACTGGTATACTTGACGGTAATGCATTTTTCTACGAGTGGCAAGCAGTGATAAATTATTTTTTAAGATGTGAAAATTTTTACTTACTGATCTTACTTTATCTTATCCCTTTTCATTTGCTCATTATTATTCAACATTAAAAGTATTTCAAAGTGATACTAATGGTTTACCTATATCTTAATGATACTCCAAATTTTCTGTAATCCCAGAGTATTTTCGTACAATATTGTGCTTCACATAAATTAAAAGTTATTATTGCTAGTTTTTTTATTAGTGTAACTTTATATTGGTGTAAATATCTTTAACAATTTTTATGAAACATTAAGGACATTTTTGTGTATTTAAAAGGAATTTTCTAACCATCTAATTAAAATTAAATTGGAATCTCTTATAATAATAGACAAGTGTTGGTTCGTTGGTTGGTGATCATATAAAAATGCGAATAACTTGATAAAGAAAAGATGTAGAAACTCTAAATTTGGCAGGAATGCTTGATTTACATATTTTAAGGTGATGGCAAAAAAATCTTGAAAAAAGTCCCGGGTTCAACCCCAAGGAAGACATTTCCATTTCCCATAAGGTAACGTAAGAATTGGCTTTTCGATGTGCAGGCTTTCATTCATTTTGAGATTAAAATGAGAAAGAATTAATGTTCAGATCTGAACCATTCTGAAGAAAACATTACAAAGGTTCTAATTCCACCTAGAGTTCAACATCATGTTAAACATTTAATTCACGTATTTTGGGGAAATCTTGCCATTTTAACGGGATGTTGCCTTGCCTACCAATTACATTGTTAGACATCAAAATCGTATTGTTATTCAATCCGTATGGGTATAATCGTACTTGGAATGCTTTTAATATGAGAGGGAGGGAGTGAGAGAGAGTGAAAGAGAGGGAAATGACTTTCAAGATAATTTATGCTTCTGATGTTAATTTGGTCTCCATAAATAGCTTGAACAATTGAATCTTTACTCCCGTCATTTTTGACGTGCTATACAGTAGTTAAGGTTTAGAAATTCAGAAAAAAGTTTTCTCAGAATAATCTGTCATTATAGGGTTGATAAATTACTTATTGTTAGTCGTCTTAATCGATCAGGCACAACATTATTTTTCAAATAGTTTATTTTTGTTTTCAGCTTCTGGGTCAGTTAACCAGCATATATGCAAAAATGCATTTGTATCAAAGATATAATAAACGTGAATTTTCAATGAACTTAGGTTTGTCATTATCTTAAGTTACATTGGAACTTTTCTTTTTATGGATTACTATATAAGTAAATATTAATTTTTGTGCTGTTATAATGTGATAAGTGTTCATCTTGGGAGACTGAAACATGTACATTAGGGTAGATAGTAAGTCATGCTTTATCTGCACTATGGAATGATTTTTAAATGTTTTCATTTCCATATCTTTGTAGGGACATGCCCAAATTTTAAAGAGGGATCTTCAGTAATATCTGTATAAGTGAATGATATTTATTCTTGCATTGTGCATTCAATAGGTGGAGAGGCTAATGAAGACAATCCAACCACACCTTCCACATCTGCTGCATTGGAACGCCTAAGTTCCGAGGGCCTTCCACATTTTCCTGCATTGCCCTCCAGTGAAAGTGACGAAAGTCTTTAATGATGAGCAGGCACTCATTTCAACTGACCTTGAAAAAAACATTTTTTCCCAAATCCGTTGCATGGGTTGTAAATCCTTACTCAGTATCAATTAAGTTTTTTGTCAGTGTTCTTCCCTTCCTGTTTACCATGTCGTTATATTAAGCTGAAAATCACTGTTACCAATAGTAATTGATGAAATCAAATCTTGCAATTCCATCATCCTGCCATTCATACTTTTTTAATATGTATAAGGTCTGTTTTGGTTCTGCTTGGGTCTCAACTGGAATGTGTGTGGTTTGTTCCTCATAATGGGTTGTTTGTAAATCCATTTGTGGAGGGCGTATATTTTGCATTCCTGCAGTTTGCGACTGAGGCAGAATAGGAAAAGAGAATTCCCTCCCTGGCCATTTTTTATGACCATTGTTGGCTTTCATTTACCTATAGGTGTGTGAGTTGAAAAGATTTTTTGTTTGAGTTATTATTATGGTGGGTGAATAATTTGAAACTGGACAAGATTGGTAGTTTGAGGAGGTGCTGATTGTTATGTTTTTTTTTTGTACTTTAGCTTAACCAATTTCTACCCCATCAATGTCTACGTCATTAATAGAAATCAGTTAGATAACTTTAATGGCTTCTAGTGTGTATGAAGATGTTTTTTTAATGCCCGTTTTGGTGAAACCGGGTCAAGAATGGCCAACCGATGCAATATTTGGAGAGTGAATGGACCAAACAATGTATATATTGTGCGATAATCACCTAATAATTTACTTAAGTTTCTGCTTTCAATATGGTCAATATACCAGCTAATGTGAATGCCTGTTATAGTGTGGAGGTTGATTTTCTTTACAGTGAAAGGATGTGTGTCTATGAAAGTATGTGATGTAGTTGTATATACTTTAAAATATTTCATACTCAAGATTGTGAGAAATGTAATTATGGAGTGAAGTGATATGTTGCCAGAAGACATGAAAGTGTAAATTATTAAAAAGCATAAACCAGCATCATCACATGTTATTATTGGAAATATGCAGCAGCTAATTGAGCTAATAAATTTCTTTCTTAAAAAAATAATGAAATTTAATTTACTTGAATAATATCTGGTATAATATTCAAATTATTCTTAATGCTGCAAATATTTTTTTATTATTTCAGACAAAGAATTATTTTTTTAAATTGGAATTTATGATGATTTTTTTAAGCAATTAAATCTATTTTATAATTTTTTGTTGGTGTTGATTGTGTAATGTATTGACTGCATATTCTGTAATGGTCAATTCTTTTTTTTCATTGTTTCCCAAGAATAATGAAACTATGCAGAAAATTTTCTGCTTGAATTTTTTTCAATAATGTATTTTCTTAAATATTTCCTGAGCTTGCAGAGAACTTATGGAATGAAATGATATATTATTTAAGCATACATTATGGTGACAACTAAGGCAAATGCTGAAATAATTAAGAATATATACATGAACAAGACTAAATTTTTTAAATTTATTGGAGATACTCAATTTTTTAAGTTTGCTTGTTTTTGCTGCTTCAGAAAGAACATGCACCATTTGTGCAACCAACCAAAGTATTTTCTTAATAAAGCACCACTTTTTTATTCAAGTTATGAAGCTTTTCTAGTGCAATAAGTGTAATTTGCTAAAAAAGATGGCCATAGCTGAAATTGATTTTAGGAAGACGATACTGCATGTCTGCTTATTACAATCATCATTAATCAGTTAACGCTTGGAAAATTATCTAGCAGCAATATATCAGCAACCGTTAATAGAAATTGAAACATTTCACTTATTATGCTTTAATATCATTGCAGAAAATTATTTTTTAAATTTACAAAACTTCTTGCGATGTTCAAATGAATAGTCTAGCATAATAATTTATCATTTTGGACCTACTATAAGTCTATTTTACTAAATTGTGATCAAATACCAACAAATGAAAATAATTTTACTCAATTGGCTGCTGAGTATTAATATAAATGTGATAAAAATAACTTTCTTTGTTTACACACCTTAAACAGCATATGATTTGGCATTCTGGTACTTAAAAATTGTAGAACCAATTTTCCTGAAATTTATGACCAATTGATAAAAAAAGGCAACAACAATTTGTATGTCTATGATTGAAATGTCAGTGAAATTTAGAAAAAAATTATGACCAAAGGAAATTAATGTAACATGGCATAACAGTAAATGCTAAGACTTGTATATTTAACTTGGAAATGTTGTCAATGAAATTTTATCAGCATACTGCCTTTGTACATTTGTTTCTTTTATTTGTTATCTTGGAAATACTCAGTATTTATATATCCTGAATGAATTTTGTCTAAACATTTGTGATTCATGATTAGAAAAACAACTGTGAAAATATGGACATCTTTTCTTGTTGATACTTACTGTTATCATAGGTGCTATTATCATGCATTTTTTCTTTAAAATAATGTATTTTTCATGCTTCATCATGATCAAAATTTCCAAATCACATCAAATGTTCTCAGGTCACTTGTATTATTTATTCAGTAAGATTGCCAGCTTTGTCATAGAAATAGTTCAGAATCAGCATGTACAGTGTTCTTATTTAAATAAAACATTGAGCAACATTAATGAGCTTTATCCGAAAAAGATCTTAATAACAGAAATTAGGATGATGGATATCTCCCAAGTGATGCAGTGTTACCCTATTAATTTAACAAGAATACTGCATGTGGGATTAATAACATGTATTTTTAAATGTTCTATAAATCCAGATATATATATATATATATATAGGGATCCCAGATTTTATAAAAAAAAAACCGGGACGCCAAGACATGCACGACTATCTATATGCCAGGGGCATTATATTTTCGAGCGCGATACTTTTATTGAGACTTTTTTTAAAGAAATATGCATTATATGCATATTTGTTCTATTATTTATTATATGCATATATATTCTATAAGTTATTTCCCTAGCTATTTAAAATGAATGAATGACTGGAGGCTTTTGCAGACATAGCAACCTTATGTTTCTTTGTGCTGACATGATCAAATATATCTGCCGAAAGAAAAATCCATGCCTGTTTAAAAAATCAGGAATTTTGACTTATGTGTGTATGTGTAATAACATGGGATGGTAAATATCGTTTTCTTCAGTGGCAGGACTGAAGTTTCTAAACATGGCTTAAGATCCCTTACGTAATTAATAGAAGTCCCTTAGTGTACTTAGATGTTGAAAACGGACAAGGGTGGTAAATTTAATCGTGCAAAGGTAATATGATATGATGATGATTAGGCCTTTCAGCATTTACATGGAAACTACAGCAGCTGTTCAAAGTGTCGACCACCAACTTCATTGCACAGCCCACAGCGACGCACCATTGACTGTCACACTCGCTCGAAAATACCATATGCTTCCTGGATCCTGGACAGGAGATCATCTTCTCGCTCTACTGGAGTCTCGTAGAAGAGACACATGAGATATCTCGAGACGAAAAAGTCAAGCGGATTTAGGTCTGGTGAGGGAGCCGGCCAGGAAACAGGACCACCGCACCCAATCCACCGTGCAGGAAAAACAGCGTTCAGGTATTCTCGTGCATCGTGGAAATTGATAAATCTTAATTTATATATATATATATATCAAGTTCTACCATTTTTTTCAGTTTTGAAGAGAAAAAAAGACATTTTTATCATGCAATTTTTGCTGACAGTTAGTTATAATCTCCACAGGTAGCAAACTCGCTAAATCACCTTATATTGGAGTGTTCATCTATAAGTATGTAGTCTGTGCATGACGGTATGCCAGTCCGAGGTGCAATGCACCCTTGCAGCAATCCACGTGGGATGGCAGCAAGAAAATTTCAGCCAAGAGTAACGGGCAGCAATGGGTCTCTTACCCACTTTCTTTTCTGTCTCTGCCTTGGTTTTCCCAACTGCTTCCCAGTGCGGTCATAACCAATCATAAAATTTTATGGTGCCACATGTTCGAGGGTAAAATTTTGCCATAACATCAGCAACAAATGAATTTGGAGGTGAATGGGAATGCAAGGGTAATGTTTGTTATATTTCATTTGACCGAGGGTTTACCGACTAACAAGGCGATCTGAAGAAAGAGTGGGAGTAATCATTGATCTCCAGAAAGTACCCTAAGGGTCCCCGAAAAGTAATTTCTCTCTCTTCTGCGCTGTCAGGATAAGATAAGTGTACCAACTGTGCGAGACGGAAAAGGACAGCAAAACCATGACAATTTGTCAAAATTGTAGCAAATATATTTTCCAAGAGTATTGTTCTACCATTTGTGTTAATTGTTTTCAAAGAACAAGATTTCAGGAGGTAGAAAGTTCGGATGAAGATGTCAATTAGAATTTTTGGTTTGAAATAAATATTTGCATAAAAATTATTCAATAAATTATTTTAAATAATTTAAATTTTTTACTTTTTCTATTGAAATATTTTTTAAAATATTCTGTAAATCTAATCATTCTTTTTAAGCTTCAAAATACATAGGGTCGATTCCATCCAACGCGAGTACTAACATGATTTTTAACACGAGTACTTAAGAGTTAACAAAATGAGCAGATTACAAAATCAGATTTTTACTTTTTTCTCAATTTGATATTTAGTGCTGCTAAATAGGTCAAGTGAAAATATTATTTACAATTTTTGCAGCGCAATATAATATTATCTAGACACTTTTAGTGATTAGTTATATTGTATATTTTCAAGTTTCGATTGACATCAAGTACCAGATGACTGCAACTGTAAAAATATTACGCTAAATGCCTTCCCCTTCTCATTATTTAATTTCTGACAAATATAAATTAGGATTAATTTGTGACAATATGACAAAAATGTTATCACCAACAGGAATATCATTTTCAAGATTTTGAAAATTGTTTACGATTTAACTTCAATCGCCTTACATACGTGTGTTATCATTTCGTACCTTTAAAAAATAATGGTGAGCATGCAGGAATAGAATAGGAAAAATGGTCCAGGAGATGATGTTATAATGGTATTACCAGCCCAATCCTTATCCTCCAAAGCAGGGGTTCCCAAACTTTGTGAAACCATGGAACCCTTGTTCGAATATTTTTTCCCCAATGTGATAAGCCAAATTGCAATAAAATTAACTTTATAATCACATAATTTTTATTTATATAGCTTATGTATCTTACAGCATACTGTTTATAAGTGGAGCTCATGCTTCCTGCTGTAAATAAGAGAAGGGAGAACATATCGGTCTCTTCCTCTATCACGGAACCTCATTTAGCTTCTGCAGAATAATTTGGGAAGCCCTGCTCCAAAGCCATTTGGCAAAACTCATTTTGACTGTCAGATGTGGTAATGGCATTATCTCTTGTTGCTGTTATGAGACAACTGTCGAGTGACAGTTCTCAAGAGTCAGGTCTTAAAGTTCTAACAAAATGGAAATTTCTTTCCAATGTTGATGCAGTTCTGAACATATTACAAATAAATAAAAATTCTAAAGTTTCCATTTATTATAACTTTTACAAATTCAATTAGAGGAAAATTAAACAAGAGCATTCACAACATCAGTTTTTCAAGTTTTAATTAGCAACAAATATTGGAACAAAATGGAGAAAATGAGCTGAAAGAATATTTAAACAAGTAGTTTCCCTGCCATATTAACTGTGAGGTTTTACTTTGCAACACACTTGAAAAGAATATTAAAGAGCTTTATCTCAAGAAGAATAATTGAATATGAGGTTTTCCTTCATCTAAAAAATAAATGTACATACTTTACAAAAGGAATGATATTTATACAAAGATAAACCTTTCAGCATATACTGATAAAAATTATCAATGATTTTTCAAAAACTTGGAATTGAAAAGTATATTAGATAAATATTTTATACTAAAAATTAAGAATATGTCTTATGTGGCCAACACATGACTTTCTCCATACAGAGCAATGAATATGATTGTTCTTAGGGATAATTATCACCAATTACACTTGTGAATAATTTTAAACATTTTCAATAGTCCTTATTTAAAAAAACAATAAGAAAATTGTTGGCTGTTTCTATGGATAACAAAATATTGATGTGCAATTAAAATTACCCTTTACTGCAAAACCAACTCGCTGTTATCGTCACCCCTGGCAATTAGGCATTCCATCCAGCATAGAATTCATGAGCTTTTTTTGCATCCCTGAGATCGTGTTATCTAATTTTTGCAAGAATTAGAAGGGATTTCAATAAAAAAACGATAATATTTTAAATAAAAATTAAATTTTTATTTCAAATGTTTAAATATCATTAATGACATATATCAAAGGTGGGGGCTTCGAATAAACATCTTCCATGTACAATTGTTTGGCAGCTTTCAGATAATAAATTGGTGCGTAACACAATCAAGAAAGCGCCCTTAAACATTCGGTGTCCCATTATTATCAAACCGTGATTCATCACTAACCTCTGGATAATGTGGAATGCTGAGCTCAACAACTGGCACGGCGAGCATAAAAGATTTTAACAAACAGCTCACATGAGCCAGACCAACACACCCCTGCCTACATACCATTTTATTTCTGTAACCAGTCAAAAAGAGTTCAATACGTGTTCCAACATGCACATGAACTTGAGCTAAAATAATAATTTTATCACTTATTGTAAATACTTTCCTAGCATCATGTTGATATTAACTTCCTACTAAAACAAATTATTGCAGCTACCCAAGCGCACGTGTTCATGTCTTAGATAAGCCGATTAACGGATTGCCACGTGAGGTTGCAAAACTTTTATATGCAAAGATATGCCTATTTTAACATATTTAAAATCTAAGGATTATGGCTGAAATATGTGAGGTTGCAAAACTTTTATATGCAAAGATATGCCTATTTTAACATATTTAAAATCCAAGGATTATGGCTGAACTATGTGATAATTGATACTCATAATAACAAAAAAATAATAACTTTGTTAAATTCCACAATTTGTTTTATTTCATGACCGGTTTCACTAAATCACTAGATCATCAGGTGAGAAAAGTTCTCAAAATGTTCTTCATATACTACGGTGATGGAGGGGAGGAAAAAAAACAACCATGGGGTGAGGTGGTAACTGTTAAGGACAATGTAATAGACCAACCAAAGGTGGCGAAGGAAGCAGGTGAGAAGTGAGAGAGGTCGAACAAAGACAAAGTATTTACAAGTGAGTCAATTTGGGTACACACAATAAGGGGGAGGGATTTTGAAAAAGAAACTCATTAGTAAGTAAAATTTTTGACTCAAAATTTACAATTGCTCCAGAGTGTCCAACCTGAACCCCTTTGTTTCCACATGGAGCACTTTCAGAATGAAATCACTGTTGTGTCCATCCTCCATAAGATGCTTGGCAAAATGTGATGATGGATTTTTCAATGCAAAACACAGTTTATGTTTGTTGCACCTTACTCCTACACTTCTACCAGTTTGGCCGATATAGCGAGCCTCATTCACTGCACTTCGAGAGTTTGTCTATAAGATCTTTTACCGTAACAAATATTTTCGCTAAGTTGATGGGGGTGTAGAAGGCGGGTCTGAGATCATATTTCGGAAATAATTTTGCCAGTTTATACGTCAAGTTGCTTAGGAAAGGGATTTTTTGTCAACGTGAAACATTAGTAATAATTTCCAGGGGATGGCAATAATTTTCTGAGCTGCAATTCATTTTAATGGAGAGCAGGTGATCAATTTAGTATTATAACCATTGTTGACCGCTACTTGATTGATGGTGTTAAGTTCTTTTGTGAAATCGGAAGAGGAGAGTGGAATGTTTACTAGATGGTATAACATGGAGTGGAAGGAGGTGTGTTGTGACAATGATGATGAGAGGAATGGTTTGGGATAACCTGGTCTGTGTAGGAAGGTTTCTGGTATATTGAAAAAACGCTTGTTACTTTTGAGGGATATAGTTAAACCAAGGAAGTTAAGGAATCCATTGTTTTCTATTTCTATTGTGAAAGAGATGGATTTATGGAGGGAATAGATTAGATCAAGGAAGTCATGCAACTGTACCTCTGAACCGGACCTAATATATCGTACACATACCTACACCAATATAATGAAAATTTAAATAAAGTGAAGATAAGAGTTAAAAACTCCACAAGGTGGACGATGTTCTATGTATTTGGTCCGGTTCAGACGAACAGTTGCATCCTGTTTTTTATTAAAATGCCTTCTAATTCCCACAAAGATAACACAAAAAGTCGCATTCTATGCTGGATGGAATGCCTAACTGCCAGGGGCGGTGACAATAGCGAGCCAGTTGTTATGTATTTGGAAACTACCCTGTATGCAGGGTAGTTTATTTGCATTTATATTGTTATTGTGTTCAAACATGTATATTTTAGATGGCTTTCAAAAGTTATGATATAAAGCAACCTACATTTTCCTTTATGTTATATCATTTTCATTTTCCCAATTTTACACTTTCCTCGATTTTACATTTATTTTAGGTGGTCCCTTCGATAGTGTGAAATCGAGGTTTCACTGTGACATTGAATAAACCTCCACTTCCAGTTGACCTATATTGTACAAAAACTAACTCTTGCCCCTATGATGAAAATATTACATTTGAAATTTGGTACTGAAATGGCAAATACTTTTCGAGTTAGAGCATCCACAAAATTCCTATCACATACAGACAGACATCAAGAAAATAGTCAAAACGTGTTCTAGGGATCTCAAAACATGTATTTCTGTTGAAATCTCAAAATCAACTTTTTACCTGAAAACAATACTTTCCCAATATTCGACCGTTTGACTCGAGAATTCAACTGTTATACATTATAACCTAAACTCGACTTTTGACTAGTTAAAGCTCGCCTATTCGACTGAGCTGATTGGTCGAACTTTGGAACAACATATAATTATATAAGTTTCTGTGATTCCATTCGAAGAATCAATTAAATTTTCCATGAAACAAAAAGGAATATTTATAGGATGTACTTATAAAAGCATCTATTGATGAATTTTCAGTGAGACTACTACTACTGTTTGGGTTATGTCCATCAGCTAACTCCCACATCTTTACCTGCTAGAAGACCAAGAATTTATCATGTCTCTCTGTAGATTAGATTTCTTTTGCTGTCAGAGCATCTTTCTTGTTTACCAACAAAAGGACTAATGAAATCTTTGGGGAGTACCCTTTGCATTCAGTTCGGGGTTTGGAGTCTCATACTCTCTCTCAGCTGATTTTTTCAAAGAACTTTTGTGAATTTAATTTCTTCAAATTAATCCTTAAAGAAACTGAAGTAATTTCAGTGCAGCAGGCGTCACTGCAGTTCATGATGTCTGGTTTTTCTTTATTACTTTTTCTATGAAAAAATGTTATTGGAGCTTAAGGATTGAAACTATTTTATCCATTCCCCTAGCCCCTCTTCTTCCAACATACATTTTACAACTTCTCAATTAATAAACCAAGTCCCGTAAAAACAGTTGAAAAAGATTTCAGGTATGACAATATTTTTATACAAGTCGTTCTTTAATCTTAAATTATTTTATGATGTTGAATGATTTAATATTGTTTTCTTATTATGTTAGTAATGTTATTTTAACTTTATGTAATGTGAGATAGAACTCAATAATTTTCTTTCAAGATGCTGAAACGCATCTCCCAATAATAACATGTACTTTTATGGGAAAACAGTGCTCGACATTGGACTGTTTGAGATACAACCGTGTTTTCAGGAACGCATCCGTCGAATCTCGGGCGTCGCCTGTACTACCTATGGAGAAAGTAAAAATGTGATTTTCCTTTGCTAAAGCAATATGAAAAGTGTACAGGTGACTCCCAAGATTCGACCATTCGAGATACGACAAATTCGAGATTTCGACCTGTCGAAACCTGCTTATTCGACCCATCGAAATGGGAGCTAGTTTACGCAAAGAAATTTCAGCACGAACAACCACGGGAGGTTTAGTTTCAGTGTAGACATAGTTATTTCTGCTCCAATTGTATGAATTTGTGCTGATTTAATTCTTTTTTCTGTTAATCTTTTATTTAAATTTATTTATTTTATTGATTTATTTATAAATTTATCACTTGACATGACATCTAAAAGGAAATGTAATAGTGATAATGCAAGTGAATCAAATAAGAGTGCATAAGACTTATAGTTATGAATTGAAATTAGAAATTTTAAAGCGTGTTGAGAAAGGTGAATGCCACACTGAAATCGCAGTTGTTGGGAATGTGTCGTTCAACTATTATAGTGCGTTTCCCGAAGTCGTACGGGTCAGATTCACAGTATTCCATCCGCATTCAGGTTATTTCGCTTAGGCTACGACCCAATGTTGCCACTTTTCGAATTTCGCTCATTTCAACAGCAGCTGTGGACGAGTGAAGTTCTGAGAGCAATCGTGTCAACAGCGCTCATCAAGAATTTTTGAAATGCGTGGGAAATTTAAGACCTCTTATTGGCTGACACTTTCTCCCCCTCACCCTACAAGTCTAACCGTAGACACGCCTCACCCGTACGATCTCTGGAAATGCAGTATAGCACTTATGTGAAACAGAAAGAGAAAATTCTAGAATGTGATAAATTTAGGTAATATGATAACAACAATAAACAGTTCTAGGCACAGTGTTGTGATTCCTAAAATGGAAAAACTTTTAAAACTTTGGGTAGATGATCAGTGTCAGAAACACATTTCTATTAGTGAGACCATGATTAAAGCAAAGGCCAAGGATCTCTATGATGATTTGAAGGAAAGGATGGATGAAATTTTGTACTTTTCAATAACTTTTATGTTAATTTTGCTGCAATCAATAGTTGTATGTATAGATAGATGTATGCAGGTATGTTGTCCAACTCGCGTGAGCCGGAACGGGCCGTCTACAGAACATATTGAATACATCTATCTTTGAAGTTCGAAACAAAAATTTATTTTTTCCTCTTTAGTGCAAAAAATAAGTTATACCTTTAAAATATTTATTATTTAATTTATTCATAATTTAATATTGTTGTATTAACATATTAGTAATGTTATTACTTTCTCCATACGTAGTAATGGGAAAGTTTTGTGATCACAAAAAAAATCGACTGAGATTTCAACAGAAATACACGTTTTTAGGTCCCTAGAACACGTTTAGACTATTTTCAGAATGATGTCTGTGTGTGTGTATGTGATTGTGGGCGCTCTAACTCAAAAAGTACCTGCCATATCGTTACCAAACTTCATATATAACACTTTAGCACGAGCACAAAGAACTGATTAGTTTTTGGACAATGCGTGCATGTGTGTGTATGTGATTGTGGGCGCTCTTAACTCAAAAAGTACTTGCCATATCATTAACAAATTTCATATATAACACTTTGGTATGAGCACAAAGAACTGATTAGTTTTTGGACAATACCGGTTAACTGGAAGTCGAGGTTTATTTGAAACCTGATTCAGTTTTGGCGAAATATCTCCGTTAAAACATCATTATTGTATATACAATTTGATATAAAGGTTATAGAGAATGTAATTTCCTACAACTTTCATTTGAAACAATTTTCCATAGGAGTTATTGTTTCGTATTTATAAATAATCGGTTTCTGTCAAATATCTTAAAAACGTCGTAATTGGTCATCTTCGTGAGGACCAAAGTTGTAGAGAATAATATTTCTTCCAAGTTTTGTTTGAAACAAATTTTCATAGAACCATCCATTTCGGAGATATTTTGCTTTTTCTAGTATACAGCGCCACCACCATTTAGCGGTGAATTCTGTAAACATATTCAAAATATATCTAACATACGACAATAAGGATGACTGTATTCTTTTACGATAGGAAATAATAATTTTGCCTTATAATGCTATTCATAATAATTTAAATAACTATACCCCAAATATGGAGAAAGTCGTGTTGGCCACATCAGATTTTTTTATCTTTATAGAACATGAGGGGAGACTTTTTCCCGAGATGCCCCGATTATAACATGCAAGTATAAGGAAAAACGGCATTCGATATTCGACCACGAATCTCGGGAGTCGCCTGTATTTATTTTTGAGGTTATTTAGAATTGTAAGCTTAATATTCTTTATAAACTTAGTAATATAATTATTTCACAAAGTACTTTATCAAATAATTAATTTAAAACTTTAAACTTTCTAACTAAAGCCATTTGCTCAAGAATCTTAATTTTAAAATTTTGAAGGCACCCCCTGCTTCCCACCAATTTCTCAAAAGCATTTCTTATGCAGTGTTATAGATGGCATTAATAGCCACACAAATAATGAAAATTTTAACTTTCTAACTATAACCATTTGGTCAATCTTAATTTGCAATTTTTTTAAGGCATCCTTTGCTGCCTACGGATTTCTCCAAAAACATTTGGCAGCATGATAAATGGCATCATAGATTACATACACCCTGCAAATTTCAGCCTTCCATCTCTTACCACTTACTTGCTATTTTGATTTAATTTTTAAACACCTTGCATAGCTGTTTGGCACACTGTAAATTGTTTGCACATTTCCATGCAGTACTGCTTAGGATCCCTTCATTGTGAGGCTATTTACAGATGTTTTTGGTGATAGAATGGGGGAAGGGGGAAAAAAGGAAGACGTCATCGCAGGCCCAGGTATACATGCTTAAGTTCTAAGGATTACGGGAGGGTAGACCTAGACAAAGAGCAAAGAAAAATTATGCAAAGGCCTAAGCCAAAATCTCGGACCTACTTTCTCAACTCAAGGAGAAGCAATAAAAGTAATTCTGTGAGGATGCTCCACAACTTATAAAGGTCTCTTGGTATTTCCCCTACTTCCCTTTGAGCATGTGTTTTGCGAGTTGTCTTATTTAGTTGTTTGTGAATCACCAAGGAGAACGATAGTAGGCATACGCGAGTGAAATTTTTGTAATATTTTGACTTCCTATTATTATTATATCTTCTTAGTTATATTTTTATCTTCTCTTTATTGTCATATTGTTATTTTTATATACTTGTTAATTTGAGAAATACCGTATTTACCTGAATATAAGACGAGGTTTTTTCCAATTTTAGTGCCTGAAAAATATTGAGTCGTCTTATATTCGCATAGTATGAATAACTTTGTGTAAATCAATCATATGTCGTAAAAGTGGATGAAAATCGTTTTGATGCCTGCAGATGTAATTCTATCCTCTCACAATGGAAAGCTGGGGTTTAGGAACCTGATACAGGCAATCCTCGACTTACGATGCTATGAACTTACAACATTTACTTATTAAGGCGCCGCTCCATAGTTACAATGCTCAGCCAGCCAGCTGGTCCAAAACAATGTTTGATGCCTTAAGGTCCATCTAGGCTAAAGTGTATATGGCAAATAACGACACACCAGACAAAACGTGATGCAATTAATTTAACACAATTTCATTGTCTTCTTAAATCCCTTATACACCAGTTATTACATTTTGGACAAAGGTCATTCGGAGTAATTAAAACTTACAGAGGTAGAAGGGAGGAAGTAGGATGGATGAACCGCTTGTTTTAAAGCACATGGGGCAAATCCGATTTCCACAGCAAAATGGTTAACTCTCTGGAAAATGAAATACCAAAGGTTATTTCTAGAGTGGCAGTCCTCAACTTACGAGTCATTTAGTCTATTTTATGATGCTAGTGTGGTTGTGGAAAACTGTATATTCTTTGCATTATTTTGTTTAACTTTGTTTTCCCTGAAAAATGTCTGATAAAAGAAATTCTAGGAATGGAGAAGTTTCTGGTTCTAAGAAACGTAGAACCATAAAAATGGATACGAAGATTGACGTAATTAAGCGCTCTGAATAAAGTGAGATGCCCGCCAACATCGGCCGGTGCCTTGGATATCCCTCGTACATCGGTGGTGACAATCACCTAAAACGGCAACATTATAACCTCCAATTCTTATACATATATACTTTATTCCTTCACTAATTTTTTCTACTTTATGATGATGTTTTTATAAGCCATTATTGTATTACAATTAAAATAAAAAGATTTGTCTAGTCTTTAACAGGTTATATTTATGTTTATCTTTGCCTGAGTACAATATTATGGGTCATTTTATAAAAATATTTTATTTGGCTGTTGGGACAGGAATGTAACCCAAATTTTTAACATTGCTTTTATGGGAAACTGTGTCGTAAGTGTGAGGACTGCCTTCATGTACTACACGTTGAAGGCAAAAATTCATTTCAGCTTCAGCAAATGTCATTCTATCCTACTGTGGGTGCGTGAATGATACTGGATTTTTTAAACAACAAATAACAATAACAACAACAGAAACAGGAGAGGTAAATGCAGGGTATGCTAGAAAGCTCGTGCTCACGCATAGATGACCGTCACTGTTTCCCTTCTGTGCTGCCGGGAGCCATGTTCCGCAGCAGGAAAAATGATCTCTCTGTGCGGTTGCTCAGTGGCCAAGGTATGCGCTGAGAAACAATCTCATCGTGCCAGCAATTTTAATAATTGTTATTATGACTTGAATGCAAAAATTGTAATAACTGAATATAATCACAGTAAATTTGTCAAAATTATGGGTTTAAATATATTTTTTTAAATACTGAGTTTAAAAAAGGAGGGTTGTCTTATATTCACAGTTGTCTTACATTCGGGTAAATACGGTAGTTTTGAAACGTAAGATAGTGGATGTGGAGGTTTATATTGATTCTTATGAAGAGGAAAATAGGAAAAGTGAAAGAGATGACGGGGAGTAAGAAAGACTCAACAACCAGGTCATGTCAGCTTTGGGAGTGAGTAGGAAAAACACCATCAAAAATGATAAAATATTATTGTATTTGCATTTTTATAATGTTATTTTAATTTTACGTCTCAATATGTTTTTTTGATGTATCATCCCTCTAGAAAACAAAATCCTGTGATTCTTCAATACTTTTTAGAAAACATTTTATGACCAACTAGCTGTACCTGAGCAATGTTTGTGCATTTTTTTCCAATTTATAAAAAATGAATGTGTGTAAAACAAGTTGATCGCATTTAACTCTAATAATGCATTTCCCCAGTATACGATTTTAATTTATTTGTTTCACAATGTAAGGTTCGCAGGTCCGAATCTCGCTGAGGGCACAGTCGTGTGCGCGTATTGACAATTTATTATGGGAAGTCAGTCAGAAATCTGTATTTTAAAAGTCATAATAGTGAGGAAATTAATGCTACAAAGTAATTTTAAATTTATGTGCAAACCTATTTGCGTTAATAAGCATTATAGATGTATAATATAATGGTTCTACTTACAAAAAGGTAAGATTCCAGCATCAAATGATGAAATGAAGATTCAACTGCTTTGAAAAGCATCACATATGCAGTTAACTGAATAATTATCTGTAAATATTTACGTTGCTATGTATAAAGTTTGATGTTGCTACAGCAATAATTTCGATGCTTAAATAAAAGTGCAAAGTGAATAACACTATTCTTTCACCTATTTGAAGGTTTAATTGACAGTAATTGAATTGGAGGCAACACCCGGAAAGAGTACAAAATATCCGTAAAATTTCAAAAACAATTGTATTTCTGTAACATGTAAACATTGCAAGAATAAGAGTGTACAATTTTATCTGCCGAATGAAGCAAAAATTAAGAAAATTGGTCCATATTTAGCTATTTTGATGAATGAAGGAAAAGAACCTTGCACACTGAAACAGCAAAAATTAGATGTAAACTTTACCCAGGACTTTTTCAAGGATGTTTGATTTTTTCTAGGCACAGTCTCACAGGGATTTAACGGTTGTGAAAGTTTCAGCTCTTAATTCCATCATGAAATGTCCAAAAGTACCATGACAGACAGACGGAAACTTGGGAATTTATATATACTGATAGTTCATGAGATAAGCATTTCCACCAGGATTCATATAAAAAGTATTTAAATACCACAAAATAAATAAATTTTCCTGCATGGCATGATTTAAATTATTTTCAATTAATTTCCACTGATTAATGAAGACCATGGATAAATATCCCTTGTAGGAAATAGAGTAAATGAACCATTAAAGATTAACAACGTGCTGATGTTTATGATAAAAAGTAACTTACCACCACTTAAAATGTAATACATCAGGGAAATGGTGGATTGAAATTAAATGAAAAATAGGGAAATTATTTAAAATATCACATACAATAATCAAGTATCACAGGTTAAATAAAAATTTTGTAACAAAGGAATGAAACAGAATAAGATACATATTTTTAAAACAGAAAAAGCCTGTAGGGAGTAACACAATCACAGGCATAAGTGGTAATATTAATATTTACACGCTCCAAGTTGATGATCAGAATTCCATCTTCATATCTGTCAAAAGAGAAGAGAAAAAATGATATACCAAATGTTTCAATCAACAACCGCAAAATATAAATTAAAAAATCATTAATGATAATTCTAAAGCAGACAAAAGTGGCACATTTTAAACAAACATTAAAATATTAACATTTAAGTAATCTTTTCATTTATGAACATTGTGTTAAAAAAGTTTGAATTCTGGGGGCCTTTTTGTGCAGTACATCCTGCATAGCCTATTGTACCAACAAAGCAACACTATGTAAAAATACTAACATCTTTGATCAGTACAACTCAATTTTTAATTTAAAAAATACGGAAGTAAAGTAAACAAAAGTTTTTGACACAATGAGTACAGATGACATATGTTTATTTATCATCTCTGATCACTACTTGCGCAATTTATAGTGTCCTTTTAATGCATATAATCTAAACACTAATAGGCATTATACATAATTGCTTGTTAGCTGACGTCTTTTCTGATACGTAGAATTTTCCTTGCATGCAAAAATGTCCTTAAGTCCTGGTTTACACGTTCCCATTTTCGTGCCTGAAAACAGGCACCTGACGTTCTGCGCATGCGCACAAGCAAATTCCCTTGAAGGCATCAGGAACGGAATGGGCACGACTCCCGATTCCAAGCCTGCCAAGAACATGTCGATTGGCTAAGGACTGCCATGTGATACAGGTGACATGTTTGTTACGTGTCGCATTAAGGCAGCCTCTCTTGTCTAATCAAAGTTTCTTCCACACTACTTAAAAGCTTGTTATAAGAATATTACATCATTCTTAAGTAGTTTTTATATGCATCTGCATCTTCCAATGGTAACTCTTTGTTCAAAAACAAAAACTCTTCGCTTCTCTCTTCTGTACTTCCAAGATTTCACCAAACACGAGCAGACTTTTTTTTCTGTTAGACACAGCTAATAAAACCACTACTTCAGCAGCAGCCAAAAGGGCAGCATTTCTTTCTGAATTCATCTTACTACGTACACTACTGCAGGCAGACTAGTCAGCCAGGTGCCTGTTTTCAGGCATGAAACGAGAACATGTAAACTGGGACTAAAAGATTAGCTATAAGAAAATTTATAGTGCCTTCTGTCATTTTCGTCTTCTGGATTATGAGAAATATCTAGTTTTCATTTTGTTGGAATCATGTCATCACAGGTTGGATTTAAATGCCATTTCTGCAATGTTCTAACCAATTAACCAAGTTTTTTATTACCTCACATATCTTGGGTACAGGAATATGTGAACTGCATTTACGTTTACTTGTATAAAAAAACATAATAGTTGATTACCATTGAGTAGAAGACGATCTTCCTTCCTTTCATTTTCAATACCTTTCAGGAACTCTTCAAATATAACAATACTTCTGTGCATGCTGGTTTTACGAGAATCTCTCACTCTTTTTATCTCTGTAGTTGACGCCACCTCTGCTGAACGTGCATCATATTCATCAATCTCCATGAGAAGCCTCCTGTAATAAAAAGATTTCCATTTTAGCATGTTGCAATGTCATTATAGTTTTATCGATACAGGTAAATTAACTCGGCAATACTACGTAGTTCTACGTTTCCCCACTAGATGACAGTACTTATGCATGCCGCTCTGACTTCTAAGAACTTTGTATTTTGGCCACTACGTGGCACTGTGTGCATTACTGGAAATTTCTGCAGCTGAACTTGATGTACAGCAAACCCTCCTCCAATGTGTTCTTCCAGCGTGGATTTACTTATATGCTCAAAAATAAATGCGACCAATTCGAATTTGAATATTCATGGTTCGCCAAACACGCAACAGTATGCAAGCTCTAGGACTTTATAAATCGTACCCAGGTACCCCTTAAATTGCCAATTAGTAAACTAAAAATCTCTGCAACAAACATTGTTGATGTTTTCATAGAACCCATATAAGACAAAGTAACAATGTTATCATTTGTTTGGTGAGTGCTGCTCTCTCCTCTCACTCACAATGCCAGTCTCATGTAAGCTGTTTCCGTGCTAAGTTCAGTGCCACTTTTTGCAGTTTTTTTTGTAATAACCCTTAGTATGGAATCAAAATGTAAACCATCTTCAAGTGGTAGTGAGGGAAAGAAAAGCCGCAAAGTTATGACATTAGCTAAAACAATTAAGATCCTTGATAAGTTGCGAAGCGGCTTCAGTGTAGCATCAATAGGCCAGAATACAGAATATGGCATGAATGAGTCTACCATATGTATGATCAGGAAGAGTGAAGAGAAAATACATGTTAATCAGTGTTAATGCGGGAAAAACATTAAGTTTTCAGTTATTACGCCATTTCAGTAATTTCCTTGTAATTTAAAAATTCGGAACTATTAAAGAACAAATTTTCTTCTATAAATCACGAAAAATTAAATTAAAAACACAAAAATAGAGCAATAAATGATTTTGGTGGCAAGATTTGCTTATCCGCACCTTGCGTGAGGCTAGTTTTAGAGAGAGATAAAGCTATACGAAGAATAACATGGAAAAGAGAGAGAGGGAGAAACTCCTGTACCTCCAATATGACACAGAACTGGTGGAGCACACAATAGGTATTTATCAGGGACTTCATGCAGTCACACTCATGTATCCCACTGAATCCTACATGGCAGTGCTGCCACCAATTTTTTTTTTCTAAATCCTGTTACCGACATCAAAATATCCTGTAAAATCCTGTAATATGTAATATCTTAATTTGTTGATGCAAAATGTATCAATTTATGCTTTCAATATATTCTGCATCTGTTCAACAGTTTATGCATAGTCCTGTAACTTAAATTCAATCATGTTTTTTATAAATTTTAAATTTATTCTGCATTACAAATCAACTGTATTAGCATAGAAAGTTTAAAAAATGTATTCAAGTTTTAAATATACAGTAAATAGCACAAACGCATTGAAAACAAAAAGTAACCACAGATTTAGTTTACAAGACAGGCCTTAGATTAAGAAATCTGTTAGATAAAATAATTTTCACTTTTAATTATAGCAATATAATGGCCCAACAAAATTAGACAAAATGAAAAAAATTCTACTTCTTTAATTTCCTCACCATCTTCCTCATGTCATCTGTTGGCTCAAAATCTGCAAAATATTTTTTAAATGAACACTGCATCAGACCATTCAGTGCAGACCTGTGTACACTTTTAATAAAATTTAAGTTGCTAAAAACTCTCTCCACTTCAGCATTGCTATGAGGAAGTATAAGTATTGCCTTTGCAAGTTTGCAAAGTAATGGAAATTGTGGATTTCACAATCATCAATAATATTTGGAAATCTTTTAGCTGGCATTTCAACATTTTCCCAATATTCTGATGTTTTCTTTGTTGGGTCAAAAATACCTACATTCTTCAAAACTACATAATTCAAAGGTAAGAGATGGTACAGCTCTTTTGTTGACACCTCATAAAACTCTCTTACATTGTTAAAAAAGACCTTTTTTGTCAACTAAGCTGATATCGATTTCTTCTAAGAGTTTGTGTTGTATGACCTATGAAAAGGGTAGAATCTCAAAGTTGGTGTTCTCATTCGAAGTTAACTGGTGTTGTCACATTTTTCAGTTATGTGGAAGTGAACAAATTTGGCGAAGCAGAGAGCATATTTAAAGAAATCTAATGAGTCCAGCACATGACTTTCTCCAAATAGAGCAATGAATATGATTGCTCTTGACATCAGCATCCTCAGCAATAATTATTAGCAATTACACTTGTGAAATATTTTTTAAAATTTCAGTTGTCTTTATTAAAAAAACAAAAAGCAAAGATAATTGTTAGCTGTTTCCATTGATAACAAAATGTCAATGTGCAATTAAAATTACCCTTGGCAGCATACACAATGCTATCAACAATTAGAAATTTTTATCATGCCACCAGAAACAATGGTATCACTTAGTGATATGTTTAACATAAATTTAGAAGAAATATCAAAATCTCTTAAACTATCGGTTTTATGAAAAAATGTTTCAAACAAAACTTAGAAAATTACATTTTCTACAACTTTAATAATAACAAATATTTACTTAAATTGAGTTTTAAAGGAGATATTTGGGAAAAAAAAGGAAAAACGACAAAAATAAACCACTTCCAGTTGAGCAGTTTCAGCCTAAACCTTTTCAGATCTTTATTTGTTAATAAAAATCTAAAGAATAATGTTTTGTGCTGATCTGATTATTAATTTTTAAGCTAGAGCACCTACAAAATTTTGTCGCACTGGCTTCATCACAAAAATAGTAAAAACCAGGGGTGTATATGCTGGATGTGCTAGGTGTGCGGTGCACACCCACTGAATACTATGATATATACGTACATGTAATATTATTAAAACTATGGCAACATGAAATTTGGTTATGCCGAAAAAGTTACGCGCTCGAAAATACGTTCACTGGAAGATCTCTAGCGAAGTCGTGCTATCGGAAATCGCACGATATATAGCGTTTAACTAAATAGCGGAGCGTAGAAGACTACTCATTTTATCTGTAGCAGACGACAGCCTGGATTAAGGGCGAGCGCTCCCTCTCATGAACACCCATGTATAGCAACATGGTGGAGAGAAAGTGGAAGTTCTTAAGTCAACACTCCCGGGGGAACTATCCAGAAAATGCATACTTATCCGCTTTAAAATTGCTTGCGCAGCAGACAAGCGCAGTGGAGAGATATTTGGGTTATGCATGTTAGGATATAGCCTTCTGGGCGTGCTGCTATTTTAGCGGACCCAAGTGAAGTTGCAGTCTTCGGGATTATTGATTGCATTATCGATAACGTGGTCGATAATCCAGCAGAAACTTCAGACCAGCTCTTAGGACTGAATTGGATGTTTTGTCAGCAGGAAGCTTGAAGTGAATATGGCATTGTGTTTACTAAGGGTTTGTTTATTCTATTGTGGTTTCTATTATATTAGTTTTTTGTGCAAGTTTCTTTAAAATTATCTGTTACTGTTTGACAAATTCAAAAATATTTGCCATTCTTATACAATGGGAAATAGTGTTCAAGATTTGCTGAGTGTACAATTTTCAATTCGAAACTTTTCTGATCGTATGAACATTGTGGAAGAAGGTAAGCCTTGTCCAGCTCTTCCAAATCTACTTTTTAATCATAAAGACGCAAAACTGAATATACGAGACATTTTTCCATTTCACAATATGAAACAGTGGAATGGTTAATTGGCTGAGAAACGCTATCTAGACTTTTTTGTTGTCCATGTTCATTGTTCTCGAAAGAGAATGGTTTGTGGAATAAGCATTGGTTTTCCGATCTTAACCATTTAGCAGCAGCACAGCAGAAACATGAAAGATCTCAAGCATATGTTGTCTTTTCTTGATCTTAAACTTTTTGGAAAAAGAATCGATACTTTATTTAACAACCAACAAAAAACTGAAATAAGCCGGCATAATGAACAAGTGAATAAAAATAGAGATATATTGAAAAGGCTCATTGATGCAATATGTTATTTAGCTGAACAAGAACTTCCTTTGCGAGGTCATGATGAGTAAAAATTCAACGAATAGAGGTAATTATATAGAATTTTTAAATGTACTTTGCGACTATGATCGTCTTTTAGACATCAACTGTCTTTCAAGGAATTTTTCCCACTGTTCAAAATGATCTTATCAAGTCTATATCTAATGTCGTTAAAGGTACAATAAAAAATGAAATTGATTCACTAACTTTTATAGCCATTGTACTGGATGCAACTTCGGATGTCATGTCAAAATCACAGCTCTCAACAGTTTTTTGTTTTGTACATGATTGGGAAATACATGAAAGGCTTATTGGATTTACATATGTTAGTGCTGATAGAACTTCTGATGATCTATTTAACCTTTAAATGCTGAAAGGGACGCTGGTGTCCCAGCAAATTTCTGGGTAAGCCTGCCGAAAGGGACACCGGTGTCCCGCTTAGCTCCGAGGCCGCTCACAGATGTCATTTTTGTCATAGAATCAAAATTTTTGGAGGAGAAGAAAGACGAGGCATCCTTCTTTTCCATCTGCTCTCCCAAGTCTGAAGGTCTTACGTATTGGGGGACGGGAGCGTAAACAAACAATCAAGAGTGCCTCACTCAAAGTGTACATCTCCGCCGAGGTGAGACACTCTCTCGCAGCACAAAGAGATGCAATAAACTGAACCCCAAAGGTCCCTTCCCTTTGTTATTCTTCCTTTTCTGCATTTGTGTTTTACTATGTTGCAACCCAAAGAGATGCAATAAACTGAACCCCAGGACTAAGCCCTACCCCAAAGGTTCCTACCCTTTGTTATTTTCTTCTTCCTTTTCCACACATATGCATATATGTTTTACTACGTTTACGTTCATTCATTTGCAGACCACGAAGTAGAGCGGATGTAGACTTGTGCGTTCAAAATATCTGTAGCTGTTCGTCTGTTTATTTTTTAGTGATTCCTTTATTTTTATATAACTAGTTGATAGGATGGCTAACAGTTACACTATTGGTCGCCGCACTTGGAAATGGACAAAGAAATTATTTTTTCATTTAGTCGATCTAACTATCCTAAATAGTTGGATTCTCGTTCCCTCGTGCGGAGGTGCATTTTCACATCGGCAATTCCGACTTTCCTTAGTGCAGAAAATGGTTGAAGAGGGAGCTAGGGCTTTTCCTTCCCAGACTCTCTCAAAGGGGTGACCTAGTGCTAGTGGAATGCAAATAAAGTGCTTAGAGGCCAAGGACAATAAGCATTGGCCCATTTCGGGGACCTTATCTGTTGCCATGTGTGTTCCTCAAAGAATAAAAACTCATGGACGAAATATAGGTGCAAGGCGTGTGACGTGGGACTATGTGTTGAGCCCTGCTTCGAGGAATACCATACTAGGTCGACTCTATAGGGAAGCGTAAATACTGGGGTTGTGTCAGCTGCAGACTGAGCAGGAACCACATTGCCAAAAAGTGATTAAATGCAGTTTTTTTGCACTTTATTTTGATTTATATCAAGAATAAGTTATTTTGGCATCATAATTTAGTCTATTAGGGTTATTTCGCCCTGTTTATTTCTACAAATAGGCAGAACGATGTAATTCTCTGATAGTTTGACCACAAAATGCTTTTTATTTGAACATTTTATCACCAATAGTTCATGAGATATGCAATTTTTGCAAAAGACGTACACAAAATATTTAAATGTCCAAAATTAAATCCAGCAGTGGGACCCCACCAGAGGGTATTTAAATCCGGCAGATAAAGGTTAATCATGCTGTCAATACAGTTCATGAATTTAAAATTGAGGGAAAATTGGTTGGACAAACTATGATGGGGCATGTGTAATGGGTGGACATGTAAATGGTTTACAGAGCAAAGTTATAAATACGTATCCTTAAACGCTTTTTACTCATTGCTGTGCTCATGTTAAATTTAGTTTAAAACAGAGCCTTTCGATTATCCGATATCTTACCCTGGACATACGATATTAGACATCCGATGCACTTCGAATCTACTTTCTTGCACATATTTTTGGCCGATATTCAGTAGGATGATATGTCTTGTTTTGTCTTAAAAATGTTTATTATACAACTGTTATATTAGCTTGACCTGTATTATACAATATATAACACCGTTGGTTCTTTAACTAATAAAGCGCATCTCAATTTATAACATGTAAGCCTATGGGAAATTGATATTTGACTTGCGATGCAATTTTCAGAAACGTTTATAGAGTCGTAAGTTGGAAACGGACTTTAGTTTGTTGATATTCTGGCAACTGTAAGTGTAAATATACGCACAGTATTTCCATTTTACCAATATGCTTTGTACTTTCACATGCGATTTTAAACATTTCATTTTACATGTAACCAATTTTTTATAAGAAAGCCATATTAAAAATCGAGCGATGTATTCTATATTTACGAGATAAATCCCTGGACACCCTGAGAAGATATAATTCGGTCAATACCCACAAGATGGCAGTTTGTGATTTTAACGTACTAGTAGTTCCGCTACTTCCCTAGAGATGGCAGTTGGAGTTTTCCTGGATGCAGTGCGGGTTGCATAAATCCCAACTCCCCTAAGCGCACACCTACCATCAACAATCAGGATACGCCACTGGTAAAAACATACTCAGGGGATCTCAAAACATGTATTTCTGGTGAAATCTCAAATTCGTTTTTTTCACAAAAACAATACTTTCTCCTATATTACGTATGCAAAAAGTAAAAATATAAACATGCCGTAGGATGCCGATCCAGTTCAACGGCTAGTTTTTGTGTTCAGTCCTACAACAGCTCCCCATACACAAGCAGTTTTCCCAATGGTTTTCCAAAACAGGCAGGACAGGAATGCATGTAGGTAGGGTAAACTGATAGTATTGAACTGTGAACAGGGTCGGCATGATATCTTTGGGGGCCCCTCTTCTTTTTCTGCAATGTTCCAGCAATGGCCATTATGTGGCCTGGGATAACGAGGTAGCGGCAATACGCGGTTCTTTAGCTAGAATCGGTACTCTGTAATTTAAACATATTATGTCACATACATTCTACCTTTCTTCACACCAGAGAATTTAGTTTGTGGTCATCGGATAGTGATTTTCGTATTGGCATCTGACCCCTAACTCAGCTCATTTATCTGTATCGATATTTATAAATATACTGTGCCAGCTATTGACGACAATGAATTATGATACATACAAGCAAAATCTGGGCCCCCTTCTTCCGGGGGCTCCTATGTGTAGCATACCCTGCATACCCCATCACGCCGACCCCGACTGTGAAAGTATGACCTTGAAATACCCACAGTTCAAGATTGTGACTGTTGGAGAATGTTGCACTGCAATCCCGCAGTTTTGGACTGCCATGGCCGGAAGATTCGTATCATATTGTTTTTAAAAACGCTGAAATGCCATATGTTGATATCGAAGCCATGATTACTCAAATTATATAAATTCCATTCCTAAGCTCTCGTTTTTGTGCATTCTTTGCACAAAGTGAAGACATATACGGGAGGTCATCTCTGTCCTTGTTTCAGTTCGGGAACAGTTTTTGCTCAGATGAGTATTTAGCGAGATACTATGTTATGAAATGCATGTAGGTCTTCATGTAAAGCAGTAGTTATTATTGTCCAATTTAAATCGATCAACAGATTTTAGTAAAATTCCCCAGTACCAAATTTCATCAAAATCTGTCCAGCAGTTCCCGAATTGAAACATGCAGACGGACGGAGATGACCTCCCCTATATGCATTCACTTCATCCACTATATTCAGAGAACCCATAAAAATGACAGATTAAGAATGGAATTTATATAAATTGAGTAATTATGGTTTTGACATCAACATTGGCATTTCAGTGATTTTAAAAACTATGATACATTTTAGGCAAATTTATTGTATTAGTTTCTGATATTTTAAAAGTAAAGGTACCTGATAAACTTCAAATTAAGTATGAAACATTTTATGTATTACTTTTGAATCAAATTAATTAAATTATTCATTGAGTTGCGAATGGTAGGCAATTATCAAATGAACTCCTAAATTAAGTAATAAATAATTTTGTTTAATAATGTAACAAATAATGGGAAATAAATAAAGTATTTAAAATAAATAAATCTGCTGCAGGTATAAATTAAGCAATTTACTGTGTAAACCTCATGGAGTGTCCCGTGGCCTTTTAGGATGTTTAAGATGCCAAGGGACAGGCCTGATACGCAATAAAACAAGATTTTGTTCCATACACACATGATCCTGGACCACGGAACTGGTGGCAACGATCCTGATCCAATGGAAGTGAAAGGACTGGAACATGAGTGTATAGGTGACAACAGATCTGGGCCGTGGTGATCCAAGACTGCCATCTTAACCGTCGGTTCAGAAATGTGGTTCCAAAACCCTAAGTACATTAAGATATGTACGGAACAATTTCATTGAATGTATATTATGTACAGGATTCATATTATTCATATAGAAGTATTAATAATCTCTGAATTTCTTAATAGTGTATGTACGATTTACATGAACATCTCAGATAACTACCGAATTTTTCCTTATAAATATCCGTGATTCACAGAAATGTTTTTTTCATTAAAAAAATCTGCAAAAACGGTAGCCCTGCCATAAGCTATTAAGTTCCTCTAACGCAGATTCGAGGAGCGTAACCCCCCCCCTCCCCCATTGGAGGAGGGCCAACTGTATTTCCCAACCTAACTAACGACTTCTTTAACCTTTAAACACAGAATTTCAATGCTTTGGGGGCGGGGTCCAGGTGTTGGATTCATTTGAAGGTATTTAAAGTATTTTTGTTCGTTTTCTGGAAGAATCACATATTGCATGAACTATTGGTGATAAAATGTTCATTTTATGGTAAAAATAATGAAGAAATACATGCTTCTGTTATTTAGAGGAAAGAAACATGCCAAAAAAATATTACGGAAAATATCATTATTGCAAAAATTTCACTCGCCTTAGTATTGCTCTAGTTAGACGACTGAATAAGACGCCTCACAAAATTCAGATTCCCAAATGGAAGAAGAAAATAATGGGAGACCATTATGGGATTGGAGCTCCCTTACAAGGTTGTTTATGGCTTCTACTTGAGTGTGAAAGCAGGTTCGAAAGCCTAAGCCCAGATAAGTTTACTGTTTGTCTGAAGTCTCCCCTTCCCTCAGCCTTTCATTGCCATTTTTGCTTAGGCTTGTAGTGATGTCATTCTTCTGGGGTGTGTTCTCTTCCCAAGCCTCCGACTCTATTTCAAATATGACCTCTGTAAGCAGTTTCAGAACTAAGGGGGCCAAATATGGTGCATTTGTCCAGGAGTGAACATATTTTACAGCACTCCTTAAGACACATTCATTAAGTTAGTTTGAACATGCTAAAATTTGCTTATTAACATTATGGAACGTGGTACGTATTTATTTAAACTGGAATACAATATGCATAAAAACTTCTTTCATTTGTGAAGTTAGCAAGAACAATTCTGAATATATTTTGAAAGTTGAATTTTTAGATATATTATTACCACAACATATACTAACGTTATTGTGGGTGATGAGGCATTTGGATCAAACTTGTCCACTTGCTTTGGGTTGATTGGCATGGCAAGGCATCCAGTCTTTGGATGCACACAGAAAGGAGCTTTCAGCAAATGACCCATACCTGTGGTCACATTAGCATCAAGGCGTGGCATCAAATACCTGAGGACCACTTCTTCTTCAAATAAAAATTTATTTATAAATCCTCGTCCTACCTAAAATACACAGCAACAAATAACCTAACATTAGTAACAAAATTAGAAGTATAAAATAACTACAGCGAGAAGAGAGCTATTACAGAAAATGAAAAGTTACCATTTTTAACCTTGAACGGTTTGTATCTTTGATGGTATTTAAAAATTTGTGTTTGCTTGAGAATATAAAGGCATAGTATAGATGAACATCAGCTATAAAACTTCAATACTACAATTAGTGTCATTATGGCTAATCTGACATAAGAAAATCATGTACACCAGTGTTTCTCAACCTTTAGTATACCATGGAGCACCTAGAGGTATTCATTAATTTAGGAGCACTAGAAAAAACTTTTCAGGAAAACATTTGTTACCTACCAGGTGTAATGTCCATCATAGTACACTTGTCAGTACAAAAACGATCTATGAAATGAATGAATGGACTAAAAAAATAGATATGAAATTAAAGACAATCTCACACCTATTATACATTGGTTATTTAATTTAAAAAATAAATCCATGCAAATTTGTGAAGGATGAAAAGCTTGTGGAGCACCTACTTGTATCTAATGCTTACGGAGCACCGGTTGAGAAACACTGATGTAGACAACTGTTAAGTTGAAAAACATTTTTACAAGAGGAAATCACATTTAAAATAATTTTTATTTTTCTCAAGCCTAAAAAAATCTACAAAATTGTGAAGTACAGGCACTCCCCTAGTTACGTATGCCTGAGTTACATAAAACCGCACTTACGTAAGCGACCTAATAAATCACTAAAAAAATTTCGTTACGTGTCATGTTTACATTAGTGGTTTGCGTAAGCGAGTGGGAACTACTTATGTGCGTGGAGGAAGAACGCAAGGCATGGATTGTACTGCGGTGTTCTCAGTCTGTTCTACCATGTTTGCTTACCTCGTAACATGTGTTTCACTTTTCTGAAAATTAACATAAGTGTTGCCCTTGCAATCATTGCTGATAAGCGTCAAAAAATGGATATTGTGAAGAGATATGAAAATGACCCACGGCTTGCATTCATCACACGTGATCTCGGTATGGCAGTGTCGACCACAAACACAATACCTAAGCAGACCAACTTGTAAAAAGGCCGGGTTTGCTTTTGTAATAGAGCAATGAAGAGGCAAATTGATACTATGCTGTGAGTGTTATAACAGAATAAGAGTAAATCCCAGTAAAAAATCATTATGGACGATAGATTGATGTTATAACAGTTTTCTTATAGTAAATTAGCAAAGCAATGTAATGGTTAAGAAGTGCAAGCAAAAATCTACGTCAAATTGAGTAATGGAACCTAAGTGCCCTATACTGTACTGTATACTATCTGTAGTAATTTTTGACTTATGCAAATTTCGAGTTATGGAACGGGTGCCGGAATGCATTCCTTATGTAACTCGGGGAGTGGCTGTATTCCACACTATACACTTCAATATTTTGGCGATGCAAGATAAAACATTTGTGAATGATGCAATATCTTTCAAGTATAATTTCCAAAGCTTCAGTATAAATTCAGAGGTACCTTATTCCTTCTCTCTTTAACAGCTGCAGTCACTATATCCCACCTAGTAGCTGAACTTGCTCCACTCCCTGCTTTATTAAGCAGATTCTTAAGTACTGCAGAAAATTCTGAGTCATCTATGTAAGAGAGTAATTTCTTGAGACCCTTCTCACCAGCAAAAATATCTTGATCTTCCAGGCAAACTTTCTGAAAATATGGCAGACATATGCGATATGCGCGTCTGCAAAGTAAAATGTATGCAATAATTTAAAAATTACCTATCCAATAAATAATTCCAGTAAATATTTGCGGGTCAAGATAAACGTACAGAAAGGTACACACTACAGTGGACCAATCACAAGCATGCAGTCTAAAGTGCATTGTAATATATACCATATATACTAATGTATAACGTGCCTTCATGTATAATGCATACCCGTACTTTTTGTCAAAAAATCCAGACTTCTTCTCATACCCTGTGTACAACGCACACCCTTGATTTTTGTGGGATGTAAGAACAAAATTATATCGTCATGTTAAGTATTAACTAGGGTACCATAAATAAATACGTTAAAGCATTAAATTATCGCCAGTTAACAATTTTAAAATGTATTTCCAAATTAAATAGTAACTCTGTTAAATTCCACAATTTTTTTATTGTGGAATTTAATAAACTTATTATTTTCTTTGTAAATATGAGTAACAACTAACACAAAGTTCAGCCAAATTCCTCGGATTTTTTAAATTTTAAAACGCTTGGACTTGCTTATAAGTATTACGTTCAATAAGCTCCACATTACGTCTTAGAGAGACATCAATATTGAAAGTGAGTGAGTTAAGATGGCAGCAACTTCATACAGTAAGTTGGGCAAACTGATGCAGCGTAGAAAGTCACAGCGTCACTGTTGCCAATCCTTTTAAATCAGACACAAATGGGGATCTACAAAATAGTTTTGACTTATGGTGGATGTTGATTCTCTCTTTCCTATCTCATTCTAAAACTGTTCAATGGAAGGAATAATGTGAAAATGTAACAAACAAATCTGGAAACAGGAAACATGACACACAAGATTAAGTTCATACACATCATTCTACGGGTTTTAAATTACTTACATTGTTAATTGTACATACTAAACAGTAACCAAAATGAGCTGGAACACACCAGAATGCCACTCCAGCTCATCACATGCACCAATGATACCATTCCTTTTCGTCAGACATTTAGAAATACTGTCCCTTACAACAGCATTCCGTTTCATAAAAATTTCCGTTCCGCTGCCAATACAAGCATTCCGTTTTTTACATTTTTCCATTTCAAGCACTGATACTAGAATCATTAACAAAATAAAATTATTTCAATTTGTTTATTCTGTTTCTTTGTTTTCGATGCGTGTTTTGCAGGAAGTCTATCTGGTGATTTTGCAAAAATTACAGCAATCAGCTGATGAGCTAGTGAAATGCGGAATATTTGGAGAGAATGATATTATAACTGTATAGTAGGATCACTTTATTTTCCGATTTTATGTGCACAAAAGTGTTACCTGTGTATAATACACATCCCTACTTTATGACCTGAAAATTTTGTCTTCAAACTGCACGTTATACAGGAGGATATATGGTATACAGGTATAGCCCACTTTACATCGGGATGCATTCCTGGAAAGTGCGGAGTAAATTGAAGCAGTTTTTCCTACAAAAATCATTTATATGGTAGATAGATAGACGTCTTTATTTTCAGGGCGAAGGGGAGGAGGCAGGCAGATGTTAAGGATAATTCAAAAAACAGATTGCAGTAACCCATCAATGGTGGCACTAAATACTTGACAAACTAACAATAAGTCTGAGTTTGGATGGAAAAAACGCAGAAAAGGGATCCAATGGAAGAGTATTAGGTGGTCATGAAGATGAAAATTCTGTCCAAGTAAACAGTAGTGCTATGTATCACCTGCAATAACATCGCAACACTGCTGCATTTCTATGAATTTCGGATGCAGCCGCCTGGCTGCACAAGGCAATCCTCCTTGTGCAGGCATTGTTTTGTTATCAGGAAATATGTACATCTTATTTGCAGAGAATTATTAATCAGTGAAGTAGAGAAGTGCCTATTCTTTCAGGTAATAATGTTTAAGAATATAGAGGTAGAATTAATAAAGCAAATTATAATTATTAATATTGTTATCGCCAATATTTTTAGTATCCCCAATACTAAATACATTTTCCAAATTTTTAGAAAACTATAATAAACCTAATCAGATTCAATATGACATTTACTATGACTGAGCAACATAATTTCAATTAAATGACAATTTTGCCATAATAGATAACAATAAATTCTAAAGGGGGAAGCTAGTAGTTGGACATCCTGACTCCCCGGTCAGCTCAGATGTGAAAAAAAATCGCTCCTGTGCTCAGGTGTTCTGAACATTTCACATCCAAATTCACAATTTTTTTCTGATCACTAGGTTCCCTCATTACAAAACCCTTCAAAAGCAACATATTAACCAGTTACCTAGAAAGCATACAATATATTTATGATCCATGTTTATTTAGATATTATCTTACAGAGAGTAAACATTAGATCAAATTGTGATTCTTATTTAATGTTTTAATCAGATAACAGCTTCAGGCAGGTGAAAACTAAAATTTTAAAGAACCTTAGATCTCTAACGACATAACTTCGATTCAAAACTGCTTAAATCAATACACAGGTATCAATTAAATAGCAAGATAACTTCAAATTGATGTAAATCGGAGCAATGTAAATTAGGGTATATCTGTACATACACACAACTACCATCTTTATATAATAATTCTCAAGTGTCAGTCTGTATCACAACAGTTATAGATATATGCGGTAAACTGCATTTTGTTTCTACAAACTAGGAGGACCCTAGAAAAATATGTTCATTTTCATAAAGTCCCAGGTTCAAATCCAGGAGACAATTATATTTTCCCATAAGTTTACACAGGATTTTCAATTTATAAGAGTGCAAGATTTTTTTCATTCATTCATCAAAATACGTAAATATGGACCGATTTTCTTTATTTTTGCTTTATTTGACGGCTAAAACTCTATACTATCTTATTCTTGCGATGCTTACATGTTACATGTTCGAAGTTTTCAGAAATACGCATTCTTTATCGAGATTTTTCGGATTTTTCGTACTCATTCCAGACGTTGCCAAAGAGACTCTCATTGTTGCCTCCGAGTCAATTAACATCGATTAAGCCTTCAAATAGGTGAAAGAATAGTGTTATTCACTTCGCACTTTTGTTTAAGCATCGAAATTATTTCTGTAGCAACGTCAAACTTTATACATAGCAACGTAAATATTTACAGATATTTACTCAGTTAACTACGCATGGGAAACATTTCTAATGATTTAATCAAAGCAGTGGAGAAGGCAAGAAAGAGAGAGGGATGCGGAGGCACACAGGATTGCCCATGAAGATAAGGGGCAGAGAGTACAAGAAAGACAAAGAAATAGGGAAACACAACAAATGAATAGGGAACAAAGAAGATCTAACCTAGGGCCGAACTATTTAGATTATTTACAAGTGTTGCTGCAACAGGCCGCTAGTCAGAATAATAAAAGCTTAAGTTCTATCTGGATTGAAAATACACCTGAGTATGATCTACAATATTTATGGTTGAACCAATCTTTATTTATTATAGGCATTAGAATTAGCATTTTTTTGCAATCAATGTTGTATTTATCACAGAGAGAAGCACAAGAGTTGCTTGAGCATGCTAACTTTACATAATCAACAACTTGTTTGGTGTTCTTCAATAAAATGTTGAATTCAATAAATTATTTTTGTAAATTAGATGTAAAAGATGCTGTATGTATACTTCATAATTACATGAAGGCATCACACATACTTGTGCATACCAATGAATGATTAAGAAATTTAAAAAAGTTACAATTGAAAAACATGGCAACTGATGGCCACAATCTTGAACTAACCTTAGAGATGGGTGGTATTTTTCAATTGAAGTTAAAACAGGTTTCTCAGATGGAAAAGGTGAAAGATACTCTACCAGTGCTGAACGGGAAAAGCCATTAAGCAATCTAGCACTGGTGTCTGATATCCAACAATGGATTCCTCGACGTCCACTAAAAACCCATAACAAATGGTGATAGCCAAAATCATCTGTAAAAAAATAGAAAAATCTAATGTGTCCAGCACATGACTTTCTCCATACAGAATAATGATTAACATTATAATATGGATAAAACTATAAACTAGGAAAAAGAAACAATTTACTGATCCACATACACTATATGTATATGAATCAATACAGTAAAACCTCTTTATAACGAAAATGAAGGGACCTAATTTTTGGCACTTTGTTGTAAGGAGGTTTTTTTCAGATTCACCATATATGCATATTATTGTTGGTTATAATTTATTTCAACACTAGAAGAATTTCCCGTTGAATTTCAACGGATTTAGTGAAGCTACTACAGCACAACATACAAACTCTTTAAAATATATAGTAGATACTTTTTAAATTACAATTAGTTTTTCTTAACAATTAATATTTGCTTGTAACAATCCATTTCCGAACGTATTGTATTCAAATATAACAATAATTTTATTTCCTATCATATTACTTTCGCCAAATCCAGCTTCATTTCTTGTGTAATTATGCTTCACTGAAATATTTACTTTTATGTCTTGTAAGCAAGAAACCTTAATATTTTTAAGTCCTTTATTTAAACAAAACTTACGTATTCAGTTGACCTTAAATGTTTACCACAAAGAGCTGCTAACAAGAAATTATCTATAAAAAATTTATTTGTAAAAAATAATTTATATTTTATTACGTTTTTAATAAATTTTCATAATTAATTATACATACAGGCAGATCTCATCTTTTGCAGGGCTTACGTTCCTGAAAACACCACGAAAGACAAAATCATGAAAGAGAAGTAATTAAGGCAATGGGAAATACAGAGTTTGGTTCCCATCCCAGCAAAGAACGGATCATTTGCCCTCTGTATTGATGACCACAGAAAAATAGAGAGAGAGATGGAAAAATGAACTTCAATGAGACTTAAACAAGAAAAAAGAACATGAAAAAAGTATCAGAAAATAAAATGTTATTTAAGTTCCAAAGTAGAAACGAGAAAATGAACAGCAGTTGCGTAACTTGCAGGAGCTAATTTCCAAATACGGCAGACCTTGTCTTTCTCTGGGGTTACATTCCTGAAAACCTCCGAGAAACTCCACCAATAATAAATGATGCATAAAACACAAAGCTTAAGCGTTTGAACTAAGTCAAACCTGAGCAAATACCCCAATGATCCTGAATAGCAATGATCAAGAGTTGAGGGTTGTGTTTTTCCCTTGGGACTTCTCTGTCGTCAAAAAGAAAGAAAGCTTATATTTTGCAACTTTTCACATGTGAAGGGGCAAAACAATGTGAAAGGATTGCATCCTAAATATATTTAAAAGTATATATAAGACACATGTATCTAGTTTTTTAAATTACGCATATATATTACATTAATGCACTTATGTAAATATTTTTACATATTAGAATAACGCAGCAATATTTTTTCAGGCCTGACTATGATAGTAAACGTGAGGAAAAGGCGATTTAATCCATGTATAAAAAATGTCACATAGCCTTTTCCATAATTTTTTCCCCACAAATGAGTGAAACATGAGACCACGAAAGACAAAACTGGTCGCATATGTGGAATCGCAAAAAGATCGAAATATGCAAAAGATAAATCAGCGAAAGACGAGGTCTACCTTATCACTCAAAATGCTTGAAATTACAAATACTATGCTTCGAATCGTCATAATAACAGCATTAACACCTGCATAGATGGCATTGATTTCTGCTTTACAACAGCGCATACAATATTTATTTTTAATTTCGTTATATGGAGGTTTGTTTTTAGTGGAACGGGTGCAATTTTTATTTTGTAATTATCGGAGATTCATAATATAGAGGTTTTCTATAGTTTTATTAGTGATTTTTCAGGACCGGCGATAATTTTCGTTATATGGAGTTCTTCGTTCTAAGGGAGTTTGTAAGGTAGAGGTTTTACTGTATATTGTTTCTTTTTCCTAGTTTATAATTAAGGAATCATTCCACAATGAAATGCTAAATACTATTAATTTCATGGATAACAAAATATAGATGGATGCTTAAAAATACCTTTGTCAGACTGGGACTGCTGGCAATATTTACAAGAAAATTAGCTTATAAAATATGATGCTAGATGGCCTTGGAATTACTCTTGGAAATGTAGGCATCACTAACAATAGCAACGGAAACTAAGGTATTGCTTAGAGATGTATTTAACATAAAATCAGACAGATATGAGAAACATCTCTTAATTCTTTTTATGAAAAAGGTTTTCATACAAAACTTGTAGACAATTATATTTTCTACAACTTTGATGATACAGTAAAACCTCTCATTTACGAAATTCAAGAGACCCAATTTTTCGTCTATTCGTTATTAGGAAGTTCGTTTATCAAAAGTTAATGGGTGTTGCATAACTTCAGGGGTGGATTGCCTGTTAAATTATACGGAAGCAGCAGGCTTATCCAAATGAAGGCAAATGTACAGAAATGGCATAATCGAAAAGAACTATGTACTAAAGTATGCCCATTACAGCTTTTCAGGAAAGAATAATACATAAACGTGGACGATATTCAAAATGTGTCCGCAAGGTTAAATTTGCTTTGCCGCCAGCCATATTGATTTTGTGCATCATAGTCATCATTACAATGCTTTCTTATGGCAAAAAAGACCACTTTCATCTCCTTTTGCAATGTTTGACGCTGGCAAGCACCAATTGCAAGTCCACAATATTATTTTTCTCACATTGATGGGCAGGTTTTGTCCGAAAACATCCTCTGCAACTTTTTATGTGAATTCTTCAAGGTTGCAACCCACATGATGTTTTTATTACATCGCTCCGGCTCATCACACGAGCTGATGATAACGTTCCGTTTCGTCAGACATTTAGAAATACCGTCCCTTATAACAAGCGTTCCGTTTTCATTTTCCATTTCAAGCAATGCGCGAGAGCACCGGAAACACAGGAAATAAGAAATATGTCATCATTCTAGAAGTGGTGCTATGATTGGCTTGTAGAAAGCTTGGCGCTAATTGGTGCACTGTATTTTTAATCATTTTCCGCGCGTATGTAACTGAAAAAAATATTTTGCGAGTGAAATTTCGTTGAAAAGAGGTAAATACGAGTAAAAGTGACAATTTTTTCCTTCTTTGCTCAGAGGTTTTTGTAGTACGGGAGTTTGTAGTCGAGAGGCTGAGTTAGGTATTTTATATACAAGTTTTGGCAGGACCATCGGCAATTGTTCATTATCCAGAAGTCTTCGCTGTACAGGGGTTCGTAAGATAGTTTCACTGTAATAACTATTTACATAAATTAAGTCCTAATGGAGATATTTAGAAAGAAACAGAAAAATTCCATGAGTAAACCTTCACTTCCAGTTGACCAATTTTAGCCAAAATCATATAAGTTCTTGATTTTCAAACAAAAGTCTTAAATATAGTTTTGTACTGGTTTAATAAGTAGTTATTGAATTAGAGCGCACACAAAATTCCAATCACACACACACAAAGAAATCATCAAGAAAATAGTGAAAATATACTCAGGGAAACTAAAAAGCCATAAAGAAAAAATATAAATTATAAGTCCTATGGTTAAATAATGATAATAAATGGAGAACCCTCCATTAAAAGGGGTATTTCCATTGAAATCTCAAATTCAATTTTTTCATTAAAACAGTACAGTAAAACCCCCAAATTCACGGCTTCCAAATTCGCGTGCCTCGCAGTTTCGGACTAGTGCTGTCATCTTTGAAGTGAAGAGTAAAAACACAAAAAAAATGAATTTCCCCATCCACGAGGTTTTTTTAATCACGCTGTGACCCTGTTTTCCAAAAATGTCTACCAAGAGGAAAGCAAGTGATAATACAGAAAGCAGAAGTAAAAAGAAGACGTTGACTTGAACCAGTTGAGTGGGTATGCCAGTATCTAGCTGTCCTTCTAGTACAGGTTACAGTCCATAGATGGCGTTTTCCTCCTTTTGCTGAGAAAAAATACACTTCGTGCGAAAACCCTGCATGTGTAATGCGGGGATGCCTATACCTGCCCCTGCGGTAGTGAAAGCTGTGTGACCTCTAATGTCTTTTTCGCATCCCCTTGTGAATTTTAACCAGTAGGACTGCTTTCCTCTAACTGTATAGGATATTTCTGGGTAACTGGGGCAATAAAATCCTCCTCTCCATTACAGTGAATGTTTCATATGCAAAACATACGCGAAGAAATATTCTCAGAAGATTGAGAGGGATATTTGTGATATTATGGATAAAGGTGAAGCTTAAATGAGAAAACTGAGTTGCGAAATAAACATTCTAGTGGCCGGAGTGCAGCATCAGTGGGCAGGCAATATGCGATAAACTGTATGGCTAAGGCAAATTTAAATGCCACATTGTATTGGTTCAAAACCACTTTTAGCCTACCTTTTCATCATTTATTGTTGTCAAAATAATGGAGAGCCGTGAACCTAACCCCCATTTTCTCATAAGGCCTTTGCTTCTATTTTTGCAGATTCCAAATTTGTGGTTTTCAGGAACGTAACCCCCACAAATTTGGGAATTCTACTGCACTTTATCCTATACTGCATATGCATAAAATAAATACATACAAAATAACGTTTTAAAAAAACGTAAATTCATTTTTCTACTGTTGATTTTCAAAAATGTGCCAAACCAGTCCACAAATTTGTTTTGAACCAAAACAATTTTATGCAAAATGCTTTCATGGCCAAAGACAACTGCATAGTTGCTGACTTTGTAAAATTACATACATCAAATCAGATTAAATGGTAAACAAGAAAAAGTAGCGAATTTGATGTCAAAAGGATTTTCTCTGTAGAATTGCTCTCGCTCATTGCTAGAAATGGAAAATGAAAACGGAACGCTTGTATTAGTAGGGGAACGGAAGTTTACGAAACGGAACGCTTGTTATAAGGGACGGTATTTCTAAATGTCTGACGAAACGGAACGTTATCATCAGCTCGTGTGACGAGCCGGAGCGATGTAATAAAAACATCATGTGGGTTGCAACCTTGAAGAATTCACAATAAAAAGTTGCAGAGGATGTTTTCGGACGAAACCTGCCCATCAATGCGAGAAAAATAATATTTTTGACTTGCAATTGGTGCTTGGATGGATTGGATGAAGAGGACATCATAAAATACAATATTGAAAATTGTAATTCGTTAAATTAAAAATGAATGGTGATATAATAAATATCTATTAAAAAGCATACCATTTTTCTTTTCACTCATCGTACCTTTCCTTTCCGATTAATTCACTCGTCATACCTTTGCTTTCGATCTAATGTGCTTGAACTTAACTGATGAGAATAAATATAAATTAACGATTGAACCAATGAGAATAAATATATAATGTAACGAGTGAACCAATGTTAAAATTTAATTGTGCCGACCCTCCACTTGATGCACTTCTGTTTGCGATCATGGTTAGAGTCTCTCGGGGGCAGGGCCTGGAGAGAGACGACGACGAAAGAAACGCCCATTCAAATTCACCGCGACAATCCAACAACCTCACACCTTCATGATCGAAATCTGACAAACTCACCTTTGCAAAAGAGAGAGAGAGAACATTTTAAACACATTCAAATTCACCACCAAGATCGTCTTTTGTTTTACCTGCAGTCACGTGATGCGTGATGTTTTTACGGCTGCCATCTTGAATTTTGTTCCAAATGTCATAAACCTATACTACTTACTTGATTAATATTACTAATATTAAACTTTATGTTAATGAAGAAGTTATGCACTAACAAGTCTTTATCAGAAGGAGAGAGAAAAGATAAGAGGATTTTTAGCACCTGATAAGTCCATAAGTACCGTATAGTTCTGTATTTATATAAATTAATCACATTTTTTTAAGGTTAGCATACTTATTTTTAACATTGAAATGTACATCATAGAACTTTAAGTATGAATCTTAGGAATCACTCCCACTAACCCTCAATTTCCCATAAGCCCTGGCCATGGTTTGTCAACCATAGGTTAAGTAAGAAATGTAACCCACACACATTGACAAAGACGTGACACTAAATATTTGTAGCTTGTCTCACTTGCATATTTGTTGCACAGAGTAAAGTGAAACTGCTACAGCTGTAACACATACAGACCACTGTAGTCATAACCTTAACCATTTCAGCAAATAAATCTTTAATACAATACACTAAAATGAAATTTTCTTGATAATATGCTTACCCCTGAGAGCTGCATCAAGAACTTTGACAGCAACTACCATAAATTTCCAACACTTTGTACAAACATCTCCACCTTGGCAGCATTTTCTTATGTTATCATAATCAGTCAAATCAATATCCAAAACAAGCTCCTTATGTACAGGTTTCAGAGCAGTGCACCTGTGGTCTTTAGCTCTTAAAAAAGAAAAAAATTCTTATAAACGTCTATGTATTATTAATTTAAATACTAAATCAGAATAACGCACTTTATTTAGTCACAAATGGAATAGAATAAATATGCTTGAATTAAAATTACCTTCCATTAAGAACAGCTCCTATATCAATTTTGTGTGGAATTTGTCTCAGAAGTTCTTGCTCCATCTCATCTTTATCGGAAAATGATAGATGCCGGACATATATGTCATCAGCCAATGTGAAGGAGAACTCTCGGAACTTGAAGTTGTTACCTTTAGCTATGAAAAATATATAAATCAATTTAATGTCAAAAATAAATAGCATTTATTGTGGTGAGTATGCTATTAATATTCCACAGAACTGGTTCATTGACAAGATTAACCATTCTATTTAATATCTAATTAACATGGAATTTAATGAAGTAAACAAATAAGAGGTGGTGGGTACTACAAAATATACTGATTGGTTTTTGGCAGCTTTCCTTTCAAAATGTTAGGGAACCACAACATTGACTGAACATAATAACGCTCATCTCTAGTTTACCTTCTCGACCGCCAGACTGTTTCTCAGCAAGCATAAACCTTGCTTTTGTTTATAGATCCATATCATGAGAACTAAAGATGTTATTGGAATACAGTAAGTCCCCGACTTACATGGGTCCAAGTTACACGGATCCATAGATACACGGATACATGACGTAACTTATCAGCGTGCTTGATCGTTAGTTAAACTGCTGCTCAATAGATGGCATTACTAGTACAGTAAACCCTTGGTATACAAGCAATCGGTTTATGGGCTTTCGATTATACGAGATGCACAAATTAATACCTGATTTTCAATTTATGAGCCAATTTTCGCTTATACGATCTCCTTCCCCTCGCAAACCGATCATTTTTCCCAGCACCTATTCTCGGCTTTCATCGGTTTCCAAATCTTCTCAAATGTGCAGAACGTCACGGCATCCCAATTTTAATGATTTAACTTTTGTTTATAAAATTTATAACATGGGATGTATTGGGAAATTAATTTTCATTTTACGAGTTTTCTCCTTATGAGCAGTTTTCAAGGAACAAATTAAGCTCGTAAACCGAGGGATTACTGTACATACGTTGACGCACAGCTGACAGCATCGCTTTCACCATTTAGTTTCCTATAATTTGATTGATGACAGCTGCTAATGATATGTACTATCGAAATGAACTATACCTAGTGATTGTGATCGATCTCTACAGTGGTGAAATTCAATAAAATATAGCACCGTCTTTCCCAAAATGTCGATAAAAAGGAAGAGACAGCACGAAGATTTCTGACAGTTTTAAAAATTGTGAATTTTCGATAGTAAATTTACTGCAGCACGCTTGTGTCTACATTTATACTTGCAAAAGACAAATTCTACGAAGTTTATGTATAGGGTTTAAATGCGCAGTTTATACTGCCGTTGGTGCATCTTCAATATTGAGATGACGTAATATTTTATAATATTAAAGCTATACCTTTTAATTGAGTTTTAAGTTTATTAATGTTACTCTAAAAAAGCAGTTCTGTCGTTAAAAATTTACGATCAGTTTCTGCCTACACGTTTGCCGGAATAAGTTGGCAACTGGTACCTGTATTTTCAGAATTCATCGTGAGCCGCTGATGCTCCTTTAACCCGGGAGAGAACCATAGTTCCCTCTAATTTTTTTCATCCATGGACGGAATGAATATCGCTATGCGAGCCTACATGACGATAGTGCGCGGATGTGCACCGGGGTTGTCACGGCCCTGTTCCAATGTATTCTAAGATACACACAATAGTGAGCGCTTAAAAAATTTAGTGTGGCTCTTCAAAAACTGCTGCACAGCTGTGCAGTCACGAGGCTTAGAGGGAACCATGGAAAGAACACACCTATGGAGAATCCCATCATTTTTTTCTAATTTTCTGCCGCCGTAGACATCAGCTTATTAAAGTATGAATTTATTGTTTCTCCCTCGATCTGGTCCAAAAATAGGGGTGCACATGGTACACAAGGACGCAGATTACATGAGTAAATACAGTATTAAAATTAATTATTATACATCTTCCAAAATGTCATAAAATGTAAACACTGGAACAGCTGATTCAAGATAGCGATCACCTCCACCAAAAGGTCAACGGTCTTCATAAATATCAATCTTATTCATTTGTAATTTAAGGTTCACATTTTCTGTTCGGCGTATAAGTCGGCTCTATGTTTTAGGAAAATTTTTTAGGCTTCAAAGGTCAAGTTATACGCCGGAATATACGGTATATTAATCATTTATGTAATTGTTACTAACAATATTTCAAGAGGCATAACAAAATAATTCATCACTATAGGATCAACAGGAACCGAGATATGAGGTTGTATGTTTAAAAAGTGGTAAAAACTTGGTGCCAAAATTTTGTTGCACTAACTATTAATAATTTATCTGACTTTGGAAAATTAAAATATAGGTATTCAGATTCAGCATGAAATTTCTATGATCGGGCATCATAATTTCACTTAACCAATTAGTGATGGAGGATATATACGGAATCAGATTTAGCATAAAATTTCTATGATCTAACATCATAATTTCACTTAACACCTCAGTGATGAAGGATATTTGAATACCACTCTATACTACAGATGGAGATTTAAATGAAATTGGCAATTTGGAAGTACTATTATATATTTTTTCATAACCTTTTACCTAATTATAGGATTTATATGAAATTTTCAGAAGATCCACCTAAAACTGTATTTATTACACATTATTTATATTGCCCTATTAATTTAAGTTTCTGTGAAAGAAATATCTGTGTATATAGCTCTAAGTTACTGTTTTAAGGAATGCTAGAGTAGTTTTTATGCACTTCAGCTCCAATCTAAAATCATGGTCAAGAAGTTTGTGAAAAGACCAAATGTAGGGCCTCATGGCCATGCATACATTTAAATGTACACCGAGTGCTGAATCTGCTTATATGAATTCTGCAGCACTAAACTAATGATGACTGAAGTAGGACTAAGAAAAAAATTAGGCATTGTAAGCCTTTCCTTGAAAAATAAAAGCATGGGTCATCATCAAGAAATTATTAATAAACATATTTACCAGCTTTTTGTATGCTTTAAGACTTTATTTAAAGAACTTTTAAAAAATAGGAAAGAAAATAAAATTTAAAAACAAATATAGATAATTAAAAAATTCTTATTTATCAATATATTGACTTCGTGGAACTGGACACTCTTGGTGCACACTCACCCTAAATGAGTACATAAGATAACCCAAAAGTAAAAAATTTCACAGCTTTTGAATATTTCACTGCAAGAACTCATACATAAAGAATATCAGGCTGTATTTTTAACTGCACTAGTATAATTAATCATTTATTTATCTAACATAAAATTCCAAAACATTTCACATAATTTCACCTATGGCACCTCCTTCCATAAAAGAGTAAAGCTGTCCTGAAAACTAACAACTTTCTCTTAAATTACTTACATTATCTAAATAACAAGGAAAAATTCTTTATATATAATGGAATTATACAAGCCTAGCTTAGTGAATTATATTGAGTTACTAAGTTTAGAACTTAAGTTTGATATACTTAACATCATTGCTACTAATATGAGTTCATGAGGGTATAACCAACAATAAATCATTACTTACGGTCACCGTAATTCAGCCATCTGTAGAACAGACCACAAGGAAACAGTCTTCTATAATATATAGGAAGTTGTTCATATAAATTGACTGGATCAAATGTTTCTTTTTCGGTCATCTTAGTCCTGTTTGTAAAACAAAATTAATTCGTTCGTGAATATATATTTTTGCACGTTTTAACGGTTGCAGTCAATAAGCAGGTATTTGTTTAAATATTCCTGATAAATAAAATCATAAACTCAAAGTTGAAATGAAAACGGATTTTGTAAGCGGTTTGGTAATATTTTAAACGGTACAATTTAAACACTCGTTGTAAAGTGTTAACAACAGGTTAAATCACTTCGTTCGACCCTCACAACTAGTTGAAATTTGAACAAATTTGCTCAATATGTTTTACATTTCGGGTGATAATTCGGCCATGTACCATGCATTTTTCCAAAACATAAGTAAATTTCTTGAATAAACCATCTTTAAAAAAAGAATTAGTAACAAACAATACAACATCCTTGAATACCGATAAATCTACCTTAAAAACGGAGGAACATAAAAAACAAACACCTTAGTTCATAACATAACGTAAATTTTCCAAGCGGCACTCCTAATAATAAACGTAGAACGACTAAGTAACAAACCAATTTAGTTTATTAAGTGCAATGTTTATATTATATACCCTTGTATTATATGAAACTATGAAAACCCTAAAAAAACTAGGACTAAGGTACCTTGATTTGCCTCTACATGAAGTTTGGGATTTGGAGGGAAAATATTGTGCCACTTCCGGGATTAAACTTCCGGTTCACTTATCCTATTCCGTCATGCAAATTTGCGCGCGAGCTTATAAACAGTCTTAACCCTTAATTGGTGATGTGAATAATTTATGATTTAACTGGTGACTTGGGGTCATAGTGACCCCAATTGAAATTGGATTTACAAAATAAGAATAATAATACAAGAAATATTTTAGAAATAGATATTTTGGATCTTGTGGGTTATGTGCCGTTCCTGATCGAATTCTGGAATGGATGATTGGCGATCGTTTCGTTTCTGCACTGCAATCCCAAATGAATGGGTTGGGTTGGTGCCCAATCGCAGTTATTATTTGTTGAAATTATTGTTTCGAAAAATGGGGCATATAACCCACAAGATCTGATATTCCTTACATTTTGTAAATGCAATTTATTTTTTAAAAGATGAAGCTTCTTCATAGTGTGTAGTTCCACATCATGAAGCTTATGTACCCTACTTGTCAAAAGAAATTGGATTCATTCCACACAATTATTACACATAAAATTAAGGTTATGCAGAATGTTGGGTCTCTTGTTAGCTATTTGGTTGTGGTTAAGATTTTGTGACGATGGAGAAAGATTCTTTACACTGATTACAAACACTGTTTATTGAGAGCGGCCATCTTTACAGGATATAGTAACAACACCGGAAGTAAAAACTTCACAACCGTCCACAGATGTCACTAGAATACAGCAGCATAAATACATTCCAACACTCTCCCTTAATCTAGTAACATCAGAATTTCTTTATCATTCCTATATACTCAATACATTTAATATGCTTAGGACCACTCAAACCTTTGGTCAACATATCAGCACACATCTCTTCAGCAGACTGATACTTAACATCTATCATATTACATTCTATAGCTTCTCTAATATAATGATATTGAATATCAATGTGCTTTGTTCTATTCTGAAACATATAAGTTCTAGCTAACTTCTGGGCAGACTGATTATCATTATATATCAAAATACACTTTCTTGCCCAACAATTCAAACATCAAATCTCTTATAAAAACTGCCTCTTTACAGCCCTGAGTTAATGCCATATACTCAGCCTCTGTACTCGACAGTGCTACAGTGCGTTGCTGGCTGCTTTCCCAAGAAACAACTCCCCCTGCAAACTGAAATACAAAACCTGTGTAGGACCTTCTATCAACTGCATTATTGCCCCAATCAGCATCCACATAATCAACAACACTTCTGCCAGTCTTTTGATAAGTCAAACACAAATCAATGGTTCCTTTAAGGTACCCAAGCACACATTTGGCACATTTCCAGTGATCCTCACTGTAACATGTATTAAACTGACTCAAAAAACTTGTAACATGTACTATATCTGGTCTAGTGCTAACTGCTAAATACATTAGACACCCAATCAATACTTGGTAAGGATACTGAACATTTTGGTTATCACAATCATCCTTCAACAACCTTTTACCAACCTCTATAGGAGTTAAAACTGGTTTACAATCAGTCATTTCAAATTTCTCAAGAACTTGTTCGATGTACGCTCTCTAATCAACATAAATTACACCATTCTCTCTCCTTATTCTCATACCTAGAACATATTTTGCTTGACCAAGATCTTTCATCTGAAATTTACTCATCAACTCTCTTTTCAATTTGTTCTTTTCTAACTCATCAACATACAAAGCAATTATAAATACAGACCCATTTACAATTTTATGGTACACATAAGGTTCACATTCTAATCTCTGGAAATTCAACTTTGTCAAAACAACATGAATTTTATCATACCAGACTCTAGATGCTTGCTTTAACCCATAAATAGCTTTTTTCAAGAAACAAACCTGATTTTCTTTGCCCTTTACTACAAAACCTTCAGGCTGTTGCATGTATACCTCCTCATTCAGTTCACCATTTAAGAAAGCTGTGATCAGGGCCTATCACAGGGAGGTCCAGGAGGGCCATTTGGCCCGGGCCTCACATTCACGGAGGGCCTCAAATTTAGACTGATGTTTTCTCCAAATGAGGTTATACATACAGACAGAGAGATACACTGACAGGATTGAAAGAAGACGTTCATCACACAACTTAAAACTTGTGTCCCATTACCGGGCCACACCACCTCTAGTGCACTATGTATTAACATAAACAGTGGCAAGCAGTACACTTCCTACTGGCTTAGCGCTTGGCAACAGCACTGTCGGGGAGCAAAGGAGCTATCACGGGAGTCTAGTTGTTGTCACAACTGTAACTATGCTACGAATCAGTCCGACTTGTGTGTTGTTTGTTCTTCATTAGTGGATAAGCACTGCAAATTTCGTCACCCATTGAAATGTTATGATAGTTCGTAATTTTTGGGCAGGGCTGCATTGTGTTCTTAACTCTGAAATGCCATATATTTTTCAATATTTGTTGATGCTACGCCAGATTGTTCTAACAAAGAACAAACCACTATTGTAATTCGGTATGTAAAGATTGTCGAAAACATGTCAACATTTTCAATCGAAGAAAGGTTTTTGTGTTTTGATAATTTCACTGCTCGAGTTTTAACAATTCTAGAGGAGTTTGGGTTAGATTTTCAACTCTGCATTGGTCAAGCCTTCGATAATGGATCTAACATGGCTGGCAAATATAACGGCGAACAATCAGTTCTCCTTGAGCATAACTCAAAATGCATTTTCTCCAGCTGTAGAAACCACACATAAAACCTTGTAGGTGTTGACTGTGCCGAATCATGCAAAGAGGCAATCACTTCCTTTGGAACTATACAGCAAATGTACAACTTATTCAATAGCAGTCCACAAAGGTGAGAAATACTGAAGCAACATCTTGGATGAAGTAAGAATGGCCTTAAGTGAACTCGAATCTCTCAATCTCACTGCACAGGCTCGAACTGAACTTAATTCTAACCAGAAATACATGCCCAAATTTGAATGTGTTCTAATGCCATTTTTGTGGGTTAAGTTACTACCAGACTAATCTGTTGATTGAAGCACATAACGCTACACTTGATGTTGAGAGGGGTAACATTGAAAGTCTCATTGCTGATATTCAGCAGGTTCTTGAACAATGGGATGCGATCTTGAGTGAGGCCAAATAGTAGCTCAGACTATTGGCATTTCATTTGAGTTTACCTGCAATCGCAAGATTCATAAAGAGTCTGATGTAGAACAACATCATACGAGGGTAGTTCAAAAAGTTTCCGCACATTTTTTTATTGCGCCACTGGTGCAAGGCAGACTTAGGAGAATTGGCAACATTGAAACTCATTATCTGATGTGCCTCCACACTGGTGGGTGTGACCTTGGACTCAGTGAGCTATGAGCAGTGGACATAAGAGCATGGCTGCATCATTTTCGATTTGCACCAAGGAACAGCAGAGAGGAGTTGTTCGTTTTTTGTGGGCAGAAGGTGTTAAAGGGGCTGAAATTCACACACGTTTATGTGCTCAGTATGGGGATAACACTTTACCTCAGCGGAGTGTGTATGAATGGATTGAAATGTTCAAGAAAGGCCGAACAAGTGTGGTTGATGCAGAGCGCTCAGGACAGCCGTCAACATCAACCAGTGATGAGAAACAGGAAGAAGCCAGAGCCATGACTCTAGCTGACAGAAGAGTGAAAATAAGGGACATTTCATTAAAGTTAGACATCAGTCAAGGTTCAGTCTATTCAACAGTGCATGACATTCTTGAATTCCACAAGGTTTGTGCAAGGTGGGTGCCCAAAAATTTTACAGAAGAGCATAAGCGCAATCGTTTGGACATCAGCTCTCACTCTCTTGGAGCGATATCATAATGAAGGAGAAAATTTTTTGAATCGCATCAATACTGGGGATGAAATGTGGATTCATCATTATGAACCTGAAAGCAAGCAGAAGAGTATGCAGTGGAAGCACACATTATCTCCCGTTTCCAAGAAATTCAAATCACAGCCATCAGCTGGAAAGGTTATGCTGACAGTGTTTTGGGATTCCCAAGGTCCTATCCTCGAACATTAACTGGAGCGTGGAAAAAAGGTAACAAGTGCAGTGTATGCTGACATGTTGTGAAATGAACTGAAGCCGGCCTCTCACAGAAAACGAGGAGGAAGATTGTCGGAGGGTGTTCTTTTGTTGCACGACAATGCACGCCCACATAGCGCTGCCCATACCAGGGAAACCCTTCAAAAAATGAAATTTGAAGTTCTCGATCACCCAGCCTATAGTCCAGACTTGGCTCCTTCAGATTATCATCTTTTTGAACCACTGAAGGAAGCGCTGCGAGGTCGTCCATTTGCAGATGATAACGAGGTGAAAGAGGCGGTGCATGACTGGCTGCACACACAACCAAAGAATTTTTTTTGATGGCATTAGAAAGTTTGTAGACCACTGGAATAAGTGTATTACAAAGCAGGGAGCCTATGTAGAGAAATCAACCATTTGTAATCTATCAGACATAAATAAAGACGTAACAAAAAAAGTGCGGAAACTTTTTGAACTACCCTCGTAGAATCAATGTCTTCTTTTTTATTGCTGACTCCATTCTATCATGTCTTAGAAGGCGGTTTGAATCACTTAATGTAATTTGTAACCTGTTTGGGTTCCTCTGTCAATTTAATAGCCTGAGTAGTGAAGATCTACGTACATCAGCAGAACAATTCCAAAGAAAGTACACAAAAGAAATATCAACAGATGTGTGACAAGGTCATTTTCCTCAAGCGAATACATTCCGTGAACTTTAAACTGGATTGTAAGCCAAAGGAATTGCTTCAAGAAATACTCCAACTTGGACTTGCTGGTGTGATTCCTAATGTCACCGTTGCATTGAGGATTTTTCTCAGTCTACCTGCATTAGTAGCTTCAGGTGAACGGTCTTTCAATGTGCTGAAGCTGGTCAAGAATTACTACCGTTCAACTATGATCGTTTGAATGGCCTTGCTATGCTCAACATAAACTTCAACATTGCAAGAAAACTAAATTTTTCCACAATAATTGAGCAATTTGCACAGAAAAAGGCACGAAAAGCACTTGTTAAATAAAAAAGAACATTTATCACAAATTATTGCATTCTATTTTTTGTGTGTTAAAAGCGTTAATTTGTTAAATGTAAACATTTAAAATGTATCACAATTTTTGTAACCCTGTTTTGGCATTTCTTCATTTTTTAATATCCCGGGGGCCTCAAAAAATGGAAGTAGCCCGGGCCTCTGAGAGGGCCTGGCTGTGATTACATCCATATGATCAATTTCTAAATTTAGCTCAGCTGCTAATCCAAACAAAATTCTAATTGCTGCATTTCTGACTACTGGAGAAAAAGTCTCATTATAGTCTATCCCATATTTTTGAGTAAACCCCTTTGCAACAAGACGAGCTTTATGTCTAGAGGCATCATTTGCATCTCTCTTTAACTTGAAAACCCACTTACTTTGAACAACTCTTTTATCGTTAGGTAAATCAACAAGAACCCATGCATCGTTTTTCTGTAAAGACATATACTCCTTCTCCATTGCACACTTCCACATAACATTATCAGGCCTTGACAAAGCCTCACTTACTGTTACTGGATCATCCTCACTACAAATAGCACTATATAAGATATAGTCAGGATATTCTCTTACTTTTCTCTGCCGCATGGGGTATTTTCTTCTCTATGGAAGTCCTGGGTCTGGCTCGGTCACCTCAACTGCTTCTGGTGGAATTATTAGTTCATCATCATCATCATGCATAATACCTCCATTTGGTGTCTCTGGATTAATATACACTGGGACATCAGCAATCTGCTGCTTTTCCTGGCTCACAGTATTCTGATGTCTGGTTTTCTAGATAGATGACATCTCTTGCTCTGACGATCTTCTTAGGCTTCTTAGGGTCTATCAGGCGATACCCCTTTGTTTCCAAACAATAGCCAACAAATATGTGTGCCTTGCTCTTCGGCTCCCATTTCGTTCGAAGCTTATCTGGAACATGCACATATGCCACCAATCCAAAAACTCTGAGATTACTCAAATCTATTTTATTACCAGACCATAACTCTTCCGGAACTCCATCCTTCACAGCATTGTGTGGCACTCTGTTCTTGATGTAGACTGCTGTAGAACAAGCCTCTGCCCACATCTTCTTGGATAGTCCCGAGTCCATCAGCATGCTCCGGTCCATTTCACAGATTGTTCTGTTTGTCCTCTCAGGTACCCCATTTTGCTCGGGTGTAGGGCACTGTCAACTGATGTTCAATTCCACATTCTTTAAGAATCAAGCCCTCCATTCACGTACTCAGTCCCGTTGTCTGTTCTCAGCACTTTAATTCTCATGTCTGTCTCATTTTCCACCTTTGCTTTAAACTCCTTGAATTTCTCAGTTACCTGACCCTTGGAGATGAGGAAATAGACGAAGATCTTCCTGGTGAAGTCATCTACCAGCACAAACATGTATCTGGCTCCTCCTCGCGTTGTCTCTGACATCAGCCCACAGAGGTCAGAGTGAATCAGACCCAGTTTCTGTGTGGCCCTTTTCCCACTTGATTTCTTGAACGGCAAATGATGCTGTTTTCCCTGGATGCATGGAATACAAGGCTCATGACGTCCAACTTCAAAACACACCTGTTACCATACCATCTCTTAACAGCTGCATTCCACGTTCATGCAGATGACCAAGCCTCCTATGCCACAACATACTGGAATAGCCATCCTGGACAGCAATGAGGACATTGTGTCTGGGCACTGGCACTACCTGATCAAGCCTGTAGGTGCCACCAACTTCTGATGCAGTGACTACAGCTTCTCCTTGGAACTTGCAATCAGACTCGATATACACCTGGCAACCTGCAGAACTAAATACAACAGACAAACCATTCTCGACCATCTTTGACACTGACAGCAAGTTATCAGACAGATTAGGTACATATGTGACATTATTTATACATTTAATGTTACCCTTCACATTTATGAGTACGTTCCCTTTCCCTGCACTAGAAAGTCTTTGATTATTAGCACATGCCACATCAAAACCAGGATCACTATCATCACAATAATCATATAACCAGTCCTTTCTGGGTGGCATGTGGGATGAAGCCCCTGAGTCTATATACCAGTTCTTAGAACTGAAAACATCAGCACCAAGAGCAGTCAGAAAACACCAATCCTTCTTGAATCCGGAACCCGGTTTTTACCTCCTTGGAATTCAAACCGCTTGGCTTCTTCTCTTGATCCCTCTTTGGACACTCATTGTCAGCTTTCATATGTCCCTCTTCGCCACACCGGAAACACCGAAACTTTTTTTTTGTCACCAGTGGTAGGACTCGGTCGAGAACCACATTGGATCTTCTTCCTCTTGGCAAACAGAGAGGAGTCACCTGCCGCAACCCTCGAACTATTCCGCAGGTCTTCTTGCAGCAGCTTCACTCTGATGTTTTCAGAAGTTATCTCGGCACCCGAATGTTCTAGCGCCATCTTCATTGGTTTGTACTCTTCAGCAAGACCACGAAGCATCACTACCACAACCAGATCATCATCTAGGCCTTTACCTACGTCTTTCAACTTCTGAGCAGTTGACATAACAGCCGTGACGTAATCATGCATTAAGTTGTGCTTGTCTAGCCGTTAATCCAAAGATTCTTTACACTGATTACAAACACTATTTATTGCGAGTGGCCATCTTTACAGGATATGTGGGACATAGTAA